>OY039067.1:22788922-24114338 GCA_955850985.1 Elophila nymphaeata
CTGAATCACTGAATCTCGTGTCTTCAGAAACTTATAGGAAAATAATAGTTTTAATTTGTGTAATTTATGCTATAATTTTTTTTTCTAACAATTCCGCCCGCGCGCCCCTTTCTATCCTCGCGCCCCTAGGCAGATGCCTCTTTTGCCTTTAGGATAATCCGCCTCTGGTCATAATAGTAGGGTATTATTGGGCATTCTGGCACACTTTTTTAGCACTCCATTGATCTCACTATCGTTCGATCAATTTCGTAAAAAAGTGTGCCAGGATGCCCAATAACAGTAGTGAAAATCACGAAGTGGTCTTAAGTTTTGCAGTTTTGCATCACATTGTTCTGTGTAGGTGATTTACTAAAAGGCTGATTTAAAATGCGAAGTGAATTAGACACTCCAATATTAAATTGAAAGCGTTTTTTGATTTAGCTGCTAAACCCCCCTTCATGATTATTGGCTGTTGGATAATTATCCTCTCTATAACTGCCGTGGTATGAATATAAAACCAGATATTTATAAATACATTCATTCTCTCTACCTACATCGATCTGTATGGATACTACCTACGATGAAATTTATTAAACAACCACTATCTTTGCAATTTCAAAAAATTTGCCCAGATGAGGTAGTATCTGTTCATCGACATGGAAAATTGCTACCTAATATGATTAGATGTCTTGTTTGTGGGCCGTCAAACTGTGGGAAAACAAACTTACTTATTGGCCTTCTACTACATGAAAATGGACTGCGGTTTAAAAATGTGTATTTATACTCTAAGACGCTATATCAATCCAAATATGTATACCTAGAAAAGGTTTTGAATTTAGTGCCAGAGGTATCATTCGCAAAATATCGAGATAATGACTTGATCGTGAGTCCACACGAGGCTAAACCACATTCAGTAATAATTTTCGATGATGTAGCATGTGAAAATCAATCCAACATGCGAGATTATTTTGCAATGGGTAGGCATAAATTTATTGACTGTTTTTACTTAAATCAAACTTACACTAAAGTTCCTAAACAGTTGGTAAGAGATAACGCCAACCTAATAATATTATTCAAACAAGACGATATCAACTTACGTCATGTATACGATGAACATGTTAGTACTGATATGTCGTGGCCAGAGTTTAAAGAATTGTCTTCGAAAATTTGGAAGATTCCGTATAATTATTTAGTAATTAATAAGGATTGTCCGAAAAATAAAGGTGGATACAGGATGAATTTTGATACTTTTGTTAAATTTGATTAATAAATAAAATGAGATTCATACCAGTTCAGATTCATTTCGCCTAAAAAACTATTAGACATAACACGTGAACTTCTACAGTTTATTAAATGGAACAGAAAATAAAAAATCAAGTGGTTGAAGCTTCAGAAGCTGTCAAAAAGAAAGTCAAAGAAATGCGTTTAATGGAAAGTGAAAATGAAAAAATGTTAGATACAGTTTTTAAACCCGTTACGACTTCACTCAATCAAATTATACAACATAAAAAACATTTACAGACATCAAAGCATTCTATGAATGATTCAGTGAGAGATTCCTTTCTCATGAAAGATGAGAATCTTTCTCTAGACTCCGAGGACTTTGAGAAAACCTTTAAGAATAAAAATAGCATTTGCAGTTCTCAAGATTCTGATGAAATGGATCAAAACTTAGATGGAAATGCTATTGACGAGTCTGATCCTAACAACACAAGTAATCTTTCGTTCAGAACAATAGACTCAATACCTAGTTTAGATGGAACTTCTTGGTCAATGTCTTCTGAAATATTTAGGGATGTTCCATTTGGTGTTAGAAGAGAACGAGGTAAATTAATGATGGGTACATCTCGTGTAGAAATGAATGATAAAAAAATATCAATAGCAGGTCATGAGTACAGAAAAACTCCTGGTTTGTGTGAGCTTTTATTTAAGAAAGTACCCAATTTAGAGCTGATAACGGAAAGCGATGGACAAGTGTATAAAGCAATACTGATAGAAACTAACGCTCACCGTCGAGATTATGATCCAAAGAAGCCAATCAAATCTAATAAAGGCAGAAAATATTTAAATATTATAAGACCACTATTTAAGTTACGTAAACCTTCAACATCTTCTGTTTCATCGAGTGTAAGTAATGTTAACTATGTTAGTGAGGGTGAAGGACTACGTGTGAAGAAAAATTATAGAAAAGATACTGATTATATTTACTGGGATGATCCTAACGAGCTTGTGGAGAGACTGAAATTACTAATTGCCTCTAAACATGCTGGAAATACTGGGCTAGATAATGAAATTATATCCATAATTGAGGAATTACGTGAAAGTGGTATTATAAATTAGATATTATAATTTTATTTTTCTATTATCACTCCACCATTTGCTCGGACTACTTCTCTGGACGAAAATGAATATTGATAAATTCGGACATTCTGTTCATAAAAGATTACGTTTCTCGGAAATATTAGATTTAACAGATAACTCTTTAGTAAAATCAGAAAGTGGTCATTATGATGCTAAGTCATCGCGATTAACTGGAATCAAAGAACCATTGGTACCTGATGATGCGGTAAACAAAAAGTATGTAGATGAAAAAGTTTTTGGTTTATGTACAAAAAAAGAAATTTCCATTTTTATGGTAACAATAAAAGAGGAAATCGCATCAAGCTTAAAGCAGTTAGAGAAAACATTTTGTACAAAAGACTACGTCGAAAAGTTAATTGCTAAGCGAAATAATGATCAAGCAGCAAGTAGTAAACGAAATCCATAGATCAGCACGTAAAAATTTCGACAGAAGATCTGTTATTTTAAAAGGAATAGATGATTTATGGCAAGCTGATTTAATTGATTTCCAGACCATAAAGAAGTATAATAAAGGTTTTGCTTATATTTTAGTCGTCATTGATTGTTTCACTAAATACGCTTGGGCAATTCCTTTAAAAACAAAGACAAAAAGAGCTGTCGTTGACGCGTTTTCGGCTATTTTGACGCAAAGTGGTCGTTGCCCTCGTAACTTACAAACTGACATGGGAACAGAATTTTACAACGATTCCTTTAAATCACTTGTGCAGTCACTGAAAATAAATCACTATTCATCATATTCAACTAAAAAGGCTTCAATTGTTGAAAGACTAATTCGAACATTAAAGAATAAAATTCATATGCTTTTTAGCTATAAAGGTAGTTATAAATGGATAGGGAAAACTTTGATCGACGTTTTGAATACCTACAATAATAATGTACACCGGATTACTAAATTTAAACCAGCGGATGTGAATTCTGAAAACGAAATAATTGTTAGGAATAATATCAAAAACAGTCAAACCAGACCAAATAAAAAGCAAAAGATTAATTTTAAAATAGGTGACTGTGTACGCATAAGTAAATATAAAAGTAGTTTTGATAAAGGGTATACCCCCAACTGGTCTACAGAGATATTTATAATTAAAAAGGTTAATAAAACTACTCCAGTTACATTTCACATTCAAGATCAGAGAAAGCAACAAATATTAGGCTCTTTTTATCAAGAGGAATTGCAGAAAACGAAATATCCTAATGTTTATTTAATTGAAAGGGTAATAAAAAAAATGGGACGCAAACTCCTTGTCAAGTGGTTGGGTCTTTCAGATACCGAAAATAGTTGGATTAATAGCAATTCAGTTGTACAATAATATAAGTGCAGCTTTATACATATCATTATCATTATATAAAAAGAAATGCTAGGAGGAGGACTTATAAACAATTTGATTAATAACTTACCTGTAGAACTTCACTTACCGGGATACAACTATTGTGGACCAGGAACAAAATTAAAAAAAAGATTGGCAAGAGGCGATAAAGGAATTAATCAGTTGGACGAAGCTTGTAAGCACCACGACATTGCATATACAAATTATACGGATTTACCTAACCGACACAAAGCAGACCTGCAACTGTTGGACATGGCTAAAAAACGCTTGCATTCAAAAGATGTGGGAAAAGGAGAAAAATTAGCTTCGTGGTTGGTTAGCAAAGTTATGAAAGCTAAAGTAAAAACAGGCTCTGGAGTTAAAAAGTTTAAATCAATGGTTTCGAAAATAAATTCAAAAATAAACAAAATGAAACCAAAAAGTCATACATCGTTAATCAATTATGCTTATAAAGCTGCTAAAAAAGTTATTCCAAAATGTGGAAATTTCCGACTTCCACGTGTCATACCGATTCCCAAAACTGGTGGGATATTACCTTTGATACCTATTTTCGCGGGTTTGTCTGCTCTTGGTGCTTTAGCTGGAGGTGCAGCTGGCGTAGCTAAAACAGTAAATGAGTATAAATCAGCTCAAAAGAACTTGAATGAGCTGGAGCGTCACAACAAAACAATGGAAGCAATTGCTATAGGAAAAGGTCTTTACATCAAACCGTATAAAAAAGGCAGCGGTCTATTTATAAACATTAAAAAAAACTAGTCCGTAGGCTACCCCGACGTGCTCTAACAAATATTGATATCATTAACCATTCTCATGATATACCATATTTCCGAGTAGTCTATATGAGAGATATGATGCCTCATAAAGCAAAACCGATCGAGTGTGGTATTGTTAACTTAGATAGTTATATGAACAATGGTAGTCATTGGGTAGCCTATGTAAAACTTAATAACTACTGTGAATATTTTGATAGTTTCGGTGATTTGAAGCCTCCTAAAGAAATAGTGGAGTATTTAGGTTCGAATAATATTTATTATAATTATGCTCGGTATCAGAATTTTAACAGTGTTAATTGTGGTCATTTGTGTATATTTTTTTTAAGGAATTTTTGGAATAAATATAGTATATAAACATTCATCCCTTGTTTCATTTCGTCATTTCCACGATGTCTTTTACTTTATCCATAACTGGTAAAAGTTCAATATTAACCACAAATTATTTACCAACTTTGGAACTGGATGGTGATTATGAGTGTTCTTTATTACATTTCTCCACCTTCAATTCTATACCAAATATTACAAAAAATAACAACAAATTTTATTATGGTAATGGTGAGGTTGTAGAAATTCCTGAAGGAACTTACGAGCTTCACGATATATATGACTTTATTAAGGCTAATATAAAAGGTTGTATGTTCAAATTATTTTGTAATAACAACACTCTTAAAACCACAATATACTGCACAAAGGATATTCATTTTGAAATGCAAAATTCTCTTGGAGATTTATTGGGCTATGGTAAAGTTCTTCTGAAAAGTAATAAATTACATGAGTCTCCCTTTCCTGTAAACATTTTATCAACAACAGTGGTACGCATCGAATGTGATATTGTTAGCGGTTCATATATCAACGGAAAATCAAGTCACATAATACATGAATTTGTTCCAAATGTGCCACCAGGTTATAGAATAATAGAAATACCAAAGAACACAATATACTTTCCAGTCAATAGACACTCTATTAATAGTATTAACATAAGGATTTTGGATAGCCTCAATAACCTTATCGATCTTCGTGGTGAAGAAGTACAATTGTATTTGCATATAAGAAAATATGATCGATTACAATAAAAACAGTATTCCACACATTCAAAAGATTAGTGGTTATCGTGCGATCCGAAAGAGAACACTTGCTTGTGGTAAAAGACAGAAATTATCTGAAGAGAATAAACAATTTTTGAAATTGATTGGGCTGTTGAAATGAATATCTTAAATATTACGAATACCCCTGTTTATGACAACTCGATAGAATGTATTGAAACTCATTCATACAAGCCTTACATAACAAGCTTCAACAGAAACGATGAAATAAGAATTCCAATAAACCAACAAGACTTATACATACTTCCAAGTGCAAGCACTTTGTATTTGGAAGGGATCGTCAATGTTTTCAAAAATGATAACAAGGATAGAGCGCCGTCATTTCATTTTACCAATAACTCACTTATGTATCTGTTCCAAGATATACGCTATGAATTGAACGGTGTTGAAATAGATAAAGTAAAGAATGCGGGCATTACTACTACTATGAAATCTTTATTATCTATGAATGACATCGAATCGAAGATATCTCAAGCATGGGGATGGGATATACAAGGCGTTAAAAATGATATTGGCGGTCATTTTTCTGCATCAATTCCACTTAGTCACATACTTGGATTTGCTGAAGACTATAAAAAAGTAATAGTAAATTGCAAACATGAGCTTGTTTTATTGCGAAGTAATACAGACCTTAACGCTTTAAAACTTAACACCGGTGAAACTGTGCGAAGTATTGAAATACATAAAATAATTTGGCGCATGCCTCATATTAAAGTATCAGACAGAGAAAAGGTTAAGTTACTTAAACTTCTTGAAAAAGATAGACCTATACAATTAGCGTTCAGAAATTGGGATATCTATGAATACCCATTACTTCCGAAGACTACGAAACATACTTGGTCTATAAAAACTTCAACACAAATTGAGAAGCCTCGATATGTGATTCTTGGACTACAAACTAACAGAAAAAATGACGTGTCTAAGGATATGTCCAGATTTGACCATTGCAACTTGCGTGACGTTAAAGTTTATTTAAATTCTACCTATTATCCGTACGAAAGCTATAATACAGATTTCGCAAAGCATTCTTTTGCTTTAATATACGAGCAGTTCGTAAATTTTCAACAGTCTTACTATGGTCGTAGATCTAGTTGTTTGTTAAGTGCTCAAGAATATAAAGACATTGCGCCATTATTCGTAATAGATTGTTCGAGACAAAACGATAACATAAAAACTGGACCCGTAATTAATATTCGCCTGGAGCTGGAGAGTCATAAAGAAATACCAGATCAGACGTCAGCATACTGTTTAATATTGAACGATTGTATCGTAGAATACAAACCTTTGAGTAATATTGTTCGCAAAATATCATGAGTTCAACTATTTTTGTTGACGTTCAAGGTTTTAAAGACTACCGTGGTAATTTCATAATAAAGGAGCTAGCGTTATCTACGAAGGAATTTACTCAAGTCTTTTTGATAAAGCCCCCATATCCGTATTCAAAGTTAACACCAGAAGAAAAAAGAAGAGTTAGGTGGATTGAAAGAAATAGAAATATTTATTGGAGCGAAGGAAATATTGACTACAGGGAATTCAAAAGATTAATTATTCCGATTTTACAAAATAAAACTATAGTAATGAAGGGGGTAGAAAAGCAGAAATGGATAAAAGACTTGTGTGATAACTGTATCTTGATAGACATCGAAGCTAAAGGCAGTCCTAATTTTGCAACGTTGTATGAAAATTATTGTAAATGTGCTTCTAGTTTTAATTGTTTAAACCATAATAATGTCTGTGCTCTCAGAAATGTTATATGTATTAAAAAGTGGTGCATTGAAAATAATATGTCAATTACAGATTTTTAAATAAATAAAGTATATTAAGTAAGTCTTTTATTTCTAACGATACCTCATAATGTGGGATAAAATCAAACAACAGTTTGCCTCAAAGTGTAGTATAATGAAATAAGAATAGGACACAGATATTTACAATTATCAAATGAGAATAAAGAATATTAAACATTTAAGACAAACTATTTACATCAGTACGCTCTTTTATTTACAATGTATCTCCGAAGGATTATATGTAACTAGAGAAGTTACACACAATTCCTACGCGAGAAATTTAATTTATGAAATTATAGATTATGATTATAGCCTTAGAAATTATAGCTATAACCACACAATGATTTGGAGATCTTATTAATCAAACCCTCCGTTTGGTCTAGTATAGGGTCCATATTCTCAGTGACCACGTATTGTGCAGACACCATTGAGTCCTCTAACATTTCATTAGATCTCTCCATATCTATTATTTCAATTTTGATTAAGCGCCGTCCTCGCGTAGGCGCACTCTTTACTATAAACGAGTGGCAATCTCTCAGGAAGGAGCTTCTTTTTTGTTTCCTCCTCCGAGTGATCCTCTTCATCGCCTTTAAAACTTTGCGTTGCAAAGGCGAATCAGGTCTGTCTTCACTCGAAGGCCTCCTCACGAACTCCTCCGTGAACCCTTCCAGAGGATCTTGAGCGTCTTGCCACATCGCTCGCTGTTCATTCGCAACAGAATTGTCATCGGGAATATAGGTGATTTGCGAAGAAGTGTTCTGAAATTAATTAGAATTATCGTGAGATACATTACTTATTACTTACAAACCCCCCATCTTCACTGTGGTAGGTAGACATATTTATTACTCACCATGATAACTGACGTTCACTTAGTTTCGTGTTTTCACAAGAATTAATTGTTGATGCAAATAAGCGATTATATATATACCAGTCATATTTTGCTGTAGGTGTGTGTATGTGTTTGCGTTTGTATTGACCTACATCTGTAATTTTGTCTGACATAGCAGAAAGACGAGTTAAATTACTAGGACTTCGGACTCATCAATAACATGTCGCGACTTGCTATTTTTGCATTACTCACAGTTCTAGGCATCACATTTCTTTTTGTCTGACATAGCAGAAAGACGAGTTAAATTACTAGGACTTCGGACTCATCAATAACATGTCGCGACTTGCTATTTTTGCATTACTCACAGTTCTAGGCATCACATTTCTTTTTGTCTGACATAGCAGAAAGACGAGTTAAATTACTAGGACTTCGGACTCATCAATAACATGTCGCGACTTGCTATTTTTGCATTACTCACAGTTCTAGGCATCACATTTCTTTTTGTCTGACATAGCAGAAAGACGAGTTAAATTACTAGGACTTCGGACTCATCAATAACATGTCGCGACTTGCTATTTTTGCATTACTCACAGTTCTAGGCATCACATTTCTGTTTATACAATTACAATTTGATGAGTGAGTTTACAATTTTATTAGGTTCAATGATAACTATAGAACAGTTAGGAAGATGTATTTAAAATAAAAATGCAGTTGTTAATGTATAAACGTTTATATTTATGTAATATTAAAATAATTCTGGGTACCGTTATTACATTCTAATCTTATTAAACTTATCTTAAATACAAATTACAAATTGACATTTGCGTAGAAAACATTACAATACAAAACATTACCTAAATTGAGAAATATGGAAACACAAACACTACAAAAACTATAGTACAATAGGTGGTCTTATTTCTAACACATTACATTATTTACTTATAACTCTATGTCTATTTTAATCCAGAAATCCGAAAAACGTAGATAAATGTCAACTTACTGGGTTTTCAGTAATAAAAACATTCATAACTTACAAGTGAAAATTGTGAGGTTTACAGTGAAAACAACATTCATAACTTCTAAGAAAATATAAATGGATGAATACTAAGATAAAGTATCCCTGTGACCCCATGATAAAGTTGAAATTTTATTTTTTAGTATGATACGTTTGTCGTCATTACCTGACAGGGCAATTTTGTTCTGTTCCTGTGTAAATATATCGTGTTTAAGGGACTTAAAAATTATATTCTTCTTTCGTAGAAAAGCATTTGTTTTTAATATGTTAGAGTAATCTTTAAAGTAAACTTTTTTTATTACTTGTTTCTGTATGCCTTTTGCTTTCTTTAATTCATCTTGCAGTGTTTTAATACAATATAATTTCGACCTTAAACCTACAAACTCTGAAATTAAATTTCCACCTAGTTCATCTTTAAACAAACCTGGTACTTTTTTGTTCTGATCTGGAATACCGTAAGAGTTATTTTCAGGATAATTACTAGTATCAAAATACTGAAGAAAATGTGATTTTAAATCTTTGTAAAAATCTTTGCTTTCTATAGAATAAAGAAAACTGTCTGTATCTGTATAGCAAAGCTTTATCTTTTCAGCATAAAAAGGTTTCATTACCGAGTAATGAAAATCAAACATATGGCTTTTCGATGTTTCCAAAACAGAAAAGCCTATGTATATAGGTTTGTCCAAAATAATTGATTCCGGTTTCATTTGAACTGCTACAAAATTTTCTGTAAAAATAGTAGCACTATGAAAGTTTGGTCGAGCTATCAGTTGCTCAGCTGATAAACTTTTCTTCGTTTTGTTTTCCTCATCACTCCACTTATTGACCAATTTTACAGTGACTCTCTTCTCAGTGTCCTCCAAGGTTTTTCCAAATATACTATTGTTTAGTAATTTGAAAAAATCTTGTTCAAAGGTAGAACTCGCTTGTTTTCGTAACTCTGTGTTCATGTCAATGTATTGCTTTAAATAAGGACTCTGATTGAATTGAATTACTCTATGTATTTTTTTTAACAATAACCCATGTTTCAAACATGTTTTTAGATGAACAAAATGGATAACATAAAAATATTTTTCGTATAAATTTGGAATTAATTTTGAAGTTTTTGAACCTGGCGGAGTAAATTTTTGAGCACAGAATGGAAAATCGTTATGATCATCATGCAAATACTCAGGATATTCCAAGTCAACTTCTAGTATATATCCAATGTCCCCGTCAGTTGGTACATTTCGAAAGTCAATTCTATCAATTTCTTGTTTATTCAATAATTTAAAATTTGAATGGGGCAAAGAGGCACACATCGCATAACCATACAGGTTATTACAATCAATGTAAACTAAGAAATTGTCTTTCTCTATTGGATTATAAGTTTGTAAATACTTATTATTGGCCTTTGAATATCTTGTAGAACATAAACATATACCACCACGTATACCTTTTTGAATCATTCTTAATATTTCCAAATTACTTATTAATTCTAATTTCACGTTTGTTTTTAAAAGCATAGCATCGAAACTTAGGCTAGGGGCTGTTACATAAAAGGCTGGATCTAATTTATAATTTGTCTTACATGTTTCTCGAAAACTTTCGAAGACATCCGCTAATAAGAGTACGTCCGACTTTAGATATAAATCAGTGTATTCTCCTAGATTTAATAATTTAAAAGATTTCCAAACTCTTTTTGCATGTTCATAATCTGTTTCGGATATATTACTATTAAATAATTTGTTGAAAAAACAGTCGTGTGGTGGTAGTTCTTGGTCTTCAAACGAACTCCAACTAGTCATATAATCGTAAGGATATACACCTTTACGTCGTAACAAGTCAAAATGCTTCTGAGATGGGAAAAATCGATGGAGGTGTTTGAAATCACTATCATTCAAGCTAGCAACCAGTTTCTCTAAGCTTGTCCCCAAAAATTTAAAAGAATCAACAAAACGAACAGGTACGATATCCTTGTCATTAATTTGAAAAAGTTTAGTAAACGATATATAATTTTCTTTAGTCTTTGCTATCACTTGTATTCTACCTGGTAACTCACCTAATTGTCGTATAAAAAGATGACTATCATAACCTGCCAAATTATGAAAGAATATAGGAATAAATTTTGGCAAACGGAACTTGATATTGCAATATGAATGAGCTGCACCGCGGTAACGTCCTGTAAGATGACAGTGATCTCTGACTTTATCGTCAAATAATATTTGATCGCAAAGAAAACATTTTGATGAGTTAGTAAAATGAACTTTGTCTTGATCTGTTAAAGACTTTGGTAGTGGCGACTGTAAAATATTATAAATAATAACTACATCCGCTAATAAATGTTCTAAGAACTTTTCTACACAGGAGGGACCGCGATAAGAAACGTACTTGTTGCGTGAGCTATCATAGGAACATACAATGTAGTATCCAAATGCAGCAGGCACATGTTTTTGCAACGACGATGTGCAGTCTCCATAGTTTGACTCAGATGGTATTAACAATGATTCGAAATCTGCGTAAATAACAAAAGGTATATTTTGCATTCGTTCGAAATGTTCAAATTGTAGTAGATTTCCCTTTTTTGGTAAAATTGTTGCTACACCACTACAAAGATGAGATTCTAATTTATCATTGTCATCAAAAAATAGCATACAATCTTCGCACAAATATATTTTAGAATGGTGTTTAGTCAATTGTTTGCGAAGTAATTTAGATAAATCTTTGATTAGACAGTAATGAGTACGTTTTCCATTCTCAAGAAAAAGCATGTTAACGTGGTGTTTTTTTCGAAATTCACTTTTGTATAGTGGTCCGACAACTTGACTGTTATTTTTGAGACCATAAATGTTAACACTAATACGAGGATTATTTTTTTCAAAAATTTTAATATCTGAAAACCCCACCGGAAACGAAATATCTCTAACATTGAGTACACTTTCAAAATGTGGATAGGCTGAAGTTCGCTGCGCATTATTTTTTACAGGAAAAA
The DNA here is from genome assembly GCA_955850985.1 of Elophila nymphaeata. Classification (NCBI taxonomy): domain Eukaryota; kingdom Metazoa; phylum Arthropoda; class Insecta; order Lepidoptera; family Crambidae; genus Elophila; species Elophila nymphaeata. The sequence goes on from OY039067.1 coordinate 22,801,063, forward strand.
GTGAAGCCACGACACACCATAAAAAACAATAATCGTCAAAATTTTGAATATTGACGCATGCTTTTTTGTGTTTTATTGTCTTAGGTAAATCTATATAACTTGAGGCTCTCATAGGGTTGTATTTATTTATGTTTACTTCCAGGTATAGACTTTTCAAATAAGCCCAACCGCTATCTCTTTCTTCAAATTCTTCGACTTTTTTACACAACAAACTAGTTATATTTGAAAATAAATCAAGAAAGTCATAATTTTGGTGCAAAATAATGTTTTCGGTGGCAAAAGATTTAACGGCAACTGACTCATTTTTATGCAAAAAAAATTGACAAAACAACTCGAAATTCACTTTCAGATTAGTATGACTTTGAATTCGTGATGATAGTAACAGACTTACTCGTCCGCGCAAATGAGACAAAAATTCAACGGGTGTGTACACACGAACCGGTTGTTCAGGTACCTCGCTATTGCGAGCAACACCATCGCATCGAATTCGATATGACGCTATACGACTGCGGAAAGCGCTATGAACTTTTTCAATGCCTTCACTTTCAACAACCGAACTATTGTCTTTGTGTAAAATACTTTTTAAGTGAGCAGAGAAAGCCCTATTTTTAATGGATATGTTACACACTGAACAGAATATAGTCTTCGACATAATGAATTTGTTTTCACTGTGTTAGCCGATGAAGTGACTAATGTAGGTAAATACACCGTATATAAACTAATGGTAAACTAAGAAGTTAAGTATATGAAAAAAAGTAAAACGAATATTAATTGACCAAAATATAATTTACTGTGGAAGGAACATTAACTAGTTAGGTACCCAGCTTAATATAATCAATTACTTACATTTTCTTTTTGTGATTATAAAATGTTCCCTCCTCAGTAAATTTTGTTTTAGCAATTTTAACGAATTGCTTCAATGCAAGGAATTCCTCAGACTCCGAGTCACCCTGCAATCGTAACCAAACGATTGCCTTGTCGCACTTCTCCAAACCAGCAAGGTCGCGTACCTCTTCCGTGCTGTAGAGTCGTAACTCCGCCACCAACCCACCGTTGAGCTGCGCCGTGCGACGAGTCACGCCGCCAGGTACTCGACGCGTCAAGACGCTCTCGACTTTACTTGGGTTGCGGACTGGAACCTCTTCGTCCGACTCTGTGTCGAACAACCACTCGGAAGCTTCGGTCGAAGAGGAGGATGCCACCTGTTGCTTGGAAGGCACCGACTTCGTCTTACTTTTCTTCTTGGAGCTAGAGGAATTGAAAACATAATTTATAATTATTGTAGTTTAACATCTACATTTCGTAGACGTAAAATAGCGAACTAATAAGTAATAGAAAATTAAAGTCACCTTACGACTTCTTCGTCAGTGTCAAAGAAAAGGCTTGACTGGTTCTTAGCAGCGCGCTTGGTATACTTGGCTTCAGACCTGAAATGTGAAGAATACCAATACTGTATTAAGATAAGATTTTATGTGTGGAAAATAATTTCCTGGCAAACACAACATATTATAACAAACATTCAGCGAAGCAAGTTAAATTTAAACAAAGTGGAAAGACGATAAAAACTTACGAACATTGTTTGGGTCGATTTGTTTTTCCGATGTAGATTTGAATCTCGCTGGTTCTTCAGGTAGTAGTGGGTAGGTACTACGTTAGCACTATTATCGGTGAGTAGTGACTTAGAAAGCACCTTGGAGCACTGGTGAGGTGACTACCATTTTACCGCTTTTTATTACAAGTAAACTGCAAAACTAGCAATAATTGAACAGGAGTGACCAACCTTTCTTATTATTTATAATTATCCATTCTATATAAAACCGATTAGTATTATTAAAAACACTACTGTAAGTAATTTTGTGTTCATGTAAATAGACATGGAACGAGTATTTTTATTCACCATAATAGAAGTATGCATTTATATTATGTGCATCCGTTATATTTGCTGACAAAAGATGCCAATTAGCACTTATAATATTACAATATGTCATCAATTTTGTTTTGTTAAATTAATTATTAAAAATGACACCGAATGTGCTAATCTAATGCCTGTGAGCGTGTGAACGTGTGTCTAATTGCTGACTCTAAGCATCACATGCAACATAAAGACTATTTCATAAGAATGAAAATTATTTAATACTAGTTTTAGCCCGTGACTTCGTATGCGTAGGATTAGTATAATTATAGCTTTTATGTTATTCTGATGTATGAGCTATGAGGTTATAATACATTCAGTAGTTTTTGCGTGAACGAGTAACAAACATACAAACTTTCTCGTTTATAAACGTTTATCAGCGATTCATAATAATCACAACAGCCTTGGGACACATGGTCTCTTCTTGTCAACAAAGGAGGTTTTTTAGATCATAGTCCGCCACGCTGCTTGCCCAATGCGGATTGGTGGATGGAGTATATGGTGATCAATACTCTTTGTTGATCAGAGTATTTGAAAGTTACAAACAATAAATAGGTTTGCTGTATTACCAAGATTACGGTATTAACAATGTATGTATAACATAACAATCAGGATGATTACCTATACATAAACTATGAGTTTATTTTCATAACAATTTATCTTGGAAGCCTATTAAATAACAATATCTTTATTCACATATTAAATCATAGTTATTATAACGTGAGTACGAAGCCTTATTATTTAAACTGAACTCGTAATCGGAGACCTGATCAATTTTATTAAATTTAATATAATTCATTTCATATTTGTTATTGCTGATAAGTGAATTTTCATGGGAATGCTTTGAAAACTGATTGGCTAAATAATATATAAAAGCCGTGATTATTTATCAGTAATTCAGAGCATGTCTTGACAGTGATCGAAAAACACAAGTGTTTTCCTCTGGCTCGAGGGTTCACGTTTGACGACGTTAGAGTGTATTTTGACACAGTTATTTAGCCGGGGATAAAGTCCTGGAAGCCAGGAAGCCCCAAGTTGTTAAGTTCTGTGATCATTATTGCGCTGCTATACCTAGTTAAATGCCTCCATAGCCTGAGATAGAAAACCTTGAAAATGTGTTTAGTAAATTGCAATCAAACATGCTAATGTATACCGCTTTCGGTCAAACCACACAAGTGTTTTCCTTTGGGTTGAGGATTCACGTTTGACAAGGTTAGAGTGTATATTGACACAGATACTTGGCCGGGGATAAAGTCCTGGAAGCTAGGGAGCCCCAAGTTGTTAAGTTCTGTGATCATTATTGCACTGCTATACCTAGTTAAATGCCTCAATAGCCCGAGGTTGAAGACCTTGAAAACGTGTTTAGTAGACCGAAATCAGGTATGCTAACTTATGAAGTTTGCGATCGAACCACACAAGTGTTTTCCTCTGCATTGGGGGCTTAAGTTTGACGAGGTTAGAGTGTATATTGACACAGATACTTAGCCGGGGATAAAGTCCTGATAGCCAGGGAGCCCCAAGATGTTAAGTTCTGTGATCATTATTGCACTGCTATACCGAGTTAAATGCCTCCATAGCCTGAGATAGAAAATCTTGAAAATGTGTTTAGTAAATTGCAATCAATCATGTTAATGTATACCGCTTTCGGTCAAACTACACAAGTGTTTTCCTTTGGGTTGAGGATTCACATTTATCGAGGTTAGAGTGTATATTGACACAGATAAATACTTAGCCGGGGATAAAGTCCTGGAAGCCAGGGAGCCCCAAGTTGTTAAGTTCTGTGATCATTATTGCACTGCTATACCTAGTTAAATGCCTCAATAGCCCGAGGTTGAAGACCTTGAAAACGTGTTTAGTAGACTGAAATCAGGTATGCTAACTTATGAAGTTTGCGATCGAACCACACAAGTGTTTTCCTCTGCACTGGGGGCTTAAGTTTGACGAGGTTAGAGTGTATATTGACACAGATACTTAGCCGGGATAAAGTCCTGATAGCCAGGGAGCCCCGAGATGTTAAGTTCTGTGATCATTATTGCACTGCTATACCGAGTTAAATGTCTCCATAGCCTGAGATAGAAAATCTTGAAAATGTGTTTAGTAAATTGCAATCAATCATGTTAATGTATACCGCTTTCGGTCAAACTACACAAGTGTTTTCCTTTGGGTTGAGGATTCACATTTATCGAGGTTAGAGTGTATATTGACACAGATAGATACTTAGCCGGGGATAAAGTCCTGGAAGCCAGGGAGCCCCAAGTTGTTAAGTTCTGTGATCATTATTGCACTGCTATACCTAGTTAAATGCCTCAATAGCCCGAGGTTGAAGACCTTGAAAACGTGTTTAGTAGACTGAAATCAGGTATGCTGACTTATGAAGTTTGCGATCGAACCACACAAGTGTTTTCCTCTGCATTGGGGGCTTAAGTTTGACGAGGTTAGAGTGTATATTGACACAGAAAGGTACTTAGCCGGGGATAAAGTCCTGAAAGCCAGGGAGCCTCAAGATGTTAAGTTCTGTGATCATTATTGCACTGCTATACCGAGTTAAATGCCTCCATAGCTTAGGATAGAAAATCTTGAAAATGTGTTTAGTAAATTGCAATCAAACATGTTAATGTACACCGCTTTCGGTCAAACCACACAAGTATTTTCCTTTGGGTTGAGGATTCACATTTATCGAGGTTAGAGTGTATATTGACACAGAAAGGTACTTAGCCGGGGATAAAGTCCTGAAAGCCAGGGAGCCTCAAGATGTTAAGTTCTGTGATCATTATTGCACTGCTATACCGAGTTAAATGCCTCCATAGCTTAGGATAGAAAATCTTGAAAATGTGTTTAGTAAATTGCAATCAAACATGTAAATGTACACCGCTTTCGGTCAAACCACACAAGTATTTTCCTTTGGGTTGAGGATTCACATTTATCGAGGTTAGAGTGTATATTGACACAGATAGGTACTTAGCCGGGGATAAAGTCCTGGAAGCCAGGGAGCCCCAAGTTGTTAAGTTCTGTGATCATTATTGCACTGCTATACCTAGTTAAATGCCTAATAGCCGGAGGTTGAAGACCATGAAAACGTGTTCAGTAGACTGAAATCAAGTATGCTAACTTAATGATGATCGAAACACACAATATTGTTGTCCTTCGATATAACAATTATGATTTATAGTTGATACCTAATGTTATAAAATACGACAAGCCACTTCGCAAAAATTAAAACTTCTTCATGATTTTCACTACTATTATTGGACATCCTGGCACACTTTTTTACGACATTGATCGATGATTTATAACTTTCAATTTAATATTTCATTGGAGTGTCTAATTCACTTCGCATTTTAAATCAGCCTTTTAGTAAATCACCTACACAGAACAATGTGATGCAAAACTGCAAAACTTAAGACCACTTCGTGATTTTCACTACTGTTATTGGGCATCCTGGCACACTTTTTTACGAAATTGATCGAACGATAGTGAGATCAATGGAGTGCTAAAAAAGTGTGCCAGAATGCCCAATAATACCCTACTCATAATAATAGTATTAATTATGATCGCCATCTATCTATCGAGTTTCGACAACTAATAAAGTAACAGTCTCAGTGGGTGAGGATTCCGCGGATGAAAATTGCTTCCACTTTCAGCCATAGGTTGTATCTAATTACCAAAATAAAATGGTGACTTCAAGGTGCGGTGAACAAAATATCTAAGTATCGTTTTGACATTGCCAGACAGCCTTAGCCAAGCCAAATAATGCTAATGGGAACCGAAATAAAAAATAAAAAAAAATTACTGTCTTCCACGTGGAGCTACAACAAAGAAAACTACAACATCGAATAGGTACCTACAAGCGATCCCTTCTAAATAAATCTTTGAGGGAGAGGATATTACTAAAAATAATCTAGACAAACAAACATTAGATTAAAGCGAAAATGTTAGAAAAAAATAATGGTTTAAAAAAACACGCTTTTATATTAATTACATTAGTTCTTGAAAATATTCGATTACAATTAAATTGAGCACCCCACGCTTTTCTCTAGATAGTAATTACCTATACTTTTCGTTCATCATTTAGTTTTTAAAAAGCTATTTTTCACTTTTTAGTTTTTTATTTAAAGAGTGTTTTTTGTTTTTTTAATATATTTATTTTCCACTTTTTAGTGCGAATTATAACCGCCCATGTAAACAACGCCATCTAGTGACGTATAGCTGAACTAACATTCCAAACGTTTAATTTATCAGGCGATTCTAATCAATGGGATATTCTTATTGAATTATTGTAAATGACATTACATCATTGGTCTTTGATAAGTCTATAAAATGATATCTGACCGTTTGAAGTGGGTCAAAATTTAGTCCAAAGGATTCAGTTACATACATACAAACAAACAAACATACAGGTGAAACTAATTTATGCGTGTTAAAAAAGACGCTAAACCCAAGTAATAGCTGATAGTAATAAAATTCGTACGTTCTGATACTGATGTAATCAAAGTGATACTAGCAAATGTAAATATCTATCTAAATGACCAATCAGAATGCAAAGTGAATATTATTCAATGAGCGCTCCGGTATGGACGTCTCGTGCTCTAGCGTCCTTGTCGCTGTGTAGCTTCTAATAGTTATTATTAAATTGACAAAACGAAGCGTCGTAATGTTTGGTGGTTCTATTAATATGGATCTGTTCGATTTATTTCTTAACTCTGGACTCATCACAGGAGCAATTGTAGTTTACTTGATATTTTTCAAACGATCTGCGAATAAAGAGGGAAAGTACAGGGAGCCAGGTAAGAAAACGTTTAGTATTTTTTAAGAACGTAAAAGCTGCGCGGTATGAATTTTGGTGACTTCTCTCGTGATATTTTTGATACGGATACAGGTTGCTTGGTACACGGGTTATCAAGCGGGCACCTACACATGCTAACATAGTTATCTAATTAAATGATGAGATTAAAAATTCTAAATTGTAAAAAATATTTTGAATATTTTCATTGTTTTTCCAATCGAACAACGTAGAAAGAATTCATATTTTTTTTTACAATTAAAAATTTTTGATATCGCCATAATATTTATATAAGACTATGTTAGCATGGGTAGGTGCCCCGCTTGATACCCCATGTACCAAACAGTCTGTAGTATTAAAATATGTAAGTACCTACTTATGATTTTCAGGAACTATTTGATTTACACTATTAGAATAATAAAGATCGATATTTTGTTCGTTCTTTAACAGATATCTAATGTGTTCTAATTATAAGTTTATACTGCTCAGTACCCGTAGTGTAAGTTTTTACTTTCTCGTATACGTAGTGGATATAGAGGAGGTCTAGTGCCGCGCCTAAACTCGGCAGCGCCTGTATGCGAAACCTATGAAACGCCTTTTTTACACCTATCAAATTGGCGATGGCATTTCATCTGGCGCCCCTATTCCCTTGGCGCCTGTGTGCGCCGCACACTTCGCGCATAGGGGCGGCTCGGGCCTGAGGAGGTCTTGTAATCGTAAAAAAAAGCGACACCGAGATTTTGGCGGATTTACACGTTTAGGACCTCTCTGAGTCCAAAAATATATTTTTTTGGAATAATGTCTGTGTGTCTGTGCGTTAGCACGAAAACTCGAGTAGGCTTTAACTTATTGCAACCAAATTTAACATGCATGTATAAAATCAGAATATAAGGTTTCTATCAACTCTTGAGTCATCGATCGTTAAGCTAATTGCTTAGCTTAACGATCTATGACTCAAAAGTGCGTAGTCGGTACTCGGATGGGTGACCAAAATTTAACATGCATGTATGTCATTAAAATATAAGGTTGTTATCAACTTTTGAGTCGTCTCCGGTATACGAGAAAGTCAAGGGGAGACCACTCCCGATTTTTTAGTTTAAAAAACTTTACTATTTTAGTTGCGTTAAAATCTCGATTTCGAATCTCGAAACGTTAAAAGCGTCCCTAGCGGAGAGAAGGGGAAACATGATTTACGCTTCTCTCCGCTTGAGATTTGAGCTTTTAAAGCAACTGCAATAGTTATGTTTTTTATACTAAAAAACTTACACAACCGGTAGGTAGGTAGGTACTGTTTGTTTGTTAATTTTTAAAGTTTTTTTATAGAAACAGTCACAAATTAATGTGATTCACAGTTTGAAAGAGGATTTGTATTTTTAATCACCTAATCTATTACGGATCATGATAAAGTAACGTTTTCGTGTTAATTATGTTTTAGATAACGATTTGTTGCAACGCGACCACTGTCTGGTTTCAATAATTGTGTAATGGATATTAAACTTATCTTATGTTTTATGTTTATGTTTACCACATAATTTTATATAGGTACCACTATATGAATAAACTATCAAGGTCTAGAAGATTTATGTACTTATTGGTAAATAGAGCATGACAAACAAGTAGCAAGTAGTGGCATTCCCCATCCCCAAACCGGGCTCTATACTGGGTGTAAAAGACATGAACAGTCAAACGAGTACCATGTATTCTATACATCAAAATAAGACATATTGCAAAAAAAATATTGCTGGGAAATGATTTTTATTTTTTGGTGTTAAAAAAAATTGCAAATTGTACCGCGCAATGTAAAGGGCTCAACTCGCACGCGACTCGCAAAACCGCGATAATTTTGCCAGACTGCGGCCCCGTTCGTTAGTGTCCGTGCGCATCGAGTGATCTACATTGAACGCTAACGTTTTGAAGCCATTTTTTGTTATGAAATACTAAAAAAAAAGATAATGTTTCTTCGGTCAATAATTAAGAAATAACGTATAGAATATGTTTTCATAAAAAATGAAAAAAAAAATTATGACTTTGACCTTCAATAAAATCATAGCTATCAATTTTGCCGTTTTGCCCCCCCGTCCCCTACATGTTATTATTATTGCCCGACGTTTCGTAACACTTTGCAACGGTATGTCATCCCGTGACCACGAACGCTGCAAAATGTTACGAAAGGTCGGGCAATAATAATAATCATGTAAAATCTAATGACACGGGAGTTAAATCCGTAAAAGTTCTTTTATTTGAACAATTTAAGGCGGGTCCAGATATGATCATTTTCCCGATCTTATCAGCATATCCGTATCAGCGTATCATGTATCAAGCCCGTACCAAGTCGTGGACGCCTAGATTTGCTCCGTATGAGAATCGTATGAAACCGACATGACATGGGACGGGCCGTGTCATAACTGCGTATCATGATACGCGTATCATCGCCCATCAACATATGCGATCATGATACGCGTCGGCGATTCGGATACGTTGATCGGATCGGGCAAATGATACATATCTGGACCTGGCTTTAGGCGTTACGGAGGAACATCCGTAAATAGAAAATACATTCATAGACTGCTAAAATCATTACACTTCGTTTTTACCGCCGTAGTCGGTTATATTTAACCGACTACGGCGGAGCCAAAACGAAGTAGAGACGTCATTGTTTTGATGTTGATGATGTGAATTTGACTTGCAGTAACAAATAAGAAGTTTATAATAACGTGCAATAATTGAGCTTACATAGATAAGAATAGAACCGTGAATACCTTGAACTTAAAAACCGGATTTGAATCTGAGTTCTGTGGCCGTGTGATATAAAAGCAGCTTTAAGATTAAAGCCGTAGAGACTACTTTTTAAAGATAGTTCGTGTCTTTAACAAGTACATAAAAAGTATAAAAAACTGTAACTCGACTACGAAAAAAAAAGAAACGAATGAAATTTGTTAAAATCGGGGTTTACAAGGTGAAATCGACTCCTTCTATTGTTAAAGTCGGTGAAAATGTAGCTACGGAGGAACATACGTAAATACAAACATACATAGGTAAGTATATGTAGTGATAAAATTACAACCCTTCCTTTTGACTTCGCGGTAATCGGGTAAAACGTACTCTCTACGCTACAAAGTTGTTTTCTTTTACCTGTATAAAAATTGTACAAAAAAATTGTTGTTTCCATACATTTTATTTTACAATTTAAAAATTTTGATACCTATCGCCATAGTATTTATATGACTATGTTAGCATGGGTAGGTGCCGGCTTGATACCCCATGTACCAAACACCCTGTATATAATGCTATCAAATTAAAAGTACCTATCTTATCCGCACTACAATACAGAAGTCTGCTTATAGGTAGGTACTACCACTAAATAATCTATCTAAAAATCGGCAGTGGTCTCCCCTTGACTTTCTCGTATACCGGAAACGACACAAAGGTTGATAGAAACCTTATATTTTGATGTCATACATGCATGTTAAATTTGGTTGCAATAAGTTAAAGCATACTCGAGTTATCATGCTAACGCACAGACACACATACACACACAGACATAATTCCAAAAACGGTATTTTTTTACTCGGGAGGCCCAAAACTAACCTACCTATATGAGAAAGTAAAAATGAATGGTTGTTAGTTAGTCTCGCTAAAACTCGAGAAGGGCTGGACCGATTTGGCTAATTTTGGTTTTGAAATTTTTGTGAAAGTCGAGGGAAAGTTTAAATGTTTTCTCAACATTCATATGGAAAAATATTGAGGAAAATTGGAAAAACCAACATTTTATTCTCCCGTATAAAGTGTTCATATGCAAAACATTTGATCGTATCAAACATCAACATTATATCCATTTTAAATAAAGTACTTTGTGCATTTGATGTTTGCCCCGTGCGTTGTTCAATTAGTAACCGTAGTGTAAGTTTTTTCGTATAAAAACCTAACTATTGTAGTTGCGTTAAGAGCTCAATTTGTCTGGGAAACATGATTTGTGCTTCTTTCCGCTAGGGGCGCTAGACCAATAGATATGAAAATGGATATGTTTGCAGAAATGTTAAAATTATTAATTACGCACATCTTATTGATAATCGAATCAAATGAAAAATAATCATTTGCAATCGCGTAGGATTTCATTGTTATGTCTTTATAATAGTTTAGATTTTGCTTATCTAGTTACCTACTTATCTGTTGCCAGGTAGGTAGATATACCTACATGCTTAAAATAAAACAAAAAGGAGTACCTATGCGAATGTGAAACAGTAACCAATGCGATTCACCGAATTAGATCTAATGTCGTTAATTTCGTTAAACGTACCTAGAATACTTTGGCTATCTTCGAATTCGATTTCCATTAATAAAATTTCCATAATGACAGGTGAAATCGAAGTGAGATGTGAGCTTATTTTAATAGAAAAAAATACTGCTGAAAACGAGTTGCTCCAGCAAGCCTATATGTATACTATTTATTATGGCCGCTCTACATTCTCAAAACCGCAACAAAACAATATACATTGAAGGCTTTAGTGCTAACAAAAAAAAAACATTGGATATCAACAATCGTCAATTTTCTTGCATGTAGAGCGTACTATAACTAAGTATATTTTTAATAGGATGGAACTACCCCCTGAAATACATGTTCGCGCGATACTACGCTGTAAAGTATTGGAAGTCAAAACTTCGGTGTCGGCCGATATCGGACCTGCCTCATGCAGATCAGGTGGAAGGTTGGGACGGCATCAGCTTGCGGACTTCCTCTTCTGACGGCCAAGCGGTGATACTGGAGATTCGCAAGCTTTGTAGCCTTCAGCCATTAGCAGAAGTTTCTGTGTACGTCAAGATGTCGGATGAAACTAGATACACATTACCACGTAAGTTTGATTATTAAAAGTCATAGCACACATATCAACTCGCCGGGATCGTCACCGTATGGCCTTTCGCTTCACCGCGAACCATGCGTCAACCTAACGTAAGCAAGCACGTAAAGATTTCACAATTATTTCCTAAATTCTTCCTTGATTTCGTAAAAATATAATTACTTTTAAAAAATGAGCCCTCATACCACACGCACATAGCCAAACGTCGCGCTTACGGCTCGCCGACCGCTAGTTGACGGCTAGCAGCTACTGCTAGCCGTCAACTAGCGGTCGGTGATTTCAATCAGTTTGAATTCGAAATTTAGTTACACGGTTATGTTCCGGTTCACAATATGAGAGATGGCTCTTTATTTTACCGTGAGCTGTGAGTGCGGGTACTGGCTAGGCGATATTTGTGGATATACCTATGTCGTTAGTCGTACGCTGCTGATTAGTGCACGTTACAGTATGGAGTTTCATACACAGTATAGTTGAGGCGATACTGATGCGTTTGCGAGTTGATATGTGTGCTACGATCTTTACAGACTTTATTGAGTAAGTATCTATTTATTTTATTTTATACTGCTATTTAATTACCTTTCAGAAATTTCCACGCAAAATATACATGAGTACCTAGTCGAATTTTTGTAGGCACAGCATGAAGATAGACCTTGAGGCACAGAGAAAGAAAAAGTAGATCTTCAAAAATTTATTGATTTTACTTTGATATTGTGGTACGAATATTTATTAAGAGTATAGAGTTATTAGACTGCCATGCATGTCTATTTTAGAATGTCGTACCTGTTAAAAATACATAGAAAAAAGTTATCGAAACCATCGGCCGATTATTTGGAGTTCTTTACGACATTACTTTATTTAGTTTAGAGCCTTTGATTCAACTTTAATAGTTATTTTGAGATCTTCACATTTCATTAATTTTAATTGCCAGTTAATTCATTAATTTTATTTTGAATAATTCTAGAAAGAAAGGGTTAGTGGCATTTTTACTCAGTATTGCAACTGAAAAACCGAAACCGCACCGAAAAAGATATATAGAATATTGAAAGCAGTTGCGATTTCAGCCGAAAGAAAAGAGAGGTAAAGTAATGAGAAATATGAGTATTTCAGATTTAAATTCTTAGAAGTAAAGTTTATTTTCATAATATTTTTTTAAGTAAATCTTCTTTACGCACGTTGACTTGGGGAGTAAGCTGACGAGAGCGTTACGGAAGTTGAGAGGGAGAAATAAGTTAGTGAAGATAGAAAGAGACAGAGTTGTACTTCGTATATTATTAATATTAGTTTTACTTTAGTCGTGTGGTCTAAAGCACACTAGGTTTTTTTCATAAATATACCGTTACTGAAAATAAAAACTTTGTACTAGAAAAATGCTCTGAAAAAAATCTACTTGCCTCAGGCGGGACTCGAACCCGCATCTTCCGCAATCCGGGCGGCTGCGTTGACCAATTACGCCACCGAGACACTGCTTTTCGCTGTTGAAATTTGTCAGAGCTTGGTGCTTATGTTTTTATGGTAAATATTGTTTCATCAAATCTCTGAAATTTTCACTTCTAAGACCCGAACGAAATATTTTTGCAAATATTTGACGCCCAGTTAAGATTAAACTACCTTACATTATGGAATAATTTTTGTCGATTCCAAATCTATTATGAACTCATTTCACGAAAAAAAAATCCTTACTGCTAATTTATCGCTTGGACGGCAAATTTGTTATCAATCTGATTATAAATATTACATTATTTCGTAAGAGTTTTGAATGCCTCTATACATTTTCGGTTTCAATCGCAAGTACAATTTTTAGGGTGAAATTGCAATTGGGTAAAAACGCCACTAACCCATTAGAAATCTCGAAATATTTTGTAACATATTTTTATTAGAGTATTGCAAAATTCTCAGGATCTATATTTTTGTAAGTCGGTGCATACTAAATAGAAATAATTTAACTATAATTTACTAATATAAGTAAATATATGTCAGGTCACCCGGATACACTCATAGGAACTTGGATCAACCTCAAAGACGGATGGAGTGCGGGGGGCTTAAAGATACAAGTCTTAGAACCTGAGGCCAGCTTAAGAATATTGTACAATGGTTTGTTAACCAGCAACGATGGTGTAATACAACATGCGAAACTCAATCTTATGTAAGTAAAAAAAAACCGGCCAAGTGCGAGTCGGACTCGCACACTGAGGGTTCCGCCGTACAAACGTAGCGGTTTACAATTTATAAACTGCTGTATCTTTTGATCGCGTTAACTTAGAAGTTTGATTTTTTCACTGCTTAAAGGGACAATAGACCTAGGTATTTGGTATAAATTTCAATTTGATACCTTTATTCGTTCGTGAGAAATAAGGTAGTAAGTTTCATTTTATTAAAATATTTTTATTATATTATATAACTAAAAAAATGTGATTTTCGCAATTTTTCCTATATTTGCATTATATGACAATGCTTCATGCCAAATTTCAAGATTATGAGTTTACGGGAAGTATTCTATAGGTTTTGATTCCTTTGCGAGTGTCGGAAATTTGTTGAAAATATCGACATAATCGGCTGTATCTTTTGATTGGCTTGGCTTAGAAGTTTGATATTTTCACAGCTTAAAGGGACAATAGACCTGAGTATTTCATGTGAATTTCAGCTTGATACGTCCACGCGTTCTTGAGATAAAGGGTCTTGACAGACAGACAGACAGACGGACAACAAAGTGATCCTATAAGGGTTCCGTTTTTTCCTTTTGAGGTACGGAACCCTAACAAGGCATAAAATGTGCCTTTTAGTTATTTCAAGTTTGAAATTTGTAACTTTCACGAATTATTAATAATAAATTTTACGCGTAGATAGTCTTAAACCTGTATCTAATTTATCTACTTAATTTACTACAATTATTATTCTACAAAGCTCTCCTTTGTAATATATTTTATTGCTTAGGTTCCGTTTTTTCTTTTGACTCAAGGAACTTTCTGTCAAGAGCATATATATATTAGGTACATCTGTTTACCTCAATAACTTAAAAAAAAGCTTTGCATAAAGGAGACGTAAGTACTTAAATTAAAAGCTTTACAATTGACATCAATGATTAACACACAATAGCGTCAGGTTGACCGGTCAGCGTATTTTTATTCCTTGAAATATTTGAGTAACAATTTTTCAAATGTTCCAAAATCTTGCGTTAAGAATTTCAGAAAAGAACAAGAAATTAAACCTGTCCTATTAAAGTGCTGCGACTTGACTCGAACCCGCGAGCTTTCTTTCACGATCCGTGTGACTACTTTTCCAATAGAGTTACACAGGACTGCGACTAGGAACACTTTTAATTTTTTCCAGTATTTAAGTACCAGTTTTTTTTAGTGTCTATTCAATTTAAAATAATTCCAATTACTTTACGTTTGAAGAATTTAGGACCTTTGTTTCCCATCATCCACTTATGCTGTTAACGGTACGTACTAAGCTAGGGCTTCATATTAATGATCTTTAGATGGACGACAGCATCTGAAGTGACACAATATCCTAAAGACTGGAGTGACCAGCTGGCCGCCGAAGCGCTGGCGCTAGAACCCTGGCGTGACGGAAACTGGACTTCTTTATTGTAAGTCATCTGATTATATGATTTTTTTGCATAATCTAACAGGTAAACTATTGTCTTTTTCTCACCCGATGGAAAGTGGTGATAAGGATTTCAAATATCTCTACATTTTGTATATTGTGAGAATTAATGTTATGTGGAATAAATCAAACAATTAATAAAAAAATAATAGAAGACAAATTCTAAAATACAGAGCTCTGCAAAGAAGAAAAGACACAAAGAGCTGAGACCACAGATATATTAATCTAAGGAGATCAGTCAAATCACTAAGTTTATAGGAAGACCGAGTGTCACGATCAGCGGCCGTACTACATAACATGGTTCTAGTTGAGCATACTATACCGTTATATGTATATGCAACTATTAATTGCGCGCGTCTTAAAGACTGCGAAGCAATGTAAGTTAAGCTCGGCCGCAAAGGAGGTCGTTCAAATCGCTGAGTTAATTAATAGGAAGTCCGAGTGACGCGATCAGCGGCCGTACTATAACATGGTTCTTGTTGAGCATGACGTAATATACACTTGCGTATTAAGGACTGCGAAGCAATGAAAGTTAAGCACAGCCGCAATGTAATACAATTTGTAAGATAGCAACACATAATTTTAAGCGATTATGTTTTTATGAATAAAAAATCGGTCTATTTGTTTAAATATTGTTTTTTAAATATAAATCTAAGTTTTTCGGTTCTTTTACGTATGAAAAGTTATTCCATGATAAATAACTGATTCACTGCAATGATTGCATGTTACAATTGAAAAGGACGGCATTTTAAAAGATAAACGCGATATTTCTTTGTGACATACCTACGTATTCACTCGACTTTATCAGACGGCGAACTATGGGCGAACTGGCTGCAATGTATGCCCGCGGGGCATATAGTCGTCACAAGTTAAGTGCCGGCTGACCTATCTCCTTGTATTATTAAATCTGTGGCTGAGACTTATCTATGAAGCTTTTTGAGTCATCGAGTCGTTACAGCAGAATTGAGTCGACTAAAGTTTTTCAGCGTGCATTTCGATATTATTATAAGTAGTAAAGCTCCGGTACCCGTAGTGTAAGTTTTCTGTTTTTTTTTTGTTGTAAAAAACGTAACTGGTTTATAAGTTGCGCAATTTGTAATGGAAACAGGATTTGCGCTCCTTTCCGCTAGGGGCGCTATTCACGTTTCTTATACAAATTGAGCTTAACTGAAATAGTTACGTTAGTTACACTAAATAACATACATTATGGGTACTGATATGTGGTGTATCAAACGCATATCAAACGTTTCACTGATAAAGGGTATTTGTACAAAGGGGTGAGTTCCTGGACGGCCGTTCACGAGTTAAGACTCGTGTCTGGAGTCTGGAGGGCTTATATTTAAAACTTGTTTTCTACTGAAAAAAAAGTTTCATGGTTCCAAAAGATCCATCGTGTTTCTTTTATTAAATACAGATTTTCAAAGATGTTATTTTTAGAAAAATTATACCTATTAAGATTTGTTTTTATTTGGAAAAATGTATTGAAAACTTCTTAAACCCTCTCGTCTCATCGTTGGTCTTAATTTTATCATTACAATATTATTATATGAATGTCTTATGATCTGACTGACCGATATGGAAATAATCATTGAGATATAATGTACGAAATAATTTACTTATATTTTTCAAAATCTCATTAACAGAAGCAAATGGAAGGAAGGGTCTTGGATGCAGTGGGGTGCAGCCCAGGGTCGACTGCAGTTGTTCAATGCAGATGGCTCATTGGGACCAAGTGAATACCTCCGCACGAGAGGAGTCCGAGAGCGACGGTGGATGCCCCGATCATCTCACTTACGCCGCCAAGTAGGATTGACGGCTACAACAGCAGAGGGAACAGCTATCCAAATCCGGGGCTTATCTTACAAGAACGTTTTGACACAGTAAGACTACCTACTCTTCAGACTTCGGATTCAATACCTATCATTAGTGTATGGGCTACAGCACAATTAAAACCACTTTTGTCAATTGTGCGTAACATAGTTACGTAACTTATTTACGTTGATGAATTAGAAAAAAATACGAGTAGACATTACCTACAAATATACGACTCGACATAGTAAGGGTCCTCTCAGCTTGGTTAAAAAAAATCAGACGGACCTACCTATATGGTACACAAAATTAATCAAAACAATAGCGAGCCATAACAAAGAATATCTAGTTGAACTTCTGAGCGTAGACCAATGAGTAAATTAGAATTAAGTATATTAAATTATAATAATGTATCTTAATATATTAAGTATTTATCTATTTTAGGTCAGTTCATGGTACTGTCCGCTTACCAGACACTTCAGTGAAGGCAATTACCGGTATAAATTTGAATATACCTGACTTCAGCGAAATTCCTGAAGCAATACCCTCTACCTTCACATTAAACGTGCGTAGTAAGTGCCCAGATAGTTACAAAAATATATTTAATTCACGAAGTATAATTCTTACAAGGGTTTGATACTTTTAGTTCCTGGCAGGGATATAAGGCTGGCCATACGCTGCAACAATGATGGTGGTAGACTGCTGAGTGGTGTACCCTATCAGCAAGAGACAGAATATCGCACAGTCGATGTACAACTTGACGATCAGTTTGGTACGGGATTACTTGAACTCGGCTATCCCTCTCAAGGTAAATTGTTACAAATTTAAAATTTACATTCAGAAGTGGGTTTCTTAGATTTCTTGTTGATACAGCATTTTCCAAAGGCCCTTTCAAGCTATTCCTATAATAAATTATATTGACTTTATATCATTATCTTTCCTTATAGTGGCATGCACGAAGTAGGTAAAATATAAGCTCCTTGGTGGCATGTCTCTTTCGAAAAGAAGCTTGTTCACATAGTATCATAAGCATAAACTTTTCATTTGGAATTGAAATGGGTCGTCCACATTTATGAATGACGTCTCGCGAAGTAATATTCAATGCGATGATGATTATTCTGAATTACCTATCTTTCTTTGATATATAAAAAATAGTTAGTTAATATAAAACTTTTTTTTTAATTTTTTTTAAAATAGTTAATATAAATCTTTTATATTAACTATTTTTTTTATCTACCGTCTTAGTAGGTATGTTTTTAAAATACTCGTACAACATTTTCCAGTCAAAACCGGCCCTTCAGTTGGTTTGTCACCTGCACCCGCGCTGTGGTGGTTAACTGAAGAGGAAGCGGGTCCAGTTGGTTATTGTTTGACGTTTGAAGACCGAGCAGCAGCCTGTCCCAACTACGTCGGAGGAAAAGGTGCCTCGCTGGCTTTGTTAGCTTCAGTACAGCTTGCCGAGGTATTTCTTTTTTTTTGTAACCTTAATGTTGTTTGAAAGGGCACATTGCGAGGAGGACTGACGGCCGTTGCGGCGGAAAGGTCCTCGAGTGGCGACCACGTACCGGGAAACGCAGCGTTGGTAGGCCCCCCACAAGGTGGACTGACGATCTAGTAAGGGTCGCGGGAAGCCGCTGGATGCGGGCCCCGCAGGACCGACCGGTTTGGAGATCCTTGGGGGAGGCCTATGTCCAACAGTGGGCGTCTCTTGGCTGACATGATGAATGTTGTTTCTGTATTCTGAGTGCTGTATTCACTTAGTTCTATAATTTTTATATTTTTTTTATTATAGGGCTACCGTGTGCCCCCTGGATTCTGTCTCACTGTCAGAGCACTGGAAAAGCACCTCGAAACGAACCCAGCGTTATTGAATGCAATTAAAGATATCGAGGCTGCCAATGAAAATTATAATGAAAGTGATTTCAGGGCGAAGTGTGACAAGTTAGTTTTTAAAATTTTCAATGATTTTAATTTTTTGACACCGAAATATGGTTTTCTATGATGTTCATTTTTTCTCAGGGCAGTCGACCTCTTCTCGGCTACCGAAATTTCTAACGAGCTGTTGGATGATATTTTGGCTCACTTAAATGAATTGAGAAAGAAAGCTACTAAAGAAGATTTGGGTCCCGAGCGACGTTTTGCTGTTAGGTCTTCAGGTGCGTTTATAGTAAAAAGGCTTTAAAAGAGCTAAGAAATAGAAATGAAAGTTAATTACTAACAAACAGTTTTGGTCCCTTTTCAGCTGTTGGTGAAGATAGTGAGGTATTGTCAGCTGCCGGACAGAATGAGACAATTTTGGGATGTGTTAGTGATGTTGACGTAATCAAAGGAGTACAAAAGTGCTGGGGCTCAATGTTTGCCTTTACAAGCGCTTATTACAGAAGGTCTGCATTTCAATATCTATAACATTTTTAATAGAATATGTTCTTATCTTCTTAACAGCCTTTATAATCCCACTGCTGGAACACAAGGCCTCTCTTTGTCATCTAAGAAGGTTTAGGCAGCAGTCCACCACGCTTGCCCTATGCGGATTGGTAGACGGAGTATAAGGTGATCAATACCCCTTTGCTGATCCGTGAGTCGTCTTCTACGATACCCATTGGAGGATATGGGGTGATGCTATTCTACTCTGCCGGCAGTACACGGCTACAATATGTTTTTTACGTCCTTTTAATGATAATTTGGAAGTAATAATAATAATAATAATTTGGAAGTAATACCTATTATTAGGTACGTCACAAGCTGTAATAAGATGACGTTATAAGTAAAGTTGACTATATTTACTTAATACATTATTATTAAGTTACCCATTCAAAGCGCTACACAGCTCCGAACCAAAGTTCCTGCCCTGGCCCAATTTATTTGGCTTCGGTGCAATATGTCACCATACCGTACAACTCTACAACTTTTGTCATAGTTTTATGTCTGGCCGTCTATCTGGCAGCAACCCTTCTTGAGAATGCTTTGTGGGTGGTTTACTGTTAGTCACCTTTGGTGCAATGGTCTTCATTAATTCAGAATTTCAGATCCCTCACTCTTATTTTACGACGCTTACGGATGTGAAGAGGTCGTCTTATTCGTGACCGGATACTGCAATGATCACTATGTGGTTCATTTTAACTGACCGGTCACATTCATGGAAATTTACCCTCATAAATAACGATTGAGGAGTTATACTAAAAGTATTGTGTTTTTTGATTGATACCTATAACTTGTGATATATTTACTCCAAAATACAGAATTTGTGCTGCAAAATCAGCTAATTTGCTGCTAAATAAGGGTGCGACCTGCACTTTAAAAGCTGACGTAGATCCTCAATCCATCTTATCTTAATATATATCAATCTCGTGTCACAATGTTTGTCCTCAATGGACTCCTAAACCACTTAATCGATTTCAATCAAATTTGTACACCGTGTGCAGTTTGATCCAACTTGAGAGATAGGATAGTTTTTATCTTGATAAGTAGTCATTTTTTTTTACTGCAGATACAATGTTACAGGTCAGTAGTATGAAATTACCACAGCAACGCGTGGCCGGGCAGCTAGTACAGATATACAGGGTTACAGGAAAAGTCGACCTAGATCCGTTAAGGGCGTGTAGTACACATCATTTCTGAATGATTTCACTATGGAACCCCCCATCCTAAACTTAACCGTTTTGGAGATATTCGTGTTTTAATTTTTTTTATGAAAATGCCCATTTTTTCGGCTATTCAATTGAATATTTTGAATTTTTTTGATTCTAATGATTATTTTTTTGGTTTTTTACATGAAGAATGAGATGGTTAATGACCTCAATGACTAAAATTGCACGTAAGTTAAGTAAATAGGTCATTGTAGACGATCGAAACTTAAGAAAATAAGTACAAATTATAAAAAAATATTTTTCTTTTCTGGATATCTCAAAAAATTATCATGGCACTTGCTCTGCACATGTGCTTAAAAACATCTACATTTTATCAGCTATCCAACGAGGTATAACAACCTAGGGTTGTATTTAAACTCATAGAAAAAAACATAGTTGAAAAGGTTCAGGTAGTAGGTCTAACGGGTCCCTCGGCTATTGTCCTTCAAGTTAATCCGGTGCGTGTGAGCGAGACAACTTACGATTTATGCAGGTGAGAGTGAGAAAAATAATGTGCAAAAACAAGTTTGGGGATACAACATGCCCACTGTTTTGTATTTGGTCGTATGTTTGCTTGCCATCCATTTTAGTCTGCTCATGCGATTCGTCCATGGTAGATGCGAATTATTGTGCTTTCGGATTCCTACACGACTTGGCTTTGTTTCTGGACTGATTTTTCTAACTGTGACTACTGTGCTTGTTTACTGGACTCTGATTTGTGCTTGTGATACTGGACTGTTGAAAATGGCAACATACTCGAACGAAGAATATGCGGATATGATTATCTGCTACGGATACTGCAATTGCGTGTCCGCACAAGCTCGGACTGAGTACATACGACGCTATCCCGACCGTCGAGTACCTGATGTGAGCGTTTTCGACGGAGTTTACCGACGACTTCGTGAAACTGGCTCTGTTTTGCGACGACGTACGGACTTAGGAAGACCACGTGTCATTGATGACGACGAGGAACAAGACAAAATTACTGCGGGACATGTGGTTTCAACATGATGGCTGCCCTGCTCATTTCAGAAGAAGCGTTAGGGAATGGTTGGACACTAACTATCCTAACAAATGGATTGGACGAGGTGGACCTTTACCCTGGCCAGCCAGATCTCCCGACCTGACCCCCATGGATTTTTATGTATGGGGGCACATGAAGAGCCTCGTTTACAGTGAGCTCAACCCCATATCGTCAGTGGAAGTTCTCAAAGAAAGGATAATTAATGCTGCTAACGACATAAGAAGAACATTAACCACTGGTGTAGTGAAAAGTGGACTACGTGAAAGAATGAGAAAATGTGTGCGAAATAGAGGTGGACACGTAGAACATGAACTATAAAATTTTGATGATGCTGAACTTAAGCTGAAATGATGATGCTGAACTTAAGTCAAATTAATTAGATTAAATAAGCGCTATTTATTCTGACTGCCCCATGTAGCCTTAGAAACTAAGTTTCACGGTTAGACCTACTACCTGAACCTTTTTAACTATGTTTTTTTCTATGAGTTTAAATACAACCCTAGGTTGTTATACCTCGTTGGATAGCTGATAAAATGTAGATGTTTTTAAGCACATCTGCAGAGCAAGTGCCATGATAATTTTTTGAGATATCCAGAAAAGAAAAATATTTTTTTATAATTTGTACTTATTTTCTTAAGTTTAGATCGTCTACAATGACCTATTTACTTAACTTACGTGCAATTTTAGTCATTGAGGTCATTAACCATCTCATTATCCATGTAAAAAACCAAAACAATAATCATTAGAATCAAAAAAATTCAAAATATTCAATTGAATAGCCGAAAAATTGGGCATTTTCATAAAAAAAATTAAAACACGAATATCTCCAAAACGGTTAAGTTTAGGATGGGGGGTTCCATAGTGAAATCATTCAGAAATGATGTGTACTACACTCTCTTAACGGATCTAGGTCGACTTTTCCTGTAACCCTGTATATTATTTTGCAGACAAAATGGTCAACCGTGTCTCTGTGGCGGTGGAGTAGTTATCCAAGCCTTAGTACAGCCCGAAGTGGCCGGAGTCATGTTCACGCGGCACCCAGACGCTGGTGATCCTTCGCGACTGCTCATCACTGCCAACTACGGTCTAGGAGAAGTAAATTCTAATCTTGTATTTCTTATAACGCTTCTGTTGTAATTATTTCGATGGCTATAATAATGTTTGTCTCATTTATAAGCTGTAACTTATGGTAGAGTCTAAAAGGAAAGACACTGGCAGCTTGCTCATATCCACACATTTCCTTTGTATTTGGCTAGGATTGGAATACAGTAAATAGTTCGCCATTACCGTGTGTGATCTACATTATAGTTCTTGTAGATTGTAGGTATGTTATAATTAAAATATTATATTATTTGGAAAACGGTTTTTTTTAAATGAAGCATAGCTTTCTGTTACTCCGTGAGTGAAAGAGTTTTAAGATATTGTCCATTAGATTTTGATTCTATTCATTAAAAATCTTTTTTCTTTATAATATTGTAGAGTAGACAGAAATAAGCCTTCTTAGTAGCGAGGGCTTGTTTCAGGCATGAAATAGGGAATCTTGAAGAAATGTTTTTGTCTTTCAGAGCGTAGTGTCCGGCGCAATTGAACCCGATACTATGATAGTAAAGAGAGGTATAGATGGGCGTCTTGGTATATCTAAGATTGAATTGGGTACCAAAACAAAGAAGGTTATGGCTGTTGACGACGGGGTTGCAATGGAAGAAGTGGCCGATACTGAGAGGCTGGTAGCCTGTTTAAGTGACTCACAGATATTGAGGCTGGCTCAGCTCGGGGTTGCGCAAGAACAGTTGTGGGGTGCTGGCAGAGATATCGAGTGGGCTATCAGCAAGGTAAGCTTAATATGGGCTATTCAACTATCTGGTTAATATTGGATGCATAAATAACTTCAAGTTGTTTACATCCAAAACAAAAGTACGAGTATGAAAAACGTTCCATAGTCAAACAGCTAACCTCTAGTGCGCTCTTAAAATACTTTATTCTTATTATATGTTTTAATTTCTCGGTGACTTTAAATGAAATTACGGCTATTCGCCAAGTAAGTTAATCTTGTAAGAATTTTCTTACAATTCTGCAGGTGTTGAGAATTGTTGTTGTAATATGTGTGGTCGGGTACCGGATATGTCTAGTAACTTTAAATTATCGACCTACTAGAGTGTGTGGTATAATTCTCAGGATTTCTTGTTTTAAGTCTATGTATTTTTGTTTGTTATTATTATTATACTCGTATTTTACAACAGAAAATTTTTCTTTAAGTCACAAAATCAATATGCTGTTCTGGCCCTTAATTTTCTTCTAGTACTATTTTTTGTCTTTAGATTTGTATATTTTATTATCTTATATTCATTCATTTTGAATGTCCTGGCAGAACGAGATCTTCCTGCTGCAAGCACGGCCCATCACGTCCCTAGAGCGATGGTCGGAAGAGGAGTTGTTGCACGAGCTGGATACCCCGATTATGGCCGATGATGAACTAACCACATTCGCAAACTGCGGTGAGGTAAGACTTCATATGCTTTGCGTATCGTCTGAGATCTCGGTTTCAGGACAGAGAACAAGTTTGTGTTCGGTTTGGTTAGTGGTAGGGCGTGTTTTAAACCCGCCTTGTTAGTTACCATCATTTTATCAGTCTGTAGCCATAGTAGTGTTATTTTGATAAGATTGCCAGTTTCTCAGTGTTAGAGGGTTCCGGGCAGGGCCGGATTTTCCAATACCTCACAATCCTCTATAATGTTTGATATGGCGGCGCCAGCGTCGCCAACTTAGAAGAATCGCTACTAACGGAAGAAAAAAGGTTGCTAACCCGTCATCTTTTGTTACTCTATAATGAGAGCCCTCTTTTGTGGAGGTCCCGACACCTCCCCGCCTACCCTCCTTTAATACCGGCCCTGCGTCCGGGTGAAATTCGCTTCTACCTCAGGCCTTACCAAAACCGAGCACCCGGCGGTAAGATGGAGGCCAAGAACTTCCGTGTCAAAGATAAAAAAAAGCATCTTGTCATGCTACGTGCTACGTAGGTGTAGCACAGAGTCAATGGGTCTACGCAGAGCAAACGATGCTTTGTCAACGGTTTCCTTTTTTTTTTTACATCAGGAAATCCATTTACGGACATTTCCCCCGCTTGCGAGGCGAGGTACCCTTGTGGGAACCGACCGATAGAACGGGTCGATTGCAGCCATCCCCCACCGAAGTGGGAAACAACTGCGGACTCCCCCGACGCTAAGCGCTAGCCGCCTAGCGCCGAGTACTACCCCCTAAAATTGTCAACGGTTTCCTGTGTCAACCGACAGAAGAATAAGTGATATTAATTGATATTTAAATATTTTTTAAATAGTCGATGTAGATGGCAAGGAAAAAGAACCTTTAGTTACTGTTTTCAATCAACATTTTAAATACTGAAAAGATCGTCTTTATTATAAATAATATATTATGAAAAAATCTCCAGCAACATCGTTCTAGTTATATTGTAAAAAATTTCCCTGTAAAGTTTCTTTGGTTTTTTATATACTTTTTGTTGTTCTTAAAAAAATCCAAGTACCTCCTATAATAATTGTGTGTGCCTACTTTATGTTTTGTTTCTTGGTATTTTTTTTTTACTTTCTTATTACATGTGGTGTTCACCTTAATTGTTTGTTACACTTAGCCATTGTTTAGTTTTTGTGTGTCAAATATGTATTATAAATAAATAAATAAAGTGTATATTTTATTACATCATAGGTTTTCCCGAAACCCGTGTCGGCGTTGTCCCGCGACCTGGTGATGGTTCCCATGTCGGAGGCTATCAGGAGATCGGTGTCTAAGAACACTGGGCGCTTCGAGGATTCCTTCTTCTTGTCCCACAACAGATTCATCATATCCTTGTACAATGTATGTATTAAGTTCAGCTATAGTATTTATAAGACCATACAATAAATAAAACAAGTTATTTATGTTAGAGCATACGACGCAGTCCCTGTGACTTATATAGACGCTTGCAATACCGACGGTTCACTATCTACCTATAGAAACGCAATTACTACGAAAATTATAGTGTTTTTGACTGGGATTTTTGTAAAGTACAGGTACTGCACAAGTTGAATCCTTTGAGAATGGAGCTCTGGCAACCTAATACACCGACCGAAACAGATCATTACGAAAAATTATTGTTGTTGGGGTTACAAAATGCTCGAAATAATAATAATAAACATTTTTTTTACTGGTCACATTCGTAACGAGAGCGCACCTCCATACATATTTTTTTTTTGTTACGAGATGACAAACAAGCTTGCGGCCCACCTGATGTTAAGTGGTCACCGCCGCCTATAAGTAGACACTTGCAATATTAAGTGTAAATCACTTAACATCGCAAGTGCGTTTGCCATCCTGGGGACTAAGATGATATGCCATGCCCTCCATGCCCAGTAATTACACTGGCTACCTTTCCCTTCAATCTGAAACACAGCGAACTGCTTCACGGCTGAAATAAGAAAGGCGGTGGTACCTACCCAGACGACCCTACTTATGGGTCTACCACTTAGTAGAATATATTATATAATATATTATATTATCCACTGGCTTTGATAAGAGTGATCACGCACGATCCATACTTATTCACGGGCTGGACAAAATAGTCACGGCGTCAAAAGCCACCGGTGCGCGCTTAGGCTAGACCAAGGGTTTTCAAAAGCACTGTGGCGTGACGTGAGGTCTTATCTAGTCAACTGTCGTGACTGTCGAGTTTTAATTCGTAAATCCTAATTTTTAACCGACTTCTAAAAAGGAGGAGGTTCTCAATTCGACTTTATGTTTTTTTATGTGTACCTCATAACTCTTTACATAAGACGAGTAGTTTTTGAATTATCAAAGATCTCGAGATAGTTTCCTGAACTGTACCCGTAGTGTAATTTTTTCGTTTAAAATACGCAACTACTGTAGTTATGTTAAGAGCACGATTTCAAATTCAAATTGTTTATCATGTCACATGAGCATAATTAGTTGACATTCTTAAAGCTAAGTACATGTGACGCCTTGTATTAAGGCGTTGCAATGAATCATATTTAATCAAATTCAAATAAACTATATACCTATCATGTTACAATACATCAAATATACCTATCGTATGACAATATTTATTATTTCATTATGTATTACATTTTATTAATTTTTACAGTGCATTATACAATTTTTAAATTTCATTATATTATTTTTCATATTTCATATTTATTTATTGGTTCATAAACACGGGTAGTTATACAATGGTGTTGATCATTAATAGGTACAGCCATGATTCGCCGTATTGGCATATGAACACTACATTAAGTATAAACTTAAATAATGAAGCTTATTTCCAAACATGAATTTACATTTAGGTATAGGTATTAAATTCCATATTAAATAAATCAATAATTATAAAATTAAGTACATTATGTCAAGAAATAAAAATTCAAAATAATTTCAAAGTCAATGTTAAGTAAATGTCATTAATTGTTAACTAGGTATATTACATATTATGTCAAGAAATATAAAATAAAAATAAAAGAAAGTTCAAGTAATGTTCAATGTCAAAGTAAACTATATAAAAACTAAGTAATGATTATTTTTTATCTTGTCATCCAAAAAAAAATTAACACTATAGTATGATTTTTCAGCAAGGAAGCCATTGAGTGCAGTTTTAAATCTCTTATTATCATTTATTGCTCTAATTGCCAATGGGATTTTATTATATATTATTGGTGCCATGCAATTAATGCTAATTCTACGGATTTTATTGCATTTTATTATTACATTTCATTACAATTATATTAATTTTTACATTACATTTTAGTATTTTATTAGGTATATTAAAGCATGTCATATTTCTTATAAGTAATAAATTATATTATATTAAGTAAGTATATCTATTCTATAAATCACAGATTATCTCGAGGTGGGATCCCATAACTAGCAGATAGTAATTCACTCTACACTATCCTCAAAAAACTCAGAAATGTTATAATAGCTTTTTGTGATAAGAAATTCTTTTAATTTATCTTCAAATGGCTTAAGTTTTACAATATTTTTAATGTGGTTAGGTATGTGGTTATAAATTTTAATCAACATTGAATGTGGGGCAGAGGAGTAAAGTTTTAATTTTGAAAATGGTACATTAAGTTTATTTTGATAGCGATTATTGCGTCTTATAATATTTACCGTTGAATACAATTCTTCATGCTTCTTGACAAATTTGCAGGCTTCAAAAATATATAGGCAAGCCAAGGTTAAGATGTTAAGATTGTTGAAGTGAGGTCTACATGATTCTGTTTGCTTTATATTACATAATATTCTAACACATTTTTTCTGTAGTATAAAAATTTCTTGAATGCTACTCGAGTTGCCCCATAGTATTATTCCATAAGACATACGGGAGTGCCCATAGGCATAGTATGCTGATAGTGCTGTTTTTAGGCTAATAACCCTATTTGTATAGGAAACGTGAATAGCGCCCCTAGCGGAAAGAAGTGCAAGTTATGTTTCCCATACAAATTGAGCTCCAAACGCAACTACAATAGTAACGCTTTTAAAAAGAAAAACTTACACTACGGGCCTACGGGCACTGTACTTAAAACACTAAAAAGCAAAAAATAAATTATTTAAAAATAGGTATAAGCTAAAACCGCCTCAAAACTAAAAATAGAGAAATAAAAATTTTGTTTATATAAAAATCCAATTGCTTTTTTCAGGTCGGTGCCAACCTCAATATTTGGAATAAACGTTGGCACTTGAACTTGGGACCGACCTCAAAACATTTAGATTTTTATGAACAATTTTTTTCCGTTTTTAGTTTTTACAATGAAAAAGAGGCGATGCGCTATGTTTCGTAGCTGTTCCGTAGCGTTCATAGTAAAAACAACTTTTTAAAAAAAAGTCCAACCGACTTCAAAAAGTATTAAAATAACATATTATTAAAATGTGTGCTAGGTACCTGCTGTACTGTTTGAACTCGGTGCCAAGCCATGCCAATCGTTCAGCACCACGAGCCCCTCATCATCCAAGCTGGCGCGTTCGGTCGGTCGCAATCATGGGATGGTGTGATCAATGAGTGTAATGTGGCAGGCGGAACTATAGAATACCTAATTGGCTTGGCACCGACTTCAAACAGTACAGCAGGTACCTAGCACGCATTTTAATAATATGTAATACTTTTTGAAGTCAGTTGGACTTTTTTTTAAAAGTTGTTTATTTTTCTATTTTTTGATGTATATAATTGTTGTTTTTTTTTATTGTTACGAGATGGCAAACAAACTTGCGGCCTACCCGGTGTTAAGTGGTTCCGTCGCCTATAGACACTTGCACACTAAGAGTACCTAAATCACTTACCATTAGGAGTGCGTTGCCATTCGGCGTAATACTTTTTGGGGTTTGTGCCCCTTTTATGTAGGCGACAGGCTGGCAACCTGTCACTATTTGGAGGCACTGCATGGTCCATACTGCCAGGGGTGGTGTGACAAAATGTTACTATATTATTTAAAGAATTATCATACAACTCTTAATCGTTAAGGAGTTTTTCAATAATCAGCTCACCTGAATAACCTGAAAGAATACAACTATCGCTCTTTAGGTACCTCTAATATTTAAAAAAATATCGTCCAACTCCTAACAATTAAGGAGTTTTTCATTCCATCATCAGCTCACCTGAATAACTTGAAAGAATACAACTATGGTTCTTTAGGTACCTTTTTTACTTAAATAATCATCAACCAACTCCTTACAGTTAAGGAGTTATTCCTTCTATCATCGGCTCACCTGATTAACTTGAAAGAATACAACTATCGCCCTTTGGGTACATTTGATATTTAAAAACATCATCAATCAACTCCTAAAAATTAAGGAGTTTCACCATCCATCATCAGCTCATCAACATGAGATGACTACCAGACGCAATCATACTAAAATAGCTTTATAAGAAATATGAATAACTCTCCCTATCCGTTGTTTCCCGAGGGTTGCCCTCGATTTCCCTAGCTTCCCATCATCAGATCCTGACTTGGTGACAATGGGACCACCTCAGAAGTATACACTATCGAATAAAAAAAGAATTTTGTAAATCGCTCCACAAATGACAGAGATATCGGTGAACATACATTTACCTTCCATCATCAGCTCATCAACATGAGATGGTGACTACCGGACGCAAATGCTAGTATAACTTTAGAAAATATATGAAAAACATTGTACATGCCTATAAAATTTGAGGGTTGCCCTCGATTTCCCTGGCTTCACATCATCAGATCCTGACTTGGTGACTATGGGACCACCTCAGGAGTAAACACTATCGAATAAAAAAAGAATTTTGAAAATCGGCTGACGGAGATATCGGTGTACATACATAAAAAAAAATACATACAGACGAATACAGAACCTCCTCCTGTTGGGAAGTCGGTTAAAAAAGAGGCGTGCTACGGCCTTAAAGTGGGTGATCCATGGGCACCTCTGGAGCGTTTGCCAGTTGTCGCGTACAGAAGATTTCGAGAGAAGGTTTCAACTGTTTTCCTATATTTTTCCAGACAGTTTACCGTAGAGTGCCGCCCAAAGTGGACGTGAATATTCGCATGATCGAGATGGCCATCCACGGACATAAGGTAGCCGATGACGACATCATCCGCACAGCTATCAGCCGCCGCCCGCCCAAGATCAGCGATAAATTGGAGATGTTTTCCTTCGTTTTTAAGGTATTTTTTTTTGCAATAACATAATCACGAATTATTTTGTTTAGGTACAGTCAGCTTCATAAATATCTGAGTGTCAAGACTGATCAAAATTATCTAACAGACAACAATTCAATTTTATATGCGCTGCTAGAGTATCTTATTGTTGTAACCATCCAGAGTAGTCAATATTATCTAAACAACACAATTCCAATATTATGTAATGTGTTAAGATGACCAATAATATATAGGCGAATAACTATTCAATGGTATCTAAGCACCCAAAGTTATCAAAAATATCTTGGTAGTAAAGAAAAGTAAACGCTAATCCAGGGTACTACGGTCCATATACTCCCTTCCTGTAAACAAAGGTAAACTAAGCAGAGCTGTCATATGCATATGTCATATGACAAATGCAGGGGCTCTAAATCTAAGGTATTAATTTTACCAAATTCTACAAATCATTATATTTATTACTATAAATTAATTGCTAAAATGCTGAAATTAAATGCTTAAAAAAAATTATAGATTAAAATGCAATTTTCTATTGCAACTTAGACATGTTTTTGGATAAAAGGCTGCATATTTAATCGAATTTAGTATGTCATGAATAAATCATCATTAACAGCTTATATAATGTCTTCACCGAGGGTCTCGAGCCTACCCTACATTAAGGGCGATTAGACCTTAGTCAACCACGCTGGCTAAGTGCGGGTTGGTCGTTTGCGTTCCCGTTGAGGGTCCACATTGGAATTTTAAGCTTTTGAATGCGTCAGCTTATAGTAAAAGTTCTCAAACACTTGTAAATTCAAACTTTCATTTGTAAAAGAAGACACTCAAAATTTATAATCGGTTGAAGATGGTCCCTCAATCGTGTCTGACAGGTATCCATTTCTTATAATCTAGGTATTTCAAATATTATTGTGGTTCCCACTTATTATGAACTTATGGCGTTCGATCTAGAGACCGCCTTCTGCATGCTACTTCTTTTTATTCAGTAAACAGGAAGGTGTGATATTTAATATAATTATGTTTACTAATATTTTACTAAGAGTAGTCAATCATAGCAGTTTTATAAAATATGGATACCTGACAGTCACGATTAAGGGACCACCTTTAACCGATTATAACTTTTGAGTATCTTCTTTTACAAATGAAAGGTTGAATTTACAATTGTTTGAGAACTTTTACTATAGGCTTAGTTTATTTTATTATTCTGTATGTTAAATCATCAATGCAATTACTACATACATTTTTTCGTCTCTTTCTTTTTGCTCACAATAATGCTATCATCTGATATGATACTGCTGAGAGTCTCAATTAAAATATTATTTATCTCCTCTAGTTTAAACTATTTAAAATAATATTGAAGATCTTTTTTATTTCTGTTGCGTTATATTTTGTTACCTTTGGTTATCAATCTCTGATAAAATCAATTCAAAATCGTTTAGGGAGTTCGTCCACTAGCGACAATCGCTGAGCAATTTTGTTATAGAATATAAAATATTCAGAGTTCAATACTGAAACGCCTAGTTGCTACAAAAAGTTGCTCATCAGTAAAGTCGGTCTGTATCCCGGGCGAAACGATAGTCACTGTAAAAAGGAACGAGTAGAAATTAACTTCCTGACAAAATTGCTCACAAAATTGCTGATAGAAGTTGTCATAAAAATTCGTTGTTACCGTGGGCGAGTTCCCATAGCAAATTTTCCGTCTGAAAATTGTAACTAAATTAAAACATAACAAATCGCAAAAATACCAATTTAAAGAAAAATCTGTGAAGGCCCTTAATGTCTAACTTTCAATCTATTGAAAATAGAATAATCTATGTAAGTGAAGATATTTATGAGTACTCTGAACGCTTAGATACCAATGAACAGTTACGATGCGTACATATAAAAGATCATTTTAATCGTGTATATGTAATTGGAGATTTATGGTATGAAGATATTTATGACTGGTTGTTTGTGTACAATATTTTGATAACTTTGAATGCAAAGATATTATTGAAACTTTGCTCCTAACATGTTTTTGACTACCTAGGCACCTCATATCATTATGAAGCTGACTGTACTACGAAAATCTAACATTTTTGCTTATCATGTTATAAACACACACACACACATTTATTTATTTAAAGATTTTATTGCACAAAAGAAAGTACAAAAGGCGGAGTTAATGCTAATAATTCTCTGCCAGTCAACCAGTAAGGTGTGTGATAGCGTATAGAAGGCAGAATATTTTACTAAAATGTGAAGAAATGTTTAGATATATAAATACAGAAGATATTATACCCATTTCATACACAAATACCTATACAAATCCATATTAGTACACATACAAATACCTACATGTACAAGGTGTTTGGTACATGGGACACAAACGGCCTGCTATACAGTACAGTACACTGCACTCCACTGCTAAATAGAGCGTTACGTTTCAAATTCGTTAACTTATTTCAGGCAATATTAATGTCCAAGTGGTATATGAATAACACTATCAAGAAAGTTAAGGCCATGCACATCAAAACTGAAACAAACAGTATTACAGAACGTTTGGATTCAATATGCAAGTCTAACCAGGTGTTGAAAGATGTGACTTACAACCATGGGCTTACCAGTGGAGCCAGCACAAGCACACAATTTATTGTCATGACGGTGCTCTTAGAGGGAGAATCAGGTAAGATCTTTAGCATTGGTAGCTGACTTAAGTATAGCGTGGATGTAATTTAGCCTTCTGTTGCCTGCGGTTAGGGTTAACATCCATCCGGATTAGTCCGGACATGACCGGACTTCTAGGGTTCTGTTCGGACTTTATCCGGCCCTCTAGTTGGTCCGGATTTTTTGTTTTAGATGGAATATGAATAATAAAACTTACATAAGTAAGTTATTTAATCTTTATTAATGTCCCACTCATCTAAAAGCGACTGTTAGCTACCATGTCCATACTACTTTTACGAAGTGCGTACTGAAGTGCTGATGTTTGCATTTTGTGATTAAAATGTCCGGACTTTTTTGAACTGTCAGGCATTTTGTCAGGACTTTTCAAAATTCTAAATGGTAACCCTACCTGCGGTCCATTGTATTTTTTAGACAAAATCAAATTTTAAGAAATTTTTGATGGAAAACCATGATAACCATGAACACCTTTTCTATGAATAATGCTCGTACTCTACCATAGCGGAGACGAGAAGAGATGTTTTTGAACAAATGTGTATCCACCAAAGCTGAGCGGAGATGCGTACTGAATAGACTGTAGCGGAGATGTGTGCGATGTTTGTTAAGATTGCAGTATAGTTCGATTTGACACGAAAGCCGCCGCTAGTGACGCCGCTCACATACCTCTTTTCGTCTTCGATGCGTTCAGTCGGCCGGCGCTAGCTTGCAAGACACAGAGTGGTTAGTGTAAGTTTTTTAGTATACAAAACGCACAGATTCTAGTTGCGTTAAGAACTCAATTTGTATGGGAAACATGATTTGCGCTTCTCTCCGCTAGGGGCGCTGTTCGCGTTTCCTATACAAATTGAGCTCACATCTTCGCTAGCTCGATCGCGCCATACAAATAGATACATCTCCGCACGGTGCTATCCACTGAAGCTGAATGGAGACGAGATGTGTGAATAACGAATTTCTATTGGTTGTTTAAAACACAGCTCCTCTCGTCTTCGCTTTGGTGGAGTCCGGGCCTATGGATAAGCGTTTGCTTGCTCAGCTTTCCTGCTAAGATAACTGCCGTTGTCTTTGAAACAGTAATCTTTTACGTAGTTAAACTGGGTGAATCATAGGTGATAATTATTTTCTGTGGCGACGACGACGTACGGATAGATAATAAACAGATTCATTATATTGCTTGCTAAAAAGTTGCTATGGTCGAGACTTTTAACATCATTGATCTTAACCAAATGACTCGATGAGTATTTATTATATTCTATGGGGTGTTTGTGTCAGTTGTTATCTACAACAGAGTTAGACAAACGTACAAAATAGACACATCAAATACCCGAAATCATGACTTGTAAAGGGTATAATTATCTACTTCCACTACGATATCTCACTACGCGTTTTTTAGTAATAAAATCCGGATAAGTACTGAATAAGTATAGTAGGTATAATTATAATAAGAGACAAATATAGGGCATCAGCCCTATATCTGTCAAAAACCTAATTTTTTATAAAAAATACAAAT
The DNA here is from genome assembly GCA_955850985.1 of Elophila nymphaeata. Taxonomy (NCBI): domain Eukaryota; kingdom Metazoa; phylum Arthropoda; class Insecta; order Lepidoptera; family Crambidae; genus Elophila; species Elophila nymphaeata. Next base: position 22,835,522 of record OY039067.1, read on the forward strand.
ATTTTATAGTAGTTTTAAGTTTAATTATAATTTCTGGCCTTTTATTAATAAATATGGGCTAAATCTTTTAAACTAGCTTATTGCCTACATTCTTATTTTTGAAATGAGACCTTTTTTGTATTTATAGCGCCAGTACATAAGTTCATATTAAAATATAACCACGTGCGTCCGAACTATATTAACAAAAAAGTTGAATGAATGGTGATTTATCGATGAAGTTGATTGAAACCACTCAATCAACTTCATCGATAAATCACCATTCAATCATCTGATAAATCACCAGATTTCTCGATGAAGTTGATTGTAGGTAGGTACTTCATAGCATTAAAAGCTCCGACATCGATAGATAAATACATTGTATATTTCGAGACTGTAACCTAAGTTTAGTAGAATCTCAAACAATGTTTTTTTTTTAGATTTCTCGTCGGAACATTGTAGCGATATTGCTCAATTGTTAAGCTCTGGTGATGTCTTGTCCGCCGAAGTTCCACAATGTTTAGCTAAGCTAGCTAAAGAAATCGAAGAATCTGGAAAAGCTGATCAATTTAGAGAAATTAATTCTAAAGTTGCCATGGAGTGGCTGAAGGAAAACTTACCAAAAGTTTATTCGGATGTGTGCGTCTTTTTGGAGCAACACGGGCATAGAGCCATTATGGAGGTAGATTGAAATTTTAAATATAATTATTGTTATTTGTATACTTACTATCCAATTTTATTTTAAGTTTTTTATTGGAATTTACAGTTCGATATGCTCACCAAACCCTGGGTGTTGGTGCCAGAAGAACTTATGAAAGTATTACAAACCCTAAAAGCTAAGCATGAAACTCTACCTTCAAAAAGTGACGCTCAGATTATTAATAGTCTAATTACTCCTAAAAAATCAACTACTAGGTAAGTAGTTATGACAGAGAATAGAAAAATAATAATATAATTAACACATATTATATCAACTGTGTTTAATTGGTATCAGTCGGATGCTTATTTACAAAACCATGGGTTTCTCGTTTCCTGATATCATTTACTTTTACTAAAGTATTTTTTACGAAAGGACAGTTACTTTTAGTGCAATCTTTTGTACAGTTCCCCAACTTTCCTACGATAGGCCCTTCAAATTCAAGCGTCTAAGCAAAAAACAATAGAAAAAAGTTAGAAAGAAACATACAACAAAAAAAAAACAAAAATATCACATATAAACAAATGTGAACGAAAATCATTTCTACCCTTCTCATTATCTACCTACCGAGGAATTCTCGGATGGTGTGAGAGATAAGTATTCTTATGCAGTGTGGGCTGTAGTTGTTGTAACCGCTGGTGTATGTTGGATTCAAAGATAGGTTCGATGGTAAAAAGGTAAAAATTTATTGCACGACACAATGTACAATGGTTGCTTGTTAGGGGGAAAGAATATGGCCGCGGTCCGAGTGACCCATAGACAACAACAAAACAAGTTTTAAATATTTTATAGCTTATGCTTGGTGTTACCAACATACAGTGCGTCAATTTAATTAGAAAATAAAAAAAAAACTATTGTCTTTGATTATAGAATATATTGTTTATTTCAACGGATACTTGCCCGCTCTTTTGCTTTACCGCGCTACCGAAGCTAACCTTGTACTTGCTGTTGCTCATGAATAAATGTATACTTTTAAGAAGAAAAACTGGTGTTTCCCTGCTACTACAAATTCTGCCCGCGACACACCTCGCAAGCAATTTGTTTGATTCCGCATTGTAAAACTCGCATTATGTAATGTGCCAAAGATCGGAACCCCATCGCATCGTTTTGCTATGAAAAAGAGGCGCTACGGTCCCTAGTAGTTTTAAAGCCGGCGATACGTAGCGTTCATAGTAAAAAAAGAGTTGTTCCCTTTCCGAGCTGATAAATCTGCTACGACCAGACATTAGACTCTCCCATAAACAGTACACCCCGCTTGGCCATGAAAGAATATAAGTCTGAACCTACTGATCACTCCTGACCAGGGCCCGATCTAGCCATTTTGCCGCTCAGAGGCTTTAGACAACATGCATTTCGGCAATCGCTCTCGCTATCGCTAAGTAAAAAAATGTATGGGATTGACATAAGCAATCGAAAAGTGATCGATTGCTTATGTCAATCCCATACATTTTTTTACTTAGCCATAGCGAGAGCGATTGTCGAAATGCATGTTGTCTAAAGGCTCTGGAAAAATGCTCGGAAATTACTGAAGCTATTTTCATAAAACTTTATTGTCCGCTTTTGCCGCTCTGGAGAAATGTCCGGCTTGTTCCCCCCTAGATCGGGCTCTGCTCCTGACTAATACCATTTTTATAAAATGGTGGTCGAGATTTTTATGGTCCAGCAGCGTTCTATGATATGCCGACGCATTTTGTAAAATGCGGAATCATACAAATTTCCTGCGACCTATTAATTAATAATATTTTTTTTATTTCTCACCATATACATTAATTATGTGAAATAAATGAAACTAATCCTTAAATTATCATCCAATAGGAAAATTCTCGCATGGGTACTACCGCTGTGTCGTCGTACAGTTCGTCATCGAGAGGCCACTAAAGCTTACGTCATATTGGCAATTCATAAACTAAGACTAGCTGCGATTGACCTAGGCAAGCGTTTAGTCCGCCAGTGGTACTTGCCTCACCACGACCTCATATTTTTCTTCCGTGTTCCTGAACTGAGGAATTATATCGAAACTAGAGATCCAGCTTTACTGAGAAAGTAAGTGACATTTATATGTATAACATGTTGTGAGACTGTGTTTTTAATGTACCGTAAAATTTTACTATCGTGAAATTATTAATTAACTAATAAGAAAGGTACTCTGACAAATTGTTTTTTACACCTGAAAAGTCTGGCTTTTTATACGTGCAATCATAATGCATGGCCTATTTTCTTAAGGAGGCGACACAAAGACCGTGGTAAAGTTTTGTACCTATATAATTTTTAATTACAATTTTATATTGATTTTGCATAGGTAGTGTAAGTTGACAAAACAATGTGGTCAAATCCAAAAAAGTCATAGGGAAACTATACCTACAATAAGTGGATCTTGAACGTCAAACTTTAGTGTGTTTTCAATCGAAAATGTGAAAGACAGTCGTTAAATTGTCTCTAGTAACGTAGCTAGTACCTATTAGTTGAGCTGATTAATCAATGATATGAGGCCCATGTAATAGGTACAGTTATTACCAGAAGTAGATTAACACAATTTCTTTGTCAGTTTCTATAAAATACATCCATTTTTTTTTCTAGGGCCATTCAAAGGCAGCAGTATTACTCTAATTGGTGCAAGTTAAAGTACGCTGAAATTAATACGGGCTGGTTGCAGCCTCTAGAAACCAGAGCGCCACAGGTGGTAGCGGGTGACGTTCGGATGGAAGCCACCTCGGTCTGTGGCGGGGAAGTTTTGGCTAGAGCGTGTGTTGTTAAAGATTTATCTGAGGTATTAAAATGGTTTTCTTTTTCAACACTACAAATGTGAAAAGTATTTGTAGACATCATACGACACACCTATCGTAGACCTAAAATAGAGTTGGATTACACATAAGACATCACACTAGACAAGTTAGTGTATCGCACAATAAAAATATCTTCTTTACAATATTCGCATGTGTTTTGGTACACCTTTGTTGCAGATACATCATTCCGCAACTAAACAGTCATTTAGGGATTATTGATTTCTGACTTTTTTTTTAGGAGTTTCTCCCGAGTTCTTGTCGTAAAAACACATGTTGAGAGACTCCATTTTTTAACCTCAATTTACCGTACAATTGACTGTTACTTTATGTGCATTTTCACTTGACATGCGTATAATCTTTATGTGTCGCGAACGCCACTCATTTAAAGAAGAAGAAGACTTTTTTTAGTCAATATAAGCAAACATCGACACAGATGAACAATTGACAGGGAAACACAATCTACTTTCTACTTCTATCAAGATGTTAAATATATGCCATTGTGTTTTCCTCCCCAGATAAATCAGTTACAAGAAGGAGACGTATTGATAACTAACGCTACAGATATTGGCTGGTCGCCATATTTCCCGCTCCTGTCTGGCATTGTCACTGAGCTTGGTGGACTCATATCACATGGTTAGTGAATACACTCTTATAAAATTTAAGATAAGTTTAGAAATATTGCATTTTGATACAAAGAAATGCGTAGATAGTATTTGATAGTATTTTTGTGCCCTCTCCTGACTTTGGGCATGGGATGTAATTTGCTTCTTTACACGCTACTGGATACATTTCATTATTATTAAAATCCCTTATTTTTATTCCAGGAGCTGTAATAGCACGAGAATATGGCCTGCCGTGTATAGTAGGAGCTACGCATGCGACTGAGGTGTTTCAGACGGGAGACTTAGTACGACTTAGCGGTACCAAGGGATTTATCGAAAAAGTGAAAGTCAGTGAACCCCTGCCGAACGATGACAATTGATATTAAGTACATTGGTTGATTGCAAGTTTTATAACGGGAAACAATAAAGAAAATTAGACCAAAACAAAATTTATTTCAATAAAAACACCGAACGTATCAAATAGAAATACCTACACACGTCACTTTGTACACATACAATAAAAATATGCCAGACTTTTTCATTTTGAGATGTAGTAACTTTAATCATTTTCATCATTTTATATTTTTATTGTCTATAACTTGAGTTTCTCAGTCGAAATCCTAAGGAACTCTTTCCAATGATGTAGTTAGTCCCGTAGAGAATATTTCATGTCAATTAGTACATTTACAACAATTATAATCAAATTTCTCGAGAAAATTTGAAAAGTAATCGAATAGTGACTACAGATTCTTCTCACGTGGAATTTCAAATGCACGCGTGCCTACTTAAATTTAGCGGGAAAATTGGTACGGATTCACCGGTTGTCTTCGAGAACGAGTAGCTCGTAGCAGTTGAAGGCAAAGGGTCTGCCGTAGATGACGACATGGCAACGGAATGTGGGCGCGTGGACAGCGCCTAGGAGGTGGGAGCCTCGATAGTGCACTCGACCGACGTACACGTCTTTTGCTACTCGCACAGCTCGAGCGCCTACTTTTCCAGCTCGCCACGCCACCCAAGCTACTTCAGCATTGCACATTACCTATGATACCAAAGATTTATGGCTTTATTAGTAAACTATTCGAGAGGGACTCATATCGCTTTCATTGTTATGGATGGTTATGGGTCTTGCAATTTTAACTTAAAGCCTGCCTATAGGTACTCTAATATTTAGACTTATCAAATGAAAGTTAATAGCTTTCATCAAATTTAAATAACTAAATTTCGCGTAAGGAAATTCACTAATTTTATAGAGAAAGAGCTATTATAGATTTCATAAATTATCAGCCTCTGATAAGATTTTTACCTATCATTACATCACCTTCTATACTTATACTTGATTTGCGGAGTAGTCAATATTGTCAAGTGTACCTACTTATGAATTCAATCTATCTTTATTAATTTCATATAGTAGGTAAAGTAGATTATTGATGTTCAGCCAATGGAAAAAATGGTGCGTGTGATTAGTACTAGTCATTTGGAGTAATAGTTATTCGATTGCTCTAATTAAGACAAGTTATACAAGTTCGGTGATTCGCCATTTTCATACATTTATTGATTCTGAAAGTGTTAAGAGGCATTGAATAATTGCTAAAAATTTATCATGCGCAAAACCTGCGGGGTAATTATCTTGTCTGTTCTATCGGGCATAAGCAGTAGGTAGGAAGTTTAATATTGCCAATCATTGTACCTACTATACTAATCTCAGTTTTTATACGTACATATCTAGGTATAAAAATTATGAGCTATTAAATTGTTTTGCCTCATAATAGATATAAGATATAAGGCATTATGTAAACTAACAAAAATGAGCCAATGGTTGCTTAATAAATAAATTTATTATTATTATTATTATGACTCCGGATAATTAGTTTTAAAAATATCTTTTCTTTCATTAAGTATTTTATATTTTTCAGCACTTTCAAAAATCAATAGAGGCATGAAAAGAGTTCGAGGTCTAAAACAAAGGAAAACTTCCGATCTTTCTGAATCTGAGTTGAAGTTCCGTAACATCCCTAACACAGTTTGTAATCAATATAGGAATTAAGTGATACTGCAGTAATGGGATTTTGAAGTCGAATAAATTAAGCCAATTTCGATGTATTGCATTCAATAATTTACCTGATACTTCGTGTAATGATGAACTGCACCGTCTGCATACACGAGGCAACATTGCTTGGATGGATGTAGAGCCGCTGGAAGCACGTTACATCTACAATAAAATATTTTGATATTCACCATTTGCCTTATTTTAGAAATGAAACAACTAAAGCATACATTCTTTTAAAGGAGCTGACATATTTGCTGTAAAGTCAACAAAAGTCAGTTTGATGAAGACAAAATTCTACCATGGGTGAGGATTCTATTTCATCAACAGCTCATATAATGTCCCTACCGAGGGGCTCGAGTCTACCCTACATTAGGGGCGATTAGGCCCTAGTGAACCACGCTCGCCAAGTGCGGGTTGGTCGACTTCACACACAACCAAAGAATTTCTTCAAGGTTTGTGCAGGTTTCCTCACGATGTTTTCCTTCACCGTAAAAGCGTCGATTAAACGTACATATGAATTCAAAATTTAAAAACACATTGGTACGTGGCGGGGATCGATCCAGTACCTCCTGAGCGGGAGACTATGCTCTTACGCACTACGCCACCGACGTTTTTTTTTCTAAGATTCTATTTACTCGTCTATAGTATACAGGGCATCCCACGGCCATGCCACACGGAGGGACAGTATATTAAATATTGAACGTAGGATATTTTACTAAAAGAAGACATCGTTTTATTTTTAATAATAAGTAGAACTGCATTCACAGATTTTTTAAAAATCGCCTACCTCAACTGGGAATCGAACCCGCCAAATGTGATAGAAAAATTACATGTATTTTATAATAGCGTTTGAAAGGGCTACAAATAAGCATTATTTTTTCCTAAATAATCTAGCATATTAAATGAAACTAAGATCATAAAATTTTTCATTTTATTTAAAATTTTGTTCAGGGAAATTTCCTCTGACTTGGCCATGCTTCCAACAATTAACATTATCATTTCAAAGACCTACCCACTTGAGATACGAGATTTCCGTGGTGTAAGTACATGATAATAATAAAGCGATACATGAAGTGTAGTAGGTACTTGTATGCATTTCTTCATGAGCTCACAATTACCATGCAACTAGCTGATATTAGTAAAAATAAATAATTCGAAAATGGAACACGTAAATTTTCAAGCGTCTGTTCTTTTGTTTATTGTGAGTTTCATTTTCGTTTATTAGCAATTTTTGTGTTAATTTACTTACCATGGCGTACCAAAATAATTTGGATTTAATAGAAGCATACTTTTTAAATCACAAAGACATTTCATTAGCTTTGCGGTGGTACCGCGAAAGATATCCCGATAGACGCACACCATCTCGATATGTGTTGAAAAGAATGGTGGATAATTTAACAAATTTAAGACGTTTTGATCATCGCTTACAGCAACCACAGCACCAGATAATAAACGTCAGCGCTGATGAACTCAACATTCTGATTTACTTTGAAGCGTACCCGAAGAGTTCAGTGAGGGAAGGTGAAGAAGAAATTGGACTTTCAAAGAGTAGAATACATCGCGTTCTGAAAAAATACAAGTTTAAAAGTTATGTTGAAGGGCGATTAGTGCAAAAATTACGGCCGAGAGATGCTGAAAGACGATTTAATTTCTGCCAACATATCGAGAGACTCATCCTTGAGGATCAAAATTTTTTGAACACCATTATTTGGTCAGACGAGTCAAACTTTAGTAACAACGGTATGTACAACCGGCGTAATAATCGCATTTGGTCCAGACAGAATCCCTTACGAATCCGCGAGACTAATGATCAAATGCGTTTTTCTTTCAACTGTTGGTGTGGGATTGTAAGTAACCGGGTTCTCTTAATACATTTTTACGAAGGAACTCTGAACACGGAAAGATATCTAGAAATACTTGAGATTTTAAGAAATGAGATTAATAATTTTCCTGATGCAGATCGACGAAATCTCATATTCCAGCAAGATGGGGCTCCGGCTCATAACAGTAGGAGAACAGCCGAGTTTCTTAATGAATATTTTCCTTCCTGGATCGGCACTTTTGGACAAATTAGATGGCCACCGAGATCCCCAGATCTAACCCCACTTGATTTTTTTTATGGGGTTATGTAAAAGATTTAGTTTACAGGAACCGGTACAACAGTGTGCAGGAGTTACAAAATTAACTTAGACGTATTATTTCAAACATCCACCATGCAAAAATAAGTAAATCGACAGGGAGAGAAATTATCAAAAGAGTGAGAATTTGTATACAACAGAACGGATCACATTTTGAGCATTTGATAATTTTTTTTTTTAAATAAAATGAACAATTTTATGATCTTAGTTTCATTTAATATGCTAGGTTATTTAGGAAAAAATAATGCTTATTTGTAGCCCTTTCAAACGCTATTATAAAATACATGTAATTTTTCTATCACATTTGGCGGGTTCGATTCCCGGTTGAGGTAAGCGATTTTTAAAAAATCTGTGAATGCAGTTCTACTTATTATTAAAAATAAAACCATGTCTTCTTTTAGTAAAATATCCTACGTTCAATATTTAATATACTTTCCCTCCGTGTGGCATGGCCGTGGGACGCCCTGTATAATCAATCAAAATGTTCATTATTTTATTGCGTACTTGTAAGTTGTTCTGGCAACCCAGGTGACTTCGCCCTCAAATATGCCTGCGGCCACCGCTCCGCTCGGCACCGCGCCGCACGCGCTCACTACCCACACTGGTCCTGGCTGGTCCCAATTAGGCAGCCATTCTATTTTATTCAAAATATAAAATAAATTATTATCACCTTATTTCTATAATTACGAAAGGATCCACTGTAGAACTTCGACATACTTACTATAGAAAATCTGATGCCAAGTACCTAAGCAAAACCATCCCGAAAGTTAAGTTATAGAAATGCAGTGTCAAACAAATTATTTTTAGTAAAAGATTGTTGATTATTTTTAGTAAAAGAATGTTGATAGTACAATATCTCGACGTTTTTCTGCTAGACTCGTCTTGTGGTGACAAAATATCAAAAAGTATGGAATAAAGTGCAAGTCTTACATGTTACATTAAACCGCATGAGCCAAAAACCTTCGCGAGCTCAACTACTGCATGGATAAATGGATATACGTAGTCATTGAAATTTAATTTTTCGTACCGATATAGATATTTCTTAAAGAAACTTAAATGAGATGACCGTCTTATGACAGGATTTTTTTCTTGTCTATCACATTCTATTTAATTTGGTGTAAATTTTAAACATTTTAATACATGCAAAATAAAATTAGAAACAAACTAAGATGAGAGAGAAGTCTTTAGAGAGCTAAGTTGAAGTTATTTATCGTACCCGATATAAGATTTTGGTATTTACACTCCCAGCAAACTTTCAAATGCATATTATACTTGTTCCAATCTTCAGAATATTCTTCAATCTTCTTCTTAAAATGACTCCAACGCCTGTAATTCATCAGATATATAAAACATGTAAAAAATAATTGAAAACATTTTTGCACAAGTATTTTAAACTTACAGTGCGTGTAAAGGCAAATCAGAGCCAGTCACTTGCTCTAACGAATCTGTTTCTTTTACCTGCATATGAAAAGGGTAATGTTTAAGAAATAAAATAAATTTATTCTAAATAGTTAATTATACCGCTTTAAGACTTACCACTGCGTTCAACCAATGTGTCCACCTGTAAAACATGTCTATAATTTCAAGCATTTTCAGTTGACAGTCCCTGTAAACAACAGTCTTTACGGTGGCCCTTGTAGGGGACACAATCTGCATGAAACACAATACTTTTAATAGGTCAATCGTTTAATAATAATATAATATATATTCTACGCTCACACCAATTATCTATTAATATAATTCATCAAGACATTAATAATTAATTATTAGAAAATATTACCTGTTTGTCTCTATATCTTGAAGCGAGACGTAATGTTAGTTCCCTACTAAAGCTATTATATTGACGCCATTGCAAAGCTTCGGTCGCTAGCCTCCTCTGGAGAGAAGTCCATTTTTCTTCAGATTCCGCTGGATTTTTTAAATGAGATTAATTTATGTAAACGATTCTATGTTTAGTCTAATAAAGCCTTATTTTACCTGGTGAGATAGTGGATTCATAGCTATAAGACGTCGCACGATCTATATAATCCTGTATCCAATCCCGCCACGCCTGGACGTTCCACATTAAACTGACCATCATTGCATGCCAATCAGCCATTTGATCCGTTGTTACAATAGGAGTTCCTACATTTTTTGAAATATTACAAAGATTGCTCAAAGTTCAATAAATTCAATTTGTTCAAAAACTTACGAGAAATATAACCCGATTTCATTTGTGTTGAGGTTCTATTGGTTGATGTGACATCTTCAGGTGGGTTTTTCAGTAACCTCGATACGCGAGGAACAACTTTGGCATACATAGTTGTTGGTGAAAAGCTGTTTGCAGAATCACGTGATGGTTCCTCGTTAGAAGTTTTAGCAGTATAATATAAATCAGCAGATTCTTCGGGTTCTTCAGATTCATGCTCCGGCTCATCTTCCTGTCTACATCTAGAAGGACCTTGTTCCGAAGGATGTCTATCAAAAAACAGGGATTCAAATGGCGATATTTTTCCAGAGTCTGTAAACTGGTTTGGACAAGGTGATGTTGGATTTTGTACGTCAAGAGAGTAACTTGACGATTGCTCAGAATATCCCGAACTTTCATTGAATGGAGTTTGTTGATTATATACCGTTGAGTAGAGCATGTATGATGTGGTAGCAATATTTTCACAGCCACTAGTGCGTTTAGGAGCTGCACAGCTTGGTTCTTTTTCGCCACGTCTGATACAACTTCGAACCATGTTCGAAGGACACTGTGTTATAGACATTTCAATACCAGATGAATAAGCTTTAGAACAGCCTGGACTAATCTTTATACGTTGCGCTGGGGCCAAGTCTTTCAGAGCTTGAGCGGATACGTGTCGTGAACAAGTACAACATGGACGCGCCACTCTACGCAATATCTCATCGCACCACAATTCACATTGGACAAAAACGTTTTTCATACATTTACAAACTTGAATGAATTCTGAAAAAACAAAAATAATTTTGATAAAGATTTTTTTTGAGAATTTATTTCTATAACATTAAGTTGTATCAAATATAGATGTATGAGGTAAAGCAATATTTTACGTGGTCTCAAGAAATGTTCTGCCAAATAAATCGTAGTATCTTCAATAACATCTGAAAAATAAAATGAATGGTATAATTGTACCGCTTGACCAACATAGTACTTACGTGATGAGGGCTTAGATTCGATTACAAAAGATCAAAAAAGTGCCAAACTACTTACTTTATTGAAATTTAAATAAACAAATAACTTATTTGATTTACAAAAAATATTAATATACATACTGGTGTGGGTAAACATAGTAACCAAGAGTGAATAGTATATTACCGTCTATGAGTGTCAAGTATTTATCAGGTGTTCGGTCTTGCATTAGATTATGAAGCTTGATTTGAATTTTTCGTGACACTACGGGATCAACGTTTGATACGTTTAAAAGTTGATCCGTATTTTTGCCTCGCAATCTGCGGATTAAAAAATGCTTTTTTTAAATACATATGCCTCGTCATAGATATCATAATTGAAGTCCAACCTAAGGGTTCCATTGTGAAATATACTACCTACTAAGCCTAATCTAAATACTTTTAATTATACATACATATCTGCGCCGTCGGTGTACGTTTTACGAAGGGTGCCGTGACGTAGCAGAACATTATCGCCAGCTTGGTCCATCTGCTCAATCATTATTTTTAAAGCCTCTGTTTTTACACCTAAAAGAGAAACAATAGCAATAAAATTTAATGTCCATACTTTCTTTTAAACTTCATATGTGGCATCATAATTACCTTGCTGCATTACGTATGATACCAATAGTTTGGTAGAGTCACGGATTACACCTGAAAATGTAACAAAAGTACACTTACGTGCAATAAATTCGACTCGCCTCGTAGGTTTCGATTCTTAATATATCGGTATATAAAAATAAGATTAGATAAACAAAACCTGTAAATATAATTTGAATGTATATTTCATAAGCTTTATTTAATCTACTCTAAACATCGATAAACGAAGTATTGGTGACAATAGACTCATTTCTTCGGAAACCCTGGTTTTTCATTTTTACGTCATTGTTTATTGAACAATTGATTAATCTTACAGATTTATCGATCCTTATAATTCAGCTGATTTCTCGAAAAATTTTAGTTCTTCTAACTGTATTTGGTTTTCAATTTGTAAAATCAATAAACCAAAATCTATCACAGTAAAAACTGGTCTAATATAAGTTTAGGTTCTTGTTTAACACACGGGGTTAAAAATTATTATTTACTAATTGTAGATTTTGATTAGGGAGTTCTGAACCAAAGCGTACCGGTGAGTCGATTCATTCACGCAAGTGTATAAGAATATTGTAGTCTAGGTAAATAGCCTGTCAAAAATATAACTTTTTAAGTTATTTGGTTGGCAGACAAGCTTACGGCCTACTGGTGGTAAGCAGCAACCGTAGCCTATAGATACGGACGTGACACTCGTGCGCTGCAAACACTAATCCTCTTTCCTATCCCGTGGAGCTCTGTCAGCCTTACGCACCAACAGAAACACAACCTCACAAAAATGTAGAGTTACTGACTGTGGCCTTCTGTAAGGTGCAGGTACTACCCAGTTTGGGCTGCTGCAAATTCCAGCGGCTAGTCCACTGTGCCCTACCTCGTCTAACTTTTCTTAACTTGGACTTTTATTACATAAAATATTCAGGATTCTTAAGGGTACGTGTGTTGTTTATGATAACGTATCTAAATAGGTATCTCTTATTACCGTCCATAACTGATGAAGTGTAGCCTCTTGCAATCACATTTTCCATTATTCCCTTTAGCTTTTGTTCTGTCTGAGATTGAAGGGAACTATTCGATAGTTTTATTTGATCCTCATAAGACGTCAACTGCCGAAGGCTGCCAAAATTAGGAAAATTATTATTTTGAAATAAACGCATTATTTGTTAAAAAATTCTTAAGAAAAAATCGAGAGTGGTCTCCCCTTGACTTTCTCGTATACCGGAAAGGACTCAAAAGTTGATAGAAACCTTATATTTTGATGTCATACATACATGCATGTAAAATTTCGGTCACCCATCCGAGTACCGACCGCGCACTTGGTTGCTGAACTTTCGTGATCGACGGCTCAAAAGTTGATAGAAACCTTATATTTTGATGTTATACATGCATGTTAAATTTGGTTGCAATAAGTTAAAGCATACTCGAGTTATCGTGCTAACGCACAGACACACAGACACACACACAGACATAATTCCAAAAACGGTATTTTTGGACTCAGGGAGGCCCAAAACGTGTACATCCGTCAAAACCTCGAGGTCAAATTTTTTTACGATTACCTACAAGACTTCCTCTATACTACGTATAGGAAAAAGTGAAAATACTAACTAAGCAGCAGCCTCTTTGTATGATTTAGGGATGTCTCCTTCCACTAGAAGCGCATCACCATTTGCCTCCATTTCACCAAGGAGAGATACGTAAGCTTCGATTTGATCATCTACAAAATATACCAGTTATTGATTTAATAGTAAACTACAACTTAGTCTCGTCATCATTCTTCGTTAAATTTCAGTGCAAAGTTAAACAAAATGTACCTGGTTTAGTTACTAGCTCTGATAAGTAGTCTGCTGCTACTCTGATGTGTTCTGCAAAATATGCATATTTAGCATTTTCGAAATGATTCATTTTGAAGTAGCAAAATCTTGTTTATATTATACATGTCTTTCCTTACCCTTCATGGTAGAGCTTAACTTTCTTGCCATAGATCTGCATCTTATTATATCGTCCAATTTCTTTGTTATGCAATAAGCGGCGTTTGCACACGGCTCTTTTACTTCCAAAGATTTAGCTGCTTTCAATCTGAATGGGAACACATATCAATGATACATTTAGTTACCTACATTAAACATTAGTAGCGTAACCATCAAGACGTTTATTGCTCTGGATTTGTATTCAGATCCAGAGGTTCACTGTTCGTGCCTAAGACGTGTGAAATTTTGGTAGGTTTCGTTGATGGTAGGGGTTGTTTTAAGTCCATCTGACTAGTAACTACCATCTTATCAAAGTCTGGGAAACCTGCTGCCACCTTCGGTTTTATTGATCAACTTTTTTATTTCTGCTGTTAAGATAAATTTTATTTCATTTCACTTACAGGTGATATGAAGGCCAGGAAATAGCTATGTATACATACCTACCTACATCGTGAAGCATAAAAATAAGAGTCCTACCTTTGTGCTGCAAAAAAGTGTGTTTCTGCAGCCCCGTCTACTTCTACAAGTATCTCATTTCCTCGTTTTTGCATCTCGGATATCAAAGCCTCTTTAACTAGAGCCTTGTAATCTGAAATCAAATCAGTTATGTGAACATAGACGTAGCTCATTTACACAGAGTATTGAAACTTTATGCTTATATTAGCGTATTATCTAATAATTAGTTATATTATGATAATATATATTGACAACTTACTACTTGCCACAAATAATTCAGAAAGCGTACGAGCAGATTCAATAACCACATCTGCAAATACACAGCATTCATTATACTTATTTATAAACTAAAATAGTCATCAGTATAAAGAAAAATTATAAGGGAATGTAGTTTGTTTGTTTTCAAGACTAAATTACTCAACCGAACATCACGAATTTTATACACACATTGTCAGAGGTAGAGAAAAAAAAGGGTACCTTTCATCTAGAAAAAAGAGAATTCCCTAGGGAACGAACGAACTTTTGACAAAATTTACATTAAAGCGAACTGAAGTTAAAGCGGACAAAATGCTAAATTCAATATTATATTAACCTTGCATTGTGTCAATCATTTGGCTCGGGGTATTTTTAATAACGATATTGCTAAGTTTTCTCTCAAATTTCTTGTGCAGACGACCGCAGTCAGTTGATTCCCTTACAGTTTTGTCAACTTTCATTGGGGGTTTTTTAAGCCTTTGAAATAAAATGAACTAATAAAAAACAAGTACATTTATGTGAATTGAATAAAATATAACTAATTATCTTTAAATAATAACTGCCCAGAAAGTTCCTTTACCTCCACTGGTACAACAAATAGTTCAAAAAAACTAGTACCTACGTCTACACATTTTTCTTACAATTTAAATAGATAACTTATCAAAATTTTGATTAAGTATAATAGGTAATTCGGCTCTCCCGCAAAGGTCCACTAGGCTTGGTCTTAAAATAATAAATATGAGACTACCGATGTTAAACCGTACAAAACGACGATTCAAATAAGCAATCTGATTTTGTAACTTCTGATATAAAATGCTACACCAGTTCGACTTGAATCGCTCGTTTGTTAGTGAGAATGAAGCAAAACAATTTTAACAAATGTAAATATGTTAGTCTAAATTATTACGTGATTATTACCAATCTGAAGCTTGCACGTGTGACAATTCAGTGTGAGGCTGTTTGTAAAATGTTTCTCCTCCACGCGAGCGTAATTGTGAATGCAGTATCCCCAGTGCAGAAGTCCGTTCCGGATCTGAATCTGTACCTACACAGGTAGACCCATAAAAATTAAACAAAATATCATTAGGTAAACTTATTCACCTGCAGGTCCTATTCTTTTGAAACTGCAAATTTAATTTGAAGAATTTATAAATATAAATAATTTATAAGTCAAGGTCGTTACCTGGGAGTCCGTCGTTACCTGGGAGTCCTCTACCACCTGAAAAAAAAATAGCTGTTTAATTTTTGTTGATAAGTATAAATATTTAAAATAGTATGCAAATCTCACAATATCAAGAAATGTTTTTCTTATATATCTATCACAATATGTGATGCCGGCAGAGTAGAATAGCATCCTCCCATATCCTCCAATGGGTGTGGTAGAAGGCGAGTAATGGATCAGCAAAGGGGTATTGATCACCTTATACTCCGCATATATAATCCGCATTGGGCAAGCGTGGTGGATTACTTGCTTAAACTTCCTTCAATGATAAGGAAAGGCCGTGTGTCCCAGCAGTGGGTCGAATTATCAAGGCTGTTATGATATGGCTGTTTGCGTTTACGATTCATATTATATTACTTCTCGTTTGTGCTGCTGTTCTTTGGTGCTCTACTGCTTCAGCGCGTCTTCTTGCTTCTTCTCGCCGTGCCTCTTCGCTATCCACACCTGTGCTAGGTCCTATAGCTCCACTAGCGTCAGAAGCAGTTGCTACACCAGAAGCACCTGAAGCAGTGCCTGCGGCAGAACTAGCACCCATTCCCGAACTGTAAATGTAAATATTTTTTGTTATACACAAAAATGTTTGTAAGCGAAAACAATATAAGCGAAATTAATATAATCATCACTTACCCGCTATGTCCTAAATCTATAGCAGCAAGTTCTTTTGCACTTAGGCCACCTGATTAGGAAAAAAACCTTGTGACAATCGTTTCTTTTCAAAGTTATTTACGTTTCACTTTTACGATAAATGTATATTATACTTACTTTCTTTTGTAGCCACTCCAGCAATATACGAGGCGGCAATATCAGCAGTTTCTAAAAATATTTTTTAATTTTTGCGGACAGGTATAAAACAATCAAAATCGCTTTTTATCGATCAATAAGCGCCCTCAGAAAACTCCTGTGCATCTGTGAGCGGTATGCTGAGGCCCACGGTCTCAAGTATAATGCTGCTAAGAGTGAGCTTCTTGTATTTAGGGCGGGTGCTAAATGCTATATGCAGGTGCCGCCAGTCTCAATCGGGGGTAGAACACTCAATGTAGTGACAAAATTTAAATATTTGGGACACTGGGTCAACGATTTGCAGAGGGACGACTTGGATGTTGAAAGGGAGCGTAGGGCGCTGGCAGTTAGGGGTAACATGCTGGTCCGCAGGTTTTCTAGGTGTTCAAAAAACGTTAAGTTAACATTATTTAGAGCCTATTGTCAGAGCTTTTACACATGCAGCCTGTGGGTCGGTTATACTCAAAAGGCATTCAGCGCCCTACGCGTCCAGTATAACAACATATTCAGGATGCTGCTGGGGCTGCCGCGTTTCTGTAGTGCCTCGGGGATGTTTACAGAAGCACGAGTTGATGACTTCGCATCAATTATTCGTAAGAGGGTAGCCTCCTTGATGAGCCGCGTGCGTGGCAGCCCGAACAGCATTCTGCAAGGTATAGCCCAGAGGGTAGACGGTCCAATGGTGAGACATTTAAATTTAACTCATGTATTAGTGTCTGACCGTGCTGCCAAATAATTGTTTTAATCCTATTAATGAAAATTGCTGACTTGTACTATAATATATTAAATTTATTCTCATATTATTGATATTGTTCCAATTTGAATTTGAATATTTGCTAATTTTATGGACATGTAATTGAATTGAATTTAATTTTATTACTAACACTAGTTTTTAAGTGAATTTGTACTAACAAAATATGGATGTAAAAAAAATGATCCGAAATAAATGATTATTATTTATTATTATTATTTTTATGTTTTCCTTCTTTTTTACTCCTTTTTACAGGGTTGTTTAGACATAACGCGGGTTTTCACCAAGCGTTAGAGGTCATTTTATCCTATTAACTAGATATTTGTGTCTTGTAAAAATTTTCGAACGATTCTACATGTGTTGAGTATTGCAGCCTTCTGCATTGTGATATATGAGTTATCTGGTAAATTTAAAATCTTAATACTATTGTGTAAATGTTTAGGTATAATTCCAGTACTAGAGAGCACCAGAGGCACGATGTTAACTTCGTTGAGCTTCCATATTCTATGAATTTCCTCTTTTAATTCTGCGTATTTTTGATATTTTTCAGCTATTGTTCTTTGCAAGTTATGAGTATTGGGAATTGATATGTCTATAAGAATTGCACTATTGTTTATTTTATTTACTATTGTTATATCCGGTCTATTGCAGTGTATTGTTTTGTCAGTAAGAATTGCTCGGTCAAAGTACATCCTGTATCTGGGGCTCTCAAGCACAGGTTTGGGTGTGTATTCATAATATGGTACTGTTTTGTGTGGTAATAATTTGTACTGAATTGCTAACTTTTGGTGCACGTAATGAGCTACTTGATTGTGGCGGTGTGTATAGTCATTTTGGGCTAAGATGGGACAAGCATTAATAATGTGTTGGATAGTTTCAGGATGTTTATGGCACTTTCTACATCTATCATCTGCAGCGTTTATATTTTTCAATATATATTTTTTGTAATTTTTGGTTTTAATTACTTGATCCTGAATGGCAATCAAAAATCCTTCAGTCTCTGGGTACAAGTATCCTAATTCAAGCCATTTATTTGATGATTTGAAATGTATGTGTTGCTGTTCCAGATCTTTAATATGCCGGCCGTGTAGTTGTTTCTTACGCCAGTTTTCAAGTTTCTCATTTTCATGATCTAGTAACGATTTAAATATTATAGAGTCACTTTGTAAGTTTAGCGGAGTAAAATACTTGTCAGTTTTTATTGCAGCTGCGTGAATCAGACTAACTGTAGACTTGTCATAAAAGAATTTTCTTAATTTCTCTATTTGATTCTGCCATAAATACATCAAATCTATTAAGCCACGCCCTCCCATTTTTCTCTTGGTAGTTAGTCTCTCTATAGCTGATTTTGGGTGTAAGTATTTGTATTTAGTGAGAATGGTTCTTGTTTTTATTTGAAGATTATTTATGTCAGTATTTGACCATTTGATGATACCAAAAGAATAAGTTAAAACTGGTATTGCGTATGTGTTGATAGATTTTATTAAATTTTTAGAGAAAAGTAACTGTTTGCAGAGTTTATGTAGTCTATGTATGTATTCCTGTTTAAGTTCTTGTTTTATTTGTTTGTGATTTATACATTTGTTCTGTTTTATTCCTAGATATTTATATGTATCATTAATATCCATGGCAGCTATAGTTTCTTCCTCATTTATAGTGTAGTTGCCTTCGCACACTTTTCCTTTCACTATATGTAATGTTTTGCATTTATCAAGCCCAAATTTCATATTTATATCAGTGCTCAGTTCTGTTGTTACGTCTATGAGTGTATTCATGCCCCGATCGGTTTTAGAAAATAGCTTTATATCGTCTACATACATTAAGTGCGTGATTCTAGCAGTGTCAACTAATTGGTAACCATTATCAGTGGCGTTTAATAGATTATTATTTATTTATTATTTGAAAGCACAAGACAAATAAAATTCATGAATAATGCAAAGTATTAAAATCAAAATATACCTTCCATATGTGCTTTTGTTTTGTCAAGACCTGGGAGTGTTTTTATCTTCTCTCTTACTTTATCCAAAAGTACTGGAGAAGGCTTTTGACCACCAAAATGTTCTGCCATTTCCAACCTAAATGTAACAAAGTATTTTAGTTCTAGTAGGTAATTACATACTGAACCACTTTTAGTTATAGCTCGTTGTTTGTTATGGTGAGTCTACCACACAACCCGGTGGTCATTAGCTGTCGCAGGCGCCAGCAGCCTGTACCCGTAGTGTAAGTTTTTTCGTATGAAGTACGGAACTATTGTAGTTGCGATGAGCTCGATTTGTATAGGAAACGTGAATAGCGCCCCTAGCGGAAAGAAGCGGAAATCGTGTTTCCCATACAAATTGAGCTCTTAACGCAACTACAATAAATGCATATTTTATACTAAAAAACTTACACTACGGGTACTGACTACAAACAAAACCGCCAGAGAACGCAGCCGGTGGCGTGAGTCGACGGCCGGCCCGACGTCACGACCCTTAAACGGTCCGATAGGTAATCAATTCATACACTAATATATAGCTTCTGTAAGCTTTTAAGGTGACATTGAATGAGTAAATAAACAGCAAAACTAACATACATTTGTGCGGTCTGTTCATGGTTTTTGTGAAATTTTCCCACCAAGAGAAAGTCTTTATCCTTTTGATCCTTTAAGTTGTCATGTATAACCTGCATAGCTTGACCTGTTTTGGAATCGATTTTTTATATAGAGTCTTAAGTTTATTAATAGAAAGACAGATATACTTAGACATTTTGAAATATGAACCTCTGCCTTTAATAACATTCGTCAGATATGCAGCGCCTTCATTAGCCGAATCTGAAAGAAAACAGTTATTTACTATGAAACTTGTGTAAAATAAGCCCCAAAAAGCTTTGTTTCAACAGACATTACTCAACGTCTTAAAGAGTCGAACTTGTACCTTACTTTAGGACCAAAACAGAAAACAAAGAAAAGGGATTTTTTTAAATTCATACGCAACAGTAGTTTTATAGGTCTAAAAGTTAATATTTATATAACCTTTCAATACTTCTTTTATCTTTGTATCCGGCATGACTGTGTTTATTTTTTTTAGTAATTCAGTCTTTTTAATACTGTCCTGTGCTGTAGTTACTCCAACAGAAGCTTTCATTATCCTTGAAAATATATGAATATATTTATTACTTGTAGATAAGTTTTGACCAAGGGCATTTGATACATAAGTAATACTAACTCTTCTCCGCCTTCTTTGTACGTCATTTTATAAAGTCCTTCTTGACCAATAATCTCATCTCCTTTTCGAGCCATTAAATCAGCCAAAACTTGTCGTTTTTCAGAAGCAGCTGAAATTAGTTTAAAAATTGCAGTAGACGATGTAGTGTGGAAATAGTAGTAATATAAGTAATCATTACTCACTTTCGGGAAAAGGAGAAGACAAAAATTTTGCAGAATCATCAACAATGCCTAGAATTCAAAAGTGTATTAATTAACGTATTTTTATATTAATTCAGTGATCACTACTAATAATTTTTAATGGTAATTTATTTTTGGCTTAGAAAATAAGGCTTAGAAAAAAATGTAAGTACGAATTATCATGATTACCTGGCAATACTTTTGCGTACTCCGGCGCGGGTTTCTTTTCAGTTAAAGATGTTAATTTACTCCTCACAGACTCATATGCACTTTTATCTATTTTATCATTTGTTAAACTAATAGCATTTTCTATTCTAGAAATATGATTAAAAGTATGATGAAGTTAAAGGCGGTTAAAGGCTATAAATAAATGGATAAAACAAAAAGTTGCAAAACAACACCTTCGAGCACCATCTTCATATGTTTGCGTATAGCCCTGTAGCTGCCCCAGTGGACTTCCACCTTCATTTTTCATAAGTTTAACCATGTGATCTAACGCATTACCTAATTACAATAAAGAAAGAATATTCATGAGTAAAATAGTGTAATTAACGTAATTCATACTTTCAGAACTTACCTTTCTCAGTTCCGATTTTAGCCAAGTGCTTTGAAGCTTCAATCATGGTAGCTAAAATTAGAAAAATACTAAATACATATTCGTCATCATCATTATTTTGATTAGGTATTCTCTCAATATTTTTTGCTTATCTTACGCTTTAATCCTTCAGCCATTGTTGGACTCAGTTTTGTCGGGATACCACGTATCATTTCAGCTGATATTTGATGTTGCAAGTCTTCGCATTTTGGATCGCTTTCTAAAGTTCCAGCATACTTTAGTCTAAAATTAAATGGTGTGAAATTTATATCATTCTGATTATAATTATAAATCATTAATGTAATTAAAAAAATTCAACACACTCTTCTGCTGCGTCAGCGTAAGTTTGTCCAAATGCTTTGTATTTATAAAGAGGTTTAGATCCTAGAGACTTTTTTACAGCAGCTAATAAGTTGAGGGGGTATCTATCTCCAGCAATTCCACCTGACGAAATAAGGCATTTATCCAATAAACAAATTCTAAAGACATAGTGATAATTATCAGTGAGAAAAATCAAATATAGTTACTTCTCATGGCAATAGCTTGGGATAAGTGCCTTCCAACATCCTGGATCAAAGCTGTAAAAAATTTGTAAGATAATACAGTAACCAACCATATACGTAAAAATGTCGCAATGTTTGATTTTATTTATTTGAGATACAATATACATTTCATAGCGATTTTCAAATTAGACGGTGTCGAAGTTTCCATATCTTGCGCTAATTTTCCTTTCACTTCATCAGCTATATCTTTTACTGGTAGGAAAGGAACTAACATCGGTGCCATTTCAGTTCTAAAATGTAATGGTGTTACTTTTGTTTTATTTTGAAAAGGAAATAGTAAAATTGCTTGCAAATAAAATACAAAGTTCTTACTCTTGTGCACCAGTTGCGTAGTTCATATCATAATTATTCCGTTTTGCTAATTCCTTTTTTCCATTTGTTTTCATTGTTTTAAGTAGTAATTCCAGAGCTTTGCCTAAGTACACCGAAAATAATTTTATTAAAATACATTTTGCCTAATAGAAAAGGTTTTTCTTTTACACTTTGACAACACATACCTCTGTCCCGTATAAAAGCTGATAAATAGTTGCTACATCTATCGATAACACCTGTAGAGGCAGTCATTTATAAGCATAAAATACTACAAATGTTACCTAGTCATATGATAAAAAATTTAATAAAATTTCAATACTGTCACCTTCCATGTCAGCTTTTAGATTTTTCGGAGTTGATGCATCAACTGCATTATGAAGAGCAGTCTTGAAAATAGGTACAGTTTCAGAATTTGGATCAGTAGACGAAAACCCTGGCGCTGATTTTAATCTGGCGGGAATAGATTTATTCCATATTAGGTGCGTTAGTAAGTGGTTGTAGTTATCAATAATCTTTTTTCATTTCCATTACCTATATTTTTTATTTTTTTCGAAAACGACGCTTATAGTCACAGAACATAGATATAAGAGGACCTCTTATATCTATGTTCTGTGCTTATAGTCCTTTTTTAGGGTTTGATTGGTATAATTCATCAATATTGAGATTCGTCTTGTGTAGGGGAAGATGGGGTTCAGTGGATCATTTTTTTTTCTAAAGCAATTTTGGATTGAATTTATTCTTTAATAACCGATTTTTTTTATTATAAATACGAAAACATGATCAAACTTCAGTATTTTTTTATTAAATACAGGTTTTACGAATTGGTTAACTTTGCAAGATAGTTTTTTTTCGCACAGCGAATTGATCCACTATGACCCATGGGTGGGTCACATTGAATCAGGGTTTGAGTTACAGTGGATCGCATGGGATACAGTGAATCAGTAGGGTTTTTTATGTAATAAAACTTATTATGGCAAATAAACTCTTTATTTTTTTTACAAAAAATATAATTATCAGTCATTGCTTTAATCAGTCTTAGTTGCAAAATCACAATATTAAACTTGCTTTACCTAATTAGTAGTTTGGTAAATGATATGACAATATAAAATCAACAACATAAAATCCACCTTCTTCAATAAAATCTTCTAAAACATAAAAAATAAATCAAGATGGACTTAACTTCGTTCAAAATAACTGACAATAAAGCAACCTGTTTTAAACATTAAATTATTTATCTGAGTCTGAACGTAAATCCATATTTGAAAAATCAACATCGAAATAATATAAACCTTGGGTTCTCTTTGTAGTTCTTTGGAAAATTCCCGTCGCCTGAAATGCATCACATATGTTACTCGGTGACATAGATTTCAGGTGCGCTTCCTTACCGCATCCAGCAACATCATAGATGGAAAATGTTTTGCCTGGATTGCGCATTATCCAGCTGTCAACCGCTTTGTTGTATGCCGTTTTAAATGGTGCAAAAACGCCAACATCTAAAG
Organism: Elophila nymphaeata; assembly: GCA_955850985.1. Lineage (NCBI taxonomy): Eukaryota > Metazoa > Arthropoda > Insecta > Lepidoptera > Crambidae > Elophila > Elophila nymphaeata. The sequence continues at coordinate 22,859,306 of OY039067.1, forward strand.
GCTGCATTTTACCTTTTGAATGCGGTGGGATAATTGTTACTCCATTCTCTTTTGCTAGATTAAGAGCCTCAATACAAATAATGCTAATAATGATTGTCTACAATTAGAAGACCTGGGTTATTTTTGCTGCTCCATTCATCCAGACAGATTGAGTGGCCAGTTAATTTCCAGAACCCAAAACAATAGTTTTTGTAAGCACATCACTAACGCAACGATATAAAAAATGCAATTTTTATCACGTGTTAACGAATTAACGATTAATTTTAACTTGCGTTAAATCTTCCGAAATGTAACGTTTTAACAAAGTTAATTTTTTAGTAACAGATTAACGATCAAAGAAGTTAACTATTTGATTAACGGTGCCCAGCTATGAGAGTTTGATACTTTTTTGTTATACCTCTGCAGAGTGGTGAACGGGATCTTGGTTAATCTTGAAATGGCTCTTATGGTTTGACCCTCTGCTATCATGTTTAAAGCTTTGCGCATTTCTTCTTCTGTATGTAGACCAATTTCTGTCTTCCTTTGTCTGTTACGTGGCATGTTGACCTGTAAACAAGAGTACTTTGAAACTCAAAAGTTTTTGGGGAACAGTGGATCATGATCCAACGATCCCCATTACCACATGATTCACTGTAACCCATTTACCAAGAAAACAAATAATATTTTTAACAAAATTTAAATCGCTCTTACCACACAACTTAATACAGTTTTAAAAAATTAGAAATACGTACTAAACGTAAACATGCAAAGACTTTAAAATTTCTAAATGACTTTGAACCCAAGTAATTTCAAAGATTACGTAAAAAAAATTTTTTGTACTTACCTACGGACCGATGCGCTGTCGCGCGACCTCTCGTTGTGATTCACTGAGGGCGACTAGTCGGGTGGCACGGGGTACGGGAGAACGTTAGTAAAGCCAATGCGCGTATGTGTGAGTTTAATAGATACAGATTTTCAACCAACGATTCACTGTTCCCCGTGATCCACTGAGGCCCATGTTCCCCTATACATTTGGTATATTTGAATAGTACATTATTTATTTAATTGATATATAAGTATGATATAACAAAAATATCAACTAACAAAAGTGTTAATGGTATTGAACACCTTTCATTTGATTAGAACTCGAGTACTTAAGTATGTTAAATAATAAGAAGAAAGAAAAAGAAATTATATACGCATAAGCCGCTGCAAATTTCTGTTTGAGAGGGTCAAACTGTGGTGTAAATTCTCCAGAACCATCTTTTTCTAGTTCTTTGATCAATAAATCGAATGCGGGTCCGCGTTCAACTGCAAATGCAAAGAAAAGTATTTATAAAGTTTCTTCATGATTATTTGATAAAACTGTATCCACTAACAAACCTGAAATTACTCACTTTCATCTATAGCACACTGAGATAGATATTTGGAACAGATGTCCAATGTTTCTGAAAAATATTTTAAACGTGCTTTCTAGAAATTAATACTATTTTGTAATATAAAAATTAAAAACAAAAAGTACCTTTCATATCATTGTTTAACTCGGTAGGTGTTACTGGATGTACCAGTTTAGTTAAAGCCGAATGAATCTCTTGAGACAAGTTGGGATCGTCGTGGTCACTATCTAATCCTTTAGATTTTTCTAATCTAAAATATATTTATTTAGAAACAATAAGCAATGTTGACAAAGACATGGTGTATTTGGATATGAATATGTAGAGGTCCACAGAATGTTCGCAAATCCGAAAATCTTCAGGGTTTTACAGAAAACTTTAAAAAATTACGTAAACTGGACAGAATTTTAGCGTTCGATAAAAACGGGTTGTTCTTACTCAGTTGCTGCTTTTGCGTAGGTACGTTTGGCTTTTCCTTTTTCATAGAGTTGCTCATTACCCTTAGCTTGCATGGTTTTTACGAGTAGCTTGAATGCAGGTCCCTTATCCTCTGTAAAATCAAAATAGAAATAAAAGGTACTACAATATGCATAATTTTCTGTATTCCTGATAAGTAATATTTTTTGTTTTCTAATTAAAACTAAAATCATTGAACAGTTATAAATTTACTGTTGAACTCTGCAGTTTGGGCGAGGTAATTGGAGCATATCTCGACGATTTCTGCAACAATGTATAAAGGATTATATTCTTTCAAGTTCCCAAAAACAGTTATTTTACAATTTAAGTAAGTTACAATACCTTTCATGGAAGGTGCTAGGTTACTTGGCGTGTTAGATTTAACGGTTGCAGTAAGGTCTTTGTTCACTTGCCTAGCTAAAGTTGTATTATATTCTGTAGCTGCAAAATCAGGAGTTTGCTTCAATCTAAAAATGACAGATGATTGAAGAAATATAGGTAACGTTACATTTTTATTGCTTATGTGCTCTACAATAGTACATTTATTAACAAGGGCGGTAAAACAAAATTTTATGTTACCCCCAGCCTAAGGTGTTGCATAAAATAATATAAATGCTTACGAAAATAATGATATGTTTTCTGTTTTTCGTGTTATTTAAGTCGTAAATATTTATAAAACTTTCTTACTCATCTGCTCCTTCTTTATATGTTTGTGTAAATTTTCCATGTGATAGTAGCTGCTCATCTTCTCTATTAGCCATTGAATCGGTAAGAATCATAAAAGCTTCCAGCATAGGACCTGTTGGAGTAGGTAACACCACAAAATTTATATCACTTATTTTGTGATTAAGCATTTTAGAAAAGACATTTACCTGAAAACCTTAAGTAAGCTGGTTGTGCTGAAAATATTAAATAAATTAATGAAAGATGAACGAATAATGTAGGTTATATCAAAAATAGTTTTATTAATAACTTACGTCCTTTTAGAAGTCCACCCTGGAAACAAAGAGGTAATATTAAACTTACTACTCCAGGAGCATCTGACCGACAAGAATAGTAATAGAATATAATCAGTAATAGAATTTTTTGTAGCAAATTTCTATTACTGATCTCGCGAGGAAGCAAAACACGTGAACACATATAAAAATTATAGGGGGTGGACTGTAGGTACTAAATACCTACTCGTTATGTAAGTGGCTACAAAATTGCTTGAAATCCTCCTTCATTCTCCAATCTAATACAAAAGAACACGGAATCGTTAATAAGAAATATTTTTTGTAAATTTTTATATTGGAAGATGAAGAAGAATTTTTTCAAAGCATTAAAAATTAAAGAAAATATTTTACCTGTTGAATCCGTGTTCAATTGTATCACATTGGCCATGTTTAGGGAAAAATAAAATCATAAATATTCTTATAATTTTGCTATATTTTTGTTTTACAATATTTCTAATCTCATATACACGTGACCAAAAACTTAAAAAGAAGTTTATGCATGTTATTTTTCTCTTGTCATAAGCAATATAAATTGGTTTATAGTGGGGCTCAGGTTTTTCTTTAAGACTCTCAAAGACTGTTTCTATATTACAATTACTAACAGTGACGTTTAATTTGCATATCTTGTTTCTGCTGATCTTGTTGAAGATAGCCTAATAATAAAAGGATTATTATAAAGAGCTTCACTATCGAGTAAAAATAGTAAACTAATTATATAAAATGTACTTACACCACCCATCATATTCAGAAAGTCGTCTGTGAAACCGGTATCACCTGCTTCATCAGCATGGATTACATCTAAAAAGAAGATGAATATGTTGTTTTTGATTGTGTTATTTATTTAGTTACAGCTATACATTTAATTTATTTTTAGTTGTTTAAGGTTTTTGTAAAATAACATTGACACACTTTTATTTACTCACATTGACTATTTGGGCAAACCAGATTTGGAAGGTCTCGGAGTTTGTGCAGATGTTTGAGACGGAGTTGGTGCCGGAGTAACCGCTTCGGCGGGAGTCTGTGCCGTTGCAGGTGTTTGCTCGTGGCTTCCAGCAAGTGACGGCCCAGGAGTGACTGACTGGGAGTGTTGTGGACTATTTGATCCCGCTCCAGCATTCACATCAGGTTTATCCATCTCCGCTGCACTTTTCTCCACTTCTTCAAATAGCAACACAATACCATACCTCAGTAGCCATCTTAGATCATGCGAGTCCGAGAAAAGTGGGCGATAAGAGAAAGCAACAGTGAATTTGAATTTGTAGACAATTGTTCCAAAATTTGCTATAAGATATACTAACGTACCAAATAAGTAAGCCACCCATTTTTCTCAGATTTAATGAATTTAAGATAAATTTCATATCATTGGCGGTTTATTCATGAGTCGTAATGAATAAATAATAATAATAAGAACAATCGCCACAATTTCAATTAAGCTTACCTTTGTTTGCTAGTGTGGAATAGCCTATCAGAATATAAGTAATAATAGCACTATATGTGAACGTACCATCGTCTTCATCAAAGTCCATCATGAGCATGTGGTCATCTGATTCAGCAAGAACTTCGTCAATCCACACTGCTATCTAAATGAGGATGAAAAATATATGTTAAACATAATTACAAAACTTGAATAAAATTCCAAAGTATTGCATCTATGTAGTTGTAGGTATCTGAAAAATGTAGCAGTTCAGTTGATTAGAAAGTGTTGGAGAAATTAGAATACCTTGTCAGCCATTTCTATCATAAACTTTGCTTTTGGATGGACACATCTTCTTGTGGGAGTTTTAGTGTGCATGTAGCCGCACATATCTTCCAAAATAATATCTGACAACCTTAACATCCTGAAGGAAATAAGATTGTTAGTTAATTAATATAATAATAATAATATATTTCTACGCTCACACCAATTATCTAGCCCAAAATATTATTGAGAACTGGTGTTATGGATAATAGATAACGGACAATTTTTAATAGGTATAAATATATAATAATATTTAGATTCTTATAAAAATAAATAAATATATAAACAATCAATACTCATCAAAAAATTAAATGTGAGAAAACGGGATTTATACCACGTACCTCTGCTGTCAATAATCAACAACTCCCATAGACTTTAGTTCATCCGTGACCATGGCGCATGAAACTGCGCCGAAATATCGGATAATTCAAAAAACAGAGGTACGTGGTAAATCCCGTTGTCTCACATTTAATTGATAGTGACCACGTAAGTTTAAAACAATACATCATCAAAAAATATTCGTGTTCGTCACACAACCATTGGACGCCACCAGGACTCGAATCCGGACCGCTTGATGTGTATGCAGCTATAATGTCCACTCCACCATGACGGCGGGCGTCAAACTATTTTTACATTAACCAAAAAAAACAAAAACGTTCTTTTCTTCTACGGGGATGCTGACTAAACATTCTGTTCAGTAGTCAATTTACATAGGTACATATACTGGCTATGCTATGTATTCTTTCTGGCAGTAGGTATAGTTCAGACGGGGCCTTCTGTTATCTTAAGTACCTACGTATAAAGCCTCTACCATAACAGGAGCTTGCAAATCTAGCTTCCAGATAGAAACACGAAACAACGTCAAGGTTTTCTAGCTATCGATTGCTTGGAAAACTGCGTAAAGGTCGATATGACTCTGTAAGCGGTTGATCGGCGTAATAATATTTAGTAATGTGCTACTTCATCGGCTATCCTAACGGCGGCGGGGCGCGGCGTCTTAACTTTGTACTCTATACCTCTCTTGTGAAGTAGGTAGTGGATATTAAAACTTATATTTTACAAACCTATCCGTTAACGTATAACGTCCAGGACGAGAGAGACGGTGCTGTATTCCTCTGGCAAATGCCACGGTCGCATTTCTGGCCCAAATGAATCTTTTGTCAGCGCACATAGCAAGCACGTCCTTCTTGATCTGGTTGACTTTTTGACTACGGAATATTGGAACAGATTTTGATAATACACTGTAACCATGATCGGCGTATTTTTTTTATGAGTTCAAGTTTGGGTCAGGCTAATGCATTATTGAGATGGGAGTTACATTTTTGCGATACATTTTTTATTTATTATAGCATATAGGTATCACATCACATTTTGCATCGATGTGAGGCGCACTTATATTTACTTAATTAAAAAAAATACAGTTTTTTTTATAAAACTGCATGACAAAAAAGCTGACGGTCCACTTTGTGGTGAGTGTACACCATCGCTTATAAACACCAGCAATAACAAGGAAAAAATCACTTGGTACTGCAGGTGCGTTGTCATCCTGAGACCTAAGATGAAGTGTCTTCCATGCCCAGTAATTACACTGGCTATCTTTCCTTTCAATCCGAAACACAGCAGTTTCATGGCTGAAATAGGAAAGACGGTGGTAGGGAGTAATATTTGCGTTTATAAACGCGTAAATGTTTTAAATACACTGAAAAAAATCGACCTGCCCCAGGCGGGAATCGAACCAGCATCTCCCGCAATCCGGGCGGCTGCGTTGCGTAACAATGTTTACCATAAAAACATAAGCACCAAGCACTGACAAATTTTAACGTTTAACGCAGCCGCCCGGATTGCGGAAGATGCTGGGTTCGAATCCCGCCTGGGGCAGGTAGACTTTTTTCAGTGTATTTTTCTAGTTTTAAAGGCGGTGGTATCTACCCAGACGCGACCCTACATACACGCCTACCACCTAGTAAAAAATTAAATAGCGCGTAAGAAAATATTTGTATGTACCTAACATTTATTATTATAATTTTTGTAAGACGTTTTCTATTTTCATGTCTTATGATATTTGTAAGTTATTGTATTTGAAACTTACTTAGAAACAGTTTTCTTTTTTGTTTTTCTTAAATTAATAAAGTATTCGTATGCTTGATCGGGCTTGAACGGTTCGTCTGCGTCCAACATTGCACGTAATCGAGCAATCTGCAAAACGAAGCAGAAATATTATATTTCGTATGTCGACAATAAAGTAACATAGCAGAGTTTTAGGTAACATTTGGTTACCTGCACATAAAGCCACATCATGTAGTGCCTCAAAATACATCAAATCCAACCCACCCAAATAACTAAAAAATCAGTGTATTACATTCTCAGACCAATAAAAATGGCCACATCCAAGACAGTTCAACATCTGTACCCTTAGTGTAAGTTTTTTAGTATACAAAACGCACCGATTCTAGTTGCTTTGTATGGGAAACATGATTTGCGCTTCTCTCCGCTAGGGGCGCTTCTCTCCGCTAGGGGCGCTGTTCGCGTTTCCTATACAAATTGAGCTCTTAACGCAACTAAAGTAGTTGCGTTTTTTATACTAAAAAACTTACACTACGGGTACTGTCCTCCTCTTTTTATTAGGTAACACGCTTATATTAATTTCACCTGTATGTTTGTATGTAACTGACTCGTTTGTGATTTTGACCCCATTTAAACGGTCAGATTTCATTTAAACTTTATAGACTTATCAAAGTCCGATGACATTACAATAATTCGATAAGAATATCCCATTATCCTGATTAGAATCGCCAGGACTAATAAATTAAACGTTTGGAATGTTAGTTCAGTTATACGTCACTAGATGGCGTTGTCATTGCTAAGTTGTTTTTTAATAATATAAGTATTTTCATCGGCGGTTATATTCGCACTAAAAAGTGGATAGTAAAATAATTGTTTAAAAAAAACTAATAAAGACGCTTCTATATTAAACGGTACCGATCGAATATTTTTAAGAACTAATGTTATGAGCACCCCACGCTTTTCAATAAAATAATAGGTCATCATCAACAACTCATAATAATGTCCCCACCGAGGGGCTCGAGCCTACCCCACATTAGGGACGATTAGGCTTTAGTCAACCACGCTGGCCAAGTGCAGGTTGGTCGACTTCACACACAACCTAATTCATATGTACGTTTAATCGACGCTTTTTCTTCACCGGAAAAGCGTCGATTAAACGTACATATGAATTCAAAATTTGAAACACATTGGTACGTGGCGGGGATCGAACCAGTGCCTCCCGGGCGGGAGACGACGCTCTTACGCACTACGCCACCGAGACGCTTCTATGAAATATTAGGTAATATAAAATATTTTAGCGAAATACGAAAACCGACTTCAAGACGTACTTTAAACTAAAAAGTAAGAAATAAATATGATTTTTATTAAGTAGTTGAAAAAAGCGTCATAGAAAACCAAGAAAAGTATTGATAGACATTTATAATTCTTTATTTATAATTTATACTTCGATATATTTGGAGCCGGTGCCAGCCAGTCAAGGAGGATAGTGTAGCCTTTGCAACAAATTTTCGAACTTCACGGAGCGGCGGATTATTTCTAAACTTTAATATGCATTCATATTATGTATAGTTAATAATAGGTTGGGGAAAAAGTTTCTTCGCATTTTTTAAGAAAATTCAAAACATTTTTTAATATAGTTTATTTACATTAAACTAAAGTATGTAGGTACCATTTTGTTCGATAACTTTTTGCCATCTTGTAGGTAGGGACATGATCCCATTGCTATAGAAATTTTGGGACTTCTGGTCAAAATACCGCGACAAGTGGTTTTGGCAGTCCTCTCGTGATGTTAACCTAACACTGCCTAAAGAATTCTGAAGAGACCGAAACAGGTGGAAATCTGAAGGTGCAAGGTCAGGACTATACGGCGGATGCATTAACACCTCCCAGCCAAACTCTCTTAATTTTTGCTGAGTGGCTAAAGATGTGTGAGGTCTAGCGTTATCATGATGAAAAACCACACCCCTTCTGTTGATTAATTCCGGCCGCTTTCTCTCAACTTCTTGCTTTAATCTGATCAGTTGTTCGCAGTAGAGTTCAGAATCGATGGTCATGCCTGGTGGTAACAGCTCATAATGAATAATGCCCTTCCAATCCCACCACACACACACAGCATCACCTTGTTGCGAGTTAACCCGGGTTTCGCCACAGTCTGTGAAGCCTGACCGGCCTTTGACCACGACCTTTTTCGCACGTTCTTGTCGTACGTGATCCACTTTTTATCACCAGTTATCAGCTTCTTCAAAAATGGTTCGGTTTCATTACGTCGTAATAAAGAATCACAAATGAGTACACGGTTCATTAGGTTTCTTTCAGTGAGCTCGTGAGGTACCCAAATGTCGAGCTTTTTTATGTACCCAGTTTTTTTCAAATGCGCCAAAACTGTTTTGTGGTCAATTCCCAGTTCTTCAGCTACGTCGTAACTACTGACATGCCGATCTTGCTCCACTTTTTCAAAAATGGCATCCATTTTATCTGTAATAGGGCGACCAGAGCGACGTGCATCTTTGACATCAAAATTTCCGGATTGAAAACGCTTAAACCAAATTTGTGCTACTCTCACAGACACTGCACTAGGTCCATAAACATCGCAAATTTTTTTCGCGCCTTGCGTTGCATTTTTACCTTTTTTGTAGTAAAATTTTAAAATGTATCGAATTTCTTCATTAGATTCACTCATCTTGGCGGTACGAAAAACAAATGAAAATCACACATTTTCCTAATTTGAATTTGAAATTATGTTCTTTAAAATTTAAACTTTCAATGATACCAAAACCAGCCAGATACAAATAGTATAGCCAAAGAGATTTCATACAAGTTTATACATACTATAATGCGAAAAGACTTTTTCCCCAACCTAAAGCCTGCAATACATGTTGGTCGAGCTTAGGCCAACGCGAGCGTAGGCAAACTAATACAAGGCAAGTGCTACTGCCTTTTTTTTTTTTTTTTTTTTTTTTTTTTTCGACAGAAAACGTTTTGTACGTACCTTTGGCGAGAATAGGGCCACGCCAGGGTTATGTGGGAGTCACCAGCTGGCATACCCACTAAAAACTGTCGGATCCCTTCTCTCCGCATGTTGATGGTTGCGCGGGAGCATATATTCATCCGCACTTACCATCTGCAGTTGACTTACCTATAGGTCACTACTTCCCCCAATGAGGTAGAGAGGACATTCCAGGGATCTTGAATGTCCTCTTAGTCGCCAGGACATATTAGCAAGCGACGGAGCCCTTTCGCATCGCTCGCCCGCCCCGCCCCAACTACGGTAGCTGGAGAGTTGCGTACATTCTTCTCCGCCTTCCCGTACGCCTCCGGCGGTTTGGCGCTGCAAGAGGGTCATCCTCCCGCACCCGTTCCGCGGCCTCTTTCTGTAGCATAACTCGCTCACAGAAGGAGGCAACTAACTCCCACGACGGTGCACTGTCGACCATAGCCTTGACAATGGTCGACAGTGAAAGGTCACTACCACAAATTGCCACGACGGCATTGCGCTGCTGGGACCACGCTGGACATATCAACAGCGTGTGCATCGCAGTGTCGTCGTCAGCTCCACACTCATGACAGCGGGGACTTGGCTCCCTCCGGATCCTGTGCAGGAAGTGCCCAAAGCAGCCATGCCCGGACAGTACCTGCACAAGTCGATAGGAGAGGGAGCCATGTTGCCGGTGTACCCATTCATCCAGATGTGGCTGGATTCCCGCGATGGTCCAGTGGCCACTCGTTGGCACTTCCAGTTTTCGTCGCCACTCCCACATGGTCGACCGTTGGGCCCATTCGCGCCAACGTGTGAGCAGTTCCGGCGATGGTCGGGCTCCCTCCCTGCGAATCTCCGCACTCTGTCTATATACTTCCGCGAGAGCGAGTGCGTCGAGGTCCCACGGTGGGGTCCCCGCGATAACACACGCGGCCTCATATGACACCGTGTGGTAGCCGCGTATGACCCTATTGGCCATGATCCGCTGCGGTCTTCGCAGCAGGGCTTTGGCTTTAGATGATAGGGTGTCCGCCCACACGGGTGCGCCATACAAGGCCATGGACCGCACGACGCCTGTATAGAGACGGCGGCAAGTGCTGTTTGGTCCTTTAACGTTGGGCAGAAGTCGACTGAGAGCCCCAACGGTCCCAACCAGTTTCAGGCACAAGCGACGAAAATGCTCGGTGAAATTCCAATGTGAATCGAGTACTAGCCCTAGGTATCGCATATGTGGGGCGACTGGTACTCGAATACCGCGCAGAGATATGTTTGCATCTCCTGGAGGCTTTTTGCGGGGTCCATGAAACAGAAGGGCTTCAGTCTTTGCTAAGGCGCATTTTAACCCCAGGCTCTCAATGCGCCCAATCATGGTTTCAGCTCCGACTACAGCTAAATGCGCCGCCTCTTCATACTTTTCCGCCCGGGCTAGGAGAAGAGTGTCATCTGCGTAGCAAACGACACTCAAACCTCAAAGTGCTACTGCCTACACGTTCGGCAAGTTTCTCAAAAACCAATGCAAATGGCCAATATAGACGAATATTGAAAAGATGCCCACACGTTGGGCTCCGTCAGTATGTATTGTGAATTGAAACAAGAAGGATATAGGCGTAGAAGTTATTGCAGATGCTGCTATTTATTTAATGAGGGTTTAGTCGCTGATTACCAGATTCACATTATTTTTACCAGTAGTTCAGTTAAAAACAAAATCCTTGAATCTTTCAAATAAAAGTTACTATATTTTCTATAGTATAAAACGTCTCCTACGTAGTTATGGTTAGCGAGTTTGAATATTTTAATAGTCTTGTCTTTAGGGTTCCAGATAACCTCTTAATATTGGTAAATTTCCAAAAATTTGAAAACATCGTCGTTTGTTGCTAAGGTTGTGAGTGACATTTTGTACGCGTACAGACGACAAACGCCTACCAACGCCAACCGCGTAATGACGCGTTTGCCAAACATGTGGACACTATTAGCAGAGTGCGCGCGAGCGCCTTTGATTTGTGCAGAAAAACCGACAGCGATCCGAAGTGCGGCAAGTGGACGCGAGCGACCGCAAGTTGTGGCAAGCTACGCCAAATGAATTCTATACACGTTGGCGCTTGCCTTCACTCGGCTAACTAGGCGAGCGACACCGAGCGATGGCAAGACAATGCAAATATACTGTCTACACGTTGGTATTGGCGTTCCCTCGGCGTCGCTCGGCCAACATGTATTGCAGCCTTAATAGATTAATCAAGTTCATATCTATTACATGGGGTTATTTTGCTTAGGCTGACACCGACTCCAAATATATCGGAGTATAAATTATAAATAAAGAATTATAGGTGTGTATCAACACTTTTCTTGGTTTTCTATATTTGGCGGTCTTCTTTTAATGTTTCCCCAGGATGGTACTGGGGAAACATTAAAAGAAGACCGCTGTAGGTAGGTAGGTACTACACAACTCCTTCGTAGTTCGTTGTGTTATTATGATGGTGAGTGGGTATGTAAGGTAAGGAAGGTTTCCTGAAATAGGAATAGGGGATGGAGTTAGGGTTGGTAGCACGCAAATTACACCTTGGTGTTATAAACATCTATTATCTATAGCTGCAATTACGGGCCGTATGTTTGTTTACCATCCTTAAAATATAAAAAAATAGGTATTAACAGTTTCAGGAGGAAGTCTGTTAGCGTGCTCTCTCCATAAATAAATGATGTTGCGACGTTGAGGCTTCGCCATGCGTTCTAGTCGATCGCTGAGGACTGCACCGTACCGCCGAAGACATCTCGCGTGAGCGCGCATAGCTCGCTTGTTCAATTTCGTATCAGTGGCTTTAGGACCCCTGAAATTATGAAAGAATCTTTAACATATAAATCATCATCATCTTAACAGCCTTTATAATTCGACCCACTACTGGGACACAATACCTCTCCTTGTCATCGAAGGAGGTTAAGGCCCGGACTCCACCAAAGCGAAGATGTGCGGAGAGGAGAAGAGATGTTTTTCAACAAAGGTGTATGTATCCACCAGAGCTGAGAGGAGATGCGTATTGTCTAGACTGCAGCGGAGATGTGTGCGGTGTTTGTTAAGATTGTAGTTTAGTTCACATCGCCGCTAGCTCGATCGCGCCATACAAATATGATTCTCGGTCACGGTAATGTTATACATAGATAAGGAACATTACCGTGGCTCGGTGGTATCCACTGAAGCTGAACGGAGAAGAGATGTGTGAATAAAAAACTTCTTTTAGTTGTTTAAAACACAGCTCCTCTCTTCACGTCTCGCCTACGCTTTGGTGGAGTCCGGGGCTTAGGCAGTAGTCCACCACACTTGCCCAATGCGGATTGGCGGACGGAGTATAAGGTGATCGAATTTTAATATGCAGGAAAAATATGTACATATTATATCTAAAGGGATGTTAAGTACTGTCACCGCACCATGTATCTGCATTCAGTGGTACGACGAGGAATCACAATTCCTTCTCGTGCCACTGGTGCAACAAGTTGGTGGTACGACGAGGAAGCAGGGATCAATACCCCTTTGCTGATCGACACCCATTGGAGGATAATATGGGTCATGCTATTCTACTCTGCCGGTATCACATGGCTACTACTACATCATATGGCTAAACACGCTTAACTTTTTACTTATACGGCCCTTACGGCCCTACCAAAATAAAAGTGTGACATAGCTCGGAAACTACTACTGGAGATATTTTCATAAAACTTTTCGTCATAAGTAGATACCTAATTTGATTTTTAAATATTCAAATGAGAAAAAACAGCATCATTTTTTGGAGTTTACTCCTTAAGAATCGATTTGCATAAGTATATAAGAGGCCCGGTATGAGAAAAATGTGAGAAGTAAAATCTATCGATGAATGACCTCGAATGACCTCGTTACGTTTTTTATTTCGCCGCGACGATTCCAGCGTCCGTGGCCGAACGGTCAATATCGCCGGTATTCACGCTGCGGGCCACGGTTCGATCCCCGCGAGAAGTTGCTTTAAAATTGAATGTTGTTTTTTCTGTTTTCTTAGATTTGAGGAATCTGGAGAAGATCACGGTAACACAAAAACGATGATAGGGCGAAGCCCCGAGACATTTCACAAATTTAATTTTTTTTTTTATAATATTTCATGGTGGGTTGGAATTGAACACCGGCTTGTTGGTTTGCCGTTGTTGCCGGTTTGTCCGTAGAACCGCTAGGCCACGGGCACTTATTACAAAATTGACAAAATAGGCGGACTATATCTACACACGACATACACGCATCCGATATTTAATTTTTTAAAATATTTCATGATAACCTACTAATAATTGTATAAATTATTACTTAGATAGGCAGTAGTCGATTTAACACAAAATAAATAAAAGTAGATAGAATGTATGTAAACATCAATATTTTTATTTCTCGATTATTGATCTTGATTATTTATTTTAAAATATTTCATAATTATAATGATAATAGAAAAAAATAACATGTGTTAGTTTATAAAAAAATAAGTGAAATAAATAAATAAACATAGCTAGAATTTATGTAATGGTCGAAGGTAATCATCAATATATGTTAAAAGCGCCCTCTGTTGCCATAGAAGAGATAAAATAGTTACTAAATAGTTCGGGGCACACGGATGACAGCAGGTGCGCCATCTCACCTGAGGCTTTAGACAACATGCTCACGCTTACAAGCGAGTCGGTTTGTCTAATCGCTAACGCTTCAGCGATAGCGATTATCGTTTGGTAGCCAAAGTGACAGTAACGTAGCGATCGCTTAATCGAGGCGTCGTATCGATAACTCAAAATTTTTGTCTATAGTTAGCGAGAGAAGAAATGTCAAAAATTGAAAATGACAAACTAACATAACCTAAATAAATTAAATTTATTTCATGAAGAGTTTTCGGCGTTTTCGCCACTTTGAATCTACTTATGAGTCCCATCGGTGGTTTGGTGGTTTACGATAATGTACCACACCACAAGTGTTGCGTACCGACCGAAGTAATTTACAACAGGACCTATAAGTTTCATCAATTTCATAGAATCATTTCTATTTTCTATGAAAAGACATACCTAGGTTATAGTTCCTAGTGAAAAAACCATAAAACATGCATCTACCTACGTGCCCTATATAAACATTTTGAGAAAAAAATTGTCATGGAGATAAATTGAAGATTGGTGCTTGTCCATCTTTATTTTTGCAACTCGAGATATCTTACCATGAACTGTTGAATACTGAGGAATACCATCAACTGTTCCCACAGAAATAGGTAATATTTTATTAACATTTATCTATCTAACAATACATATATTCTTATTAACCATTATTTTGCACGTGTAGTTACAAATTTAATTAAATTTGTAAATTGCAAAAGTTAAGCCAAGATGACTTTGATGACTACTTCTCTTAATGATATATTTTTATTTCATTTTCAGATCAATTCCGTGATAAGAGTTACTCGAGAAAGCGTCATGATCATTCTTATGCACCTTATGAGCGAAAACCACATAAGATAGCCTGTCTAGAAGTTTCTGGTATTTGTATTATGTGTTTTTAATATTTTATGAGATTTCTCAAAAGACAGGAATAATTATGATTATTTCATTCTGTATGTGGTCTTGATCGCAGTTTAAAATCAGTATGTACCTACATCTTGAATCAGAAAGCTCCACACAGCACTTTCTATTAGGTTTATCAAGTTACCCAATATTCTAAGCCATTACCTAATTAATCTAAGCAATCTGTAAGCAATCTAAATTAACCACTCCACCACAACAGCATCAAATTAACGTCTAGTTATACAGAATTTCTGAGTGATTATCTTTTTCTCTCTAGATAAAAAGGTTTAATCAATTTTCTGTGAATTAGTGTAGAATTAGTATATAAATTATTAGGAAAATAAATCCTGTAATTTTCAACCTAAAGTTAAAATGCTTATTTTATTTTTCAGATGATCATCAGCAAACCAATTGACAAATTACCATTATAATTATTTAATGAGTTACTGTAACACCTACAGTTGCATCAGGTGAAATACTGGGTCAGGAAAAATATGTAAGCAGTATTATTCTTTGAAATGGCCCTGGAAACTGACATATACAACAAGCAAGGATGACATTGTTGGATTTGTAGACTTAAATGAAAAATCGAGTAACTTTGCTGACCATGTTAGCTTTATGTAAAAAATAAATAAAAGATTAATGTAATTGTTTTATTTTATCAAAACTAGGAATCTTCAATCCTGGAGGAATAAAACTTTGAATAATGAGGAACAGAAAATCTAATTAATGTTTCCTGTTGCTCAAAATTAAAAGTTACATAAAATTAAATAAATTAACATTATAAAACTTTTATTTAATGATTCTTCTTAACAGCTCGTCGTCATGGATGTTTGTGTATCAATATAACATCAGTTTCACTGCACAAAATCCATTCCGAAACAATTTTTACTATCGAGTCAAAAAATCTACATCCGGAAGATATAGATTCACGCTATACACCACGCATTCACAATGTTCATACAAAAACATCAACAAATAGTTGTATGTACATACATACAAATACCTTAGGTCTGTTCTTTTAGGGGTGAATGATCTCCTGTTTCATACAAATAAATCCCTAACATGAAAACTTTCACAAGCACACAAATAGTTTTGATTGTAAAATAATGTGAAATTGTTGTTAAGTTCCATAGGCATTTCTTTTGTCACCAGTGTTCAAAATGTGGAATATGTAAATCTATCTCCAAATAATAAATCAATCAGGCATTTTATTAAAGTTTTCTATTAGTTTCACAGATTAGAGAGTCTATAGTTTTTAGTCTCAAATATGTTTTGGGTGCATGAGATACACTCATTGTTACGGGCAGCCCACAACAAATTAAGATAATGTATTTTTAAATGATAACCTAAGCAAACAATTCATCATCATAACATAACAGCCTTTTTAATTACACTCACTGGACACAGGCCTCTCCTTGTTATCTGAGAAGGTTTAGGCAGTAGTTCACCACACTTGCCCAATGCAGATTGGTGGACAGCATATAAGGTGATCAATACCCCTTATCTGATCCATTAGCTTCCTTCTACGACGCCTATTTATAGATATAGGGTTGGTGGTGCTATTCTACTCTGCCAGCATGACACGGTCATGAGAATAACTATTACATATAAACTTTAATATACAACCACTGTGTACAAATAATGTATATTCTTACTAAAAAATACAACTATTCAATTTCAAACCCATTTAATACCGAAAATGTTTTACATTATAATCTAAATTTATTACAGTATTAACACTATTTTGATTATTGTTTTTATTTTTCGGTGTGTCCTCCTGACACGTAGGCCTCATCCAGCCTTTTCCATAGGTACTAATCTAATCTGTTCTTGGCCAACCGTAACCACAAAGGCTCTGCTACCCTCTTAATGTCATCTGACCATCTCCTCTTCTATCTGCCCTTTTTCCTCTTACATTGATACCTGAATGGGTCCCCCATTCAGTAACATCTCTTGTCCACTTCTGTATGTTATTTCTAAGTATGGGCTCCGTCCATTTCCACTTTAATTTCTTTATCTTTTCCACTGTATCCTCCAGCTGTGTTAAGGGCTATTGCTTTGACTTTCTGTCCTTCCTTCCATAAAAGTATATCCCAGAATGCACCTCTACAAACTTTAATAACACTATATTACGCCTACGTAGCGTATGAAATAATAAAAACTATTTTTTTTGCTGATATTTTAATCAATAACGTGTTTCACAAGCGTTTTCTACATGGTCTCGGCGATCGAAAGCCAAGCGATCGATCGAAACGCTAGTTTGTCGGTTTCATGAAGGTATAGGTAAAACTGGAGGCCACACTCCTAAATACCTAAACGAAGCTGACCTTGACTAATGCCATCTCTTTCGCTTAGGGCAGGGCCTCTCTTTCTAATTAGGTGTCCACGCAACTACAAAGTGAAGGACAAAATAAAAATATGTTTTTTTAATTACTTGCTACTTGCTTTTTTATATGCCAGGGATGCACGTATGTACCAAAGAGTAAAATAAAGGGATTTCCGGTAAAATAGCTTTACTAAAGAAGAATTTTGAATAAAACAACTTTTACGGATTTAACTCGTGTGTAATTAGATTTCACATGTTATTATTATTGCCCGACGTTTCGTAACACTTTTCAGCGTTCGTGGTCACGGGATGACTAAAGATGTAGGTTGTCATATTTTATGAAATAGTTAAATCTACCGTCGGGTAATAATAAATGAAATGAAATGAAATGAAAAAGCTCTTTATTTAAATGGACTTTGCTAAGTACTTTTAAATCGTCAAAAGCCCTACCACCATTTCGACGAAATAATATATATATAATAACATGTAAAATCTAATTACACGCGAGTTAAATCAGTAAAAGTTGTTTTATTTATAATGTGTAGTGCTCGCGCAAATCTAAGAGAACATTAAGAATTTTAAAAATAATCACTTACCGACTGTAAGTGACATTAAGTTTTATCACAATCACAAAGGACTTTAATTTGTAGTAAATATACATATTAAACTAAAGATTATTCATAAGATTAATAGATACAGATAACAATTATATTTATTGATTACTTCTAATAATGGGGGTGTTTCTTTCCATTTTTTTGCTATAAACAAACAACGGTAAAGATATACACAAATTTGCACTTTCCGTCGTCTTAGATGGTGTTCAACTATTAATAGACTAATTCCACGTGGATAAAATCTCTCTCCACCTTGAAAATGTATCTTCTCGGGATTTTGAACGAGATAGCTAGTCTTGTTGAGATTAATTTTCGATTTGAGTACTCTCAATAAATAAAAAATAGGCTAAATAAGAACCTATCAATATCTGAGCAAGTTTGTTCTAGTCTATCTAGATATAAAAATAATTATATTTGTGAAAAGAAATAAATGATTGATATTTAAATAGGTATTTATTTACAACTATCCACAATGTTATCACAATTCTACTTTACTGATCTCGCATACCATACTATTAGAAACATGGTTATGGCAGCTTTCTTTTTCAACTCCAGGTGGTTGACATTACATCGATAAAAAGAAAACAAGATAATTAAGGTGGGTCTTATATAATTAATTTAATCAAACCAGCGACGAAAGTTCTTAACATTACATGCAGCCACCGTGCTGATGCCGGTTGTGTTGCAGAGAGCGAAGTCAAGTGCAGCGTCTGGGACTTGTGTGCGAGTCACAAGTTCTAATCCAAGTAAGGTATTAAAGGGCCCTTTGACAACTAGTTAACACTCGCCTTCACTGTTCTGACTTCTCTCTCTCTCTCTCTCTGCCTAGCCGTATATGATAAGATTCCACGAATGCAACATGGAACTTGAAACACTTGGATCTGTTGATAGTCTATTTGGCACCTCTGAACAAGAGTGATCGTCCGGCCCCGAGGTCTTGACAGAATCGAAGGCTTTCTCACAGTCCACAAACGCTAAGCATAATGAAATGAAGTGAAATGAAAAAGCTGAAATGCAAATGAAAATTAAAATGAACTTTAGTAAGTGCTTTTCGTGAATAGTGAAAAGCCCTACTATCGATCGTTTCGGGACAAAGTAATAATTTTTTAAACAAATATTTTTTTCTGGACAAAGTAAACTCAGATATTTTTGATAATGGATCTACGATTGAATTTTTACAAATAATCGACAAAATATTTGATACGATGAATTCCTAAACCCATTTCGACACTGGTTACAAATCTTTCACTTTTCCTTAGGAATAAAAACTATTGGCAACGCGTATCTAACTATACTGAATATTTCATGTCATCGGCATCAAAATTTACTTTCATAAGTGTACAAAATGTACCTAAATGAACAAAGAAATTTTGACTTTGAAATATTCAGTATCGTTAAATACGCGTTGCCAATAATTTTGAGGCCTTGTTCTGAGAAGAACCGACAAGAAACTCAACAAGTTTTACTCTCTCCCTTTACAGTTTTGATTTGGAAAGAGTCATAATTCACATGTTGAAGTTATTGTTAGTAAGCCAACACATTACTTTGCAAAGGGCTTTATTCACATCGTCAACATTTTCTGTTTGTCTATTTAGTTTAAGTATAATCTACAAATATCACTGAAGTGTCATAATATTCAGAAATCACAATAACACTCTGATTTAGAAAATAAATATTAAAGATATTTACGACAAACGCGTTATATTATGGTTACCCTAGTTAGTTTTCCTTATAGTCCGGGAGATAGCGTATCACTTTTTCTAGGAATTTTATACCAAATGAATTTTATTTCAAACAGTTGTTTGATGTTTGGATATCAGTAAAGTGAGCGTCAGCTGTCGCACTAGTGGTGGAGCTAAAGGAGACAGTATGATAAAATCATTGGAAAAAAACTCTGTTCCGATGATTATCATACCAAGAAAAACTGTATTAAATGATTGTATTAATCACATTTTTAAATAAAATAATCGCCAGCTGTACGATGGGGGGTTCAATGTCAGTCAGATGCATAAACCTCATTTAAAATTTCACAAATAAATTTATTTTAAACCTTGTAAAATATATATTATCTCAATTTTTATACTTTTAAAATACTAAAGAAAAGTGTCAGCTGTACATTTAACGGAGGTAACACCGTCAGTCAGCCTGATAAACATGTCGCGCGCTCAACGAATTCGAGCGTTGTATAGTCCCTTTGAAAAATAAACTGACGATTTTTACACCCACATACAATCAGCGGATGACGATTTGTTGTTTCTTTAACATTTAAATTGTCTTTTACCTAAAATTGTATAAGTATAACATTGATATCATATAAATAACATCACAGTATATTTTTTATTTTAGTGTTGGCTTTAAATTATATTAATATGTACTCTAGCATCAAGGGATTTCAAGCTGTAAAAGTCTCAATACTTAAACGTACCTTTCCTAAAAATTAGGGGATATCGGGGGAATGGAAGTCATTTAAGGAAAAGTGTTTATTATGATCAATAAAGGAGTGAAGTATTCACTCCCTTATTATGGCATTTTATAATAATCGTAATAAACTAATTAACAATCAAAAAACGAAAGAAGTTGCTGTCTGTCATATGCAGTTTCTTAATAATAATAATTAATAAACAAAAGTGTTGACAATTTGAAATTGACTCTTATTACCCACGTGTTTTGGTAATGCGAGTCAGCCTAAGGGATTGTACAATTTCCTTGACTTTCCCTGTTCCGTATATATTGTATAAAGAATCATCTCTACGCTCATTCCAAGGAACAAGAGGTATCACAAGGTCTCGCTCTCGCCACTCTCATCGAATAAATTCTGTTCACCAGCTCATTCTTTAGTGGGTTCCAAACTTGATGTTACTACGCCTCCCTCGCGCGCCTCGCCTAAAAATATTTAACTACTAGTCCGCGCCTCCCAGTTTGGAAAACGCTGCTTTAGCACATTGACATGCCTTGATGCCTTGTCTGATACTTTCAGCCGCATTAAAATGTATGCTTGATGCCTGCTGTACTATTTGAAGTCGGTGCCAAGCCATGCCAACCGTTCAGTACAACGAGCCCCTCATCAGCCAAGCTAGCGTGTTCGGTCGCAATCAATGGTGTGATCAATGAATGTGATGTGGCAAGTGGATCTATAGAATACCTAGTTAGCTTGGCACCGACTTCAAACAGTACAGCAAGTACCTAGCACACATTTTAAAAATATATTATTTTTATACATTTTGAAGTCAGTTTGACTTTTTTTTTAAGTTATTAATTTTTCTATTTTTAGTGTAAATAATTGCTGTCGTTTTTTATATATATTACGATATGGCAAACAAACTTGCGGCCCACCCGTGTTAAGTGGTTCCGTCGCAATTCCTTGCAATATTAAGGGTAAATCACTTAACATTAGAAGTGCGTTGCCATTCTGTGGATTTTTATATTTGCGTTTGATGCCCCTTTTAGGTAGGTGACAGGCTGGCAACCTGTCACAATTTGGAGGCACTGCATGGTCCATACTGCCAGAGGTGGTTTATGTATGACAAAATGTTACCTAAGGCTCTGCTTACGCTTGTAATCCTGTCACAGGATTACAAGCGTAATCGGATGTATGTATCGGCCTATAGGAGTACCTTTTAATTATCATTCAAGTCCCAGCAGTTAAGGAGATTTCCCTTCCATCATCAGCTTACCAAAATAACCTTAAAAATACAAATATCGGTCTATACGTGTAACCTTTAAAGAATTAACATCCAACTCCTAACTGTTACGGTGCTTTGCCTTCCACCATCAGCTCACCTGAATAACGTGAAAGAATACAGCTATCAGTTTTCAGGTACTTTTAACACTTAAATAATCACTTATCTATAATATTTAAAGAATAATCATCCAACTCTTAATCGTTAAGAAGGTTTTACTTCCATCTTCTGCTCACCTGAATAACCTAAAAGAATACAACTATCGCTATTTAGGTACCTTTGATATTTAAAGAATTATCATCCAACTCCTAACCGTTAAGGAGTTTTGCCTTCTATCATCAGCTCACGCGAATAACCTGAAAGAATACAACTATCGCTCGTTAGGCACCTTTAATATTTAAATAATCATCTAACAACTCCTAACAGTTAAGGAGTTTTACCATCCATCATCATCTCATCAACATTAGATGAAATGATGATTTATCATTAGAACCTAGCTTCCAATCATCAGATCCTATCTTGTGACAATGGGACCACCTCAGGAGTATACACTATCGAATAAAAAAGAATTTTGAAAATCGGTCCACCAATGACAGAGATATTGGTGAACATACATTTACCTTCCATCATTACCTCATTAATATGAGATGATGATGATGACTACCAGACGCAAATGCTAGTATAGCTTAAGAAAAAATATGGAAAACGTTAAATATTCTTATAAAATTTGAGGGTTGCCCTCGATTTCCCTGACTTCCCATCATCTGACCCTGACTTGGTGACAGTGAGACCACCTCAGGAGTAAACACTATCGAAAAAAAAAATTGAAAATCGGTCCAAAAATGACGGAGATATCGATGTAATAAATAAAAAAAAATACAAATAGACGAATACAGCCTCCTCCTTTTTGGAAGTCGGTAAAAAATGGAGTCTCTCAGCACGCGTTTTTACAACAAGAACTCAGGAGAAACACCAAATAAAATTTATTGCGAATAGAATTCATAGAAAAATTCAACGCTATCTCCCGGACTAGAACAATTCCGGAAGGTAGACATTCAGTGTTGCCGTAATTTAGAGATGCCTATTTGCACAACAGTAGGCAAATATCTCTTCGTGGTTACAAACTTAAAAATATATTGGTAGCTTGATCAATTGAATTTAGAATTTAAAGTTATCTGTAATAATTATTCAGCAAAGGACCTGGAGGACAGGCATTTTTGCCTTTTTTTTTTGTCGGGGAGGTCCAATGTATTTACTTATTCTTGCGTCGGGTCTTTACGTTCCCTAAAATATGGTTAAGCGAAGCGATGGCTGATTCTTGCGTCATGCCTGTGAACAGGTGCCGCCAATGAGACCTGGTCATCTCATGTTTTCTTGAACTTTTTATTTCTATTTGATGTAAATGTTAGACAATGTAGTTATTTATTCTTAGATGGATAATTGTATGACACATGCCATTAATAGGATAATTTTGTTTGTGTTATGCTATTGTGTAACTAACTAATGTATTAGGTATTGGATTTTTTTTTGGTATGCCACACATTGTATTCTATATTTATTAACCAAAGGATCATAAATGTATGCTTAGCACCTAAATTGAGCGAAATCTATCTAACAATAACACAAAATAGTGGTGGGTATCAAGACTAATGAATTAGTTCATTAATGTGATTAATTGAATTATATAGAAAAGCTTTTACAACATAAATTATTATTATAAATGAACCAAATGCGTGGGTGTAATAACTGTTCAAAAATTACGCATGTAAAACCGTAATTTTATTTTATTATTATTATCTATTGACCTGTAATGATGTTTTGAAATCATTACTAAATTGTAAGCTGTGGAGTTTCTTTCGCCATTTCTTCTCCATCTCAGCTTAATAATATTTTTTTCGTCCCGAAATGGTGGTAGGGTTTTGACGATTTAAAAGTACTTAGCAAAGTCCATTTAAATAAAGAGCTTTTCTTTAATTTCATTTCATTTCATTATTTTCCTGCGGGGTGGTGCCAACCGGAGGGGATATGTGGGACTCGAGGTAGAGGCGTTCACCGGGAGCGGACAGGCATTTTTGCCTAGGAACTAATAACAACATGCGATATATCTTTGGAAAGGATTTTTATATAGTTTGATGACCATTATAGCGTCGCTTTGACTCCTTTCATTCCTTTCCTTTTAATTTATTTATATCAATTAATGTACTATCTCAAATGTTTTTTTGAATTTATGTTATTGACAATAAAAAAATATTTTTCCTACTTATTTTTTTTATTTAGATCAACTTATTTTCTCAGAAATAGAACATGTAGGCTAAAATAATATTGGTGTAAAGGGACTTCGTTTTATTTAAACACACCGACGCACCACATGAGCGAGAGCAATATATTATGTCACATCCTATACAATTTTCATTAATTGATAAAAAATATTAATAATTAAATGGATTTGACAAATTTGAATAATATTAATACATAAATGTCTCGCCGACACTTCTCGCGTGAGTCTGTAGGGCCTATCAAAGAGTTGATTCGACTATATTCGATATCGACCCCGATTTTGATGTAAACAAAAAACTCAAACAAAATCTTTCACACACAGCAATAAAAAAAATAATGACATAGTAGGTAAACCCCACGGTAAATTCTGGTGTGGTATGTTTTATTTTATTGTTTCTAATGTTTTTTATTGTATCTTATTCTTAATTTTATGGTTCACGTGGGATTACGCATTTAACTAATGTCAAGTGGAAAATGTAAGTTGAGTCACAATTGATTGCACGGTTGTACATTAATTTAAAAATGAAGTACCTATCTCATCACTTTTTATTACAACATGAACTCGGGAGAAACTCCCTAGTGTGGTAACCCAGGACCCCTACGAAAGGTTATTTGAGTTCATACCTACTAAGCTTCATTTTTTTAGTGCCGAGTGTGGCCTCCAGTTTTACCTATACCTTCATGGTCGGTTTCGAGTCTCAAAGCTGCATGTTGGCTACGCATTGTATGGGAAGTTAGCGAGCGACGCCTTCTATTGCTTGCGTTTCGGTTCAATAGAAACGAAAACTGACATTTGGCTAGCAATTTTCGACTCGATTATTTTGATGACGTCACTTTTCGATTGCTTATGTCAATCCCATACATTTTTTGACTTAGCGATAGCGAGAGCGATTGTCGAAGTGCATGTTGTCTAAAGCCCCTGTCTCGGAGTAAACTCCAGTCGTGCGTCGGAGCTGACACACACAATTTTTTTCACTTTCTGTGTGTTTTCTGAGAGTGATACTCCATTCAGTTCAGTATGCCCAAGGCTGCGTCCAAGATCGCCAGACCTTAATAATTGATCTGTTCACATTCTCAGAGAGAACATAGGTAGGTACCTACTCCACTACTTAGTTTGTCTCAACTGACTGGGAAAACTGTGTTAAGTAGAATAGGTACTAACAATATTAACCTACTTAATAAATATAATACATAATTTCTTTCTTTAAATAATGTTTTATAGGATAGGTAGTGTAATTTTATTTTGTTATTAGACATTTTGCCTTAATTTAAATATCTACTTACTATTGTTTAGCATTTATTTTTTTATAATAGTACCTATTATGTAGGTCTTATTTTAATGCATTTTATGTACCTAGTACCTACACTGTTAAGGGTTAGGCCGTGCGCTGCGCTAAGCGGGTGTCAGTCGCGGAAACCCGCTTAACGCAGCGCACGGCCTTAGGGTCTAGTTCCAGTACAATGTGTTCCTCATTAATGTTGTTTTTATGACTGTAACCTATTTGTGTACTTAAATAAATATATATATAACTTTCTGTGTGTTTCTAATCTAATAATATTTACTTTGGTTTCGCAGGTTTGGGTGGGGGCCGCACTGGTTGCCGTGGTATAGACTTTTGCTGGACACGCATGTCCCGTCCTGCGATTATGGTATCCGCCACTGATGGCGGGGCTGGTTCTTTTTTATAAGGTGGGTATGGCGGGAACGACGCTCCTCCGGTAGCTGGTATAGGTGATGCTGAAGAATCATAAAAATGTGTAAAGGCAAAAGTCAAGTCACACTGCCCCAAATAAATTGGGATCAGCAGGAAAATGATGATGATGCGCAAATTTTATAATGTTACTCCTTTAGTTTGATTATCTCGCATTGTTAAGAAGAAGGGAACGCAAACAGTGATCGCGATCCCTTCGGTGCCCAGCCTACTTTGGCAAGCAATAGTCATTTAGGTACCTACAGTTATTCTGTCTGTGCAGTCATTTAATAAACCAGCAGTTGTTTTGTCTAGGAAACCCTTGACTTATATCTCACCAAATGGTTGAGTGACGTTAGGAGGTGGAAACGAGATTCACCCGGACGGAACCCTCAACCACAGAGGGAGGGAAGGGTGTGGACTCATCACCACGGTGCGGCGCCTTCAACGTTCACCGTGAAAGTTAACGGCACAGCGTCGTACTGTGAAACCACGGAGTACTAAGCCAGTGTGAAACGATGCCGTGTATGGTGCGCCGCGCTAGCTTACGACGCGGCCGCTCGACAGTGTATCCTTCTCCTGTTATTTTTGCAAATCAAGCGGAGCTGAACATCAATGAAAAATATTGCAAAAACTAGAAATAATATTTTAACGCGAGCGCAGCCGCTAGTGACCAGTAGTGTAATATAATTACAGGTAATAAAAAAAATTGGCCCGTTTGTCGGTCCTACAAAACACGGACGTGAGCGAGCGCCGTAAAGCACCGCCTGCTTAATCGAACCAACTGTCTGTGGTGGCCAACAACTACACCATAATATTTTAGTACCTACCTACCTACGTGAAAATATAATCGATATGTGCAAAGTGCGATAAAAATGCAGTAAAAGCAGAATTAAATAGTCACCTTCTCCTAATTCCGAGATTGGCATTTCACTAACTGCATATTCAGAAGTGGTCCCGGATACTGGTTCAGATTGTGCCATTATGTCTTTTATGTCCTTGATTGTTCTAGAAACAGCATTTTTCATGCAAACATTAATATTTATATAGAATAATGTTTATCGCTTGTCTGGCTTGCTTGCATTTTGCAGAATGACAGAAGTGTTATGTTTTAAAAATTAAGAAGAATTGTCTTTTATTTAAGTCCAGCATTGTTTGTTAGCTATTGTATCCGTAGTATCCGTATCATATAGGTACAGACAACAGCACGTTGGGTTACCACAAACTGTCAAATTTTCCCAATCGATTATGCACTTTATATTGAATAACCTTAGGTTGAAAATCGTTTGGAGAAATTTGACAGTTTTGTATAGCCCGACGTGCTGTTGACTGTACCTACCACTACATCTAGCTGGACGTCGGTCGTCGGTGTAGTGTTATGTAGTGGTTCCATGCTCGGTTCGACTTGTCCAAGATATTTTGGTTTTGGTCTTTGGCGGGGTTCCCTATTCTGTATTCACTATTCTCCCTCCGCGGGAGACCCTTAGATTTCATTTTCCGGTGTTAAGATATGAGATTACAAGAAAAAAAAAATAACAAACAATAGAAGCGCACTTCACCCGCAATCCTCCAGCCATTTCATCGTCCGGGACGTAACAATTAATTATCTAAATTGTCGCTATGGCGGCAGACACGTGGCAGAGTTAGGTTAAAATAAAACAAAAATTACAAAATAAATCTAACAAGAACCTAGGTAGAACGAAGAAGGTACCTAGGTAGTGCTCTTTAACTCCTTTCTTGAAGAGAGGAAGTGAGAAAGTTCTCTTAACTATGGCTGGCGGTAGGTATTGCATTCCAAGCTTTACTGCGAAAATAGTGAAGGAGTCAATGAAGAAAATCAGTAGGTAGGTACAGTAAGAATTGGAAGCCAGCTTAGGAAGAGTGCGGAGATGCGATCTAAGAGTATGCCAGCCCGCCTAGCATGACCACCGAAACACGATATGATATAGCCATTTATCGCTTTGAACTGTCAAAAATCATGATTTAGGACTTTTTGTGTCTAATGCTTCGGCAGTTTAAAATGTGTGGCACCCACTTTTTACTGCAAAAATCAAGAAAGAAGATATGGAACTGAAGACTTGGCTGTATGGGCTAGATCCCTTGCCGTTCCGTAACAGGGAAAATTTAAGAAAAAAATAGAAATAAAAGAGCCCCAGCTGATTCTGTCAAATTTCTTCAACCGCAAATTCAACCGAATTTTAGCTCTATGCATACCAAATAAGGTTGAAAATGTATTCCAGAAATTTGATTAGACAATCTCCAAACTGTCAAATTTTTCAATGCAATGGAATCAATGACGTAGGAATTCTATGGACCCGGCCTATTGTCTGTAGCCATAGTTATTTATATATATATTTTGCGGCCAGGCAGCCATATTGTGTGACATAACTGTCAGTTACTGTTTGGTACTTCATGTGTCAACGATTTGTAAACATTATCAAAATTAATATTTATCTTTCTTTTTCTGGAGATTTCTTCATTGAAATTACGCGAAGTTGTAAAAGATCACACCGTCATAATGCCTAAGTGTAGTGTAATAGGGTGTGGGTCAAGGAAAGACGAAAATCAACAAAGATTAACGTTGCACCGGTAAGTCTTTAAATTTACAAGTAAATAGTAATTAGTTTTAGCATTTATGAGTACTCTGAATGTTTTAAATTTTTTATTCATCCATGTGATTCCATTCATGTGGATTTCAATTAAAGATTAGGCTTTATTTTGAATATTTTCAAGCTAAGAAAATGTTGAATTTGACAACTAGTGTTGTTCTCAAATTATCGAAAGTAAATGACGATAATACATAATCATGACAATATTATATTGGAGAGGCCTTTGGGGCAGATGGAGTACATATGCCTTCAAAATAGCATCTATGCATATAATATCGGATCATTATTCTTATACGATTTAAAAAAGAGGATTTATAAAAAAAATACTGGTGTCCATAAGGTTGGTTACTCTTACAATTTGGAAAGTGTTTAATTTTTTATTATTATTTATGTCTTCTTTTAACCTTATCAATTGTAATGGATTCATACAGCTAAAGAACACCAATATAAATGAAAATAAAAATGCCTATCCCATACCCAACCCAAATTATTTAAGATTCCAATTTTCATCTCCAATATATCTTATAGGTTTTTGTTTTTTTTAGGTTCCAAGAAGTGAATATAGGAAGAAAATGTGGTTGGAAGCAGTAGGAGTGGAAAAAGCTCTTTCCAAAGCTGAGTTTATTGCCGGTTCTTCTCATAACAAGGCCTCTTGGTAGACTCTTAAGCCGATGGCATCAAACTTCACTTTGGCATCGAAATTGTACCTAAATGAATAAAGAAATTTGAGTTTGAGTTTGTTTAGTCAAATTAAAAAGGGTACTACATGTAAATAATAAACATATTGATTTACGTTCTAGTATTTCGTTTTAATATTTTAGCAAAATAATAATATAATATATTAATAATAGCCCCTTGTGTGTCGCGCGACCTCCTGGAGGTCGCTGTCAAAAACGCCTGTGTGTCGGCCGACCTCCTGGAGGTCGATCCCCACCTCCACAGTTTTCCGATGATGAAAATGATATGATTATTATTATTATTTGAAAATATAACTATACTTATTATATTTTATTCTTTTTAGCTTATTTTATTACGATTTTAGTGACAAAAAATCTTATTTATAGTTTTATTATTAAATTTTTATTATAAAATTTATTGCACGCGGAAAATTCGCGAAGGAAATCCGGAAGTAACTGACACATGCGCGAAATGTTACAAAATGGCGGCGACACAATAGGGGATAATATATTTCCACGCTCACACCAACTAGATAACGGACTTTCTTTTTAATATACATAATAATTTTAGATATTTTTATAAATAAACATAAATAAATATCTAAACAACCATGACTCGCAAACAAACATTCGTGTTCGTCACACAAACATTTGCCGCTACCAGGATTCGAACCCGGACCGCTTGATGTCAAGCCAGCTATACTGACCACTCCACCACGACGGCGTCAATATATCTTTGGTGTGTTTAACTTTAACCTATGTTTTAGATATTCGCTCTCCCCAGCCAAGCTTACAACTAGCCACCAGCTTAACGTGCCTTCCGAAGCACAGAGGAAGTTTCACCCGATATCTTATAGCAATAAGGGAGATATTATAGAAAGCGCACCGGGCGGCGGGCGGGCGCCGTGAAAATATATGGCGTGTGGGCGTGCGCACGCGAGGCAAAGTATATTTCGTTCATAATTAGGGCGCCATACATTTTATCGTCATCCTCTCGGCGCTTTCTATATAATATCTCCCTAAAAGGTGTTGTGAGGCTCTATTTTAATATTTTGTCATCGTTACGTAGAACTCTCGACCGCGGCACTATCGAACCCTCCGTGAGAGTCGAGAGTGTATAAACCCCATGAGTCATTAATACAATTTGAACTATCTAAGGGTGTAATGATAGCTTTATAATTACTGATGTTTATAGCTTGCCAAGAAATCGTGTTCGGTATTAAAGGCGAGACCAAAAAATGCACCAGCGTGAGAAATGCGCACGTGTCCGTGAAAAATAGTACTGCAGTCTGAAAGTTGCTGTTTTTTCTACGTGACTGACAGGCCGACCTAGGCCGCCTGCGTATACGTGAAATGGTCTCGTCTGTCTATCTCATTCTAATATACGTGTGAGGATACTCTTTCTCTTTTACTTTGCCCATCTACAGTTTCCTATATCTATGCATTCATTTCATATTGATAAGCTAACTTTATGACACAATAAAATAATTTCACAAAATAATTTATTTCACAAAATAATTTTATCGATATAGCAAGATACTACCGAACAGCACTATAACAGCTGTCAGTCCGCCATTTTATGCGCTCAACCGGCACGGTTTTTTTGTTGTTAGGGCACGTCCATTGAATTCCTACGTCATTGAATGGAATGGATGGATGAATCATCTACACTAATTTCAAAATATTTAGTTTATGAAACATTCTGTTCTGACCTGGGGACTGCATATTATTATGGCTGATATTGTGTCTGATGTGTTTGGTAAGTACCTATGTATTTTTGAACTATAGGCTAGGGGAGATTGGATCACAGTGAATCACTTTAGTCATTAGTTCCTGTAGTCCAAATATTTGTTAAATTAATTTCTGAAAAGAAACCGTAAGAGGGGTATTTACGCTTCAAGGAAAATGGCAGTAATTGCAAATTAACTGTACAAACCTAAATAGTCAAATATACAATACCTACTTATAATGAAATAATCATTGGGATTCATGGCAAATTAAAATTTGCTTATATGAAACGGGTATTAATGGTATATTTTTTTTTATAAAAAAGCAAATGACTCCATTCTACCTGAAATGAAATGAAATGAAATGAAATGAAATGAAAATGAAAAGCTCTTTATTTAAATGGACTTTGCTAAGTACTTTTAAATCGTCAAAACCCTACCACCATTTCGGGACGATAATATTATTATGCTGAGATGGAGAAGAAATGGCGAAAGAAACTCCACAGCTTACAATTTGGTAATGATTTCAAAACATCATTACAGGTCAATAGATAATAATAATATAATTAAAATTACAGTTTTACATGCGTAAATTTTGGGCAGTTATTACTCCCACGCATTTGGTTCATTTATAATAATAATTTATGTTGTAAAAGCTTTTCTATACAATTCAACTAATCACATTAATGAACTAATTAATTTAAGTCTTATACCCACCACCATTTTTTGTTATTGTTAGATAGATTTTGCTCAATTTAGGTGCTAAGCATACATTTATGATCCTTTGGTTAATAAATATATCTATAAGAATACAATGTGTGCATACCAAAATAAAAAAAAAACAATACCTAATACATTAGTTATATAAACAATATCATAACACAAACAAAATTATCCTATTAATGGCATGTGTCATACAATTATCCATCTAAGAATAAACAACTACATTGTCTAACATTTACATCAAATAAAAATAAAAAGTTCAAGAAAACATGAGATGACCAGGTCTCATTGGCGGCACCTGTTCACAGGCATGACGCAAGAATCAGCCATCGCTTCGCTCAACCATATTTTAGGGAACGTAACGACCCGACGCAAGACGACACCGCCACAAGACCTTTTTAGTGAGAATGACATACACATGCTTCTTGATTATAATCTAGAACAAATTTAAATTATGTTTCTTAGTTAACTATAAGACACAAGGTTGATAATCTGTGTAATTAATATATTATATTTTGGATGCATAGATCATGAACAAATTCACCCCCAAGCGTTAGAATCATTTATGTAATCAGTTATTTTATAGTAAGCTTTATTATACAGTTTAGATTTAATAGCAGTTTTGAACTTATTAACAGGTAGATCTCGAATATTATTTGGGAGTTTGTTATAAAAGCGTATACATTGCCCCATAAAAGAATTGCTTATTCTGTGGAGACGAGTAGCATGTACCACTAGATTATGTTTTTTTCTAGTATTAATATTATGAGTGTCACACTTTTCAGAAAAGTTTTTTATGTTTTTCCTTACGTAAATTAGATTTTCAAATATGTATTGTGATGCCACTGTTAGAATATTTATTTCTTTAAACTTTTCCCTGAGTGAAACCCGAGGTCCTAATTGATAAATAGCTCTTACTGCTCGTTTTTGTAAGACAAATATGGTGTTAATGTCCGCAGCATTCCCCCAGAGAAGAATTCCATATGACATAATGCTATGGAAATAACTAAAGTATACAATTCTGGCTGTGTCTACATCAGTAAGTCGTCTGATAGTTTTAACTGCATACGCAGCTGAACTAAGTTTACCAGACATTCGTTCAATATGTGGACCCCATTGCAATTTAGCATCTAACATTATGCCCAAGAAAATAGTCGATTCAACAGGTTCTAATCCTATACCATTTATTTGTATATTTGTTTCAACCCGTTTCACATTGGGTGTGCAAAACTTAACTAATTTGGTTTTATTTTCGTTTAAAAGCAAATTGTTAATGTTAAACCAATCTACTACTTTAGATAGTGCGTTGTTTACTTCGTCATAATTAGTCATTCGTCTGTTTATTTTAAATATCAGAGATGTATCATCTGCAAACAACACTATATCATGACTTTTATTTACACAGTAAGGTAGATCATTAATATATATCAAGAACAGAAAAGGACCAAGAATTGAACCCTGTGGAACTCCTATTGTAACCGCAGCTCCAGAAGATCTTTGACCATTTATATCGACCCTTTGAATTCTATTACTCAAGTAAGATGTCAAAAGGTCGAGAGCCCTATTTCTAACGCCATAGTGATGTAATTTCCTGACAAGAGTATCATGATTTACACAGTCGAAAGCCTTGGATAAATCACAGAATACTCCCAAAGCATCCTGTGAATCCTCCCAAGCTGAATATATGTTTTTCAATAATTCAACTCCTGCATCAATAGTTGACCGACCCCTCGTAAAGCCGAATTGGTTTTTATGTAGCAAACTGTATTTTACGAAATGATTGAGGAGTTGATTAAGCATTAAC
Organism: Elophila nymphaeata; assembly: GCA_955850985.1. Classification (NCBI taxonomy): domain Eukaryota; kingdom Metazoa; phylum Arthropoda; class Insecta; order Lepidoptera; family Crambidae; genus Elophila; species Elophila nymphaeata. The sequence continues at coordinate 22,892,575 of OY039067.1, forward strand.
TTTTCAAAGATTTTACTAAGTGTTGGTAATATAGAGATTGGTCGAAAATTCGTGGGGTCCGAAGCATCTCCAGACTTAAATAAAGGTACGACTTTGCTATGTTTCATCAAGTCAGGAAATACACCCGAAGCTATACTGCTATTATACACGATAGCCAAGTAAGGGGCAATTATATCTATTATACTTGAAACAGTTTTAACAGAAAGTCCCCAAAGGTCCATAGTTTTCTTTATATCGATGGATTTAAATATCTTTATAATATCTTTGTAGTTGACAGATGTGAATTCAAAATTAGCATCGCATTTACATACACTTTCCATAAGTAGTGTTTCAGCTGTTGTCGAAGATGAACTTAGTGTTTTAGTTGTTAAGAAAGGGATTTCTGTGAAAAATTTTTCAAACTCAGATGCAATCTTTAAATCATCTTTGATATTTACATTGTTTACATTTAAATTGAAATCACGAACGCGTCTGGGAGCTCTACCAGTTTCGCTATTAATAATATTCCACGTTTCCTTAATTTTATTTTGAGCTCTGGTTATTTTATTTTTCAAATAAATGGACTTAGCAGTGGCACAGGCTCGTCTAAAAGTAATAGAGTAATTTTTTACATAATTAATAAACGTGGGGTTAAAATTGTACGATTTTTCACCGTACAATTCATATAATTTGTTTCGGCTTTTATATATACCAGCAGTGGCCCACTCACTGAAGGATGGACGGTTGCCGATTGTTATTGTTTTTGTTGTAAAGTTTTTACTGAATTCCTCACTAATAAGTTTGAACAAAGCAGTATACAAGTACTCAGTACAGTTCTGAAAAGGCATCCTTGGTAGTTTCTGAATCAAATTATTTTTAAACTTTTCTAGTCTACTAATAGTCACAGGAACAAAATTAACCTTGGTTCTTTGAGAGGTAGGTTTTTTCCTATAAAATGAGATTAACTGACCGCAATGATCAGAGTGTAACAAATTAATTATGGATTTCTGATTAGGCTTAATGTTAGAAAAAATGTTGTCAATGCAGGTAGCACTTGTGGCAGTAATTCTCGTGGGCTCGTTAAAACAATTATGTAAGTCATAGGACTTAAATAAATTTAAAAAGTTACTCGTCAAGGCACTTTTTTCTAAAATATTAATATTAAAATCACCACAGATAACAATTGTTTTATGACTACCACTGATTTTAAAAAGGGCATCCTCCATAATTTTTTGGAATGACTCATAGGGCGCACATGGAGGTTTGTATACACTCATAACAATGAAATGCTCAAACTCGATACATGCTATTTCCGTAACTCGCTCAACAGACAAGCTCACAAGGTCAATTCTTTCTTTGGATTTAATATTATTCCTAGTTACAATTAAAGAACCACCATGCCTCAAGTTTGTCCTGCTGAATGAGCTAACAACCTGGTGATTATTAAAATTGAACATAAGCTGATGACTTTTCAACCAGTGTTCAGTGATACAAAAAATATCAATGTTTTTACAATTCATAAATAACTCTAATTCTAATTCTTTACCTGAAATCCCTTGAATATTTTGATGCACCAAGTTAATATTATTACATTTTACAGTCTGTGGATTAATTGCACAAATTGGAGAAATAATATTTGATAGGTTTAAACTACAACTATAGTCAGCACTTGTAGTGCTATTATTGCCAGAGAATGCCTCTTTTGTCTTGTGTTTTAATTTAAAGACATTGGAACACATTCCATGTGGTCATATGTCATTTTACTTTCCTGCCCAATAAAGGCAGTGTAATTAGCCAATGAATTGGCTGGCTTAGAAATAAAATATGATAGCGAAGTTGCTATCTGTTTTTTGTAAAAATTAGAAAGATAGTAATTATCTTTGGTCAAATAAAAATGTCTAATGAATACATTAGTGTCAATAAATTCAAATTTATTATTATAATATGTCATGTTCTGCAATTTTACATTACATTTATGTCTATATTCATTTTCAGTGTCTGTCAATGACCTACTGTATGGTAATGCAAATAAAATAATTTTCTTCACATTCAGGTTACATAGGCACTCAAAACATTTTTTCAAACAATTTATATTAGTATTACCCCTTCTTCCTACAAAAACAATTATTGTTGTATTAGTACTGTAGTTGCTTGAGTTTATTTTGTCTAATATTTGTGAGTAGCTGGCACCAGGCATACATAAGTTAGTTACCAGTTGCCCTGTATGTTGTTCCATTATGAGCCCCATATTTTTGCCAATCTCATCACAATACATAATTATGTTTTCTTTGATAGATGTTGTCTCGGTCCTAACCTCATCGTGGTTGTTGTGTACAGGTGTAGTTATACATAGTTTGGCTTTACTGCAAGTTTTTGGTTGTAGCTGTTTATCAAAGACTGAACTAGGTGGTTGTGTCATTTTGTCACACAAACTAAATGAACACCTACATGAACGTTTTTTATTTAATGACTCAAAACGCTCTGCATTATAATTACATAAATCCACCATGTCATTTGACGCTACAATCTGGTAATTTAATTGCTTTTGCGACAAATTTTGAATATTTGTTAACATGTTTTTCAATGTCTGTTCAAGATTTTCTATTTTTGATTCTAAGTTTTTACTGTAATCAATATAGCCATTTTTGTTACTGTCAGCAATACTATTCATATTATTCAATTTTTCAATTAATTTTGAACGTTCCATTCGACCAAAATTTTGTATTTTCTGTTTATTATATCTGTTAATTGTTTTTTTAGTTTTATTTATAAATTTATTAATTCGAATATACTTTTTCAGTTTTCTTACACTTGAGAAACTATTATTGTTGTATTTATTCTTTGAACTGTTTACTAATACCGAATGTTCCTCGATGAAGTCAGGTCCGCAGACAGTCAATTCATCGAACAAGCTTTCAGAGTTTTTATCAATAGATAACTTTTTACCTGATTGTAAGCTATAATTTTAAAGCATTTTTTTATTTGCCGCACCTGCTCGAGAATGGCAAAGAAAAAGTCAGGCAATTGCCGGATTTGCATCCTGTTGGGAACGCTCTCGTGTCTCGGCTGGTCAACTTCACTTCATTCCTACGCTTTAAGTTATCGCTCAAAAAAATGCCTGTTTTAGGTGTACATACAAATTTCATTGCCACTGTTAGAGACAAGGAAAACATGTCATTTAATTCGAAAGTACATTAATTTTTAATAAAAATATTTCTATACAATTTAGTTATTCAATTTGACTGTCTTGCTTGACGAAAAGCGCGCAAACATCATCTGTTATCGTTATTGGTGGGTACTCTCAATAAGCAGCACTCGATATGTAACTTATGAGGTATATTTATCTCTTCCTAAGAACTGGTTTGCGTCATCCCAATGTTTGTTCAATATGGATTGTATATTTGACTAGGGACTATTTAGGTACAGTTAATTTGTATAGTTTCCAGAATGTATACATGTGATATGACAATGCATCAGCCATCCAGATGTCAGAATGGCAGCTATATGAGAATTCTTATTTAACATTCAAAGGGTTTAGGTACACTTTATTTCTGTGTAGGTACTGTTTAGGACGGTTTAGGTACAATTGTTTAGAATATAATTTCATCAAGATATTAAAAACTTCATATGGCATTTTAACATTCACAGATTGTTTACATTTGAAACAGTCATGCTTCATCTACATTTGTTTGATTAAAATACTGTAGATTTTATTTATTTATTTGGACAACCAACAGAGCTTACATGAATTATTATACATAGATCTGATGTACTAATTTACTAATATGATGACCAATAACAGGTTTTCCTTAATTATATGGAGAATACAATGTCTTCCTCTTATTGTGTCCTTATCTCTTATTAAGTTCGCTAAACAGAAGCTACTTTAACAAAACTCCAAAGGCATTGGACCACTGACAGTTTTCTTACACTGTGATAATTACCAGAATTGTAACCATAATATAGTTGCCATGCTGATAATTAAATATATTTTGTTGTTTCAAGGGTCTAATTATTTGTTCCGGATTAGCAGTGGAGCTATAAAATTCAAAGTGAAAGCTAATATTTTCAGATTCTGGCTTGTTAGTAAGTCTAAACCGTATAAGAGACTTTATGAGGTGAGCATAATTTTTAAACACTTAATCATAATGGTTGTTTTGAATAAAACTGTTAAATTTTTTTAATATAATAATATTAATGATTGAAAACTATGTTCAAAGATATATCTGACACTGTTATTTGCTAGTCATTGTTGTTTATATATTTTATTATTTAAGGTTATTTATAAAAATATCTAAAAATTATTATGTATATAAGAATTGTCCGTTTTCTAGTATCCATTACACAAGTTCTTAAATGATACTTAAATATTGGACTATATAATTGGTGTGAGCGTAGAAATATAATATATATGGGCCTAAGCCGCCTAGGCGGACTTTCTCCTTAGTTCTTGTTGTAAAAACACGTGGTGAGATTCTCTCAATTGTTATTTCAATCTACCGTACAATTTCAGTGTAGAATAACAATTTTCACTCGACCTTGGCTAAATATACATATATACTACGAGATACCAAACAAGCTAGCGGCCTATATGCATTCAACACTGCAAGTGCGTTGCCATCCTGGGGACTAAGATGATATGCCTTCCATGTCCAGTAATTACACTGGCTACCTTTCCCTTCAATCCGAAACACAGCGAACAGCTTCACGGCAGAAATAAGAAAGGCGGTGGTACCTACCCAGATGACCCTACATATAGGTCTACCACCTAGTGAATGCTTTTGCGAAGCCATAATAAGTCAAGCCACCCAGGCAGTGGGAGTAGATACCTACTTTCCATTATAATGTATGTAGGTAAACACCTGTGGATTGAATTCTCGTCTGAAAACAGACTTTTTTAAAGACTTATTTATTAGGTAGGTTTATTGTTTTACACTTGTATTCTGTGGTTTTACAACTGTTGTTGTTATTTGATTTTATTTCAGATCGAGAAGGAACATGGACTAAGCATAACAAATCTAAGTAATGGCGATAAATCTCAATGTATACTAAATAGTACAGAACCAAATCATATAGGAGGTACAAGATATGAGGAATACTGGATTTCATGGTATAACGGCTGTGTATGTGTATCTCGTTCAAACAACACGGAACCTGTTAGATATGTTGCTGAAGATTTAAATTACCATAATCAAATTGGGTTCATTAATTTTCATGTACCAAGCACCAGACATCCTCAAGTTCATTGGCAAATCGAGGGTAAGCAATGCTTTCTAAATACGTTCCAGATAAGATGTTATGAAGTTATTAGTGGACCATCCATTGTCGTATGACTGGTATGACTGTCATAGATATCACAGTCATCACAGATGGGAAGAAGAGATTTTTCTACTGTATTTCTTTCTCACTTCGCAATTCCACTGATTTCAGATATGTTAGTGGATTGCCTATTGGTTTTAAAAGGTTAAAGGTATGATTTCGTAGCCGACTGCACGCTGCAGCAGCAGACGACATGTAGTCGCGACACTACGTTTCTATGTATTTCTATGAAACACCATCCGTAGCTAGCGACATGAAGCGGATCAGTATGAAGTTAAAAAAGATTTTGAAACTTTTAGTACTTAGAAAATAACATAATTTTACGGGCATCCTTTTTGTTTCGTTGACAAGTCGAATGTATTTACGTGAATTCCACTCCACTGAATTTCCACTGATGGGATCTAACATCGTCCGTAAATTTATGCGTGAATGACCATCAAAAAAATATCATAGAATCATTCCTTTAACAGTATTATATTTTTCTATTACAGCCCCACCGTTTAGTGTAATACCATGTGTTACTAAAGAATTTAAAGGAGGTGAAGTGTGTTGGAAGCCAATAACAAATAATACCTTGCCCACTGATGCTATGATTGGTGGATTTGAAAAAGAGCCTAATTACATCGCTCGAGCTTATCATAATGGCTCATTGTGCCCTGGCAGATATATACCATCGAAGGGAGTTGCATTGGTTCCTTGGGGACGTTATGCACATGAAATATACAGTGATATTGAAGTAATTTTTATAATTTAACTATTCGTTTCTTTTATTGTTTGATCGATAATAGTCATTCATTTACTGTTTTATTTCAGATACTCTGTGGATATAATGTGGAATGGGTACAAACAAAAAGTAATAGTATACCTGATAATGCATTCATTGCAGGGTATTCTGAAGTGGCCGGAGAACCACTGTATATTGGGAGAGCAATGCATGAAGGAAATTTGTTGACTGGCAAGGTTCACCCATTGTATATGTTATGTTACTTACCATTTAAGGGACGAGAAGTGGAGGTGGGCTCATATGAAATTCTAGTTTTAGGATACAAAAAGAGCCGTGGTTTATTATAGTCACGGCGCAGATTACTTTATTTGGGAAACAATTTTGTTATTCATACTAAAATATACAGGGTGTAAAAAGACACAAGACAAAGTCGAATTCTACGCATTCTCATCAAAACAAGAAACAAAAAAAAAATATTATTGAGAAACTCATTTTTATTTTTTGTGTTAAAAAACTCCAAAAATGTCGCGCAATGTATACAATTCGCAAGTCACGCGGTGGTTGGCAACTTGGAGACGTGCGCCACGGTAATGTTATCTATCTAGCAGTGATGACTCAGCCCTGTCCTTGAAATAACTGCCTACGGCTATGCGGGGCGTAAACACGCGATAGGGTTAGCTACCCGCCTACAGTATTACTATAATTTCATCTACGTAATTGTTTTGATCATTCTACGTAATATTTAATTTTATATGAAAGTAAAAAAAATAAATTCGTTGTGAATGAAATAAGAAGTACCTACCTAGACTACAGTAGGTATACCTACCATCTATTACTCTCGTAAATTATCTATACATCTATCTATACATATAAATAAAATTGAAGTGTCTGTTTGTAATATTGAAATAACAGTTTTTTACTACATGCATAAAATATGAATAATGACGCCGTCTCGGTGGAGTGGTCACTATAGCTACCTACACATCAAGCGGTCCGGGTTCGAGTCCAAATATTTGTGTGACGAACACGAGTATTTGTTGACGAGTCATGGTTGTTTATATATTTATTTAAGTTTATTTATAAAAATGTTTATGAATTTTACGCTCACCGCTCTTAAGAATTTTATGTAGGTAGGTACAACTTAATAATTTTACTTACGTTTTAAAGCCATTTTTTAATATGAAACACTTAAAATTTTGATAATGTTGCTTTGGACAAAAATAAAGAAATAATGTTTTCAAATTGTTTTCATAAAAATCTTGAAAAAAAATTCAATAACTTCGTAACTATTAATTTCCCAGGTACTTACCTATAGTCACGGTAATATTATCTATGCAGTATTGTGACTCGGCCCTGTCCTTGAAATAACTGGCTACGGCCGAGCGGGGCGTAGACACGCGGAAGGGCTGCCCGCCTACAGTATTTTAATTTGAAAGAAAGAAAATAAATTTATTGGTCTTCACAGAGCACGATATTACCTAATTATTAATAAACTATAACAACAAATACATAAAGAAAAGAAACGTTAACAATAACTAACATACACACATTATATACCTACTATTTACTTTATATTTAATTTCTACATTTCTTGTGCTATGATTGTAAATATTTTATTTTACTTATATGTAAAAAAAATATGTTGTGAATGAAATAGGAAGTGTTCAATAAAATACATGTTTTTTTAGATAATATTTAATTTAAAAAAAATTATAGATTTGAGACAAAAATATTTACGCCTTGACTGAGACGTGGGTACTATATTGTCACTGAAACACTTTTATTTTCAAGAAATTACATATTATTATCAAAAAACAAAATATTGTTTTTTAAACTCCGCATAAATATCCCTATTTTATAATTTTCCATCTATCAATTCCTGTCAACAATCCGTCTCTTTTCCAAATTACCTAACAACCTGTCAGTACCTATACACCAAAAAAACCCGATCACTACAATACCTACCATTTATTACTCTCGTAAATTATTTCATAATGATATTTCATCATATTTAATAATATATATTATGTAGTTAAGTTATATGTTGGTACATAAGTAAGTAGATAGCCTAGTCTAGGAAACTACCTACCTACCTACGTATTATGTAGTTTTGTTTTTAACGCGAGCGTAGGTAGGTTACTTGTTTGTGTCTTTTTTCACCCTATCCACTTATTTATATATTATTCCAGATTTTGCATGATGGAAAAATTGAAATACCTAAATATTAAAAACAAATTACGTACTAGTAGATAGGTACATAAAAAAAATTGCTCTTTGCCATTTTGAATTATGTAGGTATCTACTTAATTCAATCAAATATTCACAATACAAAACGCACGTTTATGCACGGCTAACTGCTTAAGAGCCCTTTCACCGATCGTAAGCGCTCGACTTTAGGTTTTTAACGCGCTGTACGCTTGTGTGCGCGTACTTGGCAGCGTGAGTAGTACTAAGGTCTGCGAAATAATCTTGATCTTTGATGTTTTTTTTTTGTATTGGTTAGTACATATTTAATTTGTTTTAAAGATATTTTTATAGATACCTATCTACTGTCCGTGTTTCATGTCACGTATTACAGCACATTAGGTTATTGATCAATGAGAGATGGGTGACGGTGGTGTTGTTATAGCGGCCACAAAAGCATAAATGTATTCTGTGAATATTTCAAGTGCCTACCTATTATGGTAAGAGATATAGCCATATGACAGAGAGACAGACACATAGCGGAGGCATATTAATCGGGTCCCGTTGGCACCCTATTTTATTCAAAGTTCCCTATGGGTAGGGAATTCTGAATAAAATAAAAATAAATAAATATCATACAGCATCACACACATTGACACACATTGAAGATGCCGTCTTGGTGGAGTGGTCAGTATAGCTGCCTACACATTAAGCAGTCCGGGTTCGAATTCTGGTAGCGGCAAATGTTTGTGTGACAAACACGAATATTTGTCGACGAGTCATGAATGTTTATATATTTATTTCAGTTTATTTATAAAAATATCTATAATTATTATGTATATTAAAAATGTCCGTTGGCTAGTAAGTATCCATAACACAAGTTCTTAATGATACATACTTTAGGCTAGAAAGCTGATGTGAGTGTGGAAATATTATTATTATTGATCTGATTCCGAGTTATGTAGCTAAAGCATTTGTGTCACGGATATCAAAAACACCGGATAGTTACAAATGTATACATATAAAGATAATATAAAACCCAGACACAAGAAAAACACAGGTATTCATCACACAAATTATTTGTCTTGAGTGGTAATCGAACCCACGACCTTTGACGCAGAAAATGCTTGTCAATGTATGAATTAATGTATTTTATTTAGAAGTTATTTAGGGTAGTATAGTATTATATTATCTGTGGGTAGGGCTAATAATTTTTAGGTGAAGTTTGTACACAAGTGATGTGGTGAGGCCACGCGGCGGAGACGGTTAAAAAATAAACCTTATAATTTATGTCACATTGGGTCGTTTTTGCTGGAAGGATAATTGCACCTGATTAATGTTGTGCTGCCCAATGTAATAAATCCATAAGTATCTTCATGATATTTCAGTTGCCTATCGCTATAGGCTTACAAATATTAGGTTGGGGAAAAAGTCTTTTCGCATTATAGTATATATAAACTTGTAATAAAATCTCTTTGGCTATACTATTTGTATCTGGCTGGATTTGGTTTCATTGAAAGTTTAAATTTTAAAGAACATAATTCCAAATTCAAATTAGGAAAATGTGTGATTTTCATTTGTTTTTCGTACCGCCAAGATGAGTGTATCTAATGAAGAAATTCGATACATTTTAAAATTTTACCACAAAAAAGGTAAAAATGCAACGCAAGCCGCGAAAAAAATTTGCGATGTTTATGGACCTAGTGCAGTGTCTGTGAGAGTAGCACAAATTTGGTTTAAGCGTTTTCAATCCGGAAATTTTGATGTCAAAGATGCACGTCGCTCTGGTCGCCCTATTACAGATAAAATGGATGCCATTTTTGAAAAAGTGGAGCAAGATCGGCATGTCAGTAGTTACGACGTAGCTGAAGAACTGGGAATTGACCACAAAACAGTTTTGGCGCATTTGAAAAAAACTGGGTATGGAATAATTTTATTTTTGCGTTTACAAACGCGTAAATATAATACTAGAAAAATGCACTGATAAAAATCGACTTGCCCTTGTCCCGCCTGAGGCAAGTCGATTTTTATCAGTGCATTTTTCTAAAAACTGGGTACACAAAAAAGCTCGACATTTGGGTACCTCACGAGCTCACTGAAAGAAACCTAATGAACCGTGTACTCATTTGTGATTCTTTATTACGACGTAATGAAACCGAACCATTTTTGAAGAAGCTGATAACTGGTGATGAAAAGTGGATCACGTATGACAAGAACGTGCGAAAAAGGTCGTGGTCAAAGGCCGGTCAGGCTTCACAGACTGTGGCGAAACCCGGGTTAACTCGCAACAAGGTGATGCTGTGTGTGTGGTGGGATTGGAAGGGCATTATTCATTATGAGCTGTTACCACCAGGCAGGACCATCGATTCTGAACTCTACTGCGAACAACTGATGAGATTAAATCAAGAAGTTGAGAGAAAGCGGCCGGAATTAATCAACAGAAGGGGTGTGGTTTTTCATCATGATAACGCTAGACCTCACACATCTTTAGCCACTCAGCAAAAATTAAGAGAGTTTGGCTGGGAGGTGTTAATGCATCCGCCGTATAGTCCTGACCTTGCACCTTCAGATTTCCACCTGTTTCGGTCTCTTCAGAATTCTTTAGGCAGTGTCAGGTTAACATCACGAGAGGACTGCCAAAACCACTTGTCGCGGTATTTTGACCAGAAGTCCCAAAATTTCTATAGCAATGGGATCATGTCCCTACCTACAAGATGGCAAAAAGTTATCGAACAAAATGGTACCTACATACTTTAGTTAAATGTAAATAAACTATATTAAAAAATGTTTTGAATTTTCTTAAAAAATGCGAAGAAACTTTTTCCCCAACCTATTATATCACAAAAGGTTGCGAGACGATATATATTTTTGAACTAACCATATTTTTTTATATTATTCTTCCGATACTTTTTTTTATTGGTGAAATGGCTATGGTAACTAATGTGATTTTTTGATTCCATATTACATCCATGGATATCGGGATGATCCCAAGATATTTCAATGACTTATCGCTCTATTCTTAAAGATATATTACAAAAAAAGTGAGTATTTTTAAAATAACCACTTGCTTAAAAAAATCGTTACCCTTAATTATTAAATGACGTTTGTGATTTCACGTACCTACATCCACGGATATCTACGTGATCTGTAGATATTTTGGTGTTCTAAAGATTTAATCATAAACAGATATTACGAAAGGCTTTGATATGATGTATATTTTTGAAAAAGATGGTTGTCTGTAAAGTCTGTTTACGGAATTTTAAGTGTTAACGTAAATCGATCGGCGTGCTTCTCTATCGCCTATTCCGCGCTCTCGATTGCATACTTGTGTTTTATAAGTGCAACAAATAAAGCAAATATCAGTGATTTAATATTCATATCAAACTGTTGTCGCGTTTTGTATCAAGGGAATTTACACTAAATCGTTATCCACAGTCAAACATCCACGTATATCATTGCAATCCTGTGATATTTTAGTGGGTTTTAGAGTTAATTTAAAAGACATATTGCCAAGGATTTCGGGATGATATATATTTTTGAGTTACGTTTATTTATTAGTTTTAGTTCAAACATACCAAATACCAGTAAAATAAAATAATAATATAAAATCACAGTGTCATATAGCTTCGCTTTTTCTTCGCTCAATATTTTTGATTTCGATTGTAACAAGAAAGCGTCGGTGGCGTAGTGCGTAAGAACGTCGTATCCCACCCGGGAGGCACTGGTTCGATCCCCGCCACGTACCAATGTGTTTTCAAATTTTGAATTCATATGTACGTTTAATCGACGCTTTTACGGTGAAGGAAAACATCGTGAGGAAACCTGCACACACCTAGGAAGAAATTCTTAGGTTGTGTGTGAAGTCGACCAACCCGCACTAAGGCCTAATTGCCCCTAATGTGGGGTAGGCTCGAGCCCCTCGGTGGGGACATTATATGAGCTGTTGGAGTAACAAGAAAACCACTTAGCTATTCCTCTTTGTAAGTTTCAGTAATGGAAGACGTGAGTGTGGCTGAAGATGGTCACGAGGGTGGCCAAGGTGAACTTCAGCAGTGGCGGTCAGTTCGCTAAGCCAGATGTCACGGTCTAAACCGTCTCCCAATACACTTACGTTAATTTTTAATAAAAAATACATACAAAACAAAGCCGTTTTGGATTAAATGAAAATAATTTTATTTTTCGTATTCTTCTTAGAAAACCCTTTCATTTATTTATAACCATTAAGTTTAGAATGACGTCACTTAGTTAAGCATGCATTGTCATGCAGACCAAACGTGTATACAAAATTTCACCACAATCGGTTGAGGATAACTGCTTTAAAATTCAGTTGCAAGATTTGACCCGAACATACATACATACATACATATAAACATTACAAGTTAAATAAAAGCTTTTAATATATGTTACAACTTCATTTCAAAAACTCATCCAAAAAAGATCAAATTAAAATATTTACGCAAAAATAAAATTATTCCATAAAGATCAAATTGTTTCGGTCAGCGTGTAATTCAGTAGTACTCTCTACTACTCGCTCACGATCTCCGTACCAGGCGCCGCGTGGACGAGTGACACAGGTCCTACCTTGACGAGCGCTCGCGCGGCACTGAAGAGCGCATTGCTTTCGATGCGGAATATATAGTACTTTTAATAATTCATTATAATTACGTTTTACAATATTAAAAATATGTTAATATACCAAAATGTTCCTAGTAAATTAAAGTTTCATAAAATGAAAATTTATTTGGTTTAATTGTAGTTATTTGGCTATTAATGGACGCTGATTCAAGACGTTTTTTCTTGAAATAGGCTTTCTTTACGATTTTTTTTTACGTAGAATGAACGAACTCAAATAAATTCTGTTACCAGATATAACTAGTAAAATATGCATGATATCTTTGACTATTTTTTTTAATTACTAGAATTGTTTTAATTGGTGTGAAATACAGCGTCAAACTTTCCTCGACAACAAATTTGCTTACGAGGTAAGTTTGTAAAATATTTATTATAAATTATACGAATATAAAATTTAAAAAATATGACCAGACATAACAAGAACAAGAAAGGCACTATCGATTTTCATATCTTGAAAAGTTCAATATTGTATAGTTTCTTTGAAAATGAGCATGAAAAAATTGAAATTTGTGCCATTCTGCTCAAATTATGTCAAAGGGCTCTTAAAAAACAATTCACACCGTTCGGTAGGTAGTCGCTGCGGCGCATTCGCGACTGGATGCCCACCGGGTGCCCCGCGAACTCGAGGCGCGTAGCATGACGCGCTTTCCGACCGTTTGTATGAAGATAGAATACTGTATAGATAATATTACCGTGCTATAGTCTAAAAAAAAGTGGTCCTAATGATGAGCGGAATACGTAGTTCTTGGTTCTGTCGTAGGTTTTTTTATACCCGTTATATGCTACATAAAAATCTGCGATGTTTCCGCTGAGAAAGTTTATAAGTAGGTACCTAGGTAAATTATTTGTGATCGGTTTGTGATATAAGTACCTACGTGCCTACGAGTAGGAGCGAAAATATTTAATTTAATTATTTTGTGATAAATATTTTTATATGTGTATAAATATATAATAGTATAGATATATAATAAAACTTTAATTAATAAAAAGTTAACTAAGTCTTTCTTTGTAAATATTATTATCTATACTTATGGCACAGTCAGCTTCATAAATATCAGAGTGTCAAGACTGATCATAATTATCTAACAGACACCAATTCAATATTATATGCGCTGTTAGAGTATCTTATTGTTGTAACCATCCAGAGTAGTCAATATTACCTAAACAACACAATTCCAATATGTAATGTGTTAACCGTTTCGGAGATCCAGCAAAACCACAAACGTTACCCCAGCAAAATCTTGAATAACTTCGCAGCCGAAGAAAGAACAAACACCAAATAAGTTGCAACATTTATCCCGCCTAGAATGTGGCTCAGGCTGTCTGGACAAATCTTCAAAATAGCTTACATTTAAGTAGGTCAATAGGGCATTTTATGTGACGGCTAACCACCCTTACTTCAGAAGTGGTGACGCTACAGAATCTTAGATAATCGATCGAAACTGTGTCCAGCCAGCTTGAAAAACCACTTTTCGCTGGTCTCTCAATCTCGGTAACGGAAGTGATTTTGACGACTTTTTGCATGTCAACGGGCGTCACATAAATTTGTGACGGGCATCGAGCTAAAAGTTTCGTGATACGTACAGCGGTTTATTAGAAAAATGCAAAAATCTGTGTCCAGCCAGCTTGAATTTACGTATAAAACTTCTGGCTGGCACTTCTGAATCTCGATAACGGGAGCGTTTTCGAATATGGTTCCTCTACTAACTAAATGTGACGCAAGTTGTGACGGTAATAACGTTTGATTTATGGCGTCACGTGTAATGGTTTACGAGAAATCAATTAAAAACTGGTGTCCAGCCAGCTTGAAGTTCAAGCTGGCTGGACACACATATCTCCGCTGCCTGATGGTCTACGGCCTTCGAAATATGTTCAAGTTTTTGTGACGGGGACGATAATGATAATCTGATGTTGTGACGGAGAAAGTTTACGTAGTTTCAAAGATATTGATCGTTAAATTATTTTCATACAAACACTGCAGTAGGGTTACCAATATTGTAGGTTTTATGTAGAAACAAGTATATTATTTTAAGGCTTTAATGAACGAAAATACGTGTATTGGTGATATTAATACCTACCTACTAACCTACATTTACAGTACCTAGATATTTTAATCGATAGAAGACAAAAGCGTAGAGGTGTTGAAAGGGGGTAATTTTTTGCGTTATTGATTATTTACGTGCAGATAACTACTCTTTTTAGTGGGTAAGTATTGGTTTTTCATGGTAAGCATAAATAATTAATGCTATTGCATAAATAATGCTATAGCAACACAGGATACAATGGTTTCTTTTTTCTTCTAAAAATTCTATTAAAAGTAAATACTTTCCGGCAAAGAGAGTCAAAAATATTTTAAGTATATTTAGTTATATTTTACTGTAAAAATATTTTTTAGGAAATATCTTGGTCACGAAAAGATACTGAAAAATTTCTGAACGTGCTCATACGCTGCCGCAGACCGACTTGGGTTCAATAGGTAGGTAGTTGATGTTGGTGTCGCCATCTGTTGCTTAAAGTTGGTACTACTAGGACAACTGTTCGAATCATAATTATGTTCTCTTCCTCTGAATCAGACTCTTTCATCACCCGCATGCTATACCGATTATGGCGCGCCCTACGACTAGGTACTTACTCTGAGTTTTCTCAAAAAAATGATAGTTAATATTTTCTCATTGAAGTGGGAAAAAAGAAATCAAATTAACGACGGTAAAGCATTTATTTTAATTAGGTACCTTATTTATTCTTTATTGCACAAAAAATAGTAGATGTGGGTACAAATCTTCATCCTAGCGAATATCCCAGTTGCATTTCGAAAGCTTTCACTTGGAAGCCTGGCCCCTAATCGGAGAGTAAGTAGATAGGGTCGGACTTCGAAACGAGTCGCCTGAATCTGAGGAAACTGAATGTGTAGGGGGCTCAAGGAAGCTCCGTAAGATCACCCTTTTTTTTTTTTTTTTTTTTTTTATAAATAGGTCAAGCAAATGACTCCATTCCACCTGATGTTAAGCAGAAGTGGAGTCCAAATGCGAAGATAGCTGGTGCGAGAGATACACTGCCGCACTAGCCACCCTTGCCTTGCTGACCTGCAAGGTGCTTCTTCACGCCTCTTTTGAATGACCCAGGATTGTAGGAAGGAGGGAACACGTGTGCAGGCAGTGAATTCCATTTCTTGATTGTGCGACAAAGAAACGAGTTGCCAAATTTCTTAGTTCGCGTTGGAATGGTAGCCACAGTTTGTCGGTGACAACGTAGGCCAGCACGCGTAGTCCTTAGAAGGAAAGGAGATGGTGGGATTAGGGAAAAAATCTCCTCAGAGCACTCGCCGTGGTACAGACGGTAGAAGGCGCTCAATGACGCAACATTGCGACGCAATTGGAGAGGCTCAAGGTGTTTGGTCACCTCTTCGTCGCCGATGATGCGGGCCGCGCGACGCTGCAACCTATCCAAAGCATCGAGTAAGTACTTTGCAGAGCCATCCCACAGGTGCGAGCAATACTCCACGCAGGACCGTACTTGCGTCTTGTATAGCAAGCACAGTTGATTTGACGTGAAAAAACGCCGCACCTTGTTCAGGACTCCGAGTTTCCGTGAAGCTGTTTTTATCACGCCTTCGATGTAGTCCTTCGGATTCAAGTCGCTACGAACCTCCATACCGAGCAAGGTGATACTGCTCTGTAGCGTTAGTGTTGTGCCCTGGAGAGAGGGAAGGGAAAGGAATGGCGACGTTTTAGCCGTAAACGCGCACACCTGAGTTTTCTTGGCATTGAACTCAACCAGATTTGCTGTACCCCATTGAGAAACAAGGTCGAGCTCTCGGTTGAGTTCAATGACAAGATTCTCACGACTCTCTACCGTTTCTGCTCGTCCAGCCCTTGCGTGTCCAAAGTAGCCCGCATGCACTGTACTGTCGTCTGCATAGCAATGGATGTTCCCAAGAGGAATCATATCATTGATATGCAGAAGAAACAGTGTAGGGGATAAAACGGACCCCTGGGGAACACCAGCATTCACTGTCATGAACCGCGAACTGCATCCGTCGGAGAGGACACGAATTCTTCGCTCATGCAGGAAGCCGGCCACCCAGGTACAGAGCTGAGCAGGCAGACCATATGTCGGAAGCTTGGAGAGAAGACTTTTGTGCCAGACCCTGTCAAAAGCTTTGGCGATGTCAAGGCTGACAGCCAGTGACTCGCCACGCTTGTCCATAGCTTCACCCCAGACATGCGTCAAGTACGCTAGAAGATCACCCGTCGATCGTTTCGGCCTAAAGCCGTACTGTCGATCGTGGATCAGTGAGTGATCTTCTAGGTAACGGATCATGTGGTTGTTAAGGATCCTTTCCATAACTTTGCATAGTACTGAGGTGATTGCTATTGGCCGGTAGTTGGCCGGGTCTGAGCGGTCCCCTTTTTTGGGTACAGGCTGCACATTAGCCTCTCTCCAAGTCTCCGGCACCTGTCCAGTAGAGTATGAGAGCTGGTATAGGCGCGTCAGTACGGGAGACAACTCCGCTGCACATTTTTTAAGAACAACCCCCGGGATGCCATCAGGCCCACTAGCTTTCCGGACGTCGAGTGATTGCAGTTCCGCACGAACTTCACGCTGCCTAATTTTAATCTCAGGCATCGTGGAGCCACAATGAGGTAGTGAAGGTGGCAGTGCATTGCAATCATCGAGTTTTCGTGTCTAGTGTTTTATGCACCTACATGGCTGGGTGATAGGTAGGTTAGGGTTTTTTCGTATATTTTGAGGTAAATTTTTTATAAAAAAAGTAAGCATTTCCGGCATTCGAAATTTACGGGGGGCGACTTCCACCCCCTCCCTTCCTTCCCCCCACCCTCCTCTACCTCCAAAAAAGGAGACTTATTTCGAAATTCTTACCAGTAGATATACAAATGGTGGACTTAATTAGGAAAGAAAACTATTCTGACAATCTGACTATTCAACTCGTAAAAACTAATGATGGGCAAAAAGTAACACAAAATAATAAGTGGGGGCTCTTTTTAGGCAGCGCTGGTAGTCAATTATTATTTTGAATTAACACTTATTTACGCTTTTTTAACCGAATTCAAAAAAGGAGGAGGTTATTAATTCGACTGTATGTTTTTTTAGTGTTTCTTACCTCATAACTCGTTACTGAGTGGACCGATTTTGAAGATTCTTTTGACCTTTGGAAGCTAGTGCTTGTCATGGGGTCCCATTTAAATTTTATCGACATCTGACAAATAGTTTTTGAGTTATCCCTAATAATGCCTATTTAAGTGACATTGATGATATCATAATTTTATCACTTGTGTGTCTTGAGGTAGTTCGTAGGTAGTAGGTAAGATCTTGAAGTAGTTTCCTGAAAATTTCTATACTTAAAACACAAAAAGGAGGAAAAAACCGCCTTCAAAACTAAAAACGGGAAAAATAAAAATTTTGTTTATAAAAATCTAATTTTTTTGAGGTCGGTGCCAACCTCAATATTTGTAATAAACGTTGTCACTTGTATTCGGGACCGACCTCTAAAAACATTTAGATTTTTATAAACAAAACTTTTATTTCTCCCGTTTTTAGTTTTGAAGGCGGTTTTTTTTATTTAATTTTTTTTTACTGCGGGAAAACCTATTCTCACGGAAAAAATCAAATACAATGCAGGTGTGGCCACAACCGGCCGATAAGTCGATTAAAAAGAAATCCTTTATTTATGTAAAATTATGGTCACCTAACATTATTAATAGATGTTTGTATGGAAAAAATTTAATGATCAATATCTTTAGAACTACGTAAACTTTCTCCGTCACAACATCAGATTATCATTATCGTCCCCGTCACAAAAACTTGAACATATTTCGAAGGCCGTAGACCATCAGGCAGCGGAGATATGTGTGTCCAGCCAGCTTGAACTTCAAGCTGGCTGGACACCAGTTTTTAATTGATTTCTCGTAAACCACACGTGACGCCATAAATCAAACGTTATTACCGTCACAACTTGCGTCACATTTAGTTAGTAGAGGAACCATATTCGAAAACGCTCCCGTTATCGAGATTCAGAAGTGCCAGCCAGAAGTTTTATACGTAAATTCAAGCTGGCTGGACACAGATTTTTGCATTTTTCTAATAAACCGCTGTACGTATCACGAAACTTTTAGCTCGATGCCCGTCACAAATTTATGTGACGCCCGTTGACATGCAAAAAGTCGTGAAAATCACTTCCGTTACCGAGATTGAGAGACCAGCGAAAAGTGGTTTTTCAAGCTGGCTGGACACAGTTTCGATCGATTATCTAAGATTCTGTAGCGTCACCTCTTCTGAAGTAAGGGTGGTTAGCCGTCACATAAAATTCCCTATTGACCTACTTAAATGTAAGCTATTTTGAAGATTTGTCCAGACAGCCTGAGCCACATCGCCTAGACCACTAAAAGTATAGCTAATATTTATTTCAATATTCCAATTAAAAAAGATTTTTTTTGCTGCGGTAACGTTACCCCAGCAGAAAAAGGAAATGCCCATGTGAAAACGACCTAACTTTGTCTCATGGCTTGAGGCAAAAGAGGCTCGACCATCCCGCCTAGCATGACCACCGAAACGCGATATGATATAGCCATTTATCGCTTTGAACTGTTAAAAATCATTTGATTTAACCACCAACTTGAATTTTTTTCGAAACTGCGAACATGTGTAAGGCTTATACATATTCGCAGTATCGGTAAAATTTCAAGATTACTTAGGTACAGTCAGCTTCATAAATATCTGAGTGTCAAGACTGACCAAAATTATCTAACAGACAAAAATTCAACATTATATGCGCTGTTAGAGTATCTTATTGTTGTAACTAGCCAGAGTACTCAATATTATCTTAACAACACAATTCCAATATTATGTAATGTGTTAAGATGACCAATAATATATTCGCGAATAACTATTCAATGGTATCTAAGCACTCAAAGTTATCAAAAATATCTTGGTAGTAAAGAAAAGTAAACGCTAATCCGGGGTACTACGGTCCATATACTACCTTCCTGTAAACGAAGGAAAACTAACCAGAGCTGTCATATGCATATGTCATATGACAAATGCAGGGGCAATTACCTTCTCTGTGTGCAGGGGCTCTAAATCTAAGGTATTAATTTTACCAAATTCTACAGATCATTATATTTATTATTATAAATTAATTGCTAAAATGCTGAAATTAAATGCTGATTAAAATATCAATCAATGAAAAGAAAATATTTACAGATTTAAATGCAATTTTCCATTGCAACTTAGACATGTTTCTGGATAAAAGGCTGCATATTTAATCGAATTTAGTATGTCATGGGCCATGACTAAATCATCATCAATAGCCATATAATGTCTCTGCCGAGGGTCTCGAGCCTACCCTACATTAGGGGCGATTAGAACTTAGTCAACCACGCTGGCCAAGTGGCGGTTGGTCGTATGCGTTCCCGTTGAGGGTCCACATTGGAATTTTAAGCTTTTGAATGCGTCAGCCTATAGTAAAAGTTCTCAAACAATTGTAAATTTAACCTTTCATTTGTAAGACACTCAAAATTTATAATCGGTTGAAGGTGGCCCCTCAATCGTGACTGATAGGTATGCATATCTTATAATCTAGGTATTTCAAATATGATTGTGGTTCCCACTTAATAATATGAACTTATGGCGTTCGATCTAGAGACCACCTTTTGCATGCTACGTCTTTTTATTCAGTGAACAGGAAGGTGTGATATTTAATATAATTATTTTTACTAATGTTTTACTAAGAGTAGTCATTTATAGAAGTTGTAAATTTTACCTAGATTATAAGATATGGATACCTGTCAGTTACGATTAAGGGACCACCTTTAACAGATTACTTATTACTTTTGAGTATTTTCTTTTACAAATGACAGGTTGAATTTACAATTGTTTGAGAACTTTTACTATAGGCATAGTTTATTTTATTATTCTGTATGTTAAATCATCAATGCAATTAAATACTACACACATTTTTTCCTCTTCTTTTAGGATATATTGCTCACAATAATGCAATCATCTGCTATGACACTGCTGAGAGTCTCAATTAAAATATTATTTATGTCCTCTAGTTTAAACTATTTAAAATAATATTGACGATCTTTCTTTATTTCTGTTGCGTTATATTTTGTCACCTTGGGTTATCAATCTCTGATAACATCAATTCAAAATCGTTTAGGGAGTTCGTCCACTAGCGACAATCTCTAAGCTATTTCGTGATAGAATATAAAATAATCAGAGTCCAATATTGAAACGCCTAGTTGTTACAAAAAGTTGCTCATCATTCACTGTTTTACAGGAACGAGCGGAAATTAACTTGCTAACAAAATTGCTCACTAAATCGCTGACAGAAGTTGTCATAAAAATTCGTTGCTACCGTGGGCGAGATCCCATGGCAAATTTTCCGTCTAAAAATGGTAACTAAATTAAAACATAACAAATCGCAAAAATACCAATTTAAAGTAAAATCTGTGAAGGCCCTTAATGTCTAACTTTCAATCTATTGAAAATGGAATAATCTATGTAAGTGAAGATATTTATGAGTACTCTGAACGCTTAGATACCAATGAACAGTTACGATGCGTACATATTAAAGATCATTTTAATCGTGTATATGTAATTGGAGATTTATGGTATGAAGATATATAAGACTGGTTGTTTGTGTACATTATTTTGATTACTTTAAATGCAAAGATATTATTGAAACTTTGCTCCAAACATGTTTTTGACCACTTTGGCATCTCATATCATTATGAAGCTGACTGTACATAGATTTTCAAAAATCATAGACATAGACTTTCAAAAATCATTGGATATAAAATCCAATGATTTTTCAAAGTTCAAAGAGATAAATGGCTATATCATATCGTGTTTTAGTAGTCATGCTGGTTCACCCTTGTTTGGTATAACAATATATATATATAGTCGAAAATTATTTCTTCGAACAAAGTTTAAGATAATAATCACTTTGTATAATATCGATTGACATAATTTTCATTTCATCGAATGTTCATTTGCGATAACAACATTTGCGCTATTGATCAAAAAGAATAATGTTCATTTGATGTATTATTCAGGTGGTATAATTTTCATTTCATCGAATGTTCAATTGAACAATAGGTTAGCGAGGAGCGAAGCGACGAGCGAGTTAGGTTGACATGAACACAGCGCACGAGCCGAGCGAGCGAAGCGAGCGTGCCGCGGAAGCGGCCGCAGAGTGCCAGAAGCGACTTTAGGGCGTTTTCACTGAATTATTTACTGAACTGAATATTCGATACGATCTTTCGACCAAATCATTATTAGTCTAGTTAAACATTAAATTAAATTAGTGCATTTGAAAATTCGGTGAAATGAAATTATGTCAAATAAACAATTATGCTAAATAAAAATCTACCAATTAAACATTAGGTTAAATAAAATTAGTGCAAATGAAAATTCGGTGAAATGACATTATGTCAAATAAATATTTATGCTAAATAAAATTCTACCAATTAAATATTCGGTCAAATGAATAATTATGCGAAATGACTTTATTGCAACTAAAATTAGACGAAACGATTTTCGAGCAAACGTTGTTATACCAAACAAGGGTAAACCAGTCATGCTAGGCAGTCAGGAAGAGGTTCAGCACAGCGCGTTAAGAGCGACGTTCGGAGCATGCTCTAGCCACTCCTATCCGGCGTAGACGGAGTGGTAGAAGGCGGGCGGCCACGAGTGCCAGTCTTCTTTCCCATTCGTACGGGCAGTTTCCGCAACTCGACGACTGGTGCGCCTATTTTGGTGATTTGGAGGGTGTGGGCCAGATCACTCCATTCATGCTAGCTCCATCAGGAAGTCGCCTAACGCCTTGATGTTACCAAGCAACCTGGACGGTCCTCGACGACTCGAGGAAGTGGCCCGAAATTCTGCTCGAATTTCCAGCTCTAAAATGAGGCATGCACATGCTCCTCATGTGTACACCGGAGCTCTCATCTGGGGATCGTCTTGTACCCTAAGGTATAATATACCCCTCAGGCGTAGCCAAGTAGGTACCATATTTTTTGTCACAATCATCATTTGTCCGAAATATAGATCAAGACTTAAATTGGAAATTCCATGTTGACAAACTAAGCAATAAAATAAATAGTTTCGTATATGCTCTTAAGAGCGTTTACGCCGTACGGCAGACTCCAAGTTTAGGTATTTACACGCTGTGCGGTCATTCCCTCTCGCATTACTCGCGCTGCCGTCCAGGTACAGAGCACAAAAACAAATTCGATACATTTTCACAAAATGAAATTAAATATACAATACAAGTTATTTAAATTGAATACTATGGAAAATTAACGGTTACACATTTAACATGAATTAAATTTTGAATATATATGTAAGTAATAATAACATCTGGTGGCCACCGGCCACCCTTGTCGCACCTATCATATAGTACTAGGGTATAGTAGTTCATGTTACTGTCACGTAATAGGGTTTATTAAAACACGAGCGGGGTTTTAAAAAACGAGCCTTGGCGAGTTTTTTAATAATATCCCGCAAGTGTTTTAATACCTAATTATGTACAGTACATAAACTAGCGTCCCTTTGGCTCCCTTTGCCGTCCCGGTTTGCTCTAATTTTTTGATTTTTGAGAAAAATAACTGTAACGTATTGAGCCGAACATGTTGCATACTGGTCATTAATTATGCAACAGGTAAATGACCTTTATTTTCATTTTGATTATCTTTGTTAAAAAGAATGTCATTTGAGGTATATCATTGAGATAATAATTTTAATATTATGTCATGAGTGTAGATATTTTTTTGTGTTGGCTATTCCATTTATCGAGGAAGGCTCTAGGCTATTTTATAACCGACATTAACGCGAGCGAAGCCGCTGGCGGCCACTAGTATGATATAAATACTTGTCGCGAGATTTACTTGTGTATATCAGCGATTGAATAAATAAAGAGATATGAATAATAGAAGCAAATCTTGCCACAAGCATATATATCATATAACTAGCGTTCAGCCCGTGGCTTCTTTTGCGTATTGTTGGTTATTATATACATAGTTAGCCTTTCTAGATGCATCGTCAACCTCACACAAAAACAATTTTCAAAATTGGTTCAATAGATCCAGCAATTACCTCCTACAACGTCACAAAAAAACAATTCACAAACTTTTATCATCACAGCCTTTATAATTCATTTCACTACTGGAAGACAAGACCTCTCCTTTTCAATGAAGGAGGTATAGGCAGTAGTCCACCACGCTTGCATAATGTGGATTGGTAGTCAATACCCCTTTGCTGGCCTATTAGTCGCCGTCTACGACACCCATTGGAGCATATGGGGTGATGCTATTCTACTCTGCCGGTATCACGTATGGCTATTCACAAACTTACATAAACTATTTACAAACTTTAACTCTTTGTCATATTAGTACATACTTACCTATATTTTTTTTTTAAATGCAATTTAAGTTTACTTTCTTGTTTTTAGAGCAATTAAGTAAAATCTTTGTTTTTAAAGTTTTTTATCAGTAATTTATTGTATAGTTATTTTGACACTTTATTTTAAAAGTATTTAGCAAAAACCATTGACTTTGCTAAGTAAAAAATACATAAATTGGAACATAGAACTTCCTTTTGAAGTTCGTGTATAACCTGAAAGAATACATAAGGACAAACAAACATAGGGACAAGAACGAACAGTACAACAAAATTGTACAGAATCAAGGTGTGGAGGGAAAGCCAAAGCAAGGACCACGGGTTTATCGTTCTGTACATACCTATGATATTTTAAAGAATTATTCTCCATCTCTTAACCGTTACCGAATATTACTATGTGGACCATAATATTAAAAGAATAATCCTCAAACTCCTAACTTTTGCAGTTTTACCCTCCATCATCAGCTCACCTGAAAAACCTGATAGAATAGAAATAGAAAGAAAAGAACTTAATTCAACTGTCGATCTATACGAAGGTACACATAATATTTAAGGAATTATCATCCAACTCCTAACTATTAGGAGTTTTTTTTTCATCGTCAGCTTACCTGAATAACATAAAATGATACAACTATCGGTTTATAAATACATATATTAATTCAAGAATTATCATTCAACTCCTAATCATGGAGGAGTTTTACCTGCCATCACCAGCTCATTAACATGATATGATGACTACCAGACGTAAATACTTCAATAGCTTCAGGAAATAAAATATGAAGCATATAATACCTGCATATAAAATTTGAGAGTTGCTCTCGATTTCCTCGGAATCTCATCATCAGATCCTGACTTGGTGACAATAGCACCATATCAGAAGTATTTAGAAAATAGGTCCACAATTAACAGAGATATCCGTGAACATTCATAAAATAATACATAGAGTGCAACATAGAACTTTATATGAAGTCGGTTATCAATACTAAAAGTATCAACACCATCGTTCGTTCTGTAGTAGCATTACGAATATTTACGCGTGATCACGGAGCTAGCACCGAGCGACGTGACCTCTCTCCGACAAGCCTCATGGGCGACTGATTTGAAAGCGATTGCGCGGACTGTTTTATACTGATTTTTAAATAATTGTTATAAATATATTATAGTTTGTTCAGATATCATTTTTATACCAAAATTTAGAGTATTTATTCTTCTTTTAAATTACATCATTTGTTTCTTCAAATAAGGGATATTAATTTTTAGAAATAGCAATTTTCCAAATCGTATTTTCGTAATACTTGCAGTGTGATTTGATTTTTCTTTAATTAGTAATTCTATGAAATTTAATTTTTTTTCTTTACAACTATTTTGTTCGGGATATTGTTAGTTACACAGTATTTTTTATTTCATTGTAATATTAGCCTTTTCGGATATTAAGGGCTTCGAAATTGCATCTAAACGTAAAATTTTAAAAATGCTGTTAAGATATTTTGTTATAATTTATGAATAAAGAATTAAATGAAATATTTTCCTTTACAACTTTTTGCGAAAGAATATTATCTAGTAGTTTTTATAACATTTATATTGATAGAATAAGAATTCATGGAAATTAAGAAGCTCAAAAAGTGCCGATTTTCGCAAAATACGCGTAAACGCTCTTAAAAAGTAGTAAAAGTAACTGACAAAAAAACTGCCATTATGGCATACCATTCGTACGTTGAATCAATCCTTCGTTATGGTTTAATTATATGGGGCAACAGTACAGATAGAAATAGGGCATTCATTGCGCAAAAGAAATGCATTAGAGCTATTTGTGGTATACCTCCTGACGTGTCCTGCAAACCTTTATTTAGGAACCTTGGACTACTACCGTTACCGTCTCTGTATATATATGAAATAAGTATTTTTGTGTACAAGAATTATGATTTATTTAAGAAAGCATTCGAGGCCAACACGAGACTTAAAAGGAACCCTAGCAGACTTGTATTAAGGGATATTCCCAGGTCAGATAAATATAATAAAAGTTGTCTTGCTATGTGTGTAAAAGTATACAATAAAATTCCAAATGACATAAAAATACTAAGTTTTAACCAATTTAAGAAAAATATGTTATCATGACTACAAGAAAATATGTTCTATGACATTAACGATCTTTGGAAGTGTAAGAATGTATAATTTTTAACATTTGCATGCAATAGAAATTTGCAAAACATGTGATCGTATAAATTTTATGACATTAACGATCTTTGGAAGTGTAAGAATGTATAATTTTTAACATTTGCATGCAATAGAAATTTGCAAAACATGTGATCGTATAAATTTTGTAACACCTTTTATACCATGTTTTATGTGAATAAAGATATGACTATGACTATAACTTGCCGAAGTTAATGTCACATAATATCATATGCCATAAAATTAAAATCCCTAAATATATACAAAAAACTTAAAACTATTTTTAATAAAAGTTAAAGTCCTAAATTCAAATTACTGTTCATTTATCCTAATAATATTTTTTAAAACAAACATGTTATGGAAAATGATTTTCGGACAAACAATTTTAGGAGAAGATAGGGAGAGTACCATTTGTATTATCAATCAATAAAACAGTTGTACTCATGTGGTTTTTATTTTTTCCCTTTAAGAAACATGTAAACAAGCCACATCATGCATACAGCAAGCATGTGAGCAGCTTGTAAGCAAGCATGCAAGCAATCATACAGCATGCTAGCGAGCATGCAAACAAGCGAGCATGCAACATGCAGCAGGTATGGTTTCTGTCACGGCTCCGGCGGGTCCCATGCGAGCTTATCGTCGCAGGTGGTCGGCCAGCAAGCCGACGTTCCTCAGCAGCAGAAGCACGCTGAAGCTCCTAGCTCACGAATTTTTGAACATTATGGTTATTGAACCTTATAGCAAGCGTGTTATGGATAAATGATTTTCGGACAAACAATTTTAAGAGAAGAAATGGAGCCCTGTGCGCCGTACCGGAAACGTCCCCACAAAGGGCTGGGTACCGATAGTATGGTGGGTATTCCCAGGAACTCCCGGGTGAGTCCCAAACATGCACTTTCTAGCCCATATAGCAGTACAGTCTGTAAAGGATTTTCCATCGAAAATAAGACGTTAATAGAAAGAAAAATTCAATACTTTAAGAGATATTTAATACATAACAAGCTAAGAAAACTAGTGTTTATATACATTTACAGTTAGTTACTATCATATGTTGTCGACATGTTCAAACAATGGTTGTGTAGGAAGAAGATAATTATTAGGGTGAATCTTTTGACTGATTATTGTGACTTTGAATTTATTAAAAAATGACATTGAAGGAAGTGTTGTTGCGTTTCTTGCTTTGATTAACGTGAAATATATTACAAGGCTTATCACTTACATATTTAAATATTGCCCCACATAATCTCTCTTACTTTTGATGAAATGTTTCTTAATTTAATATAAAGATCTTTCACAATGGTTTAAGATTTGAAAAATTCTTAATGTTTCTATTTCTTCATTTATTTATTGCTATTTAAATATGACTGTTGTTTGAATATAATAAACATCAAACGTCAAGTAACCACAGAGTAACCAAGTAAATCTCTAACAGCTGTTATAACTTAAAATACAAGTCCATAAAATTCCTGTGCTTCGGGTTCCCCTTCACTACCGTCCGCTTCACTCTCCTCATCGGATTCCGGTGCATCAAAATTATCAATGTGAGGCATCAATATTTTATTGGCACATCGTTCATTGTGGTAAGGTGATACTAAAATCTCATATTTTTTTACTCCGATTTCCCTGTCATCATATGGGATGTAGCAAACTTTGTGTGATGGCTGAACTTTTCCAGGGACATAATGGCCATTATACAGAGCTCTGCCTACATATAGCCTTTCATTATCGCGAGTCTCAGAATATCCTCCCTCTACTGCTCCAACGGGGATCCTATCTTCAGTTGTTGGTATCCACATGCAGTCATATCCACATAAGACCTAAGAAGGAAAAAATGGTTATACAATAGCAATTTCTTTCATGGCTAAAGGTTCTTTGGATAAAGGTTTCTTTTTAATAGAGATGACATTGTTAGGCATACATCAGCTTGTAAGAGAAACGAAAGGTTTGAATAAATTCGTCGTGATTCATTAATCCTGTCGTATAGCTGAGTGAAAACAATTTGGTCTTATTTTTTAGTTTTCTATTTAATTTGCTATAAATTTAAAAATTTTCATATCATAACTTTAAACTTTTGACATCTGGACGTTTGACATCTCAACCTGTGCGTTGTTGTGTAATATAGCTAGCTAGCTACCTAAGCTGTGCGTTCATTTAACCCTAGAGTGGTCGCGCGGATTACATATGTAATCCACACGTATTAATTTGTCAATTTCTAACAAACCGTCTGCGGAAAATACGAGCGCGTCAAGGTACTCTCTAATAAGTGATTGAAGATCACACTCAGGTGCTCCATGAGCATCAATCGCGTGATATTGTGTCACAGTGGGTCCTCAAAGTTCGCGGATTGCAATTGTATGCCGCGCGACCAATTACGTAAGTATTTTGATCATACGCATTCTTTATATATATATATACAGTGGCGTAGCTAGGCGTGGGCGAAGCGGCCCCTCGCCCGCGGCCTCGCACATAAAGGGGCCTCGCGTGAGCGAGGCCCCTTTATCTGCAAGTGTTACTAAAAATCTTATTTTGATGTAAATTAGTTTATATTTTAATGTTCATAATTTCATCCTACATAAAACAAAATTATAAATATCGATATGACGGAATCGAACATTTTCGGTATCGATCTTTGCGTTCTCATCCCTAGACTCAGGATTTTGTTTGACTTAAGCTACGGCCGCACACATCGCGATAACATTCGTACGATAATCTTTGCCTTCGGCCTACCGCGAATGTGCATGGCCACACATTGCGCGCTGTAAAGTATGTCGCGATGTGATCGCGATGTTACGCAAAAAACAAAATGAACGCCGCTGTCGGCCTATATTTTAGGGCAATCATTTTTTATTCTGTCAGGAATTATTGTTTAAGAAAAAAGCAAGGCCAAACAATATTGACTCACACTCCTAATTGCTAATAAGTTCTAAAATCTTGTCGTTATTCCAATCCATTGTAGAAAACTAATTTAAACCAATACGTGCGATGTGCACGATGTCTGTGCGCCGACTGAAGACCACGAAGTTTGGCCACGCAAGCAAAGGACATCGCGATAAAAACGCTTTGATGTGCGCCAGTTTACCGACAATGGCCCGATGTCCTTGCGACTTCGCACCAAGTGCCGAAGTATTCGCGAATACTTGGCTAGACACATCGCGATAACGCGAAT
This sequence comes from Elophila nymphaeata, assembly GCA_955850985.1. Lineage (NCBI taxonomy): Eukaryota > Metazoa > Arthropoda > Insecta > Lepidoptera > Crambidae > Elophila > Elophila nymphaeata. The sequence goes on from OY039067.1 coordinate 22,922,172, forward strand.
ATTCGCGACATCGCGATGTGTGCGGCCGCAGCATTATAGCGATGCACCGGGTATTCCCCAATCTTTGTTTCTGTCTAACTTTCGTTCGTCCATTACGACCCGGCAGACGTAGTTATCTAGCTAGTTACTTAACTACTTAAAGTGTGTGCATTTCGTCTTGTGAAATTGTGTGTGACTGATTACATTGGTCGTGGACACTTATCGCTATCATTAAGTGTATAATTTAAATACACAATAAGTTGATAATAATAACTGTATCATTTGTTTGAATATTTTTATAGCTTTTTAATTTAGCGTCAAAAATCGACTACAAATCTTTACTTCAAGACTTTAGCAAAGCAAAGAGCCGAAAGGCATTCTTTTTGTAAAGATTAGATCATGCAAGTTAGTAATAAACTCTTTTTTTTTATTATGACTCATGTTTTCTGTTAAATTATATTTCATTTTCGTCATCACAAAAAATGGTAGGGTCGCTAATAGGTAGATACTGAAAAGAAAGGGCCTCGCTGATGCGCCTCCGCCCACGTTCATATTATATATATATCTAGTCGTGGATTCGCTTATGTACTAGTCATAGTTACTATTATATTGTAAAACATCAGAAGGTGGAGGCCTGGTGGTCTGTAACACAAGTATCTTTTTACTTACCATAGATCACCAGTCTCCACAAACAAGCATATGGACAAATTAGTGACTAGATTATATCATGTATAAAAAATTGTTTGTGGTGATAAATAAATAAATTTATTATTATTATTATTATTATATTTTTGGCTATTTACAGTTGATTTTAAGTTTATTTGTTTATATTTAATATATATTTGATCATTGTTATGTGTTGAAGTGACTAGAATTTTAATAAAAATATTTTTTTTAGTAGTACAAGGGATGATCGGGAGGCTGCTCAGATAGAAGCTTGGCTGACTGAAGCTGACGAGGAAAGTGAATTCTGAAGAAGACCATATTGAAAAGCTGTACTGTGATTTCTTATGTACCTACGTAAGTCCAACAGAGTTGTAATTTTGATGTCAACACTGCATAATGACCCTGCAATCGATACCGATACAGGAGACTGTCGTAAGCTAGAAATAATAACATACTATAATCGAACAATAAACGGCGTCAACCTGGTGGATAAGATCAAGAAGACGGCATTTGGCTGTCTTCTTTGACTTGCTCTATCTCACCGCCCTAAACGCACTATGTATATATATTCTCTAAATAAAGATTTTGCACGCATTCGTCGTTGTGACTGCCTCGTCGACCTGTCTCTGCTTTGGATGAAACCATTAGCACATTGGACATTAGGACCATACCAAGAACACTATCATTCAAAAACAAAGACAACCTTGACTGTAGTCAAAAATAAAATACGACAACAACGTCAGCAAAGACATAAAGTCGTTCTGTGGGTCGCTGTTATGACCGCAGAAAAAGCTGCAATAAAAGCACTTGAAAACTATGCAACACATGCAAAATAAAATATTTGTGGCGATCATTCAAGAATCATCTGTCTAACTTGTATAGAAAATATTAATTAGAATTAATTATTTGCGAATAGTATTTTTGTGATCTCAGTTACACCAAACAATGTGATTTTGAAGATGTCATTGAAGATGTTTTTGAGTTTTTATGTTAAATCCTTTCTGAAACACTTGTCATAAGACCCTTTCCTTAACCAAATAAATCCAAAAACAGCCAAAAGCAGACATACAGGAATAATTGATATTGCTTTTACCAGCAAATCAGTACCATACAAAGGATTTCCTTGTATTACCGTTCCATTCCAACATAAGTCTATTATTTTTGCAATTCCAGTATGAAAAAAATAGCCAAAAACCATAACTATCATGTTTGATACAGCTGTGGCCAAGCCTACCAAGTTATTGTTTACATAACTTATTGCCTTGTAAATAGTAATTACCTGATACCCAGATGCAAAGCCGATAACAAGAAGTGTAGGTAATGCAATATATAAACCGCCAACTTGTGTAAAAAGCAAAAGAAAGCTAGCGATCATTGCAAAAGAACACGCAATAATCACCTCGTAATGTTTGTCTGGATACTTCTCCAGTAAATAAGCGAGAAAGAATGATCCAGCCCCCATGCCTATGAACATGAGAGAGGAAAGTGAAGATGGCAAATCTCCGGTCATTTGATATGCTTCACATAAGAACGCTTTTGCCCAACCATCAGCAAAACCTTCTAGTGGCCCAACCATTAAGCCCCCAAAAAAGCTGATTAGAATGATATGTTTATTGAAAAGTACAGTTTTTAAATCTTGAAGTATGTTGTCATTTCTACTCTCCTCTATGTTACTGTTTGGCGTTATTAAAAGCAATAGCAGAGCAAGTAAACAACCAAATGCTGAGAAAGTGTATATAACATAATTCCAACCAAATTTATTGAGCAAAAAGTCTAGAGGTAATCCACCATAAATAGCTCCCAGTAACCCTATTATTATAGATTAACTAGCCATCCTTGCTGATTTTTCTTGTGAGAAATACATACTTGCAACTTTAAAGAGCCCAATTGCCGAAGCAGATGACCCAACTCCAACAATCATTCTACCAAGTATTGAGTAATACCACTCATCAAAGCATATTAGTGGTAATGTCCCAGTAAACGTTAAGACAATACATGCAGGCAAAACAAACTTTGGCCCAAATCTATCAAGGGCAAGACCAACAGGTATGTGAGCAAGCGTATAGCCTATATAATATAGCCCACCAAATTGACCAACATCTGTAATACTTATGTTAAATTTCGTTATTAATTCAGGCGCGATTATATTTGGAATTACACGTAATATATACTGGTATGCATAAAATAGTGATGCTAGCAACCATATGAAAAAGTTTCTCTGCAATCCTAATATTACCTAAAAAACAGAATTATAGGTATTTTATCAGCAAGGAGCAACACTTTTGTAAATAGCTACTCTAATCCGAGTATCTTTCTTAAAAGAGACCTTTTAGCATATCTATAACTGGTTCATGGATAAGGTATATGAAAAAAATTATACCACAGATGATAAGGATTTTTATAATTTTACCCTTGTTCATCTTAAGCTTTATTTTTTTTAACTATAAGTTTTAGTTTTGTTACAAAATTCATTTTACTTACGCTTTTATTTCGTGATACCGATTATACTTTAAATAATACAGGGTGTAAGGGACCCGCTCTCTAAAACGAAAAATATAAAGTCTACTACCTCAAAGTAAATTTATGGAATAAGCAGTTTTTTTTAAAATTGAATATTTAAAGAGTTGGTAATTTTACAACGCGCAATGTATTACGTACGTGCGGGCGGCCCGTAGCGGCCCGACGCAAGCGGCGGCGGCGCCCCGGCGCGCAACGCGTATCTAAAACTGAACAGGTTCGAACGCCCGCAGACTAAGCCCGCAGATCATGAAAACCTCTTCACAAATCTTTAGTTTAACAGAGTTACAGTCATTTTTTATGTACGGACAACATTTAGTTTTCAACCTTAAACGTGTGCATGCAGGGGCATTGAACTCGTAAAGTAGGTAATGAAACTTCAGTAAAGTAACTAACAAAAGCCAACCACCAGGACAGATGTTACACTCGAAATCATCTTAGTAGTCCGGGTACCGTTTGATAATTTTAGTAGGTACTTAAGTATCATACAAATAATAAAAAAACACAAATAAATAATCAAAGCGACGAGTAACAACTTTTGTTTTATTAATTACCTAATTAGCAAATAAGCGAAAGCGCGCGTCATCAAATCAAGTTCCCTCAGATTTTATTTGGTCTGAGGTAGTTACCTACCTACTTTTTCACTAACTTGAGAAGCACCATGACATGCTGAGTGAAAAAAATAGAAAACGAAATTGATAAAAAATTCTAACATGATAAAAGCCCGAGACAGGACTCGAACCAGGGACCTTTCGCGATCCGGGCGAATGCACTCCTCTAAGCTACACAGGACTTGTAAGGTCACGAGTTACAACGAATTTATTGAAGACATTATTTTACACACTTACACACAATCAGTATACCGATTCGTTGGTGTCCCTTTTAAAGCCTTGTAGTCTTAATTGATTTAATTTCTAGGCACGAGTAATAGTTTAGCTATCTACGTTTAAAAGTAAACAACAACAAATACCTAGATGGGTGTACGTGAACGGAGAAATAAGCCAGATTTCAGATCCAGATTCGATTCCGCACTAATACTAGAAAAATAACGAAAATGACAAGGAAATAAATAAAACTAACAATTTGATAAAAACTACGTACCTACGTTAGGCATTTCGTCTAATGAGGTGCAATTAGCGCTCCCAGATTTGGATACCTACGCCGCGATATCCTTAATGCAAGGAAGCATTTCATCCAGCTTCTCTGAGGCACATCCACTTAATATTGCTTCGTATTCGCAAGCACTGTACGCCTAATTAGAGGCAGTTTAAAACACAACTCACACACACACACAAATGAACTAGGTAGGTAATAACATTTCGTTCGTAAATCACATGCGTTTACGTTCGAAGCTAACAGCGAACTGCGCGTGCGTCCTGCGCCGTGCACCGACTGGGCGGCATTTTCATTTGTCCTTTCGGCAAATACAAAGAAGCCGCCTGTGATGCCGGTGTCTTTGTACTATCCGCCAAAGAATGCTGCCGCCGCGTGTTGGTGGTGCCGCGCAGAATAACAGCTGATCGGCCAAAAGTGATAGAATTTCTCCAAAAAGTACCTATGACTTTAATCAGTATTAAGTTTATAATGATATTTTATGTGTGCAAGATTCATTGTACTAAAGGTTATTTTTGTAGCTACTTTTGTTTGTACAGCGGTTTAATTGTGTTGCATAAAGTTCTCGTCAATACGTGAGTTATGAAATTTAGTTTGTTGAGTTTGCGTGAGAGTCTCCTAGCGCGTGTTGACTGATGACGTAGATGCCTACATTATCTTGTTTACTAGGTAACATACCTGATAGCGGTATTTTAAAACTTCGTAATAATGATGTAGGTATCCCCTCAGTAGTCTGTGGAAGAGTGGATTATTATGATGATATTTAAGCACGTAGGCGACACTGTATAATGCAGTACCTACCTACGTTATTTTACATGGGCTATTTTACATTAGAAGCCTACTTTAGTCTGTCATAAAATTTAAGAAACGGGATATCTGTTATGCTTGTGAATTATGATAGATACCTATCTAGCAGGTGTGGTAAAACATACCTAGCTTCCCTATCGTCGGGGTGCGTCAGAAAAGTTTAGGTAGTAGATGGGATGGCGCGGCCGGCCGGTATCGCTCGCGTGCGCTGACCTTGGTCAACGTGCGCGGGTTCAATGGGTCAACAACGGTCAAGGGCAAGGCCACGCAGCGGCGCTAGACGTTTCGCTCGCCCGCCGCCCGGCCCGTAGACTGCGCGTGAAATTTTTTAGTACATTGCTTTTATTGTAAAAAAAATGAATTTGTGTTTGTAAATTTTAAATTATTGTTTTATTTTGTTCTCCTGGCATGATAATACACAAAATAAGTGAAAAAAAAGTGTTAAAAATGTAATTTATTTTTGAGATTTTACCTATGACATCGTATTCAGTGTCACTAGGACTACCTCCTGTTTTCGTTTTAGGGAGCGTTTCCCTTACACCCTGTATAATTTTTAATGAAATTCAGTATCAGAAACGCTGTAGTTAACTAAATATTAACCTTTTTGTGTGTAAAATATAATATAAAAGCAAGGTGAGTGAATGAACATAGATACAATAGACAATACGCTACAAAACTACATAACAAAATACATTGAACAAACATTTGCCGCACACACAGGCAATAGATACGACAAGTTATAAAGGGAACTTTTAAGTAGTGCAGAAGAAATAATAAAACTTACTGTAAACGAAGCAAAACAATATGATAAAAGCCTAGAAGAATTACATAACAATTCAATATTTCACGATAAGAAATTTATTCAAGCTGTTGCTAAACACCAGATATTAGAATTTCTGAATACTCATCCAAAGAAGAAAGAAATCGTTGCAGAATTTAAAAATGAACATCATATCAACGAAAGCGATTTAAAAATTTTAAAGGAAGGAAAAGATTTAGTGAATAAAATAAACGACATTAAACTAACTCAACAAAATGAGAAAAATGAAATATTGAACATTAGAAAGGTACTTTCTAAATCAATAGGAATGCCCTCTTCGAGAACTGAAAAATCCAAAGCAACTTTAGTAGAAAGTCCTGAGGTGGTAAAATAGACGTACTTAACTTTTCCTAATTGGAATATACTTTTAATCCTATGATACCAAGCACTACCAAAGCAAGGGAAAATAAACGCCCAAAATTTACTGGGTCATTAAAAAACATTATTCCTATTATCGCTGCACCTATAGAGCCTATACCAGTCCAAACTGCATAAGATGTTCCAAGAGGAATAGACTTCATTGCTAACGATAGCCAGTAAAGACTCACAGAACCGCTAACTAAAATAATTACTACAGGTATAACACGAGTAAAGCCATTGCTATATTTCAGTGCTGTGGTCCATATTATTTCAACCAAACCAGCTAATAGCAAATACACCCAAGCCATAAATCAACTCTATCTTACTAAAATATTATATATAGGAATATTAAAAAGTTAACTTAGCATTTCACATGCTTTAGTAATACTATCACATCCTATTTCTAATTGTTCCTGAGAGGTTGCATAAGAAATTCTGATAAAATTTTTCAGACCAAATGCAATTCCTGGAACAACAGCAACTAAATGATCTTCTAATAAATATTCGGCAAAATCAAGATCACTATTTATTACTTTACCACTTTTCGTACTCTTACCCAATAAACCTTCACATGAGACAAACAAATAGAATGCACCCTGCGGAATAGATACTGACAATCCTGAAGCAGAATTTAGCTTTTTTACTACAAAATCTCTACGATCCTTAAAGATTTTTGTTTGTAACAATATTTACATGTGGATATTCAAGCAATACTTGCGCTATGCTTTTCAATTCATCATATGTATAGACAATTCCTGCTGGATTGTTCGGTGAATTAAGAATTAACCATTTAGTTTTCTTAGTTATCTTGCTCTTCAGTAATTCTGGTGTCAGCTTAAAGTTTTGCTTGCACTCTACAACAACTGGCAGTCCGCCAAAAAGATTTACCATATCAACATACGAAACCCTCTAATTAGGCTTTACTGGTCTAGCTGCTATTCACGATGTTAAATTCTTAGCTACCATTTTAGACCCTGAAATTGCCGCTAAAAAGCAAAGTATTGTCGATGTTCTTTGTAAAGACTCTCAAGGTTCAAGATATATTATAGAAATGCAGTTCACTAAGACCAAAGGCTTCGAAAAGCGTGCCCAATACTATGCAGCTAAAGCCTACTCAAGTCAAGCTGATCAAGGTGATGATTATCATAACCTCAAAGAAATTATCTTTATTGCTGTTGCTGATTGTATTATCTTTCCAGATAAGGCTGGGTACAAATCTAATCACGTCATTTTAGATCAAAATAGCTTTGAACATGACTTAAAGGATTTTTACTTCGTATTCATAGAACTACCAAAATTTATAAAGACAAAAGAAGACCAACTAGAAAATATAGTAGAAAAATGGTGTTACTTTTTTCGCTATGCAGGAGAAACAAGGGAAGAGGATCTAGATAAGATAGTTGGTAGTGACTTAATAATAAAACGAGCTATTGAAGAGATGAATAAGTTTAATTGGTCAGAAGAAGAATTACTAGCATATGAACAAATGAAAAAACGCATAATGGATGAGATTGCTGCTTTCGCTCAAAAATTTGATGAGGGTCTTAGAGTCGGTCAAGAAAAAGGTAGACAAGAAGGTAGACAAGAAGGCATCCAAATCGGCCATCAAAAAGGTAAAATTGAAGTTGCCAAAAACTCACTCAAGGCTGGTGTCTCTATTGATGTTATAGCTCAAATTACCGGTTTCTCTCATTCCGAAATTTTACAACTCATGGATAAAGCATAAATATTCCAGCCTATTCACTTCACTTTTCAATATTCATGAAAATCTTTCCTAAGTTAGACATACCACTAATCAAGAGTCTAGTGAACTATCTAAAATAGCTATAAAGATTACACGTAGAATTACATAGATTACTACCATAACGAAACCCTCCTATTCAGCCCTCCATATCAAAAATACATACTGTAAGTTTAATATGGATAGTACATTAACCACTTATTTCCCAATTCTAGTCTTGTACTTCTCATTCCTACTTCATTCATGTTAGTATTGGCCAATTTTGCCACCTTCACTTTAAATTTTCCACTACTTGGCATATTATAGCTCCACCCCTTATACTATAACCTACCGATTGACATTACCTCCAAGCTTAGTTACTCCTACCTCAGAAAGACAAGTTGATACTTTTGAATGGCTTTGAATAGAAGCATTACTTAAATAACTTTGAGGCTCTAAACTCATTTGCTTTGCACCATCAGCTTCTAATCTACCATCTCCGTTGTGTAATATCTGCTCTATTGATTGATTTAGCAGACCCTTATTAAATTGAGCTATAAACTTTTCAAATTTCTTCGGACTTAATTTACCAGCTTCTTCACCAGGACATGCTTTCTCTACATATGAGCTTAAAATTCCTGAAACTTCATTAAACTTACCACTCATGATTTTTACAGTAACCTCTCTCTGTATTTCCATAAAATCAATATTTAACCGGTGCATTGATACACCACTTTTTAATCCAGCTTGCTCTACTACTTTCTCAAATCCCTTTGTAATATTGAGTGCATACCCCTGTGCCTCTAGAGGAGATATAGGCTGATCTACTGTAGAAATATACTTCTGGCCTGTAACTTTTCTTAGAACCTGTACGTGATCTCAAAAAAGGGATAGAATGAGAGGATAAAGTATATAAAGTAGGATATGCGAAATTTATATCCAAGTGATATAAGTCGAGAAAAGTTTGAGATTATTGTAGCAGATCTGGAGTCTTGCAGGAAGAGAACAAAGCCGAGAACACTTGATTTATATGATGTATTTTGTGGAGTATTATACGTCCTAAAAAGTGGCTGCCAGTGGAGAATGTTACCAAAAGAGTTTCCAAAATGGCGGAATTGTTACGACTATTTTAAGAAGTGGAGTGAAAAAGCAGATGCAAATAAAGAAAGTGTTCTGGAGCTGGTATTAAAAAAAATAGTTGGCGTAGTTCGACAAAACAATGGTCGGAAAGAAAAAACCAGCTTCTGCATAATTGATGCACAAAGCGTAAAAAATGCAGATACTGCTGAAGAAAAAGGCTATGATGCTGGTAAAAAGATTTCAGGAATAAAACGCCATATTGCAGTTGATACTCAAGGTCTACCACACGCAATTTATATCACAACAGCAGAAATAACTGACCGTAGTAGTGCTGTAAAAATGATCAAAAATGCAAGAGAAAACCTCTCTGAAGTCCAAAATATACTAGTTGATGCGGGTTATACGGGAGAAAAATTTGCAACTCAAATAAAAGATATTATTGGAGCAACTGTTGAAGTGATAAAGCGCAGCGAATTACACATCTTTGCTGTATTGCCGAAAAGATGGGTTGTTGAGAGATCTTTTGCTTGGTTGGAAAAATGTAGGCGATTGTGGAAAAATTGCGAGCGGAAACTCAATACTAGCCTGCAAATGGTTGTTCTAGCCTTTACTGCTTTACTCCTCAAAAGATTATGAACAGGCTCTTAGAATTAAATAATCCACCTATAGAGCTTTTTATCCAGCCAAATAAATCATTTATACGTGAAGATAGCCTTGTACTACTACTTACTCCTATATTACCTTGATTACCTAATTCTCCGACTGCATGTGATAAATTTTGCTCATCACGACGATGACGAGTTTGCTTTCTACTGTGTTCATGTCTGTGCTTATGCATCAATTTGGGTTGATCAGATCACATCACTTCTGGACTTCTTTTCTTATTGAAAACATCATTATAGGCTTGATCCTTATATTCTTTTTTTACAACATTTACATCCCTTGCACTACTTATTTCTTCCTGATGCTCTTTTAGAATTATTTCCTTATCAGCAAACTTTATTGATAATGTTCCCATTTTAGATTCTTCATAAAACTTACTGAGTGTAATAGTACAGAGATCGTCTTTAGTAATACTAGCATCAAAAGCATTCGTTATCATTAGATCACTACCATTAGCACAAACAAAGCTATAGTTTCCTGCTCTTTTAGGTGTTATTAGTTCAGTGTTTTCTTCTATATCTTGACTTGTCACAATAATAACTTCTTTTTCAAATACTAAAGGTAATGGTTTTAAACTCCACTCATTGTTATCAAGATTAATTCTCATAGGAACATTGTCCATAATCACATGGGTCTTGTTATACCAATTAATCCCATCTTTTAATCTCACAGTGAAATACTCGTGTTTTATTATTTTATTGACAGACAAATCTTCAGTTGGCTTTACTTCAGTTACTGTTGCTTTTAATAACAAATCATTTGCAGATTTAAGAACTTGTAACTCAAAACTATTTGAGAACTTATTTGCTTGTTGTGCTAAATTTCTCAAGTCAATCGTATCCACTGAACTTTCTACATCAAGGTCATAAATAACTACTTCAGGTAGAGGAATTTCAAACCTTTTGTTTTCGGAATCAATTACATATACATTTTCACCACCAATGATATAACTTTTTATATTGCATAATTTACAGCCTTCAGTTGCTAAAACTATAACTCTTAATTTGATAATTTTAATCTAATAAGCCCTCAGGTTAATAAAATCATTCGAGCAAGTACAATACCACGTTTTTGATTTGTGCGTAATAGAAAGCAAAGCCAAGAGCTGTGAGAACATTTTGCCTTGGAGGAGGATTGGCCTACTGTGTAAGATCATTTATATTTTCTTATTTTGTTTTCTCTACCCCTCTAATATTCTGTTGTTGAAGTGATGTAAAAAAGTAGAAGGAGCTTTTTTAATTTGCTCACGTAATATATCACATATATTATGATGATCATTTTTGCTGAGACTGTTTAAATATTCTGTTTTCTTTCCTTTCTTATCAAAACAAAGATTATGTAATTTTTTAAAAGTAGGATAAACATTAATTCCTACTCCGTGTAATATACTAGATAGATCTTTTGGTGTAAAAAGTTCTTTCTCAGCTAAGAAGTGATTTAGATAATTTTCTTTATTAAAACAAGCTTTATGAAAGTTTCTTAAAATATTATTGGCATTGTTTCCTGCCATGGATAATATTTTAGATAAATCACTTGGCGTAAAACCCGCATTATGGAAATCACCTAAGAGCTGTGTTTTGCTTCCTTCCTCATCAAAACAAATATCATGAAAATCTTTGAAAGCAGAACAAATATTATCTCCTGCTCCATGCAACACTTTAGATAAATTACTCAGCTTAAAACCCTCTTCCTCATTTAAGAAATGATCTAAATACTTTTTTGTTTCTTCTGTAAAACAAAAATCATGAAACTTTTCGAGATTATCAGGTGATCCACTCAACATACTGCATAGATTACCTGGCTTGAAACCTGCCTTATAGAAATTATCTAAAAGTTTTGTTGTTTCTCTTTTCTCATTAAAACAAACACTATGTAATCTTTTTAAAACGGAAGAAGCACAAGATCCTGTTCCACATAATGCAGAGGATAAGTTACTTGGTTTAAATCCTACTTCATAAAAGTCATCTAAAAGTTCTGTTATTTCTCCTTTGTCATTAAAACAAGTATTGTGCAATTCTTCAAAAGCATCTTTAGCTTTAGCTCCTGATTTACTTAAAATACTAGACAAATTACGCAGCGTAAAACCTCTTCTCACACCTTTGTTCCCCAAAAAATGCTTTAAATGCTGTGTTTTATCTCCTTTTGCATCAAACCACAAGTCATACAAGCCTTTAAAAGCTTGCGGAACATTGGCTCCGGCCCCATGCAAAATACTAGATATCCTAGCTAGATTTATTCCTTCTTTTTCTAGAGTTTTTAAATATTGTGTTTTACTTCCTTCTTCATTAAACCAAAGGCCATACAAGTCTTTGAAAGCTTTTGTAGCATTAGCTCCTGCTCCACTTAAAATACCGGATATATCGGCTATATCTATTCCATTTTCTTCTAGAGTTTTTAAACATTGTGCCTTATTTCCTTTTGTATCAAACCAAAGATTATATAAGCCTTTAAAGGCTTTTATAGAATTAGCTCCTGCTCTACTTAAAATACTGGATATATTAGATAGATTTACTCCATTTTCTTCTAGAGTTTTTAAATATTGTGTTTTATTTCCTTTTGCATCAAACCACAGGTCATATAAGTTTTTAAAAGTTTTTGTAGCATTAGCTCCTACTCCATTCAAAATACAGGATATGTTAGCTAGATTTACCCCATTTTCTTCTAGAGTTTTTAAATATTGTGTTTTATTTCCTTTTGTATCAAACCACAAGTCATATAAGTCTTTAAAAGTTTTTGCAGCATTAGCTCCTACTCCGTGTAAAATACTGGATATATTGGATAGGTTTATTTCTTCTTTTTTTAGAGTTTTTAAATATTGTGTTTTATTTCCTTTTGCATCAAACCACAAGTCATATAAGTCTTTAAAAGCTTTTGCAGCATTAGCTCCTGCTCTACTTAAAATACTGGACATGTTAGATAGATTTACTCCGTTTTCTTCTAGAGTTTTTAAATATTGTGTTTTATTTCCTTTTGCATCAAACCACAAGTCATATAAGTCTTTAAAAGCTTTTGTAGCATTAGCTCCTGCTCCACTTAAAATACTGGATATATTAGATAGACTTACTCCGTTTTCTTCTAGAGTTTTCAAATATTGTGTTTTATTTCCTTTTGCATCAAACCACAAGTCATATAAGTCTTTAAAAGCTTTTGTAGCATTAGCTCCTGCTCTACTTAAAATACTGGACATGTTAGATAGATTTACCCCGTTTTCTTCTAGAGTTTTTAAATATTGTGTTTTATTTCCTTTTGCATCAAACCACAGGCCATATAAGTTTTTAAAAGCTTGTGCGGGATTAGCTCCTGCTCCACTTAAAATACTGGATATACTAGATAGATTAACTCCGTTTTCTTCTAGAGTTTTTAAATATTGTGTTTTATTTCCTTTTGCATCAAACCACAGGCCATATAAGTTTTTAAAAGCTTGTGCGGCATTAGCTCCTGCTCCGTTCAAAATACTGGATATGTTAGATAGATTTACCCCATTTTCTTTCAGAGTTTTTAAATATTGTGTTTTATTTCCTTTTGCATCAAACCACAAGTCATATAAGTCTTTAAAAGCTTTCGCAGCATTAGCTCCTGCCTTGCCTAAAATACTGGACATGTTAGATAGACTTACTTCATTTTCTTTCAGAGTTTTCAAATACTGTGTTTTATTTCCCTGTTTATCAAACCACAAGTCATATAAGTCTTTAAAAGCTTCTGTAGCATTAGCTCCTGCTTTACCTAAAATACTGGACACACTAGTTAATTTTACTCCTTCTCTTTTCAGAACTTCTAGACATCTCCCCCCTTTTCCTTTAATTAAAAAATCTAAGAAATTATTAAATCTAGGCGTACCTTCTCTACCAACAACACTTTTTGCAAATCTCAACTTCTCATTGTGAACAGCACTTATATCCATACGCGGCCTCTTTGAGGCCATATCATCTTCAACAGAACGTCTCTGTTTGCTAGAGCCAGGAACAGCTTCAGGGCTTTCCTTAGCTGAACTCCTTGAGCTGCTACTTTGTTTGAGTGGAATAGCCCTAGTATCCTGCAATGCCATTGAAGATGTTTTTGAGTTTTTATGTTAATATATTAAACACAAGAGGTTGTTACTAGTTTCTGTTTATTATTTCTATGGTAAAATACTTTAATTATAAGATTGATAAAGAAATAAAACAATTTTGAGCTTAGGGATATTTTTTATTTCAATTTAATTATGGCATACAATTGTACTCCACGCGACCAATTAGGTAAGTTTTTTATACGCGACCACTCTAGGGTTAAGAGTAGGTACGCATAGTTCCGTTCCCCACTTAAGCATTGCCTGTGAATAGACGACGAATAGACGATTTTACGACCTTGTGCGTCCAAGCGCTCTATGAGAGCTCAAAATCCTTGCCATATGGCACGCACTCAGACCAATAAAAAAGTCAAGACGGAGCATTCGTAAGCAACCGCGACGAAAAAAGTGAAGCCAAGAATCGGCTATGTGTGCGTGATTTACACACACATCGAGTGCTAGACGTGTGACGTAATGTAAGCGTGCTAGAGAATAATATTGCCAGCAATGTCTCAAGTACCCAATATGTAAAAGTTATTTCAATATAAAACCAAGCTAGTGTACAAGATTTTTGGAGGTACATTTTATTAGAATAGAAAATCTATTTCGAGATTCAAGATGGCGGACGTGACTTTTTAACATAATGTCAATATGGGTATCCGGTTTGCTGATCGGTTAGTCGCCTTCTACGACACCTATTGGAGGAATAGGGTAATGCTATTCTACTCTGCCGGCATCACATGGCTTTATAAATAATAATTCTTGAATAGAATATACGTAATACAAAAAAATGCGTGAGTGTCGTGGAACACTCGATCGGAACAAAGTTATGACTGGGCACAGACAATACCATACGCGGTATCTACACAAAAGGTCGTGACGGAAACTCGCGACGGAAAACTCAACATCCGCCAAGTCCGTACTGTGCACTAAGGAACTTCGTTCCGGAATTCGCGTCCAGTATCTTGGATCTCAAAATATGTTGTATTCTTCTTCTCACTTGCTAGACTTCTTTGCTTACTAGCCGTAAAGAACAAGATCTTTTATATTTGCTTAATGTGTTATACAGTAAAATTGTTTCTCCCTACCTGCCAAGTCAAATGGATATTAACACAAAGCGCAATCCAAGGACAACTAACAAGACTTTTTATCTGCAAACTTATAAAAATAACACCTCATTTTATAATCCTCTAACGAGAATGTGTGGGTCTTACAACGAGATATCTCTTATGAACCCTCGTATGGATGTTTTCAACCCAAGACTTAATATATTTAAGAAAGTGGTCAAGCAACACTTTAGTGATTCTACCTGCGACTCCCATATCGCTTAAAATTATTACTATAGATAGATATATACTTATTTAATTTAGTTTATCTGTAATATTGTTAATCTCTTGTTAAGATCTAAAAAAATATGTGTCAACATAAGTAGCATTTCAATCTAGCACAAAATAGAAAACCATGAAAACGATACCCATATTGACATTATGTTAATAATGTCGCATCCTCCATCTTGGATCTCAAAATAGTTGTTGTATTCGGAATGGGAACCACCGAAAACCACGAAAACGATACCCTTATTGACATTTTGTTCAAAAGTTATGTCCGCCATTTTGTATCTCAAAATAGATGTTGAATTCGTGATCGGGACCACCAAAAACCAAAAAAGCGATACCTTTATTGATATTCTATTAAAAAGTAGCGTCCGCCATGTTGGATTTTTAAACAGACGTTATATTCGAAATCGGAACCCCCAAAAACCACAAAAATGATACCCATATTAATATTCTATTAAAAAGTCGCATCCGCGATCTTTGGTCTCGAAATAGATGTTCTATTCGTAATTGGGCCCCGAGAAAACCACGAAAATGATATCCATATTGAAAAACGTCTTCACTAAAGAAAGTGTGAAAAAGGTCGTGACGGAAAACTCTTACACTTTATTTGTTTTAAAAAATATACATATAACATCTGTGACACTATCGAAGCTACCCAATTATTGGGTAAAAATACATTTCTAAATTGGCAACACTGATGCAATGGCGCCCGATAATCCCCAAATACGTTCTGTAAATTACGTAATAAATATTTTTGTGAATAAATACGAGAATTGGTCAGTTACTTGTGGAAAGTGTTGACTTATTTTTATTACATGAGTTGTCATGCAGCAGTTTATGACACATGAAGGCATAATTACGCCATTATTTAATTTCAAAATATTAGTCAACATTGTGTTACTCATGTCGTGCGTCGCGGCAGACTGACAAGCGGCCGTCTTCATATTGTCGGATCGTCATCATATTACTTGCCTCACTTTTGAGCGCGGTTAACTACGTCTAGACTTTTTTATTGGTCTGAGGGCACGCACTGAGAAATGCTTTATTAGTAAGTATTGTTTTTTACTATGATAAGTATTGTTTGTGAATACTGGCGTATAAATTTTTTTCACAAGTTATTAAGTAGGTACTTGATAAACTATGAGATAAAAAAAACTAAATGAACCCAGATAATTGGACTAACGAAAAATGTCTTTGCCATCCCTCTTTAAATTTATAGCCCAAACTTCAAAGATTTGACAGTTGTGTCATCTTTTTCTTTTACTTTTGTGGAGCCCATGACATTAACCCACAAAAATCATATATTTGTACTTAAATCGTTTTAGAAGAAGTAAGTTTTGAAATTTTAAATTATAATACTTAGCAACAAAATTAAATAATACGTGTTGAGTCTTTTAATGACTATTTTTCAACCATATATTCAAAAATACTATAAAAAATGTAATGTTGTCAATTGAATAAAGCTAGCCAAAAATAGGAAAAAATGAAGTCCATAGAGATTCTACCCTAGCGGGATTCACTAAATAAATAATAATTATTAACTAACTCTTAGCTTAAGTAAAATGTACCTACTAAAAAATAGTTGTTTAATAGATCCATAGTTTTTTTATTTTTTATTAAACAATACAAATTGCTAGGGGGTATTGAATTGGTTCTTGGTACCCTGGACCCTGCCTGATGAACTCGGCCACTACAAAGGACATGGCTTTATCAACAAACAATAAAATGGTCCTTTATGATAGGAAACAAAAATATTTTTTTATTTTATTTTATCTTGGTCACCGTACACAATTTCTTCAGAAGACCATAATACAGGGTAATTTTTCAAGTGGGCCTTCAGGGCCAAATCCTAAACTATAAGGAATATCAAAAAATGCTCAAATTATTTCTTGTTCCACCTTGCAAAAATCAAAGGGATGATCATTATTTTTTTCAAAAATCCGATTATGCAGTTTTTGTTTTCATCAAAATCGGGCTCGCAACTCCTTTGAGCATTTTTCGATATTTTTTATAGTTTAGAATTTGGCCCCAAAGGCCCACTTGAAAAATTCCGCTTGTATATAACTAGCTTTTGTTCGCGACTTCGTGTGTGGATTTTTTTTGGTATTATTTTTATACTAATTACACACATATTTCCAATAAGTGTACGATAGTAAACATAGATAGATTTGTCAGACTTTCGTTCTGTTTTATGCCCTATTTTAAAACCCTAAGTGTAGAATGTCGAGAAACCTAGATATATTTCTTTATTTTTAACCTAATGGCCATATACCAATTGTTATGGATTTATCTACAAAAAAGACGACTTACCATACAAACTTTCATCCCCTATTTCTTAAATACGTCATCCCTTTAGGGGTTAAATTTCGAAAAATCCTAACATATGTCATTCTCAATTGTTAACGAAAAAGTCACATACTAATTTTTATGTATTTTACTATAAAAATTACGGATTTCCATACAAACTGTCATCCCCTATTTTAGCCCCTTAGGGGTTGAATTTCATAAAAGGAACCTCTGTGCAAAATTTCAGATATCTAGGTCCAAGGGTATGGATCAATAAGGATAAGGGTATGACCAAGGGTGGGGGCGTTGATCATTCAGACAGTGAGTCGGGACTATGCCATTATATAATAGATAACGTTCATTATTAAATTAAACAATCATAAAAATAAGTCACTTTTATTAAGGCCCAATACCATTAATGTGAGACTGAAATAAGTGCCATAACAGTCTATATAAGTTGATTGATAAATGTTTACTTCTTCATCTCTTCCTCATCATTTTTTTCTCCATGTCAGCTTATTAATAATTAGTTAAGCAAAATAATTATTCGTCCCGAAATGGTGGTAGGGCTTTTGACGGTTTAAAAGTACTAGAAAAATCCCGTTTGTAAACGCAAAAATAAAATTATTCCATGGTTTAAAAGTACTTAGCAAAGTAAATGAAAGTGAAAATAAAAAACTCTTTATTTAAATAATAAAGAGATTTTTCATTTTCATTTTATTTTATAAGTATGTAAAAAGTGGGTACAGTTTTTGGGTTGCAAAAGTATTTTTTATTTATCCCAATTTAAAACCCTAAATCTCAATTTGTTTTGCCCCAATTTTAATCCAATCTGACCTGGCAGTTCTAGTCTCACAGTACATGTTATTACAAAAACTCAAGTGAAACTGTGTTTTTAACATTTATAGTTATTTTCTAACACTACAAAAACTATCTTTAGCCACAAGTGTTGAAAACTCACCTCAAAATCCATCTTTTCATGTGTTGCACCTCCCCAAGGTATAAAACCCAATCCTAATGATGGGACAAATTTTCCAGGAGTCAAAGAGCCCATATAATGTGCTCTTATGATATAAACAGTTTCTTTTTCATATCCACCAATGAGGGCACCATCGGGCAAATGATTGTCAGCTGGTACCCACTGTAGTTCTCCACCAGTAACAGGTTTCAGATCGGGTTTTTCTAAGAGAGGTGGCACTGTAAACGATGGTAAATCAATAATATAGATTGAATTGTTTGAAAATCACTATTAAAAATGATCACTATAAAGACAGAATCAAATTCATCAGTATTAAATCAAATATTTTCCTATAGTTGTACAAATTGAAATGAAAAGTACCTACCTATTTAGGATCTTAAAACTAACAAAAAAAAAATCTTACATTCAAATCGCCAGTGTATTGGGTGTCTACCAGCAGTATTTTCACAACTAGAAAATGTGATATAATTCAACTCTGCTTGATAGTAGTATGATAAGAGAACTCCCGATCTATTGTCCGCTCTTCCTAATTGTATGTAATTATTTTTCCACGACAGCCAAAATTTTCTGTACTCTTCACTAGATAAAATTTGAGGTGTTCTTATAGATTTACCACTGCTGCCATCTTTTCTTATCCAAGTTTGGTTATTGTTTCCAATGACAATCTGAAATTATTAATTTATAGTTTTAATTAGCACCTAAATAAAGGCTCTAAAATAATTACACTGAAGTGATATTTACCGAGTAGTCACATGAGTGACCTATTTTTCTAGACAAACCAATAGCAGCACCCTCCTGACCTTTGACTTCAAATATTATACCACTGCTCGAAATTCTGTAGTACAAATTACGGTTGCTGGGCCAAGTAGTAATTTCTGAAAATGTAGAACAAATTAAGTCATGAGTCATTTTTCCTAAAAAACAGTTTGTTGTTATGAGCTGGTAATTTATGTATGTTATTTAAAAGAAATGGTAACAAGAAAGACTATTTTCAGAATGTAACTTGCTGTGCTGTTCTGTGTTGATATGAAAACTTTCAAAAGTAATATTTACCGATGATATCACCCATTGTAAAAATTTAAAAGGAGTCGAATTTGTTGAATTTATATTTTATAGGTAGAAAAAGGCAAGGTGTTATTCGGTTTTTGTTTTTTTTGTTATGTAGGATTTAACATAATGCACAAATTCTAGATTAAACGTAAAAGCCGAAAAAAAGTAAGACGTTCGAAGGAAATAAATTACAAGAAAATTGTTAACACAAATTAGTTCGCGCAATTAATGGCAGCCTAGCGAAACTAGGAACAAAAAATACACAGATTAGAGAGGAAAAAATATTTCTATGGACTTTACGTGGCAAATAATGGTGGATATTGCTATCTCACTCCCTCAGTACTGTTTCTCTTTCTTTCAATACTTTCGTCAATCAATCGAGTGTCAGCCACACAGATTAGAGAGTATAAGGGTCAGCCATCAGTCAAAACAATTATATTGTAAATGCTTGTTTGTTAAATTAGTTTTAATTTAATTTTAAAGTCTAATTTCTAATAAAATTAGTATAGTGGGTGATCAGGTGTATATTATTAATTAACATGCACCGAAAAAACCATTTATTACTTCTGAAATTTGTGGAAATCGAGCAAGTCGTTCAAATAATGGAAAAAGGATTTTTATGGCCAGATTTCCTTTAGATGAAGCCCGGTAACCAATTGTATATGATACTTTGCAGCCTTATGTAAGTAGAGCAGGCTAGAAACAAATATAATTAAATAATTTATCAAATTTAAATAGTGTGCTAGTGATGTAATATCCGCATATCGATAACAACGTGACTGTTTATCATTGAAAAAAGAAAAAAAAATGCGTGAAAGAGTACGGGCACAATGCAGCAGGCAGCAGTAAAAGCCTCCCTCGAGGCTAACATAATTAATTTCATTCTATCGAATAATTTTATTTTTGCGTTTACAAACGCGTAAATATAATACTAGAAAAATGCACTGAAAAAAATCGACTTGCCTCAGGCGGGACTCGAACCCGCACCTTCCACAATCCGGGTGGACGCGTTGACCAATTTCGCCACCGAGGCACTGCTTTTCGCTGTCGAAATTTGTCAGTGCTTGGTGCTTATGTTTTTATTGTAAACATCGTTTCATCAAATCTTTGAAATTTGCACTTCCAAGACCCGAACGAAATATTTTTGCAAATATTTGACGCCCAGCTAAGATGAAACTACCTTACATTATCGAATAATTTTATTTTTGCGTTTACAAACGCGTAAATATAATACTAGAAAAATTAGTATTATATTTACGCGGTCCACCCGGATTGTGGAAGGTGCGGGTTCGAGTCCCGCCTGAGGCAAGTCGATTTTTTTCAGTGCATTTTTCTAGTATAATTTCATTCTAATTTACAGATCCATCAACTTCAGGGCTTCAGTTGTCTGACCACAATTATTGTGAAAAAAACGGAGCCATTAGACAAATCTTTTGTTTGCTCAAGCTGAATATTCAATTGCCGACATTATTCAAAGGTCACAGCAACAGAGGATCAGAAAATAAAATTCAAAAATTGAAAAGTAACAGTTTTTTATTTTATTTCGAGTCCGCATTTAAGTCCAATCTTGTATTAGTATCAAATATCATTAATCAACATTGGACTCATAAATACGGATTCGATGCTTACCTAAAATTAATAAAAATATTATTTAGTAGTAACCTTAGTTTCCATCCTGCATATTTTATCGATATCGAAAAAAAGCTATTTTTAAGCACTATTTGGTTCGTTAGGTTGGTACTTCTATTGTTTGACATCTTCGTGGTATCTGTTGGTATTCTTAGGTTGGTATTAGAATGCCATGTAAATTGATTCTGTAAAGCAGCGTCCCCACTAGAGCCGCGCGGCTTCTTGTGGCCGCGCGGCCCGTAGGCCTATTCGCTAACTTTTTTTGACAGTTGAAAGTGATCATCACTGAGTGAATTACACATCCACTGCTGTTTTTACACGACAAGTGCCATAATAGCGTGACGTTAAAACAGCAATGAATATGTAATTCACTCAGTGATGATCACTTTCAACTGTCAAAAAAAGTTAGCGAATAGGCCTACCGGCCTCGCGAGGCTTTTTTGTCATATTATTTTAGGCCTCGCTCACGTACACACTCACGAGGCTTGGCCGCGCGGCTTGGCCTCATAGAGCCGCGCGGCCCTAGTGGGGACGCTGCTTAAGCTAGTATGGAAGTCCCGTCTCTTAATAGGCCCTCCAGACTCACGCGAGAAGTCTCGGCGAGAAGTCTCGCCGAGACTTGTCCCGAGAAACGAGAAGGTATCCACACTCACGCGACCTTCTCACTTGCGTTCTCGACCGTCATGCGAAATGGACGACTGACAGTGCAGCGGCTTTGGTATTTACAGTAAACCACAGCAGTTTGTAGGATCGAAAAAGCGAAGGAGTGATATTATAAAAATTAGTACAACCTAACATTATAATTATATCATCCGTTTTTACTAGGATATTGGTTGTTTTAATGTTAGCAATGAGCTGTTTTAGAATATTTTATAGAGGATACTAAATTAAACAGAATAGAAGAAAAACCTGGGATGGAATGGATAAGTGCTGAGACGGGACTTAAACCTGAACGAATTGCTATGAATTTCGTTCTTAACTAAATACCAAAAAAAAATTAGAAGCAAAATCAATGTTTTAAAAATAAGATTTAAAGCATGAGTGTAGATAAAATTAATTATTTAGACAGGCCCTGTTTTAAAGCTCATATTAATAAAATAATAAATGCAAAGCATACACAGGTGATGGAAATCACTTCCTACGTCGCAGTGAGGCCGAACGAGAACAAACGAGAGTGTGATACGGATCTCTTTTCTCGCCCGAGAAACCCTTTGAAGCGGGCCATAAAACCGACACCGAGCCGAGAACAGGCGAGCCCGAGAACGAGAACGCGAGAAACTAATCACACTCTCGCTTCTCGGGTGTTCTCGGCGAGAGTGTGGAGGGCGCATAAAACGTAGTGATTACCTTCTCTGTGATTAATGGGCCCGTTTTGACAGATTGATACGTCAGTACAGTAGAATGTAACTGGGACGCAATCAAAACAGACGCAAGCAAAAAATAAAAATATATTATTGCATTTTTCAGTAATACAAATACAATCATATTTTAGCGATATAAATAATATGTCATAATAAAAATGAAAACTATTTTTTCTCGCTTAATATTTAAAATTAAATGTAATTTTCTAATCTTCCGAAACTTCATAAAAACAGTTACATTCGTACAGGGACGGCAAAGGGATCTAGCGCATACAGCCAAGTCTTTAGTTTCATCTTCTTTCTTGATTTTTGCATTAAAATGTAGGTGCCACACTTTTTAATGCATCTAGGGAGTGCTTGGCGAGAAATGCATGGTACAGACCTCATGATGGTGACTGATGAGAATTGTATAGTGGGATTTCCAACCACTATACAATTCTCAACGCCACATACACAAAACCTTTATTTCAATGATTCCTCATAACTGTTCGGCAACACGGATGCTTATCCAACGTAACGACACCACTTTCACTGCACAAAATCCACTCCGAAGCAATTTTGAATTATCGAAATAAAGATCGACATCCAGACGCCATGATTTCCCGCCAAACACTCCTTTTTTTTTTGGTTAAATTTTCCCTATAAAGGGACGGCAAAGGGATCTAGCCCATACAGCCAAGTCTTCAGTTTTATCTTCTTTCTTGATTTTTGCATTAAAATGTGGGTGCCACACATTTTAATGCATCTAGGGAGTGCTTGGCGAGAAATGCATGGTACAGACCTCATGATGGTGACTGATGAGAATTGTATAGTGGGATTTCCAACCACTATACAATTCTCAACGCCACATACACAAAACCTTTATTTCAATGATTCCTCATAACTGTTCGTCAACACGGATGCTTATGCAACAAAACGACACCACTTTCACTGCACAAAATCCATTCCGAAGCAATTTTGAATTATCGAAATAAAGATCGACATCCAGACGCCATGATTACCCGCCAAACCGATCCTTTTTTTTTTTGGTTAAATTTTCCCTGTTACGGGACGGCAAAGGGATCTAGCCCATACAGCCAAGTCTTCAGTTTCATTTTCTTTCTTGATTTTTGCATTAAAATGTGGGTGCCACACTTTTTAATGCATCTAGGGAGTGCTTGGCGAGAAATGCATGGTACAGACCTCATGATGGTGACTGATGAAAATTGTATAGTGGGATTTCCAACCACTATACAATTCTCAACGCCACATACACAAAACCTTTATTTCAATGATTCCTCATAACTGTTCGTCAACACGGATGCATATGCAACGAAACGACACCACTTTCACTGCACAAAATCCACTCTGAAGCAATTTTGAATTATCGAAATAAAGATCGACATCCAGACGCCATTGTTTCCCGCCAAAAACACGTAATCTTTTTTTTCTTTAGTGATAGTGCAGTGACATCAATTGATCGTTAATTTCACGAATGTGTTCGATGCGGTATACGAGTATATTGTATTGAAATTGAAAAACAAGATAAATTAAATTAGAGTTAAATTATAAATTAAAATTTTCAAAAATAGCGAATTGCATGTTTTTTGTGTAAATGTATATGATGAAAACAGGGAATTGATCAAACACTGAGAATGTTAAAATAACGACATGATTTTATCATTTTACTAAATTGGACAGCGTTATGTAAGAACAGATTAAGCGACACCTGGGCGAATTTGAGTAAATGAGTTTCAAAGATTTTAAAGTTAAAATTGTCGCTGTGTAATTATTATTTAAGTTACGTATATGATATTTTCACTTTAAAGTAGGATGTGTATGTAGTGTAGATTCATTTAAAAAAAATTACGGTGCAGGTTATACTTTACAAGATATAACCTTTTTTCCGCTTAAATCGTTAATGTATTTTAGCTATATTCATATTATTTAAATTTGTCAATAACGTACTATACGACATTGTTGTCGTTTGATTCTTTAATACGATTTGTTTCGGGTGAAATAAAGTGCAGTATAAGATTAAATCCAAATATTTTAATGCAAAAATCTCAAATTTTACAATTTTATTATAAAGATTGTGTAAAAAAACAATTTGCAGAGGTCTCCAAACTAGGCAGTGCCTATATCTAGGGAAATCAATTTACAATTTACTTGGCCCTGCGACCCGAGTTCCTCTATACCTACTAGAGAACATCATAATAAAAACTAATCAAACAACAAAACGAAACAAAACTAATCAAATCTAAAAAAAGGAAAAGAATTTGAATTCAAATATAAAATGACAAATTACTGTTAAGAAGGAAATGCCAAATTTAAGCTAAAATTACGAAAAATTAAACCATACGATTGTCAATGTCAATATCAACAGCCAGTGTCCGTCCACTGCTGAACGTAGGCCTCCGTCATGTCACGCCATCGTTTTCTATCCTGGGCTTCCCACATCCAGCCGCTGCCAGCACTCCTCCTAAGGTCATCAGACCAACGGGTTGCAGGGCGCCCTACACTACGCTTGCCTAATAGGTGGTCTCCAGTCCAAGATTCGTCTGCTCCAATGGGTGTCGGTTCTCCGGCAGACATGACCAGCCCATTGCCAATTCAGCGTACTTATTCTTTGGGCTATTCGATAACTTTCTTTCTGTGACGAATGTGCTCGTTACGTACCCTGTCTTTTAATAATAATATAATAATAATTTTAACGAGATACCAAGCGTAGCCCTCTCCATAGCGCGGTGAGCGACTTTAAATTTGTGGACTAATCCTCTGGTAAGTGATCACGTTTCCGCTGCATAGGTCATTACTGGTAGGACACACTGATCAAACACCTTAGTCTTCAGGCATTGTGGCAGGGAAGACGTAAAGACATGCCTTAGCTATCCAAATTCTGCCATAAGATTAGAAACTTAAAAACGTCGACTAAGAAGAGCTTCAGTTTCAATATACGAGTTAACAAGCAGCCACCTTTTTATAATATTCTTTGCTTCTGAGATCGACCAGTTCCTAAAGTCACAGACTTTAACCGTTGCAGTGTAAACACGAGCTCCAACCGAGTCGCCAAATCTAGTGGCAAATTGTGAATATCTGAGAGACACTGTATATGGCCTTTGAAAGAAAGATGTTCGTCTATCATAATACCCAGATATTTGATAACTTCAGTACGGTAAACGGAGTAGCAGCCGCAGTGCAAAGGGGAAAAGGGACGGTATTAAGATTCACTCATATAATGACATGAGTGAATCTTAATACCGTCCCTAATTGGTCCAGAAATAGACGTTTTGTGGAAACATACAAAATGCGTTTTTGAGGAATTTAATGTCAATATAATCCTTTTGAGCCAGATGTTAACGGTTGACAGTCCAGCCTCAGCGATATGAAAAGCATTTATCCAGTTGTTATATTTAAAGAAGATAGCAGTATCATCAGTATAACATATAACATCAGCATTCGCCAACGACAGATCATGTATGTCGTGCATGTAAATTATGAAGATAGTTGGGCTGAGGATGCTCCCTTGAGGGACACCAAAATTGACAGGGAGCTGGTCACTTCTCTTTGACTCTACTTTAAGAAGCTGATATCTATCAGAAAGATAACTCGTGAACCAGTCAAGCGCCACACCTCTCACACCCAGGCTCTCTAACTTGCGGCATAATATCTTAGATACTGTGTCGAAGGCCTTAGTGAGGTCCAGGAACACCCCAACGCATTTCTGGCCCCTGTCCAGGTACTCAGCCACCAGCTTCGTCAGAAGTGCCACAGCATCCTCCGTGGGCTTATGACGTCTGAAACCAAATGGTCTGGGAGACAGTATACCATTCAACTCAAGAAACTTAAAGGCGATTGTTCACAATTTTTTCCAGGAATTTGGAAAAAGCACTGAGGAGTGAAATCGGTCTGTAGTTTCCCGTCTCTTCTCTAGGTCCATCCTTATAATCTAGGGTTACAAGTGCAATTTTCCAAGTTCTGGGAAAGTAGCCGGTACTGAAGGCTCAAGTTGTATAGGTGCACCAAAGGCTCACAAAGCACGAGTCTTGCAAATTTTACAAAAGCCGCACCGACACCATCAGAGCCAGGTGCACTATCGCTTTTAAGTTGGCTTATTATGCTGAGAACCTCAACCCGGTCATACCCACCACCTTCCCATGGTCTGACGCAACCTTACGGTTATACAGTCCGAATTACGGGAGAGTGCGCTGCTAGTTGCCGGAGGTGGTTTCACAGCGCACCTTAATCTCTCCTACAAGTTGTGCTTTATCTGTCTTCCTTGTCCCTATGTCCGCTAGCTCCCACTGCACAGTCTTCTGCCTCTTCTGCGGCGTCTTTGCTCTTCACCTCTCTCTCTCTAGCCCACTCCTAATCTTGTGCCATCGTCGCGCGAAGTCGCGTAAGTTCGCCTTCGTCCCTGACCCGTCCGTCGTAGACCTCAACCCGGTCAGTTGGCTCCATAAAGAAGGAGCTAGAAGGAGGACTCTTGAAAACCACTCTGGAAGCTAAGTCGTCCTCTGATTTTTAAATTGAGCTAGAATGTTGCTGGCTAGATTTTTACCCACTGCTGAGAAAAACGCGTGACAATTATTTAGTGAAACTATAGGACTGTTTGATGTTGATATTAACTCAGTGGGTGGGTTGGGTTTGTCCTTCATGTTACAAATTTTCTTTACTGTTTTCCAGAGTTGTTTCGAGTCTTACTACTTCTTTGTAGTTCCTCTCTTTCATATGTCAATCTAACCTTCCTCAGAAAATCAATGTAAAAGTTGCTATATCTCCGATACGAAACCTGTAATATTTCATCGTTTGGGTTTTGTTTCAATCTTGTATCTTCTTAAATGCATCCATCTCAAAGACTACTTTTTAATTTACTTAATAAAGAACAAAAAGTGATAGCAAAACACCCATCCGGCCGGTATTGCGTAAGACGTGCTACTACCCCCGCCGCCCGCTCCCTACAACCTGTGCAATGTAAATTGTAATAACGAATCAAAATCCAGAAATTGGCGCTTAATTCTTTATCAAGCAAATGATCGCTTAAAGAGTAATATGCATTAACGAATTATCTGCCGTTTTAGGCGGTTAGTTCGATATTGCGTTTTTAATTGGTTTTTAGTAAATAAATGAAACGGATTATCTACAACTTTTGTGGATATAATTCGTTTATGCATTTTGTAACCCCTGTTTGTGTATTTTGCAAAAGTAACCTAGGTGCATAATTCTTTATTACGTAACTAATGTGTGCACAAGTTCATACAAATTTTAACACGTCGCTTGATACACCCCTTATTATAAGGCACTAGAAGTCATTTTTGAATACCAAAATAGCTGAATACATAGTTTAACATGCCTAGAATCGATCTGCATTCAAAACTCATTTTTTTCAATTTTGTCGCTTAATTCGTTCTTACATAACGCTGTCCAATTAATGTCTGCACGTAGGTATGTAGGATTTTTGTTACGTATGACCACGTAAGGTTGAGTATTTGTAAAAGAGTCTCGGACCAAAATTCAGAAAAAAAATTTACGACCGAGCATGGTTTTATAGACATGTAGGCAAGGCCTTCTTTCATTATAATTACGTGTGTGCGTGTAACCGTGTAAGTACCTCTGTACTGTGGGGCTGTCCACGGGCGACGGTCTAGGCGTAGTTTTAATTTATTGGCCTCAGTTCCAGCTCATTTTTAGCAGAACTCTTTATTCACTTTTTATTTGGTCTGAGGGGAGACCCTATTGTCTTAATACCTACATATTAGCAGTGTAATACTACAAAAAATTCACACTTGATTGTTTTATTTATTAACTCATTATGTCTTCTAATTTCAAAAATTTCGTTATTTTTTGTAATTAATTTTCTTCAAATTATGCTAAGTTGAAGTTCCATACAAAATAACTCAATAATATTCTAAGTTCTGGTTCCATACTAAATCCGTTGAATGTCTTTAAGTTCTGTACCCCTTTGTAATAGGTAAAAAGGAAAATATTTGGGCGCCAATTTGAGAAGAAAAAGTTAGAGCGTATTTATAATGAGAGATGTATGTACACTTTTTGTGTGAACCAGGGCCCCGATCACGGTAAATCATTTTTACCGCGATCGGGGCCCTGATATTATTTAGGCACCGATATTATTTATCGCTGTGCGGACAGGGCCTAACAGAAACGTAACTTTGACAGCGTTTGTGTTTCATCTGCGTTCGACTTGAAATCATTTACCGCGATCGGGCCCCAGGTAAAGTGAATAAAGAAAAGTGTGTGCAATTCACAGCAGAAGTTCAAAACTTCAAAAAAGTAGCAAAAGTGATTTCAGTACCTAACAATAGATGTTTATGTTGATGTCAAAATTTTGAACTACAAATCGTCAAAATTTATCGTTTCATTTAATTTGCAAGTCATAATTCACAACGTTGCTAAAGTCTCGGCGAGAAGTCTCGCCGAGACTTGACCCGAGAAACGAGAAGGTATCCACATTCACGCGGGGTACCTATCAAAATACAGATTTTTTTGTCATCGAATTTCATTTCACCGAAAACTATTCCACGATTTTCAATATCTATTTTTCTTGATTGATCGACTAGCTAATGATCACCGTTTCATATTATCGAATAAACTTTCATAAAAAAAATGTTTCAAAGTTGTGTTGCTTACCAGAATAACGGTCTATCGAACTAACATTTCATATAAACTATTAAGTTATCGATAACACTGTTTATAAAAACATGTTTCAATATTTAACGTTACACATTGTAATGTTTCGTTTAACAACTTTCCATCGCAGTAACGTTTCATCGAACGATACATTTGCCTGTTGACGTTTGACGATAAAAACTGTTGAGGTTAGTTCTTAATTTAAAAATTAATTCTTAATTTGCAAGTAGGTACACACCATGCAAGCAAGCATACAGCATGCAAGCAAGCACGCAGCATGCAAGCAAGCATGCAGCATGCAAACAAGCATGCAACATGAAAGCAAACATGCGGCAAGCAATATAATGCTCCGCTCGCTTCGCTCGCTCCGCTATGCTTGGTCACAAGTCTAACCTAACCTAACCTAGGATTATTTTGGTATTAATGGTTTTTCTTTATAGCGGGGGGCCTCAGGCCCCCCGACCCCCCGGGCAGGGGGGCCAGCCCCCCTGCACCCCCCGGCAAGCATCTTGCAGGCATGCATACAGCATGCAATGCAAGCATACATACATCATGCAATGCAAGCATACATACATCATGCAATGCATACAGCATGCAAAGCAAGCATTCATGTAGCATGCCAGAATACAACAAGCAATCTCCGTTAGCTTCGGTTGCACCGCTGCTGACTGCCTGTTGTTCTAAATCTAACCTAACTTAATCCATAGGTTTTCTTTACAGGGAAACAAAAATGATTACGAGTAATTACATAAAAAAAGTATTTTCGATGTACACTAACTTTAGTGTAGTAAAAATTGATGTTTCAACTATTTTGCAAACTGAAACTTACGTGGAAACAAAATTATGGGTAACAAAACATCGATTTAACATTATTTCGATAAAATAAATAAAATAGGAAAAGAATTTACGATGGAATGAGCTTGTAGATAACAACTATTCGAGGAAATGAAATTGCGATGTAACCTGATTCTAGGAGTTGTTAAGTATTGTATAAAAAGATCTGCGAATAGTTTTATGGGAAATGAAAATCGATGAAGTTAATTGCGATAAAGTGATGGGTTCCCATTCACGCGACCTTCTCACTTGCGTTCTCGACCGTCATGCGAAATGGACGACTGACAGTGCAGCGGCTTTGGTATTTACAGTAAACCACAGTAGTTTGTAGGATTGAAAAAGCGAAGGAGTGATATTATAAAAATTAGTACAATCTAACATTATAATTATATCATCCGTTTTTACTAGATGAAATGAAATGAAAAAGCTCTTTAGGGGTCATCCATAAATTACGTCACACGTTAAAGGGGGGGAGGGTATCACCAGAATGTGACATTGTGTGACACGGGGCAGGGGGGGTTAAAGGCTTTGTAAGTGAATAAAAAAATCTAAAAATTTACGAACTCGATCTTTATTTTTAATACTTTAGCACTCTCGCATAGTGAGATTATCTCTCTTGCAATAACAATCAACTTCTAGAGCGGCGTTGTAATGCAAGTTAGACACAAAATTCACGAGAGTTCTGGTAAGAGTTTGAGTAGGTTTAAGAAAAAAAAAGAAAAAATTAAAATAACTGTTTTCTTTTGATTATTTCTAAATACATGCATAAAATTAAAAAATGTGTGACGTCACATCAGGGGGGAGGGGTTCTAAAAATGTGACAACCTGTGACAAGGACGGGGGAGGGGTTAAAAAGTCCTAAAATTCGTGTGACGTAATTTATGGATGGCCCCTTATTTAAATGGACTTTGCTAAGTACTTTTAAATCGTCAAAAGCCCTACCACCATTTCGACGAAATAATTATTTTTCTTAAATAATTATTAGTATGCTGAGACGGAGAAGAAATGGCGAAAGAAACTCCGCAGCTTACAATTTCGCAATGATTTCAAAACATCATTACATGTCCATAGATATATCAATATGAATGAATAAATTATTATTTTCAATGCGTAAATTTGGGCAGATTTTACTCCCACGCATTTGGATCATTTAAATAATCATTTAACTTGTAATAAGCTTTTTTATACAATTTAGATTTTACAGTTTTTTTAAATTTATTAATAGGCAAGTCTCTAATATTCTTCGGAAGTTTATTGTAAAAACGTATACATTGGCCCATAAAGGAATTGCTTATTCTGTGGAGACGAGTTTTATATACAACCAAATCGTGTTTCTTCCTAGTATTTACATTGTGCGTATGACATTTCTCGGAAAAATTCATAATATTTTTCTTTACATATAGTAAGTTTTCCAGTATATGTATATTGTGATGACACAGTCAGAATATTTATCTCCTTGAACTTTTCTCTGAGGGAGTCACGCGGACCCAGTTGATAAATTGCTCTAACAGCCCGTTTTTGCAGCACAAACATGGTATTAATATCTGCAGCACTCCCCCAGAGAAGAATTCCATATGACATTATGCTGTGAAAATAACTAAAATAAACTATACTATCGGTATCTACATCGGTAAGCCGCCTAATAGTTTTAACTGCCTATGCCGCAGAACTTAGTTTACCCGAAAGTTTTACAATATGTGGACCCCATTGTAGTTTGGAGTCTAACATTACTCCTAAGAAAGTTGTTGTTTCCACAGGTTTCAATTCAACTCCATTTATTTGTACATTAGTTTCTACACGTCTCACATTCGGCGTAGTAAACTTAACTACTTTGGTTTTTTTTTCATTTAGCAACAAGTTATTAACATTAAACCAATAAACTACTTTTGCAAGTGCATTGTTAACTTCGTCATAATTATCTAATTTTCTATTTATTTTGAAAATCAAAGATGTGTCATCCGCAAACAATACAATATCATGATTGTCCCTTATGTAGTAAGGCAAGTCATTTATGTACACTAGAAAAAGAAATGGACCAAGAATTGAGCCCTGCGGAACACCTATTGTGACTAGAGAACCTGGAGATATTTTACCATTTATATCAACTTTCTGTATTCTATTGCTCAGGTATGAAGTCATAAGGTTGAGAGCCTTGTTCCTAATGCCGTAATGGTGTAATTTCCTGACCAGAGTATCATGATTAACACAGTCGAAAGCTTTAGATAAATCACAGAAAACACCAAGAGCGTCACGTGATACTTCCCAAGCAGCAAATACCTCCTTTGACAACTCAACTCCCGCATCAATGGTGGAGCGACCCCGAGTGAACCCGAATTGTTTCTGATGAAATATATTATATTTATTGAAATGCTTTAATAGTTGATTGAGCATTAATCTCTCAAAGATCTTACTTAAAGTTGGCAGAATAGAAACAGGACGAAAATTAGTGGGATCTGAGGTTTCGCCAGATTTAAATAACGGTATTATTTTACTGTGTTTCATCAGGTCAGGAAACACACCAGAACCAATACAACTGTTAAATACGACAACTAAATAAGGAGCTATTATAGTTATAATGGATGAGATTCTTTTGACTGATAGTCCCCAAAGATCCATAGATTTCTTCAGGTCAATAGACTTAAAGGTATTTATAATATCGTTATAATTAACAGCTGTAAATTCGAAGTTACTGTCACAGGATGGTACATTTTGTTTAAGAAGCTGTTCAGCTGAGGTGGAAGACGACTGAAGTGATTTAGTAGCCAGTATGGGAACATCTGAGAAAAACTTTTCAAATTCCATAGCTACTTCCAAATCAGTTTTAGCATTTACATTATTAATCTTTAAGTTAATATTGCGGCAGCGTGTTTGACTCCTGCCAGTTTCACTGTTAATAATATTCCAAGTTTCTTTAATTTTATTAGTAGAATTGTTAATTTTATTTTTTAAGTAAACTGACTTGGCAGTGGAACAGGCTCTTTTGAAAACTTTAGAGTAGTTTTTTACATAGTTAACAAATACTGGATCAAAATTATATGATTTTTTACTATACAAATCGTACAACTTATTCCTGCTATTGTAGATACCAGGCGTTGCCTATTCACTAAAAGTTAGACGATCACAGATCGTCTTTGTTTTTGGCACAAAAGTGTTGGTAAATTCAACATTTATTAGATTAAATAAAGAACTGTATAGCTTATCTGGACAATCATCATAAGGCAACCATGGCAGCTTCACACTTAAATTCGATTTAAACTTTTCAATTCGGCTTGCATTTATAGGAATAAAGCTTATTTCGTTCTTCGCACTTCAACTTTTCTCCTAGGAAACGATGCTAATTGACCACAATGATCAAAGTGCAACATATTAATAATTGACTTTTGGCTAGGTGTTCGGTTGGTAAAAATATTGTCAATGCAAGTTGCACTTGTTTCAGTAATTCTTGTGGGTTCATAAAAAACGTAGTCCAAATCATACGACTTAAATAAATTTAAAAAATTACAAGTTATTGAATTTGTATCTAGTATGTTAATATTAAAGTCTCCACAGATAACAATTGTTTTAGGACATTTACTGATTTTAAATAGGACATCCTCCATAATTTTTAAAAATTGTTCAAAAGGGGCACATAGAGGTTTGTATACACTAATAACAATGAATTGTTCAAACTCTATACAAGCTATTTCAGTAACTCGCTCAACAATACTTACTAGGTCATTTCTTTCCTTACATATAATATTCCTTTTAGTAATTATTAATGAACCACCATGTAATAAGTTTTTTCTGCTGAACGAGCTGACAACATGGTGATTACTAAAATTGAACATGAGCTGATGGCTTTTTAGCCAGTGTTCTGTAACACACAGTATATCAATATTATTACAATTCATGAATAGCTCCAATGTCCTTGCCGTTCTTGAGGATTATATTGAACTATCTGTGCCCGCGACTTCGTTCGCGTGGATTTCGCGTTTTTGCAACATTTTTCATCGATGCTCAACTCCTATTAGTCGTAGAGTGCTGTTATGAGGTATATAGGCCTATATATTTTTTTTTTCTATATTAGGGTTTCGTAAACTGTGCGTCGCGACGCCTTGGGGTGTCGCGGTTCTATCCCCGGGGAGTCTTCGTGAGACGATCCACATAGAATGGCTGTCTAGTTAGCTATGCGAGCTAGTCGAACGAAAATAAATGTAGAGAAAGATATGAAAGTCGCGATTTCAAAACTTGAGCCCGGTTTTGAGAAGTTATGTTTTTAAAATAAGAAAATACACTGAAAATAAACGACTGTCCAGGGCGGGAATCGAACACAGCTCTTCCGCAATCCGGGCGACTGCGTCAACCACTACTTATGTTTTTATGGTAACATATTTTCAGCCTACTTTCTAAATTAAAAATATTTGCGCATTCGTGAACGCCAAAAAAAGCATTGTTTTTGTTTTTGTGGGTACTCAACTTGGCTGTTACTATAACGGGGAGGGCTCGTAAAAATTGGAAAATTCCTAAGGGCGTCACTATGAAAATAAGTTTGGGAAGTCCTGGCCTATAGTCTTCCTCGATAAATAGACAATCAAAGAACTTTTCGATTTGAATCAGTAGTTCCCCTTTTTAGAGTTCTGTACCCAAACGGTAAAACGGGATCCTATTACTAAGACTCCGCTGTCCATCCGTCCCTCCGTCTGTCCATCTGTCACCAGGCTGTATCTCATGAACCGTGATAGTAAGACATACCATAGTTATTTAAAACAGAAGCATCTCCAGTGCGGTTTTTTTACAATTATTATTGGCACCACCAATGTCCTCATTAGTCCCTCAGGTAAGTAGGCGTGGCCAATACAGAATGAGTAAAACCTTGCGAGTACTCTGGGCAGATGAACACCTGCTTGTTGCAAGTGTTCAGTACTAAGGGAATCATACCCAGGTGACTTACCTCGCGTCATGCTTTTCACCACTGCAGCCACTTCTTTAGCAGTGAATCTATTATGCGACTCACAGGAAGGTTCCTCAAAGGAAGGCATAACTACTGATGGTCCCAATAGAGACCCCACCTTAAAATGTTCCTTAAACCATACGGCAATTTTTACAGGTTCACTCACACCTTACTAGTTTCCTTCCAGAATTTCCAAATTTTTTTATTGGCGTGGTGTGACGCTAAAATGTCCATTTTTATCTGTACAGCGTTGTCTTGACACCATTTTAGTTTCCTATTATTTTTTTTTCAGAATCTACCATAGCCTCGTAAATAAGTCCTGTTGGCTTGCCAAACAAAACCCAGTTCTGAAAACTAAGCCGAGCCATCCTATGAGCTAATCTTACATGCTAGTTCCACTGTAATTTATTTTCTGTTACAGTTATAAGCTATTCTATTTTAACTATCGCTAGCTGCTTCGCTTAATATGTTAACAATACTTAATAGTACATTTTGTGAATAATTATTCGATGTTGTGGATTCGAGCAACGCTTATCACTACATTCTCTGAATTCAGCAGGGAAATTAACATGTTTCAATCGTAAATTACACAAATTCTGATAAGTTGAAATTTGTTGCTGGGTTCACCCCAACTAACCTTATTACGTATGTTACTATTACAATTAGCTTTAATTCCTAGCACACTTAAATTACGTGATATCTCCAGTGCGAAATGATCTGACCAATAGGCATTATGATGTATTTTTATATTGTTTACAGTTCTCCACGCTGCCTCTGACACTATACAATGATCTAGCCACCTTCTAGCGCCACAGCTATCAGAAACGAACTTATAAGAATTTTCTGGTAAAAGTTCAATATCAGCACAACGCCACTTTTGTTCCGAGCAAAAGTCCATGAGCTCGTAGCCGAACCGTACACCTCACCCAGTGCTATCTCACCCAGACAGTCCGTAAACTCGTAAAATACCTAACGTTCAACAAGGCTGTCACTGTACTGTGATGGCGACGAAAACCCGTATTGGTGAGGACTAATAAGATTGTTACGGAACAAGAGGAAAGTTGTAGGTGGACAGCGCTTTCAAGGACCTTGGATAGAAAAAGAAGTGTGGAAATAGGACAAAATGGGAGTAAGTAAGTTGTTGGATTTGATGATTTTGGGAAGGGAATGACGTAGGCTAGTTTCCACTCGCTTGGGAAGACGTTAGTTGTCAGCGATAAATTGAAAATGTGCGTGATAATGGTACTAACGTCTTCTGAAATAGGAACCAGCACGTCACGACTTACACCATCATTACCCACAGCCCTGGGTTCAATTGACAGGATACTCGTTTTTAATACGCTAAGGCTCATGTTTTAAACTAAATAACTAGTAGGAAAAGACAGAAAGTGAAACAAGTTATTATTCATGGGCTGAAGGCACCTTAGGGGTTCACCAAATTCCCTGACGCTAGGGCATCTCAGAGAATTCAAAAAATATTTATTTGCTGCCAGGAGCAAAAATTTGTTAAAAGGACCAATGCAAGTTATTTGGAGAAGATATGACAGATTTTCTTTGTTGGCTTTTAAGGAAAACGTTAATATGATTATGTTGAATTATTTTATAGAAAAAATAGGAAAATTTTAAACAAAACACACAGTATGTAATAAAATAATTTAATATTATTAAAATAACATGTAAATGCTCATAATGACATGAACCTTAAACAATTTATTATGCAGTGCATTAAATAACGTAAAGATACAACAGTGCAGCCTGGTTACATTGGTATGACTACGACATTTATTTGGACAGAACATAGGCTCGCTGTCAGCTCTAACAACTAGTCACCTACAAGGCTTTAATACTTAAGATACAAGGATTTCGTAGTCAGGGAAGCCCATTTCTTGCCCACCAAAAGAAATGTAGCAGACGCCGTGGGATTGTTGTACTTTGCCCGTGGTCATACTGCCTTCGTGTGGGACACGACCGATGAACAGAGTCTCGCCGTCCTCGGACTGGCCGCCAGGGAAAGCGTTTGGAGGTATGCTTGACCCGCTGGTGCGCACCCAGTTGTTGGAACTACCAACTAGCACCTGGACAGATAACATAATGCTATACTTCATTTAATTCCCATAAAATACACAGTCACTTGAAAAATTGTGTTAAAGCCAAGAACTTCTATATTGACGTCATGCGTTCCTTTTTGTCTTTGAGTCTAATTTATTTATAGTGTTCCATGGAAAATGGAATGATAAATTATTTTTCTGTCCAAGACAGAAATATCGGACGACTTCGGGTAAGGAAAATGGGGTTTCCTCATACGTCGAAGAAAACGTCAACTGTTCGTATAAGAAATAGTTAGAATTCCATTCCAGTTAATTAGACTGATTGAGTTAGAAGAGGCACAGAATTTCAAAAGGTAAAATTAAGTGCTATTAAGTGCCACAATAATGTCAACAATTTTATTTTAAGTAATCATAAAAGGAATTGCTTTGTATGGCTATTTTTATTAATAAACAAAATTCTAGAAAAATGCACTGAAAAAAATCGACTTGCCTCAGGCGGGACTCGAACCCGCACCTTCCACAATCCGGGTGGACGCGTTGACCAATTTCGCCACCGAGGCACTGCTTTTCGCTGTCGAAATTTGTCAGTGCTTGGTGCTTATGTTTTTATGGTAAACATCGTTTCATCAAATCTTTGAAATTTGCACTTCCAAGACCCGAACGAAATATTTTTGCAAATATTTGACGCCCAGCTAAGATGAAACTACCTTACATTATGGAATAATTTTATTTTTGCGTTTACAAACGCGTAAATATAATACTAGAAAAATGCACTGAAAAAAAAAATCGACTTGCCTCAGGCGGGACTCGAACCCGCACCTTACACAATCCGGGTTGTGGAAGGTGCGGGTTCGAGTCCCGCCTGAGGCAAGTCGATTTTTTTCAGTGCATTTTTCTAGTATTATATTTACGCGTTTGTAAACGCAAAAATAAAATTATTCCATAATGTAAGGTAGTTTCATCTTAGCTGGGCGTCAAATATTTGCAAAAATATTTCGTTCGGGTCTTGGAAGTGCAAATTTCAAAGATTTGATGAAACGATGTTTACCATAAAAACATAAGCACCAAGCACTGACAAATTTCGACAGCGAAAAGCAGTGCCTCGGTGGCGAAATTGGTCAACGCATCCACCCGGATTGTGGAAGGTGCGGGTTCGAGTCCCGCCTGAGGCAAGTCGATTTTTTTCAGTGCATTTTTCTAGTATTATATTTACGCGTTTGTAAACGCAAAAATAAAATTATTCCATAATGTAAGGTAGTTTCATCTTAGCTGGGCGTCAAATATTTGCAAAAATATTTCGTTCGGGTCTTGGAAGTGCAAATTTCAAAGATTTGATGAAACGATGTTTACCATAAAAACATAAGCACCAAGCACTGACAAATTTCGACAGCGAAAAGCAGTGCCTCGGTGGCGAAATTGGTCAACGCGTCCACCCGGATTGTGGAAGGTGCGGGTTCGAGTCCCGCCTGAGGCAAGTCGATTTTTTTCAGTGCATTTTTCTAGTATTATATTTACGCGTTTGTAAACGCAAAAATAAAATTATTCCATAATGTAAGGTAGTTTCATCTTAGCTGGGCGTCAAATATTTGCAAAAATATTTCGTTCGGGTCTTGGAAGTGCAAATTTCAAAGATTTGATGAAACGATGTTTACCATAAAAACATAAGCACCAAGCACTGACAAATTTCGACAGCGAAAAGCAGTGCCTCGGTGGCGAAATTGGTCAACGCGTCCACCCGGATTGTGGAAGGTGCGGGTTCGAGTCCCGCCTGAGGCAAGTCGATTTTTTTCAGTGCATTTTTCTAGTATTATATTTACGCGTTTGTAAACGCAAAAATAAAATTATTCCATAATGTAAGGTAGTTTCATCTTAGCTGGGCGTCAAATATTTGCAAAAATATTTCGTTCGGGTCTTGGAAGTGCAAATTTCAAAGATTTGATGAAACGATGTTTACCATAAAAACATAAGCACCAAGCACTGACAAATTTCGACAGCGAAAAGCAGTGCCTCGGTGGCGAAATTGGTCAACGCGTCCACCCGGATTGTGGAAGGTGCAGGTTCGAGTCCCGCCTGAGGCAAGTCGATTTTTTTCAGTGCATTTTTCTAGTATTATATTTACGCGTTTGTAAACGCAAAAATAAAATTATTCCATAAACAAAATTCTCTTAACTCAAATCTTCCTAAAAAATTAAGTGGACAGTAAACCACTTATTAAATCGTTTTTATTTAAAAATTAGATGAAACGGAAAAGCGATTGAAGATGCAACGAAAAGCGACGCATATAAAATTTGTTATTCAACATTTTGACAGCCAATTTCAACATCTCATTGCTTCTGAAATCACTTTTGCTATTTTGCTGAAGTTTAACTTCTGCCGTGTTTGAATTGTACACACACACACACAAACACACTCTTTTTACTTTACTACATTTACTAACCTGGTATGCGGGTTTGCCATGTTCAAGTCCACCCCATGGAATGTAGGCGCAGCCGTGAGATTGAACCAATTTTCCGGGGATGGTGGCGCCCTCGTGTTCCGCTCTCGCGATGAAGAGTGGCTCGCCAGAACAGTCCTGTCCAGCGGGGATAGCACCGGGGGGCAACTGGCCATTGGCGGCATCTACCCACTGTCCGGCTCTCCCCATTCCAGCTCCAGGGTATCCAGGCGGGCTGCTGTACAGAGCAGCGGCGACAGGTGCGGATGGAGGAACTGCAAATGAGAAAATGTTGTTACTACCTCCTGTCATTATTTCTAAGCAACGCCATTGATTTGATGGTAATGTTAAGGTGGCAGCAGTGCTCTATGTTATATACATATAGGAAGATGAAGAGATATTAGTTACGTACTAGTGAAGAACAAAGAAAAATAAAACTGAAATTAACCATTAAAAAATTACCAGTAATGGAAGACCTTGGCAGGTAAAAATGATTCATGGTGTGAATAAATTTAATAAAAATGAAAAAAGTAAAGCATAATTCAGCTATGATTAATTCTCAAAATGTACCCAACGTACCACCGATATAGTGGTATATCATTTGTAGATCCAAACCATCCAGTTGCAAAAAATTAGACACGCAGATGAATCCCGTACAGTGTTGTTAGTTTATTAAGTTATTACAGGTGCACAGAGTGCAGATTATTAGTATTTTCATCAATTAACTTTAAATTGTTGGAACTGACTAAATTTCACACCATAAAAGCAATTGACATCCAAAGCATTTCATTCCATAAAGGAGTAACGGATCACTCAACGCTGCTGTGAGCTGGTTCCGGAAAAGTGGGAAATGCGCCAGTGTCCTCTGGCACCGTAGCCCGTTCGGACGCCAAAGTGTGTAATCGGGAACGGAGCGGGGTCTACCCACTCCATGAGCACTGCACCCGATTGGCCGTCACGTACGAGCAGTCTGCCGCATCTCCATTCAATCAAAAATTTCCTAAACTCATTAGGATTCATAAGTCCTGGCGTCGGAATCGTTACCTACGAATTTTCAATCCATAAGTATTTCAAATTCCTAACACATCGAATACTACGGACGTGCAACACACCTTTACCCTACCTTGTCTGGTTTTGTTCTGCAGTGCCTAATAACAGACTGGGTATTCTCCCAGCCTCCGAGTATGATCTCGTACATTGGGTTAACCTCTGCAGGTGAACTTGTGAGGCATATATGTGCATTATGAACACCGCGGTAATCAAACTGTAGAGAGCCCGCTGCAGTTGGTCCGTATTTGTACTCTAACTTGTCCGGTGTATCGAATTCAGCTCCATCTGCATCGGTAATATGATGATAAAATTTTGAATAATCGTTGGGTACATTTTGCTCATTTGTATATCAGACATACCTTCGATTTTCCATGATCCGGAGGCACCCCAGCCAGTGCACACACCGATGAAGGCTACAGGGAATGGTTCAGGGTCTGTCCAAGACATGAAAGGAATAACTTCGCCTTCTCGACCAGCTGACACGACGCCGCCATCCCAGCGCACCCAGAAACCACGGAATTCGCCGCTGTTTAAGATGTCAGGAGTATCAGCTTCAACTTTGTCTGGTTTGGTTCGGTTGCGTCTGATTACACTCTTAGTGTTACCCCAGCCACCGATGAATATCTTAAAGTAAATATAATAGATAATATAATAATAAACTTTATTGACACAAAACACGTACAAAATCTAATAGTGAAATCCTTGACTCCTGCTGTGCTAGGTGTACCTACATGAAGTAATTAAATAAGTATGTTATAAACCTGTTTGCGTACTTGTATTTGATTAAATGATTTATGCATTAGTAGTCACATAACTTACTTCATACATCGGGTCGGACTCTTGGGGTCCCATGGTGAGAGCCAAGTGGGCATCATGTGCAGCGCGCACTTTGAATTGTATGGACCCCGAAGAGACGGGGTAGAAGTGGTATTGGAGGTTGTCCTCGGTTTGAACATCTGTAACATTTATAAAAACACTGTAAGTACCTATATTTAAATACTATAGCTAGTAGACTCATATGTAGGGTCGTCTGCGTAGGTACCTCCGTGTTTCTTATTTTCGCAATATAGCAATTCGCTAGTGTTTCGGATTGGAGGGAAAGGTAGCCAGTGTAATTACTGGGCATGGCAAGCATATCATCCTAGTCCTCAGGATGGCAACGCACTTGCAGTGTTAAATAGTTTACCCTTAACATTGCAAGTGTCTAAAGGTGACGGTAACTACCTAACACCAAGTGGGCTGCAAGCCATCTCGTAATAAAAAAATGAAGAGTAAGGTTTTAAATTTTACGTATAGCCCATTATTCATTATCTTTGATATTGTTTTTGTATTGAAGTTTTACTGGTGTTTTTAAAAATATTCTATACTTATATTTGTGACAAAATAACACAAGGAGTTTAGAATGGTTAAGAGCTCACCGAAACAATGCGGATTAGTGAGTTTTACCATGTGTAAGTAATTCTTAAGTCTACTATAATTGATTCTATCCACGATTTGTATCCAAATATGTGTTATGCGGTTTCCTTATTGGCATCACCTATCGCTCTTATTAGTCTCATACTAAGGACAGGAGGTAATAATAAAAATACATGGTTGTAATGCAGAACATCGACACTTCACGAATTATATTTAAATCTGTGCACGATTAATAATTATAATATAAATAGCTGTTATTTTAAACACTTGCAGTATCGTCCGTAAATTCTTATCTTTGTAAAATACTTTTCGGCCGAAATTTCGCGACTACGTTGAATTCATTTGTGCAAAAAAATTGAATTCCCCAGCAATTGCAATGGGAAAAAAATGTCATACTTATATAAATATAGTAATAATAATTTATATGTCCAAAAAGATTTACATTTCAATTACTTAAAGGAGACTTAAAGCCTATATAGTATATCTATTTATACATTTTAAGTTTTTGCATCTGTTGCCGAACTAGGTAAAAATTTACCTGTGTTTCAGCATACAGCGCCTCTTGCCTCGTAGTAGGAGGATGCTTTATTTATAAGTTACAATATTACAATTTTCACTTAAATTATATTTACATGTGAATTTATATTCATATACCTAGTCATGTCGGTAAGTATAATATTTCGCGTACGTAGGTGTACTACGTTAAATGGGTCTAATTTCGGATACATTTCAAAAACTTTCATAGCACACGTGAAATACCATCATTCAGGATATAGTTTACATTAATTTAGAATACGAATTTTCTTTACTAAAATAATATCTATACATAGGTGTATATGTATATGGGTGTATTGATACCTATCTATATCACAGAGTACTAATATTACATACTAATATTATAAATGTTACGAGTTTGTTTGTTTGGTTGGTTGAACGTTAATCTCAGGAACTACAGATTCCAATTGAATTTTTTTTTTGTGTTGGATAGTCCACTTATCGAAGAAGGAATATAATTAATAAACGACATTAACGCGAGCATAGCTGCGGGTGACCACTGCTATATTATCATCATCATCATCATCTTTGCACTTTCCCAGTTGTGCTCTAAACGCCTTCGCGTAAGGGCCCGGGGGGTCCGCCTTCCTTACCTTTCTAGCCCACTCTAGTAGGTACTAGTAGTATGTACCCTCAGATCTTTACTTATATGATCTGAATATGTAGGTACCCGTATATAATATAAAAGATTTGTTTATGAATATGAGTGGTATGACCAAAATGCTTACTAAACGCACCAGAGACTTGAAATAGGTTGGTATGTAACGTTCTTATTATTCAGTAGGCGTAGATTACAGTTGCCTCTCCTTGATTTTATTGGTATGTCTGTTCGCTTTCCATTCGGGGCAGGTCTTTTAACAGCAACTCTAAATATAGGATCGTGTGTTGGTATGCGCTTTGATAGGTGTGCCTCTTAAAGTTGAACGGTAGCACATTGCTCGTTGTAAAGCGTTCATTGCCGCTAATATTTGGGCTGCTACGGAGAGCTAGTGGGGTAGCCGACCGGTGGCACTCGCGTCTTAATATTCGACAGTATCAGAGCGAAATTTAGGTTAGCCCGATGATGTCATCACAATTTTG
Source organism: Elophila nymphaeata (assembly GCA_955850985.1). NCBI lineage: Eukaryota > Metazoa > Arthropoda > Insecta > Lepidoptera > Crambidae > Elophila > Elophila nymphaeata. The sequence goes on from OY039067.1 coordinate 22,965,558, forward strand.
TTTGGTGACCTTTGTAGCAAGGGGAACAACAGCATGATCAATAAAGTTACATAATTTAGTTTTATTGGTATTCGGAATCTCGATGTTTAATGTTAAGAATGTTGATACAACTTTAACCAAAATAGCGCTGTACACCGTTTGTTCGTAAGAATGTGTTTTGCATGAAGATACCTGACATATAGAAGGTCATCAAGGTAACTATGTAAACCGAGATAAATATAATATTGATACTACAGGACTAGGCATTGATTTGTTTAAGTACTACAAAGTATTAATTAACAGTACGGGATTATTAGTCGTTCCACTTCAATATATCGATGTGACTTTAACTGCCTATAGGTATTAATTAAATAATATATAGTAACGACTCTGTAACTAAAAAGATAAATTAAGAGCTATAAATGTGACTAATTTACGCCTTGACACGACAAGAGAAGAATTTTTCGCTGCTCCGATTTCTCATTATGTTCATGAGATCATTAGTTCAATTAAAGTCAATTCGTAGGTTGCTGTGACGCAATATTCAACATAACATTATGAGTAGGTGCATAAAGAAGGTGCGCTACGTAAAAGGAAGTTTCTACAATATGCTAACTATATAGCTTGCTTTTATAATTTTTCTAAGGATTAAAAATGTTGTTTACATTGGTAAATTGTTATTATGGAACAAAATAATATGTAGCAGATACAAGTTCTTGTAAGGGCTGCCCTTGATAACGTCATAGTACTGCTAGTACTATATCGATGCCAACCACCACGAAGGCTTGATGATGTCATGTTTATCTCCGTAACTCGGCTATGACAACATTGTCTTTGAGCGATCGTAGCGTAAATAAACCCGGTTAATTAGTTTTTAAGAATTAATTTCAATTTATACAAGCAGATTTATCATAATTTTTAATATTTGGTAAATTATTGAATGCTGCTATTTGTTTATCGATTCTCAAATACATCTCTGCGGCTTCACCACGCCCGGCTTTTGGCTTGGTGCCAAAAAAATGCCGGCTCCGGCTATTTTGCAATTCCTCTTGTCAAAAATACTGCAATCAGTTATTTAAATACCACTAAGATTTCATTACACACTTGCCTATCACTTTCATATAAGTCAAGAGAGGTTTATTTTAAATTTTGTCATATGGCCGCTTAAGTTTTCCCGACGTTACATGCGTATACAATGAGATTGAAAGTTACTCACCCATGACGTTGGCCATTGCTGCAAAGTTTTAGTCGTAGCAAGAGGTTTTGGTCTGGTGCGGTCCACTCGTACTGACGGCTGACACAAAACTAGGGCCGGCGTATACGATCCGCATCTCATGGCCGAGGCGCCGACGCGTCGCGCCACCGTAACATTAGATGATGTCATATCTAAACTACGAAACTTGAGTTTTACTACCAAAATAATTGAGCACAAATCTCACGCGATCCCCAAACGCACTTAATGTCTTTCGTTACTAACAATGTATTGCTAATAAACCGGTTGGATCGTTAGTAAAAACACGAAAAATTAAGTTATCCAGCCTTTTTTTTTGTTGTATTTAGTATTCACCAACTTAGTTGCTATTGGATATTATTCGTTCCTCAGCTGTCTTTTGCAAAACCATTTCGACTTTTCCTGGAGAGGTATTCATTACCCATTAAACTTTCATAAACACCATTTTGACCTCCATACACTGCTTTGGTCAAGGTTAGCTTATTGAGTAACCGCTGACTAACACTTTGATGATGTTCTTTGTCATTACCTATCTAATAAGACTGTATTTTGTTTAATGGAACGTTAATATGCGTTGGCATTAACGAGCTATATGTACCTATATTGAGTTAGGTAGCTGTTCGGACAGTAAACTAGATCACTTTGGAATTTATGGTCACGTTTTTTCAATCAGAATGCAATTTATGCAAAGAAATAACAAGCATTTTTACTTAATTAACCAAATATGTTTGTTCTCAAACCAGACTTTTAAATTTAGGAATGATAAGCAATTATTTGCTCAGGACTTTTATTCATTTTACTGGTTTTAGGATCAATTGAGCATGATCGTGGGCTACCGCTGATTTTCTTTTGGTGCTTATTTATAATTTGTTTGGTTTAGGAACATCAAAATCTCAGTCTATTTTTGGAGGAATAAAATTTAGTATATACCTACCTAAATGTCCCGGATAACTCTCTTCCCCATCTTTATATAGGGTACAGACAGATACGCGGACACTGCGAGAAGTAGATAAAAATATAGATCCTCTAGAGATGTGGTGCTGGAGACGAATGCTGGGAGTTTTATGGAACGAATTTCGCACAAATCTGTCTAAACTCCGGGAACTCGAAATCAAGCAGAGTCTGTCTACTCTCGTGCAAACACGTACACTGAAGTTCTTCGGTCACATCTCGAGACGGGAAAGACAATCGATTGAACAATTAGCTGTTCAAAGAAGAGCGGTTGGTAGGAGGCAGATCAGGCATGCGGTGGACAAACCAGATAAAATCTTAGCATCTAGTAATTTCGTTTTTCCATTTAATGACACATGCCAATAAAAAATTGTAAAAAAAAAATATTACCTTGTGTCTACGATAGCTGATATACCTGTAATAAGTCACGTGGAAGAAATGAAAAGAAAAAAATTGGTCGCTTGCTCTGCTCCCAATCTTACGCTGACCCCTCAGCAGCAAATATTTTTTGCACTTCTCGATCAGACGTCATCTAACAATTTGAAAATGAAAATGCTCTTTATTTAAATGGACTTTGCTAAGTACTTTTAAATCGTCAAAAGCCCTACCACCATTTCGAGACGAATAATTATGCTGAGATGGAGAAGAAATGGCGAAAGAAACTCCACAGCTTATAATTTCGTAATGATTTCAAAACATCCTTCTTTGCCATTTCGTCTCTCCACGGTTTGTCCATCTTTTCTTCGTCTCTCTCTATGTACAAAGAGGGATGGAAAGAAAGAATATCCACATCATATGTCATCACTTTGTTTGTAACAATCGTCTCTTGTCTTTACATGTCCATACCATGTCAGTCTTTACTCATAATATTCCCTCTCTTTTTGACCGTGGAGCTACTTTTGAACTTTCACTTTACTGTACGCATTCCTCACTTAATCCATTCTTATTACTCCACAGATCCTTAATTCATAGCATTCGGATCTCAGCTACGTGTCGATTTCCATCCGCCCATTCTAAAGCTCAACTTTCTGGCTCCATACACGACAACAGGTCTTATGATAGAGCTGAGTAGTTCAATCTGATTGCTTTTTTTTTGCAAAAAAATAAAATTAATAATTTTTAAATAGGCTGGATACGTTCTGCCTGGATTTTCATTCCGGTTTACACATTAGTAATGAAGCACCAATGATGTAAAAAAATATACCTATCTACAGAGCAAGCAAGACGCATAAAACGCTATGTAGGTACGATTATAATACTCGTAAAGAAACAAAGAACCAATAATATTCTATTTACCTGCTCATACCAATAAAATATTGGTCTGAGTCTATAAATTTTTAAAAGCTCAAAGTAATTTGTTTTGACGTTCGTCATATTTTCTTAACCATGTTACATAAGTATTGCTATCGTTTACAAAATTATTATTATAAGGTTGAGTGGAGATTTACTTTAAACACAATAATTTTGTTCTTGCAAGGTTTTGTATCATCCAATTCTCATCTCCCATAGTTGTTTTGAAATGAAATGTCCTATAGGCCTGAATGGAAAAATGTGGACAAAATCTACTTAAAATACACATGTTTACGCAAACGTAGGTAGATACCTACCTACCTACCATTTTTCACATACAGACGAACGGATTATGAAGAATTTTGCTTTTGTCTATTAAATTTTATGCATTTTATGTATGAAGAAATAATAAATATATTACGAAATAACAGTATTTTTAATTTTTATCATAATCATAGTAAAAATTTACCACATACTTAGTAGATAATATTTTGAGGAAAAATTAGTATGGTATATCTACCTATCCACTTAAACCTGTTTATGATTATGTACCTACCTAGGTATTTTGAATTCTAAATCCGGTTTTATTGACAAAGTAAACAGATCAATTGATTGTAAATCTGTCTAATGAATTCGATAAAAAAGTTTAAAAGTTAACGGTTATTTTGGTTCAAATTGTAAATTTTACGCTAGTGGCAATCGCGACAAATAAAGATTACGCATTGCTCCAATATCAAGTGAAAATGTACTGACAATTATTGTACGGTAGATTGAGTTTAAAATTGAGTCTCTCAACACGTGTTTTTGCAACAAGAACTCGAGAGAAACTTTATTATTTTACACTTAAAATGACATTTTTTTGTTTATTAGGTAAGTTATCTTAAATTGTCTACTTTACGTCATTGTTTTACACTGAATTTTGTTTCACTTAATCCACAAAACTTTATTTGATTTTAAATAATTCCATTCAATATGACTAACTGTGAGCCAAATTGTGTATCCTAATTCCTAAGATATGATATTACCTACTTGGAGTGCAAGTGGGTAGATACGTCATCACCGTCGCGTCATCTTACTGATGATGTCATGAGCTGAATTTAGTTCTTAGTAAATCTAGGATTTAAATAACATTCTCGTGAGTATTATTCACGTGACTGTGATATTTCATAATTATTTAGAATTCAAATCACTTTAATTAACTCATTCCCTCATTTGAGCATGACTTCATTTGGTTGTCTTTTATTTAACTCTGAATAACAAAAATATTATTAGAAAAATCTGCTGGCCACGAACTGACCCATAATAATAACGGGCTTGTGACTTTTGGTGAAAAAAAGTGTTGTTAAAAGGTTGTGTGTTAAAAGATTCATTCAAGACTCGAGTTTACTATGAAACACCGAGCTTTAGCATCGAGCACAGACTCGAGTCCAAAATCCTTCATTTCGGCATTACAAAATTCTAAATTATATACGATTTTATTTTATGTGGTAGGTACCTAATGTCATGCAATGAAATAAGAATAAAAACACCTACCAGCACGGAAACTATAGCTTGGCAAAGATTAGTTTTCGATATGGTTCAAGTTTAATATTTATTTCTCCGTGAAGGCGGTTTTATCTTATTTAAAAATAATATTTTTTTTTTGCTTTTTAGTGTTTTAGTTATAGAATTTTTCAAAAAACTATTTCGAGATCTTCTTAGACAAACAAGTAATAGAACTATTACGATATTATCGACGTCAATTAAATAGGCATTATTAGGGATAACTCAAAAACTATTTTTAATACTAGAAAAAAATGCACTAAAACAAATCGACTTGCGTCAGGTGGGAATCGAACCCGCATACCGAGATAATATGGTCAACGCAGCCGCCCGGATTGCGGAAGAGGCGGGTTCGATTCCCGCCTGAGGCAAGTCGATCTTTTTCAGTGCATTTTTCATCCATGTCAATAACTAACATTGTGATGCACTAATCAAAAAATAGAATTTATATGCTAGGTACTATCTATACACGGTGTAGTATTCCGTTTAACATCACGCACGGACAGGCGGCTAATCCACTGAGTTTTATGAAATGAAACCTATTTAAGGTATCTATTCTATTCAAAGTAATTGCGTTGTTGTGTGACTTTTATAGTCCCAACTACTAAATCGTGACCTTGTATAGTGCGTAGCTTTAACAAAACGAATAACAACAGATGCCAGATTCATATCACGAACAATATTCCACAATTAATTAATTGCCTACATAATGTCAATTCCTAATGAGTTTTATTTTAATTTTTTAAGGCAATTATTTAAGCGTGAATTTATTAGTCAAGAAAGCGTTCTTATTTGTTAGGACATGTTTTGATCAATGCTTTAAACACGTTTCGAAATAAATAGTAAAACTTTCTATCAATGCATAATATATTATTTTATTGAAAACGCGAAAATATTGAAGCGAGGTTCTTGATCAATATGAATATGGTTTGGTGTACTACAGCGCCACCTACTAGCAAGATAAGCACAACTTTGTTTTACAAGACCATTGCCATGAACATAGAACATTTTTGCCCTTTTTTCATGGTTATCGGCGTTATCGGTCAAAATAACGCCAAAAGTTTATTAATCTTAATCAGATTTATTAACTTTTCCTTGATGAAATAAAATAACAAAAAAAAGTCGACGTGATTTGTCAGATGCAAATTCGTCCTGAAGCGATTGATTACAATAAATCTTTATCTATGAGTAAATAACGATTTATTAGAGCAGATTGATAATGTATGAATTACATAATAATATTGAAGTTAGTGGTGACATCGAATGTGCGACCACTTTTGCAGTGAAGTTTTATACCAGTACGCCATCTAGTGAAAATATTGTGAAACAGTGATTCATTGTATGCTGGTTGTTATGTTCTTCAAAATAGTACTGACTGTTTGAAAGAGATGGCATAATTCGAATAAAACCAAAATAAAACTAACATGATGTGGAATAATATTGATATTTATATATAAATATTAATATCAATATTATTCTAATCATATAGAAAACACTAAAATATATTGAGAAATCTTCAACGTTTGCAACACAACTTTGAAAGTTTGTAATCAAAGAAAAACGATGGAGTTTTCGGTAACTAACCGACGTGAAGAGGTTTAAAGAAGCTTTGATATTTTTTTAAATACTATGAGATGGCAAACAAGCTTGCGGCCCACCTGGTGTTAAGTGTTTACCGTTGCCTATAGACATTTGCAATATTAAGGGTAAATCACTTAACACTGCAATTGCGTTGCCATCCTGGGGACTAAGATAATATGCCTTCGTTGCCCAGTAATTACACTGGCTACCTTTCCCTTTAATCCGACACATAGCGAACTGCTCCACTGCAGAAATAAGAAAGGCGGTGGTACCTAGCCAGACGACCCTACATTTGGGTCTACCACCTAGTAAATTTTTATTAAGATCAGTCGTAGCACACTTATCAGCTCGGAAAGGGAAATGCCTCTTTTTTACTATGAACGCTACGGAACGGCGGCTACGAAACGACTACGGACCGTAGCACATCGGCTCTTCTTACAAGCTTTTATTTAACGTGCACTGTTCGTTATTTATTTCGTATGTATGTAAGTTGTCCGTCAAAGAACAATAGCAGAATTTTTGTTGAAAAATCCTTCTTTTATATAAATTTCATTGTTACAGATGTGTTTATGAATATATTCTCAGCGTTTTTGAAGAAAATATTATAACATTGTGAAGTCTGGATAAAAGTAATATTTTAAAAGAAATACAAATGACTCTATAGGCGTGTCTCCTGCGAGTGATTTTTCTAAACAATACGCGAGGCTTTACACATGATGTCGCGGGTATATAAGTGGACTGTATTAGGCTAAGGATTTCTACCCGCGCCCGCAGCGGTTGCGGGTTCGCTGTTTTGTGAACTCACGAGACCGCAGGTCTAGGCGGTAACGCAGCCGTCGCGGTTGAGATTATCGCCCGCAATCTTGAGACGGGCGGTTAAACGATCAGTTGAGTTGTCCCCCGCTTCCCACTGCGGTCGCCCGCCAACCGATCGCAGAGCGCGCGGGTGCAACCCGCCGTGGCTGCTGCGGGACCGCGAACTGCGCCCGCCGGTACAAGATGACCGCCGGTGCAGCGAGAGCCGCAAACAATCGCACAGGCCGCGGGCGTAAAACGCATCGTGAAATGTGTTTTAATTATTTACATAATTATCTCTATTCTACAAAGGCTGTGGGCCCGCAACCGCTGTGGGCGCGGGTAAAAATCGCTCCGTGAGTCCTTAGCCTTAGTTTGCAGTTCAGCGGTCGAAAATTGATAATGCAATGTGGTACACTTAAATAGAGAAAGAAAGGAAAGGATAAATACCTCGCTCTGCACTTGCGGTGTCCTGGTTTTCTTCTTAGGTATCAACGGCCGGTCGGCCGCCAACTCCTTCTTCGAGGCTTATCACAGCCATGGCTTGCGGTGTAGCCTCGGTGTATCACTTGTCAGTTAGACCACAGGTCTTACGGAAGTAGAATTCGAAAAGCGATTGGTTTGTACCAATGTTTGTACGTTAAATTAATTATATTTATGACAATATTTTAATGGCAACGGAGTAAATTAGCGAACTCTCGACGTAGAGCGACCGGCATGGACTGTGTACCAACGTAGACCGGCGTCTCTTCGCATCTTCTTATCTTGTGCGGTGTACAAGCGAGGCTGTCAGGTACCAGGTGTGCCATTACACGCCGTCCAGTAAAATAGATAGAATATTCTTTATTGCTCAGAATAGAAAATAAATACAAAAAAAAAATAGGTAAGAGGTTCTCTTATAATAATATAATAATATAATATATTTCCACGCTCACACCAATTATCTAGCCCGAAGTAAGTATCATTAAGAACTTGTGTTACGGATACTAGATAACGGACATTTTTTTAATATACATAATAATTTTAGATATTTTTATAAATAAACTTAAATAAATGTATAAACAACCATGACTCGCAAACAAACATTCTTGTTCGTCACACAAACATTTGCCGCTACCAGGATTCGAACCCGGACCGCTTGATGTGAAGCCAGCTATACTGACCACTCCACCACGACGGCGTCAGTCTTCGGCGTCGTCTTATTTACGGAGACATATGGGATATATGTAAAGTTTTCATATTTATTTATTCATATATAACTGAGCAAACTGGAGGGCGTCGATCAGTGCCCTTGGTAGTTGAGAGGTTGCAATTTGCATTAAAATGTGTGACACCCATGTCTGTGGGTGTCACACATCTTTGCCATCCCGTAATAGGGATAAGTAATTTAAAAAAAAGTTTATTTGCATCTTTTTACACCTTGTTTAATTCAATGACGAAGAATTCCTAAGTCATTGGTTTACTTACTTTACATTACATATTACATCAGATCAAGTTTATAGGCAAAACTGGAAGCCACACTGCCAATATAAAAGTGAAGACAACTTTTTTGACCCCAAATAACCTTTGAATGTTTCCGTCTCCTATCTGTCTCTTTCTAACTCACGCCACAATTAATATGATGATGTACATACGTATGGCATAGTAAACGGTCACGTTACACGTGCTCTAGTGGTTAGAAAGAGACAAATAGGAAATAATAATCCCATTTTTCTACATTAAAAATTCTTACGGTAACTTCATTATACATATTGGAAATCTGTAAATTTGTAAAAAAATATCCACAATTTTTCCCTTCTAAAATGCAATGTAAAACTACATCCAAATCATTAAGACATAGAGATAAACTTGTTTTACCAGTATCTAATCTTAAAATCCACAGTTCAGGTCCACACGTTAGCGCAATACAAATATAATATTTTTGTATTGCGCTAACTGTGGATTATATTATAATAAACTACCAAAACGTTTGACTAACGAACAAAACATTAACAAATTCACAAATCAACTAAAACAATATTTATTAGAGAAATTTTTTATGATATGCAAGAGTTTTTTAATGCTTCCAGATGTTAATTGAATTTGATATAATATATTATATATAATAATGATGTATTTATTCATGACAATTGTATGTAAATATTATAAGTAGTACCTAAACCAATGTTAATATAATATAATATTGTTACAGGGTTCATGTCAGCCCTGAAAATATAACATGTAACTTCCTAAAACCACATGAAGCAATAAAGAGTTTGAGTTTGAGTTTAAGAAGTTTCAAGTTTTACTTGTGTAGATAAACAGCGATAGATTCGGCAAAGAGTTAGATAGTAAATAAACAATGATCAAAGTAAATCTCGAGTTCTTTTTCTTTTTTCACATAGGTACAGTATAATTAGAAATATATTACAGTTTTTGCTGTTTTTAAAAGTGAATGTGCGATTTAACCCCGAATGGGTAAGTTCTGAACAATATTTATATCTCGTAGAAGGGTATTTTTGAAAAAGTTATTGGAAGTAATTTTTCATTGTAATTGTTTCTCATTTTGTTAGCCATGTACTTATTCATGTGTAGAATACATAGATCATCCATTTTAATAATGCTTAAAAATAATTTTTGGTACCGGCGGCCGCACGTCAAGCATACACCATTGACAATAATGATTAGATGTTATTATCAAGGGTTTAGGATCCTTTGGATTTTATATTGTTTGCTTGATTTGCGTACGTACTTATGTATAACTGTTGTCACGGTCTAAACCGTCTTTCAATATACTTACGTTGATTTTTTAATAAAAAATACATACAAAACAAAGAATCACATAAGTATCAACCATAATAATTAAATATTCTATACTAATATTAACTTTCACTTGTTTTTAATAAAAATATAAACACAGCAATTGTTATTGTGAATAAACTTATGGAAACCTACCAGTCACCCTTGGGTGTGTCTACCTTTGCAATTAATAATTAATTACAACGCTAGACAAATCCAAACACCGGCAGATATGACAATTATACAGTAAATTGAGACTAAATCTGGTACAACATTGCCTCGGTGTAAAAACGGATGTTAGTAGGGATACTAATCCCTTAGAGGAAACTCACCACTCACCCTTGGGTGTGTTTGCAATTAATAATTAAGTACAACGCTAGACAAATCCAATCACCTGTAGATATGACAACTATACCGTAAATTGAGAAAATCTTGTACAAGATTGCCTTGGTGTAAAAACGGATGTTAGTAGGGATACTAATCCCTTACAGGAAACCCACCACTTATCCTTGGGTATGTCTACCTTTGCAATTATTAATAAATTACAATGCCAGACACATCCAAACACCTGTAGACATGACAATTTTACCGTAAATTGAGACTAAAGATTGTACAAGATTGCCTCGGTGCAAAAACGGATGATGGACAGGGATACTAATCCCTACAGGGAACTCAACACTCACTACCTTTGCAATTAATAATAAATTACAACTCTAGACAAGTCAAATCACCTGTAGACATGACAATTTTACCGTAAATTGAAACTAAATCTTGTACAAGATTGCCACGGTGCAAAAGCGGATGTTGATAGGGATACTAATTCCTTCAGGGAACTCAACACTCACCCTTGGACGTGTCTACCTTTGCAATTAATAATAAATTACAACGGCAGACAAGTCCAATTACCTGTAGATATAACAACTATACCGTAAATTTAAACTAAACCTTGTACAAGATTGCCTCGGTGTTAAAGCGGCTGTTGATAGGGATACTAATCCCTTCAGGGAACTCAACACTCACCCTTGGACGTGTCTACCTTTGCAATTAATAATAAATTACAACGGCAGACAAGTCCAATCACCTGTAGATATAATAACTATACCGTAAATTGAAACTAAACCTTGTACAAGATTGCCTCGATGCAAAAGCGGATGTTGACAGGGACACTAATCCCTACAGGGAACTCAACACTCACCCTTGGACGTGTCTACCTTTGCAATTAATAATAAATTACAACGGCAGACAAGTCCAATCACCTGTAGATATAACAACTATACCGTAAATTGAAACTAAATCTTCTACAAGATTGCCTCGGTGCAAAGCGGATGTAATAGGGACACTAATCCCTACAGGGAACTCAACACTCACCCTTGGACGTGTCTACATTTGCAATTAAAAAGAAATTACAACGCTAGACAAGCCCAATCACCTGTAGACATGACAACTATACCGTAAATTGCGACTAAATCTTGTACAAGATTGCCTCGGTGTAAAAACGGATGTTAGTAGGGATACTAATCCCTTACAGGAAACCCACCACTCACCCTTGGGTGTGTCTACCTTTGCAATTAATAATTAAGTACAACGCTAGACAAATCCAATCACCTGTAGATATGACAGCTATACCGCAAATTTAGAAAATCTTGTACAAGATTGGCTTGGTGTAAAAACGGATGTTAGTAGGGATACTAATCCCTTACAGGAAACCCACCACTCACCCTTGGGTGTGTCTACCTGTGTAATTAATAATAAATTACAACGCTAGACACATCCAAACACCTGTAGACATGACAATTTTACCGTAAATTAAGACTAAACATTGTACAAGATTGCCTCGGTGCAAAAGCGGATGTTGACAGGAATACTAATCCCTACAGGGAACTCAACACTCACTACCTTTGCAATTAATAATAAATTACAACTCTAGACAAGCCAAATCACTTGTAGACATGACAACTATACCGTAAATTGAAATTAAATCTGGTACAAGATTGCCTCGGTGCAAAGCGGATGTAATAGGGACACTAATCCCTTACAGCAAACCCGCCACTCACCCGTAGATGTGTCTACCTTTGCAAATAATAACAAAATACAACGCTAGACAAATCCAAACACCTGTAGACATGACAATTATACCGTAAATTAGGACTAAATTTTGTACAAGATTGCCTAGATGCAAAAGCGGACGTTAATAGGAATACTAATTCCTACAGGAAACCCACCATTCATCCTTGGATCTGTCTACCTCTGCAATTAATAAATAATTACAAAAATAGACAAATCCAAACACCCATAGACATGACGATTATACCGTAAATGGAGACTTAATCTTGTACCTGTCTTGTACAAGATTGCCTCGGTGCAAAAGCGGACATTCACTCACCCTTCGATGTGCCCACCTTTGCAATTCGTTATTAATAAAATGGATGTAAAGTTAAAATGCAAGAAGTACCTTATCTGTCTAGAATATGTTTTCGTTACCTAAGATTTAAAGCATGCAGAATTACTTAAAAAGAATAGCATATTTAGTGAAATAAAATCTAAAAAGCTTTCAAAATCAACACTTACAAACTTACAATAATGCAATTCCAGCACCGTGGTAAGCAAGTAATGTACTCACGGATACCTATGGACTAAAGAAATAGGTACTGCTGAAAAATGTAGATAGGTAGGTACCCCTAATTCAAAAAAGAAAAATGAAATGATGAATTTTAAAGCTGAATATAAACATAATAAATCTACAGCCATAAGTAAATGATGGCAAGAGTATGTCTATACTCTTGCCATCATTTACTTATTTATGGCTAAAGTAAAAAGTTAATAATTGTGGAAATCTCTAAAGCATTTAAAACATAAGCCAGGTTTTTTATAACATTGAGGACAATAGTAAATGGTGGGTTTGCGTTTATTTTTAGTATCTAAACAGTAGCGACAATATTTTCTCTTAGTTTTTCCTTTATCATTTACCGGCAAATGCTCTGGTGAATGTATTTCGTCCCCAGAAATAGTTCTTACTTTATTCCTTGATGTAGTACTGCTTGGCAATTGGTCTGTCTGTTTGTCTATTTTCAACAAATTTTTAACAACTTCTAAACGAAAATCATAAAAAGACAAAATGTTCTCTGAATTATTTCTTTGTCGCTGTTGTTCATTATACATCATGAATGCATTCAGAAACATTACTTGCATTACGTGTACCAAAAGTTTTTTATACCATCTCGTGGATTTATTATAACAAGGGTAATCTGCAAGCATTTCATCTTTCCTGTCAACGCACTTCATATACTTATTGTATTGGATTATAACCTTAGGTTTATTAATACTCTCACCGTGTCGGTTTATACGTTGTGTTAAAGTGGAATCATGCTCGGTAGAAATCATTAAAACATTTCGCTTATCCCTGTAATTTATCACGCATACTCCTTTTGAGTTATAGCGAGATAATACAGTTCCTTCCGATATTTTAGTTCTAGTAATCGCGGGATTTCGCGATCTGTTGGCTCTTAGGGTACCAGTGACATATGTCTTTTTAGCCAACAGGTCTTCTGCGAGTTTGACACTATTATAAAAATTATCCATATACAAAGAATGCCCCATGTTGAGGTAATCTTCCATGAGCATCATAACTACTTTATCAGCATGACCCTTTCCCCGAAGGTCCAAATCATGAGATCCAAAATACATATGCATTTTCTGAGTTATACCATTGGTATCCGTGAGCACATATAATTTAAGACCATATTTATGTCTTTTGCCTTGAATATACTTCCGGGTGTTTAGTTGACCGCGCCACAAAACACTTACATCAATAGTTAAATTCTTAGGGGGTATTACTAATACTTTCATTGAATTATTAAAAAAATTCATAATTGGTTTAACAAATCTATTCGGATCTGAATTAATAAAAGTTTCAGCACCATCAGTGAATGATAAATTACGTATCAAAAGTAAAAATCTATCGCGGCTCATAAAATTTTTAAACGTCAAATTAAATAGCGATTGAGTGCTCCAATAATCATTTAAACGGTTTAATTTAATATGCCCCATATGGAATAATACGCCGAGGAAAATGTACAATTCATCTACGTCGGTATCTTTCCATCTTGCAATCCGCGAGTTAGCGTGAGTACTTTCCGACATGATGCGCAAGGCATGAGTGTTAATACTTGACATTAATGTTGTCATAAATATGGTGTTAAAAAATAATTTGAAAAAATCGATTGGGGACTCAGCTGGTCCCACATTCATGTGGGCGACTCTTGTGAATGGTATCGACGGCAGCTCTCCCGTCGCAGACCACTCCTCATGATCTTCATCAAGGCTGTCCGCATCTTCAATCTCTTCATCCGATACGGAGGAAGACGAGGATGATGCCGAGCACGACTCGTCTCTAACAAACGTTGTAGATAGTTAGCTTCATATAATTCCGACTTCAAAGCACTATACTCACATTTTTGATATCATCATAAGATAATTTTCTTCTTAACCCTTTACCGCATGGATTTTTTATAAGTTTTAAAAATCTAATTGTGTATTTTACACATACTGAACAAATTAATTAATAGTAATTTATGAAGATTATCAGAAAAAAAGTTAGTTTCAAAATTGGACAATCGTGCATTCTAAAATATGTGTTCCATATTTGACAGATACATGCAATAATAAAAAATGTAACTATGTGTATATTAATTTAATTTATTAGTTGTTTATTACTACAGATTTTGATAGGTGGCTACTGTTTAGATCTATCTATATAAAAATGAATACTGACTGAATGAATGACTGACATATCAACGCACAGCCTAAACCGCTGGGCCTAGAGATTCCAAATTTGGTACGTAGGTTCCTTAAGAGGTCCAGGGGTGCACTAAGAAAGGATTATTGGAAATTCACCCTCGAAGGTCACCACCTTAAAGGTCACCCCAAAAGGGGGTGAAAATTTTGTATGGAAATCCGTCATTTTTAAAGTAAAATGCATAAAAATTGGTGTATGACCTTGCAACTTTCATCCCCTATTTTACCCCTTTAGGGATTGAATTTCCAAAAATTTTAAAATACATCTTTTTTTAATTTGTAACTGAAAACCCATGTACCAGCTTTTTTGGATTTTACTTTAAAATTTATTATTAATATTATAAATAATGTGCACGTGACAAGCACGTGATAATAATAGAATTATATGGACACGGTGGAAGGTCCAGAGATGTCTATAAAGGGCTATGAAGAATCTCCGGAAGTGGAACTATCTGACCAGGATTCTTCTACTATAACTAATCCAGCTCAAGAAAAGGAAATACAGTCTAAGCAGCAAAGCTATATACATACACAGAAGAGCTTACAGGAGAATATAATATGGATAAATTGAAATATGTCGCATTTAATTTTATCCGTATTAGAGGTATAAGATTAACATGAATACTGGGTCAACTGCACTAAGGCGCGATGACAGCTAATCTGCTTTGTCAGTATTCATTTTTATATAGAGGAGAGGGTTACACCGGCGATGTCTACACGTCTCGGAAATGCTCGCTTTAAGGAGGTTTAAGAACCAATATACTGAACTTCTCGCCAGACTAAAACCCGGTGCTGCAGAAAATGTCATCAGAGACGATCTGCAAGATCATTCAAAAAAAAAAAATATTTAACTAATATTGAATGCAGTGTTCCAAATTTGACCAGTTCCAACAGTTCCAAATATGGCACAAACTACGTAAGTAACTGATTGAACAATACTTAGGTTATATTCTATGGAAATAATTTGGATCTATTGTTTTTTCAGAAATATTACTGTTTATGTCTAAAATTTTATGACAATTACTTGAAATATTATAAAATAATCAATTACAGGAAAAACTATCACTACACCATGAGCACAAAAAATGCCACTTCGACTAGTTTACCGACCGATTTTAATTATTGACAAACACTTTTAGTCAATCTATCCATAATGTTAAACCTAAAGAAATTAAGAATTTGCGCCAATACAAATACTGTGAGCGCTAAACCTAGTTATAAGGTTTGTATATTCTACTCAACACAAATTTGAGTATCACCATAGGTCGGAATATTTTGATATTAGCGTCTGTTGAAAAGGAGATAGAGATCCTATGGGAATCACTGCATTCTACAATCAACGAGAGTAAAACAGCAACTCACCTTTAGCAGCCACACCGACCCAGTACTACCCGGGCAATGTACGCCAGAGCAGACCTCTTCCTCGTTCTCAACAGCCCTCGAAGATGGAGCGATATTTTGAAGGACCAGCCTTGACTGAGCATCCGCCAAGACAGCGGGTGGTATGCGTATACTTCACAACAGTATATATGAAGCACTAAAGACACTGCACTATAGGTTCACAGCGCGAGCGGTGGGTCGAAAGTACGTAAACCCTAAGAATAGCGGTGAGAAACCTCCCAGGTCGTGAAGGTTCCAGAAAGCGGGAAAAACCGGGATCAGCGCGTACGCAGCCGGTCGAGTCGCCGTCAATTCGTAGACTGTAGAATGCAGCGGTATATTGAGCGATCACTCTTATAAACTAATATGTGGGTAATATTGAAATTCATATTGAAGGCTAACAGTTAGCATGAACATTGCCCCCGGCCTTAAAACCTTCGGTTTTAATGAAACTGTAATTGAATATGAACAACGGGTAGGGGACAAGTAACTTAAGGTTAAGTCATTGAGATGGTAGCGTACAAAGACGCACGACTGGTCGTTTATAAACGCCCGTCGAAGTCTTTACAGAGGCAACTCTTATGATACCGTCCTTGCCTGGATAAGCAGCAACTACGACGCCAAGAGGCCAATGAAGCGGAGAAATATTGTCAGTAACAATGAGTACAACGGAACCGATACAGATCGGGTTAGAAGCGGTATTCCACTTTGTTCTGGACTGCAACAAGTGTAAATATTCTTGCTTCCATCGCTTCGCGAATGATTGTAACATTTGATCCAGTAAAGAATAGCGATTGCGTAAATTATTAGAATCTAATGACACGTCATAGGTAGGCAATTGTTTTAATGGGCTTGACATTAAAAAATGTGCAGGCGTTAACGCACTAGGTTCCGATGGATCATCACTAAGCAGCGTAAGTGGTCTTGAATTTATCACACATTCGATCTGTGTGAGCACAGTCAAGAGCTCCTCGTATGTAAGTAGCTGCGTACCTATAACTCTATAAAGATGCGTTTTAAAAGCCTTAATATAAATTTCATAATGACCACCAAAGTGTGGACTACGCGGCGGGTTAAGTTTCCACTCGATTCGATTGTTGACAAGTTCATTAGCGAAAGACGATTGGAAGTTTTCAGAATCTAAGAATTTGTAGATTTCAGAAAAACTATTTTTAGCACCAATAAAATTGGTTCCTCTATCCGAATACATGCAAGATACTGCACCGCGGCGAGATAGAAAACGTTTAAGTGCGGATAAGAAGGCATTAGTGGTTAAATCAGATGCTATTTCTACATGCATGGCTCGTGTCACCAAACACGCAAAAACGCATAAGTAACATTTTATGGAGCGAACACCACGCTTCCTATAGGGAATTATATTTATAGGGCCACAGTAGTCGACGGCAGTGTGAGTAAATGCCTTCGTTTCATTTACTCTGCAAGCAGGCAAGTCAGCCATCATAGGATAAGTAGGCTTAGGGTTCACTTTAAAGCAAAAGTTACATTTATGAATGCAAGTTCTAACAAGTCTTCTGCATGACAGAATCCAGTACCTCTGTCGCAGAATGGACATGAGAGCCACAGAACCTGTGTGACAATTAGAGCGGTGATAATGTATAATAATAAGCTCGACTACCTTGTCTTTACGAGGAAGTAGCACAGGGTGTCGTTGCTCGAAAGACAAGTCAGCGTGACGTAGTCGGCCACCAACCCTTACAAGGTTATTGGTGTCAAGGAAAGGAGCTAGGCGATTAATTGCGGGAGAACAACGATTGTTTCGTTGAAGAGAATTTATTTCACAAGCGAAGTAAGTATATTGAACAGCCTTTAATATTTCAATTTCAGCAGTTTGCATTTCACTGGCTGAAATTCTACTATTAGAGCGGGGAAGTTTTTTAATAAAGCGTAGAACATAAACTGTAGAGCGGAGCATCAACAGCCAAGAGGATACTCGCTGCGATAGCAAAAGGAGCGGATGAGTAGCATCATTTAAAATAGCGGTTAATGCAACTTTAGTTTCAGGTAAGTCAGCGGGATTATAATTATTTTCTATAGCGGTAATAGGCCAACTAGAATAATCTTTACTCAACCAGGACGGTCCAGTATACCAGGGAGTATAGTTAAGTATTTGTGCAGGTGACAACCCTCGCGACAAACAATCACTAATGTTGTCCTCTCCTGGCACATGATAAAAATAATAAGCGGGAAGTGAATTCAAAATTTTGGTAACACGGGTAGCAACAAAGGTTTTGAATTTATGAGGCGAACCGTGGACCCAATGAAGAGCGACCATAGAATCTGATAAACAATAAACCTTATCAATTTTATGACGTGATTCTATCATATTTATGACATGTCGAACCAGCTTCGACATCAACAGAATTGCACAAAGCTCAAGCCTTGCGACAGACTGAACAAGCAATGGTGCCACCTTGGATTTGGCACATACAAGTCTAACAGAAATTAATTCGTTTAAAGCGGATACAGAACGAATATACACTACACAACCGTAAGCTCGCTCGCTAGCATCGGCAAAGGCGATTATCGAAATACTTGAATTTTCATAAACTTCAAGGTGACGCGGTATACGTAATTGTTCTAGGCAAGGTAGTTCTGTAATGTAATTTTTCCATATTTTTAAAATATCAGCGGGCGGTTGTTCATCCCAATCAATTTTTAAAATAAACAATTGTTGGAGAATAAGTTTAGCAAATAAGATTACTGGTGCTATGACACCCAGAACGTCGAACTGACGAGCAATAACAGAAAGAATGTTTCGCTTGGTACATGGGCGTGGAGTAAGCGAGACAGAAATTTTAAACTCGTCGGTAACTGGAGACCACTTCACACCCAGCACCTTCAAGTCATCACAGTCACTAAATGGAACATCAACTGAGTACCGGTGAGAGCTTGGCAGTGAATCAAGCAATTCAGGTGAATTGCTGGACCACTTTACTAGGTCAAAGCCTCCGGCCTTGAACATCCCTAACAACTCATTTCGGAGGCGTAAGGAATCCCGGACGGAGGGCATGGAGAAACAAATGTCATCCGTGTAACAATTGTTAGTAGCGACCTGAGCAGCTAGCGGGAACGAGTCGCGTTCATCCTGACAAAGTTGTCTTACCACACGGATCGCTAAGAAAGGGCTACAGCTCAAACCGAAGCAAACGCGGTTAAAACAGTACGTAGTAATCGGTTCACTAGAATCAAAGCGGTATAAAAACTTCATATATTTACGAAACCTTTCGTTAACTGAGACCTGCAAGTACATTTGTTTTATGTCTGAAGTGAAAGCTATTTTGTATATACGAAAATCAATTAATATAGACAGTAAATTATTTTGTAAGTTAGGTCCCGTATGTAAAACTTCATTCAACGAGACATTCGAGTCTGTCTTGGCACTAGCGTCCATTACCATGCGTATCTTAGTAGTAGTTTTATCATGTCGTAGTACAGCATGGTGCGGTATGAAGTAACCTGAATGATCACCAGTGTCAATAACGCGAGAGATATAATTTTTATCAATATATTCGCGGATAATATTGTCGTATTCTTGGCGTAATTCAACACTAGCATTAAGTTTGCGTTCCAGTGACAGGAATCGTTTTTTAGCGGTACAGTATGAATCACCCAAGGTGGAGGGATCATCCGAGAAAGGTAATGCGACAGAATAGCGGCCTGTGCTATCGCGCTTAGTATTATTAACAAAAATATTTTCGCACTCCCTTTCAGCCGAACTCAAGATAGGCTGACAAGGCAATACCTCCTCGAGCTGCCAAAAGGTTTGCAAAGTTTTGTCTAAGTTTGAATCAGTTTGTATAACAGCGGTTAAAGAAATAGAATTGTTATGAGCGGTGTTTACGGTATATGTATTACCTAGAATCATGTAACCAAAAATTGTATCAAAAGCGGTAGGCATGCCCGGTGGCCCGGTAACACGGCCTTGTAGTAAAATATCGGCGAAAAATGAAGCGCCTATGAGAATTTCAACCTCACCGGGAGAATGAAACTCATCATCAGCGAGACGAATATTTTGTAAATAAGAAAATAAAGTTTTGTCAATATTAACAGTCGGCAGATCGTCTGTAATGCGGTCAATAACACACACATCTATCGATATTGATATGTCATTAAAACGAGAAAATAAAACTAATTTTGTTGATCCCCTAATTGGATTAGGAGATGAACCAATGCCCTTGACAACAGCGCGCGGTAATTTATTAAAAGAAAGATTTAAGTTTTGACAGCATTTTGTAGTTATAAAGTTAGATTGAGAACCGGGATCGATAATTGCACGAACACAATTCAAATTGCCGCGCGAATCAGCTGCGTATACCTTGACTGTACCAAGTAAACAAGTAGTATCGTTTTTACTGAGCGGCGGCGACATATTACACAACGAAATATTTTGCGCGTTTGTGTTATCCTTCTCAGTAACAGGTTTCTGTCGCACGGCGTCATATGCGCAAGGAATGGCGGTGGAGAAGCGTGTACGCTCCCGTGAGCCGACATCATGACTCACGTCAGCAGCGCGCGGGGCCGGCGGCTGCGCGGGATGTGACGGCGGCGCACCGCCGGCGCCGAGCGGGGCTCGTTTGCGACATAACAGCGTGTGATGTCTTGACGCACAATTTCGACAAAGACTATTTGAGTTACAAGTTGTAATTAAATGAGTTAAGCTTAAACAATTGGTGCATCCATTGTGAGATTTCACAACGTTATAGCGGTCTTCTATTGATAAATTTTTAAATGTCGTACAAAGAAACAATTTATTATGCGAATTTTGTTTACAAAACGCGCAGCGGCTATAATAATTACCGAAAGAAGTGTGAGTAGCGGCTACTAAAGAATGAGTAGGTTTATTACGAATTTGATATAAATTTTGTTTAGAAGTGACGGTATTCATGGACGAAGTGCGATCTAGTACCTTACATTGTTCGCGTACAAAGGCAACCAAATCATCGTATGAAGGAAAAGATGAGTCACGCTTATGCATTTCAAACTGACGAGCGGTTTCTGTATCGAGTTTTTTAAATGCGAGGTAAAATAAAATAAAATCCGACAAATTATTTAAATTTAGAGATTTAAGACTAGAAACAGCTCCACAAAATTTTTCCAAAAAGGATTCAAAATATTTAGTATTGGCGGAATTAAAACATTTAAAATTAAACATTTCATCTAAATACGCGGAAGCGAGACAACGCTTGTCTTCATATTTGTCGACTAGCGTCCGCCATATTATGTTGTAGTTAGTGGCGTTCGGTGTGATTCCCGCACAAACGGAAAGTGCCCGGCCAGACAGCTTACCAATCAAGTACTGCATACGTTCATGGTCAGTTAAGTCAGAGTTATTGTGAATCGTATTTTTAAATGATTCGTAAAACATAGGCCACTTAATAGGGTCACCAGAAAATCCTATCAAATCTAGCTTAGGCAGTTTTACAGCTGGTTTTTTATAACAACTATTTTTGGTGTCTGTAGAATCCGACTTGATTGTTGCTGCCGATGCAGACAACTTAGTTAAGGTGCGTTTACAAAAACAATAAAGTTCTTCAAATGCATTGACACTTTGATAATTAGGTTCAGAGTCAGGCTTTAATTGCAGTTCAGCATCAATTATTTGATCAGTAATTTCCTTAAACTCTGAGCGTAAATACTCTAAAGACTCAGTACTAGCAAGGAATATTTCCGTAGATGATTCATCAGAAAATGCGTGTGTAGCCTCGCTATAGATTTTTTGTAAGCGGGAAAATAAATTATTGCGTTTAGCATTATATTTTTTCAAGTCCATTTCTAACTTTTCAATTCCCTTTAAACCACCTGCACTTCCAGGCGGCATTATGAGCCATAATATAGGTAATAATAGACAAAGTGTGAAACGTCTGATTTGCGAAATGTGTCTGCAACACTGCGCAACGATAGGAGCAAGAATGTTCGGTGGCGTGATTATTTGCAATCTACCTTTTATTTACTTATTGCGTAAATACAAAAATATGTGTAATTAAGTTATTTAAAGCGTAAGCGGTGTAGTAAAATAGATATTAGGTTCAATGAATGCGGCTCGAAGGCCAAAAGAACGGTGTGAGCGCTAAACCTAGTTATAAGGTTTGTATATTCTACTCAACACAAATTTGAGTATCACCATAGGTCGGAATATTTTGATATTAGCGTCTGTTGAAAAGGAGATAGAGATCCTATGGGAATCACTGCATTCTACAATCAACGAGAGTAAAACAGCAACTCACCTTTAGCAGCCACACCGACCCAGTACTACCCGGGCAATGTACGCCAGAGCAGACCTCTTCCTCGTTCTCAACAGCCCTCGAAGATGGAGCGATATTTTGAAGGACCAGCCTTGACTGAGCATCCGCCAAGACAGCGGGTGGTATGCGTATACTTCACAACAGTATATATGAAGCACTAAAGACACTGCACTATAGGTTCACAGCGCGAGCGGTGGGTCGAAAGTACGTAAACCCTAAGAATAGCGGTGAGAAACCTCCCAGGTCGTGAAGGTTCCAGAAAGCGGGAAAAACCGGGATCAGCGCGTACGCAGCCGGTCGAGTCGCCGTCAATTCGTAGACTGTAGAATGCAGCGGTATATTGAGCGATCACTCTTATAAACTAATATGTGGGTAATATTGAAATTCATATTGAAGGCTAACAGTTAGCATGAACAAATACTAATAAAAAAAACATCAGCATAGCAGTCTTTTAAAAGGAAAATATACAACATGTAGGTAAATTAAATAACCAACATCCTGAATACGGGTGGGTAGGGATCGGCTTCTGAGTTGATTAAAAAAAAAAATTTTTTTTGAAAAAAAAGTATCAAGAAAATTTGTAATTTTTTTCTGGATTTAAAAAAAATCTTTTTTCAAACATTTTTTTTTAAATCAACTCAGAAGTCGATCCCTACCCACCTTTATTCAGGATGTTGGTTATTTAATTTACATGTTGTTTATGTAAGTGTTCCAGATTTGTAACGACATGCGGTAAAGGGTCTACTTACATGGATTCCACTAAAATTACATAAAGTAGATATCTAATCCTAAATAAAGAACTAAGTATTCAATAATAAGCTATATGAATAATGTTGGATTACAATTGCATTGTGAATAGTAAAAAAATAAAATTTACAAACAGTTGCACCAATTTATAGTTACAAAATTTCGTAGTAAATGAACATAATATTATGTGCATATATGAAAAATGGAACCACCCATTCCTTTAAAGTGAGTTGACTTTAATGTCACTTTTTGCGAATTATAAATTTGCAAAAAGTTGGTGCAACTGGGCAACTGGGCGTAAAAGTAAACAAAATAAAATTTAAATAAATTAGAAACAAAATCAATGTTTTTTTAATAAATAAACTTTAGTATCGAATTTTTATTGCACCTACCTACATAAAAATACGCGTGACATGCCTATACACGTAACACAAAATATTCTATTCTATTCTTAATTAATGGTCTTCGCAAATCTTAATGATTCTGCATTTTGCCAATGTCAAGTGAGAACTCAATTATAGTTATAAGAAAATTGTACGGTAGATTTTGGTTAAAAATGGAGTCTCTCAACACGTGTTTTTAGAACAAGAACTCGGGAGAAACTCCACAAAATATTAAAGAAGTAGATACTTACGAGTCTGGAAACATTTCCGATAAAGAATTAAAATCCTCGTCGGTGGACATCTTCGACATCCACAAAACACAAAAAGCGATGAAACGTCACGAACTAAAAATTGACGACCGGCTGACACAGGTGTCGGAACCAGACTGAGATGACACTGCCGGCCGACCGAGCCTACGGAGTAGGTACCTACATAAGTAGTCCGAACTTTTTAAGATAATTAATGTTTTTTCAGCGAAAATAGTACTACAAATATACTAAGTTTTCTTCTATCAATATTTAATTAATGGTTTATAAATTCAATTTCATATCTACCTATATTCTAAATAAATAATGTTTTTTTCGAAAATCTTAGATTACCTGTTTTGTTTTTTAGGGTATGATTCAATTATAATATATGACTATAAGTAATAATATATACAATGTGTTTAAGTACCGAGATCGGAGCTTTTAATGCTATGAAGTACATGGCACCCATTTTAATTTTTTGCTAATCGCACGTGTAATTTTGTAATATGAGCTCATGTACCGGCTCTATAAATACAAAACATCCCTTCAAAGGTCTCATTTGAAAGTTAAAAATGTAATGAATAAAATAATTCAAAAGATCTAGCCTAAATTTGCTAATAAAATACCAAAAATTATAATAAAACTGAAAATTATCATTAAAAATTTGTATTTTTTTATAACAAATGAAGTTTTTGGACAAATCTAGGGTTTCGACTCATTATTTTTTGTTGAAAGTACGAAATATTTCTTTTAAACCAACAACAAAATTTGTGCTAAAACTTTAGTAGTTCAAAAGTTATGTTAGTTAAAACCCCTCAAAAATAAAAAGTTGTCAACAAAGTATGGATGCGTAGAGTAATTTTTTGATATCATCTGATGAATAGGACCCAAAGACCTTATTTGACAGCTAAATATGTATAAATAAATTTAAAAGTGCCTTTCCAAATGTTTTAGTAAATGAATGAAAATAATTGTCAAGAAAAAAAGAAAAATAGGTATCTTTTATTTATTAGATTTTTTGAAAAATTTCAATTACATATGCTTTATCATTTTTTTTTTATAAATAGTACAGAACTAGCGCTAAAACTGGTATTAAAATAAAGACCATAAATCATATTTTTGGTTAAAACGTTTGGTGCAAAATCTCTTAAATCAGTTTATTGACTATAGTTTTAGCTTTCCAATGGGACCTTTAGGGTCATTACATGAGTCCATATTACTAAATTACCACTTGCGCCCCAATTGTGTAAACAAAAATGTTAAATGGGTGTCATTTATATAGTTGTATGGAAAATTCTTAGGAGGCGATTTATCAATGAAATTAATTGTATTTCATAGCATTAAAAGCTCCAACCTCGGCACACAAACACATTGTATATGTTTATGAGTGTGCATGGTTTATGGATATTAAATTAGTTATCTCATTGGAGAACTTTGAAATTTAGCAAATAAAGGTAAGAGCTGCACCATTGTTGTTGCCTGTTGCCGTCTAACCTAGAATAGCGGAAAAATCCCACGTCGAATCTTTTGTTTTGTTACTCCTTTAGTCATAAAGGAGTAATACCTGAAAATTAGCAGTTGTTTTATTATGGCACATTAAGGTGCTTTAAAATATGCGATCATAAAACATCTGCAATATTTTTCCAGCATTGTAAGTATAAATAAGGGTTAAGATGTGATAAAGATATTATTATTTTGAAAATTGTTGAGAGTAATAAGAAAAAGAAATACCACGGCGTACTACCTAGTACGCCGTGTTCTTTTCTTTTGTTTTCGCTATGTACAGTCGAACCAACTGAATCATGACCCACTTGGCCGATCATTCCTTTACAATCATAAATTTAGTTAGGTTTTCTTCGTTATCATACGTGTTGCACTTAGTACGTTTTAAATATGAATAAAAATGTGTCATTACGGGTCAGAGATCTATGCAATTTTAATCTTTGTCATCACTGCACTAAAGTCTCAATTGGAATCTCAAAAAAGATGCCGTTCATAATCTAAACTCTTTTCACTACTGAGAAAAACGAATAACTAGTATATTTTTAAAAATGAAACTACGTTATGTGTCAGATGTCAAGTAGTAGTTGAAAAAATTTTAAAAGGCCATATTTATTAGACACTGTCAGTGTCTAATAAATTGATAACAGGTTCGTTACCTAAGAAATGTATGTTCAAGCGAATTTCAACCTACTTTGTATTGAGTGACTGTAGGAAAATCATCTTAAGGCGGGTCATGATTCAATTTGGTCGACTGTACCTATCGAGAATGGAATAACCTTTATAAATTAAATTCTATATATTTTATTCAAATAGATTTAAATTGTCCAATAAAAGTAACAATTATTTAGATGGAAAATTTTTCATTAAACGTTAATATTAATATTTAAAGTAGGTAACAGGCGTCTCAGGTCCCCACGTCAGAGAATACGTAAAAACACGTCGGTATTTAAAGGTTAATTAAATTTTTAGGTAAAATTTGTATTTTATTGTATGGTATGTATTGAGTTTAGCGGCCACAACCAAACAAACTAACAAATTCTACAGCTTTATAATGTTTAGATTATATATGTATTAGTTAGTTTAAGGGTCAAATTTAACTAGTCAGCAGATTACCCTAACCCATTTAGTATTTTTAACTAAATCTATTTTTTTTTACTATGAAACGTTATAACTAGAAATAAAATCAATTTTTTGGAGCAATCGTCAGGTAGGTTAGAGGTTGCTTAACGGATAGCGCCACCATTTTAATTTCAAAGCAACATTTCCAAGAGTTTTTGATTCAAGGCCTAACTCAAGCTTTGCATGGTATTTGATATATACCTCACGGTATGTTAGAGAAGCGTCTAATAAGGACACTGTACAGTCAGCCTCAGAAGTAGATCGCTAATTCGCTAATTTCTGGAGTTTTTAGTAGCTCGGTTTGTTATATTAGAGACTAAAACATTAAAAAATGAAATATGCCGGCCGGGTCTCACAGACCCAACTCAATGATTAATAAAAAAATATATGTAGGTATTTTTTACCTGTTTAGACCTGGCATATTTATGTGCTATTGTTTTTAGTCTCTTATATATAATCTACTAAACTAATATTATAAAGCTGAAGAGTTCGTTTGTTTGATTGAAATTGATTTTTTTTGTGTTGAATAGCCCATTTAAAGAGGAAGGCTATATAACTAACATTAACGTGAGCGAAGCCGCGGGCAACCACTAATTTTATAAAAATAGACCTTGGTGTGTACATGGAACACCTAAAACTTCGCGCGAATTGCGTAGAAAGATTGGACCTGTGGATTGGACAATTTGTTGGCGAGTCTTGGTAGAAACTCACCCAATAGTCCGGTACGGCTAGGCTATTTTGAGGTCATAAGTTACAAAAATTCTAATGTTTCTGAATTTTTGCAAGTGGATACAGTTCTACCTAAAAAGCTTATATTTGATTTTTGTTTCACACCTGGCCCTGTGGCCATTGCATTTTCAGCAATTCAATATTTTGCTACTAAAAAGTTAAAATAGAAATAAAACTGGTAAAAATTATGATGGCATTGTGTGTACAACAATAGCCTAGGCTGTGTGCACATTAAGTTTGTGTCGTTTTAGTCCAGTGCAAATTGACAGGAGCCCGATTTATCATAACATTGTAAAATTATGATAAAAAATATTAAAGTTGATAAAATACATATAACTTAACTCAGTACACCTAAATATGACCCTAAAACAATTTTATGCCAAATGAAGCCATGGCTTATTAAGATATTTAGTCATTTAGATTTTCGTAGCTACGGCTGCTTTAAAAATATTAAAGTTATTAGAGTTTGCACATTTAATATCATAAAGCATAAAATATCTACAATTAGAAGTTGTTTGTCACTTCCATCCATGATATAGGTACCTAAATAAACAAATTTTATTTCCTACCTAAATATTAGATTAGTTTGGGCGCTGTGTAGGTAGGTACCTACCGCACGGAGCTTAGTGGCTCAGCGTGGTCCCAGACCTACCGGTCGATCTGTTCTACCTAGAAAAGGTCATATAAAGGGGTCGGGGTGGTGCCAACCGCAGGGGATATGTGGGACTCGAGGTAAAGGCGTTCCCTCCATACCCACTAAACATCCTCCTCGGCCTGACCTCCAGTGCGCTATTACGGGACGGCTCGGGATCTGCGCACGTGGGCGCAACTACACCGAGACCGTCCCAACGCTGCCCGTCTAGGCACTCCTTGTGCACCAATTGGTGGCCAGCAGCCCACAGGGGCTACCGACTAACGCCAGCCCCTGTGGGCCGCTGGCCGACGCCGGCCTTATAGGCCGCCTCCTCACCGACGGCTGCTCGACCTGGCGCATCCTCCTGACGAGGACACGGGGAGCAGCCATTGGACCGCACCCGGGGGACTTCGGGCGCAGTCGTGGCCCTGAAAAGGGCCGTCCGGAACTAGCCGTGGTGGGAAAACAAAAACAACTCGACGATGGCATGTGACTTCGAATGTCAAGGATACCCTTGACATCAAAAGCCACACACCCGCCGAGAAAGTTTCCCCACCACGTTACCAGGGTCCGCCACGAGGAGACTTCCGAACGTGGACCCCGATGTCTGTAAATAACTATAGCATATTTTAAGTTTATGAGTAAGTATTTATTATAAATAGAGCGTTTCCAGGCTGTTAAAATTTTAAGCGTTTAATGTATTATTTTGTGATGCTAATTTACTATATAGGCCGCCTCCTCACCGACGGCTGCTCGACCTGGCGCTTCTTCCTGATGAGGACACCGGGAGCAGCCATCGGACTGCACCCGGGGCCCTGAAAAGGGCCGTCCGGAACTAGCCGTGGTGGAAAAACAAAAACAACTTGACGATGGCATGTGACTTCGAATGCCAACGCGACACATTTGACATCAAAAGCCACACACCCGCCGATAAAGTTTCCCCACCACGTTACCAGGGTCCGCCACGGGGAGGCTTCCGGACGTGGACCCCTGGCTGTCGAAATGCCTATTGAAGGCATAGTTTTTTATGATAATATTTTTCCACAGTCTATTAAACGAAAAGTGTTTATAACATGCAATTTGTATTATTAAAATATTGATTATATTATTGACAACAGATCATTATACTTAATTACATAGGGCACCCTGCCACGCGTCGCACTGTGCGCCTGAGTGCTTCTTAAAGGGGAGTAGGTACCTATGTATTAAGTTCGATCAATGTTCGAACGTTAGTTAAAATTAATAAGGCTCAAATTGTAATGAAGTACATTTAATCAGTAAGTATAGATGTTCAGAGATACGATAAATATTTTTTTATTAATATGACTTTTTCTGTTTAATTCGAGTTTTATTGCCATGCTGGGAAAATATCAGTCTTAATATCTTTGGTCCAAAATTGTGTTTGTTAACACCATTTACTTATCTCTTAATTTTACTATAGCGTAGTATGTGGAAACAGTTAACTTTTCTCCCCTAGGTATGGGAAACAGGTATAACTTTGTGTATCCCTACTATCCTACTAATATTTTTGTAACACTGTCTATCTAAAAAGCGTCGGTGGCGTAGTGCGTAAGAGCGTCGTCGTCTCCCACCCGGGAGGCACTGGTTCGATCCCCGCCACGTACCAAAGTGTTTTCATATTTTGAATTCATATGTACGTTTAATCGACGCTTTTACGGTGAAGGAAAACATCGTGAGGAAACCTGCTCACACCTATGAAGAAATTCTTAGGTTGTGTGTGAAGTCGACCAACCCGCACTTGGTCAGCGTGGTTGACTAAGGCCTAATCGCCCCTAATGTGGGGTAGGCTCGAGCCCCTCGGTGGGGACATTATATGAGCTGTTGCAGACTGTCTATCTGTTACTAAACCACTGTTCGATTTTGATGAAATTTGTTACAAATATTATCTAGACATTGGGAAAGGACATAGGCTAGCTTTCATAGTGAAAAAAGGCATGAAAACACTTTCACTTTTTATAATCAAGTGCCTATATGTGTCTTCAAGGCAACATTTGTGTGAGAAAAGTGTAGTTTTTAAGAAATTCCTATTTTATGCCAATTCTTAGATCCTAGTTCTTATTTTAAGGTCACAGTGATTGTGATTGTTGAAATTTTGATTTTGTAATTGATTTAGCTTGTTGCTAAATATCGCAGTTTTAATGTTATCAATTCATTGTCGCCGGGTTATTAGGACTTTTATGAATATTATTACTATGGAATTTTATGTTACCTTGTGACGTCTTTAACCCTGTAAGTCGAACCTCCCTATAATTTACAGTGCGAAAGGTAAAGGTAGGCCGTAAAAATGTGCCGTAATGCCAAAACCTATACCTACCTGTACCTATATAGATAAGGCAGTATTGTTTTATTTTTTTTAATTTATTTTATTGAAAAAGAATAACAACAGCCAACTTATTTCTAAATTATAACAATTTTTACGCCCAAACTTGTAAGGCCAGATCTGTTATCCATAGTATAACCAGATTAAGAAAATTATGACAACATAAATGCAATCTGCATTTATGTTGTCATCACGTCACACGAGCATTTGTTCATGAGTCATGGTTGTTTATATATTTATTTAAGTTTATATATAAAAATATCTAGATTATTAAGTATATTTGTCCGTTATCTAGTATCCATAACACAAGTTCTTAAAGATACTTAATTTGGGCTAGATAATTGGTGTGAGCGTAGAAATATATAAAAAAAAAAAAAAAAAAAAAAAAAAAAAAAAAAATCTGATAAAAAAAAACCTATGAACAGTGCTTTACATCTACAGCAACAATTACACAATAGATAAATATGACATATATTTATTAATATACAATATACAAATATAGAAGTATAAATTGCATCATATTTTAATAATTTTTAATAAATAAATATTTGAATAATCATTGTTGATATCAAGACTTCACTTCAGCCACCCCAAATAAATTTGGAGCAGTGTAGGAGAAGCTATAAGAAGAGATCTCTTTTTCAACTAGTCTCAAGGTCGGAAGGAACTTTTTGATAACCCCGGTAATTTTTATGTGTCATTGCAGAAATTACTTCGATTCTTATTCTTGTTTCTGTGTGAAACGCCTCAAAAGTTGATAGAAACCATAAATTTTGATGTCATACATGCATGTTAAATTTTGGTCACCCATCCGAGTAACGACCGCGCACTTGATTGCTAACACTCGTGATCGATGACTCAAAAGTTGATAGAAACCTTATATTTCGATGTCATACACGCATGTTAAATTTGGTTGCAATAATGCATACTCGAGTTATCGTGCTAACGCACAGACACACAGACATGATTCCAAAAACGGTATTTTTGGACTCAGGGAGGTCCAAAACGTCTAAATCCGTCAAAATCTCGAGGTAGAATTGTTTGACGATTACAAGACTTCTTCTATAAGTACTACGTATACGAGCAAGTAAAAATTACAGGAGCGAATAAACATACACAGTACAAAATATGCGGCCTTATTGCTTAAAAGCAATCTCTTACAGGCATTCTTAAGGAAAAGGAAAAAATTTACAGAAATATGAAAACGGTACAGAAATAAAAAGAAAAACGTTTTTACTATGTATCTTATGTGCAAAAGGGAATGAAATTACTCAGCAATTTTTACTACAACTATTACATCTGAAGTTACGATGTAAATGAAAAATTCTATGCTTAGGATTGACTTAGTGTGAGATAGCAAAGCTTGGCGTCGTTTAGCTATCAAAAATGAAAAGTTCTTGAAAAATTCTACCCATTTATATATTTTGCTAAGTATGAATTGACTCGTACAGTCACGACGTAACAAATGACCAGTACCTCGCTGTTCTGAATAAAGCGAATACGTTTTTTCGTTACAAAAAAAACAATTTCTAAAAATCTGCCATCTGCTTCCCTACGACTAGGGTTCGCAGCTGGCGTCGCACGCGCACGCTCACAATGCCGCGAGCAATGAACCCGCGAGCCCCGCTTGCACCCTTCGACGATCAGGTATACCAGGATTTTGATAGTTCACTCGGCTAGGGTGACCGGACGTTCATGGTTTCCGTTGTCACGTGTCTCATTAAAAGAGCTGTGTAAACAAATACTTTGGTCACTCGGAACTATTGAAAAGTTTGTGTTGGAAGTAATTATTGAAAATATCCATAGGAAAAATTACTTTCAAATCGAAAAAAAAAATAAGTTTGATGATTTTATTTACATTTAATAATATATGCGTAAAATTTTTGATAGTAAATATTGTATCGAAGTTGAATTATTGGCATTATTTGATAATACTAAAAAGAAAACTCACAAAAATGTAGGTACTTGCTTATCACAAAAGAAAGTTCCGAAGTATACTTCTGTTCTTTAGACTTGAAATCCGAAAAAAAAAAATTATAAAAAAATTCAGAATATAATCTAGGGTCTTTTAAATTATTTGCACGAGACTTACCTAGCGTTGTAGATTTGGTCAGTCATTATTCTCTCTCTACAGAATATTTTTTTCTGAATGAACGTACCTAACCGACCTTATGTTGTTTTAACACGCTTTTAAAGTTTCATCTTTATATTTGTAACTCCTCTATGTTTGCAACTCCTGTATGTTTGTATGTAACTTACTCGTTTTCGATCCACTTCAAACGACCTGATTTCATTTAAACTTTATAGACTTATCAAAGACCGATGACGTTAAAATAATTCGATAAGAATATCCCATTATCGTGATTAAAATCGCCAGGACTAATAATTAATCGTTTGGAATGTTAGTTCAGCTATAGGTCACTAGATGGCGTTGTCATTGCTACGTTGTTGGTGGTGTTAAGATTTTTTTAATAATACATAGTAAGTACTTTCGGCGTTTATAATTCGCACTAATAAAATAAAATAATACTTAGTTTAAAATAAAAACACGCTTTTATATTAAATCGGACGAAAAAGTGAAAAATACCTTTTTAGTATAGAAAATTAGAAACTAAATAATGAACGAAAAGTATATCTAATTTTTATACCAATTGAATATTCTCTAGAACTAATTTTATTGAGCACCCCACACTTTTCTCTAAATAATAATTATACTTTTCGTTCATAATTTAGTTTCTATACTAAAAAGTTATTTTTTTACTTTTTAGTCCGATTTAATATAAAAGCTTGTTTTTTTAGTTCTTTTAAAATTATTATTTTGGTACCTACCCTTGACAAAGCGTGTATAAAACAAACTAGAATGTGGGTTTGTTGCATTTTTATTATTAAGTACTTAGGATTTATTGCAAGCGCATTTGCTGCGAAACCAGATTCTTCTTCATATATTTTCTTATACTACAAGGATGGTAAATAAGTATTTATGGTGCGCCTGATGGTAATCAGTTCGCGAAACCTTTATTTTAAAATGTTTACATCACACTTTTTCTACCCCTTGTTACCCCTTGTAGCTCTGAAAGTTATAAACTTATAATCGAAACGAATGATTGCAAAACATCTACAAATTTTAGTGATCTCATTATTTAATTACGAATTATTTTATCTTATCATATCTAATGAAGATATGACTGGAAAAAAAATCATGAATTTTGCAGCATTTTGCAATCAGAAAATTGCAGCCTGACTACTGCCAATTTTTCGCAGTTCCAAAGGACTAGGGTCATTTTACCACCCACAAAATAATTATTTATTTCCTAAGTAGTTTATTGTAAGTATTGTTATTTATTTCTGTGAGTACGTAAGTACTGACTGACTGACCAAAGGAAAGCTCATTGCTAAAAGATGCTAAGTTATTTTTTGAAATCTTTCATTAACTACGATGTGCATTTTTAAGGATTTTGGTTTTCTATATTTGCATAAATATGGTTCAGAACTTTCTTTCATGCTATGCAATTATTTGTGAAATAAAAAAATATTGTTCCTTATAAAAAGTATTATCAAATAAATATTTTTAAAAGCAATAATATTAGTAGCAAGTAAATATTATAAATGAAATAATTTTTTTAAACCGAATTTAATCTATACCGTAGTCCTGATAAAAATATTACAAATTTCTAAGAGTTCACACTTTCAATTTAGACACCCTACACAAATTTTGATCTTGTTCCGTTCATATTGTCCCACACTGAACAGCTGATCGTCACCCATCATTAAACGATTGCGCAGGCGCAGCTGTACTCCGTAAATTAGGTAGGTACCGCTTTCGACAGGTATCTCCACGTATCTCATTTATAAAGATAGACACTATGAAAGGATGAAAGTGACCTATGACATACAAAACTATGAAATAAATCGTTGTGTTTTGTCTAAAACTAAACTATAAAAAATATTACTACGTATAAGATTAAAGCTTCTGTTGTACAAAAAAGAGAAGGATCTTTTCTAATACTTGTTTTTTCAAAGAAAAGACGAGGCCCACGCATCGTAAAAATTGCGTGTTGTAATAGATATTTTTGATTTTTATTTTGAAAACTAGAATAGATATATCGATATTATTAGATAAGAATGAAATACAACGTACAGCTACCTACTACGCCTTATCAATCATCAAAATGAATATCGATTGATAATCAATTTTACTAAGCTAAATTATGATGGATGCTAGTTTGTTAATGAATAAACATACCTACTTACCTGCTATTTAATTCAATAGAGTACTATAATGTTGGAATAAAACCTTAATGACATTCTTCGGCTAATCACATATTTCATCATTAAACATGTTAAAATAGTGGATAAATAAATTTCCATAAAAATATTTTAGAAACAAGCTTTTATTTAAATGCTCTAATAATAAGAAAATGAAAATGTTATAAAAGCTTGTCGCGAGATTAATTCGCTTATGGTTTTAAGTATCTCTTTGTCGATTCTATATACACATAAGTAAATCTCGCGATAAGTTTTTATATCATACCGAAATGGTTCCGAATTGACGATGTTTTGCCATGGGAATAAAACCTTAATGACATTCTTAGGGTAATCACATTTTTCATCATTAAAATTCACTCATTGTTAAAATAGTGGATAAATAAATTTCTATAAAATATTTTAGAAACTAGCTTTTACTTAAATGCACTAAAAATAAGAAAATGAAAATTTTATAAAAGCTGGTCACGAGATTTACTTCGATTATGGTTTATATACTAAAGTATCTATGTCTTTGTCGATTCTATCGCTCTTTATCTACACAAGTAAATATCGCGACAAGCTGTTATGATATGACATTTAAATTTAAAGTTTTTTTTTCAATTAATTTTTTTAGAGCATTTAAATAAAATCTTGTTTTTAATTTTTTTTTAGAGAAATTATTTTTACTTTTTCGTATAGGTACGTAGTATAGCGGAAGTCTTGAAATCGTCAAAAAATTCGATTTACACGTCTTGGACCTCCCTGCGTCCAGAAATACGTTTTTGGAATTATGTCTGTGTGAGTCTGTGCGTTAACACGATAACTCGAGTATGCTTTAACTTATTGTAACGGAATTTAGCATGCATGTATGACATCAAAAGATAAGGTTTCTATAAACTTTTGAGTCGTCGATCACGAAAGTTAAGCAACCAAGTTACTTATTAGTCGACGTAAGGCACAGCGGACTAGCCGCCCGAATCTGGAGCAGCCCAAACTGGGGTATTACCTCCACCTTACAGAAGACCACACTGAAATAACACTATATTTTTGTGACGTTGTGTTTCTGTTGGTGAGTACCACCAGGGGCCCAAGTCTGCTATTGTAATGGCGTCAAAATGGTCGATCATTGACCGCATAATTGTAAGATTTGACAGTTTTGCTAATCTACTAAATCAATGGTTTTCCGATGGCAGACCACTCAAGTACAACTGACACTCCATTGGAAGAGTTTTCGTATTTGGTAATCTCGTACATATACTGACAAGTCAATGTCCTGACATTAGCATCACTGTCCGGTAATCTACTAATTATTTTGACAGTTCATTGGACCAGTGACACGCCATTGAACAGTCATAGCTTTATTGTTGTATTTTAAAATAATTCCTAGTTAAAATGTTTTCATTGAGGTGTAATATATTGCAATTAGCGGACGCAGTAGATTCTAGACGACACCGTCTTGCGGTGCGGGCAAGCCGCCGTCGTGCCCGTCTTTTGTTAAGACGCAGTACAGATCCTTTTCAGGATATTTCCGAGGATGAATTTATAGAAACGTTTCGACTTGGCTGTACGGGGCTTAGTACAAGAGCTCACTCCCCATATACCTAAACCACGACAATACGACGGTGTATCGGTACAAATGAAAACTAACGCATTCTAACCAATGCCGTTTCGACAGACTGCGCCATTCACTGGTGCGGCTGCAGTGGCCCAGCGCTAGCTCCGGCTGGCCCTCTAAAAAATCGAGCAGTGCCGGAATTTGCTCCTGCAATACCATTTTTTAACTACGTAGGTACCTACACGCAAAGCTTAATCCGAAAGATTGCTTTGAACTTAAAATAACAAATGGAAATTCCTCAGCACAAATTATATAGTCTAAAGATTTCTTAGTCTGGAAGTCAAATGTCAACAAGACTAATTATGACGTTTTCTATTTGCACGTCTTCACACTGTTTTTGGCTTTTTACGAGCTTTTTATCACTGCAGATACTTCTTAACGCAAATAAACAATTCTAAGTAATATTAAATGAACAAAACTTTGCATAAAATAAATGTAGAAAATAAAATAACGTTCTAAATTAGGTTTTTTTAAAGTAGTAGTTTTTCAACAATTACAATTCCATCACCATCCAATCATAACACAATTGACATGCCATTATGAATTTAGCAGATTACGAACTTTTGCGACAATGGTAATGGAATTGTAGTTGTATTGTTGTCATTAAGAAAAACCGGCCAAGTGCGAGTCGGACTCGCACACCGAGGGTTCCGCCGTACCAACGTAGCGGTTTACAATTTATGACGTATTAAATCAAATTACTTACTAGATATCGTTCAAACCAATTGCATGGTAATGCGTAATGCACAACTTTTTTTTTGTTTTATAAACTGCTGTATCTTTTGATCGCGTTAACTTAGAAGTTTGATTTTTTCACTGCTTAAAGGGACAATAGAGTATTTGGTATAAATTTCAATTTGATACCTTTATTCGTTCGTGAGAAATAAGGTAGTAAGTTTCATTTTCTTAAAATATTTTTATTATATTATATAACTAAAAAAATGTGATTTTCACAATTTTTCCTATATTTGCATTATATGACAATGCTTCATGCCAAATTTTAAGATTCTGAGTTTACGGGAAGTATCCTGTAGGTTTTGATTCCTTTGCGAGTGTCGGAAATTTGTTGAAAATATCGACATAATCGGCTGTATCTTTTGATTGGCTTGGCTTAGAAGTTTGATATTTTCACAGCTTAAAGGGACAATAGACCTGAGTATTTCATGTGAATTTCAGCTTGATACGTCCACGCGTTCTTGAGATAAAGGGTCTTGACAGACAGACAGACAGACGGACAACAAAGTGATCCTATAAGGGTTCCGTTTTTTCCTTTTGAGGTACGGAACCCTAAAAATTACGGCAAATAGCAGAATTGGGGCCCAGGCAGGCCGTATGCTTGTCTGCAAACCATTTGACATAAAAAAATCGGGAGTGGTTTCCCCTTGACTTTCTCGTATACCGTAAACGACTCAAAAGTTAATAGAAACTTTATATTTTGATGCCATACATGCATGTTAAATTTTGGTACCCATCCGAGTACCGATCGCGCACTTGGTTGCTTAACTTTCGTGATCGACGACTCAAAAGTTGATAGAAGCCTTATATTTAGATGTCATACATGCATATTAAATTTGGTTGCAATAAATTCAAGCTTACTCGAGTTATAGTGCTAACGCACAGACACGCGCACACACAGACATAATTCCAAAAACGGTATTTTTGCACTCAATGAGGTCCAAAACGTCTAAATCCGTCAAAATCTCGAGGTCGAATTTTTTGACGATTACAAAGACTTCCTCTATACTACGTAAGTATACGAGAAAGTAAAAATATCCTTATTGATGAATAAAAATTTTTTTTATTTCTAACTTTGTGTGTCTCCTTTTTACCCGACTACGGCGAAGCCATAAGGAATGGTTATGATTTTAGCAGTTTATGTATGTATGTTTTTATTTACGTATGTTCCTTCGTAGCACCTAAACTATTCGTCCGATTTTGAATAAGATGTCAATCAATTCGTTATTATGGGTAAACACACAGAACATAGATATATCTATGTTCTATGGGTAAACATAACACTACATTTTATCCGACATTAACAATAGGACTCGATTTTACCTTTTAAACCCCGATTTTTCTTTACTGACTGCTTTTAATATAAATGAAAAACTGACGACCGATTTTTTATTGAATGACTATTGTTTTTATTAACCAGAATATTTCTTACACTTACAAACAAGTTTTAGAATATTAGCACTTGGAGTTACTGAAAAATTTCTAGTATTACCTACCTACGGAAAATGCATTTTCTTAAAAAAAGAATTTTTATATTTAGAGTACCGAGGATTTGACTTCTGGTTTACGCGAAGGATGCTTACAGCGTTGTTTCATATTCTTCAATTTCTTCTGTTGTATTTCTGTAACGATACAACTCTCTACTTTCTTTTCACCGATTCCCTTTCTTTATTCGACAAGATAGTCTGTCAACATGGGCGGTGTAGGAAGCGATCGGTCCCAACTTAGTGGCAGAACAATGCGTTTCCCACAGCTATGCGCCGCGCACTCCTTCCTGTGCGATATTTGAGATCTTGTTTGCTTACTGCATGCTTACTGGCTGAGAAAAGAATGTAATTGAAACTTAATTTAACGATAATGCAAAATAATTAATAAAGTTCTTAGAAATAAAAAACTGCAAAATTTTATTTTGTTTTGTCTATGACTGATAGAATCTATGATTACTTAATGATTACAATTATAAACAAGTGAATATAAGAAGCTTACGCAAAGGATTACAAGATGGATTTCGTGAAAAAAGGCGTGGAATGCGTATCTAAAGCGGCTGGGTATCGAGCGAAATTATATCTTTTAAATTATACTTTGTTCGCGTGATATGATGTTATATAGTCTATAGCCTTCCTCGATAAATGGACTATCCAATACAAAAATAATTTTTCAATTTGAATCAGTAGTTCCTAAGATTAGCGCGTTCAAACAAACTCTTCAGCTTTATATTATACCTAGTATAGATGGTTAGGCAGAGAGAGAAGTCAGGGTATTGAAGAAGAGTGCCGATGCACAATCAAGTGGCCTCCTTTACCCACTTTGGTCGAAAGTCCCAGGCACTACTATTTTACAGGTTACGGTTTATATGTACATATTGCTTTAGATTTTAGATAAAGATTTAGTTTTTATCTAAAGAAATCTATTTATTTAAAATGACTGTGATAAATGACATAAAAATTGGCCTTTAAAACTAGTTATTTACCTGCTCAGCACTGTATTTGTACAAGTTCCAACGTTTTCTGTACGCAAGTGTATCAAGTAGTAGTACTACAGATCATTTATG
Source organism: Elophila nymphaeata (assembly GCA_955850985.1). Classification (NCBI taxonomy): domain Eukaryota; kingdom Metazoa; phylum Arthropoda; class Insecta; order Lepidoptera; family Crambidae; genus Elophila; species Elophila nymphaeata. The sequence continues at coordinate 23,004,992 of OY039067.1, forward strand.
CACATGCACAATGAAAATTTTTGATAGATTAGACAAAAAAAAAAAAACTATTTTTTGATAGATTAGAAAAAACACTATATGTTTCTTGGAAGCTTTTGCATCATAGAAACAAAAATGATTAAATTAACGTAATGACAATAGTTTCATTAAATAATTTTTGATTTCATGCATATGAAATCTTTTTCGGCGTACTATGATTTTTTTATGCCTAAGTTAGTTTTAACCTTTTATCAGAAGTAGAGCTTCTTTAGTTCGCTACCTACTGCGTCAAGATATTTTTACTTTAATTTTTCCTCTAGTTAATCATAAGATTAGGGAATACTTCTGACATATTTTTAAATATTTTTGATAATAACTAAACCAAAATTACCAGTTAATTTTCTCACCATATATTATTATTTTGCAAACAAAGGTGATCGTTAATTTTATTAGAAACACAAAAATCACTTTGTTCAATAGACATTTGCATTTTTTGGTAATAACGAACAAAAAATTGTATTTGATATATTATGTTAATAGGTTGGGGAAAAAGTTTCTTCGCATTTTTTAAGAAATTTCAAAACATTTTTTAATATAGTTTATTTACATTTAACTAAAGTATGTAGGTACCATTTTGTTCGATAACTTTTTGCCATCTTGTAGGTAGGGACATGATCCCATTGCTATAGAAATTTTGGGACTTCTGGTCAAAATACCGCGACAAGTGGTTTTGGCAGTCCTCTCGTGATGTTAACCTGACACTGCCTAAAGAATTCTGAAGAGACCGAAACAGGTGGAAATCTGAAGGTGCAAGGTCAGGACTATACGGCGGATGCATTAACACCTCCCAGCCAAACTCTCTTAATTTTTGCTGAGTGGCTAAAGATGTGTGAGGTCTAGCGTTATCATGATGAAAAACCACACCCCTTCTGTTGATTAATTCCGGCCGCTTTCTCTCAACTTCTTGCTTTAATCTCATCAGTTGTTCGCAGTAGAGTTCAGAATCGATGGTCCTGCCTGGTGGTAACAGATGAATAATGCCCTTCCAATCCCACCACACGCACAGCATCACCTTGTTGCGAGTTAACCCGGGTTTCGCCACAGTCTGTGAAGCCTGACCAGCCTTTGACCACGACCTTTTTCGCACGTTCTTGTCGTACGTGATCCACTTTTCATCACCAGTTATCAGCTTCTTCAAAAATGGTTCGGTTTCATTACGTCGTAATAAAGAATCACAAATGAGTACACGGTTCATTAGGTTTCTTTCAGTGAGCTCGTGAGGTACCCAAATGTCGCGCTTTTTTGTGTACCCAGTTTTTTTCAAATGCGCCAAAACTGTTTTATGGTCAATCAGTTCTTCAGCTACGTTGTAACTACTGACATGCCGATCTTGCTCCACTTTTTCAAAAATGGCATCCATTTTATCTGTAATAGGGCGATCAGAGCGACGTGCATCTTCGACATCAAAATTTCCGGATTGAAAACGCTTAAACCAAATTTGTGCTACTCTCACAGACACTGCACTAGGTCCATAAACATCGCAAATTTTTTTCGCGGCTTGCGTTGCATTTCTACCTTTTTTGTAGTAAAATTTTAAAATGTATCGAATTTCTTCATTAGATTCACTCATCTTGGCGGTACGAAAAACAAATGAAAATCACACATTTTCCTAATTTGAATTTGGAATTATGTTCTTTAAAATTTAAACTTTCAATGATACCAAAACCAGCCAGATACAAATAGTATAGCCAAAGAGATTTTATTACAAGTTTATACATACTATAATGCGAAAAGACTTTTTCCCCAACCTAATATACAATTTTTAGTACAATTTTCAAACATGTCAGAGACTAAAAATGTTGTAATTGCAAAAAATGTTGAAAAAATTAAGCATAACAAACTTTATATAAAAATAAATTGCTGTTCCTGAGTCCCGCTAACACTTGAGAACGGCTAAACCGATTTGGCTAATTTTGGTTTCAAACTATTTGTGGATGTCCAGGAAAAGTTTGATTGGTGAAAAATAATGGAAAAATTGCGAGGAAAATAGCAAAAACAACATTTTTATTTTCCCATATAAACTGTTCTTAACTGTCAAACATTTCAGGGTCGTTCAGTCGTTCAGAACTCAATTCCGTTCACCTGCCTCTATAGTGCGCGAGTCTCGCGCGAGTACTTTCTTTTGACACTTCTTTTGACGCTGATTTCTGTTATTAGTTTATTACCCGACTACGGCGAAGCCAAAAGGAAGGGAAATGATTGTAGCAATCTATGTATGTATGTATTTTTTTATTATCTCGGAACTACTGAACTTTTTGTAAATGAGTTTTGCTTGGTTCAACTTAGACTATAGGATAATTTTTATCTTGATAAGTAGTTATTTTTTTACTAACCACAACAACGCGTGGCGGATCAGCTAGTATAATATAAACTACAATTATTGTCGCGTTGTTTGAAAGTTTTTATAAGAAAATCTATTATTTTTCATATTACCGTTATATAAATTACTTAGTGACTATCTACAGGTATTATTGTCATGACACTTTATTTTAATCTGTTATAAATGACTACTTAAAACAACAGTTCTTCAGAAAAAAGGTCAGCAAGCTAGCACTTATAATTAAAGCTCTCAAATCAGTTAAAACGTTATTTTAAAAATTCTAAGAGTAAATTACAAATAATATCACCAAACTGAAATGGTTTTGAATAAATTTTAGTAGAATCGCAATGTTTATAGAAGCATTGGAAATAATAACTTGATAGTGTGACAGAAAAAAATGGCATAAGTAGTCTTTTTTTTTTGAGAAAATATCATAACTTTTCTAATGTCTTTTCTATCTAGGACTTGTTGGGGAAAAATATACGTGAAATATTTATGTATGGTGAAACATAAACATTTCAAGCATTTCAAATAATGAAATTGTTATTTTCCTATGATTAATTATACTCAACGATCACTTTTATTTCAGAAAGAAAATTTTAAGTGAAAATTGTTAGTAAATTAGTAAAATTTAAATTTATGATAATAAACTTATGTTATACATATTCATACATATATTTAAAAAAATTACAAAGTAAAAATCCTGATAATAAGGTAAGAAAGGGCCTAATCACGGTAAGTAATGTCCTAATGTTATTAGATGGTACGCATTTTTTATGTTTATTGAAAACATGAGTTGTTTGTTTTCTTTTTTATTGTCTAAATAGTTTATTTTCTATATTTTAGTAAAAGTAAGATGCGAGACATATGCAGCAAGTACGACAACAAAGTATTTCAACATAAATAGCTTTTAAATTCAACTATCAATGCGTAAAATTAAATCTTTGTATACTCACAGAAGTTCGTACCTAGTTCGACGATTTGATAAAAAGTTCCGTTGCTAAAAATAGTAATTAGCTCTTGAAGCCGTCGGTACTCTTGATTTTTACGGGTTTTCCGGTTTACTAAATGTAATAAGTGCTTATCAGCTTTCGATATTCCTATGTAAGTACGATACTTATATACTTATGTCTAATAAACGTTATCTACAGATATTCCCAGGACAACTTCTTACAAATACTTACTTCAATTATTTTTTTAAAACTTGGTAATATTTTATAATATCCAGAATTCGAAATAGCTTATGGCATATTTCTACTTATGTTGCAACAATGAAAGGAGGCTTTTGTTATTAGCAGGCTTAACTGATGAAGACCAACAGTGATAACGAGGTATATCATTAGGCTAACATGAGTGGAGGGTAGAGCGGTAGGGCACGCCACGCATGTGGCCGGGGCCGCATCTGGTGACGAGGGGGGCGCGGCGGGGGCTAAAATTAGTACCGGGCCGCCACGTGCGCCACCGAGGCTGCCTCAGTCCGCGCGCAACCACCACGACGAACGCTCGCACTTACAGCACTTCAGTGTTTACAACCACATAACCTACGCACCAGACCGCCGCGGCGGCAGTGACAGTGTTAGGAGTGCTTCGGTGGCCAGCGCGACGGAGGCGGTACAAGGAATGTTGATGGCGGGCGGTTTGCCGGCCGAGCCCGAGGGCTTATTGGCCCTCAGTGCGCTGCCGGGCCAAAAGGATACCACCTGGACGAAGCTGTTTGTCGGCGGCCTCCCGTACCACACGACGGACAAAAGCCTGAGGGAACACTTCGCCGTGTTCGGCGACATCGAGGAGGCGGTCGTCATCACGGATCGGCAGACCAGCAAAAGCAGAGGATATGGCTTCGTAAGAAATCTTTATTTACTATTTGTGTCTGAAAGTGTTAAGTTATATGGTTATACGGACATGTAAAATACGATGTAGGTGCGCTGGCGACTTGTGTCGACGCTGAAACGGCCGGCAGCGTATCGCACGCCGACCGCGTTATCGCACCTCAATGCTACCGGCAACATATAGCCATGCCTAGGTGTGTACATACATGCGAGCTGTAGTATCGCAAATTTACATCAAACAAGGAAGTCGCACGCTCCATGCAGGTGTAGGTACACTGTAATCGTAAGCTAAACCGCGGAATCACAACAAACTATGATGGTGTTAGCAATTTTATTGGTGGCGATATCGGCGACTTCTTGGAATTGTGATTTTAATTTACATTCGAACAATTGTGCCCGCGGACAAATTTTAATATTAGTAATGTAATTTATATTTTAACAAAAGCATATTTGCAATTACAATAAGTTTACCTTTGACTATACATTTGCATACAGTGAAAGATGGTCTTTCATTGAAATTGCGATCAATATGATCTGTTTACCGATTCAGTTATTGACAATCGAATACAGAAAACTACTCTAAATCTAAAAATGCACAGTTTGTAAGTAATTTGCGCGAAGTGTGAACAGATGCACCAAATGTTCGCGTTTTAAAAATTGATTTCTAAGTCTCTTAACGTAATAAAGTTTGAGGCTTTTTGTGTCGTAGGACCGGGGCTCGTGGGAAATGAATCACAACCCCATTTTCAATTCATGTTGGGGTAGGGTAGCTCTAGGGGGACGTGGGACGTGTCCTACTGCACCCTCTCTGTGACATCCAAATAGCTGTAATAATCGCAACGCGTCGTTCACAGCACTCACGACACGCGTCTATCCATAAACTCCAAGTTCGAAAAATACTTTTTACCATAATTACCCACTATTATTACCCAAAGTTTATTACTAAGGCTGATACGAGCCAGTTGCCAATAATACAATACCTAATAAGTGCATCTCCTCTGTACAGTACCTACACCCATTTGAGTAAGGTTTTAAAGCTTCACACACTAGAGTAGAGGATACAATATAGCTTTGTTGAAGTTCTTTGGCACCCCTCAGAATCATTTCTATTTCTATGCTTTATAGTGGAAACGATCCTGCCTAAAGATAATAATATAACTACGTAAGACGTTTGATCTTTCAAACCATAATTCGGCTCGCTTTTCCGAGAATTTGCAATCTTAAGTAAGACGAGTTTGTTACGCTTTCACGACAAAACTACTCAACTGATCATCATGATTTTTTTACACACATTCTCACGGGTATACAAAAGGCTATAAGCTACTTTTCATCAAGAAAAAATCGTTTCATCGAAAAAAAACATTATAATAGATGTTACTTTTTCTCATATGAATATTTAAATAATCAAATTATCTACTAGATGAATAAAGTTTTATGAAAAGAGCTCCAGTTGTTTCCTAGCTATGTCAGCTTTTTTAATAGACCTGTTTAAAAAAACACAAAATCATACAAAATTTTAAATATCCTCATACTAATCTGTTGTGTATAATGTCTAGTTTCATAGGTATATCTTTTGAAAATTTAAGGTCTTATTGGGAACATGATGTGATGATTGTACGAAAATTGCATGTTAGCCCATATCGCCCCCATAAGTAATAAACCACTAAATTCTATAATTCAAAATGTAATTGCGTTCATGTGGCTGTGAAACTGGTATGTCGCTGGTAGGTACTAGAGGAAGTAACTAACTGGCTGAAAACAAAAGAGTGACATCCAATACAGTGCGGGTTTTGTTCAAGATGGCTCTGTTACAAGTTTAGATGCGCGTGTTCTATTAAATAGCGTTTAGAACCTGTCTTTATTTAAACGCAAATGTATGTATAAAGTGAAAAAATTAATCCGTACTTAATATTATAAATAGGTACGAAATTAACTCTGTCTGTCTATTACGCTTTCACGCCTAAACCACTGGCCCGACTTTGGTGAAATTTGGCATGGAGATGTGTAGTTTGAGACCGTGTAGTAGGACGTAGGATACTTTTTGGCACGATTACTGACATTGACGCGTACGAAGCCGCAGGCGACCGGTAGTATTTTATCTAAAAACTCGACTTGAGGAAGCGTCAACTGCCTGGAGTTGAGGTAGGGCGTAACTTGCAAATTAAAGATCTGGACGTGAACTTATTCTTTGATATTCAGTGATAGATCCATAAGTTAAGACGGTCGATCGAGTAATGTGTCAAACTAACGAATTGTTTATTACTTATAAAAGACAAATGTAGCAGTGACGAAAAACGATACGCCATATGAAAAAAATACCTCAGGAAAATAGAACTAATAAAATAAAATGACTTCTCCCTTCTTTCTAAGGACGACGCGGCTGGCTTACGTTGTTACTGACTAACTGTGGCTACCATTCCAACGCGAACTATGAAATTTTGCAACTCATTTCTAAAGCCCACAATCAAGAAATCGAATTCACTGCTGACACACGTCTTCCTTCCATCCTACAATGCTGCATCATTTAAAGAGGGCGTTAAGAAGCATCTTGTAGGTTGGCAAGGCGAGCGTGGTTAGTTTGGCGCTTTACCTTCCGCACTAGTTATCTTTGCATTTCGACTCCACTTCTGCCATCAGATGTAATTATTTACGAGATGTTTTTTTAAGTTTATTCAGAATACCTATTCGTAGTGCTATTCGGGGTTAAAACATTGGTCTAAGGTCTGAAGTGCACGAAAATTGCCAGCGTATTGAGTATTGCAACTTATTTTTACTACACGCGTCTCACAACTCCATAAAATCACACCCGTTCGGGCCTTACTCTTACACAACAAATTACTAAAAAATAAAAATAAAATAGTTACCCCGACATTATAAACTAAGAATTTAAAGTTAAGCCAAAAACCATCTTGTTCACGTCAGCTTTAAAAAAACTGCTTCATAATTGGTTCATTAGTTTAGGAGCTACGACGCCACAGGCCGACACACAGATACACAGACAGACACGTCAAACTTATAACACCACTCTTTTTGACTTTTTAAAACAAATACAAATAAAAAAAATCGATAACGAAATAAGTAACGACATCGAAAATGATAATCGTTTCATCGAAATATCTTATCATAAGATTTTGTTAGAACGTGATAGGTACCTTTGTCAGAGAACAGTTTCTATTTAATATAACACATAAGAACACCATTGTGCTAAGTTACTTCGGCAAACAATTTATCATACATAACAATAGTAACTCATTTTATTTTTGTTACTTGCAAACTTTGATAACAATAATTTTTAATACTTTGAGAACATGACAGCATCTTGTCTTGAATTGGTACTCGAACTTATCATAAAAGCTTAAAAACATTATTTTGGGTTAATTTTAAAGGTTCAGAATTATTTATTACGCAACACATTGTTCGTTTAGTTAATAAACATTAAATTGGAATATGATTTCTATGTAAAATATTATTTTGGGTTTATTTTAAAGGTTCAGAATTATTACGCAATTCATTTTTCGCCATTTAATAGTTATTAAACATCAAAAGACATCGTCAAAACATCATAATACAGTGATAATATCTAGTGAAGAAGTCTAGGGCCTGTTCACAGGTCCCATGTTATCATTGACAGATAGTACAGAATTGTTATTTTAACTGCCTGATACTGAGGCCTAATATCTCTTAATCATAATTTGTGAACCCGGCCCAAAGGCGCGAATCCATTAGGCAAGTATTGCGTGCAATTATGACGTCAAGTTGTAAATTGCATACAAACTTGTGTGAGGTAGTAGATAAAATACAAATAATGAAAAAAAGTGTTATTAGTGAATTGCATAACATTTAATAATTTTGTTTAGGTACCTAAGTATCAAAATACAAGTAAATTCTAGTATGTTAAGTCAAAAATTATAGAGATTACGTTTATACAGTTAGGACGGCGGACAGACGACGCCAGATCAGGCTACCACACTTCCTAACTTCTTCAATATACTTAACTCTACTTATGTTAAGGAATTTATAAGGTTGAAAAGTTGTTAGGCAAAATGTTGAAACTAATTTATTAATAAATAAAGTATAACACTAAATTTATTTTCGGGGTGAATACTGGAATAATTTTCTATTTAGGTAGTCAACTTTGGTTTTCTTCGAAATCTATTCTATTTTCTTGGAAGGCATATTGTTTAGCTCTGAAAACAAACAGAAAATATCAAAACACTTAAAATGATATAAAAGTTAATGACAAAAATAAATGGCCAGAAACGGGGTTACAACGTTTGCACAATTTTGCCCAGCCATGTGGCCACCTGCTCTTTAGAAACTTTAGTTCTACTTAAACAATATATCTATATTATATAAAACAATGATTCCGAAATTAACAACTGATTACCCGTCCACTCGCCTTATTTGTTAAGATCACTACACATTTACCGACCGGCTACAAAAAAGCTTGTTATATAAAAGGGAAGTTTAACACATCACAGCTGTCAACGGTAGTAGTTTTGCCATAACAATTGTTGAATATCTCCACTTGTACGCAAAACTATGTACATATATGCAATTTTTCACTCTCGAAAACATGTTTCTAATGCAAGCAATTTGTACGCAAAAGTGACGTTATACTTGCATGCAAGATTTGCCTAAATCGCGACTCTAACCTTACCGATTTATTGGAGAATTTCAAACGGTTTCAGAATTATATCTAACAACTAAAAGAAAACTTTCAAAATTAGTAACTAATAAAAAAAGGCTCTAAAAGTATATCAGAAGTAGTAGTAGTAGAATTTTATTCTTCAGTGAACACTGAATTTATGAATATAAAAATGTATGTAAGTACATACAGTGTCGAGAAATTAATACACATATTTTTTATTGTTCTTATTGTAAAAAAGAATAGGTAAAAATGTCACAAATACCTGACCTCGTTTGTGACGAAAACAATAATATTAAAAGTAAAATGTAGCTAGTTATGTGTTTTCAAAGTCAACATTCAAAGAATAAGTAATTCTAAAATTCAATAGATAATGAGCGGTTCTTTCGATAACACTGCAATTTGCTGTTACTGGGAAACCTGCCATATCTTATCAGCAAAAGGTAAATTAAATATCTAGTAAATAAAAAAAATTATAGTTCTATTACAATTTTTATGACACGCTCCACTGACACTAAATAAACTGGGGCACAGAAATGTCATGCAGTAACTAGCTATTTTGGTCTTCACAAGTCCACGTGTTGGTATTGTCAAAATTTCTATTACTTTGAAAGTCAAATGCTTAGGATAGAAAAATATAATGCCTTGTGTGTTTGAATTAAAACATTTTTAGAATCCATCTGCTGATATTGAATTGGTAAATAGGGATTAAATATTTATCACATAAAATGAAAAATCAGTCAGTGTGCAAAAACAAATATTTGAAATTCGATTTTCGACACATTCCAGTTGTCCAACACTGGTGGACAATGAGAAAATTTTCTTCTGTAAATATTCCCGATGGGATATTTAGTCCAGTCTGAGGCCCGTATTACAGAATGACACTCAGAAGTCAATCATGTCTTGAGAATCGTCTGTCACTTTCTATCACGCACAAAGTGATAGAGACGTAGGACGCTCAAGTCGGCGTTCATTCTTGAAACTTATTCTATAATACGAACATAAGAGTAGAACATTTATTTGTCGTATAGAGACTTCCGTAAAATTCCTCAGTCACTGAGGGATGTGATGAAGTTAGGTAAGGTAACATTTGTAGATGTATAATAATCCATTTTTTTTACTAGAAGTTAGGTATTTTATCCTAAACATGGAGACCAAACACCGTGCTGGTCCAACCAACGGTCTGTAGGACACGGATAATGTTTTTTTTTGTATTTGTTTTTATGAAATATTTACTTACTTTGCTTTTTTTTTCATTGGTTTACAACAAAACATAAATATTTAAATAAAAAACATGTTAAATAAACAATTCCATACACTTTACGTGTTTTTTACTTTTTTGTGTTTATATATGTCTTTTTATGAAATAAATTTAAAAAAGTAAAATTAGCAAATATTTCATAATAACGAATACAAAGAAAACAGCGGTAGCGAATATCGCTGTAATATGAATATTCCTTTAAGGTGGGGAGTGATTTCCATTTTAAGTGAAAACTAAGTTACTTCTAGAAAAAAAATGTTGGTTTATTACACCTAACCCGTATTACCTAATATCATCGCATACGAAAATTCAGCGACGGAGGAATATTTCGGGTTACTTATGCCCCGTTGACTGAACTAATTAGTGGGCGCAACGGGAATGTACCCGATTTTCGCACTTAATTAGAGCAACATGCACCTTAGATAATTGATTAAACCGATATTGCAATTTTCACAGAGGTAAAAAAAATATTATAACAAAATATTGCAAGCGTATTGAGTATTGCATCTTTAAAAAAAACACTATATCAAGGCCACTAATGCCAGTAAATTTAATTATTTATGCGATAGAATCTAAGAGTGTGGTGGTTGGAATTGGTACAGAGCAGTGATACCTATAGAGCTCATTTGACATTTGGTTACCTTGTTACCTTACAGTTTTAGCAATAAGATTTACAAACTGTCAAGATTACAGTTTAAGAGCCAGTGTTCAATATTGATTACTCTCCCCTACCATATCAATGGTAAAACTGGCGAGCCCTATAAACATTGCATCGTAGGGGAGAAGACCCCCTTCACAACGTACTGTCAATTCACCACAGGTAGACAAAAGTACGAAAATAGTCTTTCGACGCAATACTCAATACATGAACACTTTAACAATAAAGCCTTGGTCACACCTGCATATGCACAACGCACGACCGTGAACTAATACGAACAGCGCAGCGAATTGGTCACACTATGTTCTATGTACGAGTATTAGCACTCGCGTTATCGACTATTTGTAGATGTGGATATGTAAAAAATATATCTCCGTGTAGTCTTTCTCTCATTAATCTCTTATTTATAATAATAATGGACTTCATTTATTCTGAAGTCCATTATTTGAATAATATTATTTGTAAATAGATTTCAAGGCCTCTCCGAACGTTATGAAAAGTTTTAAAACACATTTTGGATGAAAAGGTGCAGATCTAAAATAATCACATTTGGCCTTATACATACGTCTCACTCACTTAGAGGCCTTTCTACGTGTTAGAAAGAGATGAGAAGTTTAGAGATCATAACTATACAATGTTTCGTATGGAGTTGCGAATGCAATTGAATCCATGTCCGTCCAGGTAGAAACAATGTAAGTAAAGCACTTAAAAGCCTTTGGAATATAATTTTTGACTTATCTTGGACAAAATAAAACGATAGTTTCAGTTTTGAAATCTAAACGTCAATAAGATCAAAGATGCAACAAATATACTTACGTTTATTTAGGGGATGAGTTCGTAGTTCTTCATACCATAGGCGGTATATAACACTTGATATCTTCGTCTATTATTTTCGTCGATTTATGGTGGTGAGGCGACAGGCTTGCAACTTGTTACTAGATGATACTTTAGGTATGTGTACCCAAATATAATCTAATGCTCTGCTAAAACTTTTGCAATTATAAGCGTGACAGTATGAAGATATGTACACTATTAGTCCTTTATACTTTTATGTGCAAATTAGGGTTCCGTGTCGACAAATATAAACTTATTCAGTCTTTTCATAAATTGAAAACCTACATGCATAGATATAGGAAACTGTAGATCGGCAATGTAAAAGAGAAAGAACAAACTAATACGTATTTAAGAGCGAGATAGATAGACGATCCCATTTCACGTACACGCAGACAGCCTAGGTCAGCCTGTCAGTCACGTAAAGACAGCAACTGTCAGACTGCAGTACTTCACGCACACATGCGCATTACGCATTATTGGTGCATTTTTTTGGTCTCTCCCTAAACGTCAGTAGTTATAAATCTATGCCTACATATGTATATTAGCTCAACAGCTGCGTTCAGTTCACGATTGAAAGTCCATAAGTGGCGTGGTAATCGAATTTCTCATTCGTTCAGCTTCAGTACTTTTCAGAGGCAGTTGATCTTCAATATCACTCAAGAGTGATAGTGAAGATCAACTGCCTTCTAATAACTTCACTAGCTTATGAACAAGTTCATGAGCTAGTGAAGTTATTGGAAGCTTTGCATACAAAATTAAGACAGTCGGTATTGTCTAAAGAGTTCACTTCTCACTTGACGCTTTACTTCGATTTTACCTGTGTAATTTTAAGGAAAGTCACAAAAACCAAACCACTCGTTAACGCGCGTAACCAATATTTACGAAACGTACCAATTTACGAATAGTTTGTGCGAAGAACAATGCTTAGGAAATGGGCATTTTCATGCTTATATGATGATGATAGTAATAAGTAATCTTTGCTTGCGAAGCTTTTGGCCTTCCTTCCACCCGATGATAAGTAACGATAAGGTATAAGGTGAAAGCTGGTTAGCAGTAATGGACTTAAAACAATCTCTATTACTTGTACTCACTTGTACGAACCTGCGGATCTAACTAATCTAATTGCGTGGTCTGTATGAACCGCTAGACCACGCAATTGGACAAAAGTACGCTCTCAGTACATAATTAATATACTAGCGAAATAATTTACTTTGTTAATTTAAATTGCATTGCGAATACGCAGGTGTGTAATTGCCCTTACAGTAATAATTTCTTAACTTGTTTCAAGCTTTCTTATCAAGAATAATAAAAAGTAGCCATTTCGTTTACGTTACACATATTCCGTTCAGTGTACATTGTTATCTTTTTAATTAAAAAAATATAAAGGGTATTTTTCCACGTTAGTACACGAATTTTTCACCCACCAAAATTTCAGTTCAATATCAAACTTATTTACCTATGTTGCAGAGGTAAATTAAATAATAATAGTTTTCTAATAACAACAAATAAAAATGAAATGTTGGTAAATGGTAGTATCAAATGAAAGTAAAAGAAAGAATGAAGGAAAATATTTATTTCGTGTGACATGACTTATGGTAACAATTAATATCTATGTAAATTTTAAAGTTGCTTACTAGGGTTTTTTTTTACGATTTTGACAGATATGCTACCAAATATGGCAAAATTTTACCGTTGCCATGGAAACTAACTGGCGGTAGTTATTCTGCCGTCCTAACGAAGAATGCAGTAAGGAACAAACAAAGGTTTTCTTTGTTCTTTACTGCATTCTTCGTTAGGACGCCAGAATTAGTTAGGTAAGTTAGTTAAACCCGCCAAAAAGGACAGCCATGCTCAGCTTGTGTTCGTTGTCACAGAAATCCGACGCTGGTCTTCCGTGATCGCCTATTTTTTTTTCTTTTAAGAGCACTACTACGCTGTGTTAAGACTACTAAGCTATTGACAATAGTAACTATAAAAGTAAGAAAGGCTGGTTTGTGTTTCGCACAAAAAATTAGTCCCGCGATTCGATAAGGTAATGCAGCCAGTGTACACTTCCTGTTTCAGAGTACCTAGGCGAAGTCTTTTATCTGTAATACAGTAGTCTATAAGTTTTTTGTATCTAATTTTAGCATCCCTTTTATAACGTAGATTTGATTTTAATAAGTAGTTTTATTGCGTTTGAAAATAAAAGGACACATTTTTACTTTCTCGTATACGTAGTATAAAGGAAGTCTTGTAATCGTCAAAAAATTGGACCTCGAGATTTTGAGGGATTTACACGTTTTGGACCTCTCTGAGTCCAAAAATACAGTTTTTGGAATTATGTCTGTGTGTCTATGCGTTAGCACGATAACTCGAGTATGCTTTCACTTATTGCAACCAAATTTAGCATGCATGTATGTATAACATCATAATATAAGGTTTCTATCAACTTTCGAGTCGTCGATCACGAAAGTTAAGCAACCAAGTGCGCGGTCGGTACTCGGATGGGTGACCAAAATTTAACATGCATGTATGACATCAAAATATAAAGTTTCTATGAACTTTTGAGTCGTTTCCAGTATACTAAAAAGTAAAGGGGAGACCACTCCCGATTTTTTTAAATATTATCTACGCTAACAGTACTGTGTTCTGTGGTAGACACTACACAAAACATACCTACGTATACAAACAATCAATAAAGCCACAAAAACATTAATAACACGAAAAAAAATAAAAAACTTGTGATCAAGTGCTGAGACGGGACTCGAACCCACGACTATGTTTTCATATCAAAAACATCGATCGTTGTTAAATCTTTAATAAAAAGTATTTTCGGTTGATTTTTTAATGTAGGTAATAGAATATATTTTTATAAGATGATAATCGATTGCTAAAACAAATACCTTCATAACGAAAAATTTAAGCAAATTGCTACAGAATGTGATTTTACATTTTTTATAAATCAAGATTACCCTATTTCATGCTGCATGATTTTGGTAAATGAAGCCGGATTCCCTCAAGTTTAATTGATATGTATGTATTAATTGCCTTGATTAATAATCGAGGCGTGGCGATGTATTCGTCTGGGCGGATCACGTTTGGGCACGCCTCCAAGACGCTACGAGGCTACGGCGTAGATCTCGTAGAAGATAAATCTTTAAAAATTCTTATTAAGTATATTCAAATAAAAAAATATTCTTCATGAAAAGGAAAGTGTGTAGGTGACATTGATTTGTCACTTGCTGGAATATTTTTACTCGAAACGATAACAAGTTTACCTATAGAAGATCGCGTTTAGAAATATACTTACATAGGTAGCTAGTTACTAGCAATATTTGATCTTTTTTATTCTGTAAAAATATAACATAACTACTACTACTACCTTTCTTTCTCCGTACAAGCTGTTTTCCATATAAGACAAGTCCAGAATTTAAGCAGTTTTAAAAAGCAGGTTGCAGAGCACTATCTGTCACTATGATACTAAATTTGTTCACATTTGTATGTATTTTAGTATATATTTATGATATATGTATTAGTAGTGATAGTGAGCAGTTACCTACCTGTCTATGTATAGTATAAGTAAATATTTGTATATAGTTTATATATATTTTAAGCTAGGCGTTGTTCCCTGAGTTTTTGAAATTTGAACTTTATTTTTTATTTCTATCCATCCTAAGATTACTTGGAAGAGATCGCTCTTAGCGATAAGGTTGCCCTTTGCACATATAATTGTAATTAGTATTAATTAGTATTTGTTGGTTGATGTATGTACAATAAAGATCTATTCCATTCTACCCCCTCCGTGGTCTAGGGGCTCGCCCTTTGGTATTGCACCCAAAGGTCCGGGTTCAATTCCCAGTCGAGTACAAAGTGTTTGGTTCGGAAGTTAGCTACCATCTTATCAAAGTCTGTCGCCATTACAACAGTTTTAACTGCATCATTGTGTTCTATGTTCCATCCAACAATAGATATGTTGCCTGTCAAGTCACTTGAGAAACTTTTTATTAGCTGTCAAAACTTAATATGATTATGGCAATACGAATTTGTGACGTCATAAATTCTAGTCTATAATTGAATATTAAATTCTTTGGATACTTTTAAAAATCAAATTCTATAGATAATTTGAAACGATAGAGATTTTCTGACTTAAAATGCCACTACCTTTTACGAATTTAACACCTTGTAATTATTTGTGAATGGTGTCAATATCTCCATTAGTGACAAGATAGCCAGATATTCTGTGGTTGTGGCTTCCAGGTGGAGCTCGCTTCCACCTCAATGTCACTTACTTATCATCAGGTGAGAGAACCGATGTATTTGTTAGAACATGTGTACAGGAAAGATTGGACAATAAATTTTGTTTTCTAGACATGTTCTGCCTTAGTAGGCGTATAATATTGTTGTTCGCGCGGAGACCTATGGAGCCATCTATCGAGCATAACTGGAACCCTTTAACTTTGGTATACCTTGGGTATACCCAACGTCCTCGTGTAGTATCGGGTCCCAATGACGTCACGTCGTGTAACTACGTGGTCGCAGCGTCGTGCCAATGGGTGACCACCACATCTAGTTACCAGCATGATCTACCACGCTATTGGAGATAAGCCCCCTCTCCCTGTTTCTAGCTTAATTGTTAATTTTTGTAACCGAATTTTCATGTCACTTCGATTAAACACGCAAGTTGATCAAGTACACGCATTATCTCATTTATACTCCAGTAACTGCACCTCAAAAACTATTTTCATATAGCGGTTAACGCACTGCCGCAACATTTTGGACCTTCGTAGCCAAATTCTACGCGAAATCAGCGATTTGGATCCAAGGACGCAGCCACTTCTGGAGCAACTTACGCAAGACGAGATTGGGCTAGGAATCATCTACGCCAGAGATTATCAAACTTATTTCTTTACCGCCCCCTTTGAAAATCAATTGGTTTTCAGCGCCCCCTATTTTTTTTTATAAAAAACCACAATTTCAATACTTTAATTACACAAACACGCACAAACTCATTTATCTCTTTCGAGGCTCAATCGTACTGTACCTACCCCCTATGAGTTTTGTTAGTTTTCAAGCTCGATCAAACGTATCGTATTTGTCATACATTGCCCACTATCGCCTCCAGCTTTAACCATCAGAAACAGTGGGCCGTGTATCAAGTTTAGTGAATTTTATAATATAAAGTAAATGAAATTACAAATCAACCATCGCCCCCCTAAACTACGCCAACACCCCCCATTTTTTTCTGAGCCCCTTAACGCCCCCCTCTAGGTCTCCAACGCCCACAAGGGGGCGTTATCGCCCACTTTGAGAAAGACTGATCTACGCGCAAGGAATCGAAGGTGTTGGAGCCGTAATACCCGTACGCAGTCTGGTGGGACCAATCCCTTCTCTAAATACCTTTCCCATCTCCTTATTCTACTGTTTTTAGCCCGTGCTAACTTTGGTGTCGTTTTGCTAGCACAGCCTTCGTAAACCGTGAGTACTTTATTTTCATAAACCGCCAAAATGCCTATCGAGAAATCTCGTGATAAGTCCCCTAATGTTCTTAGTGTAGAATGTGATAGTCTAGTGAGAGACTTAACTAGAAAGCGCGGCATCATTAAGGGTAGACTTACAAAGTTCGCCAATTATTTGCAATCAATAGCTGATAGACAGCGCGATATCTCCACGCAGAATCGCATAGATTTAAAATTGCGAGTTCAAGGCGCTACTACGCTATTTACAGAATTCACAGAAATCCAAACTAAGATCGAGGAAAATGTTTCTGATAGCGAACTACCTGACCAGTTAAACCAAAGAGAACTATTTGAGGACTCTTATTATACTACCATGGCACAAGCCGAATGTATGCTTAACAATGGTGAGATCGCTGACTACTCTAATAACGCACAAAATGTCGCTCAATTACAATCGGTTAAGTTGCCCACTATTTCTATGCCTACCTTCGATGGTTCGTACGAAAATTGGTTGGAGTACAGGGACACATTTTTGTCGTTAGTGCACAATTCCAAACAAATTACTAACATTCAGAAATTCCACTACCTAAAATCGTCACTAAAGGGTAGTGCTGAATTAGTTATAGATTCCATAGAATTTTCGTCTGATAACTACATAGTTGCATGGGAATTGTTACTTGAGCGGTACAATAGTTCTAGACTGTTAATATCCAATCATGTTAAAGCGCTATTCACAATAGATTCTTTATGTAAAGAGTCCCCCTCCCTAATTAGAAAACTTATTGACACTATATTAAAAAATTTGCGCGCATTAAAAATCTTAGGTGAACCTACAGACACCTGGGATACCCTAATAAACTATATTATAGTGTCAAAGCTAGATAAAACTACCGAAAGGGAGTGGGAGACTCACAAGTGCACTTTGTTATCGAGTGATAACACTGCTCAACGGCGAATTAGGCTAGACGATTTATTAAAGTTTCTAAAAGATCGCGCGGATATGTTGGAAACATTACAGCTTTCACGTAACACAGATAATCGCACGTTCAATAACAAAAAACAAAACACATACACAAAATCACAAAATATAACTACATCGCACTGTAATTTTTCCACCAATAAGCCGCAAGATAATATGAACCGCACTAGAAAGCCGTGTTACAAATGTAATGGAAATCACCCACTTTATTCCTGTGTTCAATTTATCAATAGTAATTTAGAATCGAAATTAAAACTTGTTCGCAAAAATAAGCTATGTGAAAACTGTTTACGCTCGGGACATGCTTTGGATAGTTGCAGATTTGGGCCGTGCAGACAATGCAATAAAAAGCACAACTCGTTGCTCCACGACGCAAACCTAAACAATAAAACATTATCATTGCCTTCCGTGATAGCTACTGAGCGGACAGCTGGGACTGGAAGTGTGGACGGAGCGTGTATCTCGTCGCCTTGCGCTGACGTCACATTCCCCGCCACTTGTTCCTTCCAGGTAAATGACGCAAAAAATAGTAGCACCGTTTTGTTATCCACTGCAATAATAGATGTCGCTGATGTATGTGGTGGTTATCACAGGGCTCGCGCTTTGCTCGATAGTGGTAGCCAGCGTTGCTTCATTACCGAGTCTTTATGCCAGTTATTAAATACGCCAATTTTACAGTCCACTAATTGCATAAAAGGTATAGGTGATTCAGTGTTACATTGTTCGCAAAGTTCTGTTATTGAAATGAAGTCTCGTGTTGATTCCACTTATAAGACGCGTATTCATTGCTACGTCTTACCACAAATTACATCCACGATACCCGGTGTTACTGTTCGCGAGCTTAGTTTACAACGTTATGTTCCTGACAACGTACAGTTAGCGGACCCACAGTTTTTAGAATCCAAAGTGATAGATATTTTGATAGGTGCCGATAGGTTTTGGGATCTTATGACTGTTGGAAGCATAAGACTACCGTGTGGCCCTTATTTACAAAATACGCAGCTGGGGTGGATTATTTCCGGCCCTTTATATAATAACATTCCAAATTCTAAATACATTCAATGTAATTTAGCTAACAGTTTACATTCGCAGCTTAAACTGTTCTGGGAAATTGAGGAATTACCCAATGTTAATGACGTATTGACTGAAGAGGAACGTAGATGTGAGGAGCACTTCATTAGCAACACTACGCGCACTGCTGATGGTAGATTCAGTGTTGTTATACCTCTAAAGCAGTCCTCTGATGCCTTAGGTGACTCGTATGCACTAGCAAAACGCAGATTCCTTTCGTTAGAAAAACGTTTATTACAATCGCCTTCATACAAATCGTTATACACAGAATTTATACGGGAATACGAGAATTTAGGTCACATGTCTCGAGTAGATAATTGTCAATCGCCATGTTATTTTATGCCGCATCATGGTGTTTTCCGCGAGCATAGTACCACAACTAAGTTGCGTGTTGTGTTCGACGCAAGCGCAGCGTCTACCTCCGGAAAGTCTTTCAACGATTTACAATTAGTCGGCCCAGCCATACAGGGAGATTTGATATCGATTCTTTTACGATTCAGACAACATGAATTTGTCGTTTGCGCTGACATCGAAAAGATGTATAGGCAATGTTTGGTAGACCCGAAACAACGTAACCTACAAATGATTTTGTGGCGTGAAGATCCATCACACGAACTGAGCATGTATGAGCTGAATACCGTCAGCTACGGTACCGCGTCGGCTCCCTTTTTAAGCGTAAGGTGCTTAAAACAATTGGCATTGGAGTCTAACAATCCCGACGTAAAGCGAGTAATTAATGAAGACTTTTATGTTGACGATTTGTTATGCGGATCAAATAATAAATTGGAATTATTGCAATTATGTAATAAAATAAAAAATACTTTACAGTTAGGTTGTTTTCCTCTTAGAAAGTGGATATATAATTTTTCTACTGAGGATAGCACTAACATTGATAGTACGTACAAAGAAATAAAATTAAATGAAAATATTTCAAACAAAACCTTAGGAATTGGTTGGAATAACTTAAGAGATTATTTTTATTTTAACACGCAAATCGAAAATAAAAATAATTCAATCACTAAGCGTTTTATCTTATCAAATATATCGCAAATATTTGATCCATTAGGACTTCTTAGCCCTGTAATAATCGTCGCAAAGATTCTATTGCAGGAACTGTGGTTGTTGAAGATAGGTTGGGACGACACAGTTTCATCTAGCGTTGCTCAGGCATGGAACCGGTTTGCTATTTCTTTGCGCATTATAGATAGCATTCATGTTCCTCGCCACGTAATTGGTAGTCAGCCTCGCACTGTGGAGCTTCATATTTTTAGCGATGCGTCGCAAGCGGCCTACGGTGCCTGCGTTTATGTTCGCACTATTGGTAAAGATTGTAATGTTTCCGTTCGCTTACTTTTTTCGAAGGCCCGGGTCGCGCCGTTAAAGCCGTTGAGTATACCACGGCTTGAGCTGTGCGGTGCTTTAATTGGTGCCAAGCTATATAATAAGGTGCGTCATTCTTTGCACATGACCTTTGATAATGTGTTATTTTGGACAGACTCCACTATTGTTTTAGGGTGGTTACGTATGGCACCGAACAAATTAAAAACGTTTGTTCAGAATCGAACTGCGGAGGTTCATGAACTAACGCAGGGTTGTTCGTGGCGTCACGTGAAGGGAAAGGATAATCCCGCCGACCTTGCGTCGCGTGGGTGTACATTAGAGGAACTTTCTTCGTCTAATTTATGGTGGGAAGGACCTACCTTCTTAAAGGATAGTGACTTTGAAGTTCCCTGTACCGATTCTTCTGAGTACTTGACAGAAGATCTACCTGAAGTCAAGACAACTATTGTTTCGTGTCCCGTTCAGGAATCTAAGTCCATTTCGTTCTTTCCATTTACCAGATTTTCACAATTAAGACGCATGAAGCGAGCGCTAGCTTATGTATTACGGTTTTTGAATAATGTGTCAAGCCGACAAATTAAACGGATTAGTAAAATTACTGTTGATGAATTGGCACAGGCAGAGCAAACTTTAGTTCGATTCTGTCAAATGGAAACTTTCGCAAATGAATATGATTGTTTACAGAAAGGTAGAAAAATTATTAAGAATAGTAGTCCAGTCAACAAGTTCAAAAACGTGAAAAATAGAGATAAAGCTCCTAAAAATATGAGCAATAGCTCATTGGATTCGGAACGACCTCTAGAAAAATGAGTTTTGAGGATTTTACTGCACGTAAAAAATTGCAATTGTTATTAACAAAATAAGATGAAAAAAAAGAGGTATTTACGTTTTTGTTAATAACTCATAAACTATTAATATTTAAGATATTTGGAAAAAAGGTCCTTAAAGAGGAGGAAATTTCCTAAAAAAAAGTCCCAGCTCCCGGAACTCTACCTCTATTATTTATAATTTTAATTTAACGCTGAAAATAGGGCTCCGCGCAGCCATTACGGCATGGGCGCACTGCCGTTAAAGACAGTTTCTTACATAAAATTATTTTTTATAGTAACAAATATGAATTTAAAAATTTAAATAAATTATGGTGTCATCCAGATACTTGAAAGAATATATTCCCGTTGGAAATTTTTTTTAAAATTAATTTTTCAAAAAGTTATGCAATTGTTAATTAACGAATTTTTTTCCTATCTCCGTTTTCATAAATGACGACATAAAAATTTAAATAATAAACCTATAAATTTTTGGCTCTGTGGAGCTCTTCTTATATATATACTTAACAAGATCCCGCGATAAAAGTTTATTAAAGTTATTTATTTTGTTTATAAGAATTTTTTAAAGTTAACAAAAAATGAAAAGTCTAAGAAATGTTATTAAAAAAAAATTTTTAAACAAATGTTATATTATTGCTGCTTTCTTATCCAACAATGGCATTAAGTAACATCGGAAAAAATTTTTTTACAACATTTGTTAAGAAATTGTTTATAAACAAATAGACAAGTTTAATATTTAAAGAATTTTTTTTTTTACCATTATGTTGTCTTGGCAAAATAATGATTTTTAAAAAAAAGAATTTTCTTAAATAATTTTTTTTATTGTTTATAATCGTTTTTTTTATATTTCGATTGTTTAAATAATTAGTTAAGGAATGATTTTCTCTTTAAAAATCATAATTGGCATTTCTTCATAGGTAAATAGAAAAAAAAAATTTTTTTATCAATAATTTCATTGTTTGTTAACTTAACAATTTGTTATAAACAAATTCTAACTACCGTTATATTTTTTTTCTAGAGCTAAAAAAAATAACAAAAACAGCCATATATATCAAAATACTAAAAATCGTGTAATATTTAAAAGCGTTATAAAAAATAGAAAATTTTTTTTTTTAGTATTTTGATATATATGGCTGTTTTTGTTATTTTTTTTAGCTCTAGAAAAAAAATATAACGGTAGTTAGAATTTGTTTATAACAAATTGTTAAGTTAACAAACAATGAAATTATTGATAAAAAATTTTTTTTTTTCTATTTACCTATGAAGAAATGCCAATTATGATTTTTAAAGAGAAAATCATTCCTTAACTAATTATTTAAACAATCGAAATATAAAAAAAACGATTATAAACAATAAAAAAATTTATTTAAGAAAATTTTTTTTTAAAAAAATCATTATTTTGCCAAGACAACATAATGGTAAAAAAAAAATTCTTTAAATATTAAACTTGTCTATTTGTTTATAAACAATTTCTTAACAAATGATGTAAAAAATTTTTTTCCGATGTTACTTAATGCCATTGTTGGATAAGAAAGCAGCAATAATATAACATTTGTTTAAAAATTTTTTTTTAATAACATTTCTTAGACTTTTCATTTTTTGTTAACTTTAAAAAATTGTTACAAACAAAATAAATAACTTTAATAAACTTTTATCGCGGGATCTTGTTAAGTATATATATAAGAAGAGCTCCACAGAGCCAAAAATTTATAGGTTTATTATTTAAATTTTTATGTCGTCATTTATGAAAACGGAGATAGGAAAAAAATTCGTTAATTAACAATTGCATAACTTTTTGAAAAATTAATTTAAAAAAATTTTTCCAACGGGAATATATTCTTTCAAGTATCTGGATGACACCATAATTTATTTAAATTTTTAAATTCATATTTGTTACTATAAAAAATAATTTTATGTAAGAAACTGTCTTTAACGGCAGTGCGCCCATGCCGTAATGGCTGCGAGGAGCCCTATTTTCAGCGTTAAATTAAAATTATAAATAATAGAGGTAGAGTTCCGGGAGCTGGGATTTTTTTTTAGGAAATTTCCTCTTCTTTAAGGACCTTTTTTCCAAATATCTTAAATATTAATAGTTTATGAGTTATTAACAAAAACGTAAATACCTCTTTTTTTTCATCTTATTTTGTTAATAACAATTGCAATTTTTTACGTGCAGTAAAATCCTCAAAACTCATTTTTCTAGAGGTCGTTCCGAATCCAATGAGCTATTGCTCATATTTTTAGGAGCTTTATCTCTATTTTTCACGTTTTTGAACTTGTTGACTGGACTATAGTAATTTATTAAAATTAAATATATTTCTCGATGACAACAAGATTATACGAGTTGGGGGGCGTTTAGGCAACTCAATTGAATTTAATTACAATAAAAAATATCCCATATTATTGTCAAGTAAACACTATTTTACAAAGCTACTGTTTCGACATGAACACGCACGACTGCTACACGCTGGCCCACAGGCTTTGTTGTATCAAGTTCGCGAACTGTGGTGGCCTGTAGGAGGTCGAAACTTAGCTAGGCAAACTGTACATGAATGTGTCACCTGTACGCGCATTAAGGGTAAAACATTGACACCACTGATGGGAAACCTACCTGTGGAGCGTATAACTCCAAGTTCTTCGTTTGCAAGGAGTGGAGTAGATTATACTGGTTCATTTTTAGTACTGAATCGCAAAGGTAGGGGTGCAAAAACGCATAAAGCATACGTTTGTTTGTTTGTGTGCTTTACAACCCGCGCAGTGCACTTAGAATTAGTCAGCAATCTCTCTAGTGAGGCATATTTGTTAGCGCTAAATAGGTTTATCTCACGCCGTGGTAAACCTATCGAAATATTTTCCGACAACGGTCGTAACTTTGTTGGTCTCATGAATAAGTTTTCTAAATTCTTAAAAAATTGTAGTCCTGATATTTTAGAATACGCGCATAATAACAGCATTAAGTTTAGTTTCATACCACCGTATTCTCCACATTTTGGCGGCTTATGGGAAGCGGGAGTTAAATCCTGCAAATACCATTTACGTCGGGTAGTGGGTAACGCACACCTCACTTTTGAGGAGTTTAGTACGGTGTTAACGCAGATAGAAGCCGTCTTAAATTCCAGACCCCTATCTCCCCTCTCGGCAGATCCTCAAGACCTTTGTCCACTTACTCCTGGTCATTTTTTAATTGGTCGCCCACTGACTTCACCTGCTACTGATGACCTTCGAGATACGCCCATTCATCGACTGCAGCGGTACCAGATGATTGAAAATATGCGACAGCATTTCTGGTCTCGCTGGGCCAAAGAGTACATCTCCGAACTGCAGGCGCGGACCAAGTGGAGAGAGCATCAAGATGAACTCAAGCCCGACACCCTCGTCGTCATAAAGGACAACAACCTTCCCACGTTGAAATGGCAATTGGGACGTGTTCTACAGTCCATACCGGGCAAAGATGGTGTCTCACGAGTGGCAGACCTACGCACATCTTCAGGAGTTGTACGACGTTGTTACACCAAAATCTGTCCACTCGTTGCAACGGACTGACAATAATTTTGAAAGGCACTGCTTTCAAGGCCGGGGGCATGTTCGCGCGGAGACCTATGGAGCCATCTATCGAGCATAACTGGAACCCTTTAACTTTGGTATACCTTGGGTATACCCAACGTCCTCGTGTAGTATCGGGTCCCAATGACGTCACGTCGTGTAACTACGTGGTCGCAGCGTCGTGCCAATGGGTGACCACCACATCTAGTTACCAGCATGATCTACCACGCTATTGGAGATAAGCCCCCTCTCCCTGTTTCTAGCTTAATTGTTAATTTTTGTAACCGAATTTTCATGTCACTTCGATTAAACACGCAAGTTGATCAAGTACACGCATTATCTCATTTATACTCCAGTAACTGCACCTCAAAAACTATTTTCATATAGCGGTTAACGCACTGCCGCAACAATTGTAGTTAAAATTTGTCAGAGTAGAATAGCATCACCCCATATTCTTCAATAGGTGTCGTAAAAGGCGACTAATGGATCAGCAAAGGGGTATTGATCACCTTATACCAGCTCCGTCCACTAATCCACATTGGGCAAGCGTGGTGGACTACTGCCTAAACCTCCTTCGGTGATAAGGAGAGGCCTGTGTCCCAGCAGTGGGTCGAATAATTAAGGCTGTTATGATGATGTCTCTAATGAATATTACATAAGAAGAAATATTAATTGATACATTCGTTTTTTACAGTTGTCAAATTAAATCATATCTACGTGTAATAGTGAATGTAATAATCGAATATAAAATAATAATAATCGAATACTTAACAAAATAAATTACTGTCAAGATAATTATTTTAAGAAATCGTCAACTATATAGTAGCATTTCTTTATAAGCTCTTACTTTTATTTTTTTAATATGTTTATATTCAAATCACAAAATTCTCTTGTCAAATGTTGAAAATTTGAGTGGTCTTACCTTGGTCATACCATAGTATTATATTATCTGTGGTCATACCATAAATGCTTTTTCTTAGCTAGTGATGTTTTTGCAATCACTGTACCTGTACCTACATAATCGATTGAAATCACGTCTATTGCGCTTGAGACGAGATGATAACATTTGAAAGAAATTATGAGGATTTGATTTTACAAACATTCAAAGATGTAAAGTGACGGAAGTGAAAGTAATTTTTATTAGATAAAATATGGTCTAACAGCTATCAGTTGTCTCCTGACCCAACGTGGCTCTAATGCAGCGTTTCTGCATTTCAAATGCTCCATCCTTGTACTAATACCATACGTAAGGACGGAGTCCATGTAATGTCAGCAACGTCTATACTTTCATTTAAGTAACTTAAGTACAAACGGAAGCCATAGTATTTCAATTATACAAGATATCGTGTTTAGGTTTTGTCGAGTTTTTTGTCAGTAAAAATGTTTTTCCAGATAATTATGTAAATCGTTGGTAATCAGCCGTTAAGCACAGGAAGTTGAGACCTGTCAAATGTTGCGTTGCACTGTATATTAAATGGATAAAATAACAAATAGATTGTGTTGAATGAGTTTTGCAAGAATACAGAAGTTTACTAATATAATTCATTGTTTTATGAAATATTGTATCAACAAGCAAAGAGTGTAACACTGTAACCCGACTACGGGAAAAAAAGGAATGAAATCGGTTAAAATCGGGGCTTACCAGGTAAAATCGACTCCTATTGTTAAAGCCGGCTAAAATGTAGCCTATGTTATCCGGATCATAATAACGAATCGATTGACACCTTATTCATCAAAATCGGATGATTAGATTAGGCGCTACGAAGGAACATAGGTACCTAAATACAAAAATGCATACATACCTACATGCATGACTTAAAATCATAACCCTTACTTTTGGCTACCGATAGCCGGTAAAAGGGACTCACATAGATGTTACGTTATAGGCAGGTACGTTACTAATAATGTAGTTTTACATAGCAATGCCGACGTTACCCACATATAGTAGGTATGCCGAACGATGTCGTTGTATCTCTATTTGTTGTTTGCGACAGTAAAACTTTAACTCCACCTCGACTGAAGGTGGATTTATTGGTAGATACGGCTATAAATGTGTTGAGATGTTATGCAGTTATTTTGAGTTGCTAATATCGTAAATAACCATCACATAACTCCTTTTTTTTAGCTGTACTGTCATCTAAAGTTATACTGGTGACACATTATAGCCAAACCAAGACGACAGTTGCTTTATTTTAGAAATCTGACCCATAGTATAACTGTTCGTATGAAGAATCACGTTAAATATTTTTCTTAAAACCATCAGTCACAATAATACTTTTATTTTAGTCTGTAAAACAATAAAATATTGCGAAAATAAACATTGCCATGCATTATATTAACATTTAGGAGATGGCAGGTAAATACAATCACACAAACCTTGGAAAGATAATGGAGGTCTTAATAATTTAATTATTTTCGATAATATTAAAACAGTCTTTTATTATTAAGAATCGCATTGTACTGGTAAAAACTCAGCGTTATTAAGAAATTATTACCGCACACTCCGTGAATAATTTCAATTTGTATGGTTTAATAAACTGCATTCTAAACCGCGATATCACCTATGTTAGAAGAAAAACCAATTTTGAGTGGTGGAGAACAATAAAATAAATATTGAAACTTATGCTTTTTTATTCTTTTTTTAACCTTAATTAAATGTACAAGCGCATACCAGTGAATTTATGGTTACACTCACGACAGTAAATATAATTAATAGTAAAAATAATTCTATAGTTAAAGCTACATGCTGTGCTTGTAATACCTGCTATTTATATAACAGTACCTTATTCAAAAGATAGAAACATCAAAAATATATATCTCTTAACACTATTATATAGTGATATAATTAACTCGGTCTCTGCGTTTTCACGTATATGATTTACGCATTTTTAAAGATATATTTATAAGTTTTAGTTCATCAGTATCCAAATTTACAGATCATTCGCACTTTTACATGGAAAGCTATTGAAAGCTGGTATTTGAATAATTTAACAGCAAGACCTTCGATATCTGGAGGTCATCAGACGGTTCGCTTTAGTTCTGTCAGTTTGTTCAGCGTTTACATATTCCAACCAAATTATTACGAACCGTGTACACAACTGGCGTGTGCATTTATGTCGACTGAATACGGTGCGATGTGTGTCTTTCGGAGGGCAAAGTAACATTGGTCAGCGAGACCAGTGGAAACGTCGAGGTGGCGACCCGTGGATCACGCATTCATTACAATAGGTAATGCTGGTTCTACGTCACACTGATGTATTTTGTATTTAAACGACAGGAGCTACACAATGAAAAATAAAAGTTGCGACACTTTACCTGCTCTGTATTTGAAATGGAAAGATGTTAAAGATGACTTTGTATTCATCTATGTATATTTTTGTTTAGGAGAAATGGTTACAAGAGAAATAACTCGGCCAATGGCTGTATTAGGTACCTACTTACAATTGTCTTAATACAAATTCAGCTTCCGTATCTTTGTGTCGGAAAGTAGAGGATGGCGTGACTTGAAATCTTTACATAACATTACATTTTAACAGAAGTGTGAAGTCCGTTTTATGTATTTTTATTCCGATATTCCAATGGAACCATTTTGAACAATGCGTGATTTATATTACATGTTATTTACTGGAATGCCTAGTCTTAAAAAAACATAAAAACATCCTTAGTTCCTGACAAAATATTGGTGTTCATCACAAAATTTCATCTGGGATTACGAGGATTCGAATCCAGTTATCCGAATCCGCTTAATGTAGACAGCGTTCCTCACCACTCGAACACGACGGCGTCGTACATTATTAAAAGCATTATTTGTCAAATTAACAGGATTACTAAATGGAATTTATATTTGCAGGTGATAATGTCGGACCGGGCAGCAGCCGAGCGCGCGTGTAAGGACCCCAACCCCATCATCGATGGAAGGAAAGCCAACGTAAACCTGGCCATTCTTGGGGCGAAGCCAAGGGGGAATCTAGCACCTGGTGAGTAGATAGCACTTAGGTACTTTTTGTTTAATCACGATTTCGGGTTCTTTATCATAGGTATTGCGAAGTATATAGGGTAAACATGGGTTAGATAGCGAGAGGGGTACACAAATGATTGGTATATTATAGTTTTGTGAATAAATTTTGTGGTAATTTTATGAATTGGTATAAAAAAATTATTCATGGTGAAAGTACATAAAATGGTTTACGAGTCGTAGTAAAACGTTACCTATATCCATTTGAGACGGTGCTCGTATTATCCCTCTTGTTTTTTGGCCAGTAAATAGTCTACAACAGTTCGCATTTGGGACGAAAAGGACCTTAAAGGATTTTTTTGTAAGTAAAATTTGTGTATCAATGATTGTTTCCCTACAAAAAATTAAGTTCAATGTGGATGCGACGTTCTAATTACAGTGTTGTTCAAAAGATTTTAAAAGAAAAAACGTTAAGACTATTTTTTTCTTTACGACTATCTTCTCCACTTAACTTACCTACATACCTAATTAGGCAAATAAATAATTAATTCTATTGCGATTGAACGTTTGCTATAGATTGAATTGAAACAAACTTTCATGAAGATAATAATTTTTCACTATTTCATTCCTATTACGTCTTAGATGCATGTTTCGCCAGTGCACCATTGATATTATGGATAGCTAGCATAAAACCTGGTGTTATTACTTTATTAAAAAGAAGAAAAGTGATATTAAATATGTTTAGAAACCTGTCCAATATACATAATAATGTATAACAGATATGACACACATATCTATTTATACAATCGCGATTTATCATGATATTGCTGTATTATCTAGTAATTCCCCACTATAAATGTTAGGGCACATACACATAAGAATGTCAAAAATACAATTTCAAGACAAGAGAAATCAACCTAATAAAGATTAGGTATTTTTTTCCTTATTTTTGCTTGATATTGATAACGGCAACAGCTACCTGTTGAAATGAAACGCTAGGCTTGAAATATTTACAGAATATTTAATTATATATTCACTTTAAAAATACATAAATATATTACCTTCACACCTTCGTGTGCGAGTCCGACTCGCACTTGGCCGGTATTTAATACACTAAAATGTACAAATTTTAATTTGTTGTGTAAGTACCTAGTCTATATAGTTTCATAAGTATTTTTTTTTAATTTGCTGTCTTATTGTTAACGCGTGATGATCGTTCAAAAATTGCATGTTAACCCTTATCGCCCCTTGATTGTATAAACTCGAAAGTGCATTAATATGAAAATAAAATTACAAACATTTAGTGACCAATTGTGAATGAAATAGAAAGTTTTGATAACTTAATACATCTAAACATAGTATAAAACATAGTTGCTCTTTCAATTTAGTTTCCAGCAATAGATAGAGTGATTTAAGAGGAAGGTTGGTTAATATGTATAATAAAATTTGTTAAGTACTCTGAATACTATCCGTGCGAAGCCGGGGCGGGTCACGAGTGTTTAGTAAGAAATATTTTTTAGATTTTTTAGACTAAATGTTTTTTAGATTTTTATAAACAGAGTTTTTATTTCTCCGTTTTTAATTTTGAACGCGGTTTTTTTTTATTTAAAAATAATTTATTTTTTGTCTTTTAGTTTTTTATGTAACATAAATTTTCAGGAAACTATCTCGAGATCTTGTAGACATACAAGTGATAAGATTACGATATCATCGATGTCAACTAAATAGGCATTATTAGGGATGAATAAAAAGTACTCGTCAGATGTCGATAAAATGTAAATGGGACCAAATGACAAGCACGATCTTCCAAAGCTCGAAAGAATTTTTCAAATCGGTACACCCAGTAAAGAGTTATGAGGTAACCTAACAAACATAAAAAAAACATACAGTCGAATTGATAACCTCGTCCTTTTTGAAGTCGGTTGAAAATATTATCATTACCCTAATAAACAGTTAAGCAAAGTATTTATAGGTTAGCATTTTAAAGACTGAACTAATTATTGTGTCTATTTATTGCTGTTGTCCACACATGGTCCCAGTGTCGGCTGCCCCCCGTAGCATGGGCTGTGAACACACGCGACGACTCATGGTTTTTTGTCGGTCGTCGACACTCGTCGCGTAGTCCCGTCAACTCGAAATTACACCGAAAAACGAAAACTACGACGACGGGCCCGAGCAAAAAAAGCTCCTTTTACAAACAGCTGAGCGATAAGATCAGACAGTAAAGGTAGAGCTAACTAAACTAATGGTACAGGATTTTATTCATAATTGCAGCTTTCGGTTTTTAAACGACTGTGGTAATTTGCATAGAAGTCTATAAAACTTAAATTATTAAAACGTTTTCAGTAATTGTGTTTTAATGACCTCTATTATGATGAGTGACATTTACAAACTACTATTTTATTAGAGTTGGAAATGATGAAGTAAGGAACTCATTTTAATATCAATGGTGAAATGAGACTAAGACCTTCCCCGTTAAGTATGTTCTTCTTCTTCTTTTAAATTAATGGCGATCGCGACGCATAAAGATTACGCATTTCGCCAATATCAAGTGAAATGTACTTAAAGTGAAATACAATTGTACAGTAGATTGAGTTACAAATGGAGTCTCTCAACACGTGTTTTTACAACAAGAACTCGGGAGAGACTCGTCAAGTATGTTGCCTGTCAAAACATAATTCTTCCATAAATTTTGGATTTTGATTTTGTTTGAATTTGTAAAATTCATAAATTATTAGCGGGAGTTGACTGAAACTTAAATGGTTTTGATAT
Source organism: Elophila nymphaeata (assembly GCA_955850985.1). Taxonomy (NCBI): domain Eukaryota; kingdom Metazoa; phylum Arthropoda; class Insecta; order Lepidoptera; family Crambidae; genus Elophila; species Elophila nymphaeata. The sequence continues at coordinate 23,036,507 of OY039067.1, forward strand.
GCTTCTAAAATCAAATTCTAGAGAAAATTTTAAACGATGGAGATTGGCTGGCATAAAATGCTATCATCACCTTTTACAAATTTAACACCTTGTAATCATTTGTAAATTGTGTCAACATCCCTATTATATGTATAAAAAGCTACGCAAAAGTAAGTTATTTCTTTATTTGCATTTCTGTCACTAATATCAAATAATCATTTGATTGAGAATGAAGTTAAAGTTAACGCATAACGTCAAGTCCCAAAATATACGAGTAGCGTTATCAGCACTCGATTAGTTAACGATAGGAATTGATAACAATACTTCAGTAGGTAATAATATTAATTCGCGGTTATCTTCAATGTGACGATATTGAATTGAGTGGCGTTCATTAAAAATTTATACTGTTGTTGTTACAATTTTGCCAATCATTTGATTGTTTTGCACTACTAACGTAAAATAAACTGCGGATTTGTTATTTTTTTATTGTTCTCGATGAAGAAAAAAGGTGGTGATACAATCTGACATAAAGCGGGTTCAATTCATCGTTAGTTTTGTAATTAGAATTGTAGAACAGCGTTTAAATTTTTTGGTGCGACATGAATGATTAAGTAGTTTTACTGCCTTTCATACAATTTATTATGAAAGTTAAGGTTTATTGCTGTGGAGTTTCTTTCGCTATTTCTTCTCCATCTCAGCATAATAATAATTATTCGTCCCGAAATGGTGGTAGGGCGTTTGACGATTTAAAATTACTTAGCAAAGTCCGTTTAAATAAAGAGCTTTTCATTTTCATTTTTTCATTGTAGATGAAACTTGAGGATCATACCATGTTGATGTAAAATTTTGTTCATTCCACAAGTTATCAACATGATAGTAACGCATATTATATATACCTAACTCTTGACAAACAAATGCAATCTCCAAAAGCAATATATTTTTTATGATAATAAACTTCAATAAAATATAATTGTAAGATAAGTTATACCTCGAGTTTTTATAATAACAAAGTTTAAAAATATGCGATTCCTATATCTACGTAGGCAACTTCCTACATATTGCCTATCCTATCTATCAGTAGCATCATCTTTAGGAACTGAGATAAAAAACATCTCACTTCAATAGTTATTTATTATACAAGAGTGGAAAGTTCCTTTTTAACCGCGTGCTCGATTTGGATGACCGAGCAAGCGAAGGATTCTAAAGTTGAATCACGAGCGCAGCGAGTGATTCTAAATTAGAATCCTGAGCGTCAGCGAGGGAAACAAACGAGCACAAGGTGAAAAATCTTTCCACTCGAGTGCAATACGTAACTTTTCATCCCACCTCAGCGAGGAAATGACAAAATAATCTTCATTCTAATCATAAATTTGGCACCATAGAGGTTACATTAAATAGGTTTAATGTAACCTCTATGGTGCCAAATTTATGATTAGAATGAAGATTATTTTGTCATTTCCTCGCTGAGGTGGGATGAAAAGTTACGTATTGCACTCGAGTGGAAAGATTTTTCACCTTGTGCTCGTTTGTTTCCCTCGCTGACGCTCAGGATTCTAATTTAGAATCACTCGCTGCGCTCGTGATTCAACTTTAGAATCCTTCGCTTGCTCGGTCATCCAAATCGAGCACGCGGTTAAAAAGGAACTTTCCACTCTTGTATAATAAATAACTATTAAAATATCATAGATGTAATCTTATTACTTGTTCTGTTGATTAATTCAGAAGTATTACGTGGCAGATGTTTTTGGATAATTATATTATTGGCCTTTACTTATAGTTCCGTCGTGGTGGAGTGGTCAGTATATTTACACATCAAGCGGTCCGTGTTCGAATCCTGGCAGCGGCAAATATTTGTGTGACGAACACGAATGTTTATTTGCGAGTCATGGTTGTTTATATATTTATTTAAGTTTATTTATAAACAATATCTAAAATTATTATGTATATTTAAATTGTCCGTTATCTAGTATTCGTAACACAAGATATTTACTTTGGGCTAGATAATTGGTGTGTGCGTAGAAATATATTATTATTGTTATAGTTATGAAAATAATTTTACTGTTCAATCAAAATGCTTTATACTTCATATAGTATTACTAGTAATACTGGTATACTTCATACATTTAATTCGTTCAATTAAGTGCTTAACTACATCGTTCTTTGTATTTAGTATTGTTTTGTAACAATATTAAGGACCCACCACTAATTGCAGGTTCTCGAGTGAATGCACACTTACAATTTTATTTTCTATACAATATAATAGTCCTTATACAGCAGTATATTTTTAATAAGTAACGAATGACACAACCTTATCCGAGTAGATTCTGACAATTTAGGATGAAATAGCCAACCCTTCAGTAATCAAAGGTTTCTGGTGAAGAGTAATGAAGTTTTATGAAAATAGCTTCAGTAGTTTCCGACCGAATATTAACTGACTAAAATTTAAAAAAAAATCTCATACTAATTTGTTGTCTTATTAGTCTCGTTTCGAATCTCCGGATTTTATCTCTCTAGGGTGATTTTGCACAGAGCGACGACAATGCTAGATCGGGCCTAGAGCTATCCCGTCAAATAAATAAAAAAAGTTACTGCTTTACAAAATATTTAAATACCTTTTTGTAGGTAACAAAGTCAAAGGTTCCTGGTGAAGCTTGCTTCTAGCTTTGTCCTTATCATCAGTTACCATCAACGGAGATGAAGATCTAAAGCTATCCCGTCAAATCAATAAAAAAAGTTACTGCTTCACAAAATATTTAAATACATTTATGTATAAAACATTGTCAAATATATTTTTATTAAGGTATTTAAAATAAACATTAAGGTAATAGCTTATTCAATCACAGCGCAGACTGCACTGAACACGCTAATAAAACGACGAAAAGGTGTAAAGTTGATAAGTTCCTACACTTGGAACATAGCCTTTGAATGGAACAGGCGAGAACAGGGGCGCCGCACCGCCCCCGCCGGAAGCGGCTAAACACTCGGAAACGGAAGTGCTCGGTGGTCGACAGGATCTCTAATTGATTGTGCCCTAAGCGTTGGCAGCCCTGTTGAGGTAACGGTGAACTATGCTGATTTAATTACGGTAAAATGTTTATAAATCCCGTGATTAAACGCATTCACGATTACGTTCACATAGTGGAATGTTGTAATTTAAATAAATATATGACGATTCTCGTTAAAACAATGTTGCAAAGAAAAAAATATTAAATTATTAATGTTAATTAATCAAAAACCAATAAAAAAAAACACTTTGCTGATCGCAAAGTAAATGGGAAATGTGATAATAAATAAAAGGAGTTAGAATCATACTACAATTTGATTGCAATAAAAAATATTGTTAGTAATGCAATTTTTTGTGTAGACTAGGCAGTGTAGAGAGTGTTGAAAAAGACAGTTTTAGAAATATACACTGTAGCCAGTAATGTAGGTACCGAATATCTTATACGCTAGTAAAAATGAAGCCATCTTCATGGTATAAATAATTAAAAGTTTTTTTTATTCATTTTAATATTATACTGATCGACACAAGTGAAATACAAATTGATAATTGTTATGGTCCAAGGTCGATTTGTAGCTAAGGTGATATTGACGTATAGATATTTATTTCAATTAAACAAGCAGATACATGTGTGAGTTATTGGTCCAGGTGTTGCGAGTACATAATTTCACGCTTGAACAATATTATTAATTGTAAGTTTCATATATTAGGTATACATGGGTAATGTAGAGTTATACTTAACAAAAGCAAAGAGTACATATGTATGTACATTAGTAATTCAAGGAATATTATAAACGAGTAAAATATTGAGAAGTACCTATAATATCGATGCTTTCTAATAAAGTGATAAGTATTCAAAAAATATTGATTGATTTGTCAGAAACAGCTCAAAATGGTGTAGATGTGATTCATTTGTTATTTGTACCCAGTATTAATAAAATCATTTATTTCCAACCATTAGGTATCTGGGAGCCATTGCAATCAATTTGAATGCAACCGCATGACTTTCATGAAATCAAAGAATAAACGTGTACTTACATGAAACACTCAAATTATACGTTCAAGAGATGAATGCATAGAAATAAAAATTACTTTGACCATCATACACTTCCGTGGAACTGAATTGATAGCTCTGAACTTGATAACACTTATGTGACGTGCAATTTGTAAGAATACAAGGTCGCGATTAGGCCGTGAATACATGCCATAGAGCTACGTAGTACTTAATTGTCCATTAAGTGAGTAAGTATAATTTACACGACTTACGTAATCATTTAGATGTTTTTCTATCTAAAAATGTATATAGCTTTTGAAAATAAGAATTTAGTACGTAAGTATTTAAACATAGAAATTTAATGGTAACCATCTTACTGGTTTGTGTATAAATGAATTTTGACGTGAATGACATAAAATCCTACTTGTTGATTACAAAGTTTGAATTCACATCGAATTTGGACCTTATTGTAGACTTGAAATTTTAAACGGCAATTTAGTAATCCTACCTGATTAATTTTGTATGTCTATAAATTGTTGTCTGCTATTATGTTCACGATCCCAAAACGACTGAGCAAAGCTACACATAAAGCTACACTTGGTAGTATGGGTGCCTCAAAATTAACAAAGTGTTAAGACGTTACGTTAAAACGCGCTTTGGATGATTATTTCGGTTAATTTTAAGATATGTTGAATAATATTAGTTCAACAGGTGAGAAACGTTATTTTTGCTACGAGTGCTGTGAGAGAAAGAATGAAATTTGTGACAAAAAAAATTAAAGGTAAGAAAAACAAGACTATTTAAATATTGTCTTGTTTTTCTTTGTTTATTGCACATGTTTATTTAGCTAAAATTTTTTATGAAATTTCAAGATTAAAATTACTGCAAATAATAAAATTGAATGTTACAATCTTGTTTAAGCTCGCTGGAAAAAGCGTTTTTGCATCGAGATTTTACAAAGCAAATTAGCTCTTATGGTGCTGGAGAGGAGAGGTGAACATAAATAAAAACATCTCCGCTGTCCGAATAGAAGAATCATATTATTTTACAGTGCAAATACGTCGTATGTATTTTTTTAAAATCCGTATAATTTAAATTCCCATCAAATAATTTATCATCTATCAATTTATATATTCATCAAATATAATAATAAAAAGGTAGGTTAGGTTTATTTTTTATGACCAGGCGGAGTGCACGTTTTTGGGGAGAGTCCAATGTCTTATGTATACCTACTTACAAGGCTGAGTGATAGGTAGGTTAGGGTTATTCATTTTGCTGTGCGATCGCTATTTTTTGATATACAAAAGGTAGACTTTTTTGATTTGCAGTCAAATACTACCCTTTAAAAATCAATCGCCAATCATGCAAACTTGTTGCCCTATTTTGTTTTTGTAATGCGAAGACCCATCACTTTTTGCTTTCTTGTTAAACCTTGGAATTGGCAATGGAATAATAATAAGCCGTCACGTCTCTCGGAACAGCTGATTACATTCGGGACAAGTCGAGAAAACGGGCTTCAATAAATCCGCATCCTCTTTCATCACGTTTGTTGAGGTCTAAACCTTGCTGTTGTATTGTTCGTGTACACGGTCAGTTTGTTAGCAGCTAACTTGTGGGATTTTGGGCTTTATTGTCAGCTTAGTAAGTATCAGTGTGTTGTGTAGGGTAGCGGGGAGAGCGTACAATGGGTGCGGGCGCGCATGACGAGCAGTCTGCACCTGGTAGTGTACCGGCCGCGCCATATGCCTGCGACTCCACATTTCACGTACCCACGGTCCGTGGCAACCCCATCCTTGTGCGTTACCAATTCCCAATTAAAGGTACTTATTTCCACAAAGCATTAATATCTATATTCAATTTGGAACGATAATTTGTACCGTTCTATTCCCAATGTGCTATTATATTGGAATAGGTGGAGGTTTTTGCACATGGCAACATTTAGCCCGATGCCAAAAAAGTGTTTTTATACCGTACCGTACATACAGATTAAAGTTTGGTGGTTATTTTTTTATTCTACGTCGTTTTCAAATATAAATAAATGTTGTGTGAAAAAGCTTTCATTGATCACTCTCAGAACGTCTTTATAATGTTACCGGAGATTATTAAAAAAATCGAGGACTCATGTGGAGGATTCATGTGGATTTTCTAGTTGACAGGTATCTCACGCTTGAGAGATTCACTCTACTCGAGTCGAAAGGCAGTGGCTTAGGGTTTCCTTGCTAACACTGTTGAAAACTGAGTTCTCACACGTGTATTTAAGGTACTTGCTAATCTCGTATACAGGAATGATTTTGATGTTTGATTGAGAAGAGGATGAAGGATTACTAAGAACCAGAATGTGGTCGTTTAATCATGCTCGTAAACATTCGTTTCGACACACGCCATATTATTGTTGGAGCGCATTAAGGCCGGGCCCTGTTTAGTCTACGGATGTCTCACAAGAAGGTTTACGGCTGCGGTGCTTTGTTTGCCCCTGTTTAAATATATTGTAACAGACTTTTCCGGGCTGTTTTATTGCCAAAAACAAAATAACCAGTAACGAGTTTGATTACTTTATCATTCTGCAATTGAGACTTTTAAATCTGATTCTGACTTAGCGCGTGACGTGTGCACTAACATAACCAGGAGTGTACAAAACGGAGCACGATTTGGTTTCTGATAGTGCTTGTATTGAGTTCGCCTTTCTAGTTACCGCTATATCATTGAATTTATAAAACCCCTTCAGCCTTCTACTCACTTGCGGCACGCTTGTTAACAATCAGCTTGTAAAATCCATTTAAAAGTATCGTGAAAAAATAGGTAATTCTACATCGCAAATCAAATGCAAAATAACGATCTTTTGTTGAGTTTCATAGCATTATGTACTCTGTGTACTCTATACAAATTTGAAATGAATAGTAATCAATACACAGATTAATGCATGTAACCTAAATAACGTAATAGCAATCGCATCGAAAACGAGTTTGAAATTGAATAAACAAAAAATAGTCTTTCATAAAGTGGATCTGAATGAACTGATTTTGAATTTCATTATGTGCAGAACAGCTGTTTCCAGACCTAACTCAGATCTTTTAGTATTAAAAAACCGTTATCTAGGCCGGTTTCATTTGTCATTCAAAAGGTACCGTTATTCAATAGGGGCTGCGATTTACTATGGATATGCGTTAGCGCAGCCGGCTCTAACGAACTCTCCCTATACCTGCGAGTTGTCTTCACAGTTTGCAGTAACAATAGACCTCTTTTTTACAATTGCAAATGAGGTCCATAATCATGGGATGACGACCAAAGTGTTATCCCTCTTGCACTTTTTTCTATTTCTTTCTTTTTCTAACAGCAATTTTTTTCTAACAGCAATTAAGAGAATTATTATAAAGTACCGCGACCTTAGGCGACAGGCTGGCAACCTGTCACTATTTGGAGGCATTAGTCGGCACTACATGGCCTTTACTGACAGATATTGGTTTATGTGTAACGAAATGTTACCTAAGGCTCTGCTCGACCCCTCTTGGGACTACGAGCGTATGTATGTATGTATATATTTATATCAAAGTGACTGAGATATTCAAATTTATACAGTTATATCTACTTATTCAATCACAGTATTTTCAGAAATAAATCCACATCTTAAACATAGACATGGCTACATGAAAACAAAATACATAAGTGTATCTATGTATATTTCATTGATAATAAATTATGTGTCATTGATAATAATATTAATGATTAGGGGAGGAAATTCAAGGAAAAGAAATTTCAGTTTCGATTCCAATAAAACTTATGTTCTGTTTTTAATTAATTAATGGCGTTGCCAATGTCAAATGAAAACAGTAATAAATTAAAGTAATATTTTTTTGCGGTAGGTTTGGCTTAAGAACGTAGTAGATTTGGTCTCTCAACACGTGTTTTCACAACAAGAACTCGGGAGGAACTCCGAAATAAAACTTATAGGGAAAATAAAAATAATAGATACTTATATAAAATACACTTTTCTGTCATAATACAGTCTTGTTTTTTTTTTTCAAAAGATTTAAAGTCAATCGCTCGAAAGCTTCTAAGATTTGCGGAAACAAACATACTTTGCCAAGCTGAATCGATTTAGTCTTCAAGTTAGAAATTAAAACACCCACTGTCTATTCGGTTGCGTAAGTTTAATAACTCACTTGTAACACTCATCATAAACTAATATATTCATTTCTTTATTTAGTTTTGTTTTACCAAAAACACTGAAAAGTTTTCTTATGATGCCATGGAAATCTATACAAAGTTGATAGGGCTGTAACCGCCCGTCTGTCTTCGGCGCTCGCACATCTCTACTCGCCAACATAAATAAGCGTCCGTTGGTACTCATATAAATACTTTAGAATTTACTTTTTAATCGCGTTGTCTAAATACTGATTCACTGTTTTATTTATATTAGGTATCAGACAAAAACTAGTAAAGAAGCGGACCTACTTAGCAAAAGCGGGGCTTTTCGCATCTAACAATAATAAAAACCGTTTGACAAATCGTTCCAACCTACAAAAATACGCTTTATTTACTTCAAAAGTGTGGTAGCACTTTGTCGTCGTATCGAAACATGTAACTTTGTATAAAACGTAATTTTTCAAACAACAGGCATATAGAGTTCCTAATTTAGGAAATTAGTGTCTGTTTTTTGTATAGATAACAAGATTGAGTTATAGTTTTGAAACATTAAAAGTATTTAAATGAGTCATATCGAAATAATGTTCCTTAAAAGAATAATTGTCGCCAGTCATTGAGGATATTTACACAAATTATATAGTATCTTGTTCGATCGTCTTCTGTTTGATTAGGTGCGCATATTCATAATTATGGGCGTACTTTAATTCTGCTTTTATTGCGCGCCTGTTTACGTAAATTCGCTTTAACTGCTGCGGTTCGAAATATTTGTAGGCCAGGAGCCCAATTCTCGTGCATTCGAAAAAAGTTCACATTCGTAAAAAATTTCGACGATAGAAATTTTTTCGAAGGAAACACTATTTGTGTATTCTCAGGACTTCACAATCGAATATTTTCGAACGAACGTCACTCGAACGCTTCGAGTGCTAAATACCAGTAGAAGTCGGAATTCGTATACGAATCTACCTGTCAAACTTCCCGATATTGAGGTTAAGTTGTATTGTTGTGGTTGTTTGTTTGTTTATTTGTGAGATTCAAAATCGATATTTTCATTACGGACTTCGTAAATAATCTTAAAATGATTTGGAGATGGCGGCGGCTTCGGCTTCGCTACACTTAACATAGTTTTTGTTTCTATTTCTACGGTAAAATCACATTTTCCATCAAGAGATCACAATAATTATAAAGCTTTCATTTTTAATTAATCTAATAAAGTGTATAACAACAAAAAAAATCCGCTGAGCCGCTGTTGACTGCTGTTGACACTAACTTGACTGACTGATGCGACGTTCCGTTTAGTTAAATGCACGTTAGGAAATAATATAAATTCGACTTCCTTTTATATTTTCTGTAATGATCAGTACCAACCAATTTATATATTTTGTATCATAATGTAAAAACAAATGGATTCAGCATAAAATTTTAGCCTAAAGACTATAATTATTTACAATTAAAAAAAATTTACAAGGGGGTTTTAAAAACGCTCGAAACGAAACGTATTTGTTTGTCTATGCTATGTACGGCTGCATAGTTCGATTGGTAATTCCTCTATTGGTACTGAGAATACGATCTTTAGGAAACCATTCGAACTTTTCAGTAGAATAGAAATAATTACCACACGAAAAAAACGAGAATTGGGCCCCAGTTCCTAAATACAACATCGCACGCGGTTGCCGTTGGAGGCGATTTGACCGGCGTCGATTATGAAAACATTGTTAAAGTTTTATTATATGGCAGTGTTGATGAAGGCCGAAACATCCACTTGTCCAAACACGGTTCTACGTTGAATTATTGAGTGGAGTGGGCACCGCGGTAATCGATTCTCACCTGTCCGCCGACGAATACTTAAAGCCATTACGGACTCATTTGTGTACCTTGGGACTCATTATCGGGAAAATCGACTGTCTTACATCGCGATCGATTGAAAGCAATCAACTGTACCTGTTTAGGCTTCACTATGAGCTTGTCATAAATGGCTTTATTCTTTGGCATTGGTCGTCTTTATTTCGTTACTATTAGCCTGAACCTATACGGTCACCGTAGCTACAGATGATTGGAACTGTTTCATTCCAAGCATCTGTAAGCTACGATGAATGATACCTACTCTACTGACGGTGCGATATCAACCTCGACCCATTTACTCTCTCTGCTGAGCTGAGCTCTGGAACTTTACTTCATTCATTTGCCTGCCCTGCTTCCATTTTTATTTGGGGTCAGCTTAACATATTTTCTTCTTCTAAACTTCATGATGAGCCGTCATCTCAACATGCCTTCTTTGCCACATCATAGTTCTCACAGCCTATCCATCTTTTCTTCAGTCTTCCTCTTCCTATAAATATCAATTATCCATGCATATTTATAGTTTTTGCATTCATATAAACTTATTACTACGGGAAATTTGGGTGGCGCCTATCAGACGTCAACCTTCATTGCCCATAATACGTGGTGACCTATGACGAACTGACGAAGCTTGTTTTAGAATTTTAGTAACTGGCTTTATAAGACAAGGAAAAGGTAGCTTTACCTAACTGCTGTTTTTGTAAGGTGCAAATACTTTCCTAGCACGGACGTTCCAAATTAGAGAGGTTAATCCGCGGTGCCCTCCTTAATTTCGTCTGTTGTTTCATCGTAAGCTGCCTTAGAATAGAAACGTGTTGTTACACGAGTCATAGAATAGAAATCCAATTAACTATTTCTAGATAATTTAATGAAAACTACGCAACAAAAACTTTTGGAACACAAAATGCTGTTAACACTTTAGTTATGACGGACGACTTTGATAAGATGGTGGGTGGTAGCTGTCCAGGAGGATTTGAAACAAGATCTACCACCGACCACCACAACAATAATATTATAATTAATTAGTGGCAAGACAAAAGACGTATCCGTCATTGATTGCTGACGCATCAGTGGCTAGGGCTTCGCTTGTCCCTATGTTTGACATTGTATGCTCGCGTGCGCCGCTGGCCGCCCTTCGCTATATTACTTATGCATGTGGCGGACCCTGCAGTACTCGGTCACAATAACCCAACATACTATATATCAAAAACATTTGGATGACCTATATAAGTGACGGTACATTAATACTGACAACAATGGGAATTCCACATCTGATAAATTGCGTTTTTTTCCGCAAAATACAGGTAAAGTGTACCTACTTCAAAAGTATAGGTCTTCCTTTACATCTGGGGAAGTTTCCAATGTTGATTTGGCTATTAAGATGTACCAGCTTTGTATTAAAAAACCAATGTTTATTCTTCACTAGGTACCTACAAGGTAGGACATGAAACAAGTCGACTAAATCCCTACTAAAGCTTCGCCCTTTTGTTTCGACTTAACTAAAACATTAATAGTAACTATTCCACTCGGTCGTCCGCGTGGAATAGTTACTTTGGCCAACATTATTTGTCGTGGGAAAAAGATAGGATACTTATTCTTAGATATAGGTACGATTATGGATAAAAATATAAAGGTTTATAAAAAAAATATATTAAATAAAAAAAATATCTATGTCCTGCATAAAGAAAAAAATATTCTAAATTCATCCCAAAAGGGTTTAAAAAATGAATGTCCATACCCGTGTGAAGCCGGGATAGGCCGCTAGTAATTATTATAAAGAGAAAACATTTGTATGTTTGTAATGAATATGCTCAAAAACTAGTCTTTTTGAGCCTATTCATTACACTAACTATTCATTGTTTCACTGGTAAAATGCTACCTACCTTTACACTGAGTAATATAGGCAATAATTTATTTTAAAAAATGCCACGCGGATGAAGTCTGCACGAGCGCTGGAGCGGAGCGATAGTGGAAAATATAAACAATTATTGGTTACTTTTTCAACCGACTTCAAAAAGGAGGAGGTTATCAATTCGACTGTATGTTTATTTTTTTTTTATTTTTTTAATGTTTGTTACCTCATAACTCTTTACTGGGTGTACCGATTTTGAAGATTCTTTCGACCTTTGGAAGCAGGTGCTTGTCATTTGGTCCCATTCAAATTTAATCGACATCTGATGAGTAGTTTTAAAAGTATCCCTAATAATGCCTATTTAATTGACATCGATGATATCGTAATCTTATCACTTGTGTGTGTAAAAGATCTCGAGATCGTTTCCTGAAAATTTACATACTTAAAACACTAAAAAGCAAAAAATAAAATTATTCTTAAATAAAAAAAAACCGTCTTCAAAACTAAAAACGAAGAAATAAAAATTCTGTTTATAAAAATCTAAATGTTTTTTTGAGGTCGGTGCCAACCTTAATATTTGGATTGAACGTTGTTACTTGTATTTGGGACCGACCTCAAAAAAACATTTAGATTTTTATAAACAGAATTTTTATTTCTTCGTTTTTAGTTTTGAAGGCGGTTTTTTTTATTTAAAAATATTTTTTTATTAAATTTGATTTTGATGAGACCTGTGTAGTAGATACTTAAAAGAATTATATTGGTTAGTGTTAATTTCAACATTGTCAAATAGGAATGCATTTTAAAATATTTTTATAGCAAAAAAAGAAACTGTTACTTACACTATTCGTGTATTAAGTATTTTTCTACCTAACCCGTCGTCTGCTAGCCAAAAGTCCAGGTAAAATGGAACGGGGTTTAGAATAAGAATGCAAGTACGATAGATATTATTTATTATACCTTCTGCATAACGATTTCTGAGACTATAGGTGTTTTGATAGTGATGCCTATATCTAAAGAATTACACCTTGATGTTCATTGCTGTCGTCATATTCTATTTCGAGTAAAACTTTTTGCCTGCTATCTTTTCAAGCGGAACCAAAACCGACAAAACTTGAATTCCAATCATTAGTGCAATGTTAGACGTATCACTAATTCTTTATCGCAACTATTTGCGTTCTATTTATTATATTTAATAATGTTCAACTACCGGATTTTCTCTAAAATATGCGTAGTACCCTTAAATGCGAGAGGCGCCCATTGTGCATCTTTGAATCGAATATTCTCGGCAATATTATCGAGTGAGCCAATATAGCACTAATGACAATGAGAATAAAGTTGGGCGGCTACTTGCTAATCTTGTCTGATGTTAGAGGGTTGTGTGCATGTGGCGTTAGGCGGCCGTAAGTACGCTTCGTAGGGGCTGTGACCCCTAGCTGTGTTTTTATTCCAACTTTGGGATTTAGGCGTCGTATACACTGATGAACGCGTGCCCTTTCGCGATCGATAACGAAACTACATCTTATTTTAATTTTGGCTGCGAGTTTTTGGTCGGCCGGTAACCTTTAGTGAATCGAAAACCAAATTGAACCTTATAACATTTGCCGTAGCGTAGGTCGTAAAATATCTATTTCAGGACATGTAAAATCACCATTAGAAGCCGATTCTTTGCGAGAAAAGACACTTTGCTAACCGTACATAAGTAAATATATATCTACAATAATTAAATACGTAAAGTCGAATTTGCACATTCATTCTTTATGGCGGTATTTGACTTGGGCTATCCGCGTCGTAATATCGCTGTTTTGACAAAATACGAATAACGATCATTCTTAAGGTGTATTCACAAATACGAAAAACGTGTCATCCACACATAGACAACGCCCAAATAATTGGAATATATTTCAAAATAATTATGCGGCCGAGCGCATACTACTGAGTGAGGACGGACATTGGAATTAATTTGCCTTATTTAATTATTTATTAGAATCTTTTGATATGAAACCATAAACCGAAAAGTAGACGGTAACGCGTGATTACAGTAATTCGTGCAAATATAATCAAATAGACCATCAACACATTGCCATGTTTGGACAAATAATGCAAATACGCGAATACGTTTTATAGTCAGAGTTATGTCAGCATATAACTGGAAGTTAGCGATATCGATACTTTTATTAACAAAATTTCGATGTTTAAAAAACTCGTGACTAATGTGCAGTTAGAAAATATTTATTGTTTTAGTCGTTTGGTATATTTTTATTTGTTTTTTAGGGTTCCGTACCTCAAAAGGAAAAAACGGAACCCTTATAGGATCACTTTGTTGTCTGTCTGTCTGTCTGTCTGTCTGTCAAGACCCTTTATCTCAAGAACGCGTGGACGTATCAAGCTGAAATTCACATGAAATACTCAGGTCTATTGTCATTTAAGCTGTGAAAATATCAAACTTCTAAGCTAAGCCAATCAAAAGATACAGTCGATTATGTCGATATTTTCAACAAATTTCCGACACTCGCAAAGGAATCAAAACCTACAGGATACTTCCCGTAAACTCAGAATCTTGAAATTTGGCATGAAGCATTGTCATATAATACAAATATAGGAAAAATTGCGAAAATCACATTTTTTTAGTTATATAATAAAAATATTTTAATAAAATGAAACTACTACCTTATTTCTCACGAACGAATAAAGGTATCAAATTGAAATTTATACCAAATACCTAGGTCTATTGTCCCTTTAAGCAGTGAAAAAATAAAACTTCTAAGTTAACGCGATCAAAAGATACAGCAGTTTATAAATTGTAAACCGCTACGTTTGTACGGCGGAACCCTCAGTGTGCGAGTCCGACTCGCACTTGGCCGGTTTTTTTTTTACTCAACCAAATCGTAAGTGTCTCAGGTAGAAACTATTGTGGAATGTTTCAGTACAAATTTTATGTGATGTAAATGCTGTTTCTTTTCTAATAAAGTAAAAATAATACAAAAAGCCAAGAAGCTATTATTTGTATCTGAAGCGTTGCAACGCCAAAACAACGCGTTGTTGGGTATTACTTATATATTTTTAATCGTAACTGTTCATGTTTTTGAAATAAAAACGTTCTAAAGTTATTATTGTCAACAACACTGGTTCGCACAGAGTTGGCTTTTTTGTTTCCCCAATAATATACATAAGTATAGGTAATTATATGGGAGTGGGTTTGATTGTCCTTGTGGTGGGTTTTATGAGATATCGGTAATTAAGATCATTTTATAAAATATAACAATAATTTTTAGTAGTAACTATTGAGAGCTTGTTTTGTGAATACTTGATAACGGACAATTAATATTCTTAATAAATTTATATAAACAAACTTAAAAAATACATAAGCGACCATGACTAGTGAACAAATGTTCGTGGTCATCACACAAACATTTGCCTCGACCAAGATTTGAACCCGGACCGAGGCGCGTCTAAAATTATAAACAATAGTAGATATCCCTACCTACGTCTTATAACTCAAACTTTTTCTTTAAACGAAATTAATTACTCAATTAGGAATTTGGAATGATGAAAAATTATTTTTAATTGTGAAAATTTTCGATTTCTGAACAAATTTTCACTAAAGTAATTGACCTCTAAGTAATACAGATTTATAAACGTGTTTCAAATTAAAATGCATTCAGTTCTCCGAATATTTCGTCGGAATGATATCGCACGTCGCGATACAGCTCACAAGTCTCACAGTCACCCACCGCTGTGCATGGGCCAAAAACCACAAATTATCACGTTTATTTGAATGCTTTGAAGATTTCCATTGGAAGGTTGAATTTTCCATAGCCCAGTTTCCTGTACAGCTGTTAGTGATGGATAAAAAGCTATAGGATTAGAGATTAAGTAGTGCAGTATTATTAGATAATAATTTACTGCACATAGCCCTATACTTTGGCTTGGGTTGCGTATAGGGTTAAGGATATGTGCAGTAAATCATCCTCAAGCGCTTTTAACATGTACCTGTGAGGAGTGAGAGTTAAAAGAATTTATCTGATTATTAGATCGTTTTCTGATTATTGGAATAATCAGATAATGATCAGAATATTTTGTCGCAATTACAACATAATTGCGTAATTTGATACTGATTTTCATTATTAAAGCTTAATTTTTGCATCTTCTTGTAACTCACGGCACATTGTTAGAGTTTAGAATATTTACAAATTAAGTTCCTCTGCGATCGATGGTTATAAAGAAATCAAAACTACTATTTGATTGCTCAAGTTGTCAAAAACAAATATATAAATTAAAATAATTTAAATTAAATTAGTGCGTAAATTCGTTATCAAATATCGAAACACGTTATTGCATCTGTCTTTGACTACTTGTGAGATGTAAGACATGGCTATCCGAAACTTCTTATTTTCCTTCAAAAGATTCTGTTTGATGGACTAATAGGCTCAAGACCTAATTTGGAATTTAATAAAATTTTTACTATACCTATTACATTAGTAAAACTTGTACGCACCCTGGTGTTCTCCATATTCCTATACGGTGCCGAAACTTGGACAATGAGAAAGGCCGACCGTAACCGCTTAGACGCTTTCGAGATGTGGTGCTGGAGGCGTCTGCTTAAAATCCCCTGGACGGCGCGACGCACCAACGCATCAATCCTGCGCGAACTCCAAATTCGACCAGGCTATCTACCATCTGCCTACGGAGAGTTCTCGAGTACTTCGGTCACATTGCCAGGAGGAACGGAGATAACCTCGAGAAACTCATGGTCACTGGCAGAATAGAAGGGAAGAGACCGCGGGGTCGCAGCCTGATGCGTTAGCAAAACCAGGTTTGCGCCACTATGGACACCAATCTGCACGATGCTCTACACACTGCTGGAGATAGGTCGAGATGGCGCAGAATCATCAAAGAGAGGATGGCACCAAAGGGGAGTCACGACCCTCATGACTGAGGAAAACGACGCGAGGAGGAGGATTACATCAGTAATTTACTTCAAGCGGCGAAAATGTTAGTCATAGTTTAAAAAAACGATCCAAGAAATGTAGGAAGACTACCAACTTAATTTACAGTAACTGAACCTATCATTATTACGATCAAAGAGAATACCATTACAAAGCTTTTAATAATCTCTTCCTTAGTTTGTACCAAATTTCCTTACTTGGGCGTTACCAACTATGACAGTCATTTGACGAATGCGTTAGATATTATCAATATTGTTTCCCTGAAATATTATTTTTGTTCTTGTTTTTAAGCTGACTTATTATTTGTCGTTGTTTTTAAAATCTCATGAGTGGATGTCACACATTTTAATGTATTTAGGGAGTGCTTAAATATAATTATGACAACAGGAATTGTTTGTCAACTGGCCACTGTGAAACTCGCGAGCGCGTGCGAGTTGGCACCTTCATATTTTATCTATTATATTTTTTTCGTCAACTAGCGCGCACATTATAAAGTACAGTCGAATAAAAACGGTATAACCAGACTGAACGTCCTGTAGTCATTTAGTTAAATTTGATATTAATGGTTTTTTTCCTAAACAAAACTTTACTTCTGTGTAGTCATAAAAAAACTTCTTATGACTACACAGAAGTAAAGTTTTGTTTTAACCTCAAGCCGTTAAAATTGTCTTGGTATTGATAAATTTAAAGTAGGTACCTGTTGATGACAAAAAATATAAAATCAATCGGTAGGTGCAACTCGTAGGTACGCGCTCGCGAGTTTCATCGCACATTTACCAGTTGACGAACAAGCCGACAACAGACTTCAAGATAGGGTCTGATGAGGTGGTGAAAAAATTCTCTACTTCATACACAATACATGTCGCCAAGACGAAAGTTTGTTCATCAACATAACATCACTTTAACTGACAAAATCTACTCGGAATTATGGTATTATCAAAATAAAAATCTTACTAACGCTATAAAAACGCGCCAAACATACCCTTCATTATTTATTAATTATCTTAAAACATACAAAGGAGAACAGACATATTCATTGTCTTTCAATTTATTTTCAATATGAGAACTTAAAATGCGCGACACTTTAAAGCGGTTGGTTATAATTGACTTTACCGCTGGCAATTCGTCAACGATTCGGATTGCCATTGAAAATTATAGCTGATCGATAGCGCTGCGCATTGTGTATAATTGTATGAAACGAAGCCATAATGGCGGGTTAGTTGCAAACGACCTCGCGATATTATCAAACCTCCGATGTATCTTTATTCTATTAACTACCGGCTGGTGCAATTAAGTAGACTTGCCAGAATCTGACTAGATTGTATTAATTCTGATTAAATTACATATATTTCGTACAACGAAAAAAAAAACAAAATCAATATCAATTAAATTAATGTTAACGTAATAAAACAAAATCTTTAAAGACAAATTTAAATACAAGTTTTTTATTTAAGTGATCTAAAAGGAAGAAAATAAAATAAACTTTAAATTCAAATGTTATAAAAGCTTATCGCGAGATTTACTTCGATCATCGTTTATATACTATTTATCTCTTTGATCTACACAAGTAAATTTCGCAACAACCTTTTATTATATTTTAATTTGAAGTTTATTTCATTTTCTTCTTTTTAGAGCATTTATATAAAAGCGTTTAAAAAAAAACAATTTTTTACTCAGTTTATTCATATTTTTCTAAGCAAACCCTTGCATTTGATACCCATATTAGGGTAGTGCTAGAAAATAAGTACCTAGCGTGCCATCTTGGGCCGTCCACCATATTGGATTTATAATGACGTCACTTAGCTAAGCATGCACTGTCATCCAAACTAATCGAGTATGCAAAATTTCATCACAATTGGTTGAGGATGATTGCTTTAAAGTTAAGTCGCAAGATTTGACCTGAACATACACACACATACTGAAGTTAATAATAGCTTGTAAGATGGCGACAATTGCTCTTTTCATAATTCAATTCCTAAATTTATTTTTCCAAATATGTACGGAAAAATAAGATATTATTCATAGTAGCTAAATAATTTTATTTACATTTAAATGGGTTAAAAAATTGACCCTGCATATTAAAAAGACTTGATTTATTATTGCTTGTTACCATAATAGTATAACGCCCGCAAACGTCTTTCAAAATTATTACGCAATGAAATACTATAAGTGCAATATCGTGCGTAATTTCTTCATTTTCGTGAGCTTTAAAATACTACAGTCGACAGTAAAAGTGTTAAATGCACTTTAATGCACACATTAAAAAAGTAACAATAAATATTATGTAATAAAAATAAAATTCTCGCCACGAATCGACAGGGCAAAGACGTTTTTCCTTCACGCTTCATTAAAAATAAGGTCGAAGTAACGCGTTAGCCGATCAAGTACTTAAATAAATTAATCAACGTCGTTACACTAATAACAGCGGATTTTTGAACTCGTTCCAAGTAAAGGTGCCTTCCGTGTCTGTGGCAGTGGCATCTGTCGCAGTATACTAGGCGAATTTACTATACTCCAAATACATCGAGTTTAGTCTTAAAACTAACAAAAGGCGAACATTGGCTTTTGAAAGCAACTTTTTCTGCGTGGATATTGTCATAAATCTCATTTTTCCCACGAGAACCAACATTTTTTCGGGGTAAAAAGTAGCCTATGTGCTATTCTAAACTATCATCTATCTCTGTGCTAAATTTCAGCCAAATCCTTTCAGTCGTACTGGCCTGATTGATCAACAAACATCCATCCAAACTTTCACATTTATATCTAACTAGGTTCTGCCCGCGACTTCGTCTGCGCAGGATTGGTATAAATTATAGCCTATATGTTATTCTGATGTATGAGCTATATTAGTACACTTTCATTAAAATCCATTCATTAGTTTTTGCGTGAAAGAGTAACAACCACACATGTATACATCCAGACACCCATACAAACTTTCGCGTTTATAATATTAGTAGGATAGTAGTAAGATTAGGTCTAAGAAGGTTTTTTAATTTCTTTTGCAAAGATATAGGTCGATGAGTTTAAACTTTATTAGTAAGTTTAAAGTTTTATTGGATTTTAAACTTTCATTGCCTTTTAGGTTAACGTATGTAGGTATCGTGTGAATGACGTGATAAAAATAAGTCTATTCGGTAATGTTCCTGCGTATTTATATTTATAGATATTAATGAAAATTATTACAAAAAACGAGAAACGTCCAAAAAGGCCTGCTAATTTTCAACCAAACTGTATGCGTGATGTGAATTATGTGCCTACCTACTTTCTAAAAATACGCCACTGAACATTTTTCCAAACATAATGGATACAAAGTCACTAGTATGACGCACTTTAATATTCTCTTCAAAACAAACTGAAATGAAAATGGACAGATTTTGTTTTGATTCGCATAAACGTTTCGTAGACTTTGCGATGCACTAAAACCGGGGTGTGTAAACGTACTCTGCATTTGTTATTATTAAATCAAATAGTACGATCAGCAAGTGAAGTCTTGTAAATCATTATTAACTAGCGGAAATTGATACAGCACCTGTAGTTTATGTTTTTTAGTATAAAATACGTATTGTAGTTGCGTTCAGAGCCCGATTTGTATGGGAAACACGATTTACGCTTCTTTCCGCTAGAGGCGCTATTCACGTTTCCTATACAAATCGAGCTCTTAACGCAACTACAATAGTAACGTATTTTAAACGAAAAAACTTACACTACGGGTACAGATTACTTATTGTAAAGTTGAACCTATAGTAGGCTCACCAGCCCCGGGACTGCTCCTGCCGTGCTATTCTATAAAGAACTCACTTCTCATTCTCGAACACATCACATCATATCTCGAATTTAACTGTCAAATGCTAACGAATATTTCACAATAAAAGGTTATTTTTAAACAATATGATTATCTAAGCCGCATTTAATGGCGTTATAGAATGCAAAGGGTAGCTTCCTTTCTAATTTACCCGACAAAATTAAGGATTTTCACATTTCTGAAACAAAAAACAAATAAGTAATTTGATTATTAGGCTTTCACTTCTAAACGCACTAAACCGATTTTAAAAGTTTTTTCACCAAAAGAAAACTACATTATCAGCAAGTAACATAAGATTTTTTTAATTAGAGATCAACGCGAGAGAAGACGCTGGTAAAACTAGTATCAATATTTAGTCTAACTAAAGATTATCGTTACCACAATGGTGTCTCTGGTTGCTAAATGTTATGATGCGATTTCATCAATTGACAAGTATTAATCAGTCAGGTAGAGCCTTCCGAAAATACTATGATTTTTCATTATCCATGAAAAATGTTAGACTATTCGCGAATACATATATGTGTCGAATATACTTAATGTTGCCACAAATCAGATTAGCATTTACACTACTGCTAATTAAATTCCGCACGATATTTTATTACACTATTTTAAAACTGAAATAAAAACAGCTGATTGGTAAGTGTTCTTATTATTTTTATGCTGTAAAAGCAATCTAGTGCAATATTAAAGGCGACGTGGCAGGAACACTCGAGTGTAGTAGTTCCGCTCCCTTTGTCGCGACGAGGTAACTCGATCCCCGGCGCGACTTCCGCGAAGCCCCGACGCTTCTCCATAATCCTCCAGTAGCGTAATGCTGTCAAATTGCCCCACAACTAGAACCAACAAGGACTATGTAATACATTGGATTTAAGTATGTAAACTTATAGTAGATTTGACACTGTTCAGCTCTCCCTTGAACCAAAGTCTAGAGCTACGGCATTGCATATAAAAAGAAAATAGATATCTATTTATTTCTGTCAGAATAACGAACTTAAATTTAAATAAACACTAATCTGAATTAATCAAGCCTAGTTCACAAGAGGTAAATTTGCACATTTGACTGTGCTCAAGTTGTCACCCGATTATCGTGAAATTCATTGTCAATAGTTCAAATAGATTGAACTAATCTTTTTATTACCTAATCCTAACTTCACATAATTGTTTGCTCTGACTTTGACTTTAAATTGATTACTAAATCGCTTCTTTGGTCAGATCCCTTAAATTCTGTAGAAGCTTTCTTCGTATCTTAATTATTATTTATGTAGAACAGCTGGCGTGCAGAGGTTGGCCGAGCTGAGTCCGTCCGGCGAACGACGCGGTTATTTATAAAACAGAGTTGCGTCTCGTTTTGTCTTCGGCTCGCTCTTTATTTTGTCTAAATATACGCAGTTTTGGGAACGTCGTCGCGGCCGCATCAGCCGCAACCCGCGACATCGGTGCTGGCGCACTGCCAGATTCTCATCTTTTCTCGCTCGCTTATCTTTTGTCTCAGCACAAAACCCAGCAAATTCAACAAACCTTAACGCAGAATGGTTTTTTTGCGATCATTTTACTCTTGTTAAATGCGATCATGATGCTTGGTTGATGGTTACGTTATTTAAAGTTGGAAAGACCAGTTAAAAACCTGGATTCACATGTTTCATGTCATTAATTTAAGAATAATTCCGAGACGAAACGGATTCGTTGAGAGGACCGAATAAATCGTTTGGCGAACGAAACCTGGCGGTAATTTGTAACATGGTAGGCGCAGTGTCATGTTGATGGCTACCGGAGCCTGGTCGACATCGGCCAGATCAAAGAGAAGGCCACCGGACACGACGGGTTCTGTCACGGCCGTGAGACAAATGCTTTGCCCATACGAAACTGGGCCACGACTGGTTCTATTCTTGTTCTAGTAAACTTACACGACGTTACTGCTACAATGTAGTCAAAATACAGCCAATAAATCAGGGGCAATTTCCTTCCATAGCAAGGTTCGGCGTTGGACTACGTCAAATCAGTAACAATAAATTGAACGAAATCTGCCTCAATTGTGTGAGCAGGAATCAGTATGTGTTCGCTGATTTAAGTGGAAAATACATCATTCTCTGTAGAAGTGTTAGTATTGGAAATGCTGGGAGTTAGGTAGGATTAAGCATAAAGTCGGGTATTCCGTCTCGCTCAGACCGCGCCTGCGTCTAAAATCGTATTTCCGTAGAATCCTTACAAGCGACGTTAAGCACTCTCTGTCGGCTTTGCAGTTCGACGACCTGAAATCCAGAACTCATATGAAATACCCGCAAAAGTATTCAAAACAAAGCTGTATTTCTGTAACACCTACGTGGTATTTATCTACGTTTAAAGGAAATTATGACTAACATACAAATTTTATGCGTCTCACTCTTTGATGAAACTTTTTTCAAGACGTCAACTAGAACAGTAATATTTATTTTATTCGCTTTCTGCTGTGCTTCTAATAAGTCACATAATTAAACATGTAATTCGGGAGCTAAAATTGGAGCTATAATCATGCAAATACTTTTTATCACTTTGAAAATAACAGGAAAATATTTCTCTAACTAATTTTACTCTAACTTGTGCAGTTGATATGAATGTTTGACCTATTGTGTAGTGGTAACAATCGATTACGAATAAAATCTATCTGGGTCATATGTGTAACAAAGAGCTATCATTTAGGTTGTGCGACAATGGAAATGGAAGGAAAGAGGAAAAAATTTAATGAATCAAGATAAGCTTTGTGGTGGACAGTCGACCTCGGCCGTCAAATGGCATAGAATCGATTGAATGTGGCACATCACGCTCCTGTAGAGACAGCACGCGAGCCTATGATTTTAAAACCAGTAATTGTCCGCTTGCGACCGTTGGAAAAGCTTGCACATTCCCCTGCACAAAAGGTCAAATGATTCACAATTTGAAACATATTTGCATCAGAAAGTGAATTCTGCAAATCTCAACTGTAAGTGCAACTGAAATTCTACACGACGAAATGGAACAATTAGTCAGGTTTATTACAGCCATTTCATAGCGCGTTGTTATTTTATGTTCTAACTCTGTTTATTACTACTGGCGTTACAATATTGGCAATGATTTCGCTCGGACATCGCTGGCACAGTAATCAGCCCCACGGAAGGTCAACGCGACATTACCGTGGCAGCCGAACCGCGACATCATCCGGCCTTTTCGGATGTGATCCGCTGTAATCACCGGTGAAATTTCACCATACACAATGGACGTTTTGAGTCCAGCGTAGGTCACGCTCTTCTGATCGTTACATGATAATCAACGATTTATGATCCTAACGTACCCCATTATTATGATTGCACATTTCCTAAATAGAATATGTTATTTGCAATTCCGCGTTCGATACTTAATCAACCGGCTGTGACATTTTAACGCGCCTAATTTAGGCCCGAGTACATTACAGAGCACTCAGGAAATGTTGTCACTGTCCATCAACAAAAGATCTTTGGAGCGTGGCATTCTAGTTTTGTGCGTTTGGTGCCAACGTCTGAACTGTAAGCCATTTATAGCTCGAGTTTGTCGTCTTCTTGTCAGAAGGCCCAACCCTGGCCGCCAGGCCCGGGCGACGATGTTAGCGACTAAAATAAACCCCTCGGGCGACTTAACAATGCAATAAAAAGAAATTACACTTTGACGTCGGCTGCGCTAAGTTGACTCGTGTGTCATTTGGATGTAGTCCAATCTCTGCAGTAGGTACACATTTTTGAATCATTTCTAGCCACTTCCGTTAAGAGGTGACTAAAATAACGATTGGGAACGCGGATGATGGAAACTATTTGGGTCATTTTCTTTTTATTATTAATGTTGTGTAAACGCAGTTTTTAAATGTCTTGTTGAGTTGTCTACTACTTACCTGATTTATCATTTTTTAGTCCAGAAATAGGACATAAGCTGGCTTAGTATTCCCTGGACATAGGCTCTAATTCGGAGCGGTTGTTCTGGTGAAGTGTAGAGCATTAAAGTAGGCTATAGTATAGTCGTATACCCTATACCCTCTTGTCGTAGTACGGTGTTTTTGTTGATGAGTAAGACTGCCCGATCTTCATGGTATTTGATCTATCTCCTATCCCATGGTATATATGGTATGGTACAGTTAGTATAAAGAACTTGGTGTTGCAAGTGCTTTTAGGATTACAGCGAACAGTAATTCAAAACAGCGAATATTTTAAATAATAATTTGTCTTTTGAAATAAGCCTAAGCCCAAGTGAAAAATGTTGAGATGAGACGCTTGTTTTTAGGCTATTTTTCAATTTATATTCTTTTTTCCAGGTTTTGGGCTTGCAGCGGCGGCGGCTGCGGGTGTGCGAGCCGGCTACCCCAGCATGCTGCAGTCGCCGTACGGGTGAGTGCGCGCCTTTCGCACACTACGCTCTATGTCAATGTTCAATGGTTCTTCACTTCGATATTTGCCAGCACTAGCGGCGCCGCATGCCGCTCTGACTAAATCTCACGAGACAAAAATCAGGCGAAGAGTTTCAGAAAACCAGTTGACCAGTAGTTTCAATATATTGCACTTTAGTTTTAGAATTGCTAATCTCAATTTTGAAGTTGAACCAATTGTAAATATTCTACATAGTAAATTATTTGTTACTTTTTTATAAAACTTAATGTAGTGTAAATAAATCCCAAGTGATTCAGTTTAATTTTAGTAGATAAAGAATTACATAGGTCAATGTAACTATAGGTGAAGACGTGGTAGCGGGAACATTTTGTGAGCTGACTTTTGTCTCGGTAGATGATGCGAGCGGCGTCCCCGGACGGCTAGCGACGCGGCGGCCGGCGGACCACACCTAGACTAAATTATCAAACATTTTCACATAGGTATCTATGGCAAGCGTGAGCGTGCGAGTGGATTTTTTTCGTTTTGGGTGTGAATTAGTCGATTGGGTTTTTTAATGTTTCCGTTTTACAAAGCTAAAGCATGGGCGGCGCAGGCGGCGCCGTGACGCCCGCGCCGCCCACCGCCGTCACCTTACGCATCGTTCTCGACACTCAATGTTTTCTTTATGTTTTATGCCGTGTTCGTGTAAGATTTTGTTGACTTGAATTGAGTTTTGTTGGTGGTGGATTTCGTTAATACACTTACAATATGCTGAGGTCCGTGGCGCAGCGTCTGCGGCGTCGAGGCTGCGCTGTGTGTGCGTAGGTGTGCGCGCTCCCTCGACGCTCGCCGCCGGGCCGTCTCCGGCCGTGTCACCGTCAGCCAGCCTTCTCGGCTCTCCTGCCATCAATTAACCCGACGGGTCGGTCGATCGATGCTCGCCCAGGGCCACTGGCACGCGCGCCGAACCACCACAGCCGTTCATATATTATTCACTGGAACTCATGTTCCAATAGAAAAATAATCAAGCGAAAGCTTCATTCGATTACTCGCTCTTTGTTTTTTTTTATTATGTGGTACTACTACTAGACAATGTTATTAGTGAGTGGCCTATAGAGCAATACAATAATTTAGTATCTGTATAATTGCTCGTAATCAAGTATGCGATATGTATATAGAAGTTTTTGTACTTTTTTTATAATCGACCAATACGTATTTCTAGAGCTCCTTAAATACTCAGTCCTTGATTAATCCAGTATTTTAGTACCTCGACGGTTTTTTTTTTCATTTACATACTTTATTACTATCTTGTTTGACCTTTAACTACTTTATGTACCTATCCTTTTAAATTTTGTTTTAGTATCTGATTGTGGTTTTGTACCTATGTAGATGTTGCAGCTCCGCTTGTGTGATGGTCTGCCAGTTTTATATAATGCTGTTTGAATTTACAATACTTGTTTTTATTATCTAATTGACACTAAAATATGAGTATATGACGGATGGTACACACAAATACACGCCTCAAACATAGCATTCATCATTGTCAGCTTTATTGTAAATGAGAATACTGAAAATGCGGCTCACTCACATTTTAGATGTTTAATACGAAAATAAGAAATGTTTTCACCGCTTAAACACGTAAATGCTTCGCAAAACACGTTACATAAACAGGGTTATGTGAACAAGTAGGCATCCGCGAATTGGACCAGTAAACCACAAGTGGGCGTGTTTAGGCGGGCGGAGCGCTACGGCGGGCGTATGCCACGCATGCGCTTTGTCCTCAAAAAGTTTTCTGGTGTTAATTACAACTTGATCTTCAAGTGGCATCTGTACATCTCCCCTCATCTTATGCAGATGAAGAGAGACAAACGGTGGTTGCATCCCGCAAATTCAGTTTAGTAATAAAGTGGTTGTAGGAGAGCCCTACAAAAGTGCTGACTAAGCATGACGCCGCGCTCTCTCTCGATGAACTCTTGACCGTGTTCGCGTTCGTGAATCAAGTTAGTTCAGCACATTTCACAGCCTCCTCGGGTGTGCAGCAAAATTCAATTAGCATACCATTTTTGCATAACGATCCAAATGAATTCGACGCTGCATTTTCTATCTAACATACAATTTAAAATTTTCAAAATACCTAAATATCCGAACTACGTTTGAAACATTCCAACTTCCGTTGACTGTAAAACGCTTTCGGGATTTTGTAACTGTCACGTGCGAGCATCTAAATTTTAATTTTGGGTGACGTCTCCGACGATCTAATGATAAATCTAAAAGCCGGATATTTTAGTCCACGCGCAGTGGACGTTCTCATTCGGAATAGTTTTAAAATATTTTTTTTAAATTTCGTCATCTTTGACGCACGGCGGTGGTTCCGCGGCGACGAAACTCAATCAAAATAAATCGTATACTTACATTTTGAGTTTACTTGTTTATCGATGTCTACTAACATAACAAGACTAGTTTGCTCGTGGTTGTCGCTGCAAATGGGGCTAGGTAATAGTGTGATGAAAGTTTTAAACAGTATTAATTTGCAACATGGATGACCTTTCACTGAGCGAATAACTTCGGCTAATTTTAACTACGTTCCTAAAATACCTACTCCTGTGAGAGGGCATCATGGGAACATTGGTTTCAGACGATAGGGAATTATGCACCTTTATCGATTTGGCTGCTTACGAACGTAAAAAACAAAACCAAATCTTTAACATTCCTATAATCTTTTTTTTTTTAAGAAACGAGTACCGCAAAATTTTGGCCACGTTGCTATTGGTCCACGTAATCAACATAAAGTCCGTTTCACACAAACGCCACAAAATACCGGCTTGTACCTACGTTAAATGTGCCATGAACAAATATTGTTAGAACAGTTTATTGTTCACGTGTCTGCAGAAAGTTCATCAGAAGGAAGTGATGACGATATCTATATTTTTAGATTACAAGAATTAAGTATATAATAATTATTTGATTTATAAGTTCTAGTGCATAAAATATTAATAGGTACTATATCCAATATTGTTTTGAACAAAGGCGTTGGCCCCGCCCCTAACATGACCCATCTCACTCTGTCAATATCAGAAATATGCGAGAGACATACTCAGTTCTCTATTCTATTCTATTCTTAATTAATGGCGTCGCGTCGCATTAAACGTACGCATTTTGCCATTTCAAGTGAAAATGTAACTGACTAAAGTAACGAAAATTGTACGGTTGATTTGGGTTAAAAATGGAGTCTCTCAACAAATGTTTTTACATCAAGAACTCGAGAGAAACTCCTACTCAGTACTCGTTTGTTAAAAAAAAACCGTCTGTATGTTTTGACATCTGACAGCTGTCAAAGTGTATAAAAATGGAAATGTTTTGGATTTGGTTAATACCTTCTAAAGAGCGCAATAAGGCTCCTTTAGGCTGTCGGTACACTTTTAGCGTTAAGAGATCGAAAACGAATGAACTTACACTAGATAATAAGCTCACTGTGTACGCAGCCTTATGATAGAGATGAAGAAATTCCTTAACGTCTGATGCCTTTGCTGCGTTAGATTCCACCTGAACAACTAGCGTTATGACTTGGCAGGTTGTCCCCGGGATACGTGTACGGCGCGCCTGGATACGCGGTGGGGGGCGTGGGCGCAGGAGTGGGTTCCGGCGCAGGAGTGGGTGCTGGCGCTGGTTGCCTGGTACAGTTGCCGCAGTTACAGCATGCAGCTGCAATGGCGGCTGCCAACCACCTTTACGAGTATCAAGCAGCGGCTGCGCAAGGCGCGGCGGCTTACCAGCAACAGTATGCTGCCGCTGGCTTTGACCCGTATGCTACTGCTGCAGGTTTGTACTTCATTTTTTAGCTGCTAATTTCTGAGAGGCTTGTACTATCAGGGGCTAATCTTCCACCTTAAGGGTCGTTTTTGTATTACACTGTCGACGACTTCCCTTAGCCCGTTGACCAATAGAATTCTGAGTGAAGATCCCAGAGTGATGCAATACAATAGCCCTAGTACACATTGCCGTAAAAACAGCTGGTTGCAATTTATTAAAACAATGACCTTTTTTTGAACCAAAACAATGACAGAACCAAATAGGGTCTTTTATTCAACAAAAAGGGCTCGCTTCAAACGAAAAAAATTTAAACTGTAAAGATTAGGAAGACCCTGACAGTACATGACCTAAACAGTATAGTATGTTACTGCCTTTAGATACAAACGCACATATAAAAGCCATTATATGTACTTAGGTAATTGTAATACGTCTATTTATCAGTTCTGCTATCTGTCTTCTATAAAATACGTATTCTTGTAGGTATAGGTATTAATTTATGAGACTTATCCGATAAAAATGTAAAATAAGAATTTTTATGTAAAGCTACGAATGCAAATAAAATGTTTACACGATACTTTACACACTCATAGCAGACGATTTATTGAAATTTTAAATCAAACTGCATTACAATAGAAGCACCTATGCATACATACATACGTTTATAACAGCACAGCGCATATGAAGGTTGTTTGTGGTTTTTCAATATTTTATTTTCAATGAAATCATTATTTTATACTTTCTGGCGACGTTGCTCATAGCGAGCGTAAGCCACGGTAATGTTATATCCAGTATTGTATCTTCATACAAACACTCGGAACGCGAGTCTTTTTGGGAATTTGGCATTTTCTAACTTATTTTTTCGGGTAAGCGATAATAATTACTTTCTCTACGTTCATTTTACATTCCTTCCTGTCGATGCGCACAATACTACTACGGCGGGGCGTAGCGAAATATCTGCTATGCTCGCACGCTCGTAGTACCCATGCGGACCAAAAGAGCCCTAACAACGTTTACACGCTGCGACATTTAGCAGTGATGCAAACGCGATAGGTACGCGATGCATTCGCTAAATGTCATCCCATACACTGAGAGTTATGAGTGCCTACGTGTATGAATTGCAAACGCACGTTCAAAAAATCACGATATGTACTTAAAATCGAGTCTTTGATTCGAGAGATTTGTAATACTACGACTTTAATTTTATTATGGACTAATGTTTGTAATGTTTTTATTGACTTTATTACAGCGGCGGCAGCAGCGGCGACAGGCGCAGGGTATATGTCACCTTACTACGCGTTGCCAGGAGGCGGTGTCCAAGCGCCTCTTCTCCCCCCACTGCCGTACCCACCACAGCTACAAGAGGCGAGGATGCAGTAAATAGCTACATACCAAATGAGCGTCTACTCGTGAAACACAGAAGTATCTATCTAATTCTCAAAATCTCTATTGTGAAGTATCGGTCGACACGAGACGCATACGATCTCAAATCAATATTGAAATGTAGCAACGGCAAGGTATGGTGCGTCCACATTGGAGTTACTTTTTGTGGGCATCTGCGACGTTTTAATTATGTAAATGGCTGTTTGAAAGATGATTATAATCTGATATTGTGAAACACTTGGAGAATGTGAGAAAACTAAAATATCTTTAAAATATTAAAAATTAAAAAGGTTTAACAGAAATGTTGCTCTACAAGGGATAACTTCAGCGTAGATGCACCATCAGAGACGACAAGTGGCTGTATTAATAGAGAAATGTTTAATAGAAAAAAGTGTCATGCAAAGACAAAAAGGTGAAATGGTGACTTACGTTACCGGAGAAAGCCAAATACTTAGACTAAAGTATAGATGTCTAGATCTAGTTGAATTTATCAACCAAAAATATTAAAGGATGACCAAAGCTGTGAGCTTTTATTTAGAGTTTATGCCACTTTGGCGCTGAATAACATTTGTAAATAAACCCACAGAGGCTACCCTTCATACAACTAGAAAGAACTAAGGCGCTTGTATCAATGCCTTAATTATTACTAGTACTACCAGCATATTTGTCCACTAGCTAAACTAGCGTAAGTCTAAAGGCACGCGTGACGAGCCGCCAGCGGTGTGCGTGACAACGCTCGCTTGTAGTAGTATAACGATTGCAGGGGTCTTTAATACGTAATCTAAAACGTTTCGGTTTTCAGTTTTCATACACTTTGACAACAGCCCCCCGATCGCGATTTACGAACGATAAAACCAAAACCATATCGTTATCTTTTCATACGTTTTGACAGCTGTCACACTGTTGTCAAAATGTATGAAAACGATAACGATTTGGTTTTGGTAAAAACGTTGTAAATAGCGCGCTAAGGCCCCAGTTTGGCCCCAGAGCGGAATTATGAAGTTTTTGTGTGTTTATTAACTCATGTGGTTGAATGAAGCAGGGGTAATCTAAAACTCGTAGCAGATTACGTACACTGAGTACTATAGTACGTTTTAGTTTCGATACATTTTAAAGCTTATAGATATACAACCTGTACATTACGTGTATGTTAAAAATTCTTGCCTCATATTCAACTTCCCGACATCACACATATTTTCCTATTTTTTATACTTCATAGGTTAATTAGATATATTTAATTAAATGTACTTAGATACAAATGTCCTTCATTATCGAATATTGTGTAACTTCAAACTTAGCACATAAAAGCAAACAGCTGTTAAATGACAATAATATTTTTCACCGCGCATTCTACGTGGTTTAATTATGATTATGAATTATGATTATACCACTCTGTTACTTCTCTTGTGAGGGCTCGTACACAACTATGTCAGCGGGCATTTAAAATACTGATTAATTTTATTAAATGCAACAACGAAGCCAGCTTTTTGATATTAAGAGCACGGTTGTGTGCGAGACTTAATTTTCACAGTTGAAAACTTATCATAAAATTCTTTCATATTTACCACATTTTTAATGGCAGCTAATGAGACAAGAGCTAATGTTTCGTCGTCTCCAGTGAAGCCAGATTCAATATTTTTAATTGATACGGACGTACTTTCTTCCTATTAGCAATTTCCATTTTATGTAGCGTTATACATATTATTTTATCTTTCATACTTAAACGATGTTAATTTACGAATTTTCAAAGTGAATGTGAGAGATGTGATGTAATTATCCCTTATTTTGACAGATTAAATTGTGGTCTTTTAAGAAGAAATTATCAAAAATGTTTTGAATAAAGTTCTAGATACAATACATATAATATTAAAAAGGAAATCTAATACCAGTTAGTCTAAACGTATCTTAAGGTGACATGGAACCATTAAAATTTTTATCAGCTTCTGAGGCCACAATTTTCTTTGAGACAATTTTGCAATTTGGAGGTGTAACTGACATTACTAATTGTATTACTACTTGTTTCAAGGCATCTCACTCTGTAAGTCTATGTAGTAATAGGTCTATTTGTCCACATTGCTCAATGGGTCCTCCCGAGGACTAGGTTTAGCTTAAGGAAGGAGAGCAATAAAGGGCTAATTTTTAAGAATATATATAAAATTTATTGTAAGTTATGTACTTAATCATATCTCAATGGAAAAATATTTTTTGTACTATACGCCCTTGTGTAACTACTTATAATTTGTTCTCCAAAGCGGTATAGGGTACTTATTAGTTAGATTAATTCAATTACTAGTCCATGTAATTTTAATGTTAATAAATTTTAGACGTTCGCCGATCGGCCTTGTGATCACATTTTTTTGAATTCATCATTTTTTTCTTCAATTATATTATGAACAAGATTATTTTCGCGACGTTCGTTGTAATTATTGCGTTGTGCTAAGTTTTGTATTTAAATGCTCGACTGGAAATTGTAAATACATTCTAAATTGTTTACTTGGTCGTCGTTATGACGGGAGAATTCTAAATCTGTTACTGATAAAGATCTGATGTGGCTTCGAAGCGATAAAACTTACTTCTTGCAATGGATTGTTAGAAGAATGTGAAGAAGCGTAATCTATCAGGGTTAGGTCGGCGTCACAGTACAAGTAGGTGTAAGAGGGCACTAGTGAGTAAGAGATCACTGAAGCTTAGTTTTTAAGGCTAATCTTATTGTAATATGCTGTTATTCGTAATTTATTTTGTTGATATTTGTAAATCTACATGTTGATAACTATTTATTATGTGGAAGAGGAATAAAAATTGTTGAATATTTAACGACCGGCCGGATCTTCTTATTGCCTCTCGGTTAAGTCTTAGCGCGGTCCGGTCCATATATTAAAATATACACAATAATAATAATTACCTATATGTAAGTAGAGTTAAATTAGGTACATACTGAATGGAACATTAAATCGTTTAGCCATAGAAGTGGCCATTTTGCCTTAATATAATAACTATAGTACTTATACTTTATATACAAAATTATATGACATTATTTTATCACATATCATCTATCAGATATAGTATCCAGTGCATTTTCACTGGACAGTCCATAATAGTGCATTTCATTCGTGGTAATTTTAAGCACAATGTATTATTATATCAATATGTATTACATGCTAAATATGAATGAAAATTCATAATAAATAAATACCTAATAGTTGTTATAATTAATGTATTTAATTTAGGATATTCTAAAATGGAAAATAAATTTATAAGGTAAAACTTGTTTTTTATTACTCCAAATGTCCTCAAATCAATATTTACCTAATTAAATATTTTTAACAGGCATGCTCCTGGTGGATTCGCTTTATAGATATTGACTTTGCCAAAGCTTTCGACAATGTAGGACACCCTATGTTGCAAAGCATATAACTTTCAATTCATGGGGTACTGCCGCGGTGGCTTATTTATATCTGTCCCGGTGACCACGACTGGTAGGCAGCAGTGTGTCTAAAGTTCGGACGCTTACGAACCTACATCTGGTATTCCGCAGGGTTCGAATTTGGGCCCTTAATTTTATTTATAATATTTATTAATGACCTTATAGAGACTGTGATGATATGGGATCTCAGCTCGGACTGTGTAGATTCAAAATTAAGTTACACATTACATACCGCTACGATAGTATTATCAAGACGTTGTAATAATTTGATTTTAGGGTATCCACAATACAATATCCATACGTCAGTGGCGGATTTACCAGTAGGCTGGAGCCTAGGGCGGCAGATTTTGGGGGGGCGGTAAATTTGGCCCTTTGAGGAAAGAGCCCTGAAAATTTAATTTTTTTTATAAAGGGAAAAAAGCTGATGTAATGTTAGGAATATAAGGCACAATAAAGTTGCAAATGTAAGTAAGTACCTAATAAGATTGTGAACTAGGCATATGCTCGATGGAACTAGATACCCTAGTTTCCAATTTCTAAAGTAGGGGCAATTAATTTATTAAATGTAACAACGAAGCCAGCTTTTTAATATTAAGAGCACGGTTGTGTGCGAGACTTAATTTTCACAGTTGAAAACTTATCATAAAATTCTTTCATATTTACCACATTTTTAATGGCAGCTAATGAGACAAGAGCTAATGTTTCGTCGTCTCCAGTGAAGCCAGATTCAATATTTTTAATTGATACGGACGTACTTTCTTCCTATTAGCAATTTCCATTTTATGTAGCGTTATACATATTATGGCGGCAAAAACTGACTGGCCTACTGGCGGCAAAGTAAATCCACCATTGCCATACGTATCGGTATCGATAGATTGAAGGCTGGCCAAAGGCGTTTCCTACGCCCGTTAATCTCGAAATTGGGAATGAGACGTAGGTAAATTCTACATTCATGAAGCAAGACTTAAGTACCTACTTTGTAATTCATACATTAGATTGCATATCTAGACGTTCAATACAGGACGTGTAAATCATACCCTACTAATAATTGTAATGAACGCGAAAGTTTGTACGGATGTATGTGTGGATGTTTGTTACTCTTTTACGCAAAATTTAGGAGCACCGCACAACGCTCTCGCGGCGTGGCGTCCGATGTGCGTTGCTCTGTGGAGACGCGGTGCGGCGTGGTTTAGACTTAGTCGCATAAAAAAGAAGTAAGTAGGTGGTATGCCCATCGAAGTTATTTTAGACAATCCGTTTAAAGAATTGGGTCGAAAAAAATTGTGTCGCCAGATAGTTGGCGTTAGTCCAAACTACTTATATCCAACCTACGATAGGTACTCATGAAACAGAACCAGAACTTGGACGTGCCTGTTGGAATATTTGGGAAAAGAGATAGGTACCTAAGGTTGTAGAACTTCAGGCTCATTTTCTATTCAGAGCTTATCTCTCATAACCTCTTTATTATTATTTCTGTGCTCATAAGAGCGTAATCTCGAATTATTATCCTAAGTTTCGTAGACATAATGGTAGAATCTACCTAAACCGGGAAACCTATAGATACGGACACTAAATGCATTTTAGTTGAGATATGGCACAGCGGACTACTCTATCCGTACCGCAGGCTTATTCGCTAATTTTGACACTTCACAATGGACAATCAATATAAGTTGATCACCGAACCAATGACGTAGGAATTCCACCGAACTCAGTGGCCAACCGTATGCCAATGTTATTTGGTATTCCCTGGTATTCCATATAACTTTTCCGTCACGTGATCTTACAGTGATTAACGTGATGTTTCAAAGTGCCTATCGACAACTTATGGACTTTATGGACGCAACACTATTCATTGTCCCGTATTAACCTGCTAATTTTAATGTCTTTGGTAACGTGGCTTAGTGATACGAATACATTCTACTCTCCAAATTTGTATCTTTTAGTTGTCAATGTCAAACTCTTCTCAGTTTTGTTTTTTCTAAGGTTTTGGCGTTTTTTAGCCCTGTCCATCCTAAGGTTACCTAGTAGAGATCGTTCTTAGCGATAAGGTCGCCCTTTGTATGTACATAATTGTAATTAGTATTATTATCTTTGTATTTGTTGGTTGATGTACATAAATCCTTTATTGTACACACAAAATTTTACAAAACATTAACAAGAAAGGACATGTACAAAGGTGAGCTTATCTCTAGCAGAGATCTCTTCCAGCCAACCCTAGCTATAGTTTAACAACATTCAAACAATGAAAAAAAAACAATACATTATACTATTTATTTATTTATTTTACATTTTGGATCCTTACACAGGTAAACGACCACTTATGTACGTCTTATGGTATAAATTACAATTTTTATATTCATTTCCAAGCTTCTTTGTCGTTAAGGTAATCCCTTACACTATAATATGATTTCGAAAGAAGCTTTGTTTTAATAACAGATTTAAATTTATTATTAGATAATTCCTTAAAGAGATTTGGAAGTTTGTTGTAAAACTTAATACAATTACCAGCAAAGGAATTACTAACTTTATGGAGCCTAATTTTGGGCACAGCGAGCTTATGCTTATTTCTAGTATTAATATTGTGTACGTCGCTGACTTTCTTAAATTTATCAATATTTTTGTGTGCATACATTAAATTTTCAAATATATATTGGTTATTAACAGTCATTATGTTGATTGTCTTGAATTTTTCTCTTAGGGATTCTCTTGGTCCCATATTATATATAGAACGAACAGCCCTCTTCTGCAAAACAAATATGGTGTCAATATCGGCACCATTTCCCCAAAGCAAGATCCCGTACGACATTATACTATGAAAGTAACTAAAATAAACTAATCGTGCAGTTTCAATATTAGTCAATTGGCGAATCTTTGTTACTGCGAATGCTGCAGAAGAGAGTTTATTCGACAAATTCTCTATGTGGGGGCCCCATTGGAGTTTTGCATCTAGGGTTATTCCAAGAAATACTGTGGTTTTGACTAAGTTCAATTCTGCATTATTAAGCCTTAAACTGGTTTCTGAATTTCGCACGTTAGGTAAAGTGAATATAATACAATTTGTTTTCTTTTCATTCAACAGCAGGTTATTCGTATTAAACCAATGTACAACCTTAGAGAGAGCATTGTTCACTTCATCAAAATTGGATTGTCGCCTATTAGTTTTAAAAATAAGAGAAGTATCATCCGCAAACAATACTATCCCGTGGTTGTCTTTCACAAGAAAGGGTAAATCGCTGACTATTAACTAAAAAGCATAAGTACATATTATATAAATATAATTACCTTATAGATATATACAATATAATCCTATACATACACACATACCTTTTTTTTTTACATCAGGAAATCCATTTACGGACATTTCCCCCACTTGCGAGGCGAGGTACTCTTGTGGGAACCGACCGATAGAACGGTCGATCGCAGCCATCCCCCACCGAAGTGGGAAACAACTGTGGACTCCCCCGACGCTAAGCGCTAGCCGCCTAGCGCCGAGTCCTACCCCCTAAAACCTGATGGCACCCTGCTGGCCCTTATGGAGGCATACCGGGTTCGACGTACGCTAAGGTGCGCCACTTCTCCAGTATGTCTCCGGGCATGCCCGTCCTCTGCGGATCGGGCTCCCCCCGGCTCCTATACCGCCTCCATACATATGTAATATATTTAAGATAAGGTAGAGAGATAGTGCTCTTTCAACTTGTGTTTGAATGAAGTAATTGAAACACTCTCGCGAATTTCTAATGGCAATTTGTTCCATAGCTGTGTAGCCTGTAGGTACAGTAAAAGATTTACTAAAAAAATTTGATTTGGCTGGAGGTCGAACAAGGGTTTTAGTAATACAGGAACGTTTAGGACGGGAGTCAGTAGGCAGGTAAGTGAAACGGGAACGCAAATAACACGGATGTTGAGGGTTGTGTAGGATTTTATATAATAGACAGAGGATGTGCACATTTCTGCGAAGTCGAATAGGGAGCCTCTTTAATTTTTCACGAAATGCTGAGACATGGTCATACTTCCGTAGCCCGAAAATGAAACGAATCGCCAGATTTTGTAGGCGTTCCAGCTTGTTAGGCAGCTCTTCAGTTGCATCTAAATAACAGACATCGGCATAGTCAAGAATGGGGAGTAAGAGAGATTGAGCTAGCATAACTTTAGTTTTAAAAGGCAGGAAATACTGAAGACGCCTGAGAGAATGATAAGAAAAGTGCATTCGACGACTAATTTCATTAATGTGTGAAGACCATGACAGCGTGTTATCAATAATTAGACTAAGGTCTTTGCTCTTTTCGGCGTACTGAATTATAACACCATCATACAAAACCCTAGTAATTTTACCATAATCAATTTTGTTGGTCATCCTGTTGCTGGTAATAAGTAAACATTGTGACTTGCTTGGGTTGACAAGAAGCCCAAACGATTCTGCCCACGATTTTACTGTTTATAAGTCCTTGTTAAGACTGCTTATAGAGGTATTAATGTCATCCAAGTTTGAATGTCTATATATCTGTAAATCATCTGCATACAAGTGGTAGGGAGGAGTAATGACCTTCGAGAGTTCGTTTATAAATATAGAAAAAAGAAGTGGAGAAAGGACACCAGTCTGACAAAGAATCATCAAACTTGATGCACTGCTGACGTCCGCGAAGATAGTCTGAGAACCAAGCAATCACGGATGGTGAAATGTTATTAGAGCCAAGGATGGATAGAAGGATATCAAAATTTACCGAGTTGAACGCACTGCTAAAATCGAGTAAAACAACAATAGTAGCTAGCCTGTTGTCTAAGGCTTGTCGAATGTCTTCAGTAACGTTCAACAAGGCAGTCACAGTGCTATGATGAGGACGGAATCCGGATTGCAATGGACTAATGAGATTGTTATGGGAGAGGTAGGAAGAAAGTTGATTGTGAATAGCGCCTTCAAAAACCTTCGATAGGAATGGGAGTATAGATGTACATTAAAGATAATATATATTCTATTCTTGGTCAATAATAAAAAAAAATGGGAATGTTTGGCGAATTATTAAGGCGTTCAGCCAGATCTGTAGGTATTTCAACTATTCCAAAACTGTTGAGGAATTAGAAATAAAAGTTTTCTGGTGCGTAGGTAACAAGGAAAAAAATGACTTGGTAGGTATTGCAGGTGCGTGGCCATCCTGAGGCCTAAGATGAAATGCCTTTCAAGCCCGGTAATTACACTGGCTACCTTTCCCTTCATTCCGAAACCCAACACACTGTTTCACGACTGAAATAAGTCCTAGAAATTTACTGAAGACATGGCTGTATGGGGATAGATTCCATTGCCTTCTCTTAAAAGGGAGAATTAAAAAATGCACTCACCTACAAAGATGAAAATTTAATATTATTCTTTCTATTAGGTACTGAAAATGAAATGAAATAAAATCGTTGCCGTGAAAGACGAATGAAGTAATTGTTTAAATGTTTAAATATTCATGCTTCAATATTATTTCAGATTAGATATAGAACGTAGGTACTCGTAGAGTTGTAGCAAATTATAAAATCATTTGAACATAAATAATTGAACAGATGCATACTGCTTTAACATTATGATAAAAATAATCGAAGAACAAAAGTAAGTTAATTGTTTATATCGTCATATAGAGGTACGTAAAACTATTTAAAAAATATTTAAAAGGCGGCTAACTAACAAGTTTTAACAATTTTTACCCTAGATAGCTAACCTCCGTCGTATCGACGGGTAACATAAAGTAATAAGGCTGTATCTTTTAAACGATGCGTCCGAATGCCGTGGTTCCGCTAGTCAACTCAGTTTCTGGAGAGGTCTTGCCGTGGCGTATGCACCGAAAAGGTAACTGTTATGGTCTTCGAGATACATAGCTGTTGCCCGTCGTTTCGACGGATGGTTAGCTTTACCGTTAGTTTTAGTGCCAGTACATAATGTGTACTGGCGCTAAAAAAGTATAGGTTAATATTTATATCTAATTACATTTTTGTATTTTAATATGCCATGTAACGTCAAAATACTGAATATTATGTCTTATGTTTAATTGCTTTTGCACGAAAAAATATTTTAAGAAAACATGTTCCTTTTTTTGGAGGTCTAAGTAAAGTTGCCATAATTTTATAAGGTAATAAATAAAGTGGATTTATAAAATGTATTTTTATTGGTAAGCCTTTTAAATAAGTATAATAAACATCAAAACCTCTATCAAGTATATATCTTAAAATAACCTTTTTTCTATTACCCGTCGTTTTGGCGGATGGTTAGCTTAAACAGGGTACACCAGATTGAAGGTTAGCTATCTAGGGTTAATGATATATTTTAATCAAATTAAATAATGCTCAAAATGGCTGCCTCTGCTCTGAAGAGAGGCCATTGCTCTTTATGGTTATTTGTCCTATTGCCCTTGAAGTCATTGCAGTGTCATTAAATACAAATAACAATAACTCAATAGTTTTGAAGGTAGAGTCATGATTTTGATATCTCTTTGTTGCTAATATACTTGTTGACTTCTGCATTAAAAAATAAATGTATCTTAATGTACTTACCACTTATTGTAGTATTTAGGAATAATAATCAAAAATAGCGAAAATTATCGATAAAAACCGGAACAAGTCATTTTTTTATGACTTTTCAAACATTTAAATTGCCCATGTTTTATTTTTCGTGTGCGTAAGACCGCGTTATCGATATTTTTAGCAAAGACACCTAAAACAAAATATAAATATTTAAACGGCGGCTAATCAATGCACATGCAAGAAAAGAAATAATAATTTCTGAGAAAACATTTTTCTATCAAGTTCTGTAGAACTTGAATGAGAAGTAGATGAATTATTATCTCTAAGATTAATTTGATGTTAATCAATATAATCTTAGAAATTATTAATTCAATTGGCTGTTCCGTTGATAATGTCTGTGATGTCACATCACTGATGTTGGGAGTTGAGGTTATAATTTTGACATTGACATGACAATATGTATTGACATAGGTAATTGTTTTGTGTTGTTGTTATTTTTGGTTGCAAAATTGAACACGAATTCAAATTATTTCGAGTAGTTTTCGTAGTTATATTTTGTGTACACTATGGCTGGACAAGGCCATCAGTTCCCGGGCAATTTTCAGGGTAATGCAGGTGCGATGCGGACTGGTTTTGGAGCAGGACCCATGGGCGGTCAAATGCAAGGAATGCCGAATCAACTTGGAGGTGAATAACTTATATTTATAATTATTTGTATATTATTCACTTATAATTAGTATTTGCTCCTAGTATTTGCTTTTGTTGACTACTGAGACTTTATAGAGAGAATATCTTCCTAGTTGTCGGCTTTTGATTGTTGGTTCACTGAAGGTTAAGTTACTTTTTGATGCCTCTTCTATTTAGAAGACCCAAATCTACGATCAATAATACAACAGAAATCTAAAACAACCAACCTTAGATTACTTATATTATTAATTATTTTTTTTAGGATACACACTAACAAAAATACTCTGTAAACTTATAAATTTGGAAATAAAATTCTTTATTATTATTATACATAATAAACAAGATACTTTATAAATAAACTTACTTAAATATATAAACAACCATGACTTGTGTAAGTACAAATGTTTGTGTTCATCACACAAATATTTGCCACTACCAGGATTCGGACCCAGACCGCCCAGTGTTTAGACAGCATTACTGACCATTCCACCACAATGGCGTCAACTATGCTTTCTTAGAGGTATGAGTTTGTATGCTCATTATATTCTAGTAAGATTCAGCTAAGATCTAGTCTATTTTCCTCACATCTTATGGTTTGGGTATTGTCATTTAGTTCACATCTAATAATCCAGCCCCCTCCACCACTAGAAGTCGATTGAAAAAGAACTTGATTAAGGATTGTTTTAAAACTATGTAATAAGTAATTTGTGAGATGTGAAATGTTTATAAAAAAAGCATGTAAAACATGAACCCAATACATTACTTTGTGCCTTTATGAAATGCTTTATTTTATTTATTATGAATTTTTCTATAAAAAAAATATAATAAAAATAAAAAAGGCTTTTATTTCATGCAAAAACTTATCTAATACAATTTGAGATTTAATGATACACTTAAAAAAAACTATTTTATTGCATGAAACCCTCCTTGGGTGAAGGCCTCCTCTGAAGAAATCCACTTATCTCTATCTCTTGCTAGCCGCATCCAGCCTGTACCAGCCATTTTGGTTATTTCATACTCCTATCTCATAACCGGTCTTCCCCTTTGTCGTTTTCCCTGTGGGGCTGACCACGATGTTACCCAAGTTAAGGTCCAACATTCATCTGACAAACGCGCTATATGCCCCGCCCATTTCCCTTTCAGTTTCTGGGCATAATTTAAAGCATCATAGCTTTCAATATGTCTCTTCTTTTAGTCTGTCTTATTTTATGAACTTTCTTTCTTATGCATGCTACGCTCTAGCCCCCGTTGACAGGTCATAATTTTTTTTGTTTATTTTTGCTGTGTACTTCCAGGTTTGGTACGCATACATTAGGCATGGTAAAAGAATTTTTCTTTACAATGTAATAATCTCAGGTTTTATTAGTGACGGATTAGTGAGATTCTACTGTATTTACTTATTATAATCATTGCCAATGTATAATTATTACAGGTGTAATGGGAGGTCCAATGGCTAATACAGGAGGTATGGTTGGAATGGGCAACCAAATGGTACCACCATATGGGGCCCCCATGCAGAACCAGATGGGAAATATGGGAATGGGACCACAGGTAAGGGACCTTTCATTTATCACGATTTCGCTAGTTACCCCTCCTATAATGAGAAAAAAATAAAAAAAAACTGTCAAGAAAAATAAGACATGGTTGACACCTGTAGGATATTTGTGGACTGTATTTTGTGTACGTCTGGTGGAGTGAGGGCGACGTAGAAGAAACGCACTTTAAAACTGCACAACTTACTTTAATTTATTAATTGTAATTGCAATGGGCCGAACCTATCAGTACCAGAACAATGGCAAAAAGGGAAGAGGAACTAACAAACAGTGTTGCCATATATATAACATAAATTGGTGAATTTATGGTTTGTTGGTGTTGCCAACAACACCCCTCCCCCCCTAAATAGTGTTACGTTTTAAATGAATATGCCCCTAATCCCCTAATCTCCTGTATTTTTTATAACTGGTTGATGTACGTACAATAACGTAATATTCTATTCTAATGCAAAACTAAAGTATAGCCAATTTTGTCATTTTATCATAATTATTAAAGGTAACTTTTTACAAAATAAAATAATTACTAACTTCTTATTTCTGCCGTGAAGCAGTTTTCTGTGTTTTGGATTGAAGGGAAAGGTAGCCAGTGTAATTACTGGGCATGGAATCAGGTCCCCAGGATCGCAACGCACATGCAGTGTTAAGTGATTTTGCAACCTGTGTAAGATTTTAGTATTCGTAAAGATTCGATCGAGTCATTTAGCAATATAATGTACTAATGTAAGGAAAGATACATTACATTACCTGCTGTATGTGTGGTACTTAAAGGTAATGTAAAGCTATACATCCCGGGATGTATTGTATGATAATATACATTATAGCTGCCGTCTGTGGAGTCCTTAAATCAAGTTCTCTGTGATACATAATAATTTAAAATTTAATAGTAACATATTTCCATAGTCACACCAATTATCTGCAGTATTTTTATCAATAAATTCTGAATGACATTGGCATAAGACTTCCATCCTGATGACCAGCTGTGACACTTGCAACAAACACAGTTAATTAATTTACAGTTCACTATTTACAGGTTACACATGTATCTTGTTTCATTACTATTTTACCTAAACCTTTCAGGCTATGGGAGTGGGTGTCGGTGGAGCGCCTAGTGGTGGACTTGGACCTCAACCTGTACAGCAAACAGGTACAGTCAGCATCAGAAGTAGATGATCACTTTAGTACCATGTCATAGTAACGCCAGCGTTTGTGCAGTAATAGTTGCGACAATTATGTATGAATTATTATTATGACAAGGTACTAAAATGATCATCTACTTTTGATGGTGACCGTACATATGATAAACAAAGACAGACCGAAGCGAGTAATTGTGTTTTAAACTACCTATAGGATTTCTTTATAATTCTGGTCTCTGAGAGATGCCTCCTATCTGCATTGCAAATCACATCTGTATGTGAGTTGTACATCATAGAGATTTAAGCTGGTTGGCTACGAAATAGATAGAAGATGTCAAAGGCGTAGGTACACTAATGTTTTCAATATCCAATGCTTGCTACATGCAGCTCAGCTCCACTATAGCTAGTACACATAATACTGAAGTACAGTCAGCGTCTGCGCAGTTTTGG
Organism: Elophila nymphaeata; assembly: GCA_955850985.1. NCBI lineage: Eukaryota > Metazoa > Arthropoda > Insecta > Lepidoptera > Crambidae > Elophila > Elophila nymphaeata. Next base: position 23,080,335 of record OY039067.1, read on the forward strand.
TTTATACTTTGTAGATGTTCAATGTTTATGAATGTTCGCACATTCTCGCTTCGGCTATGTCTGGCCACGATTAGACGAGATTAGTTTTACTTTCAGAATAGTACCTACTTATCGTTCCAAAATTCATAAAAGAGAATATATTACAACAATATTAGAGGGAACACCAAATGTAAAATATCAGTAAACTAGCTGTACTCTGCCACGCTTCGCAGTGGTACATTGTGATTGAATGGTTGAGAAATGAGAAACAAAACAAAGAATACATTTCATATAAGTTTAATTTTGCAATACTTGTGGATATACTTAAAAAAAAACTGTTTCCTCGCGGTCGCAGATATGTGACTGATGCAAAAAATAGATAAAAACAATCCTTGATGCGGATTTTACATGTTGGCGACTGGCCACCACATTGTCTATAGTTTTTTGTTTGACGTTGATGGCGGTTGCCTAGTTACGGTTGTTATTTTTTCATTACTCTAAAACACTCGCTGACAACCGCAGCGAGTGTTTTCCTCGCTTCTGGCAGATGGCGCGGTCACTGGTACACAGCTGATCGTTAAAAAAACTGTTTTCTCGCGGTCGCAGATATGTGATTGATGCAAAAAATATATAAAAACAATCCTTGATGTGGATTTTATATCATGTTAAAATTTCAACTCAATCGGTGCAGAACTTTTTGAGTTTTTGAAGCATACACAAACCAACATAACATTTTTATAACCAAGCTACTCATTGAAAGAATTTGCATATCTTAGTTAGAACTCTTTTGTGTTTTATACCACATAGAAATACCTATAACTCGCTTTATATTTAGTTAAAGAAGTTTGAATGTAAATACCTACCTAATATACCACTGAAGAATGATCAGTTGTGATTGATGATAATATTGTTTTCGATTATTTATTTATTTCTCACAATATCTCAGTCTATAGGTATAAGTTCTTACAGGCGTCCTCCTCACGATTGGCGATTGCGAGCCCAAGCTGCATACAATCGCTCGGGACATGCTGGTTCATTATATTTCTGCTGCACGGTGTCCAGACAAAAGCGGCATTTTTCCCAACTTAAAGTTGTTGAACGACTATGTTTTTACGCTGTGGGTACATCATTACTCACTGATGTTTCGTAATTTCTAGGCGGTATGCAGCCAACAGGCGCGGTGACTCCGGCGCCGCCTACAGCCCCTCCCGCCCCCGCGCCCCCGCCGCAGAACAAAGAGTTCAACACTGCTTCCTTATGCAAGTAAGTTATTGTAGTAAATTATCTATTGTAGTTTCAGATCCTTTGTGTCAAACAGACGAAAGCAAATCCATCCAATACAAATTTTATAAATATTTAAGCGTTTGTAAATGCAAATATAATTCCATATTATAAGGTAGTTTCATCTTAACTGGATGTAAAATATTTGCAAAATTATTTCGTTCGGATCTTATAAGTGCAAATTTCTAAGATTCGATGAAACAATGTTTACCATAAAAACATAAGCACCAAGCACTTACAAATTTCTACGGCGAAAGCAGCAAGTAGTGGTTAACGCAGCCGCCCGGATTGCCGAGGATGCTGTGTTCACTTCCCGCCTGGGCAGGTCATATTTACGCGTTTGTAAACGCAAAAATAACTCCATAAGCAAATCTATGTTGCATGAACAAACTAGATGTCGGACTGTGACTTTTCTAATGCATTCCCTTTTTTACGTTAAGAAGCGTCGGTGGCGTAGTGCGTAAGAGCGTTGTCTCCCACCCGGGAGGCACTGGTTCGAACCCCGCCACGTACCAATGTGTTTTCAAATTTTGAATTCATATGTACGTTTAATCGACGCTTTTACGGTGAAGGAAAACATCGTGAGGAAACCTGCACACACCTATGAAGAAATTCTTAGGTTGTGAGTGAAGTCGACTAACCCGCACTTTGGCCAGCGTGTTTGAATAAGGACTAATCGCCCCTAATGTGGGGTAGGCTCGAGCCCCTCAGTGGGGACATTATATGAGCTGTTGATGTGATGTTGGAGATGATTTTAGTTTGAGATCATTTTAGTCTTATTCCTCGAACTTATTTCCGGACTGTCGGCCGTTGGGGAGGAAAGGCCCTCGAATGGTGGCCGCGTACCGGGAGACGCAACGTTTGTAGCCCCCCACAAGGAGGACCGGTCTAGTAATGGTCGCGGGAAGCCGCTACATGCGGTCCAAGACCGACCAGGTTGGAAATCCTTGGGTGAGGCCTATGTCCAGTACTGAATGTCTCTTGGCTAATTATGATGATCGGTTTTTTATTGAATGTTTTTTTGTTTTACAGGTTCGGTCAGGAAACCGTACAGGATATTGTCAGTCGGACTCAGGATGTATTTCAAACATTAAAAGCTATACAAGTAAGTCTATTCCCTTTGTATCTGAAATTAAAAAAGCTGTTCAACTGTAACTCTTCTCTTATTATATATTTTTACAGAAGTACATTTTTGTTTCAGCCACCAAATGGAACCCAACACGGTGAAAACGCCAGCAATGATAAAAAGGCCAAAATGCAAGAACAACTCCGTACTATTCGGTTACTGTTCAAACGACTCAGGCTTATTTACGAGAAGTGCAATGAAACATGCCAAGTATGTCAATAATCCTAACTCATGGTAGATAAACCATTTAACACGGGAGGTGGCATAGCGCAGATTTAGTACTGAAAACATTCTGCCGTTTTTCGCGGTTGGTGAGGCAAACACGCATAGCACACATTTACTCACTCGTGCACATTGTTGCAAAAGTTGTAATCGCTATTATGAGTGCACACTCGCGGGCTCTGCTAACCCGCGTACCACCATATCGTCTAACGTTGTTATATCGTTGTTTCTGTCGCAAAATTTGTAGATGAATAATTGTATTGTTATGTGAAACAGTAGTTTATTTGAATAGAAAATTAGTTCCGTGTGATAAGCAACTCCGTTTTAGGATAACTTTAATGTTTCTGACAATAATTTTTACGAGGTCCGCTTAGCGACAGATACGAATTCAAAATGGCAGTCGGTCGTCGCGGCGAACTAGTTTTTATAAACTGACATGAACGTTTGTTCTTGTACTTTGGCAGAAGGGAACACGTCCGCTTGCCACGTCCCGTATTAAATTGTCTAAGAGTAGAACCTTATCTTATTCATTGACTTCACAAAGACGACAAATATGTTATTTCCCTTTACTGTGATAAGGTTCTACAATGGGCCAGGATTCTACTTGTTCCATAATGCTTTCATTTTAAATACTTGGCACAAATAGTTAATTTTTTTCTTGTTCTAGGGTATGGAATACACTCACATGGAAAGTCTAATACCTCTCAAAGATGAGGCAGAGAACAAGACGCTGGATGAGAGACGCAATACGGAGTCCTACAGACTTGCCCTGGAGGAGAACAGAGAACTCACTGAGCAGGTATTGAGCAAAATCCATTTAGAACAGATGCATAATAAATGTCAACTTTCATGGTCATACCCATAGATATAGGAAACTGTAGATCGGCAATGTAAAAGAGAAAGAGCATACTAACGCGTATATTAGAGCGAGATAGATAGACGAGACCATTTCACGTATACGCAGGCCTGTCAGTCACGTAGAAAAGACTGTCGTAAAAGGCGACTAAAGCCGGGTCCAGATATTTATAATTTTCTCGATCTGATCAGCGTATCCGTATCGCCGACGCGTATCATGATCGCATCGGACGGGTGATGATGCACGGATCATGATACGCGATCTTGATACGCCGTTATGATTATTATTATTTATTATTTAGAAAATACGGGGCTTTTTGCGTCACTGCGACCTATAAAGATCTATTGTGACTAGCCTCCAAGTAAGTCCTATTGAGGCCTTACATGTACTCCTTTAGCTGGGCAATTTCTAAAAATGATAAGATATTCCTAGCTCGGATTGTTTTGATATCGTCTGGGTCGAGAATGTGTCTTCCCAAATGTCGGCTTCTTTTGTGAATGAGGCATTCACAGGAGCAAAGGAGGTGTACTGGTGTTTCACGCTCCTGTTCACAGAATCTGCAAGCATCAGTATCTTTTAGTCTCATATTGTAGAGATGTCTGTTTAGCTTGCAGTGGCCAGTCAAAGCCCTAATCAACACGCTCAGGTTGCCCCTGTTAAGCTTCAGTAGCTCGTCAGTGCGCTTGCGAGAGTATGGTTCGATTAGTGCTTTTGAGTGTGTTAACCCAGGCGTTCTTTGCCAGTCCGCTTTTGCCTCTTGGAGAAGGTGGGTTTTTAAGTATTGCATGGCTTGGTTCTTTGAGATACCACAGAAAGGTTCTGGGCCAAACTGTAGACCTTGAGCCCCAGCCCTTGCTAGCTCATCGGCCTTTTCGTTACCGATGATTCCAGAATGACCCGGCACCCATTTGAGGGTGATCTTGTTTTGTTGCCCCAGGTCATTTAGTTTTTCCACGCAGTCTTTTACTAGCTTTGACTTTAAAACGTTGCCGTTTAGTGCTAGTAGAGCTGCCTGGCTGTCTGAATATATTACTATATTTTGGTTAACGTAGTTTCGCTGGCGGTTGGCTTGTACACATTCAATTATGGCACAAACTTCCGCCTGGAAAATAGTGGCATATTTACCAAGGTTTATGCTTCTGCTAACCTTGGGCTTGGCAGCATATATGCCACATCCTACGTTAGGGCCAATTTTGGAGCCATCAGTAAACCATACTAGGCTTCCGACGTCCAAGGGATCACTATTAAGGCGTTGTGCCCAGTCCTCCCTTTTAGTCAGTTCCACGGTAAACTTCTTGTGGAAGTTAAACTCTGGAAGCAAGACATCTGATGTCATTGCGAGTGGTGGACATTCAAACACTTTTTGGTGTAAAGACCTCATTGTTTGAGATTTCCAGTGTTTTATGCCAGCGTTAGTCCTGTAAATGCCAGCCTTCATCTCTTTCTCAATATAGAGGTGGAGAGGTGGGAGGCTGAGAAGTGCATTAAGGGCTATGGCTGGAGTTGATCGAATGGCACCCGTTGCCATGAGGCACGCAGTGCGCTGCAAGCCTGTCAGTTTTTTGATCGCAGTTACTTGCAGTGCTTTTGAGCCCCATACTGGACAGGCGTAAGTTATTGACGGCCTGACAATAGTGGTATAGAGCCAAAGGGCGATTTTTGGGCTTAACCCCCATCTCGTCCCCATTAGACGTTGGCATATTCCTAAGGCGGTTTTAGCCTTTTGGATGGTATTCTTAAGATGTGATTCCCAGGTCAGTCTCTTGTCGATGGTTACGCCCAAGTATTTGACTTCTGAGGAAAATGGTATAGTTGTTCCTTTAATAGTCAGTGTTGAAAGCTTATCCAGCTTCCTCTTCCTAGTAAAGGGAACAACAATTGTTTTGGTAGGATTTACAGTCAGTTGATTTTCCGACGCCGTTATGATACGGCCCGTCCCATGTCATGTCGGTTTCATACGATTGTCATACGGAACAAATCGAGGCGTCCACAACTTGATACGGGGCTTAATACATGATACGCTGATCGGATCTTCAAATGATCATATCTGGACTCCATCCACCAATCCGCATTGGGCAAACGTGGTGGACTACTGCTTAAACCTCCTTCAGTCTCAGTAGTGGGTCGAATTATAAAGGTTGTTATCATGATGAGATTGTTCCCTATTAGATGTAAGCACTACCAGTCGTAAAGTCGTCTGTACATAACTAGTAATAAAGGAAACTAAATGAGACGTTTGTTTCTATTCTTTTACTATTCTTTAGAGTTTAGTTTCCATAGTTTTTTTATTCTTGACAAAGAACTTCTTGGCCTTCATCTCACCTGACGGTAAGTGAGGATAAGGCCGAAGATGTAATCGAGCTTCACCTGGAACCATCAACCACAGAGGGACTGGCCATTTTATCATTAGTTGTCGGAACACAATAATACTGTTAACATTATTATTATGGCGACAGATTTTGATAAGATGGTGGTAGCTAGGCAGGCGGACTTAAAAAAAGTCCTACCACCAACCAAACAGAGTACAATTTTGTACAACCCGGGGGATCGCACCCGAGACCTCTGGATCTAATTCCGGGCGAACCATTAGTCCACGGAGGCGGTTCAAACTACATGTCATGTTACCACAAAATGTCAAATTTCCTCAATCGACTGAACTAACATTAACGGGTGTAACAAGACCTATGACAAAGCCGAAAGTTACGTATTCCGCTCATCATTAGGAGCATTTTTTTCTTCTGGACTATACCTGGGAAACTAATAGTTATGAAATTATGGAATTATTTTATTTTTGCGTTTACAAACGCGTAAATATAATACTAGAAAAATGCACTGATAAAAAATCGACTTGCCTCAGGCGGGACTCGAACCCGCACCTTCCACAATCCGGGTGGACGCGTTGACCAATTTCGCCACCGAGGCACTGCTTTTCGCTGTCGAAATTTGTCAGTGCTTGGTGCTTATGTTTTTATGGTAAACATCGTTTCATCAAATCTTTGAAATTTGCACTTCCAAGACCCGAACGAAATATTTTTGCAAATATTTGACGCCCAGCTAAGATGAAACTACCTTACATTATGGAATAATTTTATTTTTGCGTTTACAAACGCGTAAATATAATACTAGAAAAATGCACTGAAAAAATCGACTTGCCTCAGGCGGGACTCGAACCCGCACCTTCCACAATCCGGGTGGACGCGTTGACCAACACCCGGATTGTGGAAGGTGGCGGGTATATGCAAAAATATTTCGTTCGGGTCGTGGAAGTGCAAATTTTAAAGATTTGATGAAACGATGTTTACCATAAAAACATAAGCACCAAGCACTGACAAATTTCGACAGCGAAAAGCAGTGCCTCGGTGGCGAAATTGGTCAACGCGTCCACCCGGATTGTGGAAGGTGCGGGTTCGAGTCCCGCCTGAGGCAAGTCGATTTTTTTCAGTGCATTTTTCTAGTATTCTAATAGTTATGAAGTTATTGAAGGTCAAAGTTAGAAGTTTTTTATCAAGGTTTTTATGAAAATAAATTGAAAAGATTATTTCTTAATTTTTGTCCAAAAGAACATTATCAAAGTTTTAAGTATTTCTTCTTCTTTTTTAATTAAATGGCGATCGCGATATGTAACGCATTTCGCCAACGTCAAGTGAAAATGTACTTCTAAGTAGCAGACAATTGTACGGTAGATTTAGGTTAAAAGTGGAGTCTCTCAACACGTGTTTTTACAGCAAGAACTCGGGAGAAACTCTTAAGTATTTCTTACCAAAAAATGGCTTTAAAACGTCAGCGTTCTATGTAACCACTCGATATCGGGGCCATTCAACTCAGCCGACTGAGCATCGCGCATGTCTCCCAAGTTGCTAAGCGCCGCGCGACTTGCGCGCTGTATACATTGCGCGGTATTTTTGGAGTTTTTTTTTAACACAAACAAAAATTGTTTCGCAGAGATATTTTTTTTTTTGTGTTTCTTGCTTTGATGTACAGTCAACAGCACGTCGGGCTATACAAAACTGTCAAATTTCTGCAAACGATTTTCAACCTAAGACTATTCAATATAAAGTGCATAATCGATTGGGAAAATTTGACAGTTTGTGGTAACCCAACGTGCTGTTGTCTGTACCTATAGAATGCGCCGACTTCCGCTTTCTCTCAGGTCTTTTTACACCCTGTATTATCTCTGATTATATTAATTATATCGTATTTTATTAGGCGACGTTGCCGGCCGGCAACCTGTCACTATTTTAGGGTACTTACTATGTGGCCCACACTGCCAGATGTGGCTTTATGTGTAACCAAACGTTGCCTAAACTCTGCTCAACGGCTTTTACGATTATGAGCGTGATTATATGTATATGAGCATGTATGTTATCAAAAAATGGAGGATTTGTAACCTAGATACCGTTGTTTTTGTTTTGCAGGTGGTGTTAAAAAATAAACAGTTAAAAGAAGTGATTACCAATTTAAGGACAATAATTTGGGAAATTAATGTGATGTTAACTATGAGGCGGTCGTAAGTTGAGAATTAAGTGTTAGATAGACAATTAAATAGTAATAGACAATTATGTATTAGTTATGGTATACAGTCAAGGTAGGGCACAACTGGGGTAGTACCTTACAGAAGACCACAGACAAGTAACACTACATTGTTGTGCTGTGTTTCTGTTGGTGATGTGTTGCAAGCGTCTGTAGGCTATGGTGACTCTTACCACCAGGCAGGTAGTATGCTTCTCTGCCAACCAAATAACATAAAAACATTTAAGAGCGTGCATTCATCGAAGTACCAATGAGATTTTTTTCGCTGTATTGTTGTCAGATACACATGTCTATGTGACCCCATGCACTCATAGACATTGCTGGCATTACGATAGGTACTCTAGCTAAGTGTACGATAGAAAATTGGCCGCGAGGATTTAGTCCATTTTTCAAATAATTATTTAAAATATCTGATTGCATTTAACAATGTTATTCTATCGTTATCATATCTAGCATTAATGTATTATAATATAAAAGTATTTTAAATGAGCATAATTTCAAAAACATTAAAAAATCCTTATTAAATTTTACCTATTTATAATTTTTTTTGATATCCCTATTTAATATGTTATCTGATTTTTTTCCTTATTTGGGCTCAGTAGTATAATAATATATTATCTATTGGAAAAAAATTTTTGCAAAGTATTGTTTGCCATTATAATGCTTGTATTTCATCCGAAAGATACCTCCGAACTGCATTTTCGTAAAACTGCGCCATAAGATTCTTCTCCTTTTACAAAACTATAAGTGTAAATGAAAATATCTCTCTATAGGTGTTTTAATTCGGAATTAATCTTCATATAATATATATAATTTCTTTGCAAAATATGTTCACATCGCTTCAAAATTATGTCTTAAAAATCCACTAAATGTGACAATTTTGACGTAAATCGAATGCACGCCCTTAAACAAGTATTTTTATTTCACAAACAAGGGAGAGTTATGTTCTATGACTGAGCAGGAGCGCTCAGTCCTCTCAATAGATAAATCTACTTCAACCTACCAATTTCGGTTCGTTGCATGTTACCATATATGAATGATGTTTCTGCTGGAATGTAAATAAAAAACTTCAGTTGAAAGTTTCTGAAGCTTATAATGATAATTGTAAATAAAACATATTTTTCTCAGAAGTACCTTTTTATTTATCCCCATGACTGGTTTTTGGCCGTCATTCATTTATATCCTTGCAGTGTGTGACGCGACTCTTTAGGCTTTAGTTAATACTTGAGCCAAATCCTAACTAATATAAGCACGAAAGTGAGTTTGTTTGTTTGTTCAAATTCGCGCCTAAACCACTAAACCGATTTTGTTAGGTATACAAATAAATAAAATATACATGTTTCATTGCGTGATAATTTAAATCTACCTACAAATATTAAGGTGGATGGATAAAAAATGGTTTTGGATTAGGTAGATAGATTTTATTACGTAACTATTTAAGAAAATTCACCTGATGGTACCCCAAGATAGTAACTTATTTGTCTATAAGTACTAATATTATAAAGAGAAAAGATTTGGTTGTTTTGAATAAGCTCCGAAACTACTGGACCGATTTTGATGAAATTTGCTATAGAGATAGTTTGATACTATGGGAAGGACATAGGATACTTCTTGGCGCGATAACCTTCATTGAAGTGAGCGACAAACCAAATGTCATCTTGTATAGGGTTGTGCTTAGGTAAAACATAAACTTCTTGATTTTGTGGTTGGTCCCTTTCACTCGCTACCTTTCCTGCTCACCACTCGTACAAAAATTACAGTGGTTTGTTTAAATTTATTCTAAAAGGAATTTGGCTGAAGTATAGGCCAACTAAACAATCCCTCTTGTACTACTATAGGGATGAAGATTAAAATTTGGTTGTCTGTTAAGAAGTCGGTTTACGGACGATAATTTTACGTAATAACGTCATACACAAGACCGATCGTGCCTCTCTATCGGTTGTTTCGCGCTCTCGCTTGCACGCTAGGCTCAGGCCGTAGATTGAGAATAGAGTATAGATAAGTCATCAGCGTACACCTAAGCGAGATAGCAATGTATCTACGTACTATACCTATAGCTAAAACAATAGACTAAGTATTGGCTTTTACAGCCAATTATACAACAAATCACCATTACTACAAACGAAATCACACAAAATACTGTGTATTAGAATGATTAGATTGTTAAAACTGACATAAAATCACTTAAAATTATGAGAAATATCAAAGCACCACGCACTTGTCTGCCACCAAAGCAATGGTGGCAAACATAAAAATCCGATACGCAAACAGAGACAAAAAAAAATGTTTTGTCCTGCTCTCCCGTATATATCAGACATATAAGCTTTCTCACTCTAATAATACATGCAACGTCATGACGTTATCACGTCAAAAATTCTGTTTAGTCCTCAGACCAATGTCCAACAAAACCAGGATTCTTTGTCTAAGAACAAAACAGACCCCACACTAGAACTAGATGGTCTTTATCTTTTTGAATATTTACTGATTTGATTAAGTAAGAAATACCTGTCTAATGTTTTTTGGTAATCTATTTGACGGACTTAACGGAATTATTATATTTTAACCCTGACATCATCATTATATTAGCGAACGAGTCATTTGGAGGTGCTTGTGACGAGTAGGAGAAGCGTGGAACGTATTAATTGCAAATTGCAATAGTGAAACTCACACGCCTTACGAAAAGTCGATCAGAAAATGTAATAAAATTACTAAAATCCGGTCCTACAAAATGTCTGATGTGGGCGAGTGCTGTAATTCGTTAGTAATTTCAAGCCATACTCTGATTGCTGAAACGTTGAGTTCAAGATCTGTCTTGGTTGTAGGGTCTTGGGACGGGGCGCCCACTGACAGCACGGCACGCTTCGGCATACTGAATCATCCTGTGACATCCCGCGGCATTCCACACAATCTTGTGGTATACCACAACAATAATATACTAGATTCAACCTTATTTTTCATTTATACTTAACACTCACTTTCCTATAACAACATGGAGTAACCTATGCGTCTCGAGTGTTGCAGCAGCGTGCCATTGGCATCTCGGGGACTGACGCGGCATACGAGACCTTTCGACCTATTCGCGTTAAAATAAAAGAAATGTCAGTGCTAAATTCATTGAAATATGATCGAAAATCAATTGTCCACAAAAAAAATCCTTTACCACGTCCGCGCCGTGCCGCGCCTAGCCGTCAGTGGACGCCAAATATCACATCAGCATAACTTCCTACTTTTATATTTCCTTTAAATGTTCCTCATTTGTCTTCGGCCTTCGAAGTCCGATTATAATGAAGCGATAGATAACATCATAGGTTGGGTTCAAGAAAATAACACGTCACTATAAATAAATTATTTACTTAAATATAATTACATAACAGATTTGTATAAATAAAGCACATGGCAAGCTTTTGGAGCTGAGTATTTCTTCTCAAATCACTTTCGAGCACAAAGACTTAAAACTAAGTTTTATATTATAAGTACAAAATAGAATCTATGACGATCACGGGTGCTTATCTACGTTCGATAGGTTTGGGGATGTCAGAGTTAGCTTTCTTTTTTTTTTCTAGAGCCTTCTTTTCATACGGACGATGGTCTATGATTTCTTCTGGTTGTGGGACCTCAGGTTGGGGCTGGTCTCCTTGGGGTAGTTCTGGAAGTTCCGCGGATGCCTCAACTTGTTTGCCAACACTTCTTCCCGCGGGCAGTGCATGGAATGCCTCGGCTAGTTCAGGGTTGATCTCGTCTAAAGGCGTGTCTCCTGTTCTGATGTAGACTGGCACGTAGCCTGGCACTGGTGGCAGGAATTGCCACTTTGGTCTGGCCTCTGAAACAATTTATTGTCATGTTACATAATTACGGAAGTGTATTCATAGGTACAAGGATTTCGCCAGCAGTTTTCTTATTTGGATTCGTCAGTAAAATTTGTTGAAAATGCTACCTAAGTATGAGACACCCGTACTGGCAAACATGAGCTTTCTCAACTCTTGGATACCTAAGTAAACGCATTGCATTATTGCATCGAATAGAGCTCTGTGATTGGTTCGATTCTGTTTTATTACTTCAAACCTCCTTCAAACTTTAAACTTTTGACATCTGGACGTTGCTTTTGACATCTCGACCTGTGCGTTGTGTAATATAGCTAGCTAGCTACCTAGGCTGTGCGTTAATTTTAAAGTACGCATAGTACCGATCCCCACTTAAGTATTGTCTATGAATAGGTTTTTACGACCCTGTGCGTCCACACGCACTATGAGACCTCGAAATTCTTGCAAATTATAGCACGCACTGAGAAATGCCTTATTTTGCATAGCATTGTTTTTTACTAAGACAAGTAGGAATTGTTTGTGAATTCCTACGGGCGTGTTTCTCATTACAGTATTTTATCTCACGAATGTGGGAGAGCATGACTGTGTGTTTAGAACATGCATATCATCGCTGTGGGTGTCAGACGATTTTTTCTTATTAGTTCTACTTATCAGTGCTACTGTGGTTTTCTGGCGCTCTTTCTTCCCTAACGCGGTAGGCTCGCTTCTCCCGCTCAGCTTGCGCATTGTTTTGGTCGCAGTTCTAAGTCTAACCTAACCTAACCGAACCTGTGCCCTTTTAAGGCTACACCTAACCGTACCTAAATGAAAACCTCAGTTTTACTTAGGACTGATTAAGTAGAACTAATGAGAATGAGCTAAAAGTACCACCATTGTCAGAACTATGCACCAACAGCCCTAGAATTTGTGTTTTTAGAATTTTGAAGGAGTTATAACATCACATCGACTTAGGTGAAAATAAGTTTAATAATACCTAAGGCTAATTAAATGTAGGAGTTTTAGTTAGGTAGCTACTTACACGGTAATTTAACTACGACTCCGTTATAACCATATAACGGTAAATATCATAAATTTTAAAATCATGGTATTGATCATAAATTTTAAAATCATGGGATTGCAAAAGTTGATTTGATTTCTCCTACCAATAAAAATTTGATTTTATGTAGGTAGGTACGTAGGTACTTATGTTCCTATTATTTGTTGAAAATAACGAATGTATGTCAAATGTAGTAAATGGCATATTATCTCTTCAATTAAATGAAACCAACATTTATAATTGCAAATTAAATCCCAGACATTTAACATTCATGTTGTCTTATCAATGAAACCGTTCATTGACATGGAATGGAATCGCAAGTGTCGGGACGCTTCGCTGATCACTTAAAGAAAAAGATAAATGCCTAAGTACCTATCTAGTTTTAGAATTCTCTGATTTATCTGGCATGTAGGTATACCTATGTACTTATAACTACTATTAGCACAGACTTCTATTCTACAGACTGTGCTTGTTAGGTCAGTGCAGTGATAGTTAATGTAATAACAGCCTTGTGGATTCAATAAAGAGCTGCACTCATAAAGTAAGTAGCTGTATATTTCAAGAATGATAAACTATCTGACAATCTCTACTTACTTCTTTCCAACTTTTCTATTATACTCTTGTCAATTTTGAACAGCTCATTAATGCGCTGTCAGTGCTCGTCGACGTTGCAGTAATTTTGCAATAGTGTCCCGTTTCGCTAGCCAGTTTAGAAGTTTTCGTTGAATTCTGACCCCTAAGCTTAGCTGTGTAAGGTCACAGCGATCAACTTGTGCAGATAAGGCTATTGGATGCGTCTGCGCCACATGCGGCCGGAGCATGCGCCGGTGCATCGTAAATTTGCTAATGCCTAGATAATGGATAGACCCGGTTGTAAGCCATTCTTTGTTGGGTCGTTAACTTATTGAGGCTGGTTTATAAGCCCTCGCATCCTGATTCTCGACCATACCTAAGTGTCTATTTGCGTCAGATTTTGCAATCTGCATGAAGGTCAAGAGACTTTGTAACAAATTGCCGGAGAATTCTTCGGGAACTAATTCGGGGAGCAAATTGCTTTCATAGCGTTGTTCTTTTCCACGTTCATTGATTTTTACGGCTGTCAATTGCGTGGTGAATTTAACATTCTTTGGTAGGTACCTATATTTCTGATTTATTAAGTAACCTAATCAAGATTTTTAGTAGGTTAGTACCTACTTAGATACTAAAAATCTTACGTGGTTTACCTATGCAGATAAGATTAATTATTTTTCAGCTATGCAATGTGGAAGCTTTTAATTAGTAAAGAAAATTGGACAATAAAGAGGATCTATTGCTATTGCAAAAAATATTGGTATTCTCTGTTTTATAAAGCTTCAATTGGTTATAATTTTTCGGGTCTTTATTTTTCATTTATTTATCTAGAAAGGTGGTTATTATATTGTTACCCCAATCACAGTGTCATAAACGGGGCCATGTGAATTCGTATCGGCGTGCTCATAGCGGAGTGCAATGACCAAAGATTGACTGAGGTAAATTCTATTTTCAACCTGCAAAATGATTACTGGTTGATAAAGGTATCCACTGTAATAAAGAACGGGATTTCGCTACTGTTTTTGTCTCGCTTGCACAGTTTTACGGGAATACAGCGGGAAATGGAATGAATAGTATAGGTATTTATTGTCCCTTAGAACTATGAAAGCAATACGGATTTCGAAAATGTTTTTTTAATTTCACTCGCAAAGTTGTGTTCATTTATCCCAGTGGGAGAAAACAAACTCCTTCTAAGTAGGTAATTTTAAAATAAAAAATTATTAGTTTATCAATAAATTCCATACAGCCTTTCCATCCTTGTTTAACTAATCTACTATTTTGAACAAAACATAGGTAAGTTAATATTGCAATGTTCTCTCCTGGAATCTCAGACCAACAAAAAAGTCGGTCTGAACCTGGAATAAGCATTTTATTACTACTCATCGGCAGAGGCCAAAACACTACCTACCCACACAAAGGTGTTGTATTTGCATGGACCATAATGCCAAATGTGACTTAGCTCTCCTTATTCCCTTATGGGATTGTGAGCGTGATTGTGTGATTACTTAGGTACCTATATACCTATGTTTAGATTCCACTTTCGCTTACTTATATGGTCTCGTTTGTTAACCTTTGTTTTTCAAAATTAAACGTCTTAGTTTTATAAAAACACTTTTCCATCATGGTTCGCTATTCGATATTTGTTTCGATGATGTTTATTGAAATAACGTCTCAAAAGCTCTCAAGATATTTGTCGAGAACCAAAATTGATTTTACCTCTTTTGGGACATCGAATTAAGTACCCAATTGCGGAGGTGCAAAGATGTGAACGCATGCTTTCGCCTAACGGTGCTGCTCTATCACTTCAAGATTGACTTTTTGCTTGTCAAAACGCAAACGGCTAACTGTACCCGAACCACTTCGCTCGACCAGCCTTGTGTTAGACAAATTAGACTCAGAGCTTTCTGTATTACGTCGTATGTTCGCATGTATCTTAAGTCAGTGAAATTACTGCTCTCGATTGATGTTCGAATGTCTACAAAACGGGATTCGCTGTCTTCAACCACTTGTAGAAAACTAGTTGTGTTTGTAATACTTCAGCAGTAAGTACATGATTTAATACATACCTACTTATGTTAGGGCTGATTTTTCAATCCTTAGATATTTTTTATTCGTCCGATTTCGTACTATCCGGACAAATTAAAATTACATTGTCATTTGTCATTTCGTGTCTTGTATTTGATTTCAAGTGATATTTGCTTCAGTTTGGGTAATAATTTAACTGTCTGTTAACTTTTATCTCGCGATTGAAAAATAGCCCTTAGGTAGGTCTACCCAATGTTGTAAAGTCGCCTACTAATTAATATAATATAAGTAAATAAATAAACAAATAGCTACCTTATCGCTAATTCCCTCCGAATCAGAAGGTCTACCTAGAGAAATGACTGTGTTGGCAAAACGTCGACATGTTAAAACGTCTATAAGGTGATAATGTCTTTTACGGCAAAACGAACTACTAGTAAAACGTCCAAAAATTTAGGACGTCTATCATACAAAAAGTCAGGGACAGACTCAAAAATTGATAGAAACCTTATATTTTGATGTCATAAACTTTTTTATTGGTCTGAAGTCATACATATGCGATAAATTTGGTTGCAATAAGTTAAAGCATACCTACTCGAGTTAGCGTGCTAACGCACAGACACACACAGACATAATTCCAAAAACGGTATTTGTGGACTCAGGGAGGTCCAAAACGTGTAAATCCGTCAAAATCTCGAGCTCGAATTTTGTGACGATTACAAAACTTCCTCTATACAACGTACAACGTAGGTACCTACGAGAGAAAGTAAAAATTAGGACATTAAAATAAAACTAGTATAGGTACGCCTCGCTCGTTGCCCTACACATTAACACACACATACCTATAACGAAACTACGCCTTGCCTTCTACATAAAACACCGACTCACGTAGGTACTACATTATCTACAAAACCGGCCTCAGTAGGTACAGCTACGTTTCCGCTTTTTATTTTATCTGAAAAAGCCCAAAGCGATCTCTTCCAAGTAGATATCTAACCTTATTTTATTCCGTTACAATCTACATTCATTACTTTTTGTCTAAAAAGAACAATACAAGGAACTTTACTAAGTTTCGAGCTTAGACCTACCTACGGGACTGTAATTAACCTTTGATTAATCAGATATTTAATTTAGTTTCTAATTTTATTTGGCATGATTTAAAATGTTTTATATTTAAGTATACAAAATTAAATAGATAGCCGAGCCGAGTGATGCCGGCAGAGTAGAATAGCTTCACCCCATATCATCCAATGGATAGAAGGCGACTAATAGACCAGAAAAAGGGACATTGCTCTGATCACCTAAAAACTCCGTCCACCAATCGGTATTGGGCAAGCGTGGTGGACTACTGCCTAAGCCTCCTTCGATGACAAGGAGAGGCCTTGTGTCCCAGCAGTGGGTCGAGTTATAAAGGCTGTTATGATGAATTAAATAGAAAACGAAAGAAAAAAAACCTGTCATGATAATAAAGCCTGAGACGGAACTCAGACTTACTCAGATTTTTTAACTATATTAGATAAGTAAGTACTTACCAACAATGTATTTTTTTAGAATCTTTTATGAATCGAAAACATAAAGCTTTTTCAATAATCAAAACATAATCGTAATATGTAATTAATTATATCTTTTGGGTCAAGTCGTAAAAGATGGTAAAAGCGAATGTTTTTTGTGTTTACATTTATGAGCTTTTCGAGCTATTTTGTTGTGTAAAGTTTACTCTAGAACAGTACTTACCAAAGCAGAAAACTCGAAAAAAGTCTGACTCATAGTAAAATCTAATGGATTACGTTGTCACTAGAACTACAACATTTACTTTGTAATTTAACATGATTTTAATTGTATAAACATTAATAAAAACCGAGGAAGATTATTAGCAGATTAGGTCTTTCACATCAGGTCATTTTGAATTTTGTCATGTCGACATTTTTGCGCTGTAGAAATTATGAATATTTGCAAACTACAGTAACAGTCACTTTATCTTCAACAAAACAAATATTAGGTACTCAGACTCTACTCACAGAGCTATCGAGAATGTTTATGAATGATCCGAAAATAACTTGTACGCAGTTGCTTGATCGATGATTTGATCTTTATAACCCGGTCATGGCGTATGTTGTAGGTCAATATCTCTAATTAAGTTACGAGTTAAAACCTTAGACTTAATTTTTTGTAAGTATGTGTATTTATTTAAAAAAAGGAAGAGCTTCATTTATGTTATGGTGAATTGTGACCAAAATTGGGATAAAATATTCCAGAAAATATTGTGCATTTTGCAGTTTAGAATCAAATTCAATCTAGTACATTTTTTTTACAAGCTGTATATGATGATGAGTCATGAAAATGCAGTATAGTGACAATATTTATTCAATGCGACATTGATTCACGAATAAAAAAAAAGTAAGTACCAAAAATATAATTTGGAAAAATTTCTTATCAAACTATCAGTCTAAAATTTAAATCTGAACGAGTTGGAAGTTATTAAAAGCAATACAAGATATATTAAAAATAAGATTCGGACAGTCATTTTATCAATAAAATATTTGCACCTACAACTCCATAGCATTTATACGACTATGCTATCATGGGTAGGTACTTGATATATAATTTTACGTACAAAAACTGTTTTATTCAGAGGTACGCATAACTTTCAGTAGGTACGATTCTCTTATTTAAATAGGTAACATGAATAATTGTTATCAAACATTTGCCGTTAATACCAGTGGTCATTCAGATGCAAAATTGATAATTCTATAAACTGTTAACAGCCCATTATATAATGGGCTGTTAACAGTTTATAGAATTATTCCATAAAAAGGCAGTTTATTACTTAAACATCAAAAATAATTGTTCTTGAATTAATATTTAGGTATAAAATTATTAATATAAAAATATTTATCAGTAGAATAAAAAATATTAATAGGTACCTATATCATAATTATCATACTGTTCTTTCATGCAATTCCAAGGAATTGTGCATAATATTCGTTAAGTTGAATTTTATCTTTTGTATTAATAACCTTTTTAAGGAAAAAACCTAACTCAATGCTTAGGTACATTGACTGATATATGTATATCAAAGGTCAAATACTATTGATATTCTCTAATGTTTATATTGGCAGTGAATCATCGGAAATTCTTTATATTGGCACATTTGATTTCACTAATTAGGATTGGGTTCAATTCTAGACATTATATGTAAAAAACACTATGTTAGTATTTTCCTTAAAAAGGGTATAAATAAAGTTAACAAATGTTACATACTTCAATATAATTAATAAGTAATTGTGAAAAGCCTGTATACAAATGCTGCCGTCTAATGCTGGTCATTCTATGTTTTTTATAGTCAAATCAATTCCAAATGAGTTATTTACAAATACAAATAAGTTTTTTTTGGCAATATTATAATTATAATATTTATTATTTTTTTACTTTACTGCTACTGCCATTATACGTACCTAAGTATCTAAGAATTAATATATCTTATCAGTATGTGAACTAGATTCATTTACTGTGTTTGTGTGTATACCTATAAACAAACTTGCTCTAGGTGGCTCAAGAAAAGATTTCAAGAGAAAGAAAAGCGGTTAAGACTCGTATTTTCTGATTTCTTAACAGTCATAAACTTTTAAATGTTTCTTTTCAGTTCAGTTTCCTATGTATGTATGTACTTGTACTTTTTTTGTAATATTCGGCATTTCGTACATACAAAAATCATGTCAATCAGTCATGCCATTAGAATAAATAAATAAATTGTACCAATGTAAGTGGTTCTAATCGAAATGAGTATATTTAGGTTTCATAAATGTGTCTGATTTTCTACAAAAAGATTACTGTTGTATATAAATTTCCCCTCTTATTCTATCCACCTATGAAAAAAAGGGACGCAAGGGAAGTCATTGTCCTGTCCAGTAGTGTATAAACTAACTCGAACCAGAACGGGTCGATCGTGTTGGTTTTTGCATGATTATAAAATTCCATTATCAACAACACTTGCGACGTAAATGCTTTCGTTTTGGACGCTTTACACTGCGAGCTTATCACTGAGCTTCGATGGTTTTACCTTCGTTCCACCAGCAATGGCAACTGAATGGTGTTTGTTACTCTTTCAACCAGTTTTACGGTTGAGTAAATTATTTTTTTGTAGTTGTATCAGCTATTACTGGCAAGGATTCCTCCTTTTGATTCTTTTTTGTTTTGCACTTTTCCCAGAATGAAGACGATGATATCATCGGCTGGTTGTTTCATTTACGGATTTGTGTTAGGCAAAGGTTTTTAATATGTAGCTAAACTTTGTAAAAAAAGATCGTGAATTGCCATGATGAGTAATTTCGATTGGTACGGTCAGCGTCGGGTTATACTAATTTATACGTACAATGGTGGCAACTGTTACTTTACTAGCGCTGGTGTTGAGAAGACATGGTAAGTACCTTAGGTAAGTACTAAAGCGTTATATAATTCTGCTGCTGACTGTACGTAAACAGCTAGTCCACCTCAGCAGTAAATTGTATTTTAGTAATAAGTATCATAGCTATGCACTGGCATAGCTATGATACTTAGGGTACTAAAATGTCAGTATTGTACTAAAATAGGCTTATGGTACTAAAGTGATCTACTTCTGAGACCGTCAGTACAGTCAGCTAACGAAAAACCTTGTAAAATGGCGCGATAAGGTTCCAGCTCTGCCGCTGTCTTGCTAAAACCCTCTACGGGAAGTTTGCCCTACAGCCTAGCATATCCACTAAGGTCATCTTTAAAAACATCGAGTGACGCCGTAAATGCCAACTGCAGCCAACAGATTTTAGTTAATTAATTTTATTAAAGTTTTACATTAAAAAAAAAAGTGGACAAACGAACAGACGTTTCATCTGATTTTAAGTGATCACTACCTATGGACATCTGCAACACCAGAAGAATCGCAAATGGGTTGCATTTTTATGGTAGGAATACACTCTATTTTTTAAAAAATCGATGTCGTATCGGGACTACCGCTGGCTGCAAACAATTACTAAACTTTGGATGTTTCTGAATTTTTGGGAATCTAGTTGTTTACTATATTGCACTGACTGTACGCGTTTGAGATAAAGTTTAATTATTAGTGGGAATTTTTGCGCATAAATTATCTTTGGGTAGGTTCGATGAAACATTACTTGCAGCTAAGTTTTATCTGGTCTATTGGCCTTTTCAGAGATAAGCACGTGGCTGTATAAGAATTTAGGTTAAATGTATAATTTGCAGAGGTTACTTAAAATGCGAATATAAGCACATGACGATCATAACTGTTAGCCTATAAAACTATCAACGATTATTCATTATTTCATTTTTTCATTATTTCATTATTCATTTATTTGATATCAAAAATAGCATAGAGCTTTCTATAAATTCGTTCTAACTTCCGGTACGTATCAGATTTTCGTTTAGATTTATGCAAATTTCATTGCGTAAATTAAATCTACCTACAAATAATTACGTGCATGGATAAAAATGGTTTTGGATTAGTCAGATAGATTTTATTACTTATTTAACAAAATTCGCCCATAGGTACCCCAAGATAGTAAAGTTTATCCTAAATAATTTGTTTATACTAATATTACAAAGAGGAAAGATTAGATTGTTTGTTTGCGTTGAATAGGCTCCGTAACTACTGGACCGTTTTTGATAAAATTTGGCTTGGGCAGATATTTTGAGACCCTGCGAAGGACATAGAATACTTTTTGGCGCGATAACCAAGATTAACGACATTAGTGAAGCCGCAGACTATTATGAGATAAAAAATGTGAATGTGATTTTGTTTGTTTGTTGCGCTTTCACGACTAAACTACTCAACGGGAAATGTTGCACACACATTGTCAGGGCTACAGAAAAGAACATGCTAAGTATATCTTTTATTCAGAAAGAAGGTCTGTATCTGATTGATAGCTCAATGTTTTTTTTTATAATTGTAGGTGTATTAACGGGAACAAAGCCGCAGTCAAATGCTAGAGATAATGATAAAGATTTCCTTGATGTCGTATTTTTTGATGGAGATTGTTTCTGTAGTTAGTTCTGTGAAGTTACTTCGATGATTCGATGTGACTAGGTTTATGCGATAACCCACTTGCAAATGCGGCTTAGGTTATCTGCATTGCATTAGGTTCTAGTAATAATGCTTTTAATGCTTATCAAACGGTTCAATGTTAAGTTATTGCAAGAACACAAAAACAACTTTACGCTATTTTTAACGTAGACATGGTTGTGAAGGCGTCATAAGTACCAATATATCAGGGACTCCTTGATAGCTTACTAGCTCAATTACTGTGCTCGTTTTCTTCTGTACATTTGCCAGCCTGCTAATTTACAAAGAACTCTCTTCGAATTCACCTGTCCGGGACTAACGATATCGTTTTCGTTCGTTTTGACTGCTGACAGCTGTCAAACTGTTGTCAAAAGGTATGAAAACGATAGTGATTTGCTTTTGGTGAAAACCTTGTAAATAGCGCGATAAGGCCCCTGGCCAGCCGCAAAATCTAATGCGGCCGTGGAGTCTATGTCGATGGCAAGACATAATGCGTCGATCGCTAATAAAAAGGTAGCCGGGTAGGAATAAGACGAATTAACATGACTCTCCATATCAAATCGAACGTCGATACAGAATACCATTCCCAGTTTGGTTTCCAATTTACCTGACAAAAAGTAGAGTCGTTCAATGAAATTGTATGTGTAATAGAATTGTGAGAAACCTATGTAGAGGCCGTGCTTTTATTGGAATGTAAACTATAGTTAATAGCATATTTTTTGTTATCGTGTTCAAAAACCTATTAATTTAGAATCGATGACTATGTAGTAATAAATTCAAAAATAAATTACGAGTCTTGAACACTTTAAACTAGGTACTTCTTGTTATTCGACAAAAATCTTAATTCTAAACTTTTGTTCATTCCAGATATAAAGCATTTATTTAGATGAAAGGACGCACTCAAAGCTTATTTACCACCCTTAAGACTAATTACAGTAGTTAAAGAAGTCTAATTTAGAGTTAATGCAACGACTATATATTTGAGTGTAAATGACTTTTAAATCATCACCAGTCACTGAAGACGTCTTTGGTTGAACATTCAGATTTTTATTTCCCGTTTTCCATTATTCTAAAGAGCAGTTGAGCCACAGGACAAGTCGGCTATACGAACCACAGATACGAACCAATAATAGTATCTTTAAAATATACTCTCAGATAGGTCTAACTTTTGAACCGAAATTCTATTTTTATGAGTAATATTCCATTAAATGTTTTTTAAAATGACGTTCTCTAGTCACGATCTTTAGGATGAACACAGCTCTAATATCATTGCGGTTTATAAAATATATACAAGTTATGATATATTTCAAGATAGGAGGCACTTATCTTCGCGGATCATCTCACGACTTAAGTCATGACTAAGTCTTTTAATAACAATGCTAATATATACTTTAAGCATTAATTAGTCTCCAACATGTTTTGTTCTAGCACTTAAGCTTTAATTGGAGCCTCTTTTTGTAGGAAGCTCCATTCGTCTTGCGAAGTTTAATGGCGGTTTCGGTCACGATTTACAGAAATAAAACGGTTTTTTTCGAAGTTATTGATTGCCATTTCAAATGACGTGTTCGAATTGATTTAGTAGATTTTTTGTATTGTGATTAGAGCACAATAGGGAAGTGTATTTTAGACGCTATTAATTATACGAAAGATACTCTACAATATTTCTTACTATAGAAATAAATAAAATGATTTAATAGAATTATGGGTCAGCTTAATTACCTACTAGTTGCATTTAAATATTATGCTAATTTATCAATTACATTTTGAATGTAACATGAGTTTGTTTTTAAATATTTTTTTAGTGATAAGTAGATACTTACACATTTATAGATTTTTTTATTGCTAATATTTGTGAAAATAAAGAAAGTTGTAGAGAACATTATAAATGTAAAAATCTTAATAAAAAAACTCACCGATAACTACACAATACAGAACACACAATAGAACCAATGACTTGAACATTTTGACTAAAATATTAATTGGTTGGTATTATAATTATCGCAATTTCGAAGTAACGGGCACTTGCGCGGGCGACGGATGCCTGCTGACGAGTGATGCGCGGGCGCACAGAACCGGAATAAAAATGTTAGGTCCCGCGTTCACTGGGGCCGTTGCTTGTCCCATCCCACTGGATAGACACCTACAGCTTTTCTCTTACTACTAGGGCTGTCAAACCCAGTCAAAGGACTAGTATATTTATATAAGACTATTTTACGAGAAATGTGTCTAATACAACTGTGGATAATATGTGGATACTTGTTCCTAAATTCACATCAATTAGGCAATTCAAATTGGACGGCATTGTTAAGACGCTTATGTTTTATATGCTGGATTATGTTTATTAACAGATACAGATTTAAGTTTAAAGCATTAAGTATCACACTATGCTCTCCATTAAAAATTATAAAAGTCTTAAAAAGATTACAACGTATCGAGAATGCATATCGTGAGATTATTTATAACCAGCGAAATTTGTTAAAAACTCGAGAAAGCATTTGGTGACACGAACTCTTTCTTTTTTCTTTTCTTTTTGTCTTTGACGTGAGCTTGAGCGTGAGCCTGTATCTCAGTTGATGAGAAGTCATAGTAAGGTCAGAATCGCATTGGAATAGTGTAAACAGCAATATTGAATTTTCACAGGAATTCACAAGATTGTCAGTCTTTCAGTGGTTGAGGGGTCTGGGTGGAAACGAGCTTCTCCCGTCCAGGACCACTGAAGGAAACTTGAACCACTCCCTTAGTGGTTGAAGTTTCTTTTTTAGATTGACTTCTGCAGGTTGTCGCTGATCATATTTCCTGCGTCTCCGGGTTTTTCAGAAGGCTACCTTGGGAGTCCTCAAGGCTGTAAGTCGAACGTTCTTAGGAGATTACTGGGCGACCGAGCATCTCCCTCCTGGGAGTTTCTCGACCGTCTAGCGCCCCTAGGAAGTCCGAATCGGAGGGGATGTGGTCGAGGGTTGAGGGAAATCATATATTAACTATCGTAGCGCAATAATGTTGTGTATACTAATATTACAGCAACACTCAGGTAGGGCGCAGCGAAGTAGCCGCTTGAATTTGGAGCTCCCAAACTGAAATATATTAGTATATACCTCCACCTTACAGGAGACCACAGGCAAATAACATTACATTTTTGTTGTGTTCTGCTTCTGTAGATTAGAAGGTTGCCAGAGTTTCATTGGAGTAGGGAAGGGGACTAGAGTTGGCAGCGCGCGAGTATCACGTCAGTAACTGCATACCACCAGGCAAGCCGTATTATCCACAGCATAGATATTATTACTTACGTTAATAGAATGGCGTTGAAATGAATCGGGCGAGACCAAAAGCGAAATGCACCAATCGACCTCCGATGCTGCACAGCTGGATCGAGAAGTTCCACAAGGGAACACCTTGGGTCCTATTCTTTTAAAATTTTATCTATAGTAACGATGTGACTTCCTGTCTTAAGAACTGCAATTTTCATATGTACGCAGATGACTTGCAATTTTACATATCTTTTCACTGCTGTTCGAATGCTGAATGTGGATTTGGAGGGAATCAATGTGTGGGCAAGTCGAAGTTGTTTAATTCTGAACCCATCTAAATCAAAATTTCGATGGAATTAATGTTTTTAAACCCTAACATTGAAATAAGAGACACTGTCATTGAACGGCTTAGTGAGGCCAGAAACCTCGGTGTTTTAATGGACAGCAGATTGAGCTTTCATAATCGTTTAAAAATTGTTTTTATCGGCTGCGGGTCCTGTATCAAGTCCGTGACTGTTTAGATGTCAAAATTAGAATAAAACTGTGTGAGATATTGGTTCTATCCAAACTAAACTATGCGGATACAGTCATTGGTGAATGTTTGTTTCGATACAACAGACAACTGATACAGCGTGTTCAGAATGCCTGTCCATTCTGTTTAACTATCCCTCGCAAAGCACATGTTACCCTTTCTCAATCGCAGAATTCTCATTAATATGCAGTCCAGGCGGGAGCAACATTTTGCTTGTCTCTTATTTGGAGTTATTCGGAACAGATCTCTGTCTTACCTATTTAATAAATTGAAGTTTTCTCAACGTCCCACCAGGGCGGCGATTCGACTGTTTTTCCCAAGTCATAGAACGGTAGCGTTTCGTGTTTTGTAACAGTTTCCGTTATTCTGCCACTAAGTGTTGGAATAATATTCCTCCACCTATAAAGTTATGCCACTCTGTTGGATCATTTAAAGTCAACTATAAAAATTATCTTATATCAGAGCAAAAATTACGTCCGTAATTAGCATCATAATTTGCTTTCTAAAGCCAACCCTGCACTCCGTTTAACCGAAGGTATGTCTGAGTTTTTGTTTCGTATATGTATAGCCTAAATATTTTTTTTTTTATGTTACGAGATGGCAAACAAGCTTGCCACCTGATGTTAAGTGGTCACTGCCGCCTATAGACACTTGCAATATTAAGTGTAAATCACTTAACACCGCAAGTGCGATTGCCATCCTGGGGACTAAGATGATATGCCCTCCATGCCCAGTAATTACACTGGCTACCTTTCCCTTCTATCCGAAACACAGCGAACTGCTTCACGGCAGAAATAAGAAAGGCGGTGGTACCTACCCAGACGACCCTACATATGGGTCTACCACCTAGTAGTCTTATTTTTATTGAGGCCATTATGTATGTATTGATATGTTTTTTTTAAAAGCTTGTTTATTTATTTTATAATTATCATTATTTATGTTATACCTACATAAATAACGATAGATTTATAAATGAGTACAATTAGTATTTATCAATGAAAGATTTATTAGTATTTATTTTGCACGCAGTCCGCAGTGTACGGAAGACCAGCGTCGAGTGAGTATCCTACATGCTTGACATTTTATGCTGAGTAAATGCCTTTTTGGTGTCTTCAGAATTGTACGCACTTGTAATAGGGGTTAAAGTATGAAATAGCCGTTTTTTTCCTCATTATTCATTAGTGTATAATTTCTTTTATACAATAGCTATTTCCATTATTCTTTTTTTATTTTAAACTTCATCACAAGGACTTACATTTATGTATAAAAAAATATTCTTTTTTTTATTTTTTTCATTAGTAATACATCTTCAAAAACAGCTCGTCCTAAGAGGTGCTGGTTTCCGTTACAAAAATATGAATACATTTTTACAGGTATTAATTCTCAATTTTTTTCTCTAAGTATCCTATAGCTTAATGTTGTCTAATATATTCACAAAATTATACGAAATTTAGATTTGTGGTTCCTTAAAAAAATATATTAAATATATTTGTATGGAAAAATGAATTTTCGTTAAATTCTGCATACAAAACGGCCATTTCATACTTAAACCCCTAATATAATGTATATCAATGTATTACGTAGATATTGTGACACTGAATAAACAATTTTTCTTTCTTTCTTTCTTCTTCAATATGCGAGTAATGTTAATAGTTTTGCACTATGCCCAGCCGGAAAGTTGCTGTCTTTTGAAACTGACTGACAGGCCAACCAGCGTGCACATGAAATGGTCTTATCTATCTATCTCGCTCTGATATATGTGCTAGTATGCTCTTTCTATTTCACATTGCCGATCTAGTTTTTTATATCTATGGTTAAAAGAATTACTGTGATTCGACAGTCCCATGGTTTCCAAGGATTCCGAATGAAGCTCAGGTCTGCCTTCAGCCTACTATCGAGTGAGATGTCGGCCAAGCGTTTTATTTTATTACTTATTAGTTGTGTCGGGGCTTTTTGCGTCACTGCGACATATACCTAAAGGTCTATTGTGATTAGCCTGCAAGTAAATCCTATTAAGGCTTTTCATGTACTCCTTTTAAAAGCCCTTTAGCAGGGAATTATCTTACTAAAAATCGGGAGTGGTCTTCCTTTGACTTTCTCGTATACCAGAACGACTCAAAAATTTATAGAAACCTTATTTTTGATGTCGTACATGCATGTTAAATTTTGGTCACCCATCCGAGTACCGACCACGCACTTGGTTGCTTACTTTCGTGATCGACGACTCAAAAGTTTATAGAAATCTTATATTTTGATGTTGTACATGCATGTTAAATTTGGTTGCAATGAGTTAAAGCATACTCGTGTTATCGTGCTAACGCACAGACACACATATTATACATACATAATTCCAAAAAAACCTATTTTTGGAATGCGTCAGGGAGGTCCAAAAAGTCGATTACAATTTCGTTTACAAGACTTCCTCTATACTACGTATCAGTACTGCCGTCGTAAATGAAAACACAGTAACTTCAGTTGCTGTGTTTATACTTGTTTTGGTTATTTGAAACCAGGAAGCCGAGTTCTATTTGGGAAAATTTTCGATTTGTCTTTACGATTGATAGATACGAGAAAGTAAAAATGATAACATTCTCAGCCTGCATTGTTTTGAAGTCACCTGAGTCGAGAAAATGTCTCTCCATATGGCGGTTTTTTTTTGTGAATGAGATATTCAAAAAAGCACAGGCCAAGAGCTTCGCAGTTAAGTTTAAAAATCAAATACATCATAATGCTATTGAATACAGACAGCCTTCGTGGGGTGGTCAGTAAAGCGTTACTTATAACCTCAAGAAACGTTTTTCTATATCGCATACGCCACAATTACGCAATATGAAGAAGATTTGATCGCATTTTGTTAGTGACACATGCTCATAAAATACACTGGCCCACAAAAAACCTCAATATCTGCCATAATACGAGTATTATGAAAGTTATCACAATTTTTTATAATAGATCCCCTTTTTTTCGGCCCAAAGTGTATTAATCGTACTCGCATATTCTATACTATTATAGAGGAAAGATTTTGATTGTTTGTTTGCTTTGAATAGGCTCCGAAACAACTGAAACGATTTTGATGAAATTTGGTATGGAGATATTCTGAGACCACAGGATACTTTTTAACATTAACGCGAAGCTGCCGGCGACCGCTAGTCTATAATAAAGAAGCCCTGAATTGAATCAGGGAGACTATAAATGTCATGCTGTCATCACAGTATTTCCTACTAGATCTTATGTTGAGAGTTTCTCTCGAGTTCTTGTTGTAAAAACACGTGTTGAGAGACTCCATTTTTAACTCTAATCAACCGTACAATTTTTGTTACTTTAGTTAAATTTTCACTTTACATTGGCAAAATGCGTAGGTTGTAAGTATCGCGACCTCATTAATTAAGAACAGAATATAATAGACCTTATGTTTTGAAGCGTGTGAATGTTACAAGCGCCAATAGGCAATGAAAAGGTTACACAAAAATATTCTCCTGGAAACCTCAATTTTTTTACAAGATTGTTTTAACTAAGTAATATATGTATCAACAAAATGGATTCAGTATATATAGATGTATATTTTAACAATGATTTTATAGCATTGATGACAACACAAGAGATTAACATTATGAGATAAACAATAATAGTATATATAGGAAAAAAAAAAGTTTTTGTGCTGGAATGGGCCGTCTTAAAGGCAAAGTAGCGACTCGGTCTTGGTAAGATAAATTTGGTTTTTCTCAACTATCTACTATTTATAGACGAACAAATTTTATTATACTATAATTAATAAAAGTGACATTTCTAGAGAAATTATGATATGACAAGCAAAGCTGCTTATTATCTATTTCTGGCGTCAATCAGATATAGGGTTCCTGTCTTTTATTCTATGTAATGATCATTCTAAAAAAGTTATATAAGTATTTTAATAGTATTACGAAAAATACTAGAAATTTACATGTACTTGCGAAAGTGGTTTCAACGTATCACCCGACTCTGTTTGCGCTGCACGTACATTTATTTTAACTAGAACTAGTGCCTAATGTATATTATTAAACAATTTTCTCCTGCCTTCATGTGTATTTGTAGCAATATTTCGTTCCTAAGCTACATTTAAAAAACAACCGTAGAAAATAGATTGTGTTGTAATTCGAGTTGCCCAATCGAGAGATAAATATAAATTATTTTTAAATGACAAAAAAACCGCCATCAAAACTAAAAGTTAAGAAAAAAAATGTTTTGTTTAAAAAAATTGAAATTTGATTTTTAGTGTTGTAAGTAAAGAATTTTTCAGCAAACGATCTCGAGATCTATTAGACAAATCAGTAATAAAAAGAAAACGATATCATCGATTTAAATTAAATACGTATTATTGGGGAAACCTCAAAAACTACTCGTCATAATATCGCTCAAATTTTAACGGGACCACATGACAAGCACTAGTACCCGCTGTGTAAGTTTTTTCGTTTAAAATACGCAACTATTGTAGTTGCGTTGAGAGCTCGATTTGTATAGGAAACGTGAAAGCGCCCCTAGCGGGAAGAAGCTAAAACCATGTTTCCCATACAAATTGAACAAAACACAAAACAGAAAAATCTCAAAATTGTACCGTGTGTGTGTGTGTGTGCGTGTGTGTGTGTGTGTGTGTGTGTGTGTGTGTGTGTGTGTGTGTGTGTGTGTGTGTGGTGTGTGTGTGTGTGTATGTGTAAAGTGTACCTATGTGCTTACATATTATTCAACATTTTAAAGATTTCAACACTCCTTCCGTATTTTCATAATTCAAAGTCTTCAGCCAATTTGTTATTGTTATTACACAATCACGGTATGTTTTTGGATAAATATTAAGTTTCTTATTTGTGTTGTTATACAAGAGTCCTGACATTATATAGTATTGTTTACTGGCAAAGTATGTTTTACACTTTTGTTTGGGAATAATAATGTGTGTCCACTTGAAGAAGTATCTTATTAAGTTATGAATTAATACAATGCCACACTCGTATACACGTCGCACTTTGAAATCAAATTACTTATCTCGATAAAAACTATCGTATAGTCTAATTTGGACCAAGCAAAAGTCAATTACCAAATTGCAATAAAATCGGTTTAGCAGTTTTTTTTTATTATAAAAAGGTCGAACAAATGACTCCATTCCACTTGATGAAGTCCACATGCGAAGGTAGCTAGCGCGAGAGATAAACCGCCATGTTTAATAGTTTAAATTAATAGATCTCGAGATCATTTCCTGAAAAATTCTATACTTACAACACTAAAAATCAGAATGGTCTTTGGGACCGACCTCAAAAAAAAAATACCGCCTTGCCTTGCCGACCTCCAAGTTTCCGCGATAACGCATAAAATAATCTGTTATTTTTTATATTATTGTTAAAGTACCTAAGTAAAGAAAGTTCTCGTTCTCTTGCACTACATTTGTAAATGATGACAGATGAATGAAATTGAGTTCTGAACGTCGATGGGACGAACGTGGACAGTAGGAACAGTTCATATGGGAAAATTAAAAAGTTTGTTTTTACTGTTTTTCTCCGCAATTTTTCCATATTTTCTCACCATTTCAACTTTCCCTGAACCTCCACAAATATTTTAATTTAAAATTATCCAAATCAGTTCAGCCGTTTTCGAGTTTTAGCTTTACTAACGAACAGCAATTCATTTTATAATTATGTAGATTAAAATACTTTCATTGATTTACAAGTAGAGATAACAATATGTTTAAATGAAAAAAATATTTAGCTTTCGTCGTCGACAACCCTTACAAGATTAAAATTAGGCGAATAATTATATTTAGATGAAACATATTTAGATGTAATCTTGTTAAGATTACATCTAAATATTCACAGATTTCTTAGCAAGAATTTTTGTAGATAACAATTAGACAAAAATTCATCCACTAGATAAGTGAACGTTATTGTCGCTGAACTGTTGAATCATGAAGATTTCGACTTTATTTTTTCTCACTTTAGAATTATTATGAAGTAACGTTTTTGTTTCTTAATTGAAAATAGTTTCATTGTGAAATGTGTCTTACATTGTAATCTTAGATAATAAGAACTGAACAATAAGTCAAGTGGACATCACTTATTACTGAAAATGCAGTAATTTTGCTGCTTGTCTACAAAATACATATTGCATGAGACGAGAAGCTAGATACTGCTAGGAAGGAAATTAAGCAATGATATCTATACGCAAGCGAATTCTATGCTCCCATCTCCTAGTACTTGCCATTAATATTCAAAAGCACGAACTGAAAGTACGTGAAAGTCTATCCATGAACAGTCACAGCTTTCTGCTTTTCCCATATAAAATATTGCCTTTGGAATATAACTAACCACTTCCATATATTGAATGGTTTACAGACCGCATATAAATACTGAAAGCTCAAAATCTAATTTAGATATGCTAATTCAACTCTCAGTACGTCCATGAAATGATTATGATAAATGGAATACTGTTATTAAAAGAATATTTAGATACAGAGAGATTGTAGAAAACACTGTCTTATTTTACAATCTTACGGAATGGAAATAAAGTTCAATAATCAAACTGCTAAAACTGAACAACAAAAATATTTTCAATTGAGTTGAGATTGTGACTTACAATTTCACAAGATACGGTAACGTAGAACCTACCTCATTTTACGGCAAAGGTCTAGAAGATTCTTGCATTATCTAAAGGGTAAGAATCTTCGTCAGGTCACATCAATCGTTACACTTTAAGAACTCTGTAGTAGTTAACTCAATTATCTCTACATCTAAATTTTTCTTGGTTGGTAATTAACGTAACTTTGTTCTGCTTCCCTCGGTCCTCTATCGTAAATTTTTTCCTACTTGTATTACCTACAAAAGTTTGGTTGTCCTCTTTGCCGCGCATTTAGTGTGTATATTGTGGATATATTCAGATAAACTCTTTGCCACGAGTCTTTTCTATTGGTAGATTATGTTGTGGAGATTGTCAGAGTAATTCCCAATGAAGAACGGAAAAAAAGGATTGATGGTGAAGTCAAAAATAGAGATTGTCAGAGCAATTAAATTATCGAAATATTTCCAATTAAGTACTAAAACACAGGATTGATGGTGAAGTGAAACATGTTATAATCACGCTCATAATCCCATAAGCGGTTGAGCAGAGCTTTAGGTAACATTTGGTTACACATAAAGCCACATCTGGCAATATGCTTGCAAGTTTGTCGCATACACAAAAGGGGCATCAAAGCCTAAAGCATCAGTGATCCAATAAACACAAGCCAACAACCAGGACAGACGTTATACTCTCATTTACTCAGCATCAGTTTTTACTTTTGTGTCAAAGAGACATAGCACAAGCAAAGGTTGCACCAGAAGGGCAGCTGCAAGGCCGGATGCTGGGACTTTGACCGCACGAGAGCAATGACCTTCGACTCCTCGTTACTATTCCTAGTGTATTTGCTCCAGCTAATAAACGCGATTAAGTGCCTTTTACGCGGAAAACACGTTTATTTCTACATAAGGTTCAAATTTTAATTTATGGCTAAAATTTTGAGATAAGTTTAAACCCTAGTTCTATATCTACTATTTAGAAAAAAATAAGTCTATTAAAATAAGATAAGTCTATAAGAAATCTATTAAAAATATCAAATGTGAAGATAGCTGGTGCGATAGATAAACCGCCGCGCTAGCCACCCTCGCCTTGCTGACCTGCAAGGTTCTTCTTCACGCCTCTTTTGAATGACCCAGGATTGTACGAAGGAGGGAACACGTGTGCAGGCAGTAAATTCCATTTCTTGAATTGCTTCCTGCAAATTAAATGGCATAATAGGTATATAATCTCTCCTTCCCTCTAGTAGCTGAAATGTTTTAGAGAGAGTCGTAGTTGTTGGCTTTTGTGCAAAGTTGACAGACTGGCAACTTGTTACTAGTTTGAGGCATTTCTGCCAGATGTGGCTTGATGTATAATGAAATGGTATCTAAATATCTACTCAAACCCCTTTCGGGACTATGAGCACGATTGTCTCTTGTGAAAACGCCCAAGATGTAATCTGAATGAGACAATTTTTTCACTAATTTATAGTATCTAGTACATATACGTAATATCAAATGAAAAGTATTGACCAGTGTAATTGATCCCTGTTGAACCTTAGTCTGTTTATATTGCACTCGTCTCTTTGTTTTTACGCAGTTACTTCAATTATGTTTTTGTATGCGACAAAGTCTTTTTATTGTCGCACACAATCGTGATAACTGCTTCCAATAACAAGGAGGTCATTTGACAGGAAGACTTGATCAAGTTCAAGGTCACTTCGGCACAGATATTTATGAAGTAAATTGCAATGACAACGTGTGTAACATTTGATAACATAATTCACGTATTTTCCGATTCAATTTGGAATGCCCCACTGGAATCTTACAGATAGGATATTGCCTACTCCGCCAGATAAAATTTGACGAGTATCTGGCAATAAATAATTTAGATAGAGCTTTTGAAGAATAATATAATTATTTGTGCTTTTAACTCTTTTTTTTTTAAATTACCAACTATTCTGAACAGTATTCTGTTTTTGAACCACTCGATGACTATATCC
The DNA here is from genome assembly GCA_955850985.1 of Elophila nymphaeata. Classification (NCBI taxonomy): domain Eukaryota; kingdom Metazoa; phylum Arthropoda; class Insecta; order Lepidoptera; family Crambidae; genus Elophila; species Elophila nymphaeata. The sequence continues at coordinate 23,114,161 of OY039067.1, forward strand.
ACGTCAAGCCCTCGAACCTAGCCGCAAAATAAATATCATAAATTGACTGTTATGTTATGAGTGTTGTTGGTGTTATTGACGACGATAAGGGCTGGTGATCTTGGCCATACTCAGTGGAGCATCCCGCGCTTTCATAATACACACACAGAAAACGAAAAATCCATTGATTTTTCTTAACAAGATGTTACTTTTCTAATATGAATATTTAAATAATCAAAAAATCTACACGATGGATGAAGTTTTTTGAAAATAGCTCAAATAGTTTCCGAGCTATGTCACTTTTACTAGTAGAAGTATGTTTTTTTAATATACGAAAATACATACATTTTTTAATGCCCTAATACTTATTGTTGGATTACGCGTGATGATCATTAGAAAATTGATTGTTACCCCTTAGATATCGTCCTATAAAGGCCGGCCGCTTGCCTACCACTAAGGCACAGGCTGGCCGCTTGCCTGACGCAATCCTTCTCGGGAATGCCATTGTGGGTTGCTTACTGGCCACCGCGTGAGTGAGCCTTTCAGAAACTCCCTCAGTCGGCTTTCATGACATGGGATGAGTGAGAATAGTCCAATTAGTGATCGGCAACTACATCGGTAAAAATACGACGAAGTAAAGCTTTTAAAAAGCTTGCGTAAAGGAAAAATGTCTGACCAGATTTGGCGTTAGATTTACACTTCGTTTTTCTATATTACAATAGTAGTTTGTCTTACCATATGAGTAGCAATCAAGCATATTGTAAGCCTGACGGTTAGCGGTACCCATAGCCTAGCCTAACTTTCCAAAACTTGTACTATGAATGAACATTTGCCGTGTAGAATCGTTTTCACGCCATTCTTGAAGAAACAGTTCAGGCAATATATTTTTATTTGATTAGAAATCCCTTGATATTACTTAAAAAAAAAAAAAAACTTACCTTGACTTTATACTTAAGCTTTTAAAGCAAATAGATATCACATAAAAATCTAAAAGGTATCTTTTGTCAATATTAAATTTTGTTTTTCCTTAAGGCGAATATTTGGGCGGAAGGTAAATATTCCTGGAAGGAGGCCTTTATTTATTAAGGAGGCCTTTATTTATTAAAATTAAAAGTGAAAGCAATATCAATTCCAAGAAAACTTTATTAGCAAATCATGCTGCTCTTGGAAATTTTATAAGGTGACTAATTATTATAGCAACGCTCAGAACACGTATTTCTTACCCAAGGGTCCTTCAAAAGAGACGTGAAGAAGCACGTATACTCTCTCCGTAAAATCTGAAATGAAAACTTGAAGATATATAGTGCAGCAGCATTTTGACACAATTTCCGCTAACTATAAGGCGGGAAGGCGTTAGCTTTATAAAGAAGATACATTTTATCTATTTATTAGGACAACCAACACTTTTTAATACAGATAATCAAAATTAAAATAAAAAAAAACAACCTGTAACATAATGACCATTATAACACCGGTTCGACTCATTATGATACAGTTATTTTTCTTAAATACTCGGGAAGGCAAAGGGATCTAACCCATACAAAAAATTTGACTCCTAATAATTTGCAAAAAGCCACAATAAATAGTTTGTTGCCAGAAAAATCTGACGCCACTACTTTATCTTCACTAATGCAATTAATCAAACAACAAGAGTAAAAGCATTAGTGAAGATAAAGTAGTGTATGCAACTGCATATAACACGGGTATTAAAACACTCGTTACTATTATGAAACTCGCTGCGCTCGTTTCATAAACTCACACTCGTGTTTTAATACCCTTCATTATATGACAGTTGCTTAAACTACTATAATAACTATAATAAATATAAAAATACATCTCAATAATTCCTTGCAAATATTTCTTCTTCTAAATGGATGGCGATCGCGACACCATAAAGATTACGCATTTCGCCAATGTCGAGTAAAAATGTTCTTAAAGTAACAGACAATTGTACGGTAGATTGAGTTAAACATGGAGTCTCTTAACACGTGTTTTTACAACAAGAACTCTGGAGAAACTCTGCAAACATTTTATAGATAGATATATATCAACTTAACTAAAGGATAGGTACCTTGTTCAGCCGTAATACGTTTTATAATAATTATGGATATCAGTATTAGAAAGAAAACTCATAATTAATATTTATTTATTTATAATAACCGTACTGTTCTTAACAATAAATACTTCTAAAGTTTTGAAGATTTCTAACACATAAATTCGCAAACTCAATTAAAAACTATTGTTTTTCTTCAGTTGTAGGACATTTCAAGATAATTATAGGTAAAAAATATTCTCAATCAATATTTTTCTTATTTACAATAACAATACTTTTGTTAACAATACTTAGCTTACTAGGGGTTTGCTTTGCAGCCGACGTTTCACGGATAAGTAAGTACCTCAAACATTGTGCGTTACTTGACTCACGATCTCCAATTACTTTAATTGTGGCCTGCCAAGTTTTGATGCCCTGTCAGAATGCATTACTGATATTATAAATGGTGTAAAATTATTAAAGTATTGTAATCGAAGAAAACCTTCAATCAAACTCTCAAATGCTTGTTAATTGTTGAAAAAAATGTTTTTGGTTGAAATGTTGTAGGCAATTAAGCAACACATATTGTATGAAGTTGTGATCATTTTTTATAATTTTTAATGAAACAATAATTAAAATACGCAAAAACTTTGATAAACAGAATTGTAAGGTAGTGTTCACTTTAAAAAAAAGTGGCTATCATTCGTTGTTTTTTGTGTAAAAATCTCGTAAACTTACTCATTATATTAAACTTCTACATAAAAACGTTCTCTATGTTGCAATGCAATGGTGTCTAAAATAAAAAATTCAATGGTGTCCATAATATTTTTTGCTTCAATATCGATCTATATGTCTACCTAATTATCTAATTTTAAATTCGTGGAATAGCATTAGGTAAATCGTTTCAAGGTTTTTATTGATACCAAGTTTCAATGATATTATTTTGCAATAAATATGATTATGTGGTTAAAGATTTCTCAACATGTAATGTGTTTTCAAGTGAATATAGAGAAACTGAATACTCAATAATATAATACGTAAATTCGACTGGAGCTGCGAAGACCAGTGAAAATTCGCCATCGTATTTTTTTAAATTTTGCAGCCTCCTTCTCTTTACTACGCTGACACTTATATGCCACGTGCAAAAACGCGCAATAAACCAATTGATGCTATTGTTATCTACTACGATTCAAGGAAAAGTATGTTTTGAGCGTGCCGCCCTGTCGATAGTAGAGGGTCGACGACATTAACTCTATCTTTAGACTGACTTATTTTAATACTTTAGGATGCAGTACGTCGTCTGGACTAATCGATAACCCTTCCAAGATGAATGGTTGCTGTGACGTCAATTGTTAGTGCGTTATGGTCAAAGTCTCGGGTGCGTATTAAGACTTGCACAGACGAGGGACTTTGGTACGCAGAGTTTTTTAGTCACTCAGAAAAGATCGTTAAGAACTACATTTAAAACTTTAACTCGAGGTAGAACACAGTGCACTAGCCGCTTGAATTTGTAGCAGCACGAACTGGGGTCAAAGTCAAAAGTCAAAGTAACAATTTCTCTATTTATTTAGGTACAATTTGTACACTTACTGGTAGACCCATATGTAGGGTCGTCTGGGTAAGTACCACCGCCTTTCTTATTTCTGCCGTGAAGCAGTTCGCTGTGTTTCGGATTAAAAGGAAAAGTAGCCAGTGTAATTACTGGGCATGGAGGGCATATCATCTTAGTCCCCAGGATGGCAAACGCACTTGCGGTGTTAAGTGATTTACACTTAATACTGCAAGTGTCTATAGGCGGCGGTGATCACTTAACATCAGGTGGGCCGCAAGCTTGTTTGCCATCTCGTAACATAAAAAAAACACTTATGAAAGTCAATTTTGATGCCATCAGTTCAAAAGTCTACCAGGAGGCCTTGTTTTGAGAATAACCGGCAAGAAACTCAACAAGTTTTATCCTCCCTTTACAGTTTTTATAGTTTTGATTTGGAAAGAGTCATAATTCACATGTTGAAGTCATAATAATAATTAATCAAAATAATATAAGTAATAATTAAACTTAAAATAAAAAAAAGTGATTTAAGACGTCGCACCCCCACCTTAAAGAAGACCACAGTCATATCACATTACATTTTTGTGGAGTTGTGTTGCTGTTGGTAAGGTTGAGGTTGCCAGAACTCCACGGGGTAGATAAGGGGACTAGGGTTGGCACGCGCGAGTGTCACATCAGTGTTGGAAGCGTCTATAGGCTACGGTCACGGTAATGTTATCTAAACAGTATTGTGACTCGGCTCTATCCTTGAAATAACTGCCTACGGCCGAGCGGGGCGTTAAACACGCGATAGGGCTGCGCCCGCCTACAGTATTTTAATTTCATCTACATAATTGAGTTTCTTTCAGGAAATTACATATTATTTTCAACAAACAAAATACTTTTTTTTTAAACTCCGCATAAAAACATCGCCCTTTTTTAAAGCATTCGCGATTGGGTGCCCACCGAGTGCACACCGAACTCGAGACGCGTAGGTATGAAGCGCTTTCCGACCCTTTGTATGAAGATAGAATACTGTATAGATAATATTACCGTGCTATGGTGGCTGTTTACCATCATGTCTATGCATGGCATAACGCATACGAATGATTTAAAGTATCGCGTACAAAAAGTCTCCCAAACAACCAAGAACATCGACTTTAACTAAATCACAATATAAGCTTAGAAAATTTGTTTCCATAGCACCTACCTCACTAAACTACCGAGAACGAATGTTCGCACATAGGTGTTCGATTCACAGGTTCAATCCGAGCCAAGATGCCGACGGACGTTTTTCAATGGTTCGGTGACTTGGACAAAAGTGCCTTGTCTGCGCAGGCCGTAAATAAACCACGGTCAAATTATTCGCTATCTCCAGACAACGTGGGAGCGAGATAGAAATATTTTCGATACGTACGGAACATTATTTGTCTTGATCTTTCCACTTTTAAGATGACTCGCGAACTTAGGGATAGGCGCATTAGTGGTCAGTTTTTCAGTGTATTGTATAGCATTACCTGCTCTTATCATTAAAAAAAAAGTCATCCACACAGACCACGTCGTTGGTCAACCTGAGGGAGCAGAATGTGAGCGTGGAACGCAATCAAACGCGTGGCCTATAGGCTTATTCCCTAACTTTTTTGACAGTTGAAAGTGATGATCACCGAGTGAATTACACATCCATTACTGTTTTACACGACATGCTATTATGGCACTTGTCGCGTAAAACAGCAATGGGTACGTAATTAGCTCAGTGATCATCACTTTCAACTGTCAAAAAAAGATAGCGAATAGCCTGACCGCCTTCTGTCTGATAAATCCCAAAGGCTTCTTCCTGACCAGCTTGGCTCATTTGCTTTTCGGTACCGAAGCAGCAAAGTTCCATGCATTCAGTAAGTCAGGGTACCGAAAGGAAAATGCGCCGAGCAGGTTAGGAAGAGGCCTTGAATAGGCTTTATTAACAAACAGAGTCAATAATTTAGATGCGCATAAAGATAAAATAGAGATGAACTACAACATAACATCTTTATCGTATTACGTCTTACGGCGACAACAAAACATTTCTTGGATATTTACTTAAATATCAAAATAAGTTGTTTATTTTAATAAACAATAACATGCAGAATCGAGCGTTTACGCGGCCGATTATCTATATATGTATTAAGGATGTTAAGCGTTTAGCGCAACGAAGTCTTCAGTTTGATAAGTACGAGCATTTACAAGATATTACGAACCCACAACTGGCGATATGACCTCTTTCCATCAAGCCACACATCAGAACAATTTGAAATGATTTCTGCGGCCTATTTTATGCTGATGAAAAAAAAAATTATGTCTTATTCAAATAAAACTTTATTCTAAAATTGAGAGAACATATTCTTCTCTTAAATTAGATCACTGGTTTTTTCAAATATATTAACTGCCGGAAATAACAATGTCCCAAGTCTTAATTATTAAATATTTATAGTTTGGTTTTAATTTTGGTTTTACTACCTAGTATCTAATTAAAAAAAAATGAAAATTTTCTTTTAAGTACTACCATTTTATTAGAAAAATAGTCCGTTACAATAAGTTTTTTATATGATTATATTTTGAGCCATATCGGATATTTACAGCGTCGAAATTGACAGTAAACGGAAAATTTTCAATATTTTGCTCAGATATTTTGTTATAATTTACAAATACTCTTACAACTATTTGCTCAAGAATATTATCTAGAAGTTTTTATAATATTTACATTTGTAGGACACGAGTTCATAGCAATTAAAGAAAGCTGAAAAAGGACCGATTTTCAATAATACGTAAACGCTCGTAACGCTCTTATATAATAAATCTGAAGTGTTTGTTTGTTTTGTTGAACGCCCTAATCTCAGGAACTACTGATTAAAATTGAAAAAATATTTTTGTGTTGAATAGTCCATTTCTCGAGGAAGGCTATAAGTTAAGTATACTTGTTTAAGAAAAAAAGTGTCGTGCGGAGCGATAGTAAGCAAATAAAATATTATTGTAGAGAGATTATTACTAGAAAAAGATCTTCCAAATATAGAAGTGCTGAAGTTTTTTTTATTTACAAAAAGGTTTTTTTTTGTAAATAAAAAAAGCTTCAGCGTATGTTGCCATTCCAATTGTGACCGAAGCATTCAAGGGTTCTGCATTGGTTCTGCATAGACACTTGGATGACAGCTGCGAGGAGATTTTGAATTTTCGCAATATAGAGACGTCAGTCCAAAATGCTGTCCAAGGGATACGGAGCATCCTTTTCCAACACATCTCAAATGCATCAAATTGAGGCATGTAAGTAGTACCTACCTCAAAATAGTGTCAGATTGTCGGTCAGGCGGCCGAGTAAATAAAAGGGGCATCAAACTCAAAAAGTAACTAAACCCAGTGGCGACCTTGACTAAAACTTTAACCTTTAATGGACCATCAAACACCAGCCGAAAAATAGAATAGTCTGTCTGGCTTCAGAGAATAACAATTCTGAGCAGTGTGGGTAAATCCTAAAAACATCCTAGGATAAAATGCTATACGAGTATAGATACCCACCCGTTGGCTAGAAACCCTGGAATATGAGAATATAAAAAAAATGTGTCATTGATCTGATGTCTTTTTATGATAATAAAATGTTTAAAAATCCGTTGCCGCCTGTGTTATAACTACAAGCAAATAGAAGACTTCGCCATGTAAACGCTCCGATGCTATAGGAGTTACATATTTTATAATACTCCAATAATTTAGATACTAGTAAACTTTACTTTATTTTCTTATCATAATAAATTGTTATATAATACAATTTATTAATGTATTATTTTATTATAATACCCTTGTGTCTAGTGACTTGCAACTCGACGACTTTGCGCCTGTTTTGCGTCACATAAAAAAGACGTAGGTACCCAATAGGCAGCTTAGGGCACCGTGAAGTGTGAAAGTCAATTTGTTTTACACAAGCTAGGTACTAAAGAATAAAACAACTAGCCTTAGACGACTATAATATTGATTATTATTGATTGGGGCCTTGTAATAGATGTCAAGCTTTCAATACACAAAAATAGGTGTATTAATATTACGAAAAGGTACCTACAGCTTTTGTTGGGGTTGAGAGCCAGCAACAGTTACCAACGTAAGTAAAATACAATAGGTACCTATAGCAGGTACAGCTTGCAGTTTCTTCTTACCTCAGACAGTTATTGTATTCTCTTTGCCTCAGACCATAGTTGGTCTGAGATAGTTAACATCAAGATAAACCTTGCGCAGAGACATATTCATAAGTCGAATATCACTGTATTCCTAATATAAGGCCAGGTACAAATTAACACCATAAAGATCACATATCTTACGTTTCGTACCTAATATTAATTCACATATTTTAAGTGTATTTTTAACATTAATAGGTCACAAGCACTTGCATGTGTCATGGTCACAGAAAAACGTTCGTCCGTGACCATGGTGCATGCAACTGCGCCCAAATATTGGAAAATAAAAAAAAAACATACGTCTAGTTGCATGGTATGAATTCCATTTCTCGCATTTCAACCTATTTTTTGTGACTGTTACATTTCGATTCAATTGTTTCATTTTATTCATTTTTTATATCCATTTGCGAACAAATAGCGAAAGTTAAAAATGTAAAGATGAGTAGTGAGCAAAGAAAAGAATACCTAAGTAGTTTGCCATGGTTTAGATGTCCGAATAATTTTAGTAAAAATACAAGAAGTGTCGATATTACATTTATAAACGATGAAAATGATGGAATACAAGAATTACAGCAGACTAGCTTCCGAAAAATTGGAGAGAATTCACATTTAACACCATTTTGGTGGACAACTAAAAGAAATGTATAAGTACTTTTATATTGTTATGCAGAGCGTTACGCGTTACCTCCTGGCACAGGCAAAGTTTTGCCCAGAAGGAGGCTCCGTCAGCTAGAGTTAAGGTTTTTCTAATAAGAAATAAAGAATTTTAACTATGTGAAAAACTAAACAAATGTTCGTGTTCGTCACTCAAACATTTGTCAATACCTTAAAAAATATCCTGACGATATGTAAGTTAGTGGTAGTAGGTAGCCCTTAGCACCCATTACTGGGTATCAAACACCTCTTGTTCTGCAGTCTACACGTTTTTGAAATTAAAATACGTTACGTGAATCTTTAGAATCAATTATATGAGTAAGATCACGCAGAGTATGACCAATTAACTATTTTTATAACTTAAAGATTCTTAGATAACTGGATATCATTTATCAATAGTTTTCCGGATTGCTCTGCTGTGATGTCCATTTATCACTGTACTGATTTTATGAGAAATATTGTACCTATAAATTTATTGTCTATACTTTACGTCTATTTGATATGAAGTCATAGTTTCCCGCTTGATGTCTGTTTTTGTGCCCTTTTAAAACTATGGTAATTAACTACTCGATTCATGAAGGAACAAAGTTAACTTCTCAATATAATTAATGTAAAATAAACAAAAATATTTTTAAAATTAGAAAATACACCGACAATTAAATCCAACCCAGAATCTTCCGCAATCCAGGCGGCTGCGTTAACCAAAACGCAATCGAAGGCGAAAGCGTAATAGTAACATTGTTTCAACAAATCTTTGAAATTTGCGCTTCTAAGGTCCTAAAGAAATATATTTGCAAAAATTTGACTTATATTATGGAATTATTACTACGTTATAAGATGTTACAATGTGTTTTCAATAAAATAAACAATTATCAGTGCGTACTTCCGCCGACACAAAAAGAGGTTTTGCGGCAGCATTGTACTCAGCTTGATTGGCACTTGCTAATAAAAGTTAGCTATTATGCATCTACTTTTTTATCCAAAAATAATATAACAACAGATGGGATTTTCCTGCAAATTTTCATCAAAACATATTATTGGATTAACGTATTTTTGTTGTGATGACACATAATTGGAATCTCATTATCTCTGTCATGGTGTGTTTGCTTTACTTTTTTAACAAAAAAATTAATCTCACGACTCTTACATATGAGTAACAATGAGAGAGGCAGATAGCCCGCGTCATGGGGAAGTACACATACCTCCAACTTACAGAAGCCTGTATATAAAAGTAAACACATAACCTGACAGGCCTAAGTTCACTAGTTACAATTACATCAATTGAAACTCAGTAACAACAACCATCATCATTGGCCTGTCCTGCTCACAATCTTATAATGTCTTCTACCACTCTTTCGATCAGCCGTCATCTCAACCATTAACACAATTCTTTGGCATATTATCTGTTACACAGACTATCCATCTTTTCTACAATTTTCCTTTCCCTCTATGTCCATCCACATTCTCATTACTTTCTTTGTTAAATGCTCATTATTTCTTCTCATTAAATGCCATGCCAATTGAAGCGTCGGTGGCGTAGTGCGTAAGAGCGTCGTCTCCCACCCGGGAGGTACTGGTTCGATCCCCGCCACGTACCAATGTGTTTTCAAATTTTGAATTCATATGTACGCTTAATCGACGCTTTTACGGTGAAGGAAAACATCGTGAGGAAACCTGCACACACATATGATGAAATTCTTAGGTGTGTGTGAAGTCGACCAACCCGCACTTGGCCAGCGTGGTTGACTAAGGCCTAATCGCCCATAATGTGGGGTAGGCTCGAGCCCCTCGGTGGGGACATTATATGAGCTGTTGATGATGATGCCAATCTGTTACTTCTCAGTCTTTCAGCCACTGGTGCTACTTTCAAATATCGTCTAATCTGCTACAAACCAATTGTGTCCAATGTGTGTCAAACAATTCTATTGTAATCGATTCGAGGCAAACGTGAATTACCAGACTTGGACCCTGGTCATCTCAGTCCCAGATATCTCGGGTTCTATCCCGTGGGGTCAGTTTGGTTGGCAATAGGACTCATTATTAATCCGTTTGAGAAGCTACTACCATTTTATGAAAGTCGATGACCATAACAATAGTGTTGGGGCCTTTTTTTAATGAAAAACCATCGGTACCTTTCAGCCCTTTGTGGGTACGTTTCGGGAACGGCGCATAGTGTACGCCTCGTCTCCGAAAAGTCTCCGCTATGCCCGACCTAATAGCAGGTCGGGCTTCGCCTGAGAAGTTTTACCCTAGGGCACTAGGGCAATCCCCAGAGGGGGTAGGGGGGGCTCGGATGTGCACATGGGGAGCCACTCCATGTGCAGGTCTCACTTTAGGGCTGGAGAAGACTGACGGGCGTTGCCGCCCGCCTTCTCCTGCCCGTCTGTCTACGCCGGGTGGGAGCGGCTAGAGGATCGCTCTCCCGCTCCCTCTCCACGGCCTCCTTCTGCGAGTTCACCGTCTCGCAGAAGGAGGCAACAACCTCCTAGACTGCCAACGTGATGTCTCCTCTACCGAGCGCCGCTCTCAACGCGCGGCGCTCAATAGTGTTGGGGCCTAGCCAAGAGGCCAATCGATTGCATCGTACGATTAACGAAAGATTCCTTCCCACTACTGCTTTCTCAGTATTACGACAGTTTCAAACATTATATAATGTATGAAACGACAGTGTCATCCATCACCCATATTCACAAACATTACTATGAAATCTCTCGACTCTTGGATAAGTAAACGGCTGTAAACGCATTGCGTTGAATAGAGCTATGTGATTGGTTCGTTTCTGTTGCGTAGTTCACATCGTTGAAAAGACTTGCAATATGGCACGCACTGAGAAAAGCCTTATTTTGCATAGCATTAGTTTTTTACTTAGACAAGTATTGTTTGTGAATACTACTATAATGTATGAAATTACTGAGAAAGCACCATGGCAACCGTCGTGTCAAATGTAGAGTAGTAGTCAAAAATTGCTTAGCAAAAATTGACATTCTTTCGAAAAAAACAAGTAGAAACGTTGTATCGTTTGCTACTTGTCTGTGTAGGCCTCGTCTAGGCACTCGGACTGTTCTGTTCCAATGACAATCTGACAGTTAATTATCTAATCCCTAGTGTTTGAGAAAGCCGGATGAAGATCGGGATAAAGCTGAAGATGGAAGTATCTTCAGCTTTATCGTCACTTACTATCATGAGATACCGGCCAGGAACTTCAAAGTCAAGTTTAGTCGAGGAAGGGCACAGCGGACTAGCCGTTCGAAGTAGGAGCTGAACTGGGGTAGTACCTCCACCTTACAGAAGACCACAGTCAAATAACACTGCATTTTTGTTGTGTTGTGCTTCTGTGGATTAGAAGGTTGCCAGAGTTTCATTGGAGTAGGGAAGGGGACTAGAGTTGGCAGCGCGCGAGTATCACGTCAGTAACTGCATACCACTAGGCAGGCCGTATTATCCACAGCATAGATGAATAATTACTTAATAGAATGGCATTGAAATTAATCGGGCGAGACCAAAAGCGAAATGCACCAATCGACCTCCGATGCTGCGCAGCTGGATCGAGGAGTTTCACAAGGATCCATCTTAGGTCCTATTGTTTTTATATCATACTTAGTAACGATGTATTAAGAACTGCAATTTTCATATGTACGCAGATGACTTGGTGATTCATGAGAGTGTAAGTATTGATGTCAGTAATAATATATCTATGGTATATACCCAAATGCACAATTGCACACCATATGGCCTCTGTGTTCGTCGGTGCGGAAGCGGTCAGTGCCGTCATTGTAACACAGTGAAAAGTAAACACTTCACACAGTGAAATGTAAACTAGTACCATGTCATATTAACACCAGCGCTTGTGCAGTAATAGTTGCCACCATGATGTATGAATGATTATGATGACAAGGTACTAAAGTGTTATTCTACTTCTGATACTAATGTGTATATCTACACAAACGGATATGACTCAACCGTGTTTGTGATGAAAATGCTATAGTTTATATTTATGAAAGTCTTGACAACTGAAAGGTAAGCAGTGCAAGGTTATGGTGATCATATTTAGGCTTGTGCATATGCGTCGAGCCATTGATAATATGAAAAAACCTAAATCAAATTATGTAATAATTTGCGTAAAGTCGTAACAAATATGTAGAAATAAAGAACGAACATGAAATAAGTACAAAATGCTTTTATTTGCTAGTCATTATAAAATATAAAATCGATCATAATTATAGCACCTTGATTCTTCCATTGGATACAGTGAAAATTGCTCAAATAACCAATATTATTAATATTAACATCACAATTTAAACATACCACACAAACAAATTTACATAACAACAAATTCATAATTTGAACAAACATCGCCTAATGTCATCGTAAGTTAACACTGTATCCACAGCAAGTTATCTATCAGGTAAAGTTGTTATGGTGTTCAGCGAAAATCGTCCTATCACCATTAAACATCACAGAACATAGTTTCCACAAAAATCCTTCACTGAAGTGACACTGAATTAACGTTTTCCGTACCTGGAAAAATAAAGAAAAACACAGTTAAACAAATGTTAAAGGATACATTTTAAAGAGAAAGAAAGTAAGTTATTAGATATTTTTTAATATTTAAATAAAAGTAAGAGCAAATTTTTTAATTTAAGTACTTGCAATGACGTCTCGTTTGAAAACTAAATCATCATCATCATCATCGCAGCGTTTATAATTCGACCCACTGCTGGGACGCAAGGCCTCTCCTTGTCATCGAAGGAGGTTTAGTTTAGTATAAAAAAGTAGTCTACCAATCAATACCCCTTTGCTGATCCGTTAGTCGCCTTCTACGACACCCATTTGAGGATATGGGGTGATGCTATTCTACTCTGCCAGCATCACACGGCTAAATTATTTATTCTAAATTATTTTTAATATTTAAGTTAGACACGTTTATTGAGAACGGTCGATTTGCATTTAAAACAGTAGCGAAGTGCACGTGCATCGAACTGCCTGTATGAAAATGGCAAAGTCAAACCAATGTTTGTTTCTTCTCGGCTTTTTATTGCCTCATCCTAACTTTTTGCCATAGGCTACCTACACCTACTAAAATAAATGCTTATTTTTAGCAAATATTCAAACTAGAATCGTAAACTTGCTACCGTAAAACTTTGGCACACAACAAGTTTCTTTAGTCGATGTCAGTTTAATAATACAAATAGGTAAGAGGGGCCACTTTAGAAATAATTTTACTTATTATCAATATATATTTAAAGTTTATTCTTCGCCACCTCATGAACTTGAACGCCGATGTTTTAATTGCAATATCCGGAAAAGACGTTATACCAGCACATTTTTACTGCCACTTATTTTTTCTAAATTAGGAACTATCATAGCATGTTGCTGTTTAGTTGTATTTCTGTTAACGAATCTCTGCACAAAATTCAAGAGTTAGATTAACTTTTAACCTTGTTTTAATTTTCTTACTCACAAGGAAATAAAATATTCACTTATAGGTAATAATTGTAAGAATATTCTTTTCATTTCCTACACCGAAATCCTGTTTACTTTCCTTTCTTTTCCTTTCTTCCAAGGTTGCCTTTAAGAAATTGCTTATTAGCAGTAAGGCCGCCTACTTTGTACTGTTTCTTTTTGTTTACGTATTGCGTGTTTTTTTTGTGAGCAATAAATGTTTATTAATATTAAACTTAATTTCACCAATGGATTTAATATAATAGAATAGAAATAATTTTATTCTCACAACACAATTAAATAATACAATATATTTTATAAATTCGAAGTTTGCGATGGAAAAGTAGTCTCTATGGACTTTGGATTGGCGCATGTTTGTTCCGCAACTTTTACCGCGTTGAGTAGTTACTTTAGGCAGCATTTTTATTTTTTAGAGTAGGATTCCTAATTTTACTGATCATACACACGTTTTATTTATTTTTTCTTATCAAGTGTAAACTCAAAGTGTCATGGATTTATCTTTGTTAATGACGAAAAAATACGCATGTTGATTTTCAGACTCTGTCACCCCAGTTCCCTCTTTTAGGCGTTGAATTATTTACTCATTTATCGATAAGTACTTCCTGTGAAGTTTCGAATAAAATGGTCTAACTAATCTCGTTTCCCCATATAAATTTTACAAATTCCGTTGAATTTCAAAAAGTATTATTCCCTTCAAAAAGTATTATTTAAGGTACCTGTGTGCAAAATTTCATCTATTAGGGTATGGAGTGGGCATTGGTCAGTCAGTCAGGACTTTTCTTTAATTATAGTTAAAGTTTTACTCACCCTCCAGCCTGCGCAGAAGCAGTTGCAGTAGCAGTAGCTGTAGCACTTGCCCCGCCATTGTTGCCATAGTTTCCTCCACAGCTGCCTCCACAGCCACCAGGCTGCTGATAACCTTGACCGTATTGTTGTCCACCGTAACCGCCATGGCTACCGTATTGTTGCCCACCGTAACCGCCATGGCCACCTGGACCGCCGAATCCACCGCCTCCTCCGTGACCGCCGCCATAGCCGCCGCCATAGCCACCGCCGAAGCCGCCACCGTAGCCGCTGTCATAGCCGCCGCCATAGTTCCCGCCGCCACCGTGATGGTGTCCTCCGTGGTGGCCGTGACCTTAAATCGAAATCAAAAACCAAATTAGAGCTTTTCCAAGAAGAAATACGATATTTGTGTATTTAAATACAAAAATAATCGTACTATCAGAGTAATACGATATTTATATATTTAAATACAAAAATAATCGTACTATCACGATTATAATCTCAGAAGAGTTGTAGGTAACATTTGACTACACCATGCTACATCTTACCTATGCAGTAACTCAAAATAGTGACCAGTTGCCAGCTTGCCTAATAAATGACATTTAATTCGCTTTAAATGATTTTTGTTTATTGTTATAATTTTGACTTTTCACATTGTTAGGTATACAATATAAAGTTATAGTTTTCCAGAACGAACGAACTTATCTCTACAAAGAACGCTTACAACTAATCCAATATCCAAAATTTACAAGAAAAAGTTATATTTTAATGCTCCTCATTTGATCATTAATTTAATGATCAAATATAACTTTTTGACAGGTACACATCACTACAAATTTTGTAGTGCTGTGTTGTGCTGTCATAGAGTAAGTCGTATCTAGCGCGCTATATGGCTTACCGAGCTATGTCCAAGAATCATTCTATATACTTTACTTTAATAAATAGTTATTTACCTCCAGGTTCCTTCACTATGATGATAGTCTTGGATGGCACTTCGTAACCGCCCTCGTATCCACCATGTCCTCCGTGTCCACCATGTTCACCATATCCACCGCTGTATCCACCACCTCCATACCCGAATCCACCGCCAAACACAATACCGCCACCCCCAAGTCCGCCACCAAACAAGTGTTTCTTCAACAACGTCCTCTTTTGTCTGTTCAATACACCGGTCCTTTCTCTTTCCTGCTCTTCGAGGGTCTGGTAATGGAAAAACAAATAAAATAAATAAAAATATTAAATTGGAACATAGAAATTAAAACTTTTTGCAATTATACATTTTATAATTTTAGTTTTTTTTGCGAATTCAAAATGCCAAAAGATGTGTTAACTTCCTTAACAAATTTTCCATGAAGCTATCTTTACAAGTTTATGACATATCGTCGAAATACCGTCAAGTTAATTTGCTTATTGTAATAGATATTTTTTAATTAATGAAATAATAACTAACAAGTAATAAATATTTATGATTTTAAATCAATTTAAATTAATAAAAATTCCAGTTAATAAATATTCAGATAATATCAAGAATCATCGCAAGACAATATTTTATGATTTAATCACGTCCATAAAAACACGCTCTGAAGTAATTATTAAGTTATCTTAATAGCTACCTGAGACCGGTTGATTAATTATACTGTACTAATCAAGATGAGTGCAGCTACAGTAAACGTTAAATTTTTTAAATATAAATAAGGTAACTATCTTACCTTTACGTAAATAGGTTGAGGATTCCTGATCAGAGATTTAGGTGCAGGCCTGGCTTCGGGATGCTGTTGAGCTAACAGAACTAATATAGGGAACTGCCGTGATCTGTCTGTGACGTGTTTACGCGAGTCTCTCGGCGGTGCCAAAACTGGAGCAACCAGCACTACTCGCTTTTCTCCGTCAATGTTGTTGTCACCGACTGCCGCCCATGCTACCGTCGTCAAGGCCAAAATGGCCACCACTACACCACTGTGTCCCATTGTGATTACTGGCACAGGACTCACAAAGCCAACCTATTTATACAAGTTTTTCCTGCAGACGCTCCGACGTCATGAACTAAGCGATTCGACCAGTACGTAGGACCCCGCTTCGTAGAATGCTCAATTCCCACGATGACGTGATCGTATTGAAGATAGATACACTGACAATTAAGGTGCGTATCTATTGTTGAAATAAACGAAATATGAAATACGCTGTGAACTGAGTAGCATCATCATGCCTTGTAATTTGCGAAGTCGCCGCACGTACTGGTCCGGTTGATCTCTCAAACCGGATGCCGCTGTTTGGATACAATATTATAATAACTGGCTCCCGCCTTTTGTTTTCTGCAATATTACGAAGATAGTTTTATTTGTACACTGTTAATATGGGCCTGGCTCGAGTGCTTGTTTCTGAAACCTGTTTTCAACCCAGTATCTGCTTTGCGCTTATTTTATTTTGTATTCGATAACAAAGGGTCTAAATAGCCAAGTAAAATATTTTTACGGCACAGCTAAAGTAATCGAATTATAAATAATTATACAATTAATAAATACATTATTATCTATATGTATGTAGAACATACAGTTTCTTCATATTTATACATGTATAGAGGTATGTTAGACACAAAGTTCTCCAACATAATTCGGAACATTACGAACATTTAAAAAAGAAATCGTTGCAATTATTTACAAAAAATACTCTATTAAAAGATTATGAAGAAAATGATATTAAAACAAATTATTATAGTTCTAAATTAGTTAATATAATTTTAGAATATAATGACTATTGCTTAATAATATTAAATTATATCCGTGTTTATGACTTTGGCTGAGTTAATAGCAATCCACAACAATAGGTTCGCAAAATTAGGTTTTCTTATTTTTTCTTTTTATCAGAACATCTATTTTAAATTCAATTAAGTATTGCATTCATAAATATTTTACGGACAATAAAACGAATTGTAAGGCTACTCGCGGACTATAATTAAGTGATGCTGCATAGCCTCGATAATGTTATGATCGTGTCAGTATAATTACATAAGCATATTGTTCCATGGCTCTATGGCTGTAAAGATGTAATTAAGACATTCGTAAGCATAGGAAAATGTATTTTACCTGAAGAACCTAGTCTTAGGTCTCAGGATTACGTTTTATATTGAATATTAAATCATTAATTCAATTGTGACAGATGAATAACCATGGGTAACTGGAAAATATTTTTTCATTGTTTCCCTGAATCTGTTCAGGATCTTGATAACACGGAAGATTTTAAGATAGGTAGGTAGTATATTCCTACATAGATGAAATGTTTGAAACTGCTCCCTCGTTAGTAAAATGTCACTTTCTTCCCGCGGTGAACAATGTACTATTTCTCGACCTCGTCAAAGCCTAATCTACGGTAGAGAACGAGATGAGTTGTCAAACTGTATATCGACACGGCTTTGTTATATCATTAGACATTTAGTGACTCGATCTACAGCAGGCTAATGTATTATTAGTGTGATAATATATTATTGAGTTATCGTCGTCTTTAGTAAGGTAGTTCCCCTTATAAGCGGTAGCAGATGAGTCTCCGCTACCTCCCTTTCTTTAATGACCTAGTATCATCTAGTATAATAGGCTACTATTACGTGTATTATCTATGCTGACGTCACAAATTGTAGTTTTGCTTTTAAAATAGTAATAGTTCGGGGTGAATAACCATATTGACCGGCTCACAATTTGTACAAGGTTTTTACTTTCTGAAAAAAGTTCACTGTAAAAGTCTAATTATTGAATTAAGTAGTAGAACTGAGTCACCTCTGCGGTTTTTTGGCATTTTAAAGCCAGTGAAGAATAATACTGTTGTAACAAATATATACTGGTAGGTAGTACATTTGCATCTCAGCTGCGTGATTATCAAAAATGTGTGCATAAAAATTCAATTCATCCAAACATAAAAAATAAAACAATTTAAAAACGTTTAATTAATTTCAATATTAATTGCTACTAATATACATAACTCTATTTTTAATATTTCTATTCCGGATTAGTATATTTTAGTATCTTTGGACATACGGGTTGTTCATGTAGTTATTTTCTGAAACAAATAAAATAAATTTAAATGAATAATCATAGCTCGTGAACAAAGTTGGTCTAACAGGATTTGAATGCGGGAGCACTCGTTGTGTAATCAGCATTCCACACATGATCACAATATTTACACAGTTTACATCATTTACACAGTATCTTTATTTTGATTTCTCCGGAAACTTAAAACTTTATCATTAGCACCTCAAATAATATAATATAACATATAAAATAATAACATGCTTAGTATAAATTATAGAAGACAAATAAAAGTAAGTTAATATGAGTAATTAAAACATTTCCAGCATATACATTAAATACCTACTTAAGTTTGTCTTTGGTACTATGTATAACTACCGTACAAGACGGTACCGTACTCAAATATCGCCAAATGGCATCTGTAGCTTTATAAAAATTATTTACTTGTGTATCTGATAAAAACTTTTTGAGATTGTGTCTGCCTTTATTGTATTACAATTTCTAAATGGCTGATTTATTTAATTCTATTCTTTATATAAATAAGTAGGTAGCTGTTTATGAAAATCGCTAACGTAAACAATAATCTCATTCTGTTTTAGTCATTGCTATGCTATGAAACGAGAAAAAAAATCTGACAGCTGGCTAGAAAAAATCAGAAAAATGCACTGAAAAAAATCGACTTGCCTCAGGCGGGACTCGAACCCGCATCTTCCACAATCGGTGGAAGATGCGGGTTCGAGTCCCGCCTGAGGCAAGTCGATTTTTTTCAGTGCATTTTTCTAGTATTAATATTTACGCGTTTGTAAACGCAAAAATAAAAATTATTCCATAGAAAAATTCAGTTACGAAAATGGACTAAAGGACCTAATATAATATAGTCATCATGTGTAAGTTTTTACCTGGTACGCTTACAACAACAGTAGAGCCTCCGGACATGGCGTTGGAGCCGTACGAGTAAGGAACACCGCTGGTAGCTGCGTTGGTTCCTAAATATAGATTTATATTTACACAGTATAGACGGAACTAGGAAAAATCGCGTGGCGTACCTACAGTACAAGACTAACAATGATTTTGTAAGTCATAGGCAGGTACAATGAATTTTTCGATTACGGGTTTCTAAAATAAATTATAATATGCTAATATTTTTTATTTGACATGGTGTTGAATGTTGATAGTGATGTATTAAACAGTATCGTACAATGAATTGTGATTACGAGTTCTTAAAATAAATTATCTATTATGCTAATATTTTTATTTGACATGGTGTTAAAAAACGGTATCTTTTTTTGAAAAAGGACTAGCAAATGACTCCACTACACCCGATTGGAGTAGAAAGGCTCAAATTCAAAGTTAGTTCTAGTGCAAGATAAAGTTTACGCGTTGCATTAACCGTCCTTGCCTTGCCAACCTGCAATGCACTTCTTTGAGCAGTATTGTAAGAAAGAGGGAATATAGTAAACAAAAATTAAAAATATATGATCTAAAAAAATCTGAAGTCATGAGGTGCTGATGATGCCATAGACCTCATAGCTGATGAGGACACTATGAACTGCTAAAGCCAATACATTACCATGAAAAAGTATTAAAACATGAGTCAACTTTTGGGGCCAACCGGCACATTGCTAAGTGTATAGGAAACGTTTTTATTATCTGCATACTAAGCAGACTAAGCAGACGATGTGTGAATAAAAAAAATACACAATCTAAGATCCAATGATAGAGTAGTTAGTAGAGATAATAACTATACATTATCCGTCTTATATTTCTATATTTCCACGCTCACACCAATTAGTTGGTATAGTAAACTTGTGATGGATACTAAATAACGGACAATTTTAATATATTTACATAATAAATAAGACATTTTTTCAAATAAATTTAAATAAATTTATAAGCAACCATGAGTCGTGGACTCGAACCCGGATTGCTTAGCTATGTAGGCAGCGTTACTGACCTCTCCACTACGACGCCTAAATTTACAGATCTTTATACAGATCTTTTTTTTTTCATATGTTATGTTTTGATTTTAAGCGTGTAAATATGCTAATAGTGTAGATTATGCAAAAATCTGTTAAAAGACTCTGCTGCCTCAGGATGAAGTACATCGACCTTAAAGATGTCCGACTGAAGCTCGCCGAGTAGATATTCTCTAATGTTTTTCTAATAAAAAAAATAGGGAATGGTCTCCCATTGACTTTCTCGAATACCGGAAACGACTTAAAGGTTGATAGAAACCTTATATTTTGGTGTGATACATGCATGTTAAATTTCGGTACACAAAGCCTCTCCTTGTCATCGAAGGAGGTCTAGGCAGTAGTCCAGCAGGCTTGCCCACGCTTGGATTGGTGGACGGAGTATAAGGTGATCAACACCCCTTTGCTGATCCATTAGTCGCCTTCTACGACACCCATTGTAGGATATGGGGTGATGCTATTTAGTTATAACTAAATGTACTTTTATTAAAGTACTTACCGGGGACAACTACTACTGTCTTCGGTTGTGCGCTGCCTGAAAACGTGTTATCTAAATAAGTAAAGTTCAATAATAAACAATTTATACTAAGAAATATAACTTAATATACAAACCTATTGGTATCGACTGCAATTTAGACGGGGAATTCTGCATGTTTTGAAACTGAAAAGAAACATTTCGATGTATGTAGACATCGTGTGTATATTTATGATTTTACTTTTAAACTTTCGCGTTGCATGATTAATACGGGTAAAAACGGGAATTAACGCGATAAAATTACCTTTTAAATGCCTGACGTTTCAGCCGGGTTGCACCAACCGTGGTCACAGGCGGACTCAGTGACCGCCTGTGACCACGGTCGGTGCAACCCGGCTGAAACGTCAGGCATTTAAAAGGTAATTTTATCGCTTTAATTCCCGTTTTTACTCGTATTAATTTATGATTTTGTTTAATTTCACAGTATAAATATAACCATAGATAGTTACACACTGAATTGTATACTTTTTTAAATAATTAATTATTAAGGTAGAGTACGTATGGTACTTCCACCTTACAGAATATAGCAGGCTTCACGCAGTGTCCTTTCGTAGTGTAGTGTTTGTTTTTTTAAATAAAAAGGTCAATGACTCCGTTCCACCTGATGGAAAGCAGTAATGGAGTCCAAATGCGGAGATAGCTAGTGCGAGAGATAAACTGCCGCGCTAGCCACCTTCCTTCTGGACCACCATGTTGATTTAGAAAAATGTTGGATTCTTATGATGTTGTATTCGCAAAATGTTAAATTCCAGAATGTTGAATTACATACCCGAAAAACAAAAGTAAGTCGAAAAACAAAAGAAAGTCGAAAAAAAAAGTTTTGTGTTAGGTACATTTTTATTAATTCGATTCGATTTTCTTTTGTTTTTCGACCTTCTTTTGTTATTAATTTTTTTTGCTTTTCGACCCTTTTTCGGGTATTTCGGCCTGTCCTAGATAATACCAATACACCTAGGAATTTAACAGCTAGGCTACAACATCTAGCAAGCAAATTCAACATTTTGCGAATTTAACATCATAAGAATCCAATTTTGCAATTTCAACATGTTGGTCCAGAAGGGCCACCTTCGCCTAGCCAACCCACAAGGTGCTACTCTCCTCTTTTGAATGATTCAGAATTGTAAACAGTAGGTAACCGTTTCTCTATGTTCGTCTGTTAATTATGTTACAATAAATCCATAGGACGATATGCTTGTTTAGCATAAAAAACAATCCTTTAACTGCCACTCTAAGAGACATTTTCTTAATTACCTGAGCACTTAGTTTCATAGTAGGTTCTTCTCGTATATACATACTTTCAGTATTCACTATCACTAGGACTAATATAAAACAGACATTATATGATATAATTTTCATAAACATTTTTTCTTTAAAACCTTTCTGTTTTTTTTATCTAGTTTAGTACTCTTACAGTTTCTTTGCAAAATGACACGCAAGTTCTATTAATTCTTATTTATACTATTTCAGTGATAGATTTTATCTGTCTAATCATTTCAGAATTGCACATAAGTGTTATATTACGTGATTTGTCATATAATTATAATGGTTCCAGAAACAATTATAATTGTGTGACAAATTATTTTACGTCAGTGATGATTTAACAAAGGTATTAAATGAAATTGAGCATTGAAACACATTTTATTTTGTTTAAATTTTTACTCTTAGCTATTCATTAATATATACCTCCGTGTCTTCTTAATTTTGATATTAATAGTCGTCTTTTTCTTATATTGGCTGGCTTTAGGTCTTCTAGTTTCTGAAACATTAAAGACATTAGTTTTCAGCTATTCGAAATAATACTAAATGTAACATTTTCCTGATTTTGTTTTTCCTATCTTTTACAACTTGATGCACAAAGTTAAAAAGTCTTTAAAATTCGTAAAAAATGTACACATATTTTAAAATGAAATAACCCATTCATCTATACTAATATTATAAAGAGGAAAAATTTGTATGTTTGTAACGATTAAATTAAAAAACTACTACACCGATTTTGATGAAATTTGGTACAAATATAAATGAGATGTTGAGAAGCCATATAGGATACCTTTCATCCCTTATTTTGTCCACACACAGTTCAAAATTTCATTTATTCATTTCTTATCATCAAAGATTCATTGTTTTATCTTCACAAATGACGAACTTCCATACAACCTTTCATCCCTTATTTCAACTACTTCAAGCCTTTTTTCATGATAAAAGGTAGCCTATGTCCTTTCCCAACGTCTAATCAATATTTGTACCAAAGATTAAAATCGATCCAGTAATTTTTGAGTTTATTCGTTACAAAAGAAACAAATCTTTCCAATTAGAAAAAATGAAAGATTCTCTCTACGCTTATCTTATGTTAGCATTATAAATATGTTGACTTTTATGTTACTTTATGCAAAGTAAAACGTTAAATTTGTTGCAACTGCTGAGACTAGTCTTAACAACATTATTGTCGCTATGATACTTACAAAACGTTTTAAATTTTTTTGCTTTTTTAATTTCAGTTCAAATTTATAACTTTAACTTAATTTTTCTTTAGATGATTTAACTGACTGTTGAAATAAGTAATTAAAGTACTTAACGACATATTCTTAAAGAATAACACACATTTTTCCAGTCTCTTAAAGCTCACTTGCTTGTGAATACATATTGTCAATGCTGTTCTATTTGATTTCGAGGAAGTTCAAAAATCTTATAATTTTAAAATTAAACAAACATACTAATTTGATATTACTTACTTGAACATAAATGGGTTGCATTTCATTTCCTACTTTCTTCTCTACAACTTTGGGTTCAGTGTTGTTAGTAGCTAACAGCATTAGCAACGGGAAGTCTTTCGCAGTCTCCGTGACCCTCGCTCTTGAGGACTTGGGCGGGGCGAGCACTGGAGCTACCAGGAGTACATGATCCTCAGCAGTTATTTTACCATGGCCAACAATGCAACACAGTACACACACTAACAGTCTGCACCAAAAAACGAGTCTCATCGTGTCTTCCGCGTAATGTGTAAAGAAATATGCCTGGAGCTTTATTTATACAAGCGATCTTCAATAACATCACGACTCGTGTGCCGTAGGATTTTGTTTTAGCTTTTGTTTCAATCACGATGAACTCCGCCAATTAATGCTTAAGTTTTTTGTTTTGAAAGTACAGTGTTCTTTTTGTAACAGCCTGTATGCTACAAGGGTGTTAAATTATCATATTGTACAGCTAATGTCTTCTAATAAACGCTTATGCGGTTACTTAATGACTTTAGAGTAGATAAGAATTGAAAATCAATCGTAGAAATATTTGTGGTCGCATCATAGCACGATTTAATCGCGGATGTAGGTATTAATGTATAAATACGTAGGTACACATAATTGTTTTCCTTTTGCGTAGGTTACCAGACTTTGAAATATTTATACTCATTGTATTTGTATAGCAAAAAGATGTGTACTAAATAGTATAAGAACTTGATTAGGTATATAGCTAATGATGTAACCGGCTTAAATTACTATCGTTTTTTGTAACTATGTTAAAATGATTGGCACATGATTCGTTGATATCGGTTTCTTTATATTTACCTATTTAATTTTCTTGTATCTCTCTAAACTCTTTTGTACATTTGAAACCGCTGACTATATCCGATAAATTTGTTTAAATGTCTATAATACAGTCATAGTAATTCATCTTACCTGTTGATAAGGCAGAAGGTGAACGTAGAACCCTCTATGAGATACTGGATGTCTTATCACTAACTGTCAAAACACAACAATGTTGTTTTGTCGTCAGAGTTTGATAAAATGGACGTACCTAGCCAAGCGTAAGCGTACATGCAATCTCCTTTTTTCGTCATAAAATATAACCTTTTTAAACGCACCTTTGGCGAGAAGAGGGTTTCGGCCCCGCCAGGGTTATGTGGGAGCCACCAGCTCTAACGGTTAATGGCGTACCCTAAACTAAAACCGTCTAATCCCTTCTCCCCTCTCCTTATTGCATGTCCACGTTTACGCCAGAGCATTCATTCATCCGTACGTACCATTGTTAGGTCTCTAACTCCCCATATCCGAGCTAGCTATGTACAAAGATACAGGTGTACAGGAGATACAGGAGCACTAGATCTTGCGGTAGGTGCACTTCTCGATTACGGAAGCGGTAACGTAGTGGTTATGGTGAGTAGCGACCGCTAACAAAAAGACGGGGCGAAAGTACCTAAATATACTTAATTTCTGTTATTTCAAAAACATCATACTGTAGGTATTCATTTCTAAATGTCGAACATAAAAGTGGTCAATGCAAATGTGAATTATTTTTACTGTAACTGCTGTATAAATTTGAATCACAAAATCATAACTCATTTATAACTTTTTTTATATTTCACTTTATAAGTACCTTAAGGGTTCATGATAAGTGTTGTTTTGCAATAACCGAGCCTACGTTATATATCTTGATTGAAAATAATAAATTTCGATGTAATCTGAGCTTTTTTTTAATGTGAGTTAGTAAAAAAGGAACAACGTCTAAAAAACCCAAACTGCGTGTAATTGAAGATGGCGTCTTGAAGGCTGATGTAATTCCAAGTGGTTTCAACGAAACCTTTGAATGATTAAGGTACTGAGTGTAATCAAAGGCCGATGGAATCAAAATTAAATGATCCAACAAATACAAACTAAGGGAGATTGTGTACCTACTAAATATTGCAAATTTGACGTACAAGTTGTATCTATGCTTTTGTTGAAGAAAATATTAATCCTAGCTGACCCAGCAATGTTCTGCCATATATTATTTTAGCGGTATGAAATATATTTAACGTCCTTTCTCATACCCACAAAATATAGGTACACAAAAAATCATTATATAAAATCGGTCGACCCATTTCGGAGGAGTGCGTACACAAGCACCGTGACACGAGATATTTAAGAAAGGGCCAATATTATAAAAAATATATGCATAATTATGTTCTATTCTATTCTTATTTATTGCGTCGCGACGTATTAAACGTATGCATTTTGCCAATGTCAAGTGAAAATGTAACTAAAGTAACAAAAATTGTACGGTTGATTTGGGTTAAAAGTAGTCTCTCAACACGTGTTTTTACAACAAGAACTCGTTAGTTTCATTGCATATGTTACTTTTTTCATTTCAAAAATGTCATGCTGTAGGTAAGGATAAAGCTATTAATTGATGAAAATCTCAAATGGAAATAGTTTTGTTGTACAGACAGTTACATGCACGCTGCCTCAATCTGTCAAATTAACTTAATCGGCATTAAGAAGAAATTTTATTTAATTTAATTTTTATTAAGATAACTTTAAAATATCTGCGATTTAGTTCACAAAATCTTTAAATCGATTCATCAATCGAAGAGCAATATCGGAACTACGGGTAAAATAACTAGACAGTGATGAATGTCTTAATTATTTTAAATTGTTATATGTGATCGCCCATAAATCTACCATAAAACAATTACTGACCGCGATGACGTGAAACTTCCTGGATCACAATTAATATTAGACATCACTGCAAGCTTATATTATTATAGATAACATTACCGTGCGTATACCGGTTTAAGATTTAAGCTTTTGTCGCACTGCAGGCGAGTGAGCAACTATACTTGAACCAATTTCGATAAAGAATAAATGTCAACAAACCAAATGTCATTTTCTATAGTTTTGGTTTTGTTGATTTCTCTCGCTATTGTTCTTGCTCATCACGCATTCAAAAATGATAGCGGTTTGTTTGTTTATCTATTTTGAACCTAAAAGTACTACTTCAGTATAATTATCGCCTTAACAAAACAAAAGAGATACTAATGTTTACGGTAGAAAATAGTATAAGTTTTGTTTATATAATAAGTTCATATGTAATTATCATTTAAAAGAAAATTGTATTATTGTAGCTTATAAATAATGTATCCTACCTACTCTGAGGCAAGAGGCGCTGTATGCTGAAATATAGGTAATTTTTTATCTAGTTCAGCAACAGATGCTATAACTTAAAATATATAAATAAATATACTATTTTAAGGGCTTTAAGTAATTGAAATGTAAATCTTTTTGGTCTAGTTAATTATCATTATTAATACACATTTAGCATACTAAGAAGCACACTGAATGTGATATGCTTTTAGCATGCTAACAATCTGATTGACTATCAGTCATAGAGTCTTTATTCTAAAAATACTATTAAGAAAACTAGAGAACTACAATGGCATCTCACATGAAGTGTATTAGAGGACTTAACAAGAAAACTAACAGAATACGAAATATATGTGTGTTTGTGAGATGGTTTTTTTATGACAGTCACAGGGAGACCAACCGGCAGTCACCTGATGTGACCAATGTCGCCCCATAATAACCACAACATTGTATCAATTGCGGTTTCATTGTCTGGCTTTCTGAAAGGAGTAGGCTCTTTTCCTTGAAAGTCCCTACATCGTACCCCCTCAGAACTGTTAGGAGCTGATCCCACAACTTGGTGGTGCGGGTCAGAAAGTTGATTAAGAAACGCACAGTGGTGGATTTCCAAATTGTTTAGATGGTTGGTATTTATCTGCCATCTAGTTTCAAAGTTTCAGTTACCTATAGCTACCAAAGTTCACTATTTTTTATAAGTATCTATAGAATAGCATATCAAATGGATTGTCTTAGAAAGTTTATATATATATATATATATATATTCCGATTCAAACTCTGAAGAATAGTAACCCTCTAAGGGCAGTTCGCCCTATATGCTAGAGCAGTGTTCCGCAAAGCGTGTGCCGCGGCACGTCATTTACTGGTATCGCTCGTGCTAAATGACATTGAATTATAGCAAATGTTAGTTTAGTTAGAGTGATGAGAGTAATCGCTCGTCAATAGCTCACAGCTTGCTTACAGCCCAGCGGTAAGGTTGACTTCCGTGCATCACAGCCGATCGCACCCGCTAGCGATCAGTGACGTAGAGTGACATGCGGCTGATGCGACAATACTCAGAGAATGAAAATGTCGGCATCGGTCGCGCGCATCTGTCACTACTAACAAAAGCGTCACTGTACATTTTCATACTACCTTTTCAGACTATTGTCTCTTGCACTTCATCGATCATGTGCGGCTGCGACCGGCCACGAAGCGAAAGCACGGAAGTCTACATCATATTTTCCCTCTCGCTCACCGTCGCATCGGCCGGCGGTGTGACAATGACCTTAGTATTTGAATTTGACCTTTCTGTCGCTTCTTCTTATAGAGATCATTGTATGAAATGACCTAAAGAAAAAACAGTTGTAGTTTGTATAATATTATCATTGTTTATTTCGGAATTTTCATACCTACGATTCACGGTATAATAATGCATCATCAGTTTTATTACGAGCTGGTTAGTCATGGTATCATCTTCAGACAGGTTTCTCAATGGCCTTGCGGTGGTTTTTTCTGGAACAATATATTAAAATAGATGAGCAAATTGCTATCCACTCCTTATTGTGTGCGTGCACTGTCCATGTTTTGTGAATAATAAAATAATGAGGGAAATATTCCGTGGTTGTGGATAATGATGTATTTATTTATTTATCACACACAAACAGAACATTGGTTACAAGAAAAAAATATAAATAACATTTATGAATGACAGCAGTAATGTTAAAAATGAGTAGATAGTAAATTTAAACAGTGTAAACAAAAACAATGATATTTGTGTATTATGTATGTTTACCTAGAACTCGTTGAACACCAGTGGTTATTTGCTTATCATACCCTTGTAATGATTGAATGCTATAAAAAACTAAAATGGCGGCAAAGAATATTACACTTTAAGCTTCATAACCACTTGATACTTTAAGTGACAATGGCGGCTTGGAAAGTAGAGTTACGTGTCATCCCTAAAGAACTATCCGACTTTGATCCATATTTGGTAAACCTTACGCAAAACATTCGATATCTCAAGAGTTGTTTGTTACTTTTTTCGTTTGATGTCCCTTTTATTTAGGCCTGTAGCTGGTAACCTGTCTCTTTTTTAAAGTATTTTTTTATACGACGAGATGGCAAACAAGCGTGCGGCCCACTTGCTGTTAAGTGGTTACCGTCGCCTATAGACACTTCCAATATTAAGGGTAAATCACTTAACACCGCAAGTGCGTTGCCATCCTGGGGACTAAGATGATACGCCTTCCATGCCCAGTAATTACACTGGCTACCTTTTCCTTCAATCCGAAACAGAGCGAACTGCTTCACGGCAGAAATAAGAAAGGCGGTGGTACCTGCCCAGACGACCCTCATATGGGCATCATCTACCACCCAGTAAAACTTGCGGCCCATCTGGTGTTAAGTGACACAGTGTTAATAGACACTTGCAATATTAAGGGTAAATCACTTAACACTGCGAATGCGTTGCCATCCTGG
The DNA here is from genome assembly GCA_955850985.1 of Elophila nymphaeata. Classification (NCBI taxonomy): domain Eukaryota; kingdom Metazoa; phylum Arthropoda; class Insecta; order Lepidoptera; family Crambidae; genus Elophila; species Elophila nymphaeata. The sequence goes on from OY039067.1 coordinate 23,143,668, forward strand.
GGACTAAGATGATTCCATGCCCAGTAATTGTTGTTGAGAAAGAAATTAAAAGTTCTGTGTAATAATTATACCTATAAGTACATCGTCTCCTGTATTTTATCATATTAACCCGCTGGCAGGTAGATGTTCTTGTCTAGAAATTAGCATTCTTAACTGGTTAGCTGATTAGCTCCAGTGTTTTGCTTAATATGCGATCGAAGTTATTTTTGGTTGACTTTTGTTTCTTGCTTCACATGAAGGTTTATTTACTTTTTGGGTACCTTGTAGATGCCTTATGTTTCAGCCGGGTTACACCGACTGTGGTCACAAGCGAACTTAATTCTCGTTTTTATTAATCATGCAACGCCAAAGTTTAAAAGTTATTCCCATACTGCTTCATTTGTGTAGTGTGATAGGTCAGACCAAATTAAAAAGTAAAGACGTGCTGAACGTGGAGAACCCAGTGAGGCCGGTTTTATAGATATGCAGTGGTAACACATGATCCGAAGGCGTAGTTTCGTTACATGTGTGTGGTGTAACTGTAAGTACACGGGCAACGGGTGAGGCGTAATTTTATTTCACCGGCAAGCTGCGGAGGCGTAGGTATTTTCATCGCCTATCTCCGTGTTTTCTTTTTTTTTATTGTATGTAACGTATACTGATTAGGTTCTGTTTGTACGGTGCTGATTTAAATACAAGCCTTTGTTAAGTAACATTGTGCTTACTTACCTTTATTTGTACTTCATTTGGTTGTCCATCCAAGACGTCTTCAGGAATGTAGTAAATGCCATCAGGGAGTTTGCCATCATCTCCAGCCACAGGCTTGGCTACCTTCAGAGTACCGTTCTTCGGTGGTATACCTCGGATCAAATCAAATAGGTCACCTCCTTTCAATTCATAAACAACATCTTCTTTCCCAGAAGCGAGTGTTGCAAGGAAAACTAGAACGCACACCGTAGCACACTTCATTTTGCATACGACCTCTTTTACGGATGTAAGTTAACTGTTTTTTGTGGTTTTACGAAGCTTCTTATATAGGACAGTGTTAGTCTTATTGTGTTTAATAAAAAGTTGTTGTTCAACGATGTCTTAAAGATAGGCTTAATTACGCACGTTTTTGTTTAAGTAATGGCTAATATTAATCATCTATAAATAGCGATATAAAGATAATAATGTAGGTAAACACAATGCTGATAAATTTAAGTTTATTTTAATTATAAAGTCTCCATTCCGCTTGGTTCTAAAACAAATAAAAAACGTGAACCGACCAATAATCGTCGTTCGAATATTAACACTATTATTGATGGAACCGACCATAGATTTTCCAGCGAAACGTTCATCTGTGAACGGTAATTCGGGTAACCATTCAATGCTGTCGTTGAGCGTATGGATGCCTAATATTAGACTGACAAACAATAAAATCTTGGGATTTTGTTTAATTTACATAATATTATTCTCATGCAGCATATGAGGTTATCTAAACGACCTAGCTGGTCACGTCGTCACTGGGTATTTTGCTACAAAGACGTGTAGGTATAATTAGTAGGTGGGTAATCTTTATGAAATGCCTGTAATTGAATGAAGTACCTTACCTTTATTACAGTGCTCGTTATCGATATTGCAATAATTGTTTTGTCATGCTCTAACTTGTTTTACTAGACCGGGTTTGTGTTTCTTTCTTTTGGAACTGGTTTCCGTTTTTGTTGCATACTCTACTTGTGTTATTTTTTTCTTTAAGTCGGCATCAATCGCTTTATAGCAAGCAGTTACTATATTTTATATCAGTGTCAAATCATAAAAGCCGTGAGTTTAAATAGTGAAGTGATATACCGAAGAGGTGTGAGGGCAGATTATATAGCCGGTAAAAGAGATTTATAGTACAAAGATGAGAGTAGTCATGGGGATTAAAAAGATCAGCGTGAGCCAAAATTGGATACTTTCAGCCCAAAACAGAGCAAAGTGGACGAGGTTGAAGGAGGCATACACCAAGTTGTTTGAATAGAACTCAAGACAATGACGATGATGAGTTTATATTTGGCGAATTGTGAGCAGCAAGAAGGGTGCATTCTGATTGGTTTCAAACTTCCTAGTCCCTAGCCGTTTCTCGTTGTATGGCATATAATAAAGACTTTGGTTTTGTAAGTGTTAAAAGAACTGCAGTCATATTCGGATGTCGTGTTTTATCTTATCTCTTTTTTTCTGGTCTACACATCGAAAAATCTACTAAAAACACAAATATTTAAAATACATTTTATAGGTAAGAATATATTTCATTTTGTCTTCAATGAGGAATGGAATTGATAAGATGGATTGTCCATAAATCTTTTCCGGCAACTTAAAATAGATTTTATGTCCGCTGTACTTTGACGTACCTATGTAATAAGGAAGTTGTATAAACAAAGTATATATGAGGAAAGATGTACAAAATTGATGGTAACAGATATGTTATCAGATTTATTATAAGTAGACTTAATAATTTCTTAAGAAGTAAATTTACATTTTATATATGTAGAAAACATCATCATTTGCTCTTTTTAGGATTGACCACGAAGAAAATTTAATATTAAATTAAAAGTCCAAAGTAAGCTATAGAAACAATGTAAGTATGTAATTGTTCTCTAAACACTTTTCCAATGTTCAAATGTTTTTCTTTTTTAGTCGGTATAAACTGCTGTATCATATGATCGCGTTAACTTAGAAGTTTGATTTTTTCCACTGCTTAAAGGGACAATAGACCTAGGTATTTGGTATAAATTTCAATTTGATACCTTTATTCGTTCGTGAGAAATAAGGTAGTAAGTTTCATTTTATTAAAATATTTTTATTATATTATATAACTAAAAAAATGTGATTTTCGCAATTTTTCCTATATTTGCATTATATGACAATGCTTCATGCCAAATTTCAAGATTCTGAGTTTACGGGAAGTATCCTGTAGGTTTTGATTCCTTTGCGAGTGTCGGAAATTTGTTGAAAGTATCGACATAATCGGCTGTATCTTTTGATTGGCTTGGCTTAGAAGTTTGATATTTTCACAGCTTAAAGGGACAATAGACCTGAGTATTTCATGTGAATTTCAGCTTGATACGTCCACGCGTTCTTGAGATAAAGGGTCTTGACAGACAGACAGACAGACAGACGGACAACAAAGTGATCCTATAAGGGTTCCGTTTTTCCTTTTGAGGTACGGAACCCTAAAAAATGTCGAAAATTCTTTTGATTATGCTGATTACATAACCAAGCTTCCCATTTTCGACGCCTAGTAGAAAATGTGGAACACAAACACTTGTTTATGCCCACCCTAATTAAGAAATGTAATTCATATGCAATGCATGGGTTGTTTATACTTTATTTATTTACTGAGGCTGCTTAACTGCCCTGCAGGTACCAAATATTTTAAAATATAAATTATTTATAAAAATATAACATTTAATATGTACGAGTACCTACCTATGTTTTATATCATCCGTAACTCTAGTTGTTGATAATATTATATATTATTAATTATCATATATAATTTTGGCTAGCTTGGGTGGAAATATGGCATACCATCTATTTATTACCATTTCAAGAGTTAAACAAAAGTCGTATCATCGATTAAAAATATAAAAATGATAGATATTTAATTTAAGATTTACACACATTTTATTATTTCATTCAAATGTGTATTATAGCAATAGCTACATGGCATTCAGGTTGCTTTTATCTGTTAGATAAATGTACTCCATTGAGGTAAAAGTGACTTCAAAAGAAAAGTAAAAAAAAATATTTCAAAATAACGACATGCCTACATACGCGTACATACAAAACTCGGAATACTTGACTATTGTGGTATATAAAGAAGATTAAGTATTTTAAAAAGTACTTTCATTTTTGGTTAAGTTTACATATTTGTGCAAGATCAACTAGTTTTCCTTGTTTGTAAAATGTCATTAACGTGTGCTAAGAAAATGTCGAAATTTGTATTTGGGAGGCTTGTTGATGATAGGATTCCGTGATTGTGAAATTAAGTGAGAGATTACTTTTCGAAAACATTTATTTGAGTGAAAATTAATTTATCTCTAAATTAGTTTGTTGCAGCACCATTGTGAGTAATCTCTGGCATCGCTTAGTTTTGTACAGGACTAGGTTTCTTAATTATAATTTAACTAATTATTCTTTGCACTGCTTTCTTCTACAAGCGTGTCTCCTGAAACAAAAAAAAATAAAGATTAAAACTTAAACAAAAAACAAATGTCCCAAGTTCGGAACTCCTTTGTGTTCGGTATGGATGGTGTTGGAGTTAGATACCCTATCTCAGCAAAGTTTGACGCTATAACAATATTGTTGTGCTACGAAAATTAACCGAGACCGTTTCACGTACACGCAGGGGGCCTAAGGAGGCCTGTCAGTCACGTAGAAAAGACAGCAACTGTCAGACTGCAGCACTATTTTTCTATCTATTCTATCTAGGGGTTTAAGTATGAAATTGCCGTTTTATATGGAGAATTTGACGAAAATTCATTTTCCCATACAAATATATTTGCGATATTTTAAGGAACCACAAATCTTATTTTTGTATAATTTTGTGGATATATTAAGACAACATTAAGCTATAGGATACTTAGAGCAAAAATTTGAGAGTTGATACCTGTAAAAAAATATTCATATTTTTATAACGGAGACGGACACTTCTTAGGACGAGCAGTTTTTGAAGATGTATTTCTAGTGAAAAAAATAAAAATAAGAATAAAATTTTATATATAAATATAAGTCCTTGTAATAAAGTTTAAAATTTAAAAAGAATAATGGGCATAGCTGTATTAAAGGAATTATACACTTATAAATAATGAGAAAAAAATCGGCAATTTCATACTTTAACCCCTATTATTTTTCCCTAGTCGATTCATTGCCAATCTATAAACGTCAGTAATAATAAATCTATGATTTTCTCCCTGTCAAGTAAATAGACACTCGAGACAGAAATTCTAATGTTTCCGTATTATACTAATCAGTTCAAGAGTTAAGATTTTTTTTATCGTGGATGAGCATGATCTTAGCCTTCATTTCATTCTTCATGTTAAGTGATGATAAGTCTGAAAATGGACGCAAGCTTCACCGGAACCCTTAAACACTTGACTATCTTCACGTTCGAAAGTTATTGACAAAAAAATATATTGCTGTTATTAAGTTACTTTCGACCACGTTGACGTTACCAGGCTGTTGAAGGACATCAACTTCCTTAAATCGAGTCTGGCTGAAGTTGTGGAAAAGTTGGAGGCGTCTAACAACACCCGTCAACACACGTCGCGGGGCGCAAAATGCTTCCGTCGGCAGTTTTGAGTCGGCGCATATGAGTGCGTCACCGGTCGCCGACACCGAACGCGAAGCGCTGAGCCCCGTCACCCGCGCGTCCGCCCCGCCGGAGACTGCACGTGTCAGCACATCGACACCTCAGGTTGCCGCTACGGCTACTTGTCGCCGCCGCGAAGTCACCACCCAATTAGGGTGGCAAACGACTCAAACGAGGAAGAAGGGTAGTAGGGTTGTCACCCAAGAAGCTGCACCGCCGCATCGTTGTTGTGACGAGGAGGGGTTCATAACTGTGGAGAGAAAGAAGAGGAAGCCCACTCGACGTAATTTATGTGGTGTTGCACCGTCCGGACCTAACCACCTGCTGCGTCCTGCTGTACCAACGACGCTGCTGTACGTGTCCCGGCTGCATTACTCTACGAAAGCAGAGGAGATCGCAGAGTACATCCGAGTCAAAACCAAGTTCCTCTTGAGGGTCGAACGGTTAGAGTCGCACCACAGTGTAAATTTTAACTCATTTGTGGTGAGAGTACCGACCGACCATCTGACGACCTTCATGAAGGAAGAATTTTGGCCGAAAGGTGTAAGGTTCCGGCGCTTCCGAGGCCGTCTACCTGACACCACTAAGCGTCACACGTCGCCGTCAAATCGTGTAAATTAAGTAATTTACTAACATAAGTTTTAAGTGTTATTTACTAACAAAAATGATATAACAATATGTATGTTAGTTTATAAGGTATTTATTGTATGGGCCCTAGTAGCCTGAAATAAAAGCTTATTATTATTATTATTATTATTATAAATATATGATAAGGTTTATACAACCTGTCATCACTTTTGGGGCACTGCATGACCCATACTGCAAGATGTGGCTTTACGTGTAATCAAATGTCACGTAAGATATACTCTACCCCCTTTGGGATTATAAGTAGTATAAATATTATGGATGTTTTGGCAGTCGCTATTTGGCTCTGTCTGACTATATTACTTTATCACATCCCTTTCACTTAGGATGCTCGTTAAGAAACCTGTTTTAAGAATAAAAACTTACTAAAGCTGACCTACTCACTGATTTCATAACGATGTAGCTATTCTAAATAAATTAGAAATGTCTATATCCTACGTTAAACAAGTGCTACTATCAACCAAACTGAACAATTCCGGGGGACCCGGGACCTGGATCTTATATCGGAAGGGCTTATGGAACCGAACGTGGCCAAGTTGTAAGCGGCATTGTAAGAATGTTCAAAGTCACTCAAAGGGCAATGGAGAGGGCAATGCTCCGAGTTTCTCTGTCAAATCATATCAGAAATGGTGAGATCCGCAGGAGAACTAATGTCGACATAGCCCAAAGAATTGCGAGTCTTAAGCGGCAGTGGGCAGGGCACATTAAGAGGACTGACAGCCGTTAGGGTGAAAAGGTCCTCAACTAGCAGCTGCGTACCAATAGACGTAGCGTTAGCAGCCAATGTACTATTTCTTCATGTATATAATTATCGGCTCCTTCGTGCACCTAGTTCGTCAGGTCTACCCAATAATATCCATTATGCTCTTTCCCGCGCTTTTCCCAAACGTCACTTCTTTATTCCACCACAGTGCGCAAAGGAGACGACAGCCATACATCCGACGTACAATATAGTCCCCGCCTAGGTAGTACCCCATAGTACCCCGTATAGGTGGACCGCCTATTTGGTAAAGGTTACTGGAAGCTGCTCGATACAGACAGTACCGGGCTAATTTTGGAGATTATTGGGAGGCCTATGAACCACTAGCCTACAGAGACTATTAGGCCCGGTACAGAAAGCCGCAGAACACCTCGACCTGTTCGTGTTAAAAGAACTCGTCGACTAGTCAACAAATATTCGTGTTCGTCACACAAACATTTGCCGCTACCAGGATTCGAACCAGGACCGCTTCATAATAGGCACCGATACTGACCACTCCACTAAGATGGCACGGTAATGACGGCGTCATTTATTGGCCTTTGACCTATATTTTTACTGATCAAGTTGCAGTCAAGTTGTCATTGAAATTATGTAACAAAAGTGCCAACACAAAAATCTTACAGAGGGAAAAATATTTTAAATGCAATGGCATCAAATTACATAATGTAACATTTTACACACGAAATATAAATTAACTCTTTAACTAAACTACGCCAGAGACATTTGAGTATTTGCTCAAAATGTCTCTGGCTTATTGTTGGCATCTAAACATATATGCCACGATGTTCCGTACATGTATGAACTCTAAATATATGTAAACACCACATAAGTCGAGTAATAAGTACAAGAATGTGAAGAGCAAGATTGACTAGATCTGGTTTAGCGAACGTGTTTAGCTTAAATATGATGTCTATTTAAGTACAATGATGAATATTAAACGTTTATTTAAATAATAAGAATTCATGCCATCATATCACTTACTTATAACGTCATTATATGGCATTTAAATTGAAATACCCGGGGACTGCGGAGTAATTTATAGGGTAACATCATCGTAAACAAAGTAACGAATACAAACGATAACGAAGTTTAATAAGAAAAAAAATGTATGGAATTGACTAAGCCGTCGTTAAATCACGTGGCCAATCGTAGTTCTAAGTAAGTTGGTCGCACAAGCTAAGACACAGTAGATAACCAATCAATATGGCCTATGGCGACGAATTTCGATATCTTATCATTATGAAACTATTGCCACTTGTCTAAGCCCCCTGTTTGTTGGCTTTTGTTTGTTGGTTCACTGGTGGTTTGATACATTTTAGTTTTCATGCATTAAAAATAAATCCTTAATTTATATTTCATCATAACTTAACAGTACAACTGTTCTAAAATTAGACTGAAAACTGTAAATTGTCAATGTTATGTAGACTAAATTGCTTTTTCAAAATTTATGTAATACTATCTAGTATTTTCTTTTTGCATAAAAAATATTTGTACCTACTATGTTTGATTTTATTTTTTAGCAAACTCGACAAAAGTGTTTATACAAATCATGCACACTTATGTTGTGTATGTCTTTGTCGACCGCAGGTTTTTGAACCTTTTTACAATCTCGTTGTTGATGAATGTAGTATTTTTTGTCAACAATTAAATCCCCTAGCCCGGCTCCTGACAGCTTAGTACATTATTAAATAACTCACAATTTAGACACAAATCATTCAAACTAGAGGAAATAGTTCATACAAAATAAGTTAGTAACTTCAGTGTAGTGTGTAGTCACGCTAACTGTAATATATTTCTCTATAATATTAATGAATTATTTTGTTCTCACTTACCTTCGGTGGTTGCAAATCCCTCGAAGGTACTTTAATAGTTGCGCCTGAAACCGTTTCCACTATGTCCACCGACGACTTCGTTACGTCATCAACCACGTTGTTAAAGTAGACTGGTGGTCTGAAGGTAGTAGTTGCGAATCTAGGAGTTATAGGCACCACTGGCTCTGGCTGGTCTGGCAGAGGAAAGACTCGCCAACACGTCACATAGCAAAGAGATGCGAGTAAAATTAACGTCGATAAATGATGTTTCGACATTTTTTTTGCCAATTTTGCCAAGAGACACGAAATAACCGCGTGACCGTTGAAACGAGAATGTCGAGTTTCCTCTTCAAGTTAAGTGTATATGAATATGAATGTCATACAGTAATCATCATCTAGTTCACCCTGAGTATTGGAGTACTTTATACTCGATAAGTATTGGTGCTGTGTGGACAAAGTTTTATTTAACAATCAGGTAAATGCTATTTCCATGGAACATATTTCGAATATAGAACTGGACAAGATTCTTTGAAAGTTCATGTCACTTTTATTTGTTTAACAAGCTTAGGATATTACCTATATACCAGATGGTTTGGCCACATATTGTATTAATTTTATAATAACCACAACCACATTTGAAATAACCACTTCTTAAGGATTCTATTAGCAATTAACTGTGTAGATTTGGGTATTTTTGCCAAAAAACTTCAAATTACAATAAAAAAAAAATCATATTCGACTTCGTCTAAGACAAATGTGGCTTAAATGCTTAATGTATTGTAAATGTTCTAAACTATAAGCTCCTTACGGTTTTGCTTGCGCCCATCTCCTAAACAGCCTGTAAGTATGTATATTCTGAAAGGAACATTTGAAACACATCTTGAATTCGGCTCAAAATGGGAATGGATATCAAATTCACCTAATACTTAGTTTTGTTGGATAGCTTTTCCAAAGAAATGACCCTTAATAAAGTAATAATAAAATTGAAGAAAAACTATTTTAATACATGTTTATATAAACTAAACAGCTATAAACCTTTTTAATATGGATTTAATAAATAAAACTACTCATCAATTCCGCATGATTATAAACTTGATTTAAACAACAACTATTACTACTTAGAAGATGATAATTATGATTCTTATTTCAAAGTCATCGTGTAATTAACTGGGCACTGTCTTTTCCGCAAGTGTTAGAGTATTTTAGATACATATGTCACTCATGTAATCCCCATAGGGGTTGAGTAGAGCTGTATGTAACATTTGCTTACATACATAACCATATCTGTTAGTGCGGGCCATGCAGTGCCTCTAAATAGTGAAAACCTGGCAGCCTTGGCAGGTCTGTCGCCTACAAAAAGAGGGATTAAACCCAAAAAGTCACTAAAACTTCAGTAAACCAAGACCCAAAAGGCCAACCATGACAGATTTTACACTCAAACATCTAAGCAGTACGAGTATTAAAGAATTTTATTGTATCATCAAAAAACATTTATGACTGTGCTCGAATCTAAAACTATAGGCAAGCTCAGGGCGCTTATATCCTCAATGACAACATGCCAAACGCCTTCTGGTCGAAAAGTTTGACGTTTTGAATACATATTCCGCTGGCCAAGATGCTTATGCCGCTGGCTATGATCCAACTTAAGGGTCATTTGTAATCTGACGGACCGTGTCTCTGGTTACGTGATTCACAAGCATATCCTGAACCCTACATCGTTATTGATGGCCGTCTAACGTGACTAAGATCTGTTAACTCATTGTCTAGTTTTTCACGCGGATCGAAATATTTTATAGACTTTATCATTGCATTGAGGAGCATGGCTGGTGTCCAATTGAGTGACAATAGATTAAGAAAGGGATGCTCAAATGATTCATGTAGAATGGCTGTGTGAAATTAGATTGACGATAATATTTATTTGAATTACCAACATAAGATAAGATACAGTAGCGATTTTACAGTACTTAAAAATTAGGTTACTTATTACAATTCTTGCTTACTCTTCTCACAATTATAGGTAACCACAGCATGCTTCTAGTCATTTTATTCATATATACACGATATTGATACACGAATCGTAGGTGAACAGAGATACGAGACGAGGAAGATCTAAGCGAATGTTTATCAAATAGAAGACGTCTTCAAAAAGGGCCACGTTATACGTACTCGAAATTGCTGAGTATGTTTAATATGTATTTATTTAATTAATTCGTTTTTAAGTTCGTATCGTTATCCCCTTGGGTTCATGTACCTGTACTAAATATTATGTAAGAACTTAAAATTGTTACCACATGTTAAGCAATAAAATTGTGATTCTTATAAGAACTGTGATGAAAGTAGAAGAAGCAAAAAAATATTTAAGGATTGTAGCAAGTGGAAACAAGTGATGTGGGCTAGAAGGGCCCAATCATTATATAAGGTTCGATAAACCACACAATCTCGCCAAGGAACGTCGATACATCCCAAGGATGTTGCGCGAGGCTATTGAAATAAAGAAACACCCAAATTTCAATAGAGAAGATGGTTGGGCCGTACCACTTGCTTGGAATCCAGTAATTAAAATCATTAAAACTCAAGAAAACCACCACACAGCAAGACCTAATGACACCGTGAGCTCCGTTTGTGTAAAACGGAGTACTCCAAATTAATAATTAAAGTGGAGGTAGATTTAACTATTTCATAAAATATGACAACCTACATCTTTAGTTATCCCGTGACCACGAACGCTGCAAACTGTTAAGAAACGTCGGGCAATAATAACATCATGTAAAATTACACGCGATTTATTCACAATGTGTAGTGCTCGCGCAAATCTAAGAGAACATTAAGTGATCTCTGTCTACTACTAGGAAGAAAGGCGTGGCTTTATGTATGTAATAGTATCGAATACTCGAAATTGCTAAGGTTGAGTGTAACATCTACAGAGTTATTGGTCAAACATCAATAAACTTCAAACCATTTGAAGTCGTCATAAACAAAAAAAGAACAGCTGTTTCATACATTTTGGTTCGTAGAAGTTGCACTTTTGTATGAAACAGCTGATTTATTTTTGCGATTTCAGAGTTGCTTCCATAGTAAGAGTTGTGTTCATGAGATCTTCAAATAGTTTGAAGGTTGTTGGTGTTTTACCAATAACCCTGTATAAGGTTGTCGGTTTTTGTTTGTCAGTTCCCTAATGATTTAGTTACTTTTTGGGTTTGACTATTCAACCTTATACATAGGTTATATCAAGCTCTGCTCAACTGTTCTGGGATTATGAGCGTGATAACTTGAGAGTGAGTAATGTGCCCAACAATTCATGAGCATGTCCCACGTGGACTGCTTACAGGTAGGCCTTATTCATACGTGTTAACGTAGAGACATTTTGCCTAAAGACGTTTTATTTTAAATGTTATTTACTTATAGATTTATCAGTTTTATTGCAGTGAATATAAACACATAGTTTTGTTTTTGTTTTTAGTGTTCACAATTGTATTTTTATAACTGGTTCATGTACAATGAAATTGTATATTTTTTATTACTTTAAACTTTGTTATAATTTTCTAATATTAAGTATTGTTTTAATTTGTGTGCCTGCAATCGAATATTTTCTGCATTGTGTCCCAAATAAATCACAAAATAGCTGTAGAGACTGTCCTAAATTGTTTAATCCTTACTTTCACAAGTTGTAGCTACAATGCGTAGCTTACCCTTTTATTAGAGTTCAACGCGTGTTTACAGAAATACGAGTACATCATGACCAATAGATTGAAATTAAACATTGATCTGGCCTCCTGCGGTTTCTATGTCCTTGTCCTATTGAAACTTTATGATTGTTACTCCTATTTTTTTAGATGCTTAAACATACCTACGTCTGCACGTGAAGTAATCTTGAGGTGTATAATTCTTGAGGTATGTGACAAAATATGTAGGTAGCCAAGTGATAATCATTATAATTTTGATCTGCTAATGTCCTGTGTGCCTCCCTATTTATAGATGCACTAATATATACAGCGTTTTAAAAAAACGAGGGTTGAATATTGAAGAAACATCATTTAAAGGCCTCTTGGAGCTCTGAAAACTTAAATAAAATAAAGCAAGATCTAATAATACGTGTCATGCAGTATCTCAAAATTGTGTCAGGATTGCCTTGTCAGCCTGTAGACTTAATAAATGTACATATTAAGCTTCTATAATTTAGAAAGGTCCCTAGAGGTACCTTATGACTTTGACTTTAGGTACCTACATACCTCTAGGAAACTATCTTTTTGATTGCCGATTGAATTGGTAGGTATTATACATGTTAATATTTTTTTTTTGAAAAAAACAAAAACAAAAAAAAAGTACTCAGACAACATTGTACAACATTTTCTGGGTACTTTTTTTTTGAAAAAACCTTTCTTTTTTAAAAAAATCTTTCTTTTCAAAAAAAAAAATTATTGAAATCAACTCGGAAGCCGATCCCAAACCACCTGTATTCAGGGTGTTGGGTATTTAGTTTACATGTTGTATATTCAATTGGAATATACATCCATTCATGCGATCATGCTCATAGTCCCAAAAGGGGTTGTGCAGAGCTTTTAGTAATATTTTGTTACAAAAGTCACTTCTGGCAGTATAGACCATACACTAACCCGAAATAGTGACAGGTTGCCAGCCTGCCATCTACACAAAAGGGGCCCCAAAAACCCAAAAATTAACAAATTCTTCAGTAAGCAAACAAACAAAAGCCAACGAACAAGACAGATGTTACACTTAAAATCATCGCAGCAGTCAGGGAATGCGGAATTGCTAAAAATAAAATTATTCTTTGGATCGGACCAGTTTTTAAATAAACCGACCACGATAAAGATCGTTTTTAGATACATATAATTTGTAATTATTAATATTAAGTTGACAAGTGTTTTCTCCGCATTGCCTTACCAGATTATTTCGGCAAATATTCTCATTCGCGTTGTGCGCGCAAATTAAAATTACGACTTTATGAAAATAAAATCACCGTGTAAAAACATAATTCGACCTTTGAAGTAGAGAAAAATGGCGCTTTTTCTAGACAGCGTGCAGTAGACACACTGTGGACCAGAGCGTCTACCAAACGAGTGTATGGCAGTTTGGTGGCGCCACCGCGTCTCTCCCACGATTTCCCTTTCTAGACATTCTCGTTGGCAGACTGCACTAATAATAGGCTGTAATAAAATACTGTTCTAATATTTTTAGCCAAAGTCAGATTAGAATTTACATTAGATTATTATTTTTGGGTTTGGTGAACCTTTTCTATAGGCTGCAGGCTGGCAACCGATCACTATTTGGAGGCGCTACATGCCCCATATTGCCGTATGTGGCTCTATGTGTAACTAAATGTTACTTAAAGCCTGCTCAACCCCTCATGGGATTTCGAGCGTAATTGTATGTATATGTTAGATTAGATAAGAGATTGATAGCATAGCATATAGATTGCCCGCCCGAAATTAGAGCTCCACCTTTCAGTACCCTTAGAGTCAGTTGCAGCAAGTTTTCTAATTTACAATTTTGCAAAAAGTATCGTAGGAGTCAACTCAATTCAGAGGAATGGGTTGTTCAATTATTAAATTGATGTTAATTTTTTTACGAAATAGTAAGAAGTATAACTTAATACTATAATAGCATAAAGTTGGAATAGTTGAAAAAAAATCATATTGTGGCAGCGTATTTTCTAAATATTCTAAAAAAAAACTACTGACCTGATTCATAAAAAAATTATATGACCAAATGGAAACTATTCCGCATCGAAGAAAAATAATCACTTAAATCGGATCAGAAATCTCGGCGTAATCGGTGTATGTATATAAATTAAAAAACATACCAACAGAATTGAGAACCTCCTCCTTTTTGAAGTCGGTTAGAAATGTTTTAATATCTATTGAAATTAATATCAAAAGAATGTTGAAAAATACTTAATATAAATATGTTCGAGAAATACCGGAATTACGGAAGAGGATTGGAATTTGGAATATGCGTAATATTATTACGCCCATTCCAAATTAAATTGGGAACAGGACAGGCATATGTTAATGAAAGGTAGAAAACAATCCTGTAGCCCGCCTGTTCAACTAAACCGCTAAGAGAATAAGGTCGATAATTTTCAAAAGCAGACAATTTCAACTTTACGCAAATCAAACAAAAAGTCTGTCGTCTGCTATGGGCCTAATCGTTATCTAAAGCTTATAGATACTTCGAAGCCAAGATGGCATCATGTGGCTCAGGCTGTCTGGACAAATCTTCAAAATAGCTTACATTTAAGTAGGTCAATAGGGCATTTTATGTGACGGCTATCCACCCTTACTTCAGAAGAGGTGACGCTACAGAATCTTAGATAATCGATCGAAACCGTGTCCAGCCAGCTTGAAAAACCACTTTTCGCTGGTCTCTCAATCTCGGTAACGGAAGTGGTTTTGAAGACTTTTTGCATATCAACGGGCGTCACATAAATTTGTGACGGGCATCGAGCTAAAAGTTTTGTGATACGTACAGCGGTTTATTAGAAAAATGCAAAAATCTGTGTCCAGCCAGCTTGAATTTACGTATAAAACTTCTGGCTGGCACTTCTGAATCTCGATAACGGGAGCGTTTTCGAATATGGTTCCTTTTACTAACAAAATGTGACGCAAGTTGTGACGGTAATAACGTTTGATTTATGGCGTCACGTGTAATGGTTTACGAGAAATCAATTAAAAACTGGTGTCCAGCCAGCTTGAAGTTCAAGCTGGCTGGACACATGTATTTCCGCTGCCTGATGGTCTACGGCCTTCGAAATATGTTCAAGTTTTTGTGACGGGGACGATAATGATAATCTGAAGTTGTGACGGAGAAAGTTTACGTAGTTTCAAAGATATTGATCATTAAATTATTTTCATACAAACACTGCAGTAGGGTTACCAATATTGTAGGTTTTATGTAGAAACAAGTATATTATTTTACGGCTTTAATGAACGAAAATACGTGTATTGGTGATATTAATACCTACCTACTAACCTACATTTACAGTACCTACATATTTTAATCGATAGAAGACAAAAGCGTAGAGGTGTTGAAAGGGGGTAATTTTTTGCGATATTGATTATTTACGTGCAGATAACTACTCTTTTTAGTGGGTAAGTATTGGTGTTTTTCATGGTAAGCATAAATAATTAATGCTATTGCATAAATAATGCTATAGCAACACAGGATACAATGGTTTTTTTTTTCTTCTAAAAATTCTATGAAAAGTAAATACTTTCCGGCAAAGAGAGTCAAAAATATTTTAAGTATATTTAGTTATATTTTACTGTAAAAATATTTTTTAGGAAATATCTTGGTCACGAAAAGATACTGAACAATTTCTGAACGTGCTCATACGCTGCCGCAGACCGACTTGGGTTCAATAGGTAGGTAGTTGATGTTGGTGTCGCCATCTGTTGCTTAAAGTTGGTACTACTAGGACAACTGTTCGAATGTTCGAATCATAATTATGTTCTCTTCCTCTGAATCAGACTCTTTCATCACCCGCATGCTATACCGATTATGGCGCGCCCTACGACTAGGTACTTACTCTGAGTTTTCTCAAAAAAATGATAGTTAATATTTTCTCATTGAGGTGGGAAAAAAGAAAACAAATTAACGACGGTAAAGCATTTATTTTAATTAGGTAGGTATGTACATACCTTATTTATTCTTTATTGCACAAAAAATAGTAGATGTGGGTACAAATCTTCATCCTAGCGAATACCCCAGTTGCATTTCGAAAGCTTTCACTTGGAAGCCTGGCCCCTAATCGGAGAGTAAGTAAGTAGATAACCGTCGGTCGGACTTCGAAACGAGTCGCCTGAATCTGAGGAAACTGAATGTGTAGGGGGCTCAAGGAAGCTCCGTAAGATCACCCTAAAACAATTTCGGCTACCGGAGTTGCCTTTAAATATTTTTAATTAATTTTTAAAATTCGTATTTATTGTATTGTGATTGCGTGAAACAAAACGTTATTTCTATACTTTTTTAGGTTATGATAAGATTTTAAAACTTTTGAAGTACTAAAACGCGTGAAACGAAACGCCAATCCACTATTTTGATAATAGTTTTGACATTTCTGACAGCGTTAAATTGCGTCATTCCGTTGGTTGCTTTCGAGTTTTCGTGTCTAGTGTTTTATGCACCTACATGGCTGGGTGATAGGTAGGTTAGGGTTTTTCCATATATTTTGAGGTTCATTTTTTATAAAAAAAAGTAAGCATTTCCGGCATTCGAAATTTACGAGGGGCGACTCCCACCCCCCTCCCTTCCTTCCCCACCCTCCTCTACCTCCAAAAAAGAAGACTTATTTCGAAATTCTTACCAGTAGATATACAAATGGTGGACTTAATTAGGAAAAAAAAATATTCTGACAATCTGACTATTCAACTCGTAAAAACTAATGATGGGCAAAAAGTAAGACAAAATAATAAGTGGGGGCTCTTTTTAGGCAGCGCTGGTAGTCAATTATTATTTTGAATTAACACTTATTTACGCTTTTTTAACTGAATTCAAAAAAGGAGGAGGTTATTAATTCGACTGTATGTTTTTTTTAGTGTTTCTTACCTCATAACTCGTTACTGAGTGGACCGATTTTGAAGATTCTTTTGACCTTTGGAAGCTAGTGCTTGTCATGGGGTCCCATTTAAATTTTATCGACATCTGACAAACAGTTTTTGAGTTATCCCTAATAATGCCTATTTAATTTATTTATTTATTGCAACACAAACAGATAGTTCCAAAATTATATTAAATTGAAAGACACAAGTTTTGATCTAGGTACTACCCTTAAATTGACATTGATGATATCATAATTTTATCACTTGTGTGTCTAAAAGATCTTGAAGTAGTTTCCTGAAAATTTCTATACTTAAAACACTAAAAAGCAGAAAAAGACCGCCTTCAAAACTAAAAACGGGAAAAATAAAAATTTTGTTTATAAAAATCTATTTTTTTTTGAGGTCGGTGCCAACCTCAATATTTGTAATAAACGTTGTCACTTGTATTCGGGCCCGACCTCTAAAAACATTTAGATTTTTATAAACAAAACTTTTATTTCTCCCGTTTTTAGTTTTGAAGGAGGTTTTTTTTATTTAATTTTTTTTTACTGCGGGAAAACCTATTCTTACAGAAAAAATCAAAAACAATGCAGGTGTGGCCACAACCGGCCGATAAGTCGATTAAAAAGAAATCCTTTATTTGTGTAAAATTATGGTCACCTAACATTATTAATAGATGTTTGTATGGAAAAAATTATATGATTAATATCTTTGAAACTACGTAAACTTTCTCCGTCACAACTTTAGATTATCATTATCGTCCCCGTCACAAAAACTTGAACATATTTCGAAGGCCGTAGTCCATCAGGCAGCGGAGATACATGTGTCCAGCCAGCTTGAACTTCAAGCTGGCTGGACACCAGTTTTTAATTGATTTCTCGTAAACCATTACACGTGACGCCATAAATCAAACGTTATTACCGTCACAACTTGCGTCACATTTTGTTAGTAAAAGGAACCATATTCGAAAACGCTCCCGTTATCGAGATTCAGAAGTGCCAGCCAGAAGTTTTATACGTAAATTCAAGCTGGCTGGACACAGATTTTTGCATTTTTCTAATAAACCGCTGTACGTATCACAAAACTTTTAGCTCGATGCCCGTCACAAATTTATGTGACGCCCGTTGATATGCAAAAAGTCTTCAAATCCACTACCGTTACCGAGATTGAGAGACCAGCGAAAAGTGGTTTTTCAAGCTGGCTGGACACGGTTTCGATCGATTATCTAAGATTCTGTAGCGTCACCTCTTCTGAAGTAAGGGTGGTTAGCCGTCACATAAAATGCCCTATTGACCTACTTAAATGTAAGCTATTTTGAAGATTTGTCCAGACAGCCTGAGCCACATATGGCATCTACACCCTGCTAAACCTAACCCCGACTATTTCTGGAGACTCATAAAAAACAATACGTTTTTGAAACTAAAATTTTACACATAGGTACGACCGGCTGCACCACGGAACACAATGTGATGTGAACTGTATTAAGTTATACTTCTTACTATGTCGTAAAAAATTAACATCAATTTAATAATTGAACAACCCATTCCTCTGAATTAAGTTGACTCTTACGATACTTTTTGCAAAATTGTAAATCGTAAAACTTGCTGCAACTGGCCCTAAGGGTACTGAAAGGTGGAGCTCTAATTTCGGGCGGGCAATCTATATGCTATGCTATCTTATCTAACATGTACATACAATTACGCTCGAAACCCTATGAGGCGTTGCGCAGCCTTTAAGTAACATTTAGTTACACATAATGCCACTTCCGGCAATATGGGGCATGTAGCGCCTCCAAATAGTGATCGGTTGCCAGCCTGCAGCCTATAGAAAAGGTTCACCAAACCCAAAAATAACAATCTAATGTAAATTCTAATCAAATGTCAAATTTTCAAAAAGGTTTGAAGTAGTTAAAATAAGATATTAAATTTTGTATTTAACTTCGTCATTTGTAAAGATAAAATAATGGAACTGAGAATTGAGGCACTTGATAAAAAATAAATAAATACCTATTTGTTCTAGCGTTTTTGAAATTTTGACTTGTGTGGGGATGAAATAGTGGTTGAAAGGTAGCCTATATGGTTTCATAATATTAAATCTATATTTTTACCAAAATTTCATCAATGTTAGTCTAGTAGTTTTTGAGCTTATTCGTTACAAACATACAAATTTTTCCTCTTTATATAGAGAAATGATAAAGATTAGTATAGATAGTATAGATTTTGTTTATAATTATAAATCTGTAATATATTCTTAGCAACAGACGTTTATAAAAAAGGGGTCTGCAAATTTTTACCTAAGGGGCCGTAATCATTATTAATTTTTAACCCCCCCCTCCTTGGTGATACATGGTGAGGTTTAAGACTACTCCCCCCCCCCCCCCCCCCCTAATTACAGTTAAAAAAAAGTGGTTGTTTTTTACTGACATAAACAAATTATTAAAGTAATGGTGTAATCATGCGAAAAACATATGCAATTATGCATACATGAATATATTAATGCACATTGTCCTCGGACCACTGATTAGCAAGACGCTTTTTGCTTTAAAACTACTTAAAACTACTTTTAAGCACTCTACTTAATTATATTATGCCATAATTTTCAACTTAGATCAAAATATTCAGTCTCACACCCATATCAAATTTCGCCCCTTCTGCCTAAAAATGTCCTGTCGCCCCTTATCACGCTACCCACGGTACCCTTGACACGGGGTGAAAATATTTTTAAAGTACCCGTTCACCCCTTGAAATCTTAAGTCAAAACCGTACAGTCGTACCTTAAAATCAACTACATTTTGCAAAAAACGAGTAATAATCATACTGTTTGCACACAGGTAGCTATCATACGAAGATGCTATCACAAAATTCAATAGCTACTTCGGTGAACGGTTGGTTTCGAAATAGAATTATGAAAGGAAGATGAGCGATCCAACCTAAGCTACTAAGCTACCCAAACTACTAAACTAACCATCCACCAGGCTACCTTATGCATATAAGAGGTTACTTATTATTATAAAAGATGATTTAACCCACAGAACACTTAAAAGAGGTTAAAAGTCAAGCGATGTTAATACTAACAGTATATTTGTAATTACCGATGAAAAGAAATGTCTCCATTAGTAAGATTATAAGTCTTACTCTGCTTCCTGCCAGTTAAAATAGCATAAGACGGTGTTTTACATTTATTTTTTTAAATATTTTTCCTCTTCGAAAAGGATCGAATACGAGTGTTTACTCATAACCAACAGCACGCGTGCCCCACCTACTTACAACTTCTAACCTCTTTTATTTGTTCTGTGATTTAACTCAATTATGTATTATGAATTAATAGTATGCTAAACATTTCCTACATAGTCATGGTAGCCTGGTACTTCAGGTTGGAAACATAAGTACAGACTGAAAAGTTAACAATCCGCTATTCATGGGGTAGGTCGATGGGGATTAGTGGTCATATATACTGTTATCTTAAATAAAAAACATTTGTCATCTATTCATATTTCGCTATAATATTTAAAAATAAAACTATTTTTTTAAATAGGTTTTTTGGTAAACGTATTTTGAAATAACTGTACTTGGACATATTTTTGGCTAGGGGCGAACAGAGCTACTTTAACTTGGAAGGGGGGAAAAGGTTCTGTTTAGGTAACTTACGGGGCAAACGGGTGCGAGAACAGATTTTCTTTTGTTTCGTTATGCTACTATGACTCAAGATCTTTTACTCATGATTTACTTAACAAGTATAAAATTAACTGGATTCGTACTGAACAAGACATAGCTAGACATTGCAATATTATCAAATTTGCGAAAAGAAAGAAAAAAAAGTTGTCTTCGTGCGAAATAACTTTGATTGACTTATGTTATAACAACTTACGTTATAAACAATAAAATTAAATATCTGTGTTTGAATAAATCGAAAAGCAGATTTTACATCAAAACTTTCATGTTTATATTGTGTCGAAAATCAATCAGATTACAGACATTTACATTTTTTCCAGACATGAGAAGTATATTTGCAGCTATCTTGCGTATCATTTGCTAAAAGTATTTGAGAGATAAATGTAAAAAGGTACACTTAAGCAACATATAAAAACATTTCAAAACTTCAAGAAGTTTACACTGAGAAATAGACAGTATTATAGTAAGTGACTAAGTAACTTTAATTAGGTATATGTATAATTATATTTTTAGAGAATCGTTTAAAATCGATCTATTCACGCCATCAAGGTGTGATTCTAGATACAACAGAAATACAACAATAGAAAACAAGTTAGATTAATTAAATTTGAGACCAGATAACAGTAACACATACTAGATATTATTTACAATTACGAGTATAATAATTACAATTTGGTTTATACCTTAAAAACTAGTTTGTAAAATAGTTAATTAA
The DNA here is from genome assembly GCA_955850985.1 of Elophila nymphaeata. Lineage (NCBI taxonomy): Eukaryota > Metazoa > Arthropoda > Insecta > Lepidoptera > Crambidae > Elophila > Elophila nymphaeata. The sequence continues at coordinate 23,165,139 of OY039067.1, forward strand.
AGAGACTTATTAACTGCTAATGCCAGTGTTATGTTTTCATAATTTACAACCTTAAATATTACCTACTATGTGCAGTACATACTTATTTAAAGTAGTTAATTATTTTGATAGAACACTACAAAACATCCATAAATCATTCATTTCAAGTATGATCAAACAAATTAGGATCGTTCTTAGTGAAGGAATTCACAAAAATGAAAAAATTCTTTTTGACAACATTAAAGAACAAGCCCTCCTGGTAAATGAATAAAGTAATTTGATTTTAAGTTTAATTTCTACTGTACGTGTATGTTTGCGTAGTAATTACCTACATACAATACTAATACAGGTATCTCAGATTTTTATTAAAATTTGACGTTATCGATAAAATGCAAAATATTTCGTTAAATATTTCACTGTCACTAATTTCAACAACCATTCATTTCGGAACTCAAATTAAATACATATAGGTACCTACCTATAAAATATCACCTCGAGTAAATTAACGGAACATAAGCTAAGTTTATAAAAAACCTGTGTAAAAATTATTACCTATACAGTTCAGTTATTACCTATAGGGGGAGAAAATAATCAACGGGGTTTTATAGCACCATTTATCACATAAAGGTTGCTCTGGGCCTCTGCCTCGAATGTTGCGGGCAGCGGGGCGACGTGCGGCGGCGCGGGAGCGGCAGGATCTTAGCATAAAATCAAATGGATCTACTCTCGAAAACAGCGGCGCGGGAGCGGGCGACGAGCGGTGCACTCCAGTCGTTGCCACCCCGCTGCCCGCTAGATTCGAGGCAAAGGCCTAAAATAGGCGCTGCCTTTAGCCGCCGTTGCGTAGCTTTTATAGTTAAAAGAGGTAATACGGCTACGTTCCTTTTACAAGCTGATAAGTGTGCAACCTTTAGTCGTATTTATGACCGAAAGTTCATCAACGAGCAAATCGCGCTTAAGTCAAATCTAGAATGCCCATTCTCAGTGTTGCAGTGCAGTGCCACTTACACAAGACCCGCACGCAAATTTTAGTGAGTGGATAGTGTTATTGCGGCTAGTCTGGGCGAAGTTACCCTATATTCCGTTTATTTACTCACGTGATCTGAACTAAATATTACGTTTTAAATAGTTTCTTAATCCGAAACAAGTATCGATAGGAAGTCATCTGCTCCTCTCAGAGACGATCCTTTACTAGACCTGAAGGCAGCTGCGCCGACACCTTTGCCCCTTCCCAAGAAACTGGGGAAGGTAGGGAAGGGGAAGTTTGGCGCTCCTCGATGTCGTACGTCGAATACAGCGTCGTGGAAACTCGGCTGAAATGAGAAATAAATTTCTAAATTTCATTCTTTAATTTTGATGATAAGTGACGACAAGGCTGAAGATTGAATCGAGTTTCACCTCGAACCCTCAACCACAGAGGGACTGGCTATCTTAACGTTAACTGCCGGAACACATTAATGCTGTTAACGTTATTATTATGGCGACAGATTTTGATAAAATGGTGGTAGCTAGCTAGGCGGACTTGAAAAATGTCATACCACCAACCAAATAGAGTACAAATTTGTACAACCTTGGCGATCGAACCCGAGATCTCTGGATCTAATTCTGTTATAATTAATTATTAATAACTAAAAGTCATAATTAATTACTGTTTAATTAAAAGCCTAACATCTTCTGCCTAACTGGTAATTTTGTAGCCCACTTGTCTAATTCTACTAGGTGGTAAACCCTTATGTAGGGTCGTCCACGTAGGTACCACCGCCTTTCTTATTTCTGCCGTGAAGAAGTTCGTTGTGTTTCAGATTAAAGGGAAAGGTAGCCAGAGTAATTACTGGGCATGGAAGGCATGTCATCTTAGTCCCCAGGATGGCAACGCACTTGCAGTGTTAAGTGATTTACCATAAACATTGCAAGTGTCTATAGGTGACGGTAACCACTTAACACCAGGTGGGCCGCAAGCTTGTTTGCCATCTCGTAATATATGAAAAAATTGCTTTGATAAGGTCACTAGAACTTGTTCGGAAGTATTTTTTTAAGTAGATAACATTATGTTTGTAGTGAATTTGTATAAAATTGTCATAAATATATTTAGTATTTTAATAATTAATGCGTAGTGAACTAATGGAACAGACGGGTACTAAAATAATGCGCGGCAAGAGGTTAAGGTTACTACTGAATATTAAAGAAAATTGTTGATTCGTATTAATGTTTTGAAATCATTACGAAATTGTAAGCTGTGGAGTTTCTTTCGCCATTTCTTCTCCATCTCAACATAATAATTATTATTTCGTCCCGAAATGGTGGTAGGGTTTTGACGATTTAAAAGTACTTAACAAAGTCCATTTAAATAAAGAGCTTTTTCATTTTCATTTAAAAAAAAATCATGATAAACTACGAAGATTCGATGAAATCAAGAAAATAAACATTAGTTGAATGATGCAGTTGATACCTTGGAATGACTTTCTAGATTATAATTTTATTCAGATTTTCGTTGTGGAGGTCTGAAGAGAATATTCGGTTAAATTAATGAAATAAAAGGGGGAGTTTCTCCCGAGTTCTTGTTGCAAAAACACGTGTTAAGAGAATCCAATTTTAACTCAATCTACCGTACAATTGTCGTTTACTTTAAGTACATTTTCACTTAATATTGGCGCAATGCGTAATCTTTCTGTGTCGCGATCGCCATCCATATAAAAGAAAAAGAAGAAATAAAAGGGAATCTTTGCGAGACTATTACGAAAGTTATTAAAATTATAACCATCTCTGAACATACCTGAATTAATTTAATTTACAGTAATAACTAGTAATAAGACTGTCAGACTTGTCGCAAGTATTGTATTTTACGTAGATTAGCTGCCCATACTATAAGTCCCAGTTTAGACAGCTCTATTGGAACTGCAATCTGGTGGAAACTAATTCGCTCCTATAAGTTTAGGTACATATCTTCATCATAAATACTAGGTACCGAATGACGTTCACTAAACTCAGGCTTTTCCCATGGACAGGCAGACTTGTGCTGGACGCGTCCGGTGTCTCGCGACCGTTATTAGCCCATTTCATGTTGACACGTTACGTCTTCCGATCAGCAGTCGCCACACGACATAAGCGCACAGTTTTGCCAGAAGGATTCGGGTTAAAGACTGCGTGGCGGGTAAATCTGTTAGTATATTGAAAAGGTATTATAATGATGTCTGCCCATTGCTTGCCTGTTACTCCAACCCAACCCATTAGTTGGAGCACGAGGCCATCAAATTTAAGCTTGAATTGTGCATACCCATCGGATGACATCACATACGCGCATGCTATGCTTAAAAAAGTACAATCCGCAGGTTCGGAGTTGATAAATCTCTAAGGAGATTCCTTTGACTGGTATTATAGCTGCGGTGTTTTTAGCCATTGCTTCACCAAAATTCGACTGTACTTTTTTACTTCCAAACAGTTAAAACCACTGCATATTTAAGCAATATTGAGTTCTTGAAACATCATTAATGTTTTTAACAAAGTCTTGAATATAACTCAACTCGACACGGTGTAGGGCAAAGTAATGGAACAGATCTGAGGTCTCATTGGGTACGTCTGTGCTTGTATGGGTAACTAATTACTCTTCGGTCTCATCCGCTATCGTTTTCCGAGCAAAACGCGAGAGTCACTTAGTTACCATATTTTTCGGGATATTAGGTTAAAAATATACGTTATAGCGTTACGTATAAACGTGACCACATCATCGGTTCTTAATAGGTATTATGGGACAAATGAGTGTGAGTGTGGCAATATTACTATTACATATTAGCGATCATGGCCCCATGTCCATAATGACTACATTACCGTGACCAGGGGTCGACGACATGCTTACAAAGTCGATGGTCATATGACGACTCCGTTTATGGAGTTCGCATCGCCCACTTAACTAGTGTGGTGAATAAGAACTGTGATTCAGAAAATTGTTGCGTGGTCATTTTTAGGAATGTTTGTTTTTTGAATAAACGGATCTGAGAGTATGGTAGTAAAGGAGTGTTGTAACTACGAGATATATTTTAATATTCGTTCTATTATTGGGAAGCATTAGCCTTCATCTCACCTAGTAAGAAGTTGAGGATTCCGGATTCGAAGATGAAAGCGTACAGCTTTCATCTTCGAATCCGGAATCCTCAACCAAGTGAGAAAATGACTGTTTTACTTCAAATACCGAAATCGGAACACAGCAATTTACATCAAGTTCAAAAAGGGTCTTTATTAATGGAGATAGCTAAGTAGGTACATAGTTTTAGATCATCAGAACCTTAGACCCACTTCGGACGAAACAATAATCTTTCTATGTATAAAATTGTTATAATACGGTTCTGGAGAATAAACGGGGCAACAAACTCAAGGATAGAATTTAGAATTGTTGTTATGGTCTCAGATATAGGTGTGATAGTGATAGCTAGTAAGGTAGACTTAATACGAGTCTTACACCAACCAAACCGAAAACTCGTTGTAAGACCACAGAAGATGGTAAAGATAGGATGGAGTACACTAACAATAAAAGTAACACTTACGTCGCTCGCGGAGAATCCGCCGGGGGAGCTGAAACCACCAGGGGAGTTGAATCCAAAGGCAGAGGATGCGCTCTGTGATCCTGAAGGCCCTCCGAAGCCTCCTCCTAAAGATGATGAAGAGGACGCAGCTCCTGACCCCGAACCCGATGAACCGCCAAAAGCCGCCGCTTGGCTGCTAGCTTGACTGCCACTGAAACTGCAGTTGTTATTAATTAATGCATTGAAGGATCCGAGCGACCTGTCTCTTAAAAGAAAAAGTATGACTAATAAAAGTACGAGAACTAAACTTGCGAGCATTGGTATGAAAGAAATATATACCTAAATCAAAGTCTCTCTAATATTATAAATCAAAGCCTACCTACGGTCGGTGGGGAAATTGTAAAAAAACCTGTCTCTTTGTCTGCTCAGTTTGGCTAATTTTACGACTGTTTTTATTGTTTATAACAGTTGTTAATTAAAACTAGAAAATACACTGTCAAAAATCGACTTGTCCCAGGCGGAATCGAATCCAGCATCTTCCGCAATCCGGGCGGCTGCGTCGACCACTACGCTACCGGGCTTTCGCCGTCGAAATTTGTCTGCGTTTTGTGCTTATGTTTTTACTAGTAGACGCCCGTGGCTTCGCTCGCGTGATCGTCGTATTTTTTTAGTCTAAAACCTTCCTCGATAAATGGACTATTCAACAAAGACATAAGGTTTCAATTTGGATCAGTTGTTCCTGCGATTAACGCGTTCAAACAAACAAACAAACTCTTCAGCTTTATAATATTAATATAGATGGTAAAAAAAAATGTGTATTTTCCAGTTTTGAAAATATTTACGCGCAAAAACGCAAAAATAATTCCATGGTTGTTAATTAATTTACTCAGAAATATCCCGGTATCAACAAGAAAACCTTTCTTTTGGCACCATAGACTATGCAAAAATACTTATACGTGCATGTCGGAATAACTTTACTAAATTCCTTAAAATGAAAAGTGTGGCCCTCGTATTAGATTTTATACTCGTATTATTTATTTAAATATTGTCAAATTTAATTTAAGAAGCTTTATTCTTTCTAGTAATTTAGCTAAATAATTTGAAATGATCAACTTATGTTAGTCTCATAATTAGAACTTTGTTAAGTATAATTTATTTTTGTCATAGCATGGAGCATGGCTGGTTTAACATGTATGTAAGAATGTAATATTCTCTTTCGTTCCAAGCCGTCGTGTAATGCAATACAGTAGATGTTGTTTGTCAACTATCACGCGATAATTATTTCAGAAGATTACTTAACACCAAAACACTTGAAGCTATTTACATTTTAATTACAGATAAGTGTGAACTTTTACCGAAATTTTAAGGCTTTTATTGCTTTAATGGGTTTTGACTAAACATTACAGGTGTCCTTTTGTTTGAGCTCAAACGAAGGTACTTATTCCAATTTTACTTTAAAAAATGTAGTTAGTACCCAATGTTTTTCTCATAATCAAAAATTCACTTTTGTGCCACTGATAATTATATTATATAAATATATATAAGAGTATAGAGTATAGTATAGAAATTATTCTTACTCTTATTTCGGGTGATTGGAAGAGATCTCTTATTAAGATAAGGTCGCCAAGCAAACGATATTACTTTGAATTTATTATGTGCATACATTTGTGAAGTTCATCAAAGAGTAAATTAAATAATAGAACATCTCAAAAATGGAGACCGAGTTTTAAATCAATTTTGTCTGCAATACTAATTTCGAAGTAGTATCATATTTTTTTTATTTATTAGGGACACAGAATCTGTTTACACTAATACATCTTTTTTACACACACACTAATATTAAACAATGACTAAGCGAAATAAAATAAAAAACTAATTTAATTGCTTTTCAACATACTTATGTTAACAATTTTGTCACCTTTTATGAAACGTGTCAAAACGACTAAAACTTCATAATTGGATAGTTAAATACAGTTTTTATACCACAACATGGTGACCATGTAGTAACGGAAGTCCGAGTAAACATAGCCATGTCAATGACATTGACTTCGCGTTTAATATTAAGTTATCCTATCTTTAGGATATCTCACGCATGAAGAATCAGATATCTACATCCACGTGGAATCCGTCCTCTTAACAGAGGCACCTGATTTAAACTCTAGGTAGTAAAATTTATTTAATTGTTCATCAGAAGAATAAATTGATTTTACCAGACAAAAATGTTTAATTTAACTGTAGTAAAGAGTTTAGATGTGAATTTTATTATATTTTTATGTTTCTAGAGTTAATTCGTTTGCTGTTTCATTGCACATTAGATACAGTAAATATAGAAGTGTCGGTGAAATACCCGTTAATAGCCTCGTTGGGTTAAAATGCTGGGTTTCAGTCTTTTTTCTTAATTAATGATTTCGAATGTACTGGACTTCGCTCTGGACTTGCAACATTACTCTATTTTTAATCTTTTTGATCAGTAATTTACTATTAATTCTATATAATTAAAGTGGATAGTTACATTTCTTCTTTTTTCGTCGAATCTTATTACAATAATGTATGATATTATTATGAAAGCCAAGCAAGAGCATTATTATACTGGAAATGAAATAGGTATACATATTTGTGTTTTTTTTTAATTTATTGAATTAGATTCATTGGATCTACATCGAAAAAATTTAATTATTCCTATAATAGCTTTTACGACTTATTAATCCATGTGATAAACAATATGATATCGACCTATCGAGTAGTACTTTAAGAATTTATAATAAATCCATTGGTACACATAAATAACATACCAAAATTATGTTGCGTTCTTTTATCGCATTAATTTATATTTCAATAAGGTTAAATTTCTAGAGAGATAGCAAACATTCATCGATGCCTATAACATGATTAAATTAAAACATAAATAACACTGTAACGACCCATCGGAAACGACCTCTGCAAGAATCTTTTGTATTAATAATTTAAACTTCAAAATATCTTTGAGACTTATCGCAAAAATTATTAGTTATACGATGTTTTTTTAAAGAGTTGCTCATTATTAATTGTTATTACGAGTAAAAAATGCACATTAAATGAATAGGCAAGGCAAGCAATTTTGTTCTCTGTGAAGATGCGGTGAACGAATGTAACATAGATTAAGCATAATCACAAATATTTTTATTATATGATGTATTATAATTATAACAAAAATAGTATAGCTGATATTAATTTTTGGAGACTATGCAAAATAATTTATTCCGAGAATTTAAGAGGGATCATCAATACACGGAATCAGTGGCGGATTACTTGCAGAAACCTATTGTCCTGAACCGGTATTTCATGTCAATAAAATTAAGTGTTTGCATAATGAATAAGCATTAAGTTTATAAAAAGTTAATGCGATGAAATGTCGATGTTATCAAAAGAAAGAATGTCTGTCAATGTAAAGACTAATAGCCTAAGAGCCAGTGGAAAGCTACCTGTATGTATTTGACCAGACTTGGGGTTTTGTACAGTGAGGCCCCTATACCTACCATATATGAGATGGGGGTTCACTAAGCCCCAAGTGGTGGACACGGCGCGCGCTCAGGCAAGACAGGTATCGATTTTTGGCGAATTTTTAAAGCATTTGACGACGTCTGCCGTTTTTAAAATTTGATAATATATTATTATTATTATCTAAAAACAACAAAGGCAGACCATTATCGCGCGGGTAACATTGTGGCAGACAGTTTTGAAAGTACTGAAAAAAATTAAATTTAATTGAAGAGATCTGCCATTGATATATTTTATTTATTAGGGTCTTGAAAACTTATATTGATCACGGCAGACGACTTCAATGAGTACACACATCAGCAGACAACAAAATCTTTGCTACTATCCGGTCAGATGTATGTGTATTACGTTCCCTATTTTACATCAATATTATTTACTTTATCACTGCATGCATAGAAATGTAAAATTTAATTTTGTAAACTATGTACTAAAATTGATATGTTTATCATCAGATAAAAAAGTTAATATATATTCAAAGAATCTCAAATATTAAGGTATATTAAGGTAGATTCCGATTCTATAGATGATGAAGACGAGTCACACCACGACGACCATGTTTCCGATGTCGATGAATAAAGATTTAAATCAGTAAAAAAAAAATATACAATTTTTTTTAATGCATGCACGTTTCATATTTTGTTATTCATTTTTTTTTAATTATGTCTTAAATAAATAAAAAGAAGAAAATTAAATAAATATTTGAATAATTATTTGTTATCTGCAATATACCTTAATATTTGAGATTCTTTGAAAATATATTAACTTTTTTATCTGATGATAAACTTATAAATTTTAGTACATAGTTTACAAAATTAAATTTTACATTTCTATGCATGCAGTGATAAAGTAAATAATATTGATGTAAAATAGGGAACGTAATACACATACATCTGACCGGATAGTAGCAAAGATTTTGTTGTCTACTGATGTGTGTACTCAATGAAGTCGTCTGCCGTGATCAATATAAGTTTTCAAGACCCTAATAAATAAAATATATCAATGGCAGATCTCTTTAATAAATTTTTTTTTTTCAGTACTTTCAAAACTGTCTGCCACAATGTTACCCGCGCGATAATGGTCTGCCATTGTTGTTTTTAGATAATAATAATAATATATTATCAAATTTTAAAAACGGCAGACGTCGTCAAATGCTTTAAAAATTCGCCAAAAATCGATACCTGTCTTGCCTGAGCGCGCGCCGTGTCCACCACTTGGGGCTTAGTGAACCCCCATCTCATATATGGTAGGTATAGGGGCCTCACTGTACAAAACCCCAAGTCTGGTCAAATACATACAGGTAGCTTTCCACTGGCTCTTTAGCTATAAGTAAGCTAAAAGCGTCTGCAGCCCAAAATTTACCGTATCCGGTATATTCAGAAATCTCCACGTCTCTATAGTGGAAGGTCATCGCTCTATTGACTTAAGTAGTACTAGTTTTGATACGTGTTCTAAGAACCATTTGATAAAATCACATTTTACCATTAATTGCTAGTAAATATAATGTCCTCTTAGATTTGAGCAAATATTATAAAAAAAAAATTTCAAATTTCTTACGCATTTGCATTTCTCATCCTGGGAAAGTAGCGTTTGTTTGACCTTAGTGGACAACGCTAGTTCGCACTATCGGACGGGAAAAAAACCCATATTAATTGCTTCCTTCTCTAGGGCGGGAATGAATTTTAAGAATATAACTGAATTTGGTTATAAAAAACATGCTGCAGGATAGTCAGCGGCGGTGACGCCGCAAAAAAAGTAAAAAATTATAATAATAAACAAACATTTAAAACAACTTAAAAAATAAAAAAGTTAAACATTTTAAAACAACTTAAAAATAGAGAAAAGTTAAAAAAGTTTATTTAATTGCAAGTGAATTCTAGGTTCAGTCGGATTTGGAGGTCTGGAGGCTCTGGGGCAACGAAAGAGCGGAGGCCCCTAATTACTGTGGGGGCCCTCTCTCGTGGAGGTCCCAGTGCAATAGTTCATCCTGCCCTCCCCTAAATGCGTTAGAGTATTGATTATTTCACGGACTGTTAACTCTCAGTTCTGGCTTTAAAAAATTGTCCTAAGTCATGTAGAGCCTTAAAATTGAAACTCACCCTCCAAATCCGTTGAAAGACGATGCTTGACTTGCCGAGTGTGATGCACTAAAACCATCATTGAATCCAAAAGCAAATGACTGGGAAGCTGACTGACTAGCTCCACCGAAACTGCCGCTGCTGCTCACGCTCGCGCTCAACCCTCCATTCCCGGATGGGCCCACATTGAAGCCCCCACCGAATTTCGGCCTCAACGAATTCGATCGGACAGTGTTACCCCTGACTTCGTTTGGAAGTAACGTACTGGGATCACGCTCCAAATGTTCCAACACGGGTAAAACAGGCGGGGTGATTATCGGCTCCAGTTTCCGTTCGCGCCTCTCGTCGGGGAACACGAACCCGTTTGCCGGCGCCGGGTATGCAGTTCTTGTGATTGCCGCGAGGCAAAGGCACGCGAAGATGAACTTCATGGCTGACAATATTGGTAATACTAGGTCTGGTTGTCGTCGTATCTTGTTTTAATAGGATCGCACGAGGTCGCTCGCGGTGTTGGCATGCGGCGCGCGCCGCAGCCTTCAGAAAATCCACTGCGCCTCGCCGGAGACGAACGTCCAGCCAAGTGCCATCCCCTCTCGACCCATGCTTGTACCTGTATCTTACTCGGCCATTTCGCATTATTCATTGTTGTATCTCGATATTATTTCTCTAAAAATATTATTCATTCGCACCCGTAATAAAGACGCCAACGGCCGGACAGGTTTCGTTGTTGGTACATTAAAAATTTGTGTCAGATTTTTTCGTACTTATTGCTTAAGATGGAGTAAGAAGTGATTAAAGCTACTTAAACAGCGCAATACTATGTACGCATGTTGTAGAAATTTTACTAAGATGCAAGTCACTTCAAGATTACTTTGGTTTGCTTCTACACGCTTGTAGATATAAAAAAACCGCAGATGATATGCGTACATCCATATTTTATAAGGACTTAGCATTTTTACTTACGGAAGAGTTATTAGTCATTTTTATTAAGAATGCTAAAGAGCATATCCTTGTAATGTAAGTAAGTGCCGTAACGACGTTATTGTTCTCAGCTTTGTTTGTCGGAAAACTTAGACGGCAATGTGTAGGAGGTAATTGGGAAATCCAACGACCTACATCCATGTAAAGGCAGATTTATGGAACCGGATCACGTCACTTACTTCGAACGGGAATTGGGGGCTGTTATATTGTAACATTGAACTGAATTCGTGTCCAGTCAACAGTTCGTCAGGTCCAAACATTGCAGTTGGCTTTACTTGGAACGCAGATGGAATATTTGTGCAGTTTGTGTTGACTGTTCTAAAATTAATAGAGTTTACTATCCACGTTATATAATGGCTTTACTTTTCTTTGAAACCTACTTCAAGAAGAAGAGGATGTTCTCAATTCTCTCCTGATTTTTCATGTAGAAATTACTCCACGATTACTCCGGAGATAATGGAATAACTTCAATGATGTTTTTGTTTGAAAGTATCTATTTGTATTATGTAAAATTGTTGTTGTAAAATCTTTTAAATTATTAACTCACTGACGCCAAGCTATCAAGTCTCGACTATCATGGAAAGGTAGCTAGTCAATCGGTATTTTAAAGGATACACTTTGGGGATGGAGAGTGTGCAACGGAATTACATGGATTAATGCCATCAGCCCGTGATCAGCCCCATTTCACTACCGGGACACAAGACGCAGGTTAAATTACCACCCTTATGCTGTTGATGTCCCTACCATACGCACAAAGCGATTTGCTAACTCTTTTATAATGCGAACAGATAAAGAGCTAACTTGTTGCCTGCCGATGTGTACCCTGATACTTATAACTTGGATGCTTGCAAGGCGAGAGTGAATAGGCTATTTCTAGGTAAGCATCGTAGGCCACATCTTCGGTTCAGATCAGGTGAAAGTGTGGTCAAATGCTTTCCTATAGTAAATAAAAAAATATATATTCGTAATTTACTTTAGATTGATTGTTGTTTATGTCATCGAAACAATGTCTTAAACGTTTGATATCTAGGAGATGTGCGACTCTTCTACAGCTAAAAACAAAGTCGTAATTATCCAAGTTCATAGACAAATTAATAACTTTACCTCGTAAATAAAGCTTTTAATACCTGAACACAAGTTAAACATTCACTTTGCTCGAAACATCCTTCGTAAAATTCCCGATTTCCTAAATACCTATTATTTTTCTCATTATTCAAAACCATTTAAAAAGATTTACATTTTTCGACATAGGCTGCACAAAGGCATGTTTATCATATTTTTGTGAATTTAAAAATGGTTAACTCATTTTAATAACAGGTCGCCAAACGGAAGTTTCATATCCTTATATATTTAACATAAAATTTATAAAAGGGTCAACACGCTAAAAACCAAACCTGTATTGTTTAAAGAAATTACCATTTTATGTTCATAGGGCTGCCACTCTTGGGCTTTTCTCGGTATTTTTTTACAAGATCGATAATAACCATGCATGAAAGTTTGATGTAAGTAATACTAGGGCATTAATTCTAGGGCATTATCCTATTATCCTAACAAACTAATATCATTTTTCACCCAAATATTAAAATATTTTTTATTGGAATAATATTCAATAAGGGGTCTTCGATTTCATGCCACCGTGAAATATAATAGGAGTGATCACCCCATCATGACACATTTTTTTTCACTCGCTGGCCATAGGTTTTCTGTGCCCAAAATGAATGACCTCGTTCATCCCTTAAATCCAACGAGTTAACGAGGTGACATCTAAACCATTCAAAACTGGCAAAGGAGTACGACAAGGATGTATTCTATCTCCTATGCTCTTTAATATATACGGGGAATATATAATGATGAATGGGAAGGTATAATGAGGCCCTTAATGAATGGGAAGGTTTCCTATGAATAGGCGGCAGTAGAATAAGTAACCTTAGATACGCGGACGATACCACGCTGTTTGCATCTATAGAGGGCGAACTTGTTAAGCTTATTCGAAGTATTGAGCGAGAGAGTGAGCTAGTTCAAGTTGAGTTCAACAGATCCAGAACTAAAGTCATAATTATAGATAAAGCAGGCCAACTCTCTCGCAAAGGAGATATAAAACCTAGCATGTACTAAACTCTGATGGTAAAATCCAAAAAAGATTGTTTCCTTTTTGTTAATTCTTACATTTACCAACTCTTATCGGTAAATCCTAAAATTTACCGGTAATACCTAAGATTAACCAACATACGGGCTTTTACGGTAACACATATATTAAAATGTTCTAAAGATTAGAAATTAATATTTTAATACAATTACGTGTTAATTTTTTTGCAAGGTAAATAGCCAGATGAAACGTTAGTATTTCATTGTTGCAATACAATATTTCAATCGTTAATGTTGATTTAGTTGTGGCCATATTCGGTAACAATACCCATCGTTATATCTAGTTATTTAAAGTATTAAATAAATAATAGTAAATTTTTATAAATTATATGTATTTTTCAAGAAGTTACACATTACGTAAGACTTTTTTTTCATTATTCTAAGCAAACTTTACTCGATAAATAATTTTATACCAGTTTTTGACATTTTTTCTTAAAACTCTGAAAGTAATATATTGAATAGATTTTAAAAATAATACAATACACTTTATTCTAAAATTCTAAAAAAGGCTTTATACGGAACTTCATTTTCTACCAAATGATTTTTTCTTCTTCTAAAAACTCTGCAAGTAGGTAATATAACATTTCTAATGATTTTAACATCGTGGGGTATTAAAAAGTTATGTATAACAGAAAAATTTAAATAGTATATACTGATTTATTGTCAATCTTAGCTTTAATTTGTTGGATGTTTTTTTCTACAAATTGAAGATAAACATTGTTATCGGAGGACGACGTTGCTATCTGCGTCACAGTCGCAACTATATTGTGTATATTCATCATGTCTAATGCATTTTAGTTCATATTTTGAAGTTCTGAATAAATCTTATTTCATTACAAATGTTTATAGTACATATACATCAAACAATTCAAACATACCAATACTGAGTACAAAGGGCGGCGTTTGTAGCGGTCTGTTCTAGATGGTTCTAGTCTAGGTGATCTTAATAATTTAATAGATAATTTTATTAATTTCAAATATGCGTTTTTCCATGGTGATTAATATTATACAACAACGTAGATAACCCTATTATTGTCGTATGAAAAATGTGGGTGAGTGTGATCCAGTCGGGGCCACACGTCCGATGTCACGGTCAATGTGTGTATACATGTACTCGCACACGTTTTAAATGTATCGGATGACCAATCGGTGACTATCATCAGTGTTTTCAATAAATCAGAACTTTAAAAAGACTGTCTTGGTTGTCATAAGGAAAAACTGTGGCCATTCCAACACGAACTAAGAAATTTGGCAACTTGTTTCTTAGTCGCTCAATCAAGAAATGGAATTCATTGCGAGTGCCAGCACAGGTGTTCCCTCCTTCCTACGATCCTGTGTCATTCAAAAGAGGCGTGAAAAAGCACCTTGCAGTTCGGTAAGGTGAGGCTGGCTGGCGCAGCGGTTTATCTCTCGCATTAGCTATCTTCGCATTTGGACTCCACTTTTGCTTACCATCAGGGGCAATAGAGTCATTAACTTCATCTTAAAAAAAACATGAATACGGGCCATATTGAGAAGTCAATTCAATCTCTCTTTAGTAAAGTTTCTACTTGGCAGTACATTGTCAGTCTGGTCCCATTTGACCTTAATTATATCGTCATTTGTAGCCGTTGTACGACTCTTATCGATAGATGACATATAAGGTTCTTTATTCCACTTACAAATCTCTAAAAGAGATCTATCGAAAATATCCTACAACTACAAATTGAAAGCCAGTGTATAAATGTTCAGGCATCATAAGGCATATGCCGTTGGCCTCAATTGGCGAGAATCACGAGGTCCACCCGCTGGTGCGACTTTAAGGGTACAACGACAAATCAGATGGGAAAACTATTTGCCCTTCTGACTTATAGTAAGACTACCTCACTGAAGACATTTTGGAGACTAGAAATTGTATAGATCCAGAGGGCCTAGTAAAGTGACCAATCGATTGCGCTGAACGTTATAAGATTATAATGTATGAAACTAACGAATTACTGAGGAAGTTAGATGGCGACCGTCGTGTCAAATGTATGAGTAGTAAACCAAAATCGTCATTTCGTTCGATAGAAAGAAACTTTTCGAAACTTTGCATTGTTTGCCAATTGTCTAGGCTGTGTTCGAAAGTTATTGAGTGCGACGCCAGATGGACGCAACACACTCGAAGATCCACATAACTAAAAATTTACTCGATAATTTGATCTAAAAGAAAATAATACGTATACAAAACGAAAATCGAATAATTCGAGTACAAAAGCGTAGGTATAAAAAGTATACTTAAATTGCAACTAAATTAAACTGCTGGGTACGGGAATCGGCTTGCAGCAGCCGCAAGGAATGTCACTTTCTCTATATATAGAATTCGCATAACTATGCACGTAGAACCCGTTTTATTCTCAGAATAATTTTAGTACCTTGTCATAATAATTCATACCTACGTAATGATGGCAAAATAAAATCACTAATTTTTAATAGAAACACCGTGTGTTGCCGAGACAATTGGCAACTTTTTTCTTAGTCGCATAATCAAGAAATGGAATTCACTGCCAGCACAGGTGTTCCCACCTTCCTACGATCCTGTGTCATTCAAAAGAGGCGTGGAGAAGCACCTTGCAGGTCTGTAAGGTGAGGGGGGATGGAGCAGCGGTTTATCTCTCGCATTTCGACTCCACTTCTGCTTACATGACGACATGAGACATGACGCCGCAATTCGACATTATAAGTCGCAATTTCAATATTATTTAATTATAAATATGACGTCATTAGGCTGCCCTGCACGTAATGTAATGATACTTGAGGTCGATGTAATATAATTATTATTTTCTTCCACTCTTCTTACTAGCCGTCTCAACACTAACTCCTCTTTCCATCATGGAATAATTTTTGCGTTTACAAACGCGTACTTAAATATTTTTTCATCCCACCACCTCGGAAAGTGTAATTTTGCGCTTCGAAATCTGGCTGGAAAATTCTATTTTATTCGCTTGAGCGGCAAAGTAGATTTGAATTTAGAACATCACATATAATGAGTACTCAATATAATTGTAAATTCAAAACGTCATTAAACCTATTTAATGTAACCTCTATGGTGCCAAATTTATGATTAGAATGAAGATTATTTTGTCATTTCCTCGCTGAGGTGGGATGAAAAGTTACGTATTGCACTCGAGTGGAAAGATTTTTCACCTTGTGCTCGTTTGTTTCCCTCGCTGACGCTCAGGATTCTAATTTAGAATCACTCGCTGCGCTCGTGATTCAACTTTAGAATCCTTCGCTTGCTCGGTCATCCAAATCGAGCACGCGGTTAAAAAGGAACTTTCCACTCTTGTATAATAAATAACTATTAATACTAGAAAAAATACACTGAAAAAAAATCGACCCATCCGAGGCAGGTAGATTTTTTTTCAGTGTCATTTTTCCCTCTTTCCAT
Source organism: Elophila nymphaeata (assembly GCA_955850985.1). Classification (NCBI taxonomy): domain Eukaryota; kingdom Metazoa; phylum Arthropoda; class Insecta; order Lepidoptera; family Crambidae; genus Elophila; species Elophila nymphaeata. The sequence continues at coordinate 23,181,782 of OY039067.1, forward strand.
GTCATATTTCACCAATGACGTATTCCTACGTCATTGTATTTCACACAGAGTATCGACCTTTTCTTCTGTCTTCCTGTTTGTTTATACATCCACATGCATTCTCCTTGCATCCATATTACTGAGGTAGATATGGCTGCAGGTATTATGGCCGACCACCTACTGCGTATTTTTTCTATAGCAAATAAAAAAACCGGCCAAGTGCGAGTCGGACTCGCACACCGAGGGTTCCGCCGTACAAACGTAGCATTCCCTAGCGTGTGACGGAAATTCGTCTAAGGTGTTGGTATAAACTGCTGTATCTTTTGATTGCGTTAACTTAGAAGTTTGATTTTTTCACTGCTTAAAGGAACAATAAACCTAGGTATTTGGTATAAATTTCAATTTGATACCTTTATTCGTTCGTGAGAAATAAGGTAGTAAGTTTCATTTTATTAAAATATTTTTATTATATTATATGACTAAAAAAATGTGATTTTCGCAATTTTTCCTATATTTGCATTATATGACAATGCTTCATGACAAATTTCAAGATTCTGAGTTTACGGGAAGTATCCTGTAGGTTTTGATTCCTTTGCGAGTGTCGGAAATTTGTTGAAAATATCGACATAATCAGCTGTATCTTTTGATTGGCTTGGCTTAGAAGTTTGATATTTTCACAGCTTAAAGGGACAATAGACCTGAGTATTTCATGTGAATTTCAGCTTGATACGTCCACGCGTTCTTGAGATAAAGGGTCTTGACAGACAGACAGACGGACAACAAAGTGATCCTATAAGGGTTCCGTTTTTTCCTTTTGAGGTACGGAACCCTAAAAACAATCCATTTACGTATCTATGATTACTTTACATGTTTATAAACGATGGGTTTTGTCATAAGGTCCGCTACCTTGTGTGCAATTCATTGACATTAATAGAACTAGTTTATTTCACGTGATCGTAAAATTTCTAAACCGTAAACTTGGCTTAGATTACGATAATTCACTTGTCGAGTCATTCGATTGCACGGCCCACTCCCACAGCACAGGCCAAGTGCGCATATGGGCTTCTCTATAGACATAATCGATTATATAATCAGCTGATCTATAACCGGAATCGTTATTCGCTTATAAGTTAGAAGAACAGGATCCCAATGTTATGAAACAGTTCCCACTTTACTATAAACGAATAGTTTACGACTTTAAGGAGTAACTCTAAATAAGTTATTAGTATTAATTTTATTTGGCAAGTTGTTGTTGCAAATTTCATATCTTTTTTATTTTTATAATCACGTGTTCACTATATTTTTGAAATCGTCTTGGTTGAGAGGTCAATAACGTTTCCTGAGAGGTGTTTTTCAGAGTGCAGGTTGACAGTTCTTGTAAGGACAAATTATTGTGATGAACGTAAAAGTAGTTCACGAGTCATAGTACCAACAATATATTTAATAAACAACATGTTCAGTTCTATTCTTAATTAATGGCGGCGCGTCGCATTAAGCGTACGCATTTTGCCAATGTCAAGTGAAAATGTAACTAAAGTAACAAAATTTGTACGGTTGATTTGGGTTAAAAATGGAGTCTCTTAACACGTGTTTTTACAACAAGAACTCGGGAGAAACTCCAACATATTATGTTATCCATACTTTAAAACAGTGACAGACTGGCAACCTGTCATTATTTAGAGGCATGGATCATAATGCCAGATGGGGTTTTATGTGTAAGCAAATGGTACCTAGATCTCTGCTCAACTTTTTAACCGACTTCAAAAAAGGACTGTACTTTTTTATGTTTGTTACCTCATAACTCTTTACTAGGTGTACTGATTTTTAAGATTCTTTCAACGTTTGGAAGCTGGTGCTTGTCAGTGGTCCCATTTAAATTTGATCGACATTTGACGAGTAGTTTTTGAGTTATACCTAATAATGTCCATTTAATTGACGTCGATGACATCGTAAAAGTTCTATTTCTTGTTTGTTTAAAACATCTCGAGATAGTTTCCTGAAAATTTCTATACTTTAAACACTGAAACAATTATTTAAGAATAAAAAACGCCTTCAAAACTGAAAACTGAGAAATAAAAATATTGTTTATAAAAATCTAAACGTTTTCTGAGGTCGGTGACACCTTCAATATTTGGAATAAACGTTGTCACTTGTAATTTGGGACCGACCTCAAAAAAACATTTACATTTTTATAAACAAAATTTTTATTTCTCCGCATTTAGTCTTGAAGTTTTGAAGGCGGTTTTTTTAATTTGTTATTATGACATCATCACAAGAGGTAATTAATAATTTTAGTTACGAATAAATTTTATTTATCCCTACTAATAGTATGAAATCGAAAGTAACTCTGTCTGTTACGATTTCAAAAAACAATCCATGTTTCAAAACGGCTCGGCGGATTGTAGTGTGTGAGAGTGATGACTGACAAAAATTCCACTCCGTTTGGTCATAAAAAAATAACTTAACCTACCAATAATGAGCGATCTCCATTTGATTATACAGATTAACATTGATAGAATCTGTTAGTGTACGTCGGATGTATGGCTGTCGTCTTCTTTGCGCACTGTGGTGGAATAAAGAACCCAACTAGCAAAATATTGTGCTATAAAAGGCACGGCCACGTTTTTGTTTTGCCGTTTAGTTCAATAAAGGTGACTTTATAAGTTGAATAGATGTGGTATAAACATTTACTCAAACGGATTTGGGCGCAAATTATATCACTAATCGGTGGAATAGGAGCTGAATAACTGCGAAATGAAGGAACTAAATTGTGGTATTATTATAGAGTAACAGCAGAAAGAAAATACTTTAGCGCAGTAACGACAATCTCGCTACGTCTATGTCACAATTGACGGAGTAAGAGAAATTTAGTTGCTATTATGCAACAAAGTAATGGTATAAAGGGTTCCGATATGCTACAAATCGATATTTCAATGCAATAAAGGCGAATAAAATGCGATTATTCCGAATATTGAGTTCTGTTGTTGTTATGAAGTTGCCGTTATTTACTTTTTTTATCATATAATAGCCAAGCCGACACAAAGTACAGTTCTTCGTCGTGATACAATAAAAAACAAGGTAAGTCGTCCATCTTAAATATTAAAATTATCATACAGAAGATATTATGTTTAAAAATTGTGGTCTATGGTGTGCGTGAATCTATGTGCGAAATTAATTTATAGATAAAATGATATGCCTTGTTTAACATATATTTGTGGGCCTTGCTAAAAATGTAATATTAATTAGTAAATATCAGAAAATATTATTATTTTTAAGAATGTTGTCATTACAGAACACTTATTCGACTATGTTTTGAATAATTGCGACACTGTTGAATTTATACCTAGAACATAACGCAGCCATATTTTAGCATTTTAGGGTTCCTTAAACAAAGTAGTTATGAAAAAAGTTAATACGTTCGGCCAAGAAAGTGGTCTGGACTAGTTTTGATAAAATGTCATTTGTAAGTAAAGCATCGTTAAGGTTGAAGTTATGGACTTTTTGCATGGGAAAATCATCAGTGTTGTTAAATAACGTGCGAATGATTTTCAACCTTGAGGTGATAGAATAAACGTCAGTAATTATAAATCTACACTGAAAAAAATAATGGTTAAACAAGTTACAATCTTGCTTGATTAGAAAAAATTTGATTGGGTCATTCAAGAAAATATCACAAACAAATTATCACGGTATTTTGTCGCAATAAAGCTGAAATGTTTGAACGTGTATCAAGTCCAATGTGTTGAATTTATTAAGTTTACTTTATTGATGTCGAGACATGGTAAAATTTTATCATCAACTTATTTATATTTGTCAAGTTGCTATATTAATACTACAAATCACTAGTTTATTTTAAAAAGAATATTATTATTTTAAACAATATAGCCGATTGGTTTCAAGTAATTTTATTATTGAAAGAATAAAGTTTCATAATTCATTCGATCACTCAACTTTATAACAATGAACGCGCGCTTTTTTGTTTGAAAGATGTACGTTGACAGTTCAAATAACTATCTTCCTTCTTTATATCTTGCACTTTCAATCAAACGTGTTTCAGTTCATTTTGATCTCCGAGCCGTTGGAGTGTGCATCTTCTTGTAAATTCGTGTTTGTGCCTAAAATATTACAAATAATATAAAAGTTAGGTGTTTGCGATTGAATTGAAGTATTCAGTATCACCGTAAGATGGATGAAGTGATGGATTTACTCAAAGCCTGGGGGCTCCCGGAGTTGGGGCCACTTTTCGCAAGTAAGTACCTACCTATATTTTGTTCCTGCTTCCTAATTTCCTATTTTCCACACTTGCTCACCAGTCTATTATGCTGTGCAGTGTGAGGATTTGGTGCAATAATTAACCGATTGGTTTCGACTCCCGATACTAATATGTTACGTAGATTACCTAAACATGGGTTCACTCTACACTATATCTGGTATCTTTAACTTGACACAGCAATGGTTTCATCTCTTAAGACAATATCGATTTAGAGAATAGATAGAGTAATTACCCACTTAACTTACTCGATTTTATAAGTTATATTAAGGTTCAATTCTCAAAAGGCATTGAACTTTAATAAAACTAGTAAATGCCAAGTGACACTATTGCTAGTACTCCCCCTTGGAGTACATACCTGCTCCTCTGTCAGTCTGTGTGTCATAACATAAGGGATTTATCTTTTGTACCGTAAAGTCATTTGTATATTATACAGCACGATTAAATACTCTGCCTGCTATAATAACATAATAAAATTGGAAAATGATTTGTTACAGGTCCTTTCTGAATTATTGAAAAATAATTTCGAGACTTCTGGGTTATTGAGGTATAAAGGAAAAACTTTAGAAAACGAAAATTCTCCGACGAAAAAACGTTTCTGAAACAGTAATGTAGAATGTAAGAAAGTTTTGAATTTGTATTGTTATTTTTTATTATTTTAGTTTGTAATAAAGTTTCAAAATATAAAGAGTTTTATGCTGTAGATTGTTTGTATATTTATAATATGTTGTGTATGTTATAGCCATACTTACTCTTGAAACAGAAAAGCTTTTTTTTAGTATTTACTATGTAATTGAAATTTATAATAATACAGACAGACGTATAAATATCAAATAAATGTCTTTTATTTACAGTCCTCTATACAGTTAAAATAAACATGAGCGAATTATTGTATTTATTAGCCTATATAGTATAGATATATAGATCATTATAACCTAATAAGATCAATCAAGCTACTTGTTTAGACTAAACTCTAATTGATAAAGAAAAATAAGTGACTATATTACAGCCATCAGAAAACTTTATTATGATTACCTAGTCTAAGTAACATGCACAAAATCCAGTTGATAATATTAATGACATAACTTAATTATGTCGATAATTATTTGTTTCACATTATCATTATAACATAATAAGGTGAATCAAGCTACTCATTTGGACCTTACTTTACATTATATAAATAAATAAGTGACTTTATTATAGTCATCACAAAACTTCATTAAGATTTTAAAGTCTTAGTAAAATTTACAAGGTGCATTTGATAATAATAATGACCAGGCTTGATTATGCCGACAATTACTTATTTGAATCTACATTGTTTCTTGTTCAGTTTTTCAATCAAGATGACTTGATTTCTGTAATCACAAAACTTTGTACGCTCGTATATAAACAAGTTACTTGATACCCATAAATATTTTTTTAATTTATGCTATCAAGTTTTTTTTTCAGTGTATGGATAGAACACTTTCTTGGCTTGACTGTACCTACTTATGTGTATATGTAGGTATGTAAGTTAGCTAGTAACTCGTAACTACATATCTTTATCACTGACTTTTGTTTTTCTAGATGGTAGTTTATGTGGACATCGACACCGTGGAAAATAACACATTTTATACTGTTACAAAAATGCTACGGATGTGGAGTAGAAACAAAGGAGGATACCAGTAAAACATTACAACATTTCGTCATAAAAGATAAACAAATAAAATTACTACGACGTGCATCTTTTTTCTGGTGCAGCCATTGTGGCCTGTTCGCTAGGTATATTCATTACCCAAGCGATGAATGTTCCTTTTGTACGTTGTGAATTTTGGGTGTTCCCAACCTCAAAGCTTGCGTATTAGTTTGTCCTTGTTAAACGAATAACTTCTATTAAACAAAAATATCCTTTAATTCTCCGTGCACAGTATTCATAAAACTTTGTTGAATTCAATGTGTTTTTTTTTGGTGCCAATAAGGTTAGCTTTGGGTTGGCAACAACCAAAAAATCACCACGGTGAATAGGTGGAGTTTGTGCCATATTTATCTAAGTTTTTCTATTTTTTAAGATTAATAGGTTTATCGGCGGTTTACTCAAAGTAGCTATCTACATATTACAAAAGTCTGACATTATCAAAATAAAAATGGGTTCAATTTACATTCCTTTTAACTCTGACTAGCCCTGGTAAGTTATTTGGCTTTATTCCCAGTCACCCCCGTGGGGATTGCCATCGGAGGCGAATGGGAATAAAAATTCCCAGTCACCGCCGTTGCCGACTGGGAATTTTTATTCCCATCGCCTCCGGTGGCAATCCCCGCGGGGGCGACCGGGAATACAGGGTTATTTTGAGGATAGCAACGGGGTTCTTCAATCTTAGAATAACTTACTTTACAAAGTTTTTTTTATTTTATTATTAATAGGTTCATATTTCTTGGTTCCTCATTAGTGTTCAATTTAGAAGTATAAATATATTGTGATTGTGAAATTTCATATAATGTATAACTGTTACAGAGTAACAGTGTCTTTTGTTCCTGTTAGTTTATAGTGTAGTAGGTAATTGTAGTAGAAATATGAGCAATTAGAATACATTTTATTTTACTACTGCGTGTGATTTATGACAACAGATAGAGGTAATACTCCTGAATTTCATGCTTACTTATTTTAGTCGCGCATATTTGTAATTAATTGTACTCTTAAATATGTTAAACAACTTTTGTTCAACAGAAACTTCTAAAATTGAATATTGAAATGGCTTCTCCATATACAGTTTAGCAGCTGATTGGTGAGTCTGTATAGAGAAACCATTTTGTTTTAATTTTTAGAGGTTTTTGTTGAACAAAAGTTTTTTTGTTTCGACGAGCTAATTTCTTTATAAAATAAAAGTTAATTCTAAGATATACTTTATATTGATTTTAAAATAATAAAGGCATCACAGTGAGTTATGTAGTTTAATTTGAATCAACCCTTTGCATCACTCTCTTCACTTAACATTACCCATAAGGAACCTACTCTATCAGTTAAAAACGACAATCATTTGAGATATCATCATCACTTCGCGAGTTGATATGTAAACTGGAATCACTGGATACTTCCTGTTCTGTAGTGGATATAATATGACTTCATCTTCTGACAATCCTGCAGGCCCTTTTTGACAGTTGAAAGTGATGATCACCGTGTGAATTACACATCCATTGCTGTTTAACACGACACGCTATTATGGCACTTGTCGCGTAAAACAGCAATGTATACGTAATTTGCTCAGTGATCATCATTTTCAACTGTCAAAAAAAGATAGCGAATAGCCCCCCGGTGCTGTCTTGAAATTATATATCATCGCATACGGAACCACAATTGATATTTTATGTTACACTTGTCGAATTGGGCTGTCATTGGCTGTCATATATAGCTTTTAATATTTTTTAATTTTTGTTGCACTTTTCGATAACCACCACTTAGCTTGATTTTATTCCATTTTTTATAGTCCATGTTGCTCAACTCAGAGAAGAAAAATATCATATATTTAAACTAAAGCCTATAAAGGTAACCAAATCTCTGTTATTGCTTAGTATATTTGATTAAATGTGCTACAGTAGCAGTTGAAAGTAAGTCGGGTTCAGTAGCTGAAATCTGGAAGTTGTTATTGAACTAGTCGATTTACAATGCAGTTATAGTAACTATGATGCTTTTCAGTCAATGAGCAGCTATTATTCTGCAAACAAGCGACGTTAAGGAAATGTTGATTAATAGCTGTATAGTTGCAACTTATACAGAAAAATAGGGATCTCAATTCAATTATAGCGCTACTATAACAAACCTATGTTGAATAAAAGAGTAAAATACACAATTATATGATTGTTGACTTATTGCGGCGTAAGTATGTAGAGTAAACGTTTATACGATATAGTTATAGCACTTTCTAGTAAAAATTACTAAAAGGTCACAGCTAACGGTTCTATAGCACATTATAGCCATTTCGTTGCAATTAATCAACATTTAAACGATCTACAGTGGAATAGTGGTACGCTTATTCGCCACTTTGCTAGTTGGGAAGTGACGTTTGTGAATAGCGCGGGAAAGAGAAGGGGAAGAAAAGATTATTGGGGAGGTTCTCTCGAGTTCTTGTTGTAAAAACACGTGTTGAGAGACTCCATTTTTAACTGAAATCTACCGTACCATTGTCTTTTACTGTACCTAATAAGCATTTTCACTTGACATTGGCGAAATGCGTAATCTTTATGAAATGAAATGAAATGAAATGAGATAATGAGACCTCTTTATTTAAAAGGACTTTGCTAAGTACTTTTAAATCGCCAAAAGCCCTACCACCATTTCGACGAAATAATTATTTTACTTAAATAATTATTAGTATGCTGACATGGAGAAGAAATGGCGAACTCCGAAGAAACTCCGCAGCTTACAATTTCGTAATGATTTCAAAACATCACTACATGTCCATAGATATATCAATATGAATAAATTACAATTTTAAATGCGTAAATTTGGGCAGATTTTACTCCCACGCATTTGGGTCATTTAAATAATCATTTAACTTGTAATAAACTTTTTTATATAATTTAGATTTTACAGTTTTTTTAAATTTATTAATAGGCAAGTCTCTAATATTCTTCAGAAGCTTATTGTAAAAACGTATACATTGGCCCATAAAGGAATATGTACCGCGAATGACATTAATTAGAAGAAGAAGAAAAAGAGAAGATGAAGAAAATATAATTGGGCGGACCTGACGAACGCGGTGCACGAAGGAACCGATATTAATAGTTTAATATTATATAATATATAACGCGAGTGGTATTATCTATCATAAATGTATTATTAGAGCGGGTATCCCCGAATGGAATTGTGACTGTCATGACAGTTGGACATTATGGGATATGTCAACGGTGAGCAGACACATAACCATTGGCTCTAATGCAACATTATTTAAGTAGCATCCAGGTATTTTGCATTGGAGCCGGAACTATTATTTTACTCCTATGTGGTTTGGCACAACGTAAAACGCAATGCAAGCAAGACGCCCCTTCCTCGGCGATCCGACATATACATCAAGAATAGTACAGAATTTACTACAGATTAATCGACAAACGGTTTTATTTGTTTAAAAAATCTCACACACTACAATCCGCCGCGCCCGCCATTTTGTAATACGGCGCGTTATGCGATCCACCTGCGACATATACATATGATACTTTTCGGGCGCGTTAACCACAACCAATGCCCGGTAATTGCGAGGTTGGAATCAAAGTAGATGCAGAAATAAAATTACAAGACGTTAAAGCGTAAAATAAGACATTTGAAAAATCGTTTAATTGTTAATAAGCGTATTATAATCTATTGAACCATAACATGAATGACGCAAATTATAATTTGCTATAAACTAATATTGACCACTTCAAAATTATCATAATGGTTAATATTGAAACACGTACAGACGCATATGTGGCTGTAAATACAACGTTACAGAGAATTATTAAATTTGATAATATTCTGCATAACTGCCGGTCTTGATTGATGGACTGGTCAATAAATACCTATGTTGTATCTTGGAAAAGAAAAATCTTAGAAAAGAACACGAAACAATTGTAGGATATCGATGAAAATATTTTAATTTGTCAACATAACGTTTTTTCTGACTTGACGTATTTCGAAGTCTGTACTTTAGCATAATGACATCCTAGTATTGATGTTACTAACCTTTGGGGACGAAAAACAAAAAGCTATCAAAGTGGACCATTATTAAAATAGGTATAACCCAGGTATATAATCTAAGGTATAACCCCTCTGTTAAATAATCTATGCTGACTCAGGTTCTCTGCAATAATAGCTTACTAGGGTTGACACCTTAGATTATACCTGGTTGACACCATACATCTTACTGACGTTTATAGATTGGCAATGAACCTGTTCTAAAAAATCGGGAGTGGTCTCCCCTTAACTTTCTCGTATACCGGGAACGACTCAAGAGTTGATAGAAACGTTATATTTTGATGTCACACGCATGTTAAATTTGGTTGCAATAAGTTAAAGCATACTCGAGTTATCGTGCTATCGCACAGACACACACACAGACATAATTAAAAAAAAAATGTTTTTGGACTCAGAGAGGTCCAAAACGTCGAAATCCGTCAAAATCTCGAGGTCGAATTTTTTGACGATTACAAGACTTCCTCTATTCTACGTATGCGAGAAAGTAAACATGTACCAATGTGTGAGTAATGCGCATGTATGGGTGAAAAATAGTAGGTACTGCAGGCTGAGAGTTGCTGTCTTTTCTATGTGACTGATAGGTCAACTTAGGACGCCTGCGTGTACCTGAAATTGCCGACATACAGTTTCGTATATCTACGGTTGACGCCATTTTTAACTTTAATAATTTATTATTATTGTTTTGGGTTATTATGAAACACATTGTATATTAAGTTATGATTGTTAATATTTAATTTATTATCTTTGCCCGTTATCTATTGTACTAGAGATGATCAAATTCTCATCAAAAGTTAGATTGGGTCTATAGGTACGGTGTATTTTATTACAGAAATCGTATATTTGTTTTTTAGACTTGTGGGCCATTTTCAAGCACACACAATACTGTGTTTATTTTCGGACTATAGGTAGTATATTTATTAACCTATATTATATAAATGACTTTTACGGTGAAGGAAAACATAGTGAGGAAACCTGCACACACCTATGAAGAAATTCTTAGGTTGTGTGTGAAGTCGACCAACCCGCACTTGGCCAGCGTGGTTGACTAAGGCCTAATCGCCCCAAATGTGGTGTAGGCTCGAGCCCCTCGGTGGGGACATTATATGAGCTGTTGATGATATTTATAAAAAGGGTCTTTTTCTATCAGAAAGGCGCCATGATATAAAACATAATTAAACAACGTATACTTGAAATTTTCAACGCACCAAAGCCTCATTGCGTGAGGCCATTGTCATACAAGTGTTTTGCATTACTCATTAGTAATGCTTAATTTTGTAAGAACTTACTCATTGGTTAGTACTGAGACCTGTACGCTTATTCATGATTTATTTAAAAATGTATTAAATTATTCTCGTAGTATTAAAATTACAACATTTCGCCTTCTGTTTTGTAAATGAAGTTAATAATATTTTTGTACGTAAAACAATCTTTCGATCGAGATTATAGGAAAAAAATGGAAATCTTTTGTAGACGGATTATTCTGATTTTTTGGAGTTTACTCCTTAAGAATCGATTTGCATATATAAGGGGCCCGGTATGAGAAAAATGTGAGGAGTAAAATCTATCGATGAATGACCTCGTTACGTTTTTGAAGGTCAAAGTCATAATTGGTGGGCATCCTATGTCGCGCAACTTTCTAATTGTCAAAACACGGATGACAGCAGGTGCGCCATCTCACCTGTCTCGGAGTAAACTCCAGTCGTGCGTCGGAGCTGACACACACATTTTTTTTTTTAATATATAAAAAGGTATAACAAATCACTCTATTCCACCTGATGATAAGCAGAAGTGGAGTCCAAATGCGAAGATAGCTAGTGATGATAATAATAATAAATAACATTACTTTACCTTTAGGTAAAATGGGCCAAAAAGATTTCAACGATATAGTATGTATAATCTCTAGATTTACTTCATTGATTCATATTTTATAAGGCTAAACATTTGAGCCATAGAATAACATAACATTACAAAAGGTAAGGTGGCGATTTTTCAATACTTCTTGCGAGGAATGATAGTTTTCTCTTTAGTTAGTTTATACGAACCTCCGAAAATATATTTGAATAAATTTAATTTCGGAAGTCCGTATAAAATTACTGCGAAATTATTATGTAAGTATTATCTGCGTCTCAATTTGTCTGTCGAATTCCCGAGCGACTCACGCGCATGACCGCTAGCAATGACATTGAATGCGAGTGTTGCTTAATTCTTAGTACGAGGAAAGAATACATCATTATCACTATTAAGGTGTTAGTGATATAAAAATGCGTTGATGTGAGGAATTAATTTGATGATTTTATTGTTTATATTTGATTGAATTATTTCAACATTATCATATCGGAATCTATATATATAAAAATGTTATGTTGGTTTGTGTAAGCTTCAAAAACTCAAAAAGTATTGCACCGATTGAGTTGAAATTTTAACATGATATAAAATCCGCATCAAGGATTGTTTTTATCTATTTTTTGCATCAGTCACATATTTAGGCGAGAAAACAGTTTTTTTAACGATCAGCTGTGTACCAAGTAGCCATATAGTTTATGGTGTTTTGAAATTTGAATTATGACAACTGTCAAAAAAATAATAAATTGTTATTGATTGATTGTGACAAGCGGTTGAGCATCAATGAAAACTGTTGAAAAAACGGGAAATCCACGCGGACCAAGCGGACGAAGTCGCGCGGGCACAGCTAGTATATTATAAATGCTATATAGTCAGTGTAAGTGTAGTAGGTGTTAGGTAAACTAAGCAATATTTGTAATTACATACATACAAATACATAGATACGATCCGATACGTAATCCCATGAGGGGTTGAGCAGAGCCTTGGGCAACATTTTGTTACACATATTGTTACGAACTCCTTTTCAATAATTTGTGTTTTTTTAGTCATATTCTTTATGTCTATTTTTTGCTTGTCACTCTAATATATGTCAGTTTTATGGAGTCACGTATTTTTATTTCGTAAATGAAATATAGTTAAAAAAGGCCTCCCACAGCTAATATTTTACGACCTGTGGGACAAACAACAACACCTGGCGACCGTGCAGTATATGAGTTATAATAATGGAGCGTTACACCGCGGAACGTGGGGTCAGGAGAAGGCTCTTCACGAAGTGTGCTCAGCAGTTAGAGCATGCATTGGAGTCGGCCCAGCAATCCGAGGTATCAGCTTATTTAAATAAATTAGCGAAACATCATGACGATCTTCAGCGGATACAAAATTCGTTAATGGCTATAATGTTGGATGCTGAAGATCGCGATGATAATTTTATAGAGAGCGATATGGATGCAGCGGATACCTATGAAAGTAGATGGTATATTTTGCACCAGAAGGCTACTGAATTTTTGAATGCTAAGCCATCGTCAGTAGAGTCGCATGATACTGTAAAAAGTATAGCCGTTTCTCAGAGGTCTATCAATAATCGTCGTATTAGATTACCGAAATTTGAGTTGCCAACCTTTGACGGTCAGATCAAAAATTGGATTGGATTCTGGTCTCAATTCAAAAAGATTGACGAAGACGAGAGCGAGTTGAGCAGTGATGATAAGATGCACTATTTGGTGCAAGCGATGGAAAGAGGGTCGTGTGCCAGAGAATTTATTGAGAGTTTTCCGCCGTCAGGAGAAAATTATGAGAAAGCGGTAGAACAATTGAAAAACAGATTTGGCAATGACAATTTAATTATTGACTTCTATGTGAGAGAGCTTTTACAGTTAGTCATAAATAAAAACTCTACGAAAATATCTACGAGGCAATTGTACGATAAGCTCATGACCCAAATTTTAGCTCTAGAATCGCTTGGGCTTACAAAAGACAAATACGCTACACTTCTATATCCACTAGTAGAGTCGGCGTTGCCGAACGATATTTTGAAAGCGTGGAATAGATCGGGAGGACATTCACAAGGCGAGAAAGCGCTTTCGAGGCTACTGGACTTTGTTAGACTAGAAGTTGAGTCAGAAGAGAGGATTAATATGGCCCACTTTAGTTTAAATGAATCCTCGAGCAGTTACGCTACGGCAGCGTGTTTGACTACAGCGTCTAATAGAAAGAATATTGACAAAGATGGCGTTTTCAAACAAGAGAGTAAGTGTATTTGGTGCGAGAAAAATTTTCATGTGAGTTCAGAGTGTAAGACTGCGATGAAAATGGACATTGAAGAAAGAAAAGAATTTTTGAAGAAAAGCAGATCTTGTTTTATTTGCTTGAAGAAAGGCCATTCGGCCAAGCAATGTCGCAGTAATCCAAGATGTATAGTTTGCGGGAAAAGACATCATGCTATGTGTAGAGATGTGCCCAGCACTTCAGCGACGATTGCTAATGAAGGTTCTTCGAGTCAAGCGGTTTTGAGTCAGTCGGAGGTTAATAAGACTGTATTGTTACAAACGCTGAAGGTAAATATTTCTAATGGTAATAAAAATTTCCAAGTAAGGGCACTTTTAGACTCTGGAGCCCAAAGGAGTTTTATTAAGAAGCACGTTGTCGATAAACTGGCACTAAACTCAATTGGCGAACTTACATTGAGTCACAATGTATTTGGGGGAAGTGTGACAAAGAAACGTGTATGTAAATTATTTAGTGTTCATATTTCTAGCCTAGACTGTGCTTATTCTTGCGATATTAGGGTTATAGAACAACCTGTCATATGTGGTTATATACCGACTTTGAGACAGGAGGATTTATTAATTAAGTTGAGAAACCAAGGTATTGTACTTACTGATTGTATTAATGATAATTCTGATGTTGCTTTATTAATTGGATGTGATGTTTTAGGTTCACTTTTGACTGGACGATCAGAACGTATAGACGACAATCTTATGGCGATGGAGACCAAACTCGGTTGGACTATTCAAGGCCCGGCGGTCGGTGTGTATTGCTCTGTAGATAGTTTAACCACTTTACATGCTTCTTTAACTTATAATGTAGAAGATTTTTGGGCACTAGAGAAGTTGGGTATTAAGGATGAAGCAGAAGTGAAGCCCATAGAGTCAGAGGTTGAACATTTTTTTAGGAGTACTATACAGACTGATTGCGAAGGTCGATATGAGGTGAGGCTTCCTTGGAAAGATTTGTCGACAATTTTGGCACCTAATTATGAATTAAGTCTGAAACGGCTCTTATCGACCACAAACAGGGTAACTCGTTTAGGTATATTAGACGAGTATGACAAGGTTTTCAAAGAGTGGGTAAGCTGTGGTATTATTGAAGAGGTAGAAAATGACGATCCCTCAATAGGGCATTATATGCCACATCATGCGGTTGTAAAGGAGGAGAGTATAACCACAAAAATAAGGCCTGTATTTGATGCCTCTGCCGTCGATAAGAATGGTTTTTCTTTAAATTCGTGCCTAGAGAAAGGTTTGAATCTAATAGAATTGATTCCTAAGCTACTAATTCAGTTTAGGAGGAATAAGATAGGTATTACGGCTGACATTAAGAAAGCATTTTTACAGATTTCATTATATCCAAAAGATCGTGAATACCTTAAGTTTTTATGGTGGCGTGATATTGCAGAGACACCTAAGGTATTGAAGACTTATAGACATAAGCGTGTTGTATTTGGTGTTACGTGTAGTCCATATCTTTTATCAGCTACCATACTATATCACCTTGAAAAATATAATAATCCAATAGTTGATATGTTAAAGAGTTCTTTCTACGTAGATAATTGTATAGTTAGTGTAAATACGTCAAAAGAAATGTATAAGTTTGTTGATGAGGCAAAGAGAGTTATGTTAGAAGGCAAATTCGAACTTAGATGCTGGGTTACAGGGCCGGAGTTGATAGATAAGGATATAGTCAAGGTTTCTGTTTTAGGTTTGAATTGGAATCCAAGTCGTGACAATCTATGTTGTAAGATTCCATCCTTTAGTGATACACGAATGACGAAAAGATTTTTGCTTTCTATAGCACAAAGTGTGTTTGATCCTTTAGGATTTCTCTGTCCAGCGACAATAGTTCCTAAATTAATAATACAGAAATGTTGGATTATGAACATAGATTGGGATCAACCGTTACCAAATGAGCTTAACAAGCATATTCAAGAGTGGTTGCGGCAGTTAAATGTACTTAATTATTGTAGTATACCACGAAGACTCAGTACATGTGATTTAGGCTTATCGAATAATAGTATTCATGTATTTTGTGACGCCAGTAAAAGTGCGTATGCTTGTTGTGTGTATTTACGCTCAGAATTAGACAGTGACGTATCAGTTCGTTTAGTGATGGCCAAATCACGGGTTGCACCGACAAAATCTGTTACAATTCCTAGAATTGAGTTGCTTGCGGCATTAATGGCATCGAGGCTAGCGTGCGAGGTGAAGAAGGCCTTAGATTTACCTTGCAAAGAATTTTATTGGACTGATTCTAATATTGTTTTAGCGTGGATAAGGAAGAAGGTAGGGTTTAATGTTTTCGTCCATAACAGAATAAAAGAGATAGTAAGTAGAACGAATTTTGAGGATTGGCGACACATACCAGGTAATCTGAACCCTGCAGACCTTCCTTCGAGAGGATGTAGTCCACAAGTTTTGTTAGATAGTAAATGGTGGGACGGGCCGTCGTGGTTGAGAGAAAGTAGCACTAATTGGCCTCAGTCTAAAGAAGTGTCTGTGGATTTAGTTACAGAAGAATTAAGTTCTGTTCTAGTAAATGTACAGGGAAAAGAGATATTTTCAAATAGGTTTTTGTACTTTAGTTCTTTTTGTAAGCTGGTTAGAATGATAGGATGGTGTCTTAGATTTATTTTTAATAGCCGTCATGATGAGAAACGAACCAAGAATTTAACTAAAGATGAGATTATGGTTGCGGAGGTATATCTTTTCAAATGTTTACAAGCAGATTATTTTTCGACTGAAGTTCGGAGTAAATTGAATTTGGAGATATTAAGAGATGATAATGGCCTATTACGTATTAAAACTAGACTAACACTGAGTAGTGATTCGAAAGATTTTTTGACTCCTATTTTACTTCCGAAGTGCCAAATAGTCGAGCGCCTAGTGATAGAACGTCATCGGAAAAATTTACATGCTGGTTCTCAGACGTTGATTTCGATAATGAGGCAGTCTTATTGGATACTAGGCATTAGGAAGCTAGCTAATCGAGTAGTAAAGGATTGTATAGTATGTAGGAGATTTTCAGCCCAGAGAGGGACTGCACCAATAGCACCATTGCCTAATGATAGGATTGAGTGCAGGGGTCCGTTTGAAGTAGCCGGGGTTGACTTTGCGGGACCGTTATACTTAAGAACTGGCGAAAAATGCTGGATATGTTTGTTTACGTGTGCGGTTTATCGTGCGGTTCATTTGGAGTTGTGCGTTGCATTGTCAACCGAAGATTTTTTGTTAGCCCTGCGCAGATTTTTAGCCAGAAGAGGTGAAGTAAAAACAATCTATAGTGACAATGGCACAAATTTCAAAGGTGCAAATCATATTTTAAACAGCCTAGATTGGACAGCTATTGAAGCCAAAACTGGTAAAATTATATGGCGCTTCAGTCCACCCACAGCGCCATGGTGGGGAGGATTTTGGGAGCGTATGGTGCGAACAGTTAAAGAACTCTTGAGACGGGTGTTAGGGAAGGCTGCCTTGAATTTTAATGAGATGTCGACCGTCCTGTGCGAAGTAGAGGCGGTAGTTAATTCACGGCCTTTGACCTACGTCGCGGATAGTACTGAATACGTTCAACCTCTTACTCCTGCTTCTTTTTTGCTTCATTCTAAATCATCCAATGCTTCTCCTGTTGATATAGAGTTTATAGATGGATCTATATTGACATCGCGATGGCGATATGTTAAGAAGTTATGTTCCGATTTGAAACAGCGTTTTCGGAATGAATATTTAGGGTTGTTGGTCAGGAAGTTGGAGAAGGGAAATTATATAGGTGTTAAGCCCGGGGACGTTGTATTATTAGAGACTAGTAACAAGAAGCGTGTAGAGTGGCCTCTTGGCTTAGTATTGGAAGTCCTAAAAGGGTCCGATGGGTATGAGAGAGTAGTACGCCTGAAGACAGCTGCAGGTGAACGTTTGAGGGCTTTGCAGTCCATCTATCCGTTAGAGTTATCCAGCGGTAACACTAGACATACGGATATTAGTACACACCGAGCGCCGTCAAAGCCTTATAGAGATGTTCCAATTCAAACACGTTCTGGTCGGCTCGTCAAGGTGCCAGAAAGGCTAACCTTTTAATTTTGTATTTTTTAACTGTGAGCCACAATTTATGTTTTGTTTAGAGGAATGGCGCTTTATTAGTTTTGATTATTTTGGACAGCGCCATGGTGGGGAGGATGTTACGAACTCCTTTTCAATAATTTGTGTTTTTTTAGTCATATTCTTTATGTCTATTTTTTGCTTGTCACTCTAATATATGTCAGTTTTATGGAGTCACGTATTTTTATTTCGTAAATGAAATATAGTTAAAAAAGGCCTCCCACAGCTAATATTTTACGACCTGTGGGACAAACAACAACACATATGGCAGTATGGGCCATGCAGTGCCTCCAAATAGTGTCAGGTTGCCAGCCTGTCGCCTACACAAGAGGGGTACCATACCCTAAAATTAACAATCCTTCAGAAACCAATCCAACTAAAACCAAAGACCAGGACAGATGTTACACTCAAAATCATCTCAGGTTTAACCTAGTTCAGGCAAACAATAATGTGTGTGTGAGGATTGAGGGCCACTTTGTCATATTCTCTTAAAAATGTACCTATGATTTAGTGTGCGTTCTAAAAGAAATGTGAAAGCCTGAAACGACTTTGTGAAACCTTTGAAAGGCGAGTTATAGGCTGAAAGGTTGGGCCCTCAATCCTCTATGTGAGGATTGAGGGCCCACCTGTAACTAGTAAACTAAACACTCTACAGAAAAACTTTTTATATCAAAATCTAACGCTACGTTAAAAAAAACTGTGAAGTTAAAGATATCAGCGCATAACGCTATAGTATTTGGTATACTGCAATTCAAAGTGGGCCCTCAATCCTCACGCTTGCAAAAATTTGTTACCAAAAATAAACAAAATTGGTTTACTTTCAGACATTGTCTGCTTATCCAATGCGTTGGTTAAAAAATGTGAAATTTTGTGGAACCGAGAGCTTGCTCCAACTCCTCCTGGTTTTATAGAAATGACCTTGATAATGTTTGGGCCCTCAATCCTCCATCTGTTTCTTGTTTTTCTTTATTATGTATTGTGTAGGCATAATTTGACAAAGCTAATGTATTCTGTTTTTGTGAAAAAAAATGTGAAATAAATTGACATTAAGAGTAATTTGAAAGACTCATTTATTATGGCAGAAAACAATATTTTAATTTTTATTGTATAAATAATTTTTCACTAAGTAAGATTTGACAGCAGGGTGGCCACAAATTCTAATTATGTCAAAAACGACCGTTGTTGGCACAGACTAGTTAGGATTTTCGAATAAACATTTTTAAATTTTCCCTATTACGGGACGGCAAAGGCATCTAGCCCATACATCCATGGCTTAAGTTTTCTGTCTTCTTTTTGTTGATTTTCACATTAAAATGTGGGTGTCACACATCGTAATGCATCTAGGAAGTGTTTGGCGAGAAATGCATGGCAACAGACCGCATCAGCTGGAAATGCAGTCACACCACAAAACCCTTACGATTCAATGACAGCACACTAATTTACCACCAACTGTCTTTCCCCAATGGATAATAAACTCTAATGATAGGGCATTATATTGAAAATCGATTGAAGAAATATGACAGTTTAGGATACTATTTTGTTCTGTTGACTCTAAATAGAGTCACAATCACTGTAGAAAATTCTATTTTCTCTTGTTTGGTAAGCGCGCTAACAAACTAAAATGCCGAAACGTACTCATGTTAAAATGTCTATACCTACAATAACGTGTGCAAAACTCAACGATAAGCGGGCACCAAAAGCAAAAAATATAACTCCACTTTCATTTTAATAAAAAAAACATTGACATAGGCTTTGAAAACTGCCACACCTTGGGATTTTATCTGCTACTACACTTTTTCTAACATTTCTGATTTTTTTATTTAAATATGCTAATCAACAAAACATCACTAAAACCATTAAAATCCCAGAATATCTGTCGTTTTTAAACCCAACTCAATAAAGATTATAAATTTTTTCCCTAAAATTTTTAAAGATTTTTACTTTGTCTTCACTTTCACGCATCGTGGTGTAAAAAAACTTGGCGCCACTAAGTTTGAGAACTTGTATACTACTTACTCTAGGAAAATTATCTACAAAAAATTCATAAATTATAATTTTTGATGCCATTAATTTTTGTCATGGGCTCAAAATAGGTTTTTATCATTGAAAAATACTGAATGAAACAAAAAAAAAATGTAGAAACAAATCTATTCTCTTTATTGCATTATGAATATTACAGTAAATGTTCGAATTGTTTGCCACTGGCATACAGGGACAACATCGCATTAAAAATATCCTTTTATTCTACGTGCTTTTTTGACGTGATTTTTGACGAAGCTCGAAGCTCATCTAATGTTGCCATGGTTTTTATTAGATGCAGTTGAAACAAACCCAATAGAAAAATTCCAGTCTAGATGAGTGAACGTGGTGGCCTTAAGTTAGGACCAAGTTGCCCTATTCGCCAGATCCAAGGCGCGTGGCGTGTGGCGCTCGGTGTCCATAAGACCACTGCGGCCGTGTGCACACCCTGCACCATAGGTAAAGTCGCCTCTGGACCAGCAGTCGTTGACACTTTTTAACGCGCGGAATGGCGTGATTAGAAATAAAATATATTTACCTTTTTGCACGAAAATTGTAATTTGTTTATTAGGTTATCGCGATTTTATAAAGAAATGATAACTTCAAGGAGCAAAGACGAATAAAATAGTGTTTACATAACTGGACATCCTAAAAGAGGCCAATCTTGCTAATAAAAGTCTACTCTCGCCAAAATAAAAATAAATTAAATTTACCGTCCTCTCAGTATTTTGAAAACACTATATTATTCATGAGCTCTGCTCAATACACAGTCAGCTGAGTTATCGCACTGTTGTAGCGTCAGGTTCGGGTGTTGTTGTGGAAAATATGTGACAGTTACATTTGAATGTAAACTTCAAGAATAAAGTACTGAAAACAAGGCTGTATGGGCTAGATCCTTTTTCCTTCCCAAGGTAAAATTTAATTTAAAAAATCATATTTTAAAAAAACTGTAGCATAAAATATATTACTATTATACTACGACTTATTCAGTTGTGTTTAGTAGGAAACCACGGCGTCTGGATGTCGATCTTTGTTTTGATAATTCAAAATTGCTTCGGTGTGGATTTTGTGCAGTGAAATTGGTGTTGTTTCGATGCATAAGCTTGACGATCAGGTCTTGACTTGAGGAATCATTGATATAAGGGTTTTGTGTTGTGACTGGTGTGTATGACGTTGAGTATTTTATAGTGGGATTTCCAGCTCATGAGTCGTCATCATGAGGTCTGTTGCCATGCATTTCTCGCCAAGCACTCCCTAGATGATGGTGATGAGATGCATTAAGATGTGTGACACCCACATTTTAATGTGAAAATCAACAAAAAGAAGACAGAAAACTTAAGCCATGGATGTATGGGCTAGATGCCTTTGCCGTCCCGTAATAGGGAAAATTTAAAAAAAATTATTCGAAAATCCTAATTAGTCTGTGCCAACAACGGTAGTTTTTGACATAATTAGAATTTGTGGCCACCCTGCTGTCAAATCTTACTTAGTGAAAAATTTATACAATAAAAATTAAAATATTGTTTTCTGCAATAATAAATGAGTCTTTCAAATTACTCTTAGTGTCAATTTATTTCACATTTTTTTTCACAAAAACAGAATACCTTAGCTTTGTCAAATTATGCCTACACAATACATAATAAAGAAAAACAAGAAACAGATGGAGGATTGAGGGCCCAAACATTATTAAGGTCATTTCTATAAAACCAGGAGGAGTTGGAGCAAGCTCTCGGTTCCACAAAATTTCACATTTTTTAACTAACGCATTGGATAAGTAGACAATATCTGAAAATAAACCAATTTTGTTTATTTTTGGTAACAAGGTGGGCCCTCAATCCTCACATAGAGGATTGAGGGCCCAACCTTTCAGCCTATAACTCGCCTTTCAAAGGTTTCACAAAGTCGTTTCAGGCTTTCACATTTCTTTTAGAACGCACACTAAATCATAGGTACATTTTTAAGAGAATATGACAAAGTGGCCCTCAATCCTCACACACACACAATAATAACTATCACCTTATTTTTATATTTGTTTATATTTAAGGAAAATCATGTACTTTACTTATGAATAAACTTATGAATAAAGTTTATTTATCTATTTATTTAGCAGTCCGGATTTGTAATTAGCTTTACATACATTTTGAGCAACAAACAATAGTCCTCTTGCACTCCCCCCAGATTTTAGTTTATTAATATTTCACGATCAAACTTCCGCACATATGCCAGTAATAATAAATATGCCAATAATAAATACAACTCAGGTAAAAACTACTTCAAAGAGAATTATAAATGATTTTTAATTAAATAAAAATTTACTTTAATTGTATATTCATTGATATAACTGATCCAATTGACTCAATAACGTGAATAATAAGTGATCAATATAATTCTAAGAACATAATAAATGCTACTCATTAAAATTTAATGTAGCACAATAATTTTTGTGAAGCTCTTATGAAAGTATTATACCGGGTGTAAAATTTCAATGGGCCCTGAAGGGAAATTTGACATCCATAAGACAGATTATTTTTCTTCATGGAAACATTACCTTAATTGAGTAAGAAACCAAACTGCATTTAAATATTTTCTAAATTTCGCTTGCTTCACCCGGGTATCGAACCTGCATAATATTGAACACTATTTTATTGTACGTACCTACGTTCCCAGATTACTTGAAGACGCCTGGACCAATTGGGAAAAGTAATTTACTTCAAGTAATTTACTTCAAGTAATTTACTTAAAATTGTAGCTTTACTTCAATCAGACCTTTTTACTTTCTCGTATACGTAGTACAGAGGAAGTCTTGTAACGTCAAAAAATTCGACCTCGAGATTTTGACGGATTTACACGGTTTGGACCTCCCCGAGTCCAAAAATACTGTTTTTGGAATTATGTCTGCTTGTGTCTGTGCGTTAGCACTCGAGTATGCTTTAACTTATTGCAACCAAATTTAACATGCATGTATGACATTAAAATATAAGGTTTCTATCAACTTTTGAGTCGTTTCCGGTATACGAGAAAGTAAAAGGAGACCACACCCGATTTTTTAATTTATATTTCACATTTTCACATTATAATCAGTAAAGCTTTTTTTGAAATAAAATTCACACATACAATGGATACCTATTTTTTGAGCTTTCATTTAAATACATATATTTATATCAGGTGGTCTACGTAAATAATTTGGTGGGATCACCCACGGATGTGGCCTGTGGATGTGGCTATGACGTCATTACCATGGAAAGCACATTTCGTGGGTTATCTTGATTATACTCTTATGACATTAATGATTATGTAACTTTGACTACAATTTTGTAGAGCTTTACATGAGTTGAACTTGTTTTTTGTTTTTGAATGTCATTATATTGATAAAGAATAGAAAATGTTTGTTGATGACGAATGGTATTGGCAGTGTAGGTACAAACTCTAAGCTAACTTGTGATACACAAATAGGGTTTCCTATTCCTACGACCGCGAATTCCACCCTGTTGAATTTATTTTTGAAAGTAAAATATGGCCTTCATTACTCAATCAAAATGTAGCATTCTACCAGTGAAAGAATTATTAAAATCGGTCTAGCAGTTCATGAGCTTATTCTTGACAATTAATATACAAATCTAAGTTAGTTAGGCAGTGTAGATGTAGATAGCCTGAGTACGAAGTACATATTACTCGTATAATAAGCTAAGCTTAGAGAATTAGGAGCCCCCGCACATTATGGCCACCAGTCGCCGCCACTAAGTGCAACCACCAGAGGTTCAGTCAGGCTACACGCAGCCACGAGTGGCAGCCACTGGTGCCTGAAGCGGCCACCGTGGCTGCAACTTGTTGTTAAATGCTCATGCTGGGGCCGCACTTGCGCCTATCGTCCCGAAGTAATGCGTGGCGATACTTCGTACGATACACGCAAGTGCGGCCCTAGCAAAAGCAATCGCGATAAAGCATGTGGCATTTTATTATTGCACGAACTATCGTGCAATAAGCCAAGATGGCCGAAATCATTTCCAGATGTTTAACTCGCGTAGTAGGTATCCTTTTATTCGATTAACTATAGACGATCACTTTCTTTACTTCTACATGTGTGCTAATAATTACGTAATGCATTTATTAAAATCTAAAAAGAAGAAACCTAAACAGAGAAGATGGTGGATGACAACAATACACAGAAATCGAACACAGTAAGTACTTTTCACACATATTTTATTTTATCCCACAATCTGGACTTAAATGTAGGTACCTTATGTATCATGCAGGCAGATAATGATAATAATTATTTCATTTTCATCTTTTCAGATCGACAGACAATTTTCTGAATTACGGGCTGAAGATGCTGGACAATTCTTTAACTTTTTTCGCATGTCGGAAATTGATTTTGAATATTTGCTTAATGAAATTGGCCCATTTATAGCAAAAAAAGATACAAATTACAGAAAATCAATTCCTGCCAAATTACGATTAGCAATAACTTTTCGATTTCTGTCTTTTCGAAGTCGTATTTCAACTATAAACATTAGTATTGTTTTAATGGCTCTAATTGACAAAGATTTCTGTTTTTTTTTGCTGACATCGGTTGTCAAGTAAGAATTAGCGACCGGGAGTCTTCAGAGAATGTCTGATGAATAAGAAAATTCAAGAATGTACCCTCCATATTCCTTCGCTATCTCCACTTCCTGGTAGACTACATTTTTATTTTTATTATGACATATTATTTAATTGGCTAAAATATGACTATATTTGTATTACCTACTGAAAAATGCAATAATATATTTTTATTTTTTGCTTGCGTCTGTTTTGATTGCGTCCCAGTTACATTCTACTGACGTATCTATCTATCAAAACGGGCCTATTATATTGCGCGGACTAATAATGGAAAACAACCTCCGAAATGAACAACGCATGTCTGACCACGCAGCGCGATAGGTTAGCGCGCTAAAACCCTGACGTGCCTCCTCCCGACCGATAACGCACAAGCAACCCGAATATTCGCGACGATAGCCGATAACGGCCGGTCACATCTGCGCGTATCGTGTCCTAGCGCGAAGCTTCGTGACGATAGGCGCATGTGCGGCCCCAGCATCAGAGGCAGACCTATGTTTGTCAAAAACGTACGCCCTCTTGAGTTCTTATCTTGATTAGTTATTGTTGCTTATTATACTAAAGGTTTATCCACACATATCCGGGCCGTGCCCGGGCAAAAATATAATTGCGTACTTTTATACAAAGTATAAAAGTACGCAATTATATTTTTGACAACCACTGACGGGACGTGTTCCAAGCGTTCACAAAACACGGCCCGTACACGTCCCGGGCACCTTTAGACGTAAACGTCGGAAATAAAAACATCAACATCAAAATGAGGAATTGGCTCCGTAGACATTGCGTACGTGGATTTAGTACGCTACTAGACTAGACTTGAGATGAGACGCGGGAGCGGGGAGAAGCCGGCGACAGTAGCCGTGTGTGCGCGCGAGACGAAGGACAAAACGCGGCCACAAGTAGCGAGCGCGGTCGGCCCCTGTAGGTTGTGGCTCGGTCGCAGCCACTCAAACGCTCGGTGTGCGCCGATGCTATACAAAATGTATGGAGAAACTCGTCCGCAGCTTGTGGTCGCGTCTAGTGGCCGCCACCCCACCAGTGGCTCACTGTGCGCTGGCACTTGAACATTTAGAACACTAGTCCATTCTCTTTCACAATTACTAGGTATGTGTTTGCTAAGACAGCTTGTTCCAAAGTTTGTATTGTAAGTATTGTGTCAATTGTATTAGACAAATGGCTGTCTATTTATTTAGGTCACGTTTTCATGCTTTGCGTTTTAGCCAATTAAATAGAAGACCGATACTACACGCATACAATACTATCACGCTCAAGATCCCAAAACACTTAGAGCAAAGCTTTAGGTGGTGTAAGGTAGCACATGGTTACACTTAAAGCCACATCTGGCAGTATAGGCCAAGCAGTACCTCAAAATAATAACAGGTTGGCAGCCCTGTCGCCTACATAAAAGAGGCAACGACCCCAAAAAGTAATAAAACTCAGTAAACCAACGTATAAAAGAGGACCAGGGCAGATTTTACACCCTAATATCTCTGTAGTCTATGCATAATAAACCTTCCGGATTGTGAGCGATATAAAGCCAAGTAGTGACTTTCTACAGCAAGCAAAATTACCCATATATATATACCTATAGATATAAAGCAAGCACTGCTAAAATGCGAACAAGAGGAAAGCCAGGGGTTTTTACGTCAACCTTAAAACAAGTCCGCCTTCGTAATAATTGTAGTACCTACCTACTTGTGATGCTACTAATCTATATAGTTTAACCTCTGAAGGTATTACTAGAGTTTCTAATAGAAGGTGACCAATATAAACTTGTTTATATGTAATTATTTATTCATTGAATGTAAGGAGTAAAGGCAATTACATATTTGCTGTCTCTGTCAAGACAATGAAAGTCAGTTTGATCAGGACAAGGTTATATCGTGGTTATATTATAGGTCAGGATTCTATTTGGAGTGCGTTCTAAATCCAGGTGAAGCCAAGTAGACAGCGTAAGAAAGCTTTCTAATTGGTGTAAAATAACTACAGTATAATAAAATAACAAAACTAACCAATGGTGTAAGCGCTTCTTAATAACGACCAATAGCGAGCTATAATTTACTAATTTACTCTACCCCGAGTAAATTGAAATCGTTTTGGAACGCACCCTTGATTGACTTTTACTTGTCGTATACCAAATTTTCTTATATGAAAGAGATTAAGTTACCTACATACCTTAAGGGTACTCCACACTAGTAATTAATATTTGTTAAGCAATTCCATACTTGCTGTAATTTAATTGGCAAAGGTAAACATATTTTGTGTACCTAAACGCTCGCTTAAGTTAATTTGGAAACTTTAAAAAATATTGATATTAAATGACAAAATATTTTTAGTCATTATGTCTAACCTATCTAACAAGGAAAACATAAATTATTGTATAATCGCAAGGAATATCTTCTCCAAAGATTAATTTCACAATTGATTTAGAAGAATATCGTAACGATGAGAAGTGATGATCCGTTTTATATCCGTCTATATAAATAGTGCTTACTTAGTGTTGGATAACTAAACCGCCAGTAATGTCAAATTTCGAAACCAAAAAACGTTTACATAATTCCAACCACAATATCTCCAGTACGATATGTTGCATATTTTTTATTTATTTTACTTTGCTCCATCGCAACACCATTTGCTTTTATGTTGAAATAAAGGCGACGAGGTAGGCTTTTGGGTTAGGAATTTGACTGTGGTTAAACGAATCAGGTAGTCGTAGAAAAATGATGTTTAACAATTTATCCTTGGAGTTTCTCCCGAGTTCTTGTTGTAAAATCACGTGTTGAGAGACTCAATTTTAACCAAAATCTACCGTACAATTTTTTTGTAACTTTAATTAAGTTTTCACTTGACATTGGCAAAATGCATGCTTTAAGATTTGTGAATGCCATTAATTAAGAATAGAACAGAATTTATCCTTAAAACAAGAACGCATTCCCACTCTGTAGTGACTATTAATTTATCGTTTGATGACTATCGTCCCTAGCTGTTCCCAAAATCAATCTGCCGTCACGGCAAAAAAGTCGTGGACGAAAGTTACTCGTGGAGTTTTCTCTCGAGTTCTTGTTGTAAAAACACGTATTGAGAGACTCCATTTTAACTCAAATCTACCGTACAATTTTCGTTACTGTAATTACATTTTCACTTGACATTGGCAAAATGCGTAATGTTTAAGTATCGCGACGCCATGAACTAAGAATAGAATAGAAGGTTCGAAAATCGTGTCTTTCTATAAGTGACTACCTCCATTTAATAATACAAGCCATGACGCCTTAAACGACACGATAATGAGTCGTCACGACATAGTGGGAACGCGGCAGCGCTAATATTTTGAGGATAAACTAAATTATTAAAAAAAAAACTTGTCGAAATGTTTACATCCAATTTTTTAACGGAAAGCATGCTTTCTAATTACCTTGTTTTTCACAACAACACTCCATATCCGCGTAATTGATACATCTTTTCTCCACTCCGAATTCGGCAAAGGAGGATGTGCCAAGATAAGAGTCCCATTAGCTTTACTTGACATAGATATTCCTTTTACAGTCGTCGCTAAATAAAAATGACTCCTTCGGAGCAACACGCGCCTGCATAGCACACTGTGAACACACACAAATAACGAGATAACTATTGGTTTTTCCTAACAAAATGTAACTTTTTCTTATAAATAAATATTTAAATAATGAAATTATCTACAAGACGTATAGAGTTTTATGGAAATAGCTGCAGTAGTTTTCAAGCTAAGTATGCCACTTGTTTTATTTTGGTAATACCTATTATCAAGATTATTTTAATACCCTAAAAAGCACAGGTTTTGAATTGTTATCATACTAATTAGTTGTTTAAGTAGTCTAGTTTTATAGGCATATTTATTTTCAAAATACGCGGTCTCAGTGTTAGCGTGTGATGAGCGTTCGAAAATTGTGTTACCCCTTATCGTCCCATTAACCCAATATGATAAGAAGAAGAATATATAAGGGCAATATAACGGGTAACAAAAATAGCATTTTTATTACACCTGATCGGAACAGTAGCTATTATTCCCTCAAATTGAAAAGAGAAAATTTATCTTTTCTTTGACTTAAATATGCGCAAGGAAAAGTTGTAGATATGAAAATCCATTTCTATCGTGTTTCAGCGGGAGGAAAAGCTGTATGTAAATCCATTTGTAAGGCGTTCCGTTCTCACCCACCACAACTCGACTATTAAGACCCTCAACCTTCTACCAGCGCGGCGGTTATGGGCTCTGTCCCACCACGAAAACCAGAAGTGTTAGAAAAACCTAGTATGAGTGCGCCACCGCTTTTTTTTCCTGTATTGTCAAATGTCAAATATGTACTAGTATAAATCTTCCTAACAAAACTGTATCATTTCATTTAAGTAACTGTACAAATTGTAACATATTCTTTAATTAATTTAGTCATAACTTGCTCCAACAAATGCGGCGCCTTAAATTTTTGCATTAGTTCCATACAAATACAATAATCTCTTTATAATTCTATTAAATTGCTACTTCAATTAAACAGGTCTTTGAATGCTCCTCACTGGTGTAGTTTATATCACTATGTAGCACTTGAGAGAAAGTTCGATTCCCAACTCGGGAGTATTGTGGCCCTCGTTTCGGGCCTCAAACTGCTACCTCGTACTGTCACTTTCTTCCCACGGTAAACAATGTACAATTAA
This sequence comes from Elophila nymphaeata, assembly GCA_955850985.1. Classification (NCBI taxonomy): domain Eukaryota; kingdom Metazoa; phylum Arthropoda; class Insecta; order Lepidoptera; family Crambidae; genus Elophila; species Elophila nymphaeata. The sequence goes on from OY039067.1 coordinate 23,211,240, forward strand.
ATCGTTGAATGACGTCATTTCACTTGACTGTTTTCCAATTCACAAAATTCCACGCCAAATCTTTTCAGTCATTGTAAGTCATCATTGTTGTGGCATGCATTACCACCACCTAGAAAAGCTCAGTCGCAGTCAGGACCTCTTTGTTATCATTATCACGCACTATCCAGTATTGTATATCCTTTTTTACTATCCAAGTTTACTACGCATGGCCGAATGACGACAGTGCGAAGTACGGTAGTACGAACAGCTTTGCGTGAAAGCTCAATAGTCCGATGGTTCACGAAGTCGAATGTACGTTTGTGCGAAACTTGTTAGTAAAGTTAGGTCGAATATTTTTTTTTTATTGTAGAATATGTATTAAAAATTTCAACTATTGAATTATTATAAAAATATTATTTCTAACTTTACATGCTTGCATGAATTTTAAATAAAGGTATGTTATGTTGTAATAAGGTTTTCTTACATAAACTAAAACTGGCCATTATAGACTGATGTAGTTGACATTATTAAAATTTAAATATATTCGTCTATCAATCCTGACACTGTGTACTCATTTCTAAAAATATTATATTTATTATTTTATTTTTATACCAATATTACAATATGTTAATGCAACTTTAACATACCTTTATTTAAAGCAGCAAAAGTACTGTAGGTACGCGTTGGTTTATGTGGTTTTTAAAAATATTAAAACTTTATTTTCTAACATAGAACCATTTATGTTATAATTACATTCGAAAATAAAAAATAATCATGTAAGTAATATTCGACCTAATAAACTAACGGACATTCGATTGACCTCGTGAACCATCGGACTATTGAGCTTTCACCCAAATGTGTTCGCACTACCGTACTTCGCACTGTCGTCATTCGGACAAGCGAAGTAAACCCTTCCTTTTTTGCTATTTTTGATATTGTTATTTGTATGTATGTCTATGTGTACTAATATTTATTTACATGTAAAACTATATGTAGGTAAGTTTATATAGTAGTCTTATGTATTCATAGTATTGTATATTAAGTACACTTGTTTTAACTTGTAATATTTAGTAAGCGAACTTTCCTAACATATTATGTTAAGTCTTTCCTGTTCATTCAAGGGTTATCTATATGAAATCTCTTGTGTATGGATAAGACCGCCCACCTCATGAAGATTATTTTTAATTTTTTTTTCTTTTCTATTGAACAGTTACTGGTGTGAAATAAACAATATTCTATCTATCTATTTGGATACCGTTAAATTGTGTTCATGTGTATAATAATGCCATCGACCTAAAAGTATTAGGTCACGAGACAGTAAAAATTTATCATAAATTGTTTATCTATTCTAAACGTCGTGGTTAACATGCCACTTTGTTTCAAGGATCAATTCAGTTTCATAATACAATTAAATAGCACAAAGCAGTGAGTTTTCCATAATAATAAAGGAGTAGTAAACGTGTATCAAAGAGGTCTGCACGTGATTACCTGAATAAATAGTTTAATGTAAAAAGTTTTTTTAGAGTTCCGTAATAAGAATTTGGAATAAAATTATTTTTACTTAATTTTAAATAAAAAATATTTAGGCCAATAACAGAGTTTAAATCCTATAGTGTAAGTTAGACCATGCACAGCACATTTACAAATTTTCATTAAAATCATTTCAATGGATAACATACAAAACACACTTAACAAAACAGAATAATAAACTTATAGAAATACAGTTTGAGCTCGAATTTATTAAAGGGTTCTTTTCAAACTCAATGTGAGGGAGACACTTCGCCGATATGAAGGAGACAAAAAAGTGTATCTTATTTTTTTTTTTAAATATTTAAACTTATGCAACTTACTATGACACTTATGACATTAAGAACCTAAGGTATATACAATAGAGTCTATACTCTATTCTATTTAATGTAGATTCTTTTTTGTATTTGGTTGGTGAATTAATGTTATGGTAAGGACACGGATAGGGCCGAAGGTAATCTGTCTTGCTCCATGACGACTCGTATCTATAAATGTATAATGTAGCTGTAAACCAGGGGCCGTCCATTTATTACGTGAGGTGTTGAGAGAGGGAGTCGAGCCGAATCTTACCAAATCTCACGTGGGGGAAAGGGGGAATCTCGGCAAATTTCACGTATTTTTTTCCGTCAAAAACAGTGCAAAATTGCGTTGATTGAGAAGATTGGATTAAAGTTAAAAACTATTGTTGGATAAAATATGCAAAATCCGACACAATACTTACCTAGCTCATCCCTTCGATTGCTTAGGCGCCCCGCTGGCCAGCTATAGATACGTGATTTGACGAACGTTACATAGTAGGTAAGTACGAGCTGAGTAATATATGAGGAATCTTATGTGAGGTAACATATTGCAAATCTCATGTGAGGTCCCCAAATTAATTAAGCAAAATGCAACGAGACCACACTACACTAAAAACGATACCTCCCCGCTCTCCCCTGTTATTTCGTAAGGAGTTCCAGTTCGTTGAAACCCTCAATCACTTCAAATAAACTTCTCCAAACCGAGCACAAATTTGTTACGTACTGTGGATCTGATGACGGTGGGCAAACCTCTAGACAACAGAGATAGGGAACAGGGGATCAGCCATTCTTTTTATACCGGCTGTTCCTGTTAGCGGCAGAAAGTTTTTATAATAGCCCACTAACGTTTATTTCGTATGACTTTGTCCTCATGAAAAAACTGTAGAGAATCGATATAGGCATCAATAAAACCGTTGGGCTCAATGTTTATTTGTTTACAAAAGTGATTCAAAATAGGAAACTAAGCCTATAAATGATTCATTCATTCATATTATCATAGTTCTTATTACACGACATTACTTTTAATTCTCGTGAAGTATCGATTGTTCGCGTCGGTCACGTTGCATGAGGCACTTGAGTCAACACACTCGTGACGCTGCTGTCTTCAAATAACTGTAACAAAGAGTACGGCTGTTAATAAATCTATATCGAGCCTTTGTAATACATCGTTAAATATATCTAATCATAATTATTTATTACTGGTTATTTCATCATTCTAAGAGAAGCAAGAGATTGTTCTAGAAATGCGCACCGATGGTTCGCTACCTTTCTTCTACATGTATACTGAAGCAGATACGAGCAGGGAGTTTCTCCCGAGTTCTTGTTGTAAAAACACGTGTTGAGAGACTCCGTTTTTCACTCAACAGTATGGTAATAGGAAAAATGAAATTTTATAGGAGTAACTAAAAACTAATTAGCTGGAAGGCTATCAAACCTAAAAAGACCAATATTTTAGTAAAAAGACGGGAACAAATCTAGGGTTATATTTCTGATAAATTATTATCAAATGGATCTCTTGAAAAGTGAGAAATTTATAAACTGAAATAAAGTTTGCTGAATTTTCACGCAAAGTAACTTTACCATAGTGTCCTACGTAAATTATGAAGTGAAGTTAATCGAGCGATAAGGTAGTGTTCATTGTATAATACGCATGTATGATCCAATGGTAAAATGATCTTACAATTGCATTCGACGGAGTAACTGACTTCAATATAACAGTATAGATGTCGCAGGCAGACTGTATAATATGACATATTACAAACGGCGTGGCGGAATGTAGTGTGTGAGACAGATGACTGATGAGTGACAATAATTCCACTTCGCTTGGTCATAAAAAAATAGCCCTAATCTACCAATAATAAGCAATCTCTATTCGATTATAAAGACTAATATTGATAGAATCTGCTACGGATTTATCAACAAACTGTATAATTTCGTTAATAATTCTCATACACTACACTACAATCCGCCGCGCCGTTTTTTAATGCGGTGTGCTATACGATCTGCGACATAGATAAATTACACACTTCATCTATGAATTTCTATATAGGATTTCATTTTTCATCTTGCTTAAATAATTATTAATATGCTGATATGGAGAAGAAATGGCGAAAGAAACTGCACAGGTTACAATTTCGTAATGATTTCAAAACATCATTACAGGTCAATAGATATATCTGTCAATATGAATAAATTACAATTTTGAATGCGTAAATTTTGGGCAGATTTAACTCCTACGCATTTGTATCATATAAATAATCATTTATCTTGTAATAAGCTTTTTTATATAATTTAGTTTTTACAGATTTTTTAAATTTGTTAACAGGCAAATCTGTAATATTCTTCGGAAGCTTATTGTAAAAACGTATACATTGGCCCACAAAGGAATTGTTTATTCAGTGGAGACGAGTTTTATATACCTACCACCAGATCGTGTTTCTGCCTAGTATTTACATTGTGCGTATGGCGTTTCTCAGAAAAATGCATAATGTTTTTCTTTACATATAGTAAGTTTTGCAGTATATGTTGTGAAGACACAGAATATTTATCGATCGATTAGATTAGAGATGCAGTTAAATAATATACAGAAAGTCAGAGAGAAGATATCCATATACCCAACGTCTGAAAGTACCGGGTGAAACTCGCTTCCATCTTCTGTTCAAGATGCAGCAAAGTCCTTCTGGTAAAAAAAATGTTAAGTTGGTATTTCCGATGAAGCTTGGCATAACTAGGTAAATCAGTAAAAAGCACACTGCCAACTCTCACCACTTCATCATCATCAACAGCTTATACAGTGTGTCTGGTCATGGACTAGCGATAATTTAGGGGCGTCAAATTTATATAATATTATCGACAAAAACACCCATAAGGGTGGTCAACCCCCCCTCTTTTTGGAATAGCGGCCATTTTAGTTTTTTTTTTTAGTTTCGTCTTTCTTAAAAATATCGATTTCTCTGGACACAGACATTTAAAAAAATGTGTTAGTAAGGTAACAATACCGTCATTAAGTAAAAGAGATCTATGTTTAAACTTTGAACTACAAAACGTACAAAAAAAATGTTTATTACTGTTTATAGGCAAACAAAATACTGTTTTTTACAATTATTCTACCATACCATTAAAACTAGCACATTAACGTAAGTATTTTTTGTAATATTCTAATAAACAAGGATATTATCTAAAAAATGACATCAAAATCATTTCTCTAAGTTGCATACTTTGAAAATTATGGTTTATTGAATATTGCCCTACATAAGTGCCAAACCTCAAACCTTTGTGATAAACATTTTTTTTGCACGTTTTGTAGTTCAAAGTTTAAACATAGATCTCTCTTACTTAAAAGACGGTATAGTTACCTTACTAACACATTTTTTTAAATGTCTGTAGTACCTTTGTGTCCAGAGAAATCGATATTTTTAAGAAAGACGAAACTAAAAAAAAAACCTAAAATGGCCGCTATTCCAAAAAGAGGGGGGGTTGACCACCCTTTTGGGTGTTTTTGTCGATAATATTAGGTAAATTTGACGCCCCTAAATTATCGCTAGTCCATGACCAGACACACTGTATAGAGTCCTCACCAAGGAGTTCGACCCTACCCCACGTAAGGGGTGATTAGGCCTTAGTAAGGCTTGCCATAATATTTTAAAGTGAAGTCCGGACGTATAAAAGGAAGACGCGAAATTTCCTGCACCCAAAGATTTCAAATAGTGCACCTTTGTATGGCCGGTGCTCATAAGTCCTGCTACTACCTGGACCCGTATGCGACTCCGATCTGGTGTCCACTCGCTTAGTCAGTGAGTTATCACAGCGCGCTGACAAAAACATATCAAAAATCCGGACGTAACAACAAGTCCGTACGAAATTTTGACATGGTTGTCATATCCGGACAATCCGGACTAAATCCGGACGTATGGCAAGCCTAGCCCTCAACCACGCTGGCCAAGTACGGGTTAGTTGACTTCACACACAACCTAAGAATTTCTTCATAGGTGTGGGCAGGTTTCCTCGTGATGTTTTCCTTTAACGGAAAAAGCGTCGAATAAACGTACAAATGAATTCAAAATTTAGAAACACATTGGTACGTGTCGGGGTTCGAACCGGTGCCTCCCGGATGGGAGACAACACCCTTACGTACTACGCCACCGACGCTTTCTTTATTTTTCTTACCACTTATACCTACACAAATACCCAATTTTTAAGTAGATCAACAAATATTAATTGATTACCAAATACGTCTTTCGGAATTGTTTTAATTCCAATGGACGTAATTGGTAATTTCTGTTTCGAAAAATTTAATTCACACTCTGTAATAATGTATTTCAGTCGACCGAACAATAATATTTACAATTAATGACGTCAAGCACTTGTAAATGCCTAAGTGTTTCTTGAATAAATAATTTTAAATTTTTATTTCTTAAAAAGATATTTAGAATAAAATAGAATTGAATATGACTTTATTGTACCAACAATATGAACAAACTTAGCACTAACTGACCTTAGCTAAAAGTGATCTCTTCTAAGGTAACCTAAAGGGCAGGAATATAAGTCAGGTAGAGGGAAGATGGCGATGTATGACAATAAAAATATTATACAATAACATATGATTATTTACTTAAATTGATGGTCAGAAATACAACAAATACATACTAATGCTCAGAGATGAATAATTATACTACACACTTCATAATAAAATACTAATGCATGATTGTAGTGACAAATGATAATCCTCTACTTAGTTTTTAAAACCTTTTAACGTTTGTACTTATCATTATTGAGGAGAGGTGGCGTTCCACAAAGATACAGCTTGCACAAAAGACTTGTAAAACTTAGTGACATGACGCCGGGGTGTCATAATTTTTTCATATCTCATACTCGGGAAATTGCGTTTATTGGACCTGAGTATTGGGTGGAACACGCTAATTCCCACCACTGGCAAAACTCATAGTAAATGACGCCGTCGTGGTTGAGTGGTCAGTATAGCTGCCCTCAACATCAACACATCAAGCGGTCCGGGTTCGAATCCTGATAGCGGCAAATATTTGTGTGACGAACACGAATATTTGTTTGCGAGTCATGGTTGTTTATATATTTATTTAAGTTTATTTATAAAAATATCTAAAAAAAATATGTATATAAAAAAATGTCCGTTATCTATAATCCGTAACACAAGTTCTTAATGATACTTACTTCGGGCTAGATAATTGGTGTGAGCGTAAAAAAAATGCTTCCTTTCCTAGAGCGGGAATGAATTTTAAAAATAGAACTCTACCTAGTTGGTTAGTGAGTATTCTCTCAAATTCGACGGGATGGTTAGCAGCGGTGACGCGGTGTGTTCGAAATTTTAAAAAAATCTATAAACATTAGGGTTGTTGACAACACGTGCGGATGACTATACGCTCCCGCGCAGTCGTCGATATAATATGCGTAGTGAAGGGATCCGACAGTTTTTAGTGGGTATATCAGCCGTTAGAGGTGGGACTCCCACATAACCCTGGCGTGGGCCCTATTTATGGCTAGGGTACGTATAAAACGTTTTCTGTCGAAAAAAAAAGGGTTGTTGACAACATTTACAAATAATTCTAAGGTGTTAAAGTGTCATGTTGGTAAAAGGTGATGTCATTTTATGCCAAAAAAGCTCCATCGTGTCAAATTAGCTCTAGAATTTGATTTTTAAGAGCATCAAAAACATTTAATATTCAGTAAGTTGTCTATAAGAATTTGTGACCTCGCAAATTCGTTATTACATTCAAAATCTATAGAAGAATAATTGCTTTGACAGCTAATAAAAAGTACCTCAGCTGACTTCACAGGCACAGTTTCTCCCAAGTTCTTGTTGTAAAACACGTGTTGAGAGACTCCATTTTTAACCCAAACCGTACAATTTTTGTTACTTTAGTTACATTTTCACTTGAAATTAGCAAAATGCGTACGATTAATGCGTCGCGACGCCATTAATTAAGAATAGAATAGACTTGACAGGCAACATCCCTGGTCAGCGCGCGCGACGCAATGTGTTCCAAATTTAAAAAGATTTTTAAACATACTTTCTCTAATCTATAAAAAATATATTTTTTTTACGAGTATTAGTAAAGTATTTTTATCAAAAAACTACTTTTTATTTTCCTTATATTCGAAAAGAAAAGTAGAGTACATAACACGGGTAAACGAAATCAAATCCTACTTGAACTATATCCGACCTCGCTGCGCTTGGGCGTCTAACTACGTCCTCATATGGGCATTGATTTCATTACACTCTTATCAAGTAATCTACTATTCTGACGACCTCAGTACACACGAGTGGGTATCATGAACAATTAAAACTTTCCTATAGGTAGAGAGGAGTATTAGGATGGAACAGAATTGTATAGTTAGGAGAGAAAGAATATGTGCATTCCGGCGAAGGCAGATCCGCAACCAATTGAGATTAGCACGAAATTCAAAAACGTGGTCATATTTGCGCAAACCAACTATGGATCGTATCTATACAGTAGTTTTGGAGTCTCTCAAGACATTGAATTGTTTTTCAATTAAATTGGTAAAACAGGTGTCCGCATAATCAAGTTTGCGCTTGTTCAAGCGCAAGTTTAGTAGTAGTTAGAGGGAAAATGCGTAGCCTTCTTAGGACAATACAGAAGCAAAAAGTTTTATTTATTTATTTTTATCTTGCACTTGAGATGTCCAAGCTAGATCGGAATCAATGTGAAGACCTAAATTTTCAGTCTTACTGAACTTGGTATAAACTACATCAAACATAACCTTGGGCAATGCGGACCACATGCGGACCAATTATAACGCCTCAGTTAACAATTATTATAAAATATTTGTAACGAGTTATAGAGCTCGTTACAAATATGTACACACAATCTTGTAACAAAAATTGAAAGCGTACTTATTTATCGTAAGCTCACAAAATAATTTATCATGATTTTTTGTGTTAATTATTGGACCTACTAACCAAAATTTCACTATTGCATATTAGGTAATCGTAAGTTCAAAAAAATTTTTTTTTTGTTGTCATAGATAATGACGTTGTATGAAATTTTATTTCATACTTATTTCAACAAAAAGTTTTGAACTGATTTCTTTAAAATTTATGTAGGACTACCTCTTAAGTATGACCTTTCTAACGGAAAAAGAATCATCAAACTCGAGCAATGCAAGTAGGGTATTATTGGGCATTCTGGCACACTTTTTTAGCACTCCATTGATCTCACTATCGTTCGATCAATTTCGTAAAAAAGTGTGCCAGGATGCCCAATAACAGTAGTGAAAATCACGAAGTGGTCTTAAGTTTTGCAGTTTTGCATCACATTGTTCTGTGTAGGTGATTTACTAAAAGGCTGATTTAAAATGCGAAGTGAATTAGACACTCCAATGAAATATTAAATTGAAAGTTATAAATCATCGATCAATGTCGTAAAAAAGTGTGCCAGGATGTCCAATAATAGTAGTGAAAATCATGAAGAAGTTTTAATTTTTGCGAAGTGGCTTGTCGTATTTTATAACATTAGGTATCAACTATAAATCATAATTGTTATATCGAAGGACAACAATATTGTGTGTTTCGATCATCATTAAGTTAGCATACTTGATTTCAGTCTACTGAACACGTTTTCATGGTCTTCAACCTCCGGCTATTAGGCATTTAACTAGGTATAGCAGTGCAATAATGATCACAGAACTTAACAACTTGGGGCTCCCTGGCTTCCAGGACTTTATCCCCGGCTAAGTACCTATCTGTGTCAATATACACTCTAACCTCGATAAATGTGAATCCTCAACCCAAAGGAAAATACTTGTGTGGTTTGACCGAAAGCGGTGTACATTTACATGTTTGATTGCAATTTACTAAACACATTTTCAAGATTTTCTATCCTAAGCTATGGAGGCATTTAACTCGGTATAGCAGTGCAATAATGATCACAGAACTTAACATCTTGAGGCTCCCTGGCTTTCAGGACTTTATCCCCGGCTAAGTACCTTTCTGTGTCAATATACACTCTAACCTCGATAAATGTGAATCCTCAACCCAAAGGAAAATACTTGTGTGGTTTGACCGAAAGCGGTGTACATTAACATGTTTGATTGCAATTTACTAAACACATTTTCAAGATTTTCTATCCTAAGCTATGGAGGCATTTAACTCGGTATAGCAGTGCAATAATGATCACAGAACTTAACATCTTGAGGCTCCCTGGCTTTCAGGACTTTATCCCCGGCTAAGTACCTTTCTGTGTCAATATACACTCTAACCTCGTCAAACTTAAGCCCCCAATGCAGAGGAAAACACTTGTGTGGTTCGATCGCAAACTTCATAAGTCAGCATACCTGATTTCAGTCTACTAAACACGTTTTCAAGGTCTTCAACCTCGGGCTATTGAGGCATTTAACTAGGTATAGCAGTGCAATAATGATCACAGAACTTAACAACTTGGGGCTCCCTGGCTTCCAGGACTTTATCCCCGGCTAAGTATCTATCTGTGTCAATATACACTCTAACCTCGATAAATGTGAATCCTCAACCCAAAGGAAAACACTTGTGTAGTTTGACCGAAAGCGGTATACATTAACATGATTGATTGCAATTTACTAAACACATTTTCAAGATTTTCTATCTCAGGCTATGGAGACATTTAACTCGGTATAGCAGTGCAATAATGATCACAGAACTTAACATCTCGGGGCTCCCTGGCTATCAGGACTTTATCCCGGCTAAGTATCTGTGTCAATATACACTCTAACCTCGTCAAACTTAAGCCCCCAGTGCAGAGGAAAACACTTGTGTGGTTCGATCGCAAACTTCATAAGTTAGCATACCTGATTTCAGTCTACTAAACACGTTTTCAAGGTCTTCAACCTCGGGCTATTGAGGCATTTAACTAGGTATAGCAGTGCAATAATGATCACAGAACTTAACAACTTGGGGCTCCCTGGCTTCCAGGACTTTATCCCCGGCTAAGTATTTATCTGTGTCAATATACACTCTAACCTCGATAAATGTGAATCCTCAACCCAAAGGAAAACACTTGTGTAGTTTGACCGAAAGCGGTATACATTAACATGATTGATTGCAATTTACTAAACACATTTTCAAGATTTTCTATCTCAGGCTATGGAGGCATTTAACTCGGTATAGCAGTGCAATAATGATCACAGAACTTAACATCTTGGGGCTCCCTGGCTATCAGGACTTTATCCCCGGCTAAGTATCTGTGTCAATATACACTCTAACCTCGTCAAACTTAAGCCCCCAATGCAGAGGAAAACACTTGTGTGGTTCGATCGCAAACTTCATAAGTTAGCATACCTGATTTCGGTCTACTAAACACGTTTTCAAGGTCTTCAACCTCGGGCTATTGAGGCATTTAACTAGGTATAGCAGTGCAATAATGATCACAGAACTTAACAACTTGGGGCTCCCTAGCTTCCAGGACTTTATCCCCGGCCAAGTATCTGTGTCAATATACACTCTAACCTTGTCAAACGTGAATCCTCAACCCAAAGGAAAACACTTGTGTGGTTTGACCGAAAGCGGTATACATTAGCATGTTTGATTGCAATTTACTAAACACATTTTCAAGGTTTTCTATCTCAGGCTATGGAGGCATTTAACTAGGTATAGCAGCGCAATAATGATCACAGAACTTAACAACTTGGGGCTTCCTGGCTTCCAGGACTTTATCCCCGGCTAAATAACTGTGTCAAAATACACTCTAACGTCGTCAAACGTGAACCCTCGAGCCAGAGGAAAACACTTGTGTTTTTCGATCACTGTCAAGACATGCTCTGAATTACTGTTAAATAATCACGGCTTTTATATATTATTTAGCCAATCAGTTTTCAAAGCATTCCCATGAAAATTCACTTATCAGCAATAACAAATATGAAATGAATTATATTAAATTTAATAAAATTGATCAGGTCTCCGATTACGAGTTCAGTTTAAATAATAAGGCTTCGTACTCACGTTATAATAACTATGATTTAATATGTGAATAAAGATATTGTTATTTAATAGGCTTCCAAGATAAATTGTTATGAAAATAAACTCATAGTTTATGTATAGGTAATCATCCTGATTGTTATGTTATACATACATTGTTAATACCGTAATCTTGGTAATACAGCAAACCTATTTATTGTTTGTAACTTTCAAATACTCTGATCAACAAAGAGTATTGATCACCATATACTCCATCCACCAATCCGCATTGGGCAAGCAGCGTGGCGGACTATGATCTAAAAAACCTCCTTTGTTGACAAGAAGAGACCATGTGTCCCAAGGCTGTTGTGATTATTATGAATCGCTGATAAACGTTTATAAACGAGAAAGTTTGTATGTTTGTTACTCGTTCACGCAAAAACTACTGAATGTATTATAACCTCATAGCTCATACATCAGAATAACATAAAAGCTATAATTATACTAATCCTACGCATACGAAGTCACGGGCTAAAACTAGTATTAAATAATTTTCATTCTTATGAAATAGTCTTTATGTTGCATGTGATGCTTAGAGTCAGCAATTAGACACACGTTCACACGCTCACAGGCATTAGATTAGCACATTCGGTGTCATTTTTAATAATTAATTTAACAAAACAAAATTGATGACATATTGTAATATTATAAGTGCTAATTGGCATCTTTTGTCAGCAAATATAACGGATGCACATAATATAAATGCATACTTCTATTATGGTGAATAAAAATACTCGTTCCATGTCTATTTACATGAACACAAAATTACTTACAGTAGTGTTTTTAATAATACTAATCGGTTTTATATAGAATGGATAATTATAAATAATAAGAAAGGTTGGTCACTCCTGTTCAATTATTGCTAGTTTTGCAGTTTACTTGTAATAAAAAGCGGTAAAATGGTAGTCACCTCACCAGTGCTCCAAGGTGCTTTCTAAGTCACTACTCACCGATAATAGTGCTAACGTAGTACCTACCCACTACTACCTGAAGAACCAGCGAGATTCAAATCTACATCGGAAAAACAAATCGACCCAAACAATGTTCGTAAGTTTTTATCGTCTTTCCACTTTGTTTAAATTTAACTTGCTTCGCTGAATGTTTGTTATAATATGTTGTGTTTGCCAGGAAATTATTTTCCACACATAAAATCTTATCTTAATACAGTATTGGTATTCTTCACATTTCAGGTCTGAAGCCAAGTATACCAAGCGCGCTGCTAAGAACCAGTCAAGCCTTTTCTTTGACACTGACGAAGAAGTCGTAAGGTGACTTTAATTTTCTATTACTTATTAGTTCGCTATTTTACGTCTACGAAATGTAGATGTTAAACTACAATAATTATAAATTATGTTTTCAATTCCTCTAGCTCCAAGAAGAAAAGTAAGACGAAGTCGGTGCCTTCCAAGCAACAGGTGGCATCCTCCTCTTCGACCGAAGCTTCCGAGTGGTTGTTCGACACAGAGTCGGACGAAGAGGTTCCAGTCCGCAACCCAAGTAAAGTCGAGAGCGTCTTGACGCGTCGAGTACCTGGCGGCGTGACTCGTCGCACGGCGCAGCTCAACGGTGGGTTGGTGGCGGAGTTACGACTCTACAGCACGGAAGAGGTACGCGACCTTGCTGGTTTGGAGAAGTGCGACAAGGCAATCGTTTGGTTACGATTGCAGGGTGACTCGGAGTCTGAGGAATTCCTTGCATTGAAGCAATTCGTTAAAATTGCTAAAACAAAATTTACTGAGGAGGGAACATTTTATAATCACAAAAAGAAAATGTAAGTAATTGATTATATTAAGCTGGGTACCTAACTAGTTAATGTTCCTTCCACAGTAAATTATATTTTGGTCAATTAATATTCGTTTTACTTTTTTTCATATACTTAACTTCTTAGTTTACCATTAGTTTATATACGGTGTATTTACCTACATTAGTCACTTCATCGGCTAACACAGTGAAAACAAATTCATTATGTCGAAGACTATATTCTGTTCAGTGTGTAACATATCCATTAAAAATAGGGCTTTCTCTGCTCACTTAAAAAGTATTTTACACAAAGACAATAGTTCGGTTGTTGAAAGTGAAGGCATTGAAAAAGTTCATAGCGCTTTCCGCAGTCGTATAGCGTCATATCGAATTCGATGCGATGGTGTTGCTCGCAATAGCGAGGTACCTGAACAACCGGTTCGTGTGTACACACCCGTTGAATTTTTGTCTCATTTGCGCGGACGAGTAAGTCTGTTACTATCATCACGAATTCAAAGTCATACTAATCTGAAAGTGAATTTCGAGTTGTTTTGTCAATTTTTTTTGCATAAAAATGAGTCAGTTGCCGTTAAATCTTTTGCCACCGAAAACATTATTTTGCACCAAAATTATGACTTTCTTGATTTATTTTCAAATATAACTAGTTTGTTGTGTAAAAAAGTCGAAGAATTTGAAGAAAGAGATAGCGGTTGGGCTTATTTGAAAAGTCTATACCTGGAAGTAAACATAAATAAATACAACCCTATGAGAGCCTCAAGTTATATAGATTTACCTAAGACAATAAAACACAAAAAAGCATGCGTCAATATTCAAAATTTTGACGATTATTGTTTTTTATGGTGTGTCGTGGCTTCACTTTTTCCTGTAAAAAATAATGCGCAGCGAACTTCAGCCTATCCACATTTTGAAAGTGTACTCAATGTTAGAGATATTTCGTTTCCGGTGGGGTTTTCAGATATTAAAATTTTTGAAAAAAATAATCCTCGTATTAGTGTTAACATTTATGGTCTCAAAAATAACAGTCAAGTTGTCGGACCACTATACAAAAGTGAATTTCGAAAAAAACACCACGTTAACATGCTTTTTCTTGAGAATGGAAAACGTACTCATTACTGTCTAATCAAAGATTTATCTAAATTACTTCGCAAACAATTGACTAAACACCATTCTAAAATATATTTGTGCGAAGATTGTATGCTATTTTTTGATGACAATGATAAATTAGAATCTCATCTTTGTAGTGGTGTAGCAACAATTTTACCAAAAAAGGGAAATCTACTACAATTTGAACATTTCGAACGAATGCAAAATATACCTTTTGTTATTTACGCAGATTTCGAATCATTGTTAATACCATCTGAGTCAAACTATGGAGACTGCACATCGTCGTTGCAAAAACATGTGCCTGCTGCATTTGGATACTACATTGTATGTTCCTATGATAGCTCACGCAACAAGTACGTTTCTTATCGCGGTCCCTCCTGTGTAGAAAAGTTCTTAGAACATTTATTAGCGGATGTAGTTATTATTTATAATATTTTACAGTCGCCACTACCAAAGTCTTTAACAGATCAAGACAAAGTTCATTTTACTAACTCATCAAAATGTTTTCTTTGCGATCAAATATTATTTGACGATAAAGTCAGAGATCACTGTCATCTTACAGGACGTTACCGCGGTGCAGCTCATTCATATTGCAATATCAAGTTCCGTTTGCCAAAATTTATTCCTATATTCTTTCATAATTTGGCAGGTTATGATAGTCATCTTTTTATACGACAATTAGGTGAGTTACCAGGTAGAATACAAGTGATAGCAAAGACTAAAGAAAATTATATATCGTTTACTAAACTTTTTCAAATTAATGACAAGGATATCGTACCTGTTCGTTTTGTTGATTCTTTTAAATTTTTGGGGACAAGCTTAGAGAAACTGGTTGCTAGCTTGAATGATAGTGATTTCAAACACCTCCATCGATTTTTCCCATCTCAGAAGCATTTTGACTTGTTACGACGTAAAGGTGTATATCCTTACGATTATATGACTAGTTGGAGTTCGTTTGAAGACCAAGAACTACCACCACACGACTGTTTTTTCAACAAATTATTTAATAGTAATATATCCGAAACAGATTATGAACATGCAAAAAGAGTTTGGAAATCTTTTAAATTATTAAATCTAGGAGAATACACTGATTTATATCTAAAGTCGGACGTACTCTTATTAGCGGATGTCTTCGAAAGTTTTCGAGAAACATGTAAGACAAATTATAAATTAGATCCAGCCTTTTATGTAACAGCCCCTAGCCTAAGTTTCGATGCTATGCTTTTAAAAACAAACGTGAAATTAGAATTAATAAGTAATTTGGAAATATTAAGAATGATTCAAAAAGGTATACGTGGTGGTATATGTTTATGTTCTACAAGATATTCAAAGGCCAATAATAAGTATTTACAAACTTATAATCCAATAGAGAAAGACAATTTCTTAGTTTACATTGATTGTAATAACCTGTATGGTTATGCGATGTGTGCCTCTTTGCCCCATTCAAATTTTAAATTATTGAATAAACAAGAAATTGATAGAATTGACTTTCGAAATGTACCAACTGACGGGGACATTGGATATATACTAGAAGTTGACTTGGAATATCCTGAGTATTTGCATGATGATCATAACGATTTTCCATTCTGTGCTCAAAAATTTACTCCGCCAGGTTCAAAAACTTCAAAATTAATTCCAAATTTATACGAAAAATATTTTTATGTTATCCATTTTGTTCATCTAAAAACATGTTTGAAACATGGGTTATTGTTAAAAAAAATACATAGAGTAATTCAATTCAATCAGAGTCCTTATTTAAAGCAATACATTGACATGAACACAGAGTTACGAAAACAAGCGAGTTCTACCTTTGAACAAGATTTTTTCAAATTACTAAACAATAGTATATTTGGAAAAACCTTGGAGGACACTGAGAAGAGAGTCACTGTAAAATTGGTCAATAAGTGGAGTGATGAGGAAAACAAAACGAAGAAAAGTTTATCAGCTGAGCAACTGATAGCTCGACCAAACTTTCATAGTGCTACTATTTTTACAGAAAATTTTGTAGCAGTTCAAATGAAACCGGAATCAATTATTTTGGACAAACCTATATACATAGGCTTTTCTGTTTTGGAAACATCGAAAAGCCATATGTTTGATTTTCATTACTCGGTAATGAAACCTTTTTATGCTGAAAAGATAAAGCTTTGCTATACAGATACAGACAGTTTTCTTTATTCTATAGAAAGCAAAGATTTTTACAAAGATTTAAAATCACATTTTCTTCAGTATTTTGATACTAGTAATTATCCTGAAAATAACTCTTACGGTATTCCAGATCAGAACAAAAAAGTACCAGGTTTGTTTAAAGATGAACTAGGTGGAAATTTAATTTCAGAGTTTGTAGGTTTAAGGTCGAAATTATATTGTATTAAAACACTGCAAGATGAATTAAAGAAAGCAAAAGGCATACAGAAACAAGTAATAAAAAAAGTTTACTTTAAAGATTACTCTAACATATTAAAAACAAATGCTTTTCTACGAAAGAAGAATATAATTTTTAAGTCCCTTAAACACGATATATTTACACAGGAACAGAACAAAATTGCCCTGTCAGGTAATGACGACAAACGTATCATACTAAAAAATAAAATTTCAACTTTATCATGGGGTCACAGGGATACTTTATCTTAGTATTCATCCATTTATATTTTCTTAGAAGTTATGAATGTTGTTTTCACTGTAAACCTCACAATTTTCACTTGTAAGTTATGAATGTTTTTATTACTGAAAACCCAGTAAGTTGACATTTATCTACGTTTTTCGGATTTCTGGATTAAAATAGACATAGAGTTATAAGTAAATAATGTAATGTGTTAGAAATAAGACCACCTATTGTACTATAGTTTTTGTAGTGTTTGTGTTTCCATATTTCTCAATTTAGGTAATGTTTTGTATTGTAATGTTTTCTACGCAAATGTCAATTTGTAATTTGTATTTAAGATAAGTTTAATAAGATTAGAATGTAATAACGGTACCCAGAATTATTTTAATATTACATAAATATAAACGTTTATACATTAACAACTGCATTTTTATTTTAAATACATCTTCCTAACTGTTCTATAGTTATCATTGAACCTAATAAAATTGTAAACTCACTCATCAAATTGTAATTGTATAAACAGAAATGTGATGCCTAGAACTGTGAGTAATGCAAAAATAGCAAGTCGCGACATGTTATTGATGAGTCCGAAGTCCTAGTAATTTAACTCGTCTTTCTGCTATGTCAGACAAAAAGAAATGTGATGCCTAGAACTGTGAGTAATGCAAAAATAGCAAGTCGCGACATGTTATTGATGAGTCCGAAGTCCTAGTAATTTAACTCGTCTTTCTGCTATGTCAGACAAAAAGAAATGTGATGCCTAGAACTGTGAGTAATGCAAAAATAGCAAGTCGCGACATGTTATTGATGAGTCCGAAGTCCTAGTAATTTAACTCGTCTTTCTGCTATGTCAGACAAAAAGAAATGTGATGCCTAGAACTGTGAGTAATGCAAAAATAGCAAGTCGCGACATGTTATTGATGAGTCCGAAGTCCTAGTAATTTAACTCGTCTTTCTGCTATGTCAGACAAAATTACAGATGTAGGTCAATACAAACGCAAACACATACACACACCTACAGCAAAATATGACTGGTATATATATAATCGATTATTTGCATCAACAATTAATTCTTGTGAAAACACGAAACTAAGTGAACGTCAGTTATCATGGTGAGTAATAAATATGTCTACCTACCACAGTGAAGATGGGGGGTTTGTAAGTAATAAGTAATGTATCTCACGATAATTCTAATTAATTTCAGAACACTTCTTCGCAAATCACCTATATTCCCGATGACAATTCTGTTGCGAATGAACAGCGAGCGATGTGGCAAGACGCTCAAGATCCTCTGGAAGGGTTCACGGAGGAGTTCGTGAGGAGGCCTTCGAGTGAAGACAGACCTGATTCGCCTTTGCAACGCAAAGTTTTAAAGGCGATGAAGAGGATCACTCGGAGGAGGAAACAAAAAAGAAGCTCCTTCCTGAGAGATTGCCACTCGTTTATAGTAAAGAGTGCGCCTACGCGAGGACGGCGCTTAATCAAAATTGAAATAATAGATATGGAGAGATCTAATGAAATGTTAGAGGACTCAATGGTGTCTGCACAATACGTGGTCACTGAGAATATGGACCCTATACTAGACCAAACGGAGGGTTTGATTAATAAGATCTCCAAATCATTGTGTGGTTATAGCTATAATTTCTAAGGCTATAATCATAATCTATAATTTCATAAATTAAATTTCTCGCGTAGGAATTGTGTGTAACTTCTCTAGTTACATATAATCCTTCGGAGATACATTGTAAATAAAAGAGCGTACTGATGTAAATAGTTTGTCTTAAATGTTTAATATTCTTTATTCTCATTTGATAATTGTAAATATCTGTGTCCTATTCTTATTTCATTATACTACACTTTGAGGCAAACTGTTGTTTGATTTTATCCCACATTATGAGGTATCGTTAGAAATAAAAGACTTACTTAATATACTTTATTTATTTAAAAATCTGTAATTGACATATTATTTTCAATGCACCACTTTTTAATACATATAACATTTCTGAGAGCACAGACATTATTATGGTTTAAACAATTAAAACTAGAAGCACATTTACAATAATTTTCATACAACGTTGCAAAATTAGGACTGCCTTTAGCTTCGATGTCTATCAAGATACAGTTATCACACAAGTCTTTTATCCATTTCTGCTTTTCTACCCCCTTCATTACTATAGTTTTATTTTGTAAAATCGGAATAATTAATCTTTTGAATTCCCTGTAGTCAATATTTCCTTCGCTCCAATAAATATTTCTATTTCTTTCAATCCACCTAACTCTTCTTTTTTCTTCTGGTGTTAACTTTGAATACGGATATGGGGGCTTTATCAAAAAGACTTGAGTAAATTCCTTCGTAGATAACGCTAGCTCCTTTATTATGAAATTACCACGGTAGTCTTTAAAACCTTGAACGTCAACAAAAATAGTTGAACTCATGATATTTTGCGAACAATATTACTCAAAGGTTTGTATTCTACGATACAATCGTTCAATATTAAACAGTATGCTGACGTCTGATCTGGTATTTCTTTATGACTCTCCAGCTCCAGGCGAATATTAATTACGGGTCCAGTTTTTATGTTATCGTTTTGTCTCGAACAATCTATTACGAATAATGGCGCAATGTCTTTATATTCTTGAGCACTTAACAAACAACTAGATCTACGACCATAGTAAGACTGTTGAAAATTTACGAACTGCTCGTATATTAAAGCAAAAGAATGCTTTGCGAAATCTGTATTATAGCTTTCGTACGGATAATAGGTAGAATTTAAATAAACTTTAACGTCACGCAAGTTGCAATGGTCAAATCTGGACATATCCTTAGACACGTCATTTTTTCTGTTAGTTTGTAGTCCAAGAATCACATATCGAGGCTTCTCAATTTGTGTTGAAGTTTTTATAGACCAAGTATGTTTCGTAGTCTTCGGAAGTAATGGGTATTCATAGATATCCCAATTTCTGAACGCTAATTGTATAGGTCTATCTTTTTCAAGAAGTTTAAGTAACTTAACCTTTTCTCTGTCTGATACTTTAATATGAGGCATGCGCCAAATTATTTTATGTATTTCAATACTTCGCACAGTTTCACCGGTGTTAAGTTTTAAAGCGTTAAGGTCTGTATTACTTCGCAATAAAACAAGCTCATGTTTGCAATTTACTATTACTTTTTTATAGTCTTCAGCAAATCCAAGTATGTGACTAAGTGGAATTGATGCAGAAAAATGACCGCCAATATCATTTTTAACGCCTTGTATATCCCATCCCCATGCTTGAGATATCTTCGATTCGATGTCATTCATAGATAATAAAGATTTCATAGTAGTAGTAATGCCCGCATTCTTTACTTTATCTATTTCAACACCGTTCAATTCATAGCGTATATCTTGGAACAGATACATAAGTGAGTTATTGGTAAAATGAAATGACGGCGCTCTATCCTTGTTATCATTTTTGAAAACATTGACGATCCCTTCCAAATACAAAGTGCTTGCACTTGGAAGTATGTATAAGTCTTGTTGGTTTATTGGAATTCTTATTTCATCGTTTCTGTTGAAGCTTGTTATGTAAGGCTTGTATGAATGAGTTTCAATACATTCTACCGAGTTGTCATAAACAGGGGTATTCGTAATATTTAAGATATTCATTTCAACAGCCCAATCAATTTCAAAAATTGTTTATTCTCTTCAGATAATTTCTGTCTTTTACCACAAGCAAGTGTTCTCTTTCGGATCGCACGATAACCACTAATCTTTTGAATGTGTGGAATACTGTTTTTATTGTAATCGATCATATTTTCTTATATGCAAATACAATTGTACTTCTTCACCACGAAGATCGATAAGGTTATTGAGGCTATCCAAAATCCTTATGTTAATACTATTAATAGAGTGTCTATTGACTGGAAAGTATATTGTGTTCTTTGGTATTTCTATTATTCTATAACCTGGTGGCACATTTGGAACAAATTCATGTATTATGTGACTTGATTTTCCGTTGATATATGAACCGCTAACAATATCACATTCGATGCGTACCACTGTTGTTGATAAAATGTTTACAGGAAAGGGAGACTCATGTAATTTATTACTTTTCAGAAGAACTTTACCATAGCCCAATAAATCTCCAAGAGAATTTTGCATTTCAAAATGAATATCCTTTGTGCAGTATATTGTGGTTTTAAGAGTGTTGTTATTACAAAATAATTTGAACATACAACCTTTTATATTAGCCTTAATAAAGTCATATATATCGTGAAGCTCGTAAGTTCCTTCAGGAATTTCTACAACCTCACCATTACCATAATAAAATTTGTTGTTATTTTTTGTAATATTTGGTATAGAATTGAAGGTGGAGAAATGTAATAAAGAACACTCATAATCACCATCCAGTTCCAAAGTTGGTAAATAATTTGTGGTTAATATTGAACTTTTACCAGTTATGGATAAAGTAAAAGACATCGTGGAAATGACGAAATGAAACAAGGGATGAATGTTTATATACTATATTTATTCCAAAAATTCCTTAAAAAAAATATACACAAATGACCACAATTAACACTGTTAAAATTCTGATACCGAGCATAATTATAATAAATATTATTCGAACCTAAATACTCCACTATTTCTTTAGGAGGCTTCAAATCACCGAAACTATCAAAATATTCACAGTAGTTATTAAGTTTTACATAGGCTACCCAATGACTACCATTGTTCATATAACTATCTAAGTTAACAATACCACACTCGATCGGTTTTGCTTTATGAGGCATCATATCTCTCATATAGACTCCTCGGAAATATGGTATATCATGAGAATGGTTAATGATATCAATATTTGTTAGAGCACGTCGGGGTAGCCTACGGACTAGTTTTTTTTAATGTTTATAAATAGACCGCTGCCTTTTTTATACGGTTTGATGTAAAGACCTTTTCCTATAGCAATTGCTTCCATTGTTTTGTTGTGACGCTCCAGCTCATTCAAGTTCTTTTGAGCTGATTTATACTCATTTACTGTTTTAGCTACGCCAGCTGCACCTCCAGCTAAAGCACCAAGAGCAGACAAACCCGCGAAAATAGGTATCAAAGGTAATATCCCACCAGTTTTGGGAATCGGTATGACACGTGGAAGTCGGAAATTTCCACATTTTGGAATAACTTTTTTAGCAGCTTTATAAGCATAATTGATTAACGATGTATGACTTTTTGGTTTCATTTTGTTTATTTTTGAATTTATTTTCGAAACCATTGATTTAAACTTTTTAACTCCAGAGCCTGTTTTTACTTTAGCTTTCATAACTTTGCTAACCAACCACGAAGCTAATTTTTCTCCTTTTCCCACATCTTTTGAATGCAAGCGTTTTTTAGCCATGTCCAACAGTTGCAGGTCTGCTTTGTGTCGGTTAGGTAAATCCGTATAATTTGTATATGCAATGTCGTGGTGCTTACAAGCTTCGTCCAACTGATTAATTCCTTTATCGCCTCTTGCCAATCTTTTTTTTAATTTTGTTCCTGGTCCACAATAGTTGTATCCCGGTAAGTGAAGTTCTACAGGTAAGTTATTAATCAAATTGTTTATAAGTCCTCCTCCTAGCATTTCTTTTTATATAATGATAATGATATGTATAAAGCTGCACTTATATTATTGTACAACTGAATTGCTATTAATCCAACTATTTTCGGTATCTGAAAGACCCAACCACTTGACAAGGAGTTTGCGTCCCATTTTTTTTATTACCCTTTCAATTAAATAAACATTAGGATATTTCGTTTTCTGCAATTCCTCTTGATAAAAAGAGCCTAATATTTGTTGCTTTCTCTGATCTTGAATGTGAAATGTAACTGGAGTAGTTTTATTAACCTTTTTAATTATAAATATCTCTGTAGACCAGTTGGGGGTATACCCTTTATCAAAACTACTTTTATATTTACTTATGCGTACACAGTCACCTATTTTAAAATTAATCTTTTGCTTTTTATTTGGTCTGGTTTGACTGTTTTTGATATTATTCCTAACAATTATTTCGTTTTCAGAATTCACATCCGCTGGTTTAAATTTAGTAATCCGGTGTACATTATTATTGTAGGTATTCAAAACGTCGATCAAAGTTTTCCCTATCCATTTATAACTACCTTTATAGCTAAAAAGCATATGAATTTTATTCTTTAATGTTCGAATTAGTCTTTCAACAATTGAAGCCTTTTTAGTTGAATATGATGAATAGTGATTTATTTTCAGTGACTGCACAAGTGATTTAAAGGAATCGTTGTAAAATTCTGTTCCCATGTCAGTTTGTAAGTTACGAGGGCAACGACCACTTTGCGTCAAAATAGCCGAAAACGCGTCAACGACAGCTCTTTTTGTCTTTGTTTTTAAAGGAATTGCCCAAGCGTATTTAGTGAAACAATCAATGACGACTAAAATATAAGCAAAACCTTTATTATACTTCTTTATGGTCTGGAAATCAATTAAATCAGCTTGCCATAAATCATCTATTCCTTTTAAAATAACAGATCTTCTGTCGAAATTTTTACGTGCTGATCTATGGATTTCGTTTACTACTTGCTGCTTGATCATTATTTCGCTTAGCAATTAACTTTTCGACGTAGTCTTTTGTACAAAATGTTTTCTCTAACTGCTTTAAGCTTGATGCGATTTCCTCTTTTATTGTTACCATAAAAATGGAAATTTCTTTTTTTGTACATAAACCAAAAACTTTTTCATCTACATACTTTTTGTTTACCGCATCATCAGGTACCAATGGTTCTTTGATTCCAGTTAATCGCGATGACTTAGCATCATAATGACCACTTTCTGATTTTACTAAAGAGTTATCTGTTAAATCTAATATTTCCGAGAAACGTAATCTTTTATGAACAGAATGTCCGAATTTATCAATATTCATTTTCGTCCAGAGAAGTAGTCCGAGCAAATGGTGGAGTGATAATAGAAAAATAAAATTATAATATCTAATTTATAATACCACTTTCACGTAATTCCTCAATTATGGATATAATTTCATTATCTAGCCCAGTATTTCCAGCATGTTTAGAGGCAATTAGTAATTTCAGTCTCTCCACAAGCTCGTTAGGATCATCCCAGTAAATATAATCAGTATCTTTTCTATAATTTTTCTTCACACGTAGTCCTTCACCCTCACTAACATAGTTAACATTACTTACACTCGATGAAACAGAAGATGTTGAAGGTTTACGTAACTTAAATAGTGGTCTTATAATATTTAAATATTTTCTGCCTTTATTAGATTTGATTGGCTTCTTTGGATCATAATCTCGACGGTGAGCGTTAGTTTCTATCAGTATTGCTTTATACACTTGTCCATCGCTTTCCGTTATCAGCTCTAAATTGGGTACTTTCTTAAATAAAAGCTCACACAAACCAGGAGTTTTTCTGTACTCATGACCTGCTATTGATATTTTTTTATCATTCATTTCTACACGAGATGTACCCATCATTAATTTACCTCGTTCTCTTCTAACACCAAATGGAACATCCCTAAATATTTCAGAAGACATTGACCAAGAAGTTCCATCTAAACTAGGTATTGAGTCTATTGTTCTGAACGAAAGATTACTTGTGTTGTTAGGATCAGACTCGTCAATAGCATTTCCATCTAAGTTTTGATCCATTTCATCAGAATCTTGAGAACTGCAAATGCTATTTTTATTCTTAAAGGTTTTCTCAAAGTCCTCGGAGTCTAGAGAAAGATTCTCATCTTTCATGAGAAAGGAATCTCTCACTGAATCATTCATAGAATGCTTTGATGTCTGTAAATGTTTTTTATGTTGTATAATTTGATTGAGTGAAGTCGTAACGGGTTTAAAAACTGTATCTAACATTTTTTCATTTTCACTTTCCATTAAACGCATTTCTTTGACTTTCTTTTTGACAGCTTCTGAAGCTTCAACCACTTGATTTTTTATTTTCTGTTCCATTTAATAAACTGTAGAAGTTCACGTGTTATGTCTAATAGTTTTTTAGGCGAAATGAATCTGAACTGGTATGAATCTCATTTTATTTATTAATCAAATTTAACAAAAGTATCAAAATTCATCCTGTATCCACCTTTATTTTTCGGACAATCCTTATTAATTACTAAATAATTATACGGAATCTTCCAAATTTTCGAAGACAATTCTTTAAACTCTGGCCACGACATATCAGTACTAACATGTTCATCGTATACATGACGTAAGTTGATATCGTCTTGTTTGAATAATATTATTAGGTTGGCGTTATCTCTTACCAACTGTTTAGGAACTTTAGTGTAAGTTTGATTTAAGTAAAAACAGTCAATAAATTTATGCCTACCCATTGCAAAATAATCTCGCATGTTGGATTGATTTTCACATGCTACATCATCGAAAATTATTACTGAATGTGGTTTAGCCTCGTGTGGACTCACGATCAAGTCATTATCTCGATATTTTGCGAATGATACCTCTGGCACTAAATTCAAAACCTTTTCTAGGTATACATATTTGGATTGATATAGCGTCTTAGAGTATAAATACACATTTTTAAACCGCAGTCCATTTTCATGTAGTAGAAGGCCAATAAGTAAGTTTGTTTTCCCACAGTTTGACGGCCCACAAACAAGACATCTAATCATATTAGGTAGCAATTTTCCATGTCGATGAACAGATACTACCTCATCTGGGCAAATTTTTTGAAATTGCAAAGATAGTGGTTGTTTAATAAATTTCATCGTAGGTAGTATCCATACAGATCGATGTAGGTAGAGAGAATGAATGTATTTATAAATATCTGGTTTTATATTCATACCACGGCAGTTATAGAGAGGATAATTATCCAACAGCCAATAATCATGAAGGGGGGTTTAGCAGCTAAATCAAAAAACGCTTTCAATTTAATATTGGAGTGTCTAATTCACTTCGCATTTTAAATCAGCCTTTTAGTAAATCACCTACACAGAACAATGTGATGCAAAACTGCAAAACTTAAGACCACTTCGTGATTTTCACTACTGTTATTGGGCATCCTGGCACACTTTTTTACGAAATTGATCGAACGATAGTGAGATCAATGGAGTGCTAAAAAAGTGTGCCAGAATGCCCAATAATACCCTACTAATGCATACACAATCTTCTAGTCTAGTATATATACTAGAAGATCCCCATAGACGGCCCTCGGCGAAAGCCATATTGACGGTCATTGAGTAGATTGTTGGCATAAAGTCAAAGTCAAAATTTATTTATTCATTTAGGTACAATTTGTACACTTATAAAAGTGAACTTGATCTGCATCACACAAATATAAGTAATATAAATATTTGTGTGATGAACACGAGTATTGGTTGTTTATGTATTTCTTTAAGTTTATTTATAAAAATATTATGTATATTAAAAATGTCCGTTATCTAGTATCCATAACACAAGTTCTTAATGATACTTACTTTGGGCTAGATAATTGGTGTGAGCGTGGAAATATATTATTATTATTATTTAAGAGCTTTTCCATAACCTTGCAGAGTATGCAGGTGATAGCTATTGGTCGATAGTTCGGAGGGTCCGCACGATCTCCCTTTTTGGGTGCAGGTTGTATACTAGCCCGTTTCCAGGAGCAGTTCCAAGACGAAGAGACAAGCGATATGGGCGTGTCAGGACAGGAACCAGCTGAAGTGCGCACGTGTTCAGAACTCTAGCCGAAACACCGTCAGGGCCACTAACTTTATTCACATCCAGGTTCAGAACTGCTTTCCTGACCTCTTTGACGCTGATCGAGATCTCCGACAGAATCACAAAAAGGCAAAGTGGGTGGAATGTTTGAGCCAATATCCAGATGGTAATTGCTCGCAAACAGAGAAGCAAGTAAGTCAGCCTTTTCAGATGTGGTATGAGTCAGCGTTCCATCCGGTTGCAGCAAGGGAGGTGATGACGGACGACAACAATTGGACTTGAGCATTTTTTTTTTACCACTAGATGGCAAACAAGCTTGCGGCACACCTGGTGGTTAAGTATAGTTACGTCGCCTATAGACACTTGCAATATTAAGGGTAAATCACTTAACACTGCAAGTGCGTTGCCATACTGGGGACTAAGATGATATGCCTTCCATACCCAGTAATTACTCTGGCTACCTTTCCCTTCAATCCGAAACACAGCAAACTGCTTCATGGCAGAAATAAGAAAGGCGGTGTTACTTACCCAGTCGACCCTTCATAGGTCCTACTACTTAGTAATTTTAGACAGAGACTAGAATTATTTGCTACCAGTTGGGTATGATGTTAGTCGGACTCCCAATTGGTTGACGTGTTCAAAACGTGCCCTTTGGATCACCTGCTTGCATGATTTGGCGGCGAAATTAAAGGTCCTTTTTAACACATATCTTCCGAACCCGAACTTTGCGATCGTGAATTTGAACCCATTGACTCATTTGATATCCATTGACGCAGTGAAGATATCCGAAACATGCAAGAAAACAAACAACCTCAAATCATTCTTTAGGTATATGTCATAAATGACGGCAATTTGAATATTTCCATTATAGAAATCGCCTCAGAATAGTGAATCAAATCTCTTGTTCTACACATTTTTCCTTTAGAACAATTCACCACAATACTTTTTCCCGAAAAGCGAGACACCCATTCGATTTAGTGTTTGAACAGCTTGCGTCGTGCTGAACAACAAGTCAGCGATACTTAAATGGACACTTTATTCTAGAGCCCCCAGTGTGTTTTCGACTGTTACAGTTAAAACTATACAACAGCAAAAGAGGCTATCACCACATTTTTATTTCGCCATAAAATGGCGTTTAAATTTCTAATTATTGTGTCACTCGTCGCCGCAGCGAACGGTGAGTTATTTTTTAGGATATAGACTAATTGTGCAGTGTTTATTTACAATTTTTAGAAGGGGCAGATAATAATTAGAGTAACGTGATGCTAAAGGACACCGTATGGTTGACAGTATGTTGAAAAGTAAGAAAGTTATTTTTCTTTTACTATAAGATTGACAGTGTTCAAGTTTGTCACAGTGTCAATCTCATGCAATATGACAGTGTATTTTAAAGGATAAAAGTAATTTATCTTTTACCCAATAAAATTGACAGTGTTCAAGTTTGTCACAGTGTCAATCTCATGCAATATAACAGTGTATTTTAAAGGATAAATGTAATTTATCTTTTACCCAATAAAATTGACAGTGTTCAAGTTTGTCAACTTCATGGAACACCATAAGATTGATAGTGTGCGAAAATGTAAGAAATTGTATTATTTCTTATACCATAGGGTTGACAGTGCATGAAAAGAAATAAAGACTCATTTTTCTTAACGGTTCCCAAGTTATAACCACTAAGAACGCTGGTAAAAGCATATTACTATTGTTGATAATTGTGTAAGTTTGTTAAAGACAAATTTGGACAGCATCAATCTATTTCCGTGATTAAGATTTTATAAATTGTATGAGACGGAAATATTAAAATAGAATTTCATTCTCTTGCTGTGAAATAAAGTCTTCAGACACAGATTAGAATAGAGATATAAATTAATTAAGTTACCTGTATTATACGTTAGTACAGTAACGATCAGAGGAATTTTGACTACTGCTCGTACTCATACGTCAAGAAATGTATGAGAAGTAGTCAAAAATTTTCATCTCGTTGGATAGAAACGTTGTATCGTTTGGCACTTGTCTAGGTCCTCAGGTTGCATCAAGATTTACCTACTTTATACAATTTCTTAAAATATAAGAACAAAATATTTAAAAATGGAACCCATTCCTATGAAATAAGTTAACTTTTTAGTAACTTCTTGCAAATTTAGTATAGTATTATTATATTATTATGTACAACCACATAATAATATAATAATACTATACTAGTAAAACGTAAAACTTGTCCAACTGGCCGTTTGGGAAAAAATAACCATATGCCCGTTTCACCGAAGCTCGTTTCACCTTCAGTCTTACCATCAAGAGGAATGAGGGCCAAGGGCTTTCCGTCGAAGGTAATAGAAAAAGATGAAGCACAGAGGTCTGGTCACTCCAATTTAGAGTATCTTTTCTAAAACGTCGTAGCTAAAGGTTCTCAGAAATCTTTTGGTAAGCGAAGTAAGGCTAAGCCTGCTGCTTATATCGTCAGGTTTCACAGCACGTTACTTGTTAACCGAAGAGAAGCAAATGAGACTTGCAATCAAATACAAGGCCTGAAATGACAACTGACAACGTAAGTAGTTTTAATTTGTCTGATGTAAGTAGTAACAAACGACTGAGATATCAGAGTGAACTGTCCCGAAAGTTTCTTTTGTTTTTTTTTGTTTCTTTGAAGGTTTATTTACTTTTTGGGGTTGATGCCCGTTTTATGTAGGCTGGTAACCTATTTTGAAGCACTGCATGGCTCATACTGCCAGATGTCGATCTGTGTTAAAAATGTTACCCAAAGCTCTGCTCGTCGCTTTTTTTTATAATGAGTATCAATAATAAAAATATACCTATGGAGATTGAAAAATTAGCCCATCTGTAATCCATAATCAAAGTAGTTAATGGCACAAAGTTAAAAAGACGATACTAACATTTACACAGACTGTAATCATCATCAACCATCATAAAATGTCCCCACCGAGGGGCTCGAGCCTACCCCACATAAAGGGCGATTAGGCCTTAGTCAACCACGCTGGCCAAGTGCGGGTTGGTCGACTTCACACACAACCTAAGAATTTCTTCATATGTGTGTGCAGGTTTCCTCACGATATTTTCCTTCACCGTAAAAGAGTCGATTAAACGTACATATGATTTCAAAATTTGAAAACACATTGGTACGTGGCGGGGATCGAACCAGTGCCGACGCTTCCTGTAATGACGACAGACTGTAATGCGTACAATATTTTAACGATACAATAAAAAAAAGTTTATTTGTCGAACATGAAAAACGTGTCTAAAAATTTTTAACAGTCCTACGTTGGTTTCTACCAATAGAAAAGGCTTTTATGGCGCTTTTAACAAAAAAGAATTAGCAGCTTCTGCGTCTATTACATCTAGAAAAGCAATACACCGGATCACTTTTCTTCATAAATTTTATTAGTTTCCGGGTCTTAGCATTAGCACAAGTGTATTTACGCATGATATACATACAGGTATATAATTAACATAGAATTACAATTGAAATAGAATTAGTTGGTTTTCAATTTCTGTTACTGTTACCATCGGAAGGTTATTAAAGACGTCACCTCAACATCTGTTTTGAAACATGTAAATTAAACGTGAACCCTACTTAGATTTCTTTGCTCTTTATAACAATAATTAATTGTCACTTAGGAACAATAGCAATGGACAAAACGTGCAACGTAATTGCATGTCGTCAAAGAAAACACTTGTTATTAGTTGAATCAGTAAAGTCATATCAATGTCGTTTGGTATTTGTTATTCTAAAATACAATTACCTTGTTTTAAGACCCGCTTTATTTTCACGATCCACGATAACGATTTATTGCATATTAACTACGGTGGTTTTATTTTTACTAGAAACAAAAGCTTTTTTTTTTATTGTATGGTAAAGTGTGCAAGACCTGTCGGTTGAAGATTCTTGGATATCTATATGGGCGTGTCTCGGCTGTAATGATGATGATCGAAAAAGTGTTATTGGAGTCATTGTCTGTGTAAAAGTATATGGTTTTTCTTTTTCTTTCTACATCACGCTTAAACTTTTTATCCTTTAATTAAAACGTTGATTATGGATGAAAATATTCTGGTGTTTCCTTTATAGCACGTGTTGTGAGGCTCCATTGTTAACTCAATCTGCCATACAATTTACCTATACATTTTAAGAGTAGTTGAAAAAGCAATAAACTATTGATTTTTCACATATCCACTTGACATTGGTTTAATGCGCAACACAAATAATTGTCGCAAAGACATTTATTAAGAATAGATAGATAGATGAAAATGTTAAATAAATTTGATAGGTAAGCTACGATTCGCATACGTAAATCCACAAGACGACATCAACCAACGTCCTACATTAAAAATCCTATACTTCGTCGTGTAGTTTAATATTAAAGTCTGACTTACGTTCGAATTTATTTGATAAATATTAACAATTATCGAGTCGCCTAAAAGTACATACGTAGGTATATTTTAATTTCGGTCGATTTTGCATCTTACTGAACACAAAAGCTCTTTACGTCAAAACAAACAGACAAGTAAATTAGAATCGATTTCCCTACAAAAGTAGAATTACTTCACTACTAATTACCAAAGTTGATTTCTTGGATTAGTCATCATATCATCATCATAGTAGCCTTTATAATTCGTCTCTCTCTCCTTGTTATCGAAGGAGGTTTAGGCAGTAGTCCACCACGCTTTCCCAATGCGGATTGGTGGACGAAGTATGAGATGATCAATACTCCTTTGCTGATCCATTAGTCGCCTTCTACCACACCCATTGGAAGATATGGGGTGATTTTATTCCACTCTGCTGGCATCACATGGCTTCGATTAGTGTTTACCTTTTTTCTAGCACCTGAAATCCTAAAAAAAGGAATTAGGTGTTCTCTAAATGCGGAAATATAGCATTTAAAATTGATGTCAGCGATACTTAAAAAATGCCGTCTGATCTAATAACGTATACATAGAGAAAACTGGTTACTGGTGCCGTTCTGCCAATGCTTTTTGGCACTGGTCTGCGCTGTTGTCAGCGCAGGTATTCTCTATATTTTAGTAGAGGACGCGCCGATAAGTTCTGAATGTCGCTGGAAAGTGCCAATCTGCTCCGATCAGCACTGTTTGTCCAGGCTACCATAGACAGGCCTGCCTATATCAGCTTGCTTGCGGTAGCATTTATCGGTGCCAATAAGCAATGGTGGATCGACTCTCACAACCAGCGCTCTATATGTGGATCTGATACTGACGGACAAAGCGCTAGGCAAGGGGCGGTTATATTTATTTATTCAGGAATCAGTTATCTTTGATTATTAACACTTATTTTTTATTGCAGCTGGGTTCGTGTGGGTCGAGGACGACGAGGACGACCACGCTTTTCCATCGTAAGTTTTGAAAGATATTTCTTCCTTTTTCAATACACTTTTATTATTATTATTATTATTATTAAAGACTCTTTATTTCCATGACCAATTATTTTATATTACATTTTAAAAAATTAAGATTATATTAATTAAATTCAATTCACTTAATTATTCAATTATTAGTAAATTTTTTTCGTAGTCACGGCCCCTTTCGGGTATAGGCCTCCTCCAAGTGCCTCCACGCATTCCTGTCTCTAGCCAGTCCCTGCCAACAGTTTTATTAATATCGTCTGCCCAGCGTTCTTTTGGCCTACCTCTTGCTCTTTTTCCACTTTTTGGACCCGCCCATTTTGTTGCACGTTTGGTCCACCTTTCTTCAGAAGTTCGTGCCACATGTCCTGTCCATCTCCACTTCTGTCGTTGTGCGTGTTGAACTGCGTCTATTACCTTGGTCTTGAGTCTATGTTTTTGCTATTTTGCCTTTCAATAAGCTTGATGTCTAAAATACTCTTCTCCTCAATACACTTTAAACGTCATTAATTAATAATTTATGGCTTTACATGATTAGACGGCAGTGAATTTTCAGACGAACTTTTTTCTTTTGTCCCATCACCACAATTCACAAAGGAATAATGAAATATTGTGCATGTCTCATTGTCTGAAGAGTCACTGTCAGTCATCATTTGTGGCTTCGTTTGTTTAACCGCCTCTGTGGTCTAGTGTCTCGCCACACTCATTTAATTACCGTACTCTCTTCGTCTCTGTACCTCTCTTTTTTTCGGGTGAATCCGCAACTACATTCAATATTTCTTTTACGGGTGAACTTGCAATTGGGTAAAAACGCCACTAACTCTTTTGGGAGTATGAGCATGATTGTATATAAATGTAAACAAATAGGCAGACCGTTAGTAGAAGTTAAATAATACAACCTATGACCAATATTGACCATTCTGCCCTAAATAATCCAGTAGTAATCATTCCTAAAGAAATATTTTAGTAATTATAAATTCTTTATTGTTTCAGATTCCATCATAAGGTAAGAACTTGATAATATTATCATAACGAAAATTCTGTAAAACAAAAAACTAACCTTATCGTTAAATTAAGTCATTTTCATTGTCACTCAGCTTCTCATCTACTATGTCTATGTTACTCGGTGTTCGTCTTTGTTTGTGCGCTACACTACTGCTAATCGTGTTTGCAGATACCCAATTATTATATACCACGTCCACCCCCACTGCCTCACTTTGGCTATTTTCCAATGCCCTTTTTACCTAACATCCCAACCGTCGACGATATAAGAAAAGCCAAGCCTGGAAGTGACCAGGTATACAATGGCGTAGCTGTGAGGTCCAGCAGTGGATTCAAGAGAGACAAGGATGGCAAGCTTGTGAAGACTGGCGGTTCTGCCATCTTGGTGAACACCGATGGAACAGTGGAGGAAGCTAAATGTGAGTAAACTGTACACCAACAAACGATTAATAATAATTAATGCAATCGTTTGTTGGTGTACAGTATCAATTTCTACCTTTTCTGCAAAAATACAATGTGCCTTCGAATTAGTGGCATGAGGAAGCGATTCAGTGGTTGAAGAACAAATATAGAGAAGCATTGCAATGCTCGACTTTGACGCAGTAGGCGCGTGTTTCGGTAAATTTCAGTGATGTTTCGTTTCAAGTCTTAGTTTCGAGATGTATGGTTCGATATATGAAAATGCATACTACTTCACTATAGGTACAAATATGATATGCGCGAGTCACGATAGCAATGCTGCAACTGCGCTTCTAGATTATTAATTGCAGTGCGTCTAGCACGCCACAAAGATGCCACTGCAGCGGTTCTAAAAGCCACTAATTTGAAGGCGTACTAAAACTCCCGATTTTTTTTATTGATTTAACAACGTTCAAGTATTGTTAACTATTATTTATCAACTCTAAATAATATCTGAATAGGTAAATGCAACAGATTTTTAATTGTAAATACGACATTTAAAGATAATTGCAGACATAATTGGGAGTAAAACAGAGCTTTTCTTTGTAAGGACTGGTGCTTTTGCGATTAAGCAAAATGCTTAGTAGGATTTCGAAGATACATAAAATCTTCAAATCACAAGCTCGACAGTTCGCTACATCGTTTAAGTATGTAAAAAGTTTCCCGTCGAAAAAAGTCATTCTACCGTGTGCTTTACATTATTAAAATTATATTAACTAACTGTATTATTTTATTTACAGTCGGGAAGAATCCTCCAAAAATAGATGACCCAATCGTGTAAGTAAAAAATAAATATTTTTGGAAGTTAAAAAATAACAATTAAATAAACAGTATCTTAATCAATCTTTTTTTTTTCCACAGGTTTCCTACGGTAAGCGATGATGATAGTAGTCAAGAAGAAGACGAATAGGCGCAATAAAGCACAACATACTTAGCATTAATGTTACACTTAGCATAACACTTTACACAACACTACAAGTTTCTACACAAAACAGGTAAAGAATTGACGCAAAGACGAACATTGTGAAACATTGGGTGCATATTTACACTATTACTTTATTTGTTTCAGATGAAGGTACTTTAGTTTTGCGGTACAATTTAGTATTTTTTGTGCACCACTCTTTGCTTTCATTTCACTGAACATATTTATCACTATAGTCACGTTTCTGTCACAAGACTCTACGCATGGCACTACGCTCATTTCAATCGACCCATTACTGGTTTCAAATTCTTCTCTTTCAATAACATCAACGGAAACAATGTCATAATTCTCTGATCATATAACACCATATTAATCACAGCAATTTAAATTAAATCTTATTCACCATTCCATACATTCTACTTTTCACTGCCACTAAACCAATTATGAGGGACACAAATGTTGATATGAATTACAACAACTAATTTTATGGTTTTTTTTTCGCAGATACCAGACTTCCCAAGCTTCCACCATCACGCTCCAATTCCTCCGATTCCTCCCATTCCCCCGATTGCACCCATACCTCCAATTCCTCCCATCAATCTGCATCACAAGCCTGGTAAGAATGAGCACTTCGTTGGATTCTCAACTTCGTCATTCAGCCATTCTTCGGACGTCAATGGGGTGAAGAGTTCTGGAGGTGGTAAAAATACAGTGGTGAATGTTGACGGTGAGGTCGATGCCGAAACCGTGCAATATGACCAACACGACAAAGTGTAATACAGAAAAAATATAAGCCATAATTAATTCGATCTTCATCTGTTAAATATGATATTGTTTAATTGTAAAATGTAATGTTAATATGCCTTTAAGATCTGCGTTATTAAATTCAAACTTCACACTTATGGCGTCATCTGAAATAGATAAGTTATTTGTATTTTATATAAGTACCATAATGATTTAATGTAGATATATGTTTAAATAAACCACTTACAATGTAATCTAGAGATTGCATCTCATCATACAATAAAATGTTAATTACCAAATTTCCTTTTATTTGCATTTAAACGAGACTACTATTTGATAACGACGGTCCCAGTATACATACAAAAAAAAACAATAAAATACCTAATAATAGTACGGTTTAGACATCTGTCCTGGATGTCAGATGTTGTTTGTTGGTTCACAGAAGGGTTAGTTAGTTTCAGTGTTTGCTCAAATTTAATCTGATTAACAATTGAAAATTAAAGATTAAAAATCATTATCAAAAAGATGATACAGAGATGATGATTTAAGAAATGTGTTATTATTTTCCAATATTTATTTTAAGTCATATTGACATTGATGGATGTATTTATATACAATCAAGTTATTCACGTGTTAAGAGACTGCATTTAAGCTTAATTTACCGTACAATTATCGGTTACTAAGTACATTTTCACTTTGATATTGGCGTAATCTTTATGTGTCGCGATCGCCATTCATATAAAAGAGGAAGAAGAAGTTAATTAAGTGACTGTTGACCGTGGAAAAGTTTAGTTAAAATCATAGCAACAGTAAAGTAGGCCTTTTTTGCTGCAACTAGCAGCCTTTAACGACAACTATTAAAATATTGATAGTTATTTCAACTAAGTTGATAGTCACTTCAACTGAGTTGATAGTTACTTCAACGAAGTTTATAGTCACTTCAACAAGTTGATGTGTCGTTGATTGATAACGCCAACAATCATGATTAAGATTACGTTTTAATCATGATTAATTTGATCTCAGTAGTATTATTCAAATAAGTTAAACAATTAATTGATTAATACCAACACTGGTTGCTTTTGGGCTTGATGTGGCTTTTTGTGCAGGCGACAGGCTTGCAACCTATAACATACATACATACATGCATGCTCATAATATCAAAAGGGGTTGAGCAGAGCCTTAGGTAACATTTGGTTTCATATAAAACCACATCTATCAGTGTGGGCCATGTAGTGCACAAAATGGCGGCAGGTTGCCTGCCTGATGGATACATTTCCTACATTATCAAAAAGTAAAAAAAAAACTTTCAGTTAACCAACAAATAACAGCCAACAACCAAGGCAGATGTTATACTTTAAATCATCTCAACAGTATCTCAGCTGTCCATGCATATAGTATATTTAAAACTATAGCAAATAATATACTTAGTTCAAATTTTCAAAATCTAATACAAAAGCATTGAAAATGGATTTTGTTTGTAGATTGAATTTATATTACTTACATGTATTTTAATTATTTCCGCAAGATTTATATGAATCGTAAAGTTTGCGTAGCAAATTTTTTATGTTTAGTACTCGTATTTTCACTGATTTTTTTTTTGTAGAGCTTAGACCTGACATTGACCATGAATACTTGGCTTCGAAATTATTGTTACATCAAATTCGATATCATAATATCTTAAACTGAGTCCAGACTATA
Organism: Elophila nymphaeata; assembly: GCA_955850985.1. NCBI lineage: Eukaryota > Metazoa > Arthropoda > Insecta > Lepidoptera > Crambidae > Elophila > Elophila nymphaeata. The sequence goes on from OY039067.1 coordinate 23,248,350, forward strand.
TAACAAAACATGTTATAAAACATAGTTATATAACATGTTTTAGGTGTACCTACCTTAGACGATATTGTCTATATGAGTCTTGTGCTATGTTGCAATGATAAACAGTAATGTTAAATAACGTGGGCATGTTTTAAAGCATAAGTTATACAACATGTTACTTAATCTGGACTCACATTAACATAATACCTTATTATCTTCACTTCCCGCTATAAATCTAAGATATGATACCTACGTCTTGGGAACATACGTCGTTGCTCCGCAGACGACAGTACAGTGCATGCGGGCTTATGGAAATGCAGCAGCTGGGCAGCTTTGATGGAATCTGTGGAGGGTCGGGGAAAATCTTGTCATTGAACTCAATCGAGATCTTACATCATAACTAAATGGAGTACAGTGGATATGGTCAAATTCAATGCCAAGAAAACCTAGGTGAGCGCGTTAACAGCAAAATCGTTGCCATTTCCCCACTCTTCAGGAAAATGGGCTTCATATGCCAAGGTGAGAGAATGTTAGTGACGATGCATCGGCAGGAGATAAGGAGACTTCTTTTCAACACGATGGACCCGGCACCCGTTTCTTATCATTAAGAATAGCAATCAGTTTGTCTGTAATTACTGCCATTATACTCTCTCAGGAGTTTGCAATGAAACATGTTTTAGAGGTACATACATCGAAATATCTTATTATTATATCCACATTGTGTAAATAAATAAATTAGTAACTTAATCTATTCATCTTATAATAATTTTGCAATCAAATAAATTACTTATTGTGCATACCTACTTACATTGCACACCACCACCACAAACTGTTAAATTTAAATATCAATCGAAGGACAGGAAACCTCTCTGCTTTCAGGAACTTTTTTCACAAAAACACGTTGAGTTATTAAGAGCGCGCATTCATCGAAGCACCAATAATATACAGTCGTCCGCAAAAATAAAGGGTCACCTCATTTTTCTCAAATAACTTTATAACTACAGATGCTATCTCTTTGAATTAAAAAGAATCTGAAAGTAATTTTAATAACTCGTAAAATAAACCTAAGTTGATTAAAAATAACCTTTTATTTATTTGAAAATGAAAAGATAACTAAAATTAAGGAACTTCTTTCAAACAAAATAATTCACTTTTTGTAATTTTTTTATAAAAAGACATGGCTACCTCATTATTTTAGTACCTTGTGTTTTCTCAAGGTTTGTATACGATCAGGCATACTAAAAACCAAGTTCCTCAAGCGTATATTCTCCCACTATTCAATAAGGGCCTGTTCTAAGGCTGCAAATGTCAGAGGTGGTGAGTTTCCCTTCCTGACTAGCCTTCAAATAAATAAAAGGTTATTTTAAATAAAATGTGGTTTATTTTACGAGTTATTAACTTTACTTTCAGATTCTTTTTAATTCAAAGAGATAGCATGTGTAGTTATAAAGCTATTTGAATAAAATGAGGTGACCCTTTATTTTTGCGTACGAGTTTATTTTTCAGTGTATTGTTTTTATGTCTATGTGACCCCAAACACACATAGACATTGCTTACAGACTCTAGCTGAGTCTGTTTGCCTAGTGAGTTTGACCTAGTGTACGATCAAAAAATGGCCGCGAGTTCGGATTTAGACCATTTTTTAAATAATAATTAAAAATATCTGTGCATTTAACAATGTTGTAATACCATAGATATGTCTAGCAATAAATGTATTTTAATATAATACGTATATTCAATGAGTTTAATTTCAAAGACATTGTAAAATTCATCATTAAAATTTATCAATAATATTTAACAATTTAATTTTTTTTGTTTCTTTTTAAAAAGTTGTCTAATTTTTTTACTTATAGCTCTATAGCGGTTTATAATCTATTGGAAAAATAATTTTCGCAAAGTATTGTTTGCCATTATAAAGCTTGTATGTTATCTGAAATATAACTCTGAACCGCATTTTCGTAAAACAGCGCCACAAGGTTCTTCTCGCTTTCCAAAACTATAAGTTTAAATTAAAAATATTTTTCTATAGCTGTTTTAATCAAGAAATAATATTTCTATATTATATAATTTCTTTGCAAAATCTTTTCACATCGCTTGAAAATTTGGTCTGGAAAATCCACAAAATGAGAAAAAAATTATGTGAATCGACACTCCCTTAAGTTGAAACGAATATGAAATACCCAGTCTCTGTAATCCCTCAGAGCTATGACAAGATCAAATAGGATAAGATTCTTTAAATATCTAGAGTATATGTTTTTGTTTACCTGCAAGGCGAGACATCTAAACTTCGTCTTCCACTAGCCTATAGTTTACTTATACGTGGGGCGCACTAAAAGTTTCCGGAGGGAATAAGAAAATATACTATTAAAGGTCATAAATGAATTTTTTGTTTCTCAAAATATTCTCCCTTTGCGTGCACTGCACTGCAAATGCAGTTTTTTATTCGAGAAATCAATTTTGAAAACTTTTGTGCCACTGTTCCGTGGTGGCCTCAGAAACGTGTTTTTCATACTCGTCGATAGCCACTTCTCGTTGAGCGCGTAATTGGTTCTTAATTTTTGGGAACAGAAAAAAGTCACAAGGTGCCAGGACGGGACTGTATGCGGGATGGCTCATATGTTCTACGTTTTGTCATCTTCAAAAATTCGTTTTTCTGTCTGGCCGTGTGGGAACTAGCATATCGTGGTACCTACAAGATGATACGGCGTTTAGGGTTATTTTTACGGAGTTCGTTAATAATTTCCGGCAAACAAATGGTCGTGTACCAGTCACTGTTCACGGTACGACGATTCTCTAAAGCAACAGTAGCGACCTGTCCAGTTTTATTTAATAAAAGAAGCAATCGTCCACTTCGGTGCACTTTTCACACGGGCCGCTTTGGTTAGTTTCGGCTCATCTTGAAAGACACATACGCTCGCTTGCTGCTTTGTTTTGAAATCGTAGCAATAAATACATATTTCGTCACCTGTTACTATGTCCCAAACTAAATTTGACGCACCTTCGTTGAATCTGGCAAGTATAGCACTGCACCAAGTGACGCGGTCCGTTTTTTGAGCCTCGGTCAAATTGTGTGAGATCCACCGCGAGCACAGCTTTCTAACATCCAAATGTTTGTGTAGGATTGATTGTTTTTACTCATGCCAAAGAGTTCCATTTTGAAATGTTCTAATTACTTTTTAATTATTGTTTATGTAAGTGGCCAGTTCCGGAAACTTTATTATATTATATTTGTGCTATGATATTATGACTTTTATTAATAAAACTTTTATTTTGAAATTTAGGAAACTTATTCTTCTCTTATATTACATCATTATTTTCTTCAAATAAGCGATATTCGCCCTTAGCTAGTATGGCTAAAAAAGGCAACAGATCTGGTATTGGGGGTCAAAAATGACCGCACATAGAATATGCATTTTAATAAAACAATCTAAAATAAACTTCTAATTTTCTATTTTTAGGAAAATAGAACTCAAAATATTAATAAAGTTGTTTGGCACATTTTAATCAGAAATTGGTTCTTTATCTTTCGAAACGACTGACATGTTCTCTTTTCTAAGACTCTGCTTTAGATAATATTTTTTATAAAAAAATCCAGGAAACAACATAACAAACCAAGTTCACAATTCGTCGTATTACGCGACATAATGAGATCACTCACTCGCGAGAAAGTACAAAGCTATGAGAAAAAAATATAAATCGCTGGGGTCAATTTTGACCCTGGCACCAGTTAAGGGTCAATTGCTGAAAATAACGATTTTCCTAAAAAAAAATAATTTCGTAATATTTGCAGGTAAATTGAAATTCCTCTTAGAACTATTTTTTAAGGATATTGTCCGTTACATTATATTTTTCTGTTACCATGATCCGTATCTGATATTTACAGCGTCTAAACTGACGTAACGTAAAATTTTTAATACTTTGCTGAGCTATTTTATTTTTACAAATTCTGAATCAAATATAATATTTTCTCTTACGACATAAGCTGAAAAGGTGCCGATTTCCCATAAAAACGTGTAAACGCTCTATGTGCTATTAACTCCATTGTTGTGAGGATAGGCTTCAATAAGATGGTTAGCCAGGCGCACTTAAAACAAATACTCCCCTAGAGTATTAATTTATATTTTATAACTTGCAACTAATCTAACTTGGGACCTCTAGACCACGAAGGCCGGTATACTTTAGTGCCACTCTTGTTAAATAAATAAAAATTAAACGCGCTAAACGCAGAAGTATCCGCTTTAAATTTAACACGTTATATTGTGCTAACGTTTTTGACTCTACTGCTACAGTGAAAAGAAGTAATGAACTTGAAGTAGAATAAATTAAAAAGAAATAATTGCCCGACGTCATTGCTCTTATTGAATGCGCAAAGTAAATTGTGCACTTTTCCAGGTATCGCTAATGTTACGTGTCATTATTGAGCTAAGAAAAGCGACATTATTACCGAATATATTACAAAGAATACGCAGAAATTAGTCAGATGAAGAAGTTTTTCAGCCTTTCAAATTTAAATTGCCCTCATTTCCATGGTAGTCACTTATGGCATTAAAAAATTGCGCCGAAATGAGCGTTGGGTAAAATGGAACAGATTTTTTTTAAATTTTCTTTTTTACTATTAAGTGTCTTCTTATTGGTACTTGGTTTTGCAATGTAAATTAGTATGCAATTAATTTGAGGTCAGAATCATAATACTGGTGTGAGGAGAATACTCGTAGCACACTTATCCGTTCAGAAAGGGAACGCCTCTTTTTTAACTATGAACGCTACGGAATGGCGGCTATAAAACGGCTTTGGTGTTAGACCAAACCTTTTTAATTTATAATACAACACCTTGGCACTTAGCTGCCATCTGACAAATGTTTAATTTTATAACATACCTACTGTTTTACTGTCACATTAACTTATCAAAAATATTGAATTATACCATCGCTTATAATCTGGATTTATTATTTTCTTCAATATTTGGGCATAAGCGCATCGCCTCTTTTTCATAGCAAGAAATGTGAAGGCAGGCGGCCGTAAGTTCCCTCGTCTAAGGATTAATTATAGTACCCTAACATTATCTCTAATCGTTGGGCCGGGTCAGCCCGCGAACGATTTCCGTGACACCATCACATTACTATTCCGAAACGCTCCCACAGGGGCTGGAGGGTACCGCTGGTTTTTAGTGGTTAGGACAGGCGTTGTACCGCGCCGGAGATAGGCCGTTCGCCAAAAAAGCGTGCGGTAATAGAATAACACGTTTGTTGAATTTGGTAGCGATAAATAGTTGAACAGAGTCATCATCCTTATCATCACTCTAACAGCCTTAATAATTCGAACCACTGCTGGGACACAAGGCCTCTCCTTGTCATCGAAGGAGGTTTAGGCAGTAGTCCATCACGCTTGCCTAATGCGGATTGGTGGACGGAGTATAAGATGATCAATACCCCTTTGATGATCCACTAGTCGCCTTCTACGACACCCATTTAGAAGATATGGGGTGATGCTATTCTACTCTGCCGGGATCACACGGTTGAATAGAGTAAATCATAGGTAATAGTCATTTGTAGAAACACAAGCTGCTACAAAAAGGGTGTACATTTAAATAGCGCTTATTAATTGCAATTATTTTGAAATAACCCATTGACAGGGGACGATAATAACAAAACTGTTCAGTGCAAAAACGCTTGATAATAACAAACTACTCTATGATTAAGTACGAGCATCATGCTAATAACCGCCCTACTTGATAACATTATACACGATTGTCACGTAAACAGAAGCGCTAAACATTTTTATTGACCATTGCAATAAAATTTAAATTTTCTATAAAAATATCACGAGTAAAAATCAAAGGTTCACGTTTTTGCGCCTTAGACTTTTATAATCCTGAGCAGAGGTGGATCATACGTTCTTTATTTATTATTTTGGCAGTATAAAAAGTGTTTGAAATAAGTTTTTTATCCTATTCCTTAAGTTCTGTGCAAAGGGCTAGTAACTAGATTTTGTTTCAGTGGACCTTAGTTGGGCTTCTTGATTAACAAATAATTGGTTTTATTTCACTCACCTATTTTCTAAATTCCTAATTCAAAAAGCGGGTCTTCTCTCGAATCTTGAGTAAATAAAAAAAGACTTAATATTATTAGAAAAAACAGTTGACAATAACTGGCGATTCACAATTAGGAAAATTTCTTTGTATTTAAAAAGATTTCTGTCGATATTTCCCTTCTTCCTCTGTACTACTAATGCGATAGTACTGAGTCACGTTCAGTGATTTTAGTATATATTGCAGGGATAACCAACGAAATCTCAAAGTAGTCTCCAAGACACAGTAACAGTTGTTTCTTATTTCAAAAAATATAAATTTATAACATTTTTAAAATGTCGAAAATCATCGTCCTCGTCGTCGCCATGGCAGCCATCGCTTCACACATCCAGGGTATATTATTTTGTATTATATCTTTCAATTTCAAATCGCAACTTGATTTTTCTATGTATATGTGTAATATATAAATTTTGCTTTGATACTAAATTAAATACTAATTAATTACCAACTTTTCTGTGCATAATTTAATATACATCGTCAGTATTTTAAATGTATGAATTTAACAAAGGACCATGGGTAATTTTGTATGGACCCCGTTCCCATCTACTTACTCATTCGTACCGTTCGTACCCAAATAAGACGTAAAAATATTCTACTACGACGCTACGAATCACTTTTATGTCAAAACTTTTGTGGACCGTTTTCTTCGGCCCTTTAATTTTCAAAAAGTAGATAAAATACTCAAATGTTGCAAGATTTTTACCTTCTTTCCGCTTATACGCTGCAAATATTTTTAAAGAACATTACCTATATTATTGTTATTTTTTACTTCATTAATTTTGTATTTTAATAATAATAATAATAATAATTAGGCATAAAACAGAACAAACACATCGATCACAAGCAAATTAAACAAGAACTGAAACAAGAATATATACACAGACTACACATACTTTGCAAACAGTTACTTTTCTCCAAAAATTTAATAAAATCCATTAACACATACGCAATACCGGTATTAACATATTCTTTTGGTATCATTAAATGGTCAAATACTGACATAAATAACATTCAGATCAAAACAAGAACCATTCTCACAAAATACAAATACTTACATCCAAAGTCAGCCATAGAGAGATTAACTACTAAAAGAAAAATGGGTGGGCGTGGTTTAATAGATTTGAAGTATCTATGGCAAAACCAGATAAAGAAATTAAGACATTTTTTCTATGAAAAGTCTTCGGTTAGCCTGATTCACGCAGCTGCAGTAGAAACTGATAAGAATTACACTCCGTTAAACTTGCAAAATGATTCTATAATATTTAAGTCGGCAATAGAACATGATAACGAGAAACTTGAAAACTGGCGTAAGAAACAACTGCATGGCCGGCATATTCAAGATCTGGAACAACAACACATTAGTTACGAATCCTCCAATAAATGGCTTCAATTAGGATACTTATACCCAGAGACGGAAGGATTTTTGATTGCCATCCAGGATCAAGTAATTAATACAAAAAATTACAAAAAATATATATTGAAAATTGAAAACTATGCAGACGATAGATGTAGAAAGTGCCATAAGCATCCTGAAACTATCCAACACATTATTAATGCTTGTCCCATCTTAGCTCAAAACGACTATACACACCGCCACAACCAAGTAGCCCATTACGTCCACCAAAAGTTAGCCGTTCAATACAAATTATTACCAGAAAAAACAGTACCATATTATGAATACACACCCAAACCTGTGCTTGAGAACCCTAGATACAGAATGTACTTCGATCGAGCAATTCTTACAGATAAAACAATTCACTGCAATAGACCGGATATAACGATAGTAAATAAATTAAACAATAGCGCAATTCTTATAGACATAGCAATTCCCAATTCTCATAATTTGCAAAAAACAATAGCTGAAAAATATCAAAAATATGCAGAATTAAAAGAGGAAATTCAAAGAATATGGAAGCTTAATGAAGTTCACATCGTACCTCTAGTGCTCTCTAGTACTGGAATTATACCAAAACATTTACACAGTAGTATCGAGATATTAAATTTACCGAAAAACTCATACATCACGATGCAGAAGGCTGCAATACTCAACACATGTAGAATTGTCCGAAAATTTTTACTAGACACAAGTAGTTAGTACTTAATTATGATAGAGTAACCTCTAACGCTTGGTGCAAGCCCGCGTTATGTTTACATAACCCTGTAAAAAGGAGGAAAAAATATACCTAAATATAATATTAATAATAATTCATTTAATTCAGGCAACACAATGCTTACAGAGATGTTAAAATAAACAAGGGGCCCATAGATAAATAGCTTAAAACTAACATATATATACCTAATAATATAACTTAAACACTAACGTACACGTAGGGTCGGCGACGTGTAGCGCAGTTCGTTAGGGAGTCGTCCTCGAAAACGTCGAAAAACGACTCCTTCCGGCCAGAACTCCTCCTTCATGAAAGTCGGCAGGTGATGGGTTGGAACTCTCACCACAAAAGAAGAAAAGTTTACTTTGTGGCGAGACTCCAATCGCTCGACTCTCAGCTTCCAGGTGGTCTTCTTTCTGACATAGTCTACGACCTCCTCCACCTTCGTAGACCAGTGCAAACGGGATAAGTACAGCTGCGTCGTTCGAACTTCAGGACGCAGTTGATTGTCCCCAGTCGGTGCGGTTCTTACGGGCTTCTTCTTTCTTCTCTGCACCTTGGTGAAGCCCTCCTCATCGCACTTATTCTCCTCCCGATGAAACAGCGGAGGCCCCTTTTTGCTAGCAGGCTTACAACGGCTACTAGCCTTTAACGGCCGCAGAGATGGTGGTGGTGGGACCCCGGCGGCGGCAGCAGCATAAGCACGCGGTTGGGTCGATGTAGTATCGCGCCCCTGCGGCGTCAGCTGTGTCGAGACAAGCGCGGGGCAGCGGGCGGTGGCGGCGGGGCACAATGCATCACACGTAGCGGTCACTGACACCGGCGACACAAAACTGCCGACAGATGCATTTTGCGCTCCACGACGTCGAGTGTTGACGTTAGAAGCCTCGGTTTCAGGTGACCTACATACCGAATTACTATTATTTTTTAATAAAGATAATTCGGTACGCAGCTCACTTATAGTAGATTCCGATACTTCTAACCTACACTGAACTTTGGCCAGGCTGGTTTTCAGGAACGTGATATCCTTCAGCAGTCTGGTGACGTCGACGTGATCGAATGTGACGGGAGGCAGCTTATGCAGCTGTTTCGCCACGAACGCTGGCACGTCGTCTGGATCGGTCTCCTTCAATAAGGTGATGACGTCCTGGACACTCCTCTCTCCCCCATCCCTCCTGCGGGACGGCATGTGCGCGGTCTTGCCGAGCGTGTCGAAGAGCAGCTTCTTGCCACTGCAAATCTCGTCTTCAGAAAAACTTGACTTGCAGATCTGCATGATGCTGACCTCGTCCATCGTGTCTATGGCATGTTGAACAAATGCCAAAAACTCGTTGGCTATGAGTTTATCAGAACCCATAGCCATCACGTGCAGCGGCTATATGCCGCGCGAATCGCGAATTTAATATTCGTATCTGTGCAATGTCACGACTATTTCCGAGCGCGTATTGCAATAAAACTAATTAATAGAATGCTTACTAATTATATACAGGGTGTTTGGGAGATGGGTGCAAAGCTGCAAGCGATTGCCGATTGTAGTTCAAATTATTTTAAAAACATGCTGCCAAACCGCTAGTTTTTAAAATAATTTGAACTACTATAACTATTCTTTTTTCTTCAAAAACATAAACACATTATTATAATATTTTGTTGACTTCGAATACGTATAAAAAATTGTGATTGCTCAGAGGCTTGAAAAATGTATAGATCGATTGGCCACATCTTGTTTTAATTTTATAAAATGAAAAATATTAAAATAACCATGTTTATAGGATATTATTACCAACTAACTATGTGGTTTTGGGTTTTCTCGACAAAAAACTTCAAATTACAATTTTAGAAAATATTCGACTTCGTCGGAGACAAATGTGGTTTAATATATTGTCATCCAAATCATCATCAACAGCTCATATAATGTCCCCACCGAGGGGCTCGAGCCTACCCTACGTTAGGGGTGATTAGGCCTTAGTCAACCACGCTGGCCAAGTGCCGGTTGGTCGACTTCACACACAACCTAAGAATTTCTTCGTAAGGAAACCTGCGCAGGTTTCCTTACGATGTTTCCCTTCACCATAAAAGCGTCGATCAAACGTACATATGAATTCAAAATTTGAAAACACATTGGTACTCGTGGCGGGGTTCGAACCAGTGCCTCCCGGGTGGGAGACGACGCTCTCTTACGCACTACGCCATCAACGCTTTTTTAATATTTTTTTGTGTATATTGTAAATGATGTAAAATATCAAAAAAAAAGCTATTGCATAGCATTTTGTATCAACTTATACAATTATAATTTTATTTATTTATTTTATTCATGCAGTATTTCTTTTTCTTAGATATTAATTTTATAATTGAAATAATTAACTGAAATAATTAACATTCATATTCAAAACACTTTATACACAAATTTTACAAGTACAGCTATTCACTGTTGTACATAAATACCTATACACCTATATACTTTCTCATAAACAGCTGCTTATGTATTCGTCCGATTTCGGAGCAGCTCGTCTCGATTCGTGCGAGTTTCGTAGAGTCGTACAATACGTCTAATCGCACGCACACAACGCCGTGTCGAAGACTGCCGAACTGAAACGACGTTAGACGATGCACGGCCTTCAAGCCACACCTCCTTGCCCATCGGAGTGGGGAGCGTGAGGTTTTTTCGTTACGGAATTTCTGGATTCGGTCCCCGCGCTCAAGGCCCGCGATAGAAGCTATGCAATAGCTTAAAAAAGTTACGGCTTTGCACCCATCTCCCAAATAGCCTGTATATTAATATTTTTATTTTAACATTAAATAATCAATGAAATGTATTTTTTGCACACAGCTGAGGAGAACTTTCCCCAAGCATCAAATATGTAAGTTATTTTCTTACTTATATTCCGACAACTCAGTAGTATACTTATAATGCAATTTCATGCTCGCTTCCAGCTTCAGTCTTATTGTCTCTTGTCATTAGACGAGATTAAAGGCTGCTATCCACAGAGGCGTCGCTTCATAGACACGTATTCGTCATTACATACTTAGATGTACGCCTGCTTGCAGCCGCGATACAAAACTACGTAACTACGCTTACTTAAAGACGCGTGAGGTTGCTGCTCCGTCGAGAGTTTTTTTTTCTTCTCCTAACCCCACTGCATTCCTTTTCCTTCTCGCACGGGGAGGAATGAATGACAGAGCAGCGAAAAGAGTTAAGAGAACTTTCCGGACACCGAGGGAAGGAATGAATCCTCATGGATGCCCTAGGGGCGGCCCTAGGGTTGTGTCGGACTCTTGCCAACTAAACACCCCCTACTGCCAAGTGTTATAAGGCTATTGGAAGTAGCCGCCCCCTCAGGAGAGAGGGAGTGCACACGCTGCCCTAGACATATAGACTAGGGCGTAAGCGTGGAAGGCGAACAGCCATAGCCGGGTCGAACGCATGCGTGTGAGGGGACCATTCACGCAGTGGCGGAAAGTCACGCGACAAACCTGGGTCGACAGATGTGCAGTGAAGTTAATCTGAGCAGACGCACCGTCGACAGTGTTGCGTAGTTTTGTATGAAGCAGCAAGCCGGTATACAACAAGCATTCAATAAGGAATACGCGTCTATGAAGCTCCGCCGCCGTGGATAACACAGACTATAGAAGTTGTATTTAAACTGTTGTAACACTAAGCTTCCCCGTCAACACAAAAGTAAGAATATAGGTATTATTTTATCTTCACAATTCCTTCTGCACCTTTTTGCTTTAATTTTATCTTAGCTCACTAGGCCATTTGGGTTCGGACCTACAGTTAATTAATAAAATGTCATTATAGGTACTTTTTTTTCTTTCAGCTTCCCCAATGGATTTCCTAACTTCCCACCAATCGTAAGTATAAAATTAGTAGTTTATGTAACTGCCACATGTAGAGGTTATTAAAACACAAACGGTTGTTTAAAAACCAGCCGTAGCGAGTTTTTTAATAGTATCACGTGAGTGTTTGAATACCAGATATGCAGTTACATACACAACTTTATCTACACTCATACATACAAATATAGCAAAATTCAAAATAGGCTAATATTACCTACGTTTTACGAAAAAGAGAGGTTTAGTAGAGAGAGTTAGTTAGTAGAGAGTTCAATTTTCCAGTCCATCAAATATTCATAAGATTTTTATATTATTTTTCTGGCAACAAACTATTTGTTATCTCAATGGCTTTTTGCAAAATATCTGACGGAGTAAAATTTTTTGTATGGGTTAGCTGCCTTTGCCTTAAAACAAAAGCGTCAACTAGTAACTATGTGGTGTTTCTCCCGAGTTCTTGTTGTAAAAACACGTGTTGAGAGACTCCATTTTAACCAAAACTACCGTACAATTTTTTGTAACTATAATTAAGTTTTCACTTGATATTGGCAAAATGCTTAATCTTTAAGATTTGCGAATGCCATAATTAAGAATAGAATAGAATAGAATAGTAACTATGAGTTTATTTTTTTTAGAAAAATAATGTTAACGGTAGTTTTTTTTATTTTCATTTTAGTATGTCAATTAATAGTAATAATGTTAAATTTAGTATATTAATATATGATTAGCACAATTCGAATATTTTATCATGCGTGTGGATAATGGTAGTTTATGTAACTGTCACATAATAAATGTTATTGACTGCGATGACAGTAAAAGGCCCCACTTCATGACCCTCGTTCCCTGGAAGAAAAGAAAATGTCTGATATGCGGACGCCACTTGCGCGGACACCTTAGCAATGTCAGATATTCCAAATACGTCGGCAATGTCCAGATCGGCTGCAGTTACCGCTGAATATCTCAAAAGCGCAAATACGCTGAAATCTCAGGAGATTACTTAGTTGAGCCATTTGGGGTAGAGCCTCTGGGATCATGGATTCCAGGAGTTCGTCGATTTTTTGGGATATTGCAGAACGACTACGTGATACAGTTAATGACAATAATTTGTACTAGAAAAATGCACTGAAAAAAATTGACTTGTCACAGGCGGGATTCGAACCCGCATCTTCCACAACCCGGGCAGATTGTGGAAGATGCGGGTTCGAGTCCCGCCTGAGACAAGTCGATTTTTTTCAGTGCATTTTTCTAGTATTAATATTTACGCATTTGTAAACGCAAAAATAAAATTATTCCACAATAATTTGTATTTCGCGTTTATGCGCAGGAGCTACTTGAGCGTGATAATTATAAGCTTAAGTTGGAGGGGTTAACAGTTATTTTCTTTTTAAATAGGAGTTACTGGAGCCTTGCAATTTGATCTTCTTAGTGACGCAAATAATCCGGAATCAATACAAATAATAATCATCAATACTGACCCGACTTCTCTTTCCCCTCACAGAAAGTGCTAACCCCTGATGACATTAAGAACATGCAACCAGCTGATAGTAACTCGGTCGTGAGCGGCGCATCAGTATCCAGCTCTTCCTCTGTAGAGACAGTCAACGGTGTCCCCGTGAAGAAGACTAGCAGTGGACGCGTCGTCACCAACGACAACGGCAAAGTCTCTGATACATCTTACGGAAACTGAACAAGGAATAACAGATTTCCTTAGAGCTACGAACGGTCACAACATTGAGATTTTAAATGTTTTATTAGGTTATAAATAAAATTATTGTGCATATTTGTGGTGTATTTTTTTTTGTATAAAACATAAACGCAGGTACTTACTTCTGTCACTTTAATAAAAACTATTAAAAATTACATTAAGGTGACGATATCTATAACTACGCGTAAACCATAGGAGTATAAATAAAGAAAATAAATGCTTATGAAAGTAGACTACCTACTTACAAAATAAAATTAGTATGATTACACTTTAATGTACATTTAAGTGTGTTAAAAAAATCTTGAAAATATATCTTAAAAAGATAAAAAAAAGTGAAATCGTTCGAAACTACTGGATCTTTTTTCATAAAACTTTATTCATCTTGTAGATAATTTGATTATCTAAATATTCATTTGAGAAAAGTAGCATCTTGTTAAGGAAAATCAACAGATTAATAGTTTTTGGTTGTTTTCTGAGTGCTTTACGCACGTATGGGCAGATTGGGCAGCTCCATTTCCATTTCGTTTTTTTTTCAAAATGCTGTCTTGTTCAATTATAACATGCAATCATCGCAGTGAATCAGTTTAAGCAAGTAATAGATTAACTTTTCATGGATAAGAACCGAAAAACTTAGATTTATATTTAAAAACAATATTTAAGCAAATAGTCCGATTTTTATTAAAAAAAACATTATCGCTAAAAATTCTGTATTACTATCTAACAAATTCTATTACATTGCGGCTGTGCTTAACTTTCATTGTATCGCAGTCCTTAATACGCGCGCAATCAATAGTGTATATTACGGCATCTTCAACTAGAATCATGCTACGTAGTACAGCCGCTGATCGCGACACTCGGTCTTCCTATAAATTCAGCGATTTGACCGATCTCCTTACATTGATATATCTGTGAGTAAAACCAAAAGATTTCCTGTAACTAAGTAGCAGACGATGTCGACAGTGACAATAATTGCTGTTTTATATTAAGCAGGAAATTATATAGAACGACTAGCTTATGCCCGCGACGTCGTCCTCGTAGAATAGTTACTTCGGGCAGCATTAAAATTTTCTTATTATTTCTTCTAACCCAAGCGCTATATACCTACAATTTTTCATGGATTTTACTTAAAAAATACGGGTTTCCATACAAACTTTCATCCCCTATTTTACCTCCTTAGGGATTGAATTCCCAAAAATCTTATAATACATCTTTCTTAATTTGTAACTAAAAGGCTATGTACCAATTTTTATGGATTTTACTTTAAAAATGACGGACTTCCATACTAACTTTTCACCCCCTTAGAGGGTGAATTTCCTCTTCCTTTCTTAGTGCACCCCTGGACCTCATAAGCAACCTACGTACCAAATTTGGAATCTCTAGACCCAGCCAATCAGTCAGTCAGTCAGTATTAATTTTTATATATATAGATTAGGTACGAATGACAAGGAAATCGTAAGTAAGGGCCGCCTGATGGTAGACAGAGGCAATTTCAACACTGAGCTGTGATTCCCGCACTGCCAACCCTAATCCTATTCCGCACCGACAGAAAAACCGCCCTTAGAAAATGTAGAGCTATTGGACTGCGGTTTTCAGTAAGTCCGTTTATCTGTCTTGACAACCGAATTATTTTCTCTATCATCCGTATTAAAAAGAAATACTTGCCCAAGTAAAATATCAATACTATGCGAAGCAAGTCATGTCTCAGTACGTTCCATATGGCAAGTCTTTTTCATAAACAATACTCAAACGACTCTTAGATAAGTAAACGCATTACGTTGAATAGAGCTCTGTGATTGGTTCGTTTCTTTTATTTAGTTAGTTATTATACTTTTATTTATTTAGTTAGTTAGTTAGTTTAGGGGTTTAAGTATGAAATTGCCGTTTTGTATAGAGAATTTAACGAAAATTCATTTTTCCATACAAACATATTTGCCATTTTTTAAGGAACCACAAATCTAAATTTTGTGTAATTTTGTGGATATGTTTAGACAACATTAAGCTATAGGATACTTAGAGAAAAAAATCGAGAATTTATAACTGTAAAAAAATATTCATATTTTTATAACGGAGACGGGCACCTCTTAGGACGAGCTGTTTTTGAAGATGTATTTCTAGTGTAAAAAATAAAAATAAGTATAAAATTTTCTACATAAATATATGTCCTTTTAATGAAGTTTAAAATAGAATAAGAATAATGGACATACCTATTGTATTAAAGGAATTATACACTAATGAATAATGAGGAAAAATTCGGCAATTTCATACTTTAACCCCTATTATAACACTGTTTGTTCACCGCTAGCGACACCACAAACGGATTAGCTAAGCTTGTGGCTCTGAGCTTTGTGGCAATCTACTTCATAAACTTTTGACATGGACGTTGCTTTTGTTATCTCGACCTGTGCGTTGCGTATTGTGTTATATTACAGCTAGCTAACTTAGTACCCATAGTGCCGATCCCCCCTCTAGTATTGTTTATACCTAAATGGGTTTTTACGGCACTTTCTGTCCTTGTGCTCTGTGAGATCTCATGAGTAATGTTTATGAATAAGCGTGTATGTTACGTGGAGCTTTTACGTTTAATCGTCGTCTTTCTCTTGAAAACCTATGTGCTGAGGAGCAGTTATGAATAATCATTAAAATAAAGGTTTTGTGATGCATATGACCTTGAGAATTTTATAGTTATTTCTACCTCATTCAGTCGCCATCATCAGGTCTGTTGCCTCGCTTTCATTTCTCGCCAAGCACTCCCTAGATGCATTAAAAATGTGACGCCCATTTAAACTGTTTACTGGACTTCCACTAATATTTTAAAACCAAAATTAGCCAAATCGGTGCAGCTGTTCTTGAGTTTTAGCGAGACTAACGAACAGCAATTTATTTTTATATTATGTGTAGTATAGTGTCTGCAAATCTTATTAAAAATCTTATTTATTATAAATACTTTTAGAATTATTTATTCAATAATAAGTAAACGATTTTCCCCATTTACAAGATACCAATTATCTATATAATTGTGGTTATATACGTTAGGATAAATCCCATGACTCATGATCTCGATTTCCTTATCAACACAGAAAAATGTCTATACTTAAATAAATTAATATCGCATAATGTTAGCATGGGTCTTTTACACACGTAAGTGCATGCATCGATAACCTATTTGACCTGATGTGGACATAGCGAGAAATTATTATTGATAAACTTGCAACACTGGCCTTTCGAGATTAATAGCACATTTTAAACTATCGGAATGCACGATTGTAGAGTGCATCTGTCTTGACCGTCGCCATTTTTTCCTTGGCTTAACTGAGTTTGATGCCCAGTTGCCCAGTTTTGTTGGCGACAGGCTTCACTGACTGGCAAAAGGGCGGAAAAGACAGGTGGCTATGACCGCCAGTCGTTTCTGGCCCTAAAATGTCCTGCACACAGGTTGGCCCCCGTGTGCCCTGGTGCAAGGCATAGGACATCCTGTATGGAGCTTGCCCACTCATCATCATCAACAGCTCATATAATGTCCCCATTGAGGGGCTCGAGCCTACCCCACATTAGGGGCGATAAGGTCTCTCGGTGAAATGCTTCGGCAAACCCCGGGTCGTCTCCAGTAAGGGCATGGGGGAAACCGGAGTGGTTTAGCAGGTATTCCCAGTGTCGTGGTGGTCAGGTGCTGGGTGACCCCTGCACAGGCCCACGTCTAGCCAACGGTCCGCTGGTCCACTAGCCGGTGGTTTAGGGTATCGTCCGTAAGCGGATTATACTCCGATAAAAAAAGGGCGATTAGGCCTTAGTCAACCACACTGGCCAAGTGCGGGTTGGTTGACTTCACACACAACCTAAGAATTTCTTCATAGGTGTGTGCAGGTTTCCTCACGATGTTTTCCTTCACCGTAAAAGCGTCGATTAAACGTACATATATGAATTCAAAATTTGAAAACACATTGGTACGTGGCGGGGATCGAACCAGTGCCTCCCGGGTGGGAGGCGACACTGTTACGCACTACGCCACCGACGCTTCTTCCATTGCCCAATACCTCAGCGTAATCCCTGTAAATATTTCCAATTGTTTCAATGAATATCTTATATAAATCGGTTCAGTATTTATTTTAGAATAGTGAAAATGTGCAGTCGCAATTATTCCTACTTTTCCAACCTCATGAGTTGACATCTTCGAAAGTTATTAACCAATTTCTGAAGAGGAATCATATCATTGATATGCAAAAGAAACAGTGTAGGTAATAAGACGAAGTCCTAGGGAACGCCGGCAGTACTGACATGAACTGCGAAACTGCATCCGTCAGAGAGGAAACAATTTCTACGCTCATGCAGGAAGCCGGCTGCAGCTACCCAGATACAGAGCTGAATAGGCAGACCATACGTCGGAAGCTTGGAAAGAAGACTTTTGTGCCAGACCCTTTCAAAAGTTTTGGCGATGTCAAAGCATAATTATATTTTTTAAACACTGATTATATCCTTGTAGCGTAGATTTTGTAGGTTTCTTAAGATTGCCTGAGCTCCAGGATGGTAGGGAGAAAATTAGAGTTAGCAGCGCGCCGGTGTAAAGTCAGTGCTGTTGCAAGTGTCTATCTATAGTATACGGTGACAGCCAGGCAGCCTGTCTGCCAACATTTTAAAAAAATCTAGAGTAGACACCAAAATTATTAGGTGGACAGTTCAAGGACGTCGATGGCGTCACGGCAGTACGTTTTTGTGACGATCATGAAACCCAAGCTATCAAGTGGACGGTCGGTACTCCGAAATTTTTTCAATTCGATTTTCCTCCTTGCTTCGAGAGACATGTTAAGCTATTGGTCACGGTTGCTTTCGAAATAGAAGTATTAAAAAAGTAAAAAAGGTGTTTGGCGGGAAATCATGGCGTCTGGATGTCGCTCTTTATTTAGATAATTCAAAATTGCTTCGGAGTGGATTTTGTGCAGTGAAAGTGGTGTCGTTTCGTTGCATATGCATCCGTGTTGACGGACAGTTATGAGGAAGCATTGAAATAAAGGTTTTGTATGTTTTTTTTTTATTGTTTTTTTTTTTTTATTTTATATTTTTTTTTTTTTTTTTTTTTATATGTGGCGTTGAGAATCGTATAGTGGTTGGAAATCCCATTAAACAATTCTCATCAGTCACAATCATGAGGTCTGTTGCCATGCATTTCTTTCCAAGCACTCCCTAGATGCATTAAAATGTGCGACGCCCATATTTTAATGCAAACATCAAGAAAGTAGACATAAATACAGACAGGGCTCCTTTGCCCGTCCCGTAAGGGACAAAAGAAACAAAAAAAAAGTGAAAAAATCTCTGACACCAGGATAACCACTCGAAGAAGAAGATGAATCAATATTGTTAGTAAATAAATTATTGCGACGTAATTTTTCTTAACATAAAATAATAATGACCGAGCGTCATAGAATACATTAATGTTTGTGTTGACTCGATTAGTATAGAATTTAATCTGGTATTTTATGTTAAGAATACGAATTGGGGTAAATTAGGTAGACGTGATCTTATCTTCGTAACTATAAAGACAAATCGTTTATCTAACAACCTGTTTTAATTCGAGGAGCTCTGTACATTGCTGTGGAATGCAAAAAAAGAAATATAAAGATTCAAAAAAAAACTCAAAACGAGATCTTAGTAGCTTGCTACAGGATAAATTAAATTTTTATACCCTGAGTCGGATCCCGGGTAGAACAAACGTGAGTAATGTAAAGAATAGCAAAATTTTGTTAAGGAAATGCGAAAAGTTATATTTTGAAAGTTATTGAAATATTCTACAATAGCGCTGCGCCGGTGACTATGTTCACGTTGAATTTTTTAAAACAAATATAGCCTTTGTTAATCGGAAATAATAATAGCATTCTAATGGTGAAAGAATTTTTGAATTCAGTCCAGCAGTTTTTGAGTTTATTCGTAACAATTTATTCAAATCTTAATATTAGTATAGATTATGTGTACGAGTAAAGGTTGTAGCACACTTATAGATAACGCCTTTTTTTACTACGGACGTCACGAAACAGCGGCTACGAAACGGCTATAGCGCTACGCTCCGTACCCGTTTCGTAGCCGCTGTTCCGTCGCGTCCATAGTAAAACAATAATAGTTTAAAAAAACTAAAAAAGACACGCTTTTATGTTAAATAAAAAACTAAAATGTGAAAAATAGCTTTTTAGTATTGAAACTAAATGATGAACGAAAAGTATAATTACTATTTAGAGAAAAGCGTGGGGTGGTACATATTGTACCGACCCTAAACAAATTACAACTAGGGTAAGAAAAAAGTAAATGTATGGGGGAAACTTAGAATATCCAAATTTACGTAGAATATCCAATTCGCAAATTATCAAACGGTCCCAAAATGTCCAGTTCGCAGAATGTCCATTTCGCAGAATATCCAATTTGCAGAATATCTAATTAGCAGAAAGTCCAATTTGCAGAATGACCAGTTCGCAAAATGTCCAATATTCATCGTAACGTGATTATTTTCTAAGCACCTTATGTTTCTGTGATGCATATTAATGTGAGAAACGCACTAAAGTCGCTTCTGGCGCTGGGTTTATGTCGACCTAACCCGCTCGTCACTTCGCTCTTCGCTAACCTAAGTTACACTGTCACTAAAAGGCAAAATCACGTTACGATTTATATTGGACATTTTACGAAATTGACATTTTTCAAATTGGACATTCTGATGTCCATCTATTTGATTGTAGTAATGTAAACGTCCGAGACAAATTGATGGTAAAGTGCTAAAGAAAAACTTCACCATATCACTCTTCAGTGGACTGTGTTTTAAAACAATTACAATCAAAATCATGTCACGGTCTAAACCGTCTTCCAATATACTTACGTTGATTTTTAATAAAAAAAATCCATACAAAACAAAGCATCACATAACTATCAACTTTAATAATTAAATATTCTATACTAATGTTAACTTTTACTAGTTTTTAAAACAAATATAAACACAGCAATTGTTATTGTGAATAAACTTGTTTTGATCTGTTTACTAATGACAGTTCTCATGTCGGCTGACGCCGATACCCGCTTCTAAATTCTATTATTTATAATAATGATTCTGACTACCCTCCATTTTTAAAATATCTCGAACTTTATACAAGCCTTTTGGCCCACCTAATTTGTGCCATAAATAAATTAAATAACTAATATATTTTAACTTGTATTTTCTGCCTATAGAATAATCTGATAAACATTTAAAATTATTTTTGTTTACATGTTTTACTGCAGCAACCATAGATACAGGTACTCTGTATAAACTACCCTTTGGTTATGGTTGCATTATTCATAAAACGGAACTCCCACTACAAATTTTGGGAAGATTCTAGAAATTTTTGGGTATTTAAGGCGTAGCTCGGAGAAACTGGGCCTCCTCTTTTTCCATTTTCTCCAGCTATAGTTTGCTAATCATTCGTTACGTAAATTATAGTACGCGATCCCCGAACTAGGGGATCCTATCTACGGGCAGCCGCCTACCCTGCTGCTCCGCTGCTGTGCTTCGTGCCACCCTACCGGCCGAAGCTGAACCCACGCCGACCACGCTGGTAGTCGACGTGTCTGGTTCCTGCCGCTTCCTGCGCTAACCGCTGAAGCTAAGTCTCTCTTTCTAAAGTACGAGAACTCCAGTGCGAAAGCCCACCCACGCCCTGGGCTAATAAATAGTGTTAAATTTAACCTATCTTTTATTTCTCTCTTTTCTGCACATCTGGCCGTGCTTCCCACGGTCAGAGCGTGTCAATCACTTTCAGAAAATATTAAAAAAGTAAACAATATCGAAAGGGAAAGGGATTAAAAGGTAAATATAAAATCGAAAAAGGTAAAGCTACGACTCTTTCTCTTTTTTACCCGACTACGGCGAAGCCAAAAGGAAGGGTAATGATTTTAGCAGTCTATGTATATAGGTATGTTTGTATTTACGTATGTTCCACCCTAGTGCCTTAACTATTTATCCGATTTTGACGAATGAGGTATCAATCAATTCGTTATTATGATTAGAGCAACATAGGCTACATTTTAACCGACTTTAACAAGAGGAGGAATTTCAGATTTTCCTTGCAACTGCTTTTGATTAAATTCGTTTGAAGTTTGTACACTTGTGGTTGCTAAGCAATGTGAAATGGCCAAAAATGGAACTACAACTGTCATGTCAAAATGATGTTTGATTGTCGATTGCTATTGAAATCTAAGAGCAAATTTGCTCTTAGATTGAAATCGAGAACCGTTTAATAATTCCGTAGTCTGGTTACAGTGTTTTAAACCTTTTGCTTGTTTTCACGTATGTAAGTACAGTCAACAGCACGTCGGGCTATACAAAACTGTCAAATTTCTCCAAACGATTTTCAACCTAAGGTTATTCAATATAAAGTGCATAATCGATTGGGAAATTTTGACAGTTTGTGGTAACCCAACGTGCTGTTGTCTGTACATCAAAAGTACATACGTGGCTCACAGATTAGATCGAGTCGTAAACTTTGGTTAGCGTTTGCAAATACAGGCTCTTTATTTCTGACTACGCGCAAACTACGCTTGTAGGTTTACAGACATGAATAAATAATATGCCAAATTCGTTCCAATCTTTATCTACAACAGTAATATTTAAGTGTAAATTTTCAGCATATCTAATGCTAATTTGCTCCTTTATTTGATTGACTACTATATGCTTATAATAGCGTTTTTAAAAACGCCTGCTTAAATACAAATTTAGCGTGAAAAAAAGATTTTCTATGTCATTCTATGTTTATTATAATAGTAAGCAAAGAAAGATGGCCGCAGGAAAAGGCCCATCGCTTATTTAGTAAATAAATTTCTTTTTTAAAATTCCTACATACAGTATTAAACGCTTTATGTACTCGCCATTTAATTTTAAATGAATTATTATCCTCCACATCAATTTAATAGTCATTTGTTTTAAATGGTGATAATTATAATATTTTATACCACACCTGAGAAAGCGGCATTTTCCGTACACGTAGCGTGCAGTAGGAAAATAAGGCATTTAAAACTTAAATGTTAAGTACATAAAGCGTTTAATATTGTATGTAGGAACACCAACTTCCGCGTCAGGGTGTGACATAAACGGTAAAAAAGAAAGCCTCAATCGCATATAATATAAGTCATACCTGCAATCTGACACATTCTTTGTTTTACCGCCCTAGTTAACAAATGTACTACTTCCTCCCGTTTTCTTGGTGTTTAGGTACACAGTTTAGCTTGTTACAACAACGATATTAAGATAACGATTCGATATTGAATTTAGAGGTTATCGCTTGTTCATTAGGATAAGGCGATGATAAATTAATGTTCACAATAAAAACAAGGAAAGCGAGAGAAATGCGTTAGATAAAACCATTGCCAAGATGATAAATAATTAAATGATAAATTTTAATGAAAATTAACTCATTTTCTGCACAGAGCTCAAATTCTTGAAAATAGTTTGAAATAAAATTATTAAAATAATATTATAAATTATAATATTAAATTACTAGATTGCATAATTGTCAAAAACAAAATATGGTTTTTGTTATGGAATGATTTAAAACGACAAGTCCAACCAAATAGTGTTATAGTATAGATATTCAAAGATTTGTTCAGCTAAGGTGCTCCCACACAGCAGTTATATAACGTTATAAAACATTCTGTAACACGATAACATTTTATAACAGTGTGTAACATTTCGCGGCAATGTTATATGTTATAAACGCTCCCACGTTGGTTAAAGTCGTTCTATTCTTGTTCCCCGTCAACGAGCAACCTCCTCCCCGCGCTATTCCGCTAACGTCCCGCTGTCGGTCGGATGATGTTATACAACAAACGTTAGCAATTTATTATAAAATGTTATATAACTGCTGTGTGGGGAGCACCTATACAACAAAATCATGTTGTAATTAATTTTAAATGACGTTGTATAGGTTGTATAAAGCTTATAAATTTTGTTACAATTTGTTAAAAAGGTTGGACAATAAATATAATAATATGTTATGCAACATTCTCTAACGTTACATAACTGCTATGTCGGAGCACTTTAACAGTGTTTTGTATTAAAAAATTGCAGTATAAAAGCATAAGATATATAGCGAAAGACTATATATAATAACGAAGGCAAATAAAGCGAAAGACTGTTTTTTTCGTGTTTCCATTCCATGTAATCTTCATAATATTTTTATAAGTTTTTTTTATTATTTTTCTGGCAATAACCTATTTGTTATCTCTGTGGCCTTTAGCAAAATATCTGGCCGAATCATCTCAAAGTTATTACTTAAGACATTTTTTGAAAATTTATATAGTTTTATACACAGACAAAATGGCGCCAAATCTACATTCAATTCACTGTGTGCGGTTTAGGTTCTTTAAATATAGACGTTAAATTATCTGATCCTATTTTTAGTCTAATTGGCTTTCTGAAAAATTAATGTAAAATACAAAAAAATACTAGTGTAGATAAAATTATTAAAAAGTCAATAAGCTAGAAACAATCATAGATTAATAATAGAAAGCAAAAATATTTACGTGGTCGTTATATTTTTGCTTTATAACGCACATCGTAAATTACTTGTGTAATGTGCGATTTGCCTTCATGGTGTCATGTTGTGGTAGTTCTAATTGATGGACATATCTGACGATGATGTTTCTACAATGCCTATCTACGTCTACAAGATGACTGACGTAAATTGTTTAGTCAGAATTTTTCAATCTACGCCATAAAATTTAACATGTTATAATAACTATCTATATTGCTTAACACATTTAGGCACGCAGCAATTACAGAGCGTTACTAGCTACTGAGAATTGTCAAACTATTGTCTATATATCACAATACATGTGAGATTTGAATAAATAAATAACTTTAATATCCTTAGGATATGTTTCAGAGGTTCTAAGTAAGTTACCACTAGATTTTATTTGACAGATAATGCACACAAAACTGTAAATTCATTTGCCAGATATCTCTTCATCAAACCAGTGAATCCGGCCCAAAATTAATACATCCTTCGTGCATTTGTGAAATGAAATATGGAGGTAATTTTTGTAATCAATTGTGAAATACCACTACTGAACCTTGAAAGATAGAAAAGCCATTTCTTGACCAACACAGAACAACAAATAAAAACAACATTAGGTAAACAAGACCATTTCACATAGACATACCCACACACACACACACACACACACACACACACACACACACACACACACACACACACACACACACACACACACACACACACACACAAATAAAAAATTCTAAAATATCATAAAATCTTTGTCTGTGGAAATAAACCTATACACAACACATAACACAGACAGACATTTTCATCCTCATAATTTCGACATTGATATGTAGGTATGTCAAAGTAAATTAGGATTTAAGTTTTGATACAATTTATTTCGTTTCTTATACTTATACAGCCCTAAGAAGTATTAATAACGAACAAGTATGGAAACTTGAGAACGACAGACATAACATAATTCTATATGCAGCATAAAAAACACGATTTAAATCCTTGTTCACGAAGTCAAGAGTGGAAAATTCGTTATTAATATAATAATACATATTTTAAAGTTCATCAACCCTTTTCGACATTACATCGTGCATTGAAATAAAAAAATGTTATTAAATATTGACTGGTAAGAATTCGATGAGTAGGTAGTAAAATAACTAGAACAAGGTGGGAATAAAAACCGTCAGATTACAATAATACATATTTAATAATTGAAAGCTTCTAAACTGTTGTGTAGTATCCATAACACAACAACAATAAGCCATGTGATGCCGGCAGAGTACAATAGCATCACTCCGTATCATCCAATGGGCGTCGTAGAAGCTACTAATGGACAATGCAATACCTCAAAACTGTAACAGGTATAACTTTAAAAACCTCAAATTATAGTTCGAGTTAAGAGGAGAATAAGTGGTAACATGCAACTTGAGAGCGATAATCACGTAAACAATAAGACCGTAAATTTTGAAAAAATAATATTACACATCAAACGAGACTCCCACAACAAATTAGTATGAGAACGTTTCAAAATTTGTAAATTTTAGTATTTCAAAAAATCTTGAAAATAGGTCATACAAAATTAAAAAGTGACATAACTCAGAAACTACTGGAGCTATTTTCATAAAACTTTATTAATAGTACGAGAGCCCACGACCAAAACCATGTCTCATAGCAATACGGCAAAAACCCTATAAAATCGTTAGATTGTATGATTCTGAACCCGACTAGGTGTGTAGTAACGGTCGAAAGTGTAGCAACTGCGTGGGAGGCCATTTCTGCTGTGTCAAAAAAAAAAGACAGTCGGTATTATAGCAATACGTCTGATAGTGAAAATGTACATAGATTTTATAATTGTATTACGAAAAAGTTTGTTTTCAGACATTTTGCGCGTAGCATATAGCCTGAGCGCATTTTTGAAAATGTCAACAAATTTAGCCGACCTGTATCATAGCAATACGGATAATTTTTTTTTTCAACTTTTCGTATTGCTGCCATGATTACCAAAAACCTGTTTTCAGACACTTTAAGTGTAGCATATACTCCCAAAAACGAAAATTAATAACGTCGATTTAGCTCGACTCAACATTTTTTCGAAGACATAAAATTAAAAACGACGAGGCTTCGACAACTCTGAATCTCCAGTTATCCAATTACGACGCCTGCAATCTGCCACCATGCAAAACGGAATTGGAGAAACATTTATTACGAACAAAATATATTGCACAAGTCTGGAGCAACGCTCATACCAAAACGCCAACCGAACTGAACCCTGCAGATTGCGGATGGTATGAAGACAAGGGACGATTTCAGTTTTCGTGGTTCTCTGGCAACCAACTACCTGAGTTGAGCAACGTTATTTTGGACGACAAATCATCATCCACAACAGGTACAGTTTACATGGCTTTTGCTGTTAATTTCATAAATAAGTTCGTGATTTTCACTAACGATGTTTATTTTACAGAAGAGGACGTTGAAGATCTCCCGAGCGACGTCGAGAGTGATTTCGAAGACGACGATTCCGAATCCGACAGCGATTGAATACGAGAATATTTTGTAACTTTGAATAAACCGTTTTTTTTTTCAACTTCATCCTAGTTTCATTTTGTGAGATTTATTTCAGTCCTTCAACTTCAATGTTACGGTTTCGGGTAAATTCTTTGTTAATTATCATCTAATAAATTCAGGGTCGCAACGTATTCATTGGTTTGTAACAGAAAATTCAAGATGCCTCAATACGATTTTTAAATGATATCTGAGTATCGAAAAGTTGTCTGATAGAGAAGGTGCTACACTTAATTTGTCTGATATAAATTTTTTGCACATGTGGACAACTTATTTTATCATGTCCAACAATTTTCAGACATATTGCTATGATACCGATCGGTAAAATTTGTTAACATTTTCAAAACGGTCTCAAAATTTAATGCGTTCACATTTCCGTCTGAAAATTGTTTTGTTCGCATCAAATAACCAAAATTTACTAATAAAAAAGATTTTCAGACGTATTGCTATGAGACATTTTTTTTGTCTCATTTTTAATTTTTTTAAGTGATTTTACGGGTTTGCGCTACACCACTAACGTCTGAAAAATATGTTTCCGGTATCTCAGAACTATCATTCAACTACAGTCTGCAAATCAGACATATTGCTATGATGCAGTTCGGTAAAATTCTTTGACAATTTTGAAAATTCGGTCAGATCAAACGCTACGCGGAAAATGTCTGATATTGGTATTTTCGAGTTCAGGATAATCGTATCTATCGATTTGATGCGGTTTTGGCCGTATTGCTATGAGACAAAAATTTTGGTCGTGGGCTCTCTAACTATAATCTTGTATAGAAATTGATTATTTAAACATTCACACGAAAAAAGTAAGACTTGTTACTTAGATTAAGAACATTATATTCTAAGGAGTTTTTAAGAAAAATCAATAGTTTTCACTTTCTCGTATATACGTAGTATCTAGTATAGTATTATATCTGTGGTAGTATAGAGGAAGTCTCGTAATCGTAAAAAAATTCGACCTCGAGATTTTGACGGATTTACGTTTTGGACCTCCCTGAGTCCAAAAATATTTTTTTGGAATTATGTCTGTGTGTTTGTGTGTCTGTGCGTTAGCACGATAACTCGAGTATGCTTTAACTTATTGCAACCAAATTTAACTTGGATGTATTACATCAAAATATAAGGTTTCTATCAACTTTTGAGTCGTCGATCACGAAAGTTAAGCAACCAAGTGCGTGGTCGGTACTCGGATAGGTGACCAAAATTTAACATGCGTGTATGACATCAAAATATAAGGTTTCTATCAAATTTTGAGTCGTTTCCGGTATGCGAGAAAGTCAAGGGGAGACCACTCCCGATTTTTTATTTTCTGTGTACTTTTGAGTGTATTATGCAGGCGCGGGATCCTACATTCAGTATAGCCATGGACGCCAGCCCTTATCATCGCCTTAACGTCGTTTTTTTCCCAAAAGTTTTATCTTTCAATAAACCTTAGCATGGGCAAGAATAAAAATCACGAGAAAAGGCGGCGATGAATATTAAATAATTCACACTGAAAGTAGAAGAAAAAAAAACATAATTAAATATCCGATTCTGACTTAAACTGCACGGAAAGTCTTTATCTAACTGCATGCGAATTAAACTGCAATATGCTGCTGCCGCTGATAAAAGTTATCCATGTTTACATAACGAGAATAGACCTGTCATGTGGGATCGATACACAATCCAGTAGTAATCATTGTTTGTTACAGACCATATTATGTATAGAGAAACAAATTCGCGATATAAACGTCGTCAGTCACACGTCGGCTCAGATACAAGCGAATATCCGCACGAGGCGGTTAGCGAGTTAGCGATCGTAATTTGGTTATTTCTTCGACAGTAAAATGGCGAAAATCTTACTATTCCTCACATTGGCTGTGTTCGCCGTCATCCAAGGTAAGCCACCCAAATATAAAGACATGATTAGAACATACATATTGCGTTTATTATTATCTCGGAAGTCAAAAAGTTTTCAAAGTTTGGTGAATATTTTTGTGAAGTCTGTTGCAATGTTATCATATATTTGGGCTCGTATTTATACAATATTTCGTGTTATTTT
Organism: Elophila nymphaeata; assembly: GCA_955850985.1. Lineage (NCBI taxonomy): Eukaryota > Metazoa > Arthropoda > Insecta > Lepidoptera > Crambidae > Elophila > Elophila nymphaeata. The sequence continues at coordinate 23,277,184 of OY039067.1, forward strand.
CCGCGTGTACAGACAAATTAGATTAGCTTATAAATACTATTTTAATAATTGGAAATTTTCCATACAAATTACTTATTTACTAAACAAAGTGCGGTTAAATAAGCATAAAGGAATTATCGTAGTTTGATGAAGGTGCCATCGGATACATATAACATTTACATGCGGCATCTAACAGGTTAATTTATTTTATCAATTGTATATGAAAGATGTTTTTCGCTTTCAACTAGTAATCATTTAAAAATTTATAACAGTATTATTGTAGTTAATATGATATACAAGTTAAATTTTTGTTAAAGTTTTTTCTGTAATTTAATAATGATCAGGTCACGTGCTTAGAAGTATAATCTAGTTTTAAATTATATTTATTAATTATAATAATTTTTGAGAACTTAAATATATTACTTGTATTATACATACCTTTCTCTGGAAGCACTCTATATGTTGCTAAAAACCGCATTTGAATCTGTTGCGTAGTTTAAAAGTTCGAAGCGCACATACAACAAGCAAAAAGTATAAAATACTGTATAATACTAATATTAAATTATCTTATAATAATTTATTAATAAAAATAATAAATTATTATAGGGGTAAATGGTAATACAGTAACTATATACAAGAGCTAACTCACCTTATGGACAAATCGTTTGTTTACTAAATTAAATGGAATAAATCGTGGCTTATGGAATAATTTTATTTTTGCGTTTACAAATGCGTAAATATTAATACTAGAAAAATCACTGAAAAAAATCGACTTGCCTCAGGCGGGAATCGAACCCGCATCTCCAAATCGTGGCTTGTTGATGAACTTCTTCCTTACAAAACTATTTATCCTTTAAGAATAATACTTTTGGAGTCACTATTTATCACTTTGTACATGACTTATTATAGATAAATGTGAAAATGATTATAAATTAGTGAGCACTCGATTTCAACAGAAATTTATAATCCCAGTAGTTCCAATTTTGGCCTTATCAACAAGAGTTTGTTAATAAACTTCAAAGGAATATAATTAATATGATTAAAATGGAGGTTACAAGGAAAAAATCTCTAACTACTCCTCTTATTAAAGTCGGTTAAAATGTAGCCTATGTTGACCATTATAATAACAAATCGATTGACACCTCATTCATCAAAATACGGTGGCGTATGTTCCACCGCGGCGCCTAAACAATTCTTCCGATTTAAATACAAACATATAAACATATGTGAAGGAAGACATCGTGACAAACAAAACAAACCTGCACACATCTATGAAGAAATTCTTAGGTTGTGTGTGAAGTCGACCAACCCGCACTTGGCCAGCGTGGCTGACTAAGGCCTTATTGCCCCTAATGTGGGGTAGGATCGAGCCTCTCGGTGGGGACATTATACAGCTGTTGTTGTTGATGATGATATAAACCTAGACTGCTAAGATCATTACCATTTCTTTTGGCTTTTCCGTAGTTGGGTAAAAAAGTGACTTCATTTTATACTATGACATAAAAAATCGGGAGTGGTCTCCCCTTGACTTTCTCGTATACTGGAAACGACTCAAAGGTTGATAGAAACCTTATATTTTGATGTCATACATGCATGTTAAATATTGGTCACCCATCCGGGTACCGACCGCGCACTTGGTTGCTTAACTTTCGTGATCGACGACTCAAAATTTGATAGAAACCTTATATTTATGTCATACACGTATGTTAAATTTGGTTGCAATAAGATATAGCATGCTCGAGTTATCATGCTAACGCACAGACATAATTAAAAAAAAAATTTTTGGACTCAGGGAGGTCCAAAACGTGTAAATTCGTCAAAATCTCGAGATCGAATTTTTTGACGATTACAAGACTTCCTCTATACTACGTATACGAGAAAGTAAGAAATCAATGTATTAGGTCAAAATAAACAGTACAGACTCCAATCAGGTGGATGGATGTTGCTGATGCTTTATAGAGTTTAAAAAAATAAAAGTGCTGAATAATAAATAATCTCAATTGGCAATGTTCATACTTAAAATAATTATTGTTTTGGCATTAACTAATATGTTCATGAACTATGATATAGAAGTATGATTATGAGAAGCTTATTTGAGCATTTTGTACTTTTACTCAGGAACGTAAATAGATAGTTGTTGACTTCGAAGATAAATAATGTTATATTAAGGCCATAGTATAATATATTTTAATATATTTTTCGTACCACTTGCTCAAAAAAGTGACATTCTATGCCACAAAAAGCGAACATAACAATAGTCATTTTTAATCTGTTAAAAACAGGGAAAGAAAATTGTACTGAATTTCATTCATCCTCTAGGGGGAGAATGTGATTTAAATTTGGTATACTTACCGAAATTTATACTGAACTACATCTGTGTTTACACCATTGAGTTTGTATATAAAGTATTATACATCTTTTTGAAAAAGGAATACGCATTTATTGTGCAGTTATGATTATTAAATAAATATACGAAAACCGACGATGCCGTATGATCTTGATGCCTTTGCTTTTCCGACAAAAAAATATTAGTCTAGGAATTTGCCGCGTTTTTGTTTTCTTCAAATACATAAACGTTAAGTTTATTTTAATTTATTTTTATAAATAAGTTAATGTTCTAAAAATACGTTACGATACGTTATCTCATATTATTATTCTGTTAATTTTTTCGCAAATGGTAAGAAAAGTAGAGTATTTTCCTCGGTGATAAAGCTGTCTTAGTCTTGGGTGTTAGTAAGTTTTTAACACCCTCGCAACGCTCGGGAGTAAACTTCGAGTCCTTCGTTACGCTCGCGATTTAAATCGTCACCCGCGACAGAAGACACTGCTTTATCCCCTTGGTTAATAATAGAGTGTGGTCCCTCAGTCCTCACATGCTGTAGCGTCTATAGGCTACATAACATAAGGCAGCCCGTATTCCTATTTTCCACAGTTCCAAGTTCCCGAATCAAGGCAATATTTCAATGCGTCATTGTAGGTACGTATTAAAAATGGAACTAATTGAAAATGGTTTTAGTCCATTACGATAAAAGTTATCGCTCTTAAACCTGGCTTTGTACTATCAAACTGTGATGACGCGACACCGACATAAATAGCACTTAGCTTTTTGCCGAAAATCTAAAAATAACGCTACATAAACACTGCACGAAAGCCTATTTCGAAATTATAAGCTAAATATCATTCTTTCGTAACTTGTCAATTGATTAATTAGTCGTTCTTCTCTCAACTTGAACTTGAACCAAACAGTCTTATTGTCCCGAGTAGTTTAGTTTGATTAAAAGTCTACTGTTTTATCCGTATAATTTATTTTCAGACAAATCATGACCAACTTATTATCATAAGTAATCGCGTATTTAATAATAAACATTTATTATTATAATTGTGTAATAATTTTCTGAATATCAAATCTGCCCCTATTTATGAAATTAACCTAGTATTTTTGCTTTATTCTTTAAAACTAAGAAGAAATAAATAAAGAAGATATTTCTGAAATTAAAATTCATACTAAATACGTAACTATCTAAATTTACATTTACATATATGTATTATTGCCCGCTCCGGGCACAACTAGGAACACGTGATTTTTTTGTAAATAAAAGATAGCGCGTGTTGTTAGTGAAAATGCAGCTTACAAACGGTGTTTTTTTTTGGCTCAGTAGTTTTTAGCGTATTTATTACGAACACATAAACTTCACGATAAAATACAAGTGACAACGTTGATTCCAAATATTAAGGTTGGCACCGACCTCTAAAAAAAATTCAGATTTGTTTAAACAACTTTTCAAACGATCTTTTAGACATTACGATATCATCAATGTCAATTAAATATGCATTATTATGGATAACTCAAAAAATACTTGTTTCAAGTGGTTTATATAATCATTTAAAAACCAATATTTTGTTACAAAAATAATTCAGCTATTCTTTTTAATCAATTTCTTTTTATATATCAATGTCTATTCAAAAACCATAGAGACTGCAACACTGCTCGTCAGATGTCGATCAAATTTAAATATGACCACGTGACAATCACTAGTTTCCAAACGTTGAAAGAATCTTAAAAATCGTTACACCAAGTAAAAGGTTTACATAAAAAATACAGTCAAATTGAGAACCTCCTACTTTTTTGAAGTCAGTTAAAAATCAAATTTGCTTACAATGTTCTTATCAATAAAACACAGTTGCGGAAATAGTAACTACTGTCATAAACTCACAGTCAACTGTTATCAAACATCATCACTCTTTATATAATGAGATTTTATCATGAGTCATCAGGGTTTAAAGCCGTGATCGAGGACTTAATATCTTAGTTCAATGGAGCAGCACGCAACATGAAGCAGTCGGCAATGAAATTTTTTTTAATATGAGGAGGTAGTGGTTAACGTTTTGCTTTTTTTAAATAGATAGATTTAAGGATAATTTTACGCATTTTATTACTAATTTTCTCTATGTGCGAAACTAGAAGTGACAAAGAAATAATAAGTCATTTTCTAGAGGTCATGGCTATTATCTTCAATGTGACGAATAAGTTTAACAATTCTAGATATTTTAAGCACATAAAAGGGTAACGACGACGATTTTACGTAGAGCTAATGTAACACAATATTGATACATAAATAAAATTAACATAATTAATAGTTTCATGTTTATTTATTAAGCAGGTATATAAAAACGATGACAAAAGTAATCTAAATATTTGTTTTTTACTTACAGACATTTTAGAATTGAAATGAGTGTAATAAGGATGTCACGCGATATCGCGACAGGTCGAGAGTTAAAAAACATTTTATTAAAAAAATTAACTTTATTTATTTAGTAAACAAAGTTATATTATAGCATGTTACAAAGCTATATTGTTTAATTTAAAAAAAAAATACGAGATAAATTAACAAGTTCCAGAGGTGATTTTTACTTTATCTTATTATGAGGATAGAAAGTTAAATTTTCTGTTTTTCTTAGAATAAAGACTACTTATAGTTATTTGTTTAACAAGTGAGCAAAGTTATTCTTTGCTGCGAGTCCCGTCTTTAAATCACGAACCAGCGAAGTATTCTAATATAATCACCTCTCCAGCGAGAAAATTGTTGTAGGTGAGAAAAACAAGTGAATAATTTAAATACAATATTTATTCCGCTAAAAATTATGTTTAAAAATCAATAGAAAAATTACTGCTAATAGTTTAATTGAACTTGTTTGGAGTCGTTTTTGCTTCGAGAGTTTACAAAGCAAAAAATCGAAATAAATTAATTTATTAAATATTAATTATTTTTATTATTCTTATTAGTATACTCAGCAACAGAAACAACACCACAACAATGTAATTTTGTTAGCGTTTGTTCCGTTTTTGGGTTTGAAGCCCGGTTACGAAAGCGACAGGCTGTATCGCTGCATGGCCCATTCCGCCAGATGTGACTTTATGTGTAACCGATATCTTAGTCTCTGATCATCCAGTTTTGGGATTCTGAGCGTGACTGATGTATTTATAAAATACAGTCGGTGAATTTTTCTTCAAAGCATTTCGCCACAAATTCGTGTCCGTCGTCTACCTATGGATAGGAAAGTTTTATTAAGAGCAATATTAAGAGATTAGGCTACGTTGGTGACATCCGAGGGCCTAGACAAATGGCAAACGACACTGACGTTTCTATCGAACGAAATGATAATAGCCCCCCATCTACTAGAGTTTATTCCTGCCGGAATGTCCAATTTTTATGGAATGAATTCTAGAGGATGGGCAAAGCACGAAATAATGACGGTGTTAAAATCTCTTCAACCAGGGACTTAGTTAGTGGCTTTTTCTTTTCTTTCGGTTTTGGATATCGGTTTTGTTCTCATGTCCTTTCGCTGTTATCGCTCGACAGTAATGTCAGATGTACGATCATGTCGTATTTTTTGCACGTATGAATTAAAGATATTGATCATACAATATTTTTATGTCACGAACGCGAGTGACCTATTATAAATGTTAGTAGCAGCGTTCTGTGCCGACACTGACGCACACATTGTAAATAATGTGCATGTACATTTATACAAACAAACATGGCTCACCTGCGTTCCTGAGGTAAAAAAACTATACTTGAATCTTTCGACTTTTTAAAATTACTTGAGTAGATAACTTAAAATTGGATTTTGTAATTTTTTTTAAAGTAGGTAGGTACATACTATTATTTAACAAGCAAATCGCTATACATAATTCCCGTTTTATACAAACTCTGCCTTCTTTTACGTTTAATTATGTATTCGCAATCAATAAACTCTTAGAAATTGCAATATTTTGCTCACGGGTACACATGTTGATTTTAAAATGAAAGTTTTCCATAAAGATAACACAAAATGGCCGGTATTCCCTTAACAGGACAACAATCTTTATAAAACAACAGGATAATAACCATCTACTGGCGCGCAATCCTTTACTTTAACGAGAAAACAAAAAATTGCAGTAAAGTATCAGTTCGTGTGGACGGTGGCAAAAGGATTGTCTTTTCTCGGACAGGCGAGGAATGATAAAGTCGCAGGAAAATATGTAGAGATGACATTTAGTTAGTGGCCTCAACGGTTTTATTTACCTTTGATGTTTTTCTACAGTTCATCTACGAGGCCAAGTCATACGAAATAATCGCTAGTGGATGGGAGGCTAATTTTTGATTATGGGAGCCATAGAGCTTTCTCACTAAAACTTAGATAAAGAATCTTTGTCTAAGCCTTAGGTCTAAGCACTAAAACGTCATTTTCACACATTATTATCATTTTCGTTAGACGTTCAACGCAATCGACTGGCCACTTCTCTAGGCCCTCTGGATTGCGTACTATTGCGTTTAAAATATTCACGATTACAAGTAATGGGCAACGCGGAACACGCGCATCCTGGTCGTGGAGTTGGATACAAACGTTTCATAGTTTCAATTATCTCCGTCGTTACGGCCCAAGTGGCACTGTGAATTGTTGCTCTTTTTGTTTACTTCTAATTACCTATTTCCCATACATTTATTTGTCATTGTCCGTTTGTTTCTCTTGTAAAACGCAACTTTATTACCACCAGTAAAAGGCTGAAGATTAATTACAGCATTCATTTGTCACGGTAGCAAAATGTTTCCTAATTATTAATTGTTGGTTTCGGTTTTGTATTAATAAATACTCTTACTGGCTTGAGGAATATCTGCAGTACAAACTGTTAAAAATATTTTAATTCCCTTTTTGTCTAAGGATGATTATATTTCGATAGGAACAGTCTACGCTTTAATACGCACAAGGTGTATCAGCATCGTGTACATAGACACTTACATACACTCACCTAATTATGTAAGCTTTTGGTTACACATAAAGCCACATCGGGCAATATGGAACATGCAGTGACTCAAAATAGTGACAGGTTGCCATGCCAAGTCTGTTGCGTACTTAAAATCATCAAACACAAAAAGTAACTAACTAAAGCTAAGGGGCTCGAGCCTACCCCAGATTAGGGGTGTTTAGGCCTTAGTCAACCGCGCTGGCGAAGTGCGGCTTGGTCGACTTCACACACAACCGCAGAATTTCTTCATAAGTGTAGGCAGGTTTCTTCACTATGTTTTCCTTCACCGTTAAAGCGTCGACTAGGCGTACATATTTAATTAAAAATTTTAAAACACATTGGTACGTGGCGGGGTTCGCCCCAGTGCCTCCCGGGTGGGAGACGACGCCCTTACGCACTACGCCATCGACGCTTCCAACTAATACCTAATCACTTTTATACAATTATTATACTGAGATACAGCCTCAGTATAGTTTGGTCATTCATGTAATGTGTGTCAGTGGTGTCAAAAAGTATACCTGTATTCTAAAGCCGGGTCCAGATATGATGATAGTATCCGTATCATGTATCAAGCCCTGTATCAATTTGTGGATTCCTCGATTCGTTCCATATGACAACCGTATGAAACCGACGTGACATGGGAAGGCCGTACCATAACGGCGTATCATGATACGCGTATCATTAACCCGTCCACATATTTATGCGATCATGATACGCGATCTTGATACGCCGTTATAATCGGATCGGGCAAAAGATTCATATCTGGACCCGGCATAAGCTGTCATCACATGAATTATTTTATTTAGAAAAATATCTAGTTTGTTATTTGTTCGTTATCCACAGGGTATTTGGTACATGATATAAGACACGCACATACCCATAAAAAGCTAAGCCATCAAGTGCGCGGTCGTTACTTGGATAGGGGACCGAATTTTTTCAATCGATTTTCCTCCATGCCTTCGGAAGGCACGTTAAGCTGGTGGTCTTGGGTTCTGTCGAAAGAAAGCAGTCGTATGCAGATCACGTTAGTGGTCAGAAATGGCGACTTGTAAATATCTGACTCCAGGCTATATATATATTGTACTACCTAGCTGTGCCCGCGACGTGATGATGTTATATAGCCTATAGCCTTCCTCGATAAATGGCTACCCAACACAAAAAAAAAACAATTTTGTTGAAACTACTCGCTGTCAATGGGGGCACACCAGAATTCAAATTTAAGAATATGATATATATGTCTATCTGTGCCAATGTCACTCTACTAAAAAACGTCTTCATAAAGTTATGTAAATTATTAAATATTCTATCCTCAAACCAGTTACTCTTATTTTACTGCCACTGCAACAAATTTGAATCTGTAGTTTCTGAGATTAGCGCGTTCAAACAAACAAACTCTTCTGCTTTATAATATAAGTATAGATAACCACTCGAAGTGGAAGACATAGTCATTCTTATATAGCAATGAAAACACTAAAGAGGTAATTAAAAAAAAAATAGGAAATGTGAAAGGGATTTTTTATTTCCCATAAAAATTGCTCCGTCAGAAAAACAAACAGAAAATTTTCAAAATAAATTTTGATTTCTTGATAACACATTAGTAATTTTGTAAAAACTTTGCCCGCTTTTTATGCCAATCAGTGTAAAAGCGTAATACAAAACATTTAATTTGTGCGTAACAAAATTACATGGTTTATTATCTACTACAGTGATACTCAACCTTTACTAGGTAAATTCTTAAACTATTCAACACAATCAAATCATTATCTTGTTACATTTACATACATGTTTATTCAGACACATTATTACTGGTGACATCACCAATAGCATACAAATGTTAATTTCTTGCTAACGTTTCCTCACAAAAATCACAGTTTCCTTGAATACAGCGTCATCGTTGCTATTTCTTTAAATAATTTAAAGCGAAAATGCTAAGTATTACAAGAAGAAGGTAAAAAAAATTGGTAAATAATTATAATAGAATATTTTGTATGTTCAATTGAAACTGCAAGAATCTTAAATTAAACAAAAAATACATTTTATCATTAAGTAACTGATTTTACCTTAAATTTTGAGTACCTAATTATTTTTTGTTTTACTTTCTTTCTAAATATTTATTGCTATTAGTTAACTAAGAATATACAAATTTTCCAACAAGTTCCGTTCCGGGCTATTTGCAGTTTGAGTTCCTAAAAATTAAAAAAAAGGAATTTTCGTTTTTTTATCGTTTTTAATATTGGATAAGCGATAAACAGTTTCAAAAATATTATTAAGGCAAAACTGCATGAAGTCAACACTGCTAGTGGTTCAAATTCAAATTAAGATATTTTTTTTTCTTTTTATTAACATAAGGTACTAAGTTACATATATTATTATTATGGATCTCTCAACTAGCATTTGAAATTATACTATTATTTTACCATTGATTTGTAAAATACATATTGTGAAACTGTTAGTTAACCCCAATAAATGAAAAAAAAAGAAGAATACCATTATCATCACCAGCGCAATAGTTCGTATTGCAATGGTGATTGTAAGTCATCCTATAACAGAAAAGGACTACTAGGAGCTTAAAGAACCATTTTGGACAGGGTTTGACCAAAATTGCTTTGATTTCTATCACATCTCCACCTAAAAGCCCCCGGCAGAAAAAACTATAAACCTCACTAAAGTCAGTTACTTATACCACACAAAATAATAACATAGCTTTTTATTCACATATGCATATTAAAATTATATGACAAAATACAAAGAAAACTTAAATTTAATGTAAATCTTAATCTAGTCTCCTATTTGAATTTTACTTATTTTCTGTAGATCTGTTTGCCAGTCCGCAAAGGCCTCCTCCAACCTTTTCCACTCATGTCTTTCTTGAGCCACTCTGTTCTACGTGACGCCTGCCACTTGTCTTATGTCGTCATCCCATCTTTTGTGCGGTCTACCTCTTTTCCTTTTACCTTCTCTAGGATACCACCGCGTCACAATTTTGCTACATTTGTCTTTTCCTCTTACCATATGGTCTGCCCACTGCCATTTAAGCCTTCTAATTTACAAAAAATAATAGGAAAACTATTTATAATAAACAAAAAACATAATGCTATGTTCTATTATGCTACTTTTTCCTACGCTGCTCCCAATTTATTTGGGGTCGGTGCAGTAAGCCTTGATATTGACAATACTGCTTAAGGATTTGGCATTAGATCTTTACGGCCGGCTGTCTGACACCAACCCCCCTTGGGGAGGACTGCTATCTTTCAACAGCACCCGGGACCACCAGCTTAAGGTCCCTTCGAAATTCGAGTTAAACAAAATTCGGTCACCCATCCGAGTACCGGCCGCACACTTGTTAGCTTAGCTTTCGTGATCGTTACGAAGAAAACACGACGGCGGCGCCATCGACCTCCTCATATGAATAAATGTAAAACCTTTCATCAAAATTGTTTGTAATTGGTTTCAGGTCAGCCTATCGGCGAACCAGATATTTCGAATGCTGCGGCGTCTGGCGATTGGGACTTAGTTCACAGGCTGTAAGTTTAGTTTCATTTGTAAAGAAATGTAAATAGATTTAGTAGTTAGTAATTTCACCACCTCCGTGGTCGTCTAGTGGTTCGTTCACCTAGATCCAGAGTTCCTGGGTTCGAACCTCAGGGTTGTACAAATTTGTACTCTGTTTCGTTGATAGCCTGGCTACCTACCAGCATCTTATCAAAATCTGTCGCCATAATAATAATGTTAACAGCGTGTTCCGACAACTAATGATAAGATAGTCAGTTCCTCTGTGGTTGAGGGTTTTAGGTGAAGATAGATTACATCTTCGGCATTATCGTCACTTACCATCAGGTAAGATGAAGGTCAAGAGCTTCCTTTTCAAGAATTTAATAAAAAATAGGTATTGTAATATTGTTAGTATTACTCTCAACTAAAACAACAATTTTTTTTCATAATAAAAAGTGGCGATACGGTTTCGAGTTTATAAGTTTAACCCACAGATTTAATAATATATATATAAGGAGATAGGCCAAACCGGCGTTTAACTTGCGACAAGTGTATGCCCTGTGGGCATACATTTCTGCCACTTCGCCTTCCGATAAAGTCAAGTGAATACGTAACTCAGCGATTTGACCGATCTCCTTTGCGGCTGTGCTTAGTTTTCATCGCTTTGCAGTCCTTAAGACGCGCGCAATGAATAGTGTATATTACGGCATGCCCAACTAGAATCATGTTATGTAGTACGGCCGCTAATCCCGACACTCGGTCTTCCTATGACTTCGGCGATTCGACCGATCTCCTTAGATTGATATATCTGTGGTTTAACCTAAAGGCTGCCTATCCATTGGAGCGCACTCCACTCAGACAGGCAGCCTTTCGAATACGCGGCGCGGACGGAGCGATGAGCGAAGTAAAAATCCGGCAATAGAATTGCATAAAATCTCCGTTCCCGAAATTGAGCGCTCACCGTTCCGCCGCCTAGCGCCACTCCAATGGTCAGGCAGCCTTAGGCCTGGACTCCACCAAAGCGGAGCTGAGACGAGAAAACAAAGGTGTATCCACCAAAGCTGAGCGGAGATGCGTACTGACTAGACTGTAGCAGAGATGTGTGCTATGTTTGTTAAGATACAGTTTAATTCAATCCGGTGACCTAGCGGCGCCGCTCACTACACGCCGCTCACATCTCTTCTCGTCTCCTCTGCATTCAGTCGGCCAGCGCCAGCTTGCGAGGCACAGCTCACATCTCCGCTAGCGCGATCGCGCCATACAAATATGATAAATCTCCGCTCGGTGGTATCCACTGAAGCTGAGCGAAGACGAGATGTGTGAATAACGAATTTTACTATTGGTTGTTTAAAACGCAGCTCCTCTCCTCTCATCTCGTATGCGCTTTGGTGGAGTCCAGCCCTTATACCCGTGACGGAGAGCTCCGCTCTGCATGATCATAAAAAAAATACCTCAACCTCAAAGGTTCTCTCCATTCGATTATTTATAAACTTGAGACTAATATTGATAGAACCGACTATATGTGTTTTTCGGCGAAACTTTCATCGGCGAACGGTGATTCGGTTAACCCTTCCGCGCTGGCTATTAAGCTACAGTCATGGTTGACCTCCGTTTGTGAGATAAAAATACAAAATGTGTGACCAAATAAAATAAAGATATTTTATTTCTATATACGAGAATGACCAATGAGAGGAATGAATATAACTTTCAGGATTTCATAAGATTTTTTTTTGTAGTAAAAAGTTACGTAGGTTAACGTTGGAGGAGTTCGGAGGTGCTCGTTAGCAAATGACACTAACAAATCGGAAGTGGTCTCCCCTTGACTTTCTCGTATACCGGAAACGACTCAAAAGTTGATAGAAACCTTATATTTTGATGTCATACATGCATATTAAATTTTGGTCACCTATCCGAGTAAAGACCGCGCACTTGGTTGCTTAACTTTCGTGATTGACGACTCAACGATCGACGATTACAAGACTACCTCTTTACTACGTATACGAGAGAACTTCTACTAACTTATTTAATAGTTTATTTATTATGTTCACAGGATAAATCAAAGATTTAACGACAGGACAATCTGGGAGGTAATTATTATACATTTTTATAACATTTAATTTTACTACAAGTCAGCGTGTTGTTATTATATTTTAAAACTTAAGTCTTAATTTCGCTTAGTTTTAATTAATGCAACCAGTATTATGTAAACAATAAAAATGCATGAATGGAACTTAAATATAAGTAAGTATATCTTACGAGTTTTACGCTAAATGAATCATACTACATTTTCCCTTTCATAAGAAAATTTACCCTTTATTATTTTAAAGAAAACTGTGCATTAGTTTTTAATTTCCCGCTTAAACTTTGACTCTAATACAGAAATAAGAAGACCCTGCAATGTTACATGGTTTCCTAACATATGAAGTATTGGAATACTCGAAACAAGCAGCATGTTCATAAAATTCCAAATATTAATTACTAAACTCCCGTAGTGTAGTAACGCGAGTCCTGGGTTACCAGCTTTTGTTTGTTAGTTCACTGAAGGTTTAATTTGGGTTTGAAGCCTTAATTATGTAGCCGACAGGTGGACAACCTATCATAAACGCACTTAGAAGCCCTTTTTAAGTGTGTTTATCTATTTAAGTAAACTCCAGTTACAAAATTTAAAGCATGTTCGTCTTTTTTCCCAGCCAACATTCAACACTGAGAACGTACGCAATCTGAAACCTCTTCCCGGTGGTCAAGTGTACGGTGAGTCCCAGTACGCCTTCCACGAATCCACTAACATCAACGGCCAGAAGACAGAAAACAGCGGTGGCCACAAAATCATCAACGATAACGGAAAAGTCTCCGAATACGACTTCAAACCCTAAATTCTGGAACAGACGAAAAACTACACTACAACTTTTAGAATAGGGCTCAAAGCGCTTGAACAGATTTTATCAATTGCCTAACACATTTGGTTCCTATAATTGTAATTTAAAAATTCATGCTTAATTAACACAATTGTTAAACTTTGGCACAAATGTTGTTTCCGTTTGAAAGCGATATAATTTACTGAATTTAGTGAATATTTTCCGCCTAAACAACGAAACCATGATAATTTTAAACACCATCGCCTAATATAAGAAAATATAGTATAATTTAGTAATAAAATAACTAAGTGCCATTCTTATCGATAACATTAAATGTAGGGCATAATTATAACATCAGTGCTTGAAAAGTCCGAATACCTAATTAGTACAAATATTAATGCTAAGTCGAAGTGCCTACAATAAAACTTGTTATAATAGATGTGAAGAAAGTGTTAATAAAATTTTGAAGATATTTTCCATAAAATTTATCCCAGTAACAAAATTGCAACGTGTTGTAGGAAATGGAAAATATTACAATAAATCAATTACACAAATGTTTGGATGCGTTTTATTAATTTTCCACAAGACCTTGACCACTTTGTTACAGCAAGCAGCAGCAGTTGACCGAACACAAGACCAGACCAGAGCAATTCTGCTCCACAAGATTTTAGAGTATTTTACTATTTCCCCTCATTTTTTTTCTGCTATTGTGCATAGTTAAGTTTTTTCCTACCAATGAACTATTTTGAATCTTTAAATAGTGTTCTGCCTATCTTTCAAAGTTTCATTGCAAGACAATCTGGCCTAAGGGTCAGAACCATAAAACCATACATGCTCATGCTTTATTTCTTCTGTTTGTCTATTATCCACTAAGGTGGTATACACTTTTGTGCATGAAAAGCACAAAAATGGAGCAATGGACTGCCAGCGCCTCACGTGCCCGAGTGCCAGCACTCCAGCAGGCGGCCGCATCAATGTGGCGTGTCCTCGTATCCACAGGTCACTTATGGTTCTCCAAACTGTTTTAGGACTGTGTCGGAACAGAGCTGGCTCCCATCAAGATAAAAATAGATTTTCATCAAGACAAAAAAGTTGTTTATAAATGAAAAAAAGCCCCAGATTGGATGTTAATCCTCGCCCTCGCCTTTAGCTCGGGATCAAATACCTGGGGTCTGAGACATTCTTTGTTTTCTATTCTTGTTAATAAATGTAGTATTTTATTGTAGTTTCACTCTAAAAGAAACAGTTCTAAGGACAAACTAAGGGAATATGTGAGTAGGAAATAGTACGCTTTAACTGTCCTCGTTAAAACTTACTATTTCCTACCCAAAGATTATAAAATACTACATTTACTAACTAGAATATTAAACAAAGAATGTCTCAGATTTCAGGTATTTCACGCCCGAACTTCTAGTATAATATTAAATTCTCTGTGCCCGAACTGAAGACGAGGAGACGGGCGGTTAGTATGGGATCTGAAGTTCTCTTGTTACCGCTCGAGGTAAGTACAGCATTTTATGTCACGCCTGACTTTCGGGTCAGGAAGTGGGATTTCCACTTTCTGGTCAGGTAATACATAAAGATTTTTTTGTTATGAGAAGCATACGGCCTACCTGGTGGTAAGTACAAGATCTGCCAACTCTATTCCCCTTCTTCTTCACTTACTCACCAACAGAAACACAACACCACGAAATGTTGACTATTGTTGTTATTTAACTGTGGTGTTCTTAAACTCCAGTTCGGGCTGCTCTACATTCGGCTAGTGCACTGTGCTCTACCTCAACTATAGTACCAGTCTACCAATCTATTGCGTGACCCTCTTCCCTAATATTTAAACTTTTGATAATTAAGTGTTTCACATGAAAAAAAATGCGCACTCTTTTCTTTGTGGTAGGTGCAATATGTTACTACACTGCTATAGGTTTTTGGCATTGTTTTATGTCTGACCGCCTGCCTGACATCAATTCTCTTTGACAATACTGGTGTAGGTGAATTACACCCGTATTCACAAACATTACTATGAGATCTCTCGACTCTTGGATAAGAATTGACACATAAAAATCGGACCAGATAATTTAACGTCTACACTTAAAGAACCTAAACCGCACACAGTGAATTGAATGTAGATTTGGCGCCATTTCGTCTGTGTATAAAACTATATTAATTTTTAAAAAGTATGATAATAACTTTGAGATGATTCGGCCAGATATTTTGCAAAAGGCCACAGAGATAACAAATAGGTTATTACCATAAAAATAAAAAAACTTATAAAAATATTATGAAGATTTCATGAAATGTAAACACGAAAAAGACAGTCTTTCGCTTTATTTGCCTATATATCTTATGCTTTTATACTGCAATATTTTAATACAAAACACTGTTAAGGTGTTCCCACATAGCAGTTATAGAACGTTAGAAAATGTTGCATAACATATTATTATATTTACTGTCCAACCTTTTTAACAAATTGTTACAAAATTTATAAGCTTTATACAACCTATACAACGTCATTTAAAATTAATTACAACATGATTTTGTTGTATAGGTGCTCCCCACACAGCAGTTATATAACATTTTATTATAAACTAGCTGTGCCCGCGCGACTTCGTCCGCGTGGATTTCCCGTTTTTGCAACATTTTTCATTGATGCTCAACTCCTATTAGTCGTAGAGTGATGTTATGGACGTATATAAGCCTATATCACGGTTTCCTAAACTGTGCGTCGCGACGCCCTGGGGTGTCGCGGTTCTATCCCGGGGGCGGGCGTCGTGAGACGATCCACATAGAATGGCTGTCTAGCTAGCTTAGCGAGCTAGTCGAACGAAAATAAATGTAGACAAAGAAATGTAAGTCGCGATTTCTAAACTTGAACCCGGTTTTGAGATGCTCTGTTTTTAAAATAAGAAAATACACTGAAAAAAATCGACCGTCCAGCGCGAGCGAAAACATCGAATAAGCATCTTTACGCTACCGGGACATTGCTTTCGCCGTCGAAATTTGTCGGTGCTAATTTATGTTTTTATGGTAATTTTTTTTCAGTCTTTCTAATTTTAAAATATTTGCGCATTCGTTAACGCCTAAATAATTCAAAAAAAGCTATGTTTTTGTTTTTTAGGTATGTACTTAACTTGGCTGTTACTATAACGGGGGGAGGGCTCGTAAAAATTAGAAAATTCCTAAGGACGTCACTATGAAAATAAGTTTGGGAAGCTCTGTCCTATAGTGTTCCTCGATAAATAGACAATCATAGAATTTTTCAGATCAGTAGTTCCCCTTTGTAGGATTATGTACCGAAAGGGTAAAACGGGATCCTATTACTAAGACTCATAAATAGAATAAAATAAATACTAATAAATAGAATAAAATAAATATTGAAGGGGCTCCCATAAAATAAGCGTGACTTTTTTTGGTCGATTTTGATAACGGCAACAGAAAGACGCTTGAAGTATTCACAGAATATTTAGTTATATTATTCACTTTTAAAATACAACAACAAACGTGTTTTATTTCTCGGTCTTATTAACGATAATAACAGGTAGAAACTTGAAATATTAACAAAATATTTAATTTAAATTTCAAATAATTTTTGGACATTTTTGATAAAATCTATGGCACGGAACCCTTCGTACGCGCGTTCGACTCCTTCTAGGTGGTTTTTTTTTTTGCAGGCTATCTCTGATGACCTTCTTGAAGTCACCAGGGCTTTTAGTAAAGGAGAGGACCTCGATGGGTCCTCAAGCTTTAAGGTCGAATCACTCCAAAGAGGATTCCTGACCGGTGAGCATCTCCCTCGGAGGAGTCTATGAACCTATTAGTCTCTAATGCGTCCGAATCTGACGGGATCAGTAGTTCCTGAGATAAGCGCGTTCATCTAAACAAAAATCAACTCAGTATAGATGCGTGCGTAGTACTTGATCATTATTTAGCTGCGGAGTTATGTTAAAACTGTAATATCTCTGAAGATATTCATTGAAATCTAATGATGTAAAGAACAATTTTGTACAAAATTAAATACTTGTGATGAATAAAGTATAAATTTTGATAAGGAATAATATGATTTTTACAAAAATACCTTCGCATCTAATGCATTATTTTAGAACAAATTTTATTAACTAAAATAGGTTATAGCGAGTCAACCTTAAGAGATAGATAAATGCTGTCTGGAACTTTTTTTTAGAACTTTTAAAGGAAAATAATTCCGTGATACATGATTTTTGCGTAACTTTAACGGTTTACCCAGCGCACGCAACAAAAGCTCTGAAAATCAAAATTTATTATTTTCCGTTTATTTCAAACTATGATATATCTTAAGATATTCATTGAAATCAAATGAGGTCACTATCAATTTTGTTCAAAATTAAATGCTTTTGATAAATAATGTATTTATTTTGATAAGGAATAATATCATGCATACAAAAACACCATCGCAGATAAACTTTTGATTAAAAAAAAATTTGATTACCAAAAAGAAAGGTTATAGTGAGCCAACCATAAAAGATAAACATATGCTATCGCGGACTTTTTTTTAGAAAATTTAATGGAGAATAATTCTGTCATACATAATTTTTCCGTAACTTTAACCGTTTACGCAGCGCACGCAGGGAAAGCTTTGAAATGAAATATTTTTCTCCCGTTTTTGCAACATTCTTCATTAATGCTCAGCTCCTATTGGACGTACCGTGATGTTATATAGCCTATAGCCTTCCTAGATAAATGGACTATCCAACGAAAAAAGAATTTTTCAATTTGAGCCAGTAGTTGCTGAGATCTTAGGGTTCAACCAAACAAACAAACAAACAAACAAACAAACAAACAATCAAACAAACAAACAAACTCTTCAGCTTTATTATTAGTATAGATTGCTAACGTTTGTTGTATAACAACATCCGAAGAAACGAACCAATCACAGAGCTCTATTCAATGCCATTGCGTTGAATAGAGCTCTATGATTGGTTTGTTTCTAATCCAAGAGCCGAGAGATCTTAAAGTAATATTTGTGAATACGGGTGTTACTCGCCACCGCGCGAGAGACCCCTTGACGCAATGGTATGCTCGGGGTTCTCCCTAAAGTAAACTCCCTAAGTCGCGGTTAATACTCCGACCGGATGAGAAGGAGTAGCCGTATTCGTGATCAGGAAGTTCACTGTATCATGACACTATTGAAAGAAAATTATTAGACATTTTTACAATTCTCGCAGTCTACTCCTGACTGCGAGAATTGTAAAAAAGTTTGTTACCTTAAGTTTAGTTGCAGCAAATCATACTATATGCGGTCATAGCAGTGAACATTACGAAGGCAGATAATAAAGAAAGTAGGTACTATGAAATAAAAATTTTCAGAAAATCCTGTACTTTATTTAATTTTAAATGAGAATGTTTCAAGACTATATTAATAACTTCTCATTATTATTAAGAATAAGATATTAATAACTAAATATTATTAGAAAACTTAAGAAAATAAATGAATCAAATGGGTACTTAAAGTGGTTCTGAACTTACGGGGTGACCGAGGGAAACAAATTTACCTAATTTTATCGATAAAAGCACCTGTTACTAGGTGGTAGATCCATATGTAGAGTCGTTTGGGTAAGTACCACCGCCTTTCTTATTTCTGCCGTGAACCAGTTCGCTGTGTTTTGGATTTAAGGGATAGGTAGCAAGTGTAATTAATGGACATGGAAGGCATATAATCTTATTTCCCAGGATGGTATCGCACTTGCAGTGTTAAGTGATTTACCCTTAATATTGCAAATGCCTATAGGCGACAGTATCTATATCTGTGGTAGGTATCTACTTAACACCAGGTGGGCCGAAAGCTTGTTTGCCATCTCTTAATGTTTTAAAAACCTTTTAACCCATTAACGCCCTCTGTACTTGCGCGAGTACAACTACAAAAAGTATTATTTTGTTTTTATAATCTATGATTGTCATTCAAATAATTCATTATTTCATAACCAGATGGTTAACCCATCTGATAAAATAAAAAAGTTTAGTGTAGCGCGAAAATAAATGTCACCTTTGCCACTGTCAAATACGGATTGCAAAGAAAGTTTATATGGTAAGTTTCAACAATGATTCTTTATTACAAAATAGAACTTTTTTTAACAGAAATTTGATACAAATAGTTTGTTACTCTTTATTTTGTTATTATCTCTTGTTTTTGATGAATTTAATTTCGATATTTTTACGTTTTGATTCACTTTATTCCACTGTACTCGGCTGAGTACAATGGTCACATATGTATAACAAAATTATATTTTTATCAGCTATTTTCATTATTCAACAATGGCGAACCGTCATGTCTTCAGAAGCCAAAATAGCTATGCTAAGCTGGAGGAAGCCATCAAATCTATATTTGCAGATGAAAATGATGATTCGGAATATGATGTCCTACTGGGGCCTCCGGAACCTGCTATTGTAAGTGACGAAGAAGAAGGGAACGATGATGATTAGGTTTCTTCTAATCTTCCTAGAGAAGTTCCACGAACTGTGGAAGTCATACCACGCTGTCCCAATCATGATGTTTCAGACTGGTCCAATAGTGACCATGAGCCTTTTTCAAATTAAGTAAGGCCTTCGAAACGATCCAGAAATATTCAAACAAATAAACCTATGTGGAGGAAGATGAAGCCAGTATATCCTGCTAATATATCCGGCAAAGAAAGGTCGTAGAAAAATTGAAAGCCTGCACTCCTTTACTACCAACTGAATGTGCTTATTGGAGTTTGGATGAAGACCTTGGAGTCCCTATAGTATCAAATTGCATGTCACGGAATCGATTCTTGGAGATAAAACGTAATCTTCATTTCGTAGATAACTCATTAGCTGAAGGTTCCACCGATAAGCTTTATGTGAAGAAATACATAAAACTCTTGCCAATCGGGAATTTTTATGAGAATAAATCTATAGAACTTTATACAGTATAGATGAATCCATGATAAAATACATCGGCCGTCACCCCGAAAAACAATTTATAATGGGTAAACCTGTACGATTCGGATATCGGAATTGCGCAGCCACAAGTTCAAATGGATACTGTTATGCGTTCGATGTGTATTGTGGCAAGACTAACGAAGTAGCTGATAATCCTCAAGGCGCAAGAGTTGTGAAATCTCTTCTGGACAAAATGAACGTAATTCCTAGTGAACATATCGTTTATTTTGACATTTTTTTCACAAAATATCAGTTATTCGTTGACCTCTGGTCCTTAGGCTTCAGAGCTACAGGCAAAATACGAGTAAATAGAACTAAAAAATGTGTGAATGTGTCTAAAAAATGTGTGAAAACATTATGTGTAGAAAGACCTTGCTTCGGACAATTTCACTATTAATCCGCCCAGTGTACCCGGCCGAGTACATACCTATATTTCAATACATATTTATTTTTTGTTCTATTTTTCTTTAAATACCTTTTCTTTTGTCCCTAATAATACAACAAATATCATTAAAACAAAAAAAATACAGGTAGTTTTCATTTGGGCGTTAATGGGTTAAGGGGGGCAAAACTCGCTCTTTTTGGAACATCCGCCTTTTAAGTATTTTTTATTTAGTTTTACGCACCTCTGCTAAAAATATCGATTTCTCTGGACATAAAGGTCTTACCGATAGGAAGAAAAGTTTATTTTCTTTCCACTTACTACGATCCTTTCATATTTCTTTCGCTTCATCTATACTCTTATCACAGTCTTTTACCATGCTCAGCGGTCTTCGTTATAATCGATAAACGTTCGCCTTGGTAGTCCACGTCCCGCATTCATTCTCTCCCGATTCATAACTTTTCGATAACATGCTATACTTTCGCATGTTATTTCTACAGTTGCGTCACACAAATAAGAAAATAAACTTAATTATATCATATTATTGTCCTTTCCCATGTGAGGACTTAATGACGAAAATGAAAATATGAATTGAAAGTAGAGTTGCGGAAAGGAGAAGACCTAGGAAAGTTCGTCAATTTAATCGAAAACTTAATAAATAGTAAGGATAGCCAGTAGAAAGAAGTGATTTCTGTCAACCACTGTGGGTTAAAGGCGTGACTTTATGTGTGTGTGTATAAGAAGCTTTTGAAGAAATACGGACCTCTCAAATGTAGGATTTTACTTCAAAGCGGGTACTATAGGTATTGCAGAGATCGCGTCACTGTTCTGAGAAATTATAGGTAGACTAATGGATTTGTTAATTCCTAGTATGGTTACTAATTGATTGACAGGTCATTTTAGGTATGTACCTGACTAAATTATATGAACTTACCTAATATTCTATCGTATATTTTTCTTGTGTTACTAATTTTGGTGTAGATGACAAGCGTAGGTAAGCACAACTACATGCTTGCATACGTGTTCGACCTTGAAGAAGCTTTTTTACATGTGTTTCCAGGTATAGTTTCGGTGCACGGCATTTGGTGCGATTAAAAGTTGGTGCGCTTCGAGGAATAGCCTTTTTAACCGATTTAAAAAAGGAGGAGGTTCTCAATTTCACTGTATGTTTTTTGTGTGTAATTTTTCTCATTTACTGGGTGTACCGATTTTGAAGATTCTTTTAACGTTTTCAAGGTGGTGCTTGTTATGTGGTCCCATTCAAATTTGAGCGACATCTGAGGAGTAGTTTTTGGGTTATCCCTAATAATGCATATTTCGTTGACATCGATGATAACGTTATCATTTTATTACTTGTTTCTCTAAAAGATCTCGAGATAGTTTCCTGAAAATGTATATACTTGTAACACTATAAAGGAACAAATAAATTATTTTTAAATAAAAAAAACCATTCAAAACTAAAAATGGAGAAGAAAAAAATATGTTAAAAAAAAATCTAAAGGTTTTTGAGGTCGGTGCTATCCTCAATATTTGGAATAAACGTAGGACACTCGTATTTGGGACCGACCTCAAAAAAACATTTAGATTTTTTTAAATTAAATTTTATTATTTGTCCCTTTTTAGTATACAGGATGGCCCAAAAGTGGTACAAACGAACGATAGCTGGGTTCAAAACCTACAAAGATCTCCCTAGATATCATATATTGACAACACATTGGCTAGTGTAGATTTTTTTGTATTACGATAATTTTTTTGTTCTTACTCCAAATATCAAAAAATTATCTACACTAGATATTATTTGTAGGATATGAACTCAGCCATCATACGGTATCGTTTGGACCACTACTTTGGGGCCATTTTTTATTCTGCTTTTTCTCACCTTTTCGCCCGCGTTGATGTCGTTTTCTTATAAAATAGTGAATTTATCCCACAAAAACGTACTACGGTTACGTTGTATCCCGGTACGTATCATAGTTACGTCAATAAAGTCTATGATGTACCTGCCCACAAAATTTCATCCAAATCCTGTGAAACGTTGTCGCATGATTGATGGACAAATCCCCACTTTCAGATTTATAATACATATTAGGAGGATTACCCAATCGGAAAACCTTTGATTCAAAATTTTAATATTTTACTTTAAAAATAGTAATAAATATTGAGTTATTTAATTGTGTGTTACTACAGTCGAATACAATTAAAGAAAAAAATACATCATATAAAAGTTGTGTTGCTTACAAGTTGTTGAGCACCTTTTTGCATAGTTATGTATTCATATTCATTTATTTACTAAAATTTGCACAATATGGTACAGTACAAAGTAGGTAAGGTCTTATATTAAGTTGTATAAATTTGCCTTTTCAAGGCATTGTGAATGAATATAATAGAAAACAAACAAAAGAACTATGTCAAAACTTATGTTAAACATTAAAATTATTTTAATTATTTTTTTATGAACTCTAACACAATTAAACAAAGTCTACTTTACAAATATGTCACTAAACAATATCTTCAACAAATAAAATTATAATTTCAAAATGTCAATCTTGTAAATATAAATTACATACAAATCAACAAATTCTAAGAAGTCAGATATATCCAATAGTTAATAATAACAATCACATACAATTAGAAATTCAATGTCAGTTAAATTTAATATAGGTTATTTTAAAATTATAATATGTCATTAAAATACTCTTTCACACAATAATAAGATTTTAATATAAGTAGTTTCTTTAACTCATTTTCAAATCGACTATTCTGGAGGGCTTTAAATGTATATAATTAGACCTTTATATAATATCACAGATAATATAATACTATATGTAGAATGTTGATTTTTAATTTCCTTAATTTTTATCTGTTTTTCTTAGCGTTATTCATTTTTCTCGTATGGTGCAAAACATTTTAAATAGTTTTCACAAAAGAATAACATAGCGCATCGCCTCTTTGGACGTTCCGAGTTGATAAGTTTGCTGTGACCTTTATCCAGTCAAACGTCCACTGTAACTATAGTTACAGATACCATATACCCCAGAACAGTCCACTGTAACTATAGTTACATTTCTCAAAGTTCGCGCTCACTGCTTATTTTTTTCTACGGCTGTAACTAACAAGTAAATAACAGGTTTGAATAATTCATACTTATGTTAAAAAAATCATCAGTAAATGAACATTATTACAGTATTTTTACTTTCTCGTATACGTAGCATAGAGGAAGTCTTGTAATCGTAAAAAAATTCGACCTCGAGATTTTGACGGATTCACACGTTTTGGACCTCCCTGAGTCCAAAAATACCGTTTTTGGAATTATGTCTGTGTGTGTGTGTCTGTATGTCTGTGCGTTAACACGATAACTCAAGTATGCTTTAACTTATTGCAACCAAATTTAACATACATGTATGACATCAAAATATAAGGTTTCTATCAACTTTTGAGTCCTTTCCGGTATACGAGAAAGTCAAGGGGAGACCACTCCTGATTTTTTTTCTGCAGTAGCCGTATTATTTAGAGATTCGTGAGCATTTCTTTGGCATAGATCGACGCCCGTTTTTATTTTGCGAGTCGGGCGTATACGGAATACCCAGAGAATAGCGCGGACGTTTGAATGGAAGGATAACTATACACTTCCGAGTAAATTGTATCTACGAAGAGATTTAATTCATCATCATTCAGTTGCCCTGCTGCCAATTTTATTTGGGGTCGGCGTATTATGTTTTCTTCTTCCACCGTTTTCGATCCGCCGTCATCTCAACATTAACTCTTCTTTGCCACATCATCTTTCACACAGTCTATCCATCTTTTCTTCGGTTTTCCCGTCCCTCTATATCCAATACATATTTAAAGAGCTTAGGTAAATTTCGCAAATAATACAGACCTTTTTTCTACTCCGGTCCTAATTTATTTAAAATTGCTGGTAGTGCACAAACGCCCTTACGGGGTATGGAAACTCCCTCAATTGCCTTTTACGACACCCACGGGTTGAGAATAAATAGACTTGACCTGGAACTAAACTGATAAAAAATATTGGCAACCTCTAATAAAGAACATAGAATGTTGTTTTCTAATTTGGTATAGGTACAACATTTGCTAACAACATATAATGGTACAAATACCATGTCGGGGATAATCAAGCTTACGACCGGCCTTAAAGTAACGCACAGAAATAATAATTATTTATTTATTATTATTTCTGTGTTGTAGGTAAATGCTCATCGTAGCTCTCAATAACACAAAGCCTTACTGACCCTAGAAAAACTATTCCACACCAATTTTACTCTAATCTGCAGTCAAAAACATGGGCATAGTACGCTTCACGTCACATCAAAAAAACATTGTTGTTTAGGTATTTAGTACTTATCTAGAGCCAGAACCCGCATGACGTCACGTAGTACATCCTGCACGCCGTGAGATCTCTATCACAGATGGGTCAGACACGACTTACCTGGTTTTTGTGCCATTTTTAAAAATACTTTTGTAAACAACCATCTTGTAAAGAACTATTGATTGCAGACTGATTAATAGCATGTCTAACATTAGGTAAGTCAACAGCAGTGCGGGCACAGAGCTATCGACAAAAAAGTTTGACAGTAAATTCGACATAACCAACAAAAATCTCATATCATATCAGAAATGATGAGATCCGTAGGAGAACCAAGGTCAGCCTTAAGTGGCAGTGGGCAGGGCACATTGCGAGGAGGACTGACGGCCGTTGGGGCGGAAAGGTCCTCGAGTGGCGACCACGTATCGGGAAACGCAGCGTTGGTAGGCCCCCCACAAGGTGGACTGACGATCTAGTAAGGGTCGCGGGAAGCCGCTGGATGCGGGCAGCGCAGGACCGACCGGCTTGGAGATCCTTGGGGGAGGCCTATGTCGTAACAGTGGGCGTCTCTTGGCTGAAATAATGATGATGATGATGAACAAAAATCTATGTATATAAAATTTAAAGCCCTTGCTGAGATATCAACGCACAGCCCAAACCGCTGAACCTAGAGACTTGAAATTTTGCATATACCACCACCATATATTTCCACCTTATATAGTGTAGGCTACTAAGAAAGTTTTTTTGGAAATTCCACCCCTGAGGGGGTAAAATGTCCACGCGGACGAAGTCGCGGGCGGAAGCTAGTTTGACATAAATTCACGCTTTTCTTGTGTAATAGTAGGGGTAATCGTGGAAGGCAGAGATCACTTATTTCCACTTGCTACGATTTCTTTCACTTTTATCTACTGTCATCCATTACTGTCATCGTACATGCTCAGCGGTTTCGAGAGATTAATTAAAAACATAATTTAATAAAATTTTTGAAGGCAGAAAAGGTCAGATGCGTTTGTCGATCAATATTATATCCATCGAACACTTCATTCATGCTTGCTCTGCATATGTCAATGAAAATGTAATCTTCATTGCATTAAAATGTATAAAAGTTTATAAATTCATCACTGACTTTATAAACTTTTATAGAATGTGCGATGAGACATTGGATGTTCACTGACCAGTCTTCTTCTTCGGAGGAATACTACACACTCAAACACCAGTCACACTTTTCCTCACCGCAATCATTGAACAAAGGAAACACTCCGTGCTATACATCTGCAACAGAAATAGGTTCTTAAGAACCTTATTTTCTAAAGAACCTATCTATGGGTTATTGACACATTGTATTTAGTCAGTTTGTTGGACAGATCTTAACTAATATTGACTTAGCTTTATGGCGTCGTCTTTAGGTAAATTTGTTCTAAAAATATATTTATTTTTCCTTCATTAGACGAAGACATCCACATTAAGACACACATTTCTCTGGGAACTCCTATTCTTATTCACGAATGATCTTCAGTATGGCACAATCAGTGTATTAGGGTCCTAGCTACGGGACGTTAAATAAAAGAGGACTGTATATTCATAGGTTACTTATTTGGTTCGAAAGTAATATATTATGAACGCGAGAGAGACACGGCTGGTGCCCGAGAAGAGGTTGACCGGCCGGCGATGTTGCTCGCGCACCCGCAGCCTACGAAGACCACCGAGTGCTGCCGATGCCTCCCGAAGGCATTTACGCGCCAACAATCAGATTTCTGTATCCAGCGATTAGGCGACAGGCTGGTACCTGGAGGCAGGTCACAGCGGACCAGCCCCTCGAATTTCACCATCTTATCAAAATCTGTCGCCACAATAAAAATACTGTCAGTATTATTGTGTTCCGACAATTAATGCTAAGGTAGCCAGTCTCTTATATGGTTGAGGGTTCAATGTGAAGCTCGAATCCAGGTTGGGCCTTGTCGTCGCTTACTATTAGGTGAGAAAGAAGGCCGGGGTTCACGTCCGGAAGCCTTTTCATGGCGGACCCTGGTAACGTGGTGGGGAAACTTTCTCGGCGGGTGTGTGGCTTTTGATATCAAGTGTGTCCCCTTGGCATTCAAAGTCACTTGCCATTGTCGATTGGTTTTGGTTTTCTCACCACGGCTAGATCCGGACGGGCCTTTTCAGGGCCACGACCGCGCCCAAGAAGTCTCCTGGGTAAGGTCCGATGGCTGCTCCCGGTGTCCTCGCCAGGAGGACGCGTCATGTCGAGCAGCCGTCGGTGGAGGAGTGGTTGATGGCCACCAATTGGTGAAAAGAGTGCCTAGACGAGCAGCGTTGGGACGGTCTTTATGTAGTTGCGCTCACGTGCGCTGATCCCGAGCCGTCCTGTAATAGCACTGCACTGAAGGGCAGGCCGGGGAGGATGTTTAGTGGGTATGGAAGGAACGCCTTTACCTCGAGTCCCACATATTCCTTGCGGTTGGCTCTACCCCGCAGGTACGATGCGTAAATGCTTTTGACTTCCCCGTCAACAAAAAAAGGATGAGAAGAAGGCCAAGAGCTTCCCAATCAAGAATTTAAAAAAATCGGACTTTAACCCTTAACATGCCTGGCAGGGTCTGACACTGACAGATCCACTGTTGCAAAAAATCGTATACTCACCGGCACAAAAACTTGGCCAAGCTAAGTTTTCGTTAAGGTTCATGTTTAATATTTTTTTAGTCACTTAAATTAATGTAAACAGGTTCAATGTGTTACCTGATGTTTTATGGATTTTTTATGTCTGTTAACGAAATTTTTGTTGAGAAAATAATGTTAATTTAAAATCACTCATTTACACGAAAATTAACACTGTTATCAAACACAGCATGATTAAATGTCTTTCGAATTTCTTTGTACTTTATGCATGTTAACATCGGGTGTATCCTCCTTATGCCCTCTTAAACAAGCCCTACCACTATCGAAACCGAGCACAAATTTTTAGATATATACAAACTCGCCTGGGATTCGAATCTTGGACCTCTGGATCTAAGTCTGATTGACGCACTACTAGACCGCGGGCGCGAAAAAAATGCATGTAAAAAATCCACAGACCCTGCAGTTCCCGCAATCTTCGGAGGCATTTAGAATGAATTAAAGTGTAAAACAAAGTTTGCGAAAAGAATTTTTAAATTTTTAACATGCACATAACAAAAATCTTGTTACGTAGTTCAATGAAGCCCTGAATGAAATACAATAAGAAGACAAATAAGAAATTACAATAAGTGTCTTGACCCGAAGCTTACAAATTAAAATCTAAAGGTTTTCTTGTGCCACTGAAACTTCCAAAATCCTTGTCAGTTGAAGGTGTGTACATCTCTGTCATCGTCGCTGTCGTTATCGACGATGGCGAATTTCACGAAAGACGATTTTTTGGACCGTTCTGCGAAAAATCTGGCATCTTCTGTATTTTCAACGATTTCGGACGTTTTTCTGGTATCGGTAGATAGCACAGACCGTCCACATTAATATCAATCGTCAACCCGCTTTTTCACGCTCGTAAAGGCACACCTACAGGACACAATTATTAACCAATTTCACTTGGAGAGGTCTCAATCGACGCGCAATCTATCTTCAGAGATTCGTTTTCCTCATTTTTTAGATATATGCAATAGTATTTTTTTTATTAATTACTTACTAAAAAAGATAGTTATTTGGCTTGGGAGGCTATTCGGCCACAAAATAACTCATCCGTGGCCGAGATTCCCCTTTTTGAATTTTAATGTAGGCTTTTCGGCCAATGCTATTAGGTATTTG
This sequence comes from Elophila nymphaeata, assembly GCA_955850985.1. Lineage (NCBI taxonomy): Eukaryota > Metazoa > Arthropoda > Insecta > Lepidoptera > Crambidae > Elophila > Elophila nymphaeata. The sequence continues at coordinate 23,306,211 of OY039067.1, forward strand.
GCCGACTCGACCACGCAAATAAATTGAAGTAGTATATTCGGCCAAAAATCTATTTTTAAGATATATCGATATGATATGAGAGAATCTATAGTAATAAAAGTCTTCTTTTTGTTTAAAAATTATATTATCAATATAACATATACAAAGTGCTATTTTGTCGATACAATGGCCTAATGATATTTCATTGTTAATTAATTCTTTTAAAATTTAGTCCACTTTTTTTGAAACAAAATAGAATCACTGGTTCTTTTGTTTTTTAACCAGAATGTATTACAATCATCGTTTTTTTTAATGACCTTAATAATTTACCAATGTCTGGTTTATCTTTTAATAAATATTTCGAAACCACATGACTTAAAAAAGAAGGACCACTATCAGATAAATGGTGTTTCTATGATGTAAACATCAAAACAAACAATGTTACCGAGTCCTGGAACTCAAGGCTTAGCAGAAAATTAAAACCTAAACCAGACATTGCTAAATTCTTACGGGCATTAAAAAAAGATTCCGATTATTATAATACATTCTGGTTAAATTACAAAACAATTACATATCGAAAAGAACCAGTGATTCTATTTTACAAAAAAAAAGTGGACTTAATTTTAAAAGAATTAATTGACACTGAAATATCATTAGGCCATTGTATCGACAAAATAGCACTTTGTATATGTTAAATTGATAATATATTTTTTAAACAAAAAGAAGACTTTTATTACTATAGATTCTCTCATATCATATCGATATATCTTAAAAATAGATTTTTGGCCGAATATACTACTTCAATTTATTTGCGTGGTCGAGTCGGCCAAATATCCAATAGCATTGGCCGAAAAGCCTACATTAAAATTCAAAAAGGGGAATCTCGGCCACGGATGAGTTAATTTGTGGCCGAATAGCCTCCCAAGCCGTTATTTTCCTGACTTTTTTTACAATTTTAAAAATTTCTCAAAAACTATTTAGCCTATTTTCAAAATTCCTTCACTATCGAATCCAAAATTAAATTTTGAACTTAGGTACACTTGTTTCATGGTGAAATCTCAATTATCCTTGGAGATATAGCGAAAATAGCGTATGGGCCGAAAAGGATTTGATAGACATTTTCAATGTCAAAAACGTAATTGTATGTATGTAACAAACATCGTACCCGCAATTCATCTCGCTTACTTACAAACATAAACACAGATTGACTCACCTTGATCTTAGTTGCATTGGTTCGTGCACTCGTGTCCGATAATTATCTCGGTAGGTTATCGACTATTGGAATAAGTATACATAATTATTTCGTTCGTTTTATTTACATAGCTGCTTTAAGTAACATTATCTATACTGGAACGTGATCATATTGATATTAGGTTCAAGAAAATATGTAATCTTATAAAAGATGTTTGTCCATCAGAGGGCGTTCCGTTGATAAAAATATAAGTATCCCACGACATTTTACAGACAACGGCAAATCACGTTACCACCAACTGTAAAAAAAATCTATAGACTTTTTCCATTTATTAACGTTTGAACAAATCCATACATAAATTTGTTTGCGATAACATTAAAAAAAACACTAAGGTTTTAAGACTATATTATCGAAAGTTTACATAACTCATAAATTATACATAGCACATTTCAAACTAATATCAAAATAAAATAAATTTCTAATTTAGAACTCCCATAGTTCTAAATTTGATCGTGGAATAAAGTTCAAAAATTTAAGAAATTTGATAATCATGGGTAGCCTGGGACCCAAGTTTGCTAATCAATAATTGCTTCGATTCAATATCAATTGAATATCAATAGAATTGTTTGATACAATTGGTATGTAGCAGAACAATTCTATTGAGATCAATTGATATTAAATCGAGGAAAGAATTAATTCTGTAAATTAACTATAGTCTCGATTTAATATCAATTATTATTGAAAACCAGTTACTTGAGATTCAAGTTACAATAGTATTAATTTTGGGCTAGGTAATTGGTGCGCGTATAAAAATAATTTACTAAGTATCAATGAATATTTAATGTTTTACCGTTTTACATATTATTTTATAAATAGTCGGAATTTCGCTATTAATATTTTTATTATATTTCGCTATTAATAATAGAAATATAATCAATAAAAGTTTGTTATTTTTACGTTTGGCCGCCCACCAAACTGTTGTTAGGTGGACGACATTTGACAACACGGAGGTCCTGATTGGATGAGACGGGCTCAAGATTGCCGGGAATGGAGAGCAAGGGAAGAGGCCAATATCCAAGAATGGATCACGAGGAGGCTGACATGTTGATGATGAATTTTACGTAATATTAATAACCTAATAACATTCGTTTTCCATTGAAAATAGTAAAACATGAATGTGTAGGTACAGTTAGAGTTAAATTGGCACGAAAACGCATCCAATAAGGCTAGCCTAATTGTAATATTGCAAATTAAACAACTTTTACGGATTTAACTCGCGTGTAATTAGATTTTACATTTTGTCATTATTGTCCGACATTTCGTAACACTTTGCAGCGTTCATGTCACGGGTTGATTAAAGATTGTCATATTTTATGAAATACATAGTTAAAACTACCGTCACTTTAATTATTCATTTGGAGTGTCCTGATTTACGCAAACAAAGCTAATATTACTAATATTTCAATAATAGAATAGAATAGAATAGAATAGAATTAAACTTTATTGCACATCGACACACATATCAAAGATTACATACAGAACAGTTTTCCATTACAATGCACAATGGGCGGCCTTATCGCTAAGAGCGATCTCTTCCATGCAACCTTTGGATGGACAGGATTAAAAAATAAACAAAGGTAAGATGGCGATGCAACAATTATTTATATAGCTCTTACTAAATTTAATATACATATAACGACATACACTAAATATCTACATACAATACATATATAAACTATAATTAATAAATAAATATATATAATATATATAAAAAATAATATACAATATAGATACTTACATAATACATATACTTGATGCACTTCTTATGAATGGGAAATCACAAGTTACAGTGTCAGATAGTGCTCCTTTACCAGTTTCCCGAAAACATGGAGTGACTGTGCCTGTCTGATTACCAATGGCAAAGCATTCCACAATCGCACAGCGCTAGCAGAAAACGAATTCCTATAAAATTTCGTGAAATGCATTGGCGTAGCTAAGCTGAGATTTTCCGATGACCTTAGTACACGTGAATGGGTGTCATGAAGGTATTTAAATCGGTCTTTAAGATAGAAAGGGGTGTTTGGATGGAAAAGAATGTTATAAAGGAGGGAAAGAATGTGAGCATCCCGGCGAAGACGAATAGGCAACCACTTGAGTTTTAAGCGAAATTCGGAGACATGATCAAATTTACGTAAACCAAAAATGAATCTAATACAGACGTTTTGAAGGCGCTCAAGTTTATTTAGTTGCTCTACAGTAAGGTCAGGATAGCAGGAATCGGCATAATCAAGGATAGGAAGAAGGAGGGATTGTGCTAGCGCAATTTTGGTAGCAGTTGGGAGGAAGTTACGAATTCTACGTAGAGATCCCACAGATGCAAATAGCTTCCTGCTGACTTCTTGTAATTGAGGACCCCAAGATAAATTTGTATGAAACAGTACGCCAAGGTTTTTAACGGTCTGGCTGTATGGTATGCAAGTTCCGTCAAATATAATCCTGGGCACCTCTGGCCATTTAATTTTAGACATCATCCTTTGGCTCCCGATGAGTATAACTTGTGTCTTCAAGGGATTGACTTTAATAATAATGTTCAAAATGAACAACAAAAGGGATAATTAGCAACAACAGGATGAATCTTAACCTATTAGTCCAGCTGATGCCATAACTGTCTGTCCCTGGAGTGTGACTATTCTTTACTAGGTTGGCTACGCTTACAGAATTTTTAATAAGCACTTGAATAGAACCTCCGTGAGACGTGACCAGACTAATGTGCTTAGTCAGTGATAAATTTGTCCCCTTGGGTTATTTTTGCATACCATTAAATTACTTAAATATCCTATCCTTTACCGCTTACAAGTGTAAGTTCGAAAGTTACATTTTGTACTTTAAAATCAGGTTTTCAGAACTCGGTAGAGTAGGAGGTGGGTCGAGGATACAAGCATAAGGATTTCAATAAATAAAATGTTGTATCATCATGCTATATGATGCCTTGCCTCCATTTCAAATCTTCTGTTTTATTTGTAGACAAATGTCTTATAGTGATAATGAGTAAAAGAAATATTGATCACTTAGTACAAATTTATAAGTCGCAAAATTTAGTGGTCAATAAGTTATATTTGATATTCCTTGACTCTGGCGTAAATATACCTACCTAAGGTTAGTGGACTCTCATACGACCTTCTTTAAACTTCTTTAGGAGCAAGCCAGTACAAAAACACAGCTCCACCAAGTAGAAACTGAATGTGGCATATATAAGGCAAAATTAAGATAACGATTAAAATATAATTGTTACTCAGACTCAACGAATATGCAAGCGCGCGCATTTTCTCTACTGTGATTTGTTATGGCTAATGTTATTAAGTTGCGCTAACTCTTATCGAACTCGTATTGAACCATTGAACAGACATTAATTTATCAAATATTAAGAATCGTGTGTGATATATTAAGAGAACAGACACCGGGGCGTCAGTTGGACTAATTCTTGCAGAATTTTATATTAACTAATACTAGTAGGCATATTTTGCTTGCTTGTTTTTTTTTACCTGCATGATTATAATACCTCAATAATTTCTGCATGAAAACACGTAAGACAACGGACGGACATGCGAATAAACATCTAATTCTTCAAGAAAAAGCCATTGAACTAGCTCCAGATCATTATAATTTTGATCTGCATCCACAGAGAGCTCCGTGACAATGACCCCGGATGTCACAAATAAGTTACGTACTTAACAAACGTCCATTGACCACAAATATATTCATTAGGTTTAACCATTAGTATATACTGGCAGAGGCCAGTATATACTAATGGTATATACTGGCCTCTGCCAGTGTGACTTCTTATTTTTTAGTTAAAAAGGGTTTTATTAATTTACTAGCTGACCCATCAAAAGTTCTGCCATACATATTTTTTACTTTTTACAGTTATGAAATAGGTATATTATTCTCGTACCTACCAAATATACACAAAAAATCATAAAAAATGGTAAAGCCGATTCGGAGGAGTGCAACCACAAACAAAATGACACGAGATTTTTATATATTAAATTATCTAACGATGCTTGTAGTCTTCTTTCGTTCTTAAATAAATATTATGATTTGATTGGAAAATTTAATCACAATCAGCGAATATAACAGACACTCCTGGCATCTACCGCTAAGGGAACATGGTAGAAACAATACTCAATGCGGGTTGACGAATGGAATTACTTGCACTAACAACTTTGATTATCACACAGAATATTTAGATTATATATTACATTATTGGTGCATCTTAAACCAATCAAGGGGACGTTCCTTAGTTTTAGTAGTTGAAACCATAACTTGCTTAAACACTATACCATAGGTGGTATAGTGTTTAAGCACGTTATGGTTTAGAAGCTAGGGCTTGTCATGTTCTCAAAAAACTCTCAAGTTATTTCGTCTGGCATATTTATAACATGAATGAGAGCAGGTGAAACTCTATTTGACCTGCTCTAATTCATATTAAATTCATATAAAATAATATCATCTCCATCAGTTAATAAAAGGCAGCATGAGAAAAATTTGTGAAAACTATTCGGTATCGTAGTTGCTATAGACTATTCCTGACACTTTACCCAAACATCCTCCAAAGAATATTGGGTAATATTGTACGAAACCTGTACCCACCTTGTAGCAAATTGGGATGTTTGTTCTTTGAGATACTTGTATTATCTCTCAAAGACATAATAGAGATAATACATACATACATAAATCACGCTGGTAATCCCATGAATGGTTGAGACGAGCCTTACGTAACAATTTGTTACACATAAAGCCACATCATGCAATAAAGCCACATCATGTAGTGCCTCCAAATAGTAAAGAATCTATAAACTGGAAAACTGCGAAAACACGACTGCTGAATGGCGCGTGGGGTTAATTTACAAAGGGTTTTCGTCATATTTTAAATTCCAATAACTTTTTCTCCCGTAAGTAACAAAGTTGCAGCCATAAAAAAAAATGTATTTTTAAAGATCTTTCGAATGGTCCAAATTTGATACAAGGTGATCTTTTCTTTATTATTATGTACTATTCTTTCTAAGACATTGTTGTAGGCTGAGGTTGTAGGAGATTGTATAAATACGCCACTACCCCGTTTATTTTGTACCAAATTTTGTTCCATTTCGACTGGATCGTCCACCGCCACTCGTGTGCCGCGGAATGGATGACAAAGTAAGTCATTAGTAAGTCGACTTATTCATAAATGAGGATCGCTTTAGATATCACCATCAGAGTATCGATCGCCTTACAGGCTTGAGGTACAAAGTTTTCACCTTATCAAAAACCCGATGACTCTGAAAGACCATCTGCTGCCAACATCAATAGTAAAAAAAAAAAGTTTCAGTCCTGTTCATGATTATGATGATATAAAAATTGGAGTTTACAAGGTATAATCGACTCCTATTGTTAATGTCGTTTAAAATATAGCCTATCTTAACCGGGCTGTAATAACGAATCAATTTTTACCTTCATCAAAATCGGATGAATGGGTTAGGTGCTACGGAGGAACATACATAGACTGCTAATTAACTGAAGGCGCGGTCTTCTGTAAGGTGGAGATGCTGCTTAAAAGTGGCGTTCCAACTTCGACGTAGGTATTCGTACATCAAAATCCTATCATCTTCTTAACGTTATATTTGTTTTAAGCCGAGATCTGTCTACCAATCAGACACTCTTTAATATACATAAGTGGGAAATACCCCTCTCTCAAAGCTAAAGTTTTTACTTCCAAGTTTTTGTTTTCTAACTTAATTAGGGTCAGCGGATGACGTGATTTGAAATATAAGGATCTTCTTAAATAGCCTTACAATTAAGTTGTGTTTTCTTTTATTAATAGATTCATCCATTAATTTCTTATTAACATAATTTTAAGTAATGTCTCTAGCGGATGTAACAAGTAATTTTCTAAACTAGGAAAAATAAGAACATGTACGATTATCTTCTCTATACTATTTAGCTGTCTTTTCTCTATCAGGCTTATCATATCAAGTTCTATTTTGCACTTTTAGAATTAATATAATGATATAAAAATAATTCATATTACCTACCTATTTATTAACTAAAACTGAATACTAGAAAAAAAATTTAAACGCAAAAATTATTCCATAAAACTGAATAAATAAATTTAGGTGCTTGAGAGAAAAAGGCGTTACATTTTTTTTTGTTTTCAATTGCACCCAATTTTATGACGGACTTTTAATATTACTTCTACTACTAAACGTGTTATACATAAGGTTAGCAATGCACGAGTGGAATGCCATTGAAAATCAATGTCATTAAAATAAAATGTGGAGTTTCTCCCTAGTTCTTGTTATAAAAACACGTGTTGGGAGATTCCATTTACCGTTTACCGTTCCTCAATCTACCGTACAATTGTCTGTTACTATTATGAACATTTTCACTTGACATTGGCGAAATGCGTAACCTTTATGTATCGCGAACGCCATTAATTTAAAAGAAAAAGAAGAATGCACGAGTGATACCCCTGGTATTGCTAGTGTCTATAGGCTGGGGTGATAGCCTTCCATCAAGGAGAGTAGGCAGACCATATGCTTGTTTGCCACCAATGTGGTATAAAAATATAATTTACGTCTATCAATAATCCGCTATTCGCGCAACTCCTATCTTGATTTCTGTCATCTACTTATATCTTAAAAGCTCCGATCAAATATTTTTTATCAGATACAGACTTGCAAAATAAAATTGACAAAACTATATTTTGTATATTTATTGTTTAAATGCGGTCTATGTTTATTGATGTTGATTAGGTTTTACTGGTATCAAGTGGTCTCGTATAATTCTGCAAAATATTAGACGAATATATTAAAATTAAGAAAAACCACTAAACTGAGAGATAGTTGATACGTCGAGTGATTAGTAACGCTGCCTACACATCATATTCAAATCCTGGTAGGGACAAATATTTTTGTGATGAACAGGAAGTTCACGAAGCATAGTTATTAAATTTATTTATAATAATACGAGTATGTAACCCTATTAATACTGCTAATTCTTAATATAAGCGACATGAACGTTGACGACGACTGTTATTGGATACACCCTTGTTAGATAAGTAAAAAGTAATTAGTATTTTGCAAATGTAGATATAGTGTCCATTTATTACAAGCTTATATTTAATCTTTTAAACGCCTGATTATAAAAAACACCAGCGCAAGGCACAAATTCAATGATACAGATAGTTACTCATGTGGTAGCAGTAAAGCATGTCGCTTATCGATTTTATTTAGTATGTAATATTAATTAATTTAACAATAAAAGTCAGACGGCAAAAGGTCTTGGATGACATCAGTTTACCAAGCAAATCTTGCCGTATTATGTCTTTTCACCTAAAAACTTTTAAAGAGTAGTTTACTCCTCTAACTCACATTGAATCTGTTTGCAAATCTGCAACATGTTCTGGGCAAATTTAACGATGAAGATTTAGAAAAAATAATGCTGCAAATCATTACTTTATAAGCATTGGTTTATTAATAAGTGAGAAAGGAAATAAAAACTAAAACAAATTCGTTGTGTTTTCCCAAGTCTTGTAGAGTCAGTCTTGAGAGTAAAAGGTTTAGAATATCAGATCAGGACCATCTTCCTTTTATCCGTTTCTTAATTAAATAAGAAATAAAAAAGCAATGAAACATTTAATTGGTCATCCTTTATCATATCATAAAGCCAGCATCTTTAACTTCCGGTAATTTTTAATACTGGTACAGCAATTTTTATTCTCATGGACGCGGGTGGGCCATTTATAGTGAGTAAATATATATTTATTATGTTATTTAGCTGGCGGACAAGCATACGGCCTTTTTTATGTTTTAACGGTGCGAAATGCGTTACGCGGTGGTTACGCGTACGTCACGCCTAAGGGCGTGTAAACGTTATGTAGGACTCTCCTTACGGAAGTCAAAGCCTACCCACTAAAACTTTTTTTTTTTTGTTGACGGGGAGATCAAATGCATTTACGCATCGTCCCTGCGGGATGGTGCCAACCGCAGGGAATATGTGGGACTCGAGGTAAAGGCGTTCCCTCCATACCCACTAAACATCCTCCCCGGCTAGTCCTACAGTGCGCTATTACAGGACGGCTCACGGGATCTACGCACGTGAGCGGAACTACACCGAGACCACCCACTAAAACCTAACGATGTCCCTCACTTGCAACTTGGCGCAAAAACATTAACTATCTCCACCTCCTCCCCGTTGTCAGATGAGGATGGCGCGTCGGCGCGGATGAGTCGATGAGACCAATGGGGGGTCCCATTGGTCTCATCGACTCATCCTCCATCATTTGTGGAAAGTTTCCAAGAAGACAAGCATACACCATGCCTGGTGGTAAGCAGTCACCGTAGCCTATAGACGATTGGAACACCCCTCTATATTACTAATTAGAGCGAGATAAAGAGACGTAACAATTTCACGTACACGCAGGCGGTCTAGGTCGGCCTGTCAGTCACGTAGAAAAGACAGCAACTGTGAGGCTGCGTACTATGTTTCACGCACACACGCGAATTACTCACACAAAAGCGATTTTTTTAATTTCTCGTATACGTAGTCAATAGTGTATCGATATGAATAAATTACAATTTGGGCAGATTTTACTCCCACGAATGATCCAAATGATCATTTAAAAATCATTTATCTTGTAATAAGCTTTTTTAAATAATTTAGTTTTTACAGTTGGTTTTAATTTATTAATAGGTAAATCTCTAATATTTTTCGGAAGCTTATTGTAAAAACGTATACATTGGTCCACAAACAATTGTTTATTCTGTGAAGATGAGTTTTTTAAACAACCAGTTCGTGTTTCTTCCTAGTATTGACATTATGTGTATGAAATTTCACAGCAAAATGCATAATATTTTTCTTTGCATACAGTAAGTTTTCCAGTATATATTGTGATGACTGGTGATGACAATATGTGATGATATAGTCAATTATTCGTTTGAATTTGACAGCTATATTGGAAATGAGATGGGAGTTGAGAAGTGAGATTCTTACTGAATCGCACGAGGCCGAAAGAGGTGTCCGTGTTATGTAATCACCCTCCGCAGCAGCAACCTCCACAGAGGGGACGAATATTTATTATTATTATTATAATTTACAGTGACAGTATCGACACTGACGAACATAGAGACAACGCCCATCATCAACAGCTCGTATAATGTCCCCACCGAGAGGCTCAAGCCTACACCACATTAGGGGCGATTAGGCTCAACCACGCTGGCCAAGTGCGGGTTGGTCGACTTCACACACAACCAAAGATTTTCTTCATAGGTGTGTGCAGGTTTCCCACGATGTTTTACTTCACCGTAAAAGCGACGAATAAACGTACTATGAATTTAAAATTTGAAAACACATTGGTACGTGGCGGAGATCGAACCGGTGCCTCACGGGTGGGAGACACCATGGCGACACCCTTACGCACTACGTCACCGACAATGCCCATATTTACCTTATCTACCTACACATACATCATGCATGCCACACCCGAGATAAAAAAATGTATTCACTCTAACGCATCTTTATTGGTAGTACTGACGCCGTCGCGGTGGAGTGGTCAGTGACGCTGCCTACACATCTGGCGGTCCGGGCTCGGATGCTGGTAGTGCCAAATATTTGTGTGATGAACACGTACATTTGTTCACGAGTCATGGTTGTTTATATATTTATTTAAGTTTATTTATAAATTGTAACATATCTGGATTGTTATATATGTATACAGAGTGTAAAAGACATGAACAGTCAAACAAGAACCATGTATTCTGCTCACCATCATAACATTTTTTTCCCTTTAGACTATACCTGGGAAATTGATAGTTACGATTTTATTGAAGGTCAAAGTCCTAAATTTTTTTTTCATTTTTTTATGAAAACGTATTCTACACATTATTTCTTAATTATTGTCCAAAGAAACATTATCATTTTTTTTTGTATTTCATAACAAAAAATGGCTTCAAAACGTTAGCGTTCAATGTAGCTCACTCGATGCGCACGGACACTAACGAGCGGGGCCGCAGTCTTGCAAAATTATCGCGGTTTTGCGAGTTGCGTGCGAGTTGAGCCCTTTACATTGCGCGGTACAATTTGCAATTTTTTTTAACACCAAAAAATAAAAATCATTTCCCAGCAATATTTTTTTTGAAATATGTCTTATTTTGATGTATAGAATACATGGTTCTCGTTTGACTGTTCATGTCTTTTACACCCAGTATTTGGCCGTTATCTAGCACACATAGCACAAGTTCTTAATGATACTTAGTGAGGGCTAGATAAGTGGTGTGAGCGTGAAAAAAATATTAGATTATTATTATATTAGTAGCTGACACGTCAAACGTTGTTCTATCTATCATACATTTTATTCTTTTTACTAGTATGAAATCTGGGGGCACGGCAGTGCCCCCGCCAAGTCGAGCGCGAAGCAAACACTGCCATACCATCCTTTACTGGAACCATTTCGCCGCATTTTCAAGGCCCCTATTTGAGAACCTCTGGATAAGACCAGAAAACAGAAAATTTCGTCATCCAGTAAGCTATAATCACATACTTAAAACCCAAAAATTTCAAGTCTGTAGGTCATTTAGTTCCGAAGTTAAGTGAAAGCAAAGTTTCGCATTTATGACACTCACTCACTCATGATCATCAAAATAGAACTAGTACTTCCCATAAACTCAGAGAGCTGAAATTTGGTACAGAGTAAGGGTTTAATGGCCACATAAAGGGAAAACTATAAAAACTAGGATAATCGAAGATTTTGTAATAATAAAAAAACTCCAAAAACATTCTGTAAAAAACTAGCCAAGTCTCGATGGAGCTGCTTGTTTATCTCTAAAAAGTAATGAAATCTAGGCAAAGTCGTGCCAAGTCTAAGGTTCCTTACTGCGATTTCTTTATTATTATAGTTAATGTTACTGTGTGACTTGGCCGTTGAAGGGTACACAACTCAAGATTACGTGTAAACAAAATTGACTTTAATACGAACATTCTTTATACGTTAGTGGGTACTAACGTATAAAGAATGTTCAACGGCCAAGTCATACAACATTAACTATAATAATAAAGAAATCGCAGTAAGGAACCTTAGACTTGGCACGACTTTGTCTAGATTTCATTACTTTTTAGAGATAAACAAGCAGCTCCATCGAGACTTGGCTAGTTTTTTTACAGAATGTTTTTGGTGGGATGTACTTTACAATCTATTCTCATACTTACCAAACGTACACAAAAAAATAACATAAAAATCGGTTGATCCGATTTGGAGGAGTTCGAACACAAAATCCGTGACACGAGATTTTTATAGATAGGTAAGTATATTAAAATACCTGTGACCTAAAAGGATACTATGATAGTACCTATTCTGAATCAAATATGATTAAGCATCAATCCACTGCAAATAAATAAAAACCTTATACTGCACAAAATAGAGACTATTACGAGTATCAAGAGACGAATTACGTCTAATGAATTTGGGTGATCGCAGTAGCCACTTCTTGCTCATTGTATATAGTCGGCTGTACCGCATTCTGATAACGTTAGAGCATTTATTTGACCGCAAGATCACACCTACGACACACCGCTGCGGCCTTTCAACGATAGTACTTGTGTACGACTTGTAACATTTTTGTGATTTGTGTCAATATGAGGAGCGTCATCTTCTTTAGTGCCCTTTGCCTTCTCGTAGGCTGGAGTTATGGTGAGTGCTGCCTTTTCATTTTCTTCAATACATCCATATATCAAATTTATTGCATTGCCCTTAACATTATCGTTATCCAAATCGTTTTTTTTTATATTTTCGGAAATTTCATATTTTCGTCAATAAACAACATGCATGAAGCAATACAGCAGCAGGTAATGTATTAGAAAATGTTAAATACACGATATATTTTAATGTTGGAGCATCGTGACTCGTAACCTATTATAAGCTTAATATTTGCATCATTGCTTGTACAAACATTGACTTACTAATGTGCGGGAAACCCTATGTGTTCAGAAACTATTAGATATTCCTAATTCATAGGTGCAATTATAATGTTTGCTCCTACATTAAACTTGAATCATAATTACGTTTATACAAAACACCGGTATTACTTACATATAACCTATTTACACATAATTATTATTTTCAAAGTTATAAACATATTTTGTTGCAACTTTTTTATGTTATGAACTTGTTTTATTGTATTGTTTTGTATTGAACTTTTTGTATGTATTGAATATTCATTTCTCATTCAGCCAAGTGCCAAAGCAAAGATTTTTTTACTTTAAGTTTTTTTTTTATATTTAAAGTGTTAAATATTTATGATATAAAATAGAGGATTAGAACGACATTCGAAGGAAATTATGATTTATCATGTTTAGGTGTGATTCATAATTCAATTAATTTTCTTAACGAACCAATAATCTCATAACACTAAGTGCTTTGTAACGACGACGTGACAATAACATAGGTATAAAATATAATCGTAACAATTAAGTATCAATTAGTAATGCCTGATGTGCGCATCTAATTGAATTTTAACAACTTTATAAGAGTTATATTGTTAATTTGGTCTTTCCGAATATGTTTTGAATTGATTTTGCCATTTATTTCTTTATCTATAACTTTGGGAGATGAACCACTGGAATTTTCAAAAATAATGAAACTTTCATCTGACTTTTCCGAATTAGAGAAAAAAGATAATTTATGAATGAATTTTAAACATTAAGTAAATACAATTGTTTTGGAATTCTGAAAGTTTTAATAAATTTAGTAGCTCGTCGTAACATTATTTCAATATTCGCAGTGTTATCATCACATAAATAAGTAAATGACAAATCTACGCTTTACTGGTCACACAATTTGATTTAATAATCTTTGAATGAAAAACAAAACTTACAAGTTATGAAATGAAAATATATCTTTTTTTTTAATTACGTGATGGCAAACAAGCTTACGGCCCGCCTGGTGTTAAGTGGTTACCGTCGCCTGTAGACACTTGCAATATTAAGGGTAAATTACTTAATACTGCAAGTGCGTTACCAACCTGGAGACTAAGATGATAATGCCTTCCATGTCCAGTAATTACACCGGCTACCTTTCCCTTCAATCCGAAACACAGCGAACTGCTTCACGGCAGAAACACTGTGGCAGAAGTAATAAAGGCGGTATTACCTACCCAGACGACCCTTTTTTTTTTGACGATGGGGAACCAATTGACTGGCCATACCGCACGCTGGCTAGGCGTGCGACGTGTGCAGGGATCACCGACGCGTAACAGCGCCAGTACTACCTGCTAAACCCCACCGGTACCCTCCTAAGCCCTCATGGGGGCGCTTTGGGATCGACGCACTATACGTGCGCCATTTCACCAAAGCGTCCGGTCCAACAGTGAACCGGGCGACGCGCCTGTGGACCCAGACGACCCTACATAATTGGGTCTACCACCTAGTAAATTAAATTTGACAAACTATTCTGTTATACACATTCTGCTAACAAATTTAAATCATATGGGACATACTTCATAGAAGAATAATGCCAGGTTAAAAAGTTATTCATTCCATATTTCAAAACCCGTTAGCTAAACAACGTTTTTTTTTAAATTTACGAATAAGGGCGATTAGATAGCTTATCGAAATATCATTATAAATATAATACCTCCATTGTATCAAAGCTTTATATGCAAATATTTTGCATATGATTTGTTAGGAAGGTGTATACACAACAAAGCAAATCAATAGCAAGTTAGGAGTCATACCATAGAAGCCTACAACGAACGGTAAACAATCCTTATCGCTGGCTATTGTGATGCTTATTAATGTCATCTGTTCACGTAAATAAATCACAGGGCAAACAAAAACTAAGTACTATAATAAGTACAAACATTTCTTTTTTTTTTTTTCTATTCGCTTGTTTTTACTGTAGGATACAGTGCAGTTAATTTATTTATATAAATAAATTGACTGCACTGCACTCCTCCCGCAACTTCGTCAGCGTGGAGTTTTTTTAAAAATCAAGTATAATAATAATATATTTCCTCGCTCACACCAATTGTCTAGCCCAAATTAAGTATCATTAAGAACTTGTGTTATGGATACGATAACGGACAAATATACATAATAATCTAGATATTTCATTAATAAACTTAAATAAATATATAAACAACCATGACTCGTGAACAAATATTCGTGTTCATCACACTAACATTTGCCACTACCAGGACTCGAACTCGGACCGCCCGATGTGTAGGCAATGTTACTGACCACTCCACCACACATAACTTACAAAACTACAAAACAAACTAGTAACTAACAAAAAAATTAAATCAAAACGCATTGTTGAAAGTTATCGAACCAGTAGCATTAACGAATACGTAAACCACAGTCAAATGGACCTCAGAAACATATACTAGAACGCATAAGAACTAGAAATTATGTTCTCAGCATAAAGTGTGACAGAAGTTAATTTGGCCTAGATAATTAGCATAATTAGTGTGAGCGATATTTTACTAATCCTGCCGAATGTACACGTGATTTCTGAAATTACGTATTCCAAATTCCCTTACAAGATTTATATAAATCTATCCAAGATTTTTAAGAATGTATTTTTTTTCTTGAACTCGGATTTTACTAGCAATTATTTCGTGACGTGTAATTTTGACGTGACAACGTCTTATAATTCGATAGAGCCGGCTGCATGCACGAAAAAATATGACGTCATGCGGCGTTACCTCGCTCTGAATCTAATTCTCTAATTTGAATTTGGAATTATGTTCTTTAAAATTTAAACTTTCAATGATACCAAAACCAGCCAGATACAAATAGTATAGCCAAAGAGATTTTATTACAAGTTTATTCATACTATAATGCGAAATCTATTAAACAAATGAAATTAAATTTTTCTTTTGAAAAATGCTACCATTCCATCAGTATTTTCTTAAGACGTTGTCACGTTCAACTATCGTCAGTAAACCGACTTTACAGACAACCAATTTTTTCAGTGTATTTTTTATTTTTATTTTAATCGAAATAATTCACAAAGATTTTAACAAGTGGACAGTAAACATGTTAACAATAATAAAGCAAGCCTTGATCTTAACACCAAGGTTGTGTAATCAGTGCCCTAAAAACTACACAGAAGCAGATAGTCTCAATCAAAATCGTCTTTTGATAAGACATGTAAATCAATTAATTTGCAAGGACATACAATAATATTGTTCATATCTAGGGGTGATTAGAAGTAATTCAGCGCCGAGTTTTGACGTGACAACGTCTTATAATTCGATAGAGCCGGCTGCACGCACGAAAAAACATGACGCATGCGGCGTTACCTCGTGTAAGGCCGGCAAAACAAATGAAATTAAATTTTTCTTTTGAAAAATGCTACCATTCCATCAGTATTTTCTTAAGACGTTGTCACGTTCAACTATCGTCAGTAAACCAACTTTACAGACAACCAATTTTTATTCGAATTTCGGTTCAACAAAAATCCACAGCAGGTTCTATAAGATATACAAGGTGTAAAAAACATGAGCAGTCAAACGCGAACCATGTATTCTGCTCACCATCATACATTTTTTTTTCATTTTCATTTTTCGTATACATTGCACGGTATTTTTTGAAACCATAAAGTAATTAAATCGTTTCCCAGCAATAATTTTAGCTATAATTTTATATGTTTCTTATTTTGATGTAAGGAATGCGTAGTGTTCGGCTCTGTATTAGGTCTTTTTACACCGTGTATATGAATGCGAAAAAAACTATACGCGGACATAGTCGCAATCAGAGCACTAGTAAATAAAAAAATATTATAAACTCAACCAGCGTTTTTAAATATTTTAAATTTAAAACCTTTAATAAACAAACCAAACAAAAGCCAACAAACAGCATTTTACATTCAAAATCATCTCAGCTGTCCGTTACTTGCCAGCGTTTTTAATAACCTTTATTTCGGTAAAAATTTTATTTACCACCGTAACAAATTAATCGGCTTTCTTACTTGAAATTTAATCCACGTGCCTTCTATCCATATTAGCAAATAAACATCACAGCTAGAGGCCTTATTAAACGTACCAAGTTTAAGTGAAATAATTTAATCTTGCACCCGATAACAAGCAAAGGCGTGAAGCGTAACTAAGTTGTTGGAACTTTATAAATTATAATAAACGAATTTGACACACAAAGGAACGACAATAAAATTAAAGCATGGATCACATATTTTAGATTAATCTTCCCATTTTGTACATCATATTTTTTTTTAAATATGTCGCATAGAAATTATTATTGTCTACTTATACTTTTTATCATGCTTTAGCCTTTTATATAAACTTTACAATAGCGGTAACTTTACAAGGTGAATCTGATCGTATCATTGACATATCTATCTCACGAAAGCGAGTGAGCCATGACTGTGTGTGTAGATGTGCACATTGTCTAACGCACACAGTCATGTCAGCAAATACTCCAACAAACAATACTTTTTGTCGTATCCCCTCAGTTCGAAAACACGGGGAGTGTTTTTTTTCACGATCCGATCACGAGCGCTAATGCTCCGTTACTACCGCGTAGTTCGCAGAGCAACACTACACAACCAGGCACTAGTACTATTTTGTCAATCACCGCAACCGTGGAAAAAGAGTACGAAGACCCGGTCTACACACTTCGCGCTATACTCGGTAAGTCGTCGTACGTCAAATCCACCCCCACAGTCTTGATGCCTGGTGGCCTGATCTACAACTGTGCGTTTTTCGTACAATTTTCTACTGCGGACTACAAGACCGTGGATCCAACTTTCGCCAGCAGTATTCCTGTACCGATACGACCTTGATATCTTCCTGGTGATGTATCAGGTGAACCGTCTGTTTGTCCCCTTCACCATAACAACAAAATTTATTATGACTTTTTATATTTAACGATATCGTATTTATGTATTTTATTACTGTGCTCAAGCTAATCACTGCAAAAACAAGGCGGGAGCGAAAAAAGCGAAACAAGCGAGCCGGCAAAGCGATAGAAAACTTTTTAGTTTTCAGTTCCATCGCATAGTTTCTGACCTTTTTTAAGAGCCAGACTAATTTATTGATAGAGTCCTAATAATTAATCTTATGTACCACTTTCTGAAAAGGAGGTTAGAATACATCAGCAGGTGCCAAAAAAGGCAATTCTACAGTTTAGCTTTCTCAATCAAAGCCTTATATTAATAAAAAGTTCAAATAAATCTATTACCTGACATTCGAAATCATAATTAAATCGTATTTATGCATAAACCATCCGTTAGATACGCCCACGTTAGATATACATTGTTATTTTAACGGTAACTATGTTCTATAATTGACCACACCCTGGTTACTAGACTTTTTGGCCAATTAGTGCGACACAAAAGGACTCAAATTAAGGTTGAAGAGTCTTAAGTTGATTGCAAATCGGAGGTCATATTTATTATTACTTTTACTTTTTTTACTTAGAGATCAATACGATAGTAAACGATCACCTTAGACTTTATCTGCTGGTATCAGGGTGCCAATCAATTAATCAATCAACCACACTTTTAAGAATATTCCACTGCTGGACATAAAGTCCCCCATCCACTAACGTTTATTCCTGTAGGAATGTCCAATCTATATGGACTACATTCAAGGTAAAGCGCGAAAGTACGACGGTGTTAAAATCGTTTTGTCCCTTCCGTCGCGCCTGCACGACGCGACAACCTCTTAGTTTCATAAATTGCAGGAAAGCATGGTAGAGATGACATTAGTTAGTGGTTTCAACGGTTTTATTTATCCCTACGATGATTTTCTGTCTGATAACAAGTCATACGGAATAAACGCTAATGGATGGGGGCTATTATCAAGTAGTTAATGGTCCAAATAATAACATATATAACAGTATTGCCCGATTTCAGAAACTTTTTAGTTGTTTAGAGTTAGTTCGTTTCGCCGACCCTTATAATCACTGTATAATGCAGGCAATTCAAGTTCTTGATTGTGCAACACGGAAATGACACAGTTTGTCGTTACCAATGTAAACCAGCTCACGTAGTCCTTAGGGTGAAGATGGAAGGTTGGAAAATAGCTCGTCAGAGCACTCGCCGTGGTAATAGAATTTTCGTACAAGGCAGGCAGGACGTGGCAGGCAATGGGCGTGATGATATTGTAAAGCGACCGTAAGCTTTGGTCACTGTTTAGCATCAGGTGGACAATAATATGCTCGAATGTTGCATAAAAATGTTACCCCTAACTTATTTAGATGCGTAATTTAAGTAACGAATTTCAAACAAAATACCCCACTTTGAAATTTTCAATGACTCTTTCATAACCTTTAGGAATAAATTACTGCATTTCCTGCAGCCTGTTGGTTCACACTCAGCGTAATCTTTGTTTCGGATTTATATCATTAAGTAAATTATGTATGTTATAAGACCTTGGAAGACCTGGGCACAATGCTCAACGATCTCTGTAGAGTCTCCCAACAAGTGGGTCTTAAAATGAACATGGATAAGACGAAAATCATGTCTAATATCCATGTCGCACCCACTCCTGTAAAGGTTGGAAGCTCTACACTGGAAGTTGTCGACGATTATGTTAACCTGGGACAAACAGTCCAACTGAGTAAGTCCAACTTCCAGAAAAAGGTCAATCGGCGAATCCAACTCGGCTGGGTAGCGTTCGGGAAGCTACGCGGCATATTCTCGGCCCATCTACCGCAGTGTCTTAAGACGAAAGTCTTTAACTCGTGTGTGTTGCTAGTGATGACTTATGGAACCGAAACGTGGCCGCTTACAATGGGCCTCATAAGAAGGCTCAAGGTCACCCAAAGGGCAATGGAGAGGGCTATGCTCAGAGTTTATTTGCGTGATCATATCAGAAATGATGAGATCCGCAGGAGAACCAAGGTTACCGACATAGGCCAAAGAATTGCGAACCTTAAGTGGCAGTGGGCAGGGTACATTGCGAGGAGGACTGACGGCCGTTTGGGCGGATAAGTCCTCGAGTGGCGACCACGTACCGGGAAACGCAGCGTTGGTAGGCCCCCCACAAGGTGGACTGACGATCTAGTAAGGGTCGCGGGAAGCCGCTGGATGCGGGCAGCGCAGGACCGACCGGTTTGGAGATCCTTGGGGGAGGCCTATGTCCAACAGTGGGCGTCTCTTGGCTGAAATGATGATGATGATGTATGTTAGGTATAACCGCTTAGCAAATAAGATAAATACTTAAATACCTTGGCCGCTGTCTATATATCTGTAATTGGCAAACATGTAAAGATTGTAACTTTTTAAACATATATTGTAAGGGTTCAACGTGTCTTGCTGTTGATGTACCTTATATAAATAACTAAAAAAAGCACGTATTCAATATTTTAATAAAGTTACAACAAAGGAATAGAGATTTAACTTGTAATTACTATTTAATTACGTATAAACATAAAATGATTAATTTTCCAAACCACGGAATTATCTAGCAAGTCATTATCAGATGAACAAAACAGGTAATTTAAATAAGTAATCTCGTTAAGTTAACGGTTTACTACGGTCCAGTAAGATAGGTGATTTAAAAGTAATTATAATAAGATTAAATACAAAGGAGATTGCTCAGATCCCATACATGTTTTGCCCTAGAACCAACAATCATGAAAAAATATTTTCTAGGTTCGAAAAAATAAGTAAATGACTGTATAAACATTGATTATTGACGGACACTTCTGAGAACTAAATTATTAGCATACTAATTACTGATATTGAGGTTATGTTTCCAAACAAATGTAAAATAATAAAAAAAAACTGGTAAGTAAACTAGGGAAATCATGCAAAAACTTTTTATAAAGTCCGTAGTTCAAAAAGATATCAAGTCCGTTGTCCGAAAGGCCAAGTAAAGTTAGAAATAAAAAATCGCATCGAACACCGTAAACAAACAAACAACAAACACACAGACTACAGGATACTAACAAACACAAGCACCTTATAATGTTGAAAATAATAATATTGTTATTGATTGATTAATAAAATGTAATTTCATTTTAATCAATCTCTACTAAAGAGATTGTATTTTTGTAAATTAAACAACTTCGATAAATCTTTGGCTGTATGTTAGAACACCAAAGCCATTAAAAAGGTGATCTTATGGTTTCTAAAACGGTAGAATGATAAAGTCCTTTTTAAAATGAATATAATATGCAGAAGTGTCCGTTAGAATCTAATGACCGTTAATTATAGCATAAATTATAACAAGAATTATCAAATATCCCAATATTTTATTGGTTCTTAGGCCAATTTGAGCAATCTCCTTTAAGTCTATGTAATGAACATTGAAAACAAAACTTTTTGATTGCTCTCCCAGTTATTGCTCTCTGATTGAAATTAATTGTAATTTTTCGTGAATCAAATAAAGTTTTTTAATGAAAAGATCTAGCATAATAATGATAGATTATGATTGCAAAAATAGCTGGTGTAGTGCTAGAGGGAATTATCACCTCGTTTGCTTCTTCACGTGTCAATATATTGTCGCAATCGCAATATCCTACTTAATATTATAAACGCGAAAGTTTGTTTGGATGTATGTGTGGGTGTTTATTTCTCTTTAATTTAATAAAATTATTCAATAATATATTTTATACATCAGAATAACATTAGGCTTCTTATCTTTATTTGCCTTGAAATTTATAATACTTATTACTGTTTACACAATTTTTTTGTCAGTAAACAAAAATAAACTACTACTATTATTTCGTGCGACATGCATGACGATCTCTATTTTAAACATTAAGGCTGCTTTAAAAAGTATTAGTGACTAACATAATGACGATAGGTGTTTATTGCCTTTTTTGTTTATTTTTACAACACGTTAATGCAGAAAAAAATATCTTTAATAAAACATCATAATTTTAGGTAAGTAAATCAAAACTCCACAATATATACCGTATTAGGAAGAATGACCTCTTTTGTACAAATAATAAGGATTGTCAAAATTTTGTCTTCCTTCCTGCAGGTTTGAAGCTGCAAAAAAAATATATTATGGAATCATAATTGTAACTAATATTATAAATGCAAAAGAGAGTTTGTTTATTACGCTTTGTATGCCTTTTTTGTCGGGGAGGTCAAATGCATTTACGGATCGTCCCTGCGGGGTGGTGCCAACCGCAGGGGAGTTGTGGGGCTCTCAATACCCACTAAACATCCTCCCTGGCCTGACCTTCAGTGCGCTATTACGGGACGGCTCGGGATATGCGCACATATTTTTTTATATTTTTATAATAATTTTTTTATAAAAATATAATATCTATATTTAAAGAAAAAGCTAAAAACAAAATATGAAGTCGTAAAGTCATTTTCACGCACAACTTTTTAATTCGGTCAATAAACTTTTTTATTTATCTAGTATCTGACCGATCATTTGATGTCATTAGCAACATCCGGTGATGTAACACGTATACATGATTGCTTTTAATTTATTTCGCGATACTAAAGCTCCATTTGGTGCAGTCCCGTTATGCGCTGTATTAAGTTTTTTACTGTCTAGACTGGTCCAGTGTTTCCCAACCTGTATTTCAATACAAGTCTTTTGGGAATAGTAGATAAGTACCTACTATTTTTTATCGTAAAATTTTATTTGTAATGTTTTGAAGATATTTTAATTAGTATTTTGTCATATTAGAAAGAAACGAACAAATTATGTCATGAGGCGGGGGGTATGATTTCACTATTAAGAGGAAGCTCAAATACGGCTGTATACACAGTCGTATTTGAGATTCCTCTTAAACAAAGCTTTCTAAAGAAATTTATTATATTATTTTTTGTTAATAGACCCTAATGATTGGACCTTCATTTAAAATATATTTAAAAATACTAAACAGTTATATAATAATAGGAATTAATTTAATTAAAGTAAATCTTCAGTTTCATAAGAAAGCTTAGGTACTGAATAGACTTATTTATTACCAGCGAAACCCCTAGTCTCAAAATACCAAATTCGTCACCCGCTAACAGCAATTTCATTTATAATAATCAATACTTGTAATTTTGGTATGTAAGCCCTATGTAACTACGTCACATTACGACATTAGCAGGCTTTAAGCTGCGGATCCACTTGAGATAAGCTTAGCTACGTTGCTTAGGAAGTGGTTTATTTAGGTACACCAACAGGATTGCTTTATTGGCATATCGTCATTCTGTAATACAGTCCAATATTCAAATGCTCAATTAAAGTTTATGCCATCTTACTCATACAAAGCTGACGACCGAAATGACGTGAGTTGAGATCACTTGAGTAACAATTCAATTAAGTAAGTATCAAGTATTCGACTGTAAGTGTTTATTTTTGAATGATAATTAAATTAACATTGTAAAGTCTTTGGAACGTTAAACGAAACTGTTATGACTGTTTTTAGATTAGGCACAGTGCGATTTGAAAACAGATTTTATAGTTACTACATCTTTAAAGGGTACCTCTTTACGAAAATAAATTTTAATTTATACAGGGCAATTTGTAACCTTCAAACCATTTGAAGATAAAACAATACAAACAACTTTTTGTACTGAAACAAAACTGGAATAGTGAAGAAAAAAATCTACCGTTTCATACATTTCAGACCGGTTTTTTTGTTAACTTGTATGGAACAGCTTAAATATTTTTTGCGATTTCAGAGTTGCTTGCATAGTAAAAGTGGTTTGTGTTGATGAGAACTTCAAATGGTTAAACAAACATATTAATGCAAATGAATCTACATTCGTTACCAATAATGTTTGAGATCATTTACGATCTCTTTTGTGGCAGGTGTATAGGTACCTCATGAGTAAACATTGTGCAATTTTTTTTACTTCTTTCGATAGAGATTAGTCACGGCTGGCCACATTTATAACGATTAAGTCGCGTTTTGTTTTCAGTACGTACTTCGCTATTCTGTTTAACAGTCGGTGTTAAGACACATTTACTTGTATACAGTTGACAATTCTTAGATTCCAGCATTATCGAAGTACCTAGGTAAGTAAAATGAAAGAAAAAATTCCATTGTGAGTAATTTACATTGTGGTATTCGTGACATTCGTTACAAATTGACTAGGCGATAAAAATATAATTAAGCATGTTGACTATCTTTTGAAGTTTAACACTGTTAGACAATTGTGACTTCATATTTGAACTAACAAAAAAAACCTTTTACATTCAACGTACCTAATGTTTGACAAATGTATACTTAATTGAGTTATTATTTTCGGCACACAATATTCACACTTGAAGCATTTCCTACCTACGAATAATTATTAGCATCAACATCACCGTCTCTAAATGGTTTTTACTATATTTTTTATCGAATATCAACCAGGTTTAATAACTACGTTGCTCTATAACTCATAATAACTAATTGACTTTCAGATCGTTAGAAGATAAACCTAATTTGAGATTTTAACAACAACAAATAATTATAACAAAAATCTTCGCTCGGGATTTTCCGTTGAACAAACAATGATCTCACATTAATAATTGCGACGTTACGTACTCAAGGCATGTTGGTATAAAATAATTTGTCTTGGTTTACCTACTGTTAAAAAGGTTTTTATTCTTATCCGTCTAATTATACTGCAACTAGCTGACCCGCTACACGTTGTTGTGGTTAATCTACAAAAAAAATAAAAAGTATATTAAGTAGGCGCATCACCACAAACGGAGTTACATTTGTCTTGAGAATTTACATGGCGTTCTTGTTACATAGCACGGTTGTTTGTGCCACTTATTAATATATTTTCGCTTTGTACTATACTACATTTTCTGCGCAATTTTCTTAATTTTTCCTTCCGTAAGAAACTTCCACAAAGTAAAAGAAAACTTTTATTAAAAAGGTTTAATTAAATAGGTAAAGTCGTTCTGAAGTGATGGCGTGACCAAGGGAAATAGGGATTCATTTATTTATAAACAGGTTGAATTTTTCAAGTGCGCTTTCAGGGACAATTCCTAAACTATAAGAAATATCGAAAAATGCTCAAAGGAGTCGCGAGCCCGATTTTGATGAAAATAAAAGCTGCATCATTGGATTGATTGATAAAATAATGATCATGGCCTTGATTATCGCTTCAGCCTAGGTGGATCAATGAAGCCCGGGGACACTTTGGTAAACTGGCGCACGTACAGTGCGCCGATCCCAAAGTGCCCCCATAAGGGCTTAGGAGGGTACCGATGGTTTTTAGCGGGTAGTACTGGCGCTGTTCCGCGCCGGTGATCCCCGCACACGTCGCACGCCTTGCCAGCGTGCGGTATGGCTAGTAAATTGGTTTTACCACCATCAAAAGAAAAAAAAAAGGTGGATCAATGATGAAATCACCCCATGTCCTCCAATAGGTATCGTTGAAGGCGACTAATGGATCAGCAAAGGGTTATTGATTACTTTATACTCCGTCCACCAATCCGCATTGGGCACGCGTGGTCCTACAAATAATATTCGTAAGAATACAAGAAAACGAATAGCGTTCAATCGTAAAACAGTCGTACTGTGTTCACTTTTAAACTTAGAAATGCTTTACAATTCGTCACAATTCTAAATCCCTTTCCTACGTGCAGCTGCTGTCATATATGTCCAAAAAATATTTCTAGTAGTAGCAATATCGTTTCTTGCTAGTTAAGCTATTGAAACCCACCGTAACATATCATCATCAATCAATACTGTTAGTTTTTATACAACGCAACAAATTAGCTATGTTAAATGTTTATATTGCTCTACCGAACGCTGTACTCATCTTTATGAATCATTATATTATTGCAAAAGTATTGTTTTAAGTAGCTATTAACTTTTTCATGTCTTTTTTGTCCTATTTCTTTACCATTGTTTCATATTGTATTATTTTAATATGGAACTTGTAATTTATTTTTCATCGCAACTGTTTATTGTAATTTTTCATCGCATAATCTTGACTTCATAATTAATTAATTTCGCTCGCCTCATCTTCTTTTGTTTCATATTTATCTTAAGCTAGTATTATAGAATGAGTCTCAAAAATCTACGCCGTACTGAGTATCGTACGTCTCTATCACTTTGTGCTTAATAGAAAGCGAAAAACGATCCTCAAGACATGATTGATTTCTGAGTGTCATTCTGTATTGTTTTATATTCACTTGGACCATCCATTGGCTAATTGGATGTACTTTTTAAAATTGCAGGTGAATCAAGCAACGCACGTTCCTATTCTTACGGGGATTCATCAGGAAATAGGTACGGTGGTACTTATGGAATGAACGGTGATGCCTACGACGGAGTGGGATATTTCCCAACATTTATGCAGAGTTTCTGGCCCGGCGACGATTACTTTAGCAACGATTATTTTAGCAATCTCGAAGTTCTACTAAGAGAGTAAGGTCTCTTATTATAAGTAGGAGCACTTGGCTTTCGGTGAAGGTACTTCGTTTCTACTAGACGCTGGACCTAGTTGGACGAAAGCATGCAATAAATGTATCAATCTTCATTTGTTATTCAAATAATCGAACGTTTTAAATTCGTAACACACTTATCAACTAGGAAAGGGATTGACACCGTATCGCCTTTTGCCTCGCCTTCCAGCAACCTCAACTATACGTAAGCACATAACCAAATCGCATCAGCAGCGCTGTGTAGACTTTCAATCAGTTTCAATGTCGACGTCCCCACCATTGCCGAGTTCATGAAGATGTCTAACGCTACTTCGACAAGGCTCCCCAACACTCCAATCCGCTCGTAGATATAGCTTCTGCATACGAACCGACTAGGAATGTCAGCCAACATAAACGTCGACCTAAAAACGTCCTACTCGAACAGGACGACCCCATTACTAGCTATAATGCGCAACTTCCTGTCCTACCTGCACCTAGTGACACAGCACACTCAAGTACTAGACACTCACCACACCGCACCCGCAGACGGGTGCGAAGAAACTTGTCACACACGTCGCGCTATACCCGGTACAGACAGGTACCGGGGCACTTCGCACCCACTATCCCTCCACGACACGGCGTGCTTGAGCCGAGGGCCGAGCCTCTATAGGCACCCTCTGGTGCACCGACCCTCGAACGCCTAATCGGTGCAGAGACTCCCCCTTCTGGAGTAATTCGACTTACAGGCTAGCTAGAGGACCCACCTAGGTCCTCGCCTTCACCAAAAAACCACGGTGACGCAGAGAAGATCATCAGAGACATCCTGCATCTATAAAAAAAATACGTAGGCTCGCATACATAGAGACGTAAGCACGTGGACCACGATCCGTCAGCGCGGGAACTGCAAGATCACCGCACTCACCGCACCGCCCGCTGTTCGTGAGCTTGTCCCAAAGCGGTCCCAATTCGCTACGTTCCTGAAAAGTGTGCGTTATAGCATGGAGTTTTATACAAAGAATACTAAAAGGCTCGAGTTTAGGCGATGCGATCTGTTTCCGAGTTGATAAATGTGCTACGACCTTCAAACATATATTAGTGTAGCTACGAATTTACTACCTATCCGTATTTGTCTGTATTAACATATTTTCATATTTACAGTGTTACTGTTGAAAGAACCGCCATAACCTCAGGCCTGAATGCACTGCCACCGTTGCCACCACTTCCAGGAATGTCATTTCGATCATTTCGCCCCTTTCGGCCATTTCGTCCATTAAGACCTTTCAGGCCAATTAGACCATTATCTCTACTTCGCAATGCCTTCCCACCACTTGAACCTTTAATACCATTAGAGCCATTGTGGCCATTGGAACCATTAGATCTTGACAGGTAACTTTATATAAATAAGGCAATTGTGTGAACAAGGGGTTTTTCTAACATTAGCATCTATCGTTAAAAGTGTTGGCTCGTGTGTTCTTGGCTCATGGTAATGCGTTACAAATTTGTACTTTCATCGACTACGTACGAACACAAGTTGAGATTTGTATAGCCCTTAGATATACGAATACCGTAAATGCTCGACACGTAACTCGGGCGTCTTGTAACAAATCTAACCAATTTCTTTGGACTCTCAAACTAACTTTTTCACTAACTCTTGGTAACTTTCTACAACCTCCCCTCTTTCACTAATCTTCTTGCTTTCAAAGCTCACTCTCTTGGACTATTTGTTATTTCGAGTGTGTTGACACCTATTGTGTGATTACAGGGCGTTCGAATCAAACTTAGAGAATCAGAGACGCGCTTTTACAGCGGCAAGGAAGGCTTTCGATTTAACGTCTAATCAAGCCGGTTATATTCCTGATTTCCCCGCCAGGTACAACAATCAAGGCTTTGGAGGTTTCGGTGCTTTCCCAGGATTTCCAATGTCAGGACCAGGTATCAACAGCGCCTTCGCTGGCGGAGCCATCGGACCAGGCTACACTCATCAGGTCGCTGCAATTAATCCAAAGAACCCCGTAAGTAACAAATTGATCAAGAATCAATACATTTATCAATTACATCAAACGTCTTAAAATATTGTGAATGCGAATAATTAATAAATTACTTCAATAATTTTACATAAAAGTGGCACTGATGTCATCATCCAAATCAAAAACTTAATAAAGCTTCTTTCGTAGTTACTAAGTTTTTTTAGGGTTCCGTACCTCGAAAGGAAAAACGGAACCTTTATAGAATCACTTTGTTGTCCGACCCTTTATCTCTGGAACGCGTGGAGTTGAAATTGAAACCTTAGTAATACTCTACTGTTCCTTACAACTGTGAAAAAATCAAACTTCTAAGTTAAAGTAAAAAAAGGTTACAGCCGCTTATGCCGTTTTTGCAGTTCCGTTAACCTTGAACTATAAAATTTGGCAATTAATATCGTCTAAACTACAAATAGGATGGAAAATTCTGAAAACTATACATTTGTTATTAAATCATGCCAAATATAGTCTTTATTTAAACCAAGTTTATAATATAACCTAAAATTTGTACGGAACCCTCGGTGGGCGACTCCGGCTCACATTAGTCTGTTTTTAGGGTTCCGTATCTCAAAAGGAAAAAACGGAACCCTTATAGGATCACTTTGTTGTCCGTCTGTCCGTCTGTCTGTCAAGTCCCTTTATCTCAGAAACGAGTGGAGGTATCGAGTTCAAATTAAAATAAAACCATATGCTCAAATCTACGGTCCCTTGAAACTGTGAAAAAATTATACTTCTTGACATAGTTGACGCAAAAAAAAGATACGGCCGTTTATGCCGCA
Source organism: Elophila nymphaeata (assembly GCA_955850985.1). Classification (NCBI taxonomy): domain Eukaryota; kingdom Metazoa; phylum Arthropoda; class Insecta; order Lepidoptera; family Crambidae; genus Elophila; species Elophila nymphaeata. The sequence goes on from OY039067.1 coordinate 23,335,510, forward strand.
TAAACTTGTATTTCGACACGCTCAAATTTGAGATTGAAGTAAAAAACAACTTTAATTATTTTACCTAACTAATTTAGGTATGAACCGTTAACCACAATTATAAAACGGAATAAGGTTTTGGAAACTGAATCTTGGGAAAAGCTCGGATAAAACTGCGAGACTCGATTCCTGAACTATTTATATTATGTTGTAACTACAAATTTCTACGGAACCCTCGGTGGGCGAGTTCGACTCGCACTTGTCCGGTGATTTTTTTAAAATAAGACTGATACAAACCAGAATCTTCCATTTGAAAAATCAAAGAACTTTACGGTCGTTTTAATTGATTTATTTCATTTCTTCATTAAAGATAAGGTGTTCCCAGATGAAATTATGTTTTCTAAAAAATCTTTGGCTAGCAGAGTAAATAAGCAGATTTGCACAAAACCAAAAAGATACTTTCTATTAGTTAACGTACCTACATATTATTTTCCAACAAAATATTTCTTTGTTTTCCAGAACGTGCATAACGTGAACGTGATGAATCGTTTCGCGGATACCGCCAAAGAGGGCGATAAGGACTTCTACAGCGTCTCATCTTCGTCGTTCGTGACCTCCTCCAACGTAGGCGGCAAGGAGAAGAGCCACAGAAAAGCCGAGACTGTGGTCAACAGGAACGGAGAAATCTCAAAGTACAAAGTGGAAGATTAAATCCTCGCCCAACTAAACTTTACCCGTCCATACGTTCAATATTGATTCGGATCTCATTTTGTAACAATATTTCAGTACAATTACAAAAACAAAGGTTTACTTCGTTTTATTCATTGTGAATCAAAGTAACTTTACTCGTGTTATTAAATTCATCTGTGTTTTATGTGTGTTTAATTTTACCTAGTTTAGTTTACTCACCTCCGTGGTCTAGTTGACAACTGTAATTAAGATACAGGAGTCCCAAGTTCGATCCCCAAGAGAGGAGTTTGTATTAATTTTGGTTAGTGGTAGGACTTTTTTCAAGTCCGCTGGTTAGCTATCACCATCTAATCAAACTCTATCGCCATATTAATAATGTTAAAAGCATTATTGTGTTCCGACAATTAATGATAAGATAGTCAGTCCCTCTGTGGTTGATGGTTCCAGGTGAAGCTTGATTACATCTTCGGTTTTATCGTCACTTACCATCAAGTGAGATGAAGGCCAAGAGCTTCCTCAAACTTTTTCAAGCTTAAAACCCCTACAAATCGGCCCTGATTTATACTTTACGTCCATTACGTCTTAATTGTTGGAAATATAGGTACTTACACAATATATTTAAAAACTTCTATTCTATTCTTAATTAATGGTATTCGCTACACTTAAAGATTTCGTATTTTGCCAATGTCAAGTGAGATTGTAGTTATAGTTACAAAAAATTGCAAGGTAGATTTTAGTTGAAAATAGAATCTCTCAACACGTGTTTTTACAACAGGAACTAGGGAGAAACTCCTATATTTATGGACATTTGTGTATATCACAAGACATCACCAAGAAAATAGCATGAAAACATGACAGACATAAATAAAAAGTAATTGCTTTACTATTAGAGATAATAATTAATGCGTCACGTATTGCAACCATATTTCAGGTTGGTTGCAATATTGCTACCTTTGTTGCCTTTGCTTATCTTCAAAAAATATAGTTCAGCGTTTTTTGTTTTAATTTAAAGGATGAATTTAAAAGATTTTAATTACAAAAGTTTACATATATGCATAAGATCACGTTGGTAATCCTATGAGGGGTTAAACAGAGCCTTGTGTAATATTTTGTTACACATAAAGCCACGTTTGGCGGTATGGGCCATGCAGCATCCAAATAGTGACATGTTGCCAGCATGTAGCCTACATAAAAGGGACAACAAACCCAAAAAGTAACAATCCTTTAATAAACAATCTAACGCAAAAGCCCAATCAGGATAGATTTTGACTGTAACATACACTCAAAATCGTCCGGGTATTAGAAAAGTATGGGTATTACAAAAGTTTATAATATATATAATATTATTATGTTTAACTTATCACAGACGTTACCCTCACGCTTACATACTCCGGTAACATCTCAAGGTAACTCATAGATAGTATCAGAGACACGTTTTTGCACCACAGGCATTATGGTCACGGGTCTGAACAAAAACAATAGCTCACAGCAATTAGTTTAATTTCGCCAATTTACCATCCAGTTTGATCTTCGGCGTCGTTGTCTCATGTACCCAAGGATTACTCCGTTGCTGTATGCAACCTTTGCCTTCTTGTCCTGCACTATATTCTCTGCATTTTTTACAGTAAAAGTCCCGCATAGCATCATCAGTTATCTTTCTATTGAGCTTATTATTAAAATCAGGCCTATAATTTCTTCTCTCATAACTTCTTCCATCTTGTTGCAACCAATTGATATTATTATAAAAATTAGATGGTTTCCATTGTGCTGGAGTGAGAGCCAAATTCGGGTACATATCATATTGGTCTCGCACATTACGACTGACAAATACAGAATCTGGGTAAATTTGAGTCTTATGTCTTGTATCTGGGGTTCGGATTTCAGTGGTTTCTACAGCTTTATAGCCTTTTACTATTGGCACTTCCCCGCTGTCTTCTTCATTAGTCCTTTTAGAGTGACCTATGTTATATGTCAACACTCCATCTTCATCTGAAAAAGTATAATATAAAGTTTTATCAAAGGATACCAGATATAGGCATATCGTTATCTCTTACAACTTACAACACAGTAGGTAGGTGGTTTGTATTGTAAATTGTAATACCTATAAGGAAGACATTAAGCACTCACCTTCACCTCTTGCATGTAAGCCTCTTCTATTATTATTTTTGAGCTTTGTCGATACTACAATAGTATGCTTAACCTCGACATCTTCATCTTCAAGTTTAGTAGAATTAGTCACAAGAAATACGCTATCATCATTTCCGAAATCCATTTTAGTTGATACACTGTGTCCTGTATTGAGAATAGCTGAAAATAGGTTATTGTTACAGTTTATCGATTAGGCCGCTAATGCTTGCTGACATTGACAATGAACTAACCTTGGGCTTTCTATGAGCTTTAATTTACTAATGAATCTTTTTGACTAGTCATTTTCATTTCCATAAATTTAATGTAGAACACCTTTGACTTGTACATTGAATGTGAACAAAACAAATTATAAATAGAAATATCATTTATTTCACTATTTACTGTAAAATTAAATGTCTATGTAAATCTTTACCAACAAAACGATACACTTTAATAAAAGTTATTTAATAGGACAGGTAAGCCAAAATAGTGCAAGCAAGCTAAGATTATTATTGCATATAGGTAAACTGTACTTTTAAAAACTTACGAAAATGCATTTTCGTAAGTTTTAAATTTATAGAACTCTTTTAAAATATTGAATATTTCAAATAATAATTAATAAATTAAAAGAACTAACTATTTTTTCCTAAGATGGGAAGGTATTTTATTTTTTAATAATAAAAATAATAATTATTGTCATGTTAAATTTAATAGGCAGTGGCTACCTGCACTAGGCTCGCAGACCTGTATTGCAGCAGTTGGGCTTAGTGAAAATTAACAGATTTTTTAAACATTATTAATACATTACAAAAAATAACGGATTCTTCCAGTCCTGGTTGGAATATTTTAGAAAAATACAAAATTTAGGGAATCCCTCCAACAATAAAAAATATCTAGTTAACGACGGTGCATAATTACTTAAAATAAATCTCACCGAATCCAATGAGCCACAAGAACAAAATTCCAGTCATATTGTCACCGAAAAGATACTTCACAATAAGTCGCTACGATGTCGCTGTTCGTTTTATATAAACAACAAAATTGCACTAAACGATGTCGCGGAGGAAGCGACACAATTACATGAAGACACGAGAAAATACAAACATTACCTGAGTGTGTCTCAAGTGCTGTCACGGTCATTGGGTGATGAGCTTAGAGTTACTTATTGGATGAGTACATGTCTCATTGATCGCTTCGTATTTTTTGCTCAGAACATTACAAAGCATAATTACAATGGCTCGTACTTAAAGCAGGTACCATACTGACTAACAAAAGATGACGGTAAACATAATGAACCTGATCTAGCAGAGCTTATGGTGACACCAAAGAGGAAAGATTCTGTGGATAACACCGATAATTTTATATGTAATTTTTCTGCATTGTCATCGGTCACCGTATAATAAAAACATCGTTAGCTTACACAACTCTTCAAAAACTAGCGAAAAAAAGCAGGTATTTTTTTTACAAATAAACTTACAATACCAGTTAGGTATCATGATACCTAACTGGTATTGTAAGTTTAATTAAAACTAAATTAAAACTGAAGAGTGCACTCTTCAGTTTTACAGTCCAATAGGTAGGATAAGATTTTCGAAAGCGAAATAATAAGCCGACCAACCAAAAATTCCAGAATGAGCGACTAAAAAATATTTTTAAATAAAAAAAAACGTAGAAATAAAAAAAAATATTTATAAAAATGGAAATGTTTTTTGAATTCGGTCCCAAATATAAATGACAACGTTTATTCCAAATATTGAGGTTGGCACCGACCTCAAAAAAATTGAGATTTTTTATAAACAATATTTATACTTATTTCTCCGTTTTAAGTTTTGAAGGCGGTTTTTTTTATATTAACATTATTCATTTTTTGCTTTTTAGTATTTTAAGTATAGAAATTTTCAGGAAACTATCTTGAGATCTTTTGGACACACAATCATCGATGTCAATATAGGAATTAATATGGATAACTCTAAAACTGCTCAAAGATGTCTATCAAATTTAAATGGGACCACATGACAAGCACCAGCTTCCAAAGGTTGAAAGAACCTTTAAAATCGGTACACCCAGTAAAAAATTATGAAGTAATAAACATAATAAAAATAAAAAACAAAAAAAAAACAGTCGAATTGATAACCTCCTCCTTTTTACTTTCTCGTATACGTAGTATAGAGGAAGTCTTGTAATCGTCAAAAAATTCGACCTGGACATTTTGACGGATTTACACGTTTTGGACCTCCCTGAGTCCAGAAAACCCGTTTTTGGAATTATGTCTGTGTGTGTGTCTGTGCGTTAGCATGATAACTCGAGTTTGCTTTAACTTATTGCAACCAAATTTAACATGCGTGTATGACATCAAAATATAAGGTTTCTTTCAACTTTTGAGTCGTCGATCACGAAAGTTAAGCAACCAAGTCCTCGGTCGGTACTCGGATGGGTGACCAAAATTTAACATGCATGTATGCCATCAAAACGTAACATAAGGTTTCTATAGACTTTTGAGTCGTTTCCGGTATACGAGAAAGTCAAGGGGAGACCACTCCCGATTTTTTTTCTGACTTCAAAAACAAAAAAGGAGGAGGTTCTCTATTCCACTGTGTTTTTTTTTTGTTTTTTTTTTTGTATGTATGTTCCACCATTACTCCGTCAATTATGACTCGATTTTGATAATTCTTTTTTAGTTTCGAAGGTCATACTTCAGAGGTGGTCCCGTATAAATTATACGGGACCACCTCTGAAGTATGACCTGTTTTTGTTCAAATGATAATTTCATTGGGGATTAAATAATGATATCTTGCACGAACCCAAAAATAAAGTAATTTTTTTTAACTAGCTATTAGGTACGTAATATGCAATAGTGAAATATTGGTTAGTAGGTCCAATAGTCAAGACAAAAACTACGACAAATTATTTTATGAACTTAAGTTAAATAACTAGGTTCTCTTCAAGTTTTAATGCTACATAGTTCATTAAAACTATACCATTCATGAATGTAGGCATTTGTTATGAGCTATAGGGCAACGAATTAGGAATGAATTCGTTGCTATAGGGCTGAGAAGTTTTATAATTTGTTAACCGACTTCAAAAAAAGAGCAAGTTCTCTATTTGACTGTTTTTTTTGTGTGACTAGATTTTAATGATTCTTTTTTTAGGTACGTCAAGATCAGAGATAGCCCGTATAAATTGTAAGTATCGATATAAATTCGACCCTTTTTGAACAAATCATTAATAACAAAAAGTTTTAGTTAACGTTTCCGATTAGTAGGCCTATCTATTTTCAATAAAGTATACTGAATTTCCACTAAAAAATAATAACATAAAATATTTTTAGCTAAAAAATACGAAAACCGACTTCAAGACGCACAAATTTAAACTAAAAAGTAAAAAATAAATAATATTTTTATAAAGTTGTTGAAAATAGCGTCATAGAAAACCAAGGAGAGTATTGATACACATTTATTATTCTTTATTTATAATTCATACTCCATACACATATCATACACATTTATTATTCTTTATTTATAATTTGGAGTCGGTGCCAGCCTAAGCAAAATAAACTTACCTAATAGATACGAACTTGATTAATCCATTAACTATACATAATATGAATGCATAACAAAGATGAGAAGTAATTCGCCGCTCCATGAAGTTCGAAAATTTGTTGCAAAGGCTACACTGTCCTCCTTGGCTAGCTGGCACCGGCTCCAAATATAGCGGAGTATGAATTATAAATAAAGAATAATAAATGTGTATCAATACTTTCCTTGGTTTTCTATGACGCTCTTTTCACTACATTTTATCCTGAACATTAAGTAATTCTATGACTATCGATTGGTAGAATAAGATAGCGTTCATTATTTTATTTTTTAGCTGGTTCGATTTACAGGTGAGGCTAGTGAAGAAAATCAATGAATGCAGTTTTGTGTCTTTTTAAAAATAAAATAATGTTTCCTCTTACTCAAATCCTTTGTTTTATTTAATAATATGAAAATTGATTTCCCTTCAAGCCCAAATTATTTTTTCTAGTCTGTTTATTACTACCTAAGATATCATGGATTGCCGTTGCCGCTTCTTATATAAACATCTTATATGTGTTCGCAGACCAAACATGCAGATCATTATTTATAATAAATAACACATAAATTGGTAATAAAGTTTAGTTCAAAAAAAACATACAGTCGAATAGAGAACCTCCTCCTTTTTATGTTTGAAGTCGGTTAAAAATGAACTTTCGTACCGTCGTCGTCGTCGTACGAAAGTTCATTTTTTCTTGTAACGCATATCTAATTGTGTGCTATTGAATTACTGAAGATTACTTGACAATCACAAGAATAGCCTAAATTCAACCCCATATTTCAATGACAACCATACAAATTCCATAGAAAATAGTTCATTCCGATAATTATTATCAAAATTTATAAAAACCTTTTTTGTTGCAACAATTGTATATAAATATTTATATGTATAATGTAAAATATTTAATTTATTGCATATCAGCGCCATCTAACAAATATTAAACGTACCATCAAACAAATTCTGTTTTAAAACTTTCAACAAATGGATAGCATTCCAGTAGTAAAAGTTTCAAAAAGTAACCGCTAGATGGCAATCAACAATAGACAAAGTAAAAAATTAAAAATATAACTGTTTTTTTACTTAATTTTCTTTAAAGTTAAACCATAAAAATAGTATTAAATTAATAAAAAAAATTGCTAGAACGAAAAACAAAAATACATAATGGATAGCATTCCAGTAATAAAATTTTATAAATGTACCCGCTAGATGGCGCTCAACAAGAGAGGAAGTACAAAATATTAGTACAAATATTACCTGAATTTCTTTACAACAGTCTGTTTTGTCCATGGTTTTGTCTGTATAGAGAAAATGAATAAAAAAAACTTACTAAAACGGTTACAAAGCAAAAATATAACGCCCAACGTGGGGCTCGAACCCACGACCCTGAGATTAAGAGTCTCATGCTCTACCGACTGAGCTAGCCGGGCTTGTGAATGAGCGATTAAAATAAATGTATATAAGACATAAAGAAGCACCTTAAGTTTGGATGTTTGTTTACGCAAAAACTGCGGATACGATACATAATATACATACATCAGAATAACAATAGGCTATATTTATTTTTAATCCTGCGTAGACGAAATCGCGGGCAGAAGCTAGTTATAAATAATTATTAAAAATATATTCGACAATTCGCAAGCCGGTGCACCGCACCCCCAAGCTCAGGGGGCCGTCGAAACCTTACCAGCAAACCTGTTAGGTAATTTTGAAACATGGGGGAGAGAATTCATTTTAGAGCCCCACTTTTGTTTGCACCGTCCTTTGGTGTACGGCTACGCGTCTGGTATAATGTATTATAGGTACTATCACGCCTTACAAATATGAAATGAAATGGGTACCAAGCAACAGATAAAAAGGTTGCCTCCATACTAAACAGGCAGTTGGACTCAGTCGTTCATGAGATCTCGGCGACATTAACTTCTGTGAGATACGGGTTTGTTTGCCCTCACATATTGCGCGGCTCAGGTCAAAGAGTCAAAGCTCTCCCTCAGGAGCAGCAAACCCATCCAGATATCTGACTGAAAACTTTGTATACTTTGCAACGAATACTATTTTCCCGTGGCAGAACTATTTTGAAAAATATAGCCAAAGAGAATTCGCAGTACGAGTGCCTTTCGTTAACTAAACAGTCTTGACTGTAAACAACTTTGCTATTAAATTTGTGTAGGAGGCGATTAAAAATTGCTTGTTGAAAGTGAATAAGTGACGGAGTTTCTCCCGAGTTCTTAAATCTATTAGTAGGTAACTAATTAAAAGATACTTTTAAAAAAGTTCTAATGACCTCGTCGGTATGCTGATTATCTTATTACATTTTTATTTATATTAACCTTTCTCCGCTCAGACGAGACAACAATAATTTAAAGAAATATATTTTATCTAAATAAAACTACCATTTTAGCATGTATGACATAAAGTGACGTTTATTGTTATCCTTCATAATAATAACTAGTGCACAGCACAACCAAAGATTTCGATGATGTCCCATAGCAACAGTTGTTTGTATTGACTTGACTGGCACTTTCACACCTTGAATTATTTATATCGGTTAAAAAAGCACGGTGTAGGTATAGATAGAGGATATTGTGTCTTCACATTTATGACAACCATAATTTTTTGAGGAAAGATATTACAGGAATGATTTCGATATGAAATGGAAAGTGGAGTAGCAAAAGAAATTGTGGAGTTTTGCCAGGAGGGCGAGACGCTTTCAAATTACCAAGACGTGCGCTAGTTCTTGCCTGTCGCCTGCACATTGGTACAGTCCGCTAGAGATTTGTTCGTAAAAATAATAGCTCTATGTATTTTTACTTTCTCGTTTACGTACCTAGTAAAGAGGAAATCTTGTAATCGTCAAAAAATTCGACCTCAAGATTTTGACGGATTTACACGTTTTGGACCTCACTGAGTCCGTTGAAAAATACCGTTTTTGGAATTATGTCTGTGGGTGTGTCTGTGCGTTAGCACAATAGGTACTCGAGTATACTTTAAATTAATGCAACCAAATTTAATTTATATCATCACGTCAATATATAAAGTTTCTATCAATCGAACATTTTCAAAAACTTTTCTCTAAATAATAATTATAGTTTTCGTTCATCATTTATTTTCTTTTTTCACTTTTTAGTCCGATTTAATATAAAAGCGTGTATATTTTTTACTCTGAACGCCACGGAATGGCGGCTACGTAACGACATCGCCTCTTTTTCATAGTAAAAAGAGGCCATACGGTTCTGAGCTGTACGGTGCTACGACTTTTAACAGGGATTAACTGGATTGGCTGACACGCACAATGGCCCAATCAAGGGGTTAGTGCCAAAACTACTGACGAGGTATAAAAACGATACCATGCATTACCATTTATTGATGTTGACTGTACCGGCAATAGCGATGCAAATGGCACGGGCCTCCAATCAGCAGAGTGCGGCCTGTCGCGAACTACACCTGAATCTCTATACGGGATTGTGAGCCCCTTATTGTAACCGGGACAGTATCTTACGCAATGTTCGGCTACTTAATTAATGGATTGCAGCTAGTTGCTTTGATTTCCTTTTCGATAATTTCCTTGGGTGTTTACTTTTGCTGAGATGATGTAGAATGTACCTAACTGCTGCCCCAGTGATGGAGTTGTTTATGATTGAAATTGATATCTACTAAATTAAATAGAAAACGAAAAACATGGAAAAGAAATGTTGTCATGGATAAGTGCTGAGACGGGACTTAAACTGGCGACCTTTCTATTTAATTTCGTATCAATTTCAATCTTAGCTAAACATGCCACATAAATATTAGAAGCAAAATCAATGGCTTTTGTTTGTTGGTTTATTTTGGTTTCGATGCCCATTTCAACCACAACTCTTGCTCTGGCAAAATATTTTTCAATGACGGTCCCGTTGCGGACCTCCTTGCAACCATAGTTTTTAAGATCCCTTTGGCTTTCATTATATGTTCAAAATTATTAGTGTTCTTGTCAGAGAGTTTTATTGCCAACGTCTCAGAGCTACGTGTGTGTTACTTATCGATAGTTTGTATTTTTTATAATTTTTCATTCAATATAATATTGTAACATTTAAACAGTCCACTTCTCATTTATTCACCTTTTCTTTCGCTTCAGGTCCCTTAACAAGAGTTTTATTGACCTATCTGTTAAAATGGCTTCGTCTCGACACCGTGTATAGGCTTGCGACCTGGCAATATTTGGGAGTAGCGATGCGCCAAACATATCACTAAAGTGAAAAGATAGATATATATCTTTTCAACTCAGTGATATATATCACTCTTGTATATCAGTATCTCGTTAAAGATACACTGCCTGCCTTGCACTAAAGATATTATGTCGCTTTAAACCAAAGTGTCTGAAAAGTGATACCTATTAATCATCAAACTATATCTTGCAGTCGTGTCCATAGATTTGAGAGACTGTGTGTCGGTGTGTCGCTTAGACAAAGTTGTGTTCGTCTCTCTCTCTCTCTCTGTGATCGGAATCGTTCATTCATTCGGTATCCGTCGTCCGTATCCGTAGATTGAGAATAGAGTATAGATGAGCTACTAAAGAATAATAATAATTAGAGTGAGAAAGCTTATATGTCTGATATATACGGGTGAGCAGGACAAAAATTTTTTTTTGTCTCTGTCTGCGTATCGGATTTTTATGTTTGCCACCATTGCTTTGGTGGCAGACAAATGCGTGGTGCTTTGACATTTCTCATCATTTTAAGTGATTTTATGTCAGTTTTAACAATCTAATCATTCTAATACGCAGTATTTTGTGTGATTTCGTTTGTAGTAATGGTGAATTATTGTATAATTGGCTGTAAAAGCCAATACTTAGTCTATTGTTGTAGCTATAGGTATAGTATGTAGATATATTGCTATCTCTCTTAGGTGTACGCTGATGACTTATCTATACTCTATTCTCAATCTACGTCCGTATCTATCAAACTGAACTACGACACATTGACATAAATGATATAAAGAACGTCACCTGAGCTAAAGATACATTAGCTCTTTCGTGAAGATATATATCTTTTATATCACTCATTCGTTAGCCATTCATTCGGTATCCGTCGTCCGTATCTATCAAACTGAACTATGACACATTGATATAAATGATATAAAGATATAATTGAACGACACCTGAGCTAAAGATACATTAGCTCTTTCGTGAAGATATATATCTTTTATATCACTCATTCGCGAGCTACACAACTCTATTTGGGAGCTACTAGAACCGTGCTGCTATGTGGTTTTATATGTGACTAGATGTTGCCCAAGGAACCACTAAGATCCTCGCCCCAAGGAACCACTAAGCTGAGAAGGCCACCTGCAACCACCAGCAATAGTAATTTCAAAAAAAAAAACATTATTTCTATTATAAGTAGGGTACAAACAGATCAGTTTGAGTTGCTCTTTTTTATAATTTATCTTGTAACATAGAATCACATATTCTATCGAGCCTCCAGCAATTTCTCATTACAAGTTCGCGTGGCTCGTTAAAAGTTATTCTAAAAATACTTACGGCCAAATACAAAGTGCGAAACAACGCTCAATAATTATCTCTATTCGCACGACTAACGAGATTGGGCAAAAAATGGCGGCGCGCACAAAGAGAACTTTTGGTACAACAGGGTTATTATTTATTTTTCGGGAATAGATTTGCACGCGACTTCGTCTGCATAGACAAAAGATAAATTTGCCTAGGTATTTTCCAAATGTTTGTCGTGTAACGGAAGGTACGGAAACGAGGTGCCCTTAGGGGAGTCCAAGGGCCTCCAAGCGGTCACGTTTCGATTCCGTAGGTCATCACTGGCAGCAGACTTTCGTTTTGCGAGACTGCGGTAGATGGGCTAAGAATATACCTCGTAGCTTAGCTTCCCGAACGCTGCCCAGCCGAGTTGAATTCGTCGATTGACCTCTTTCTAGAAGTTGTAATACTGTTTTTCACACAGAGTATTCCGATATCTGTGGTTTTCCATTTCTTGACCCGTAAATAACTAATTTTATTAAACTTTTTATCATTTCTTATAAATAATTGGTATAGGGAAAACAAAGTTAAATTCTTGAATCACAGACAGACACTATAACCAGCTCAAATTATATCATAATAACTTCTGGTAATCTTCCGTGTAAGCGCTATTGGTGGTCACGCCCCGAACAAAAAACAGTAACAATGCAAATTCAATACCAGAGATAAATAGCCCGGTTATCAAAGGAAGCCGCCTTGGTTCGGTTTAATCAAATATCAGAACACTTCTGCATATTTTATTTTTTTATTTCTAGTCCACCATCTCCAAGTCCCCGTCTCAGCCGTCTTGCGCATCAAAGTCGCGGGAAGCCGCTGATGCGAGTCGGGCAGAGCAGGACCAATTGAGTTGGAGATCTATAGGGGAGGCCTATGCCCAACAGTAGGCGTCTTTCGACTGATATAATGATGATAATACATACATACATACATAATATATAACAACCCCAAAAGGACTCGAGCAGAGCTTCAGGTAACATTCGGTTACAGACAAAGCCACAGCTGACAGTACATACAGTACCCCCAAAATAGTGACATGTTGCCAGCCTGTCGCTTTCACAAAACCCAAAAATCAACAATCCTTCAGCGAAAAAACTTACTAAAGCTAACAACCAAGGCAGATGTTACACTCAAAATCATCACAGCAGTCCGGGTATATGATAATCCTGTGCACTTGTGAAGCTCTCATTCACAAAAGCCGGCACTTGGGGAGACACATTACCGATCCAGACGATATCAAAACAATCCAATCTGGGAATATTTTATCATTTTTAGATAGTACCCAGCTAAAGGAGTACATGTAAGGCCTCGGTAGGACTTACTTGAAGGCTAGTCACCTTTATCTTTATGTCACAGTGACGCAAAAAGCCCCGAAGTTACTACAAAAACTCCTGCAATGGAATTTATGAAGTTTTACTAGAGTTTTAGTTTTAAAAACTTAGTGTTGACGCGACCTTGCTCATAGTGAACGTGAACAAGATGCTACTTTTGCTTAGTGACTATTTTAAAGATGAAATTTTACGTAAATACGATTAGCTCTAGTTTCAAGTTTATTTTAAACTAAACCTTTCACTTGACGCCTGCCTAGCTATCAACATCTTAAACAAGTCTGCTGTTATAATAATAGTGTTAAAAGCTTTTTTGACTGACTACTCTAGGTTGTCGCTGATGACATTCACCGGGTTTTGGTGAAGGCGAAGACCTTGGAGGGACCTCAAGCCTGCAGGTCGGACGTTCCTAGCGGATTACTGGGCGACCGAGCATCTGCCTCTCGGTAAGTGTCTCGCCGCCTAGCGTCCCTAGGGCGTCCGAGTCGGAAGGGAGCGACGTGCCCGAGAGTGCCTCTAAAGCAGGGTTCTTAAGCTTTTAGTCCTGGGAACTATTTGACAAAATTTCTGTTATGCTGTCGACCACCCCGTTGGTTTATTGATTTGGAGATAATATTCCGTAGATACTAAACTGAGAACAGACGGTGGCGCTGCCGTATGTAGTGTTCACTCTGTCACACGCATGGCAGGTGTTCTTCTCGCATTCACGTGCCTCGAGTCTACTCGAGTCGTAGTCAGGCGTGTTACGCGTTCGGGTTAGGTTTTGTGGACCTTATGACTTATATATTGGCATGGCTTGCGGACCACTTGAAATGCTTCCAAGGACCACCTGTTAAGAACCACTGCTCTAAAGGCTCGGACCTCAGCTCAGGCACATCGTGCCGTGAGGGAAGTCGGGTAAACCGCCCCGGTGTGAATCTGTATCGAGAACCTATAACGAGAAGTCGGTCTGCTTTCGGTCTTACTATCACTTACCATCAGGTAATATAAAGATCCAGAGGATCCAGTCAAGTTATAAAAAAATACTTAGCTTTCTGTAAGGCTCTAATTAGAGGGAGTCTGTATGTCATGTAGACTACATCGTAGTAGGCGTCGTAGAGACCAGCGACTGTGAGATATATAATGTCAACTTACGAGTCCTACCGGTGTTATTCTCATACAACAACTACCGTAATAATAAATAAAAGCGTAGAGCACTCGCATTTCACCGAGAGCCATAGGTTATGCCAAAGCGAATTGAATACGGAAAATTCAATTTTCACGACACGAAATGTCACGTTCGTCTCTCCACAGCCAGTTCGACGGGGACACGTCCTGTCTTCATTGGTCTTCATTACGTTGCTTTGACTAGGTAAAACATTGTTATTTATAAACCTAACTGTCCCCTGTTACTACCTACTTCCTGGTACAGATATTTAGGGTGATATTTACGTAGGTACGTAAAATGTTTACTAAGGTTTGTGAAGTTTCATTTTTTTTATGCTAGAAGCATGTATTTGTAATACCTCAGATCTTACATAAAACACCTATAGCAAATGAAATTTAATCGATTTTACAAATTAATTTAAAACTTGGTGTGTGAGTTTTTAATTACTTTTACTTCCCCGTTCTCTTTATAACTATCTTACACTAGCGTTAATTAGATATTTTGATGATGGTTGTATAAGCTTAATAAAGATAGTAAATTGTAAATTTACTATTTTATTGAAACACTGCTTCGTGCTTGGATCAGTTCATTGTCAGTAACAATGTTAATATGACAACTTTTGTTAAAAAAACACACTTCTCAGATCATGATACATTATTGGGTCAAATTTCCTTACAAACTGATCTCAAGAGAAATGTTATTTGTAATAAAATAAGCAAACGTATATATAATATGAAAAATAAGGAAAACTTTAAGGCACACTTGGGACAAATAAATTGGAATACAATCATACTACAGGGCAACAATGTTAATACTAACTATAATAACATTTTCTTTGAGAAATTTAATATTTTTCATAAACACCAACACGGGTTCCGAAAACATCGTTCCACAACCTCAGCCGTATTTGAATGCAATTTGGATATACTAAATGCACTAAATAAAAATCAATGTGTAATAGCAGTATTTATGGATATGTCCAAAGCATACGACCGGGTTGTACACAGAATATTATTAGATACATTACATTTACTAGGTATACGTGGTAATGTGCATAAGTGGCTTTCTTCTTACATAACTAACAGAAAACAATATGTTCAAATAGACTACTTAGATGAAAAAACCCATAAAATAAAGAAAGTAAACTCGCACACTGAAGGAAATTCAGGATCGATCCCGCAGGGTAGTGTTTTGGGATGCTTATTGTTCCTAGCCTATATTAATGAGCTCCCGTCAGTAGTGTCACAAAGAATTATATTATTTGCTGACGATGCAACCCTTTTGGTTACAGGTGATCCAAAAAACATTGACGGGTTACATAGTGAAATTACAAATTGTTTAAACAAAATAGTAACTTACTTAAATAGTTTAAATCTTACGTTAAACTTTGAAAAAACAAAACTAATGCAATTTCGGCCGTATCAAAGGATGAGCTTACCTATTCAGTTATCGTACCAAGGAAAAAGTATAGAAGTAGTGGACACGTTCTCGTTACTAGGCATTACATTAGACACAACTCTTTCATGGAAACAACACGTGGAAGTTGTTGGGAACAGACTGAGTAGCTTCTCGTATGCACTGCGCGAGCTCCGCAAATCCACAAACAAGGAGTGTGCCCTCGCTGCGTATCACAGCCACGCAGCGGCTTGGATTAGATATGGTATTATTTTTTGGGGCAACTCGACTGATGTAAGTGTAGTTTCAGTTTTGCAGAAAAGATGTCTGAGGATAATAACATTGACGGCACCCAGAGAATCGTGTAGGACACTTTTCACGGAGTACAAAATACTTACCGTAACTTGCGTCTACATTTATGAGGTATGTCGCTTTGTGCGCAAAAATATGAAATATTTTGAGCGTATTGGTGACAAATCAAGGCGCTTTCTTTCACGTCGCGATAATGATTTAGTTCTGCCTAGCCCAAATTTGGAAATTTATAAAAATGGTCCATATTATATGGCAATAAAAATTTATAACCACTTGCCAAACACATTTAAGGCCCTCCAGAACAGTCGATTTGAAAATGAGTTAAAGAAACTACTTATATTAAAATCTTATTATTGTGTGAAAGAGTATTTTAATGACAAATTTTAATTTTATAATAACCTATATTAAAAACTGACATTGAATTTCTAATTGTATGTGATTGTTATTATTGACTATTTGATATCTGACTTCTTAGAATTTGTTAATTTGTATGTAATTTATATTTCCAAGATTGACATTTTGAAATTATAATTGTAATTATTGAAAATATTGTTTAATGAGATATTTGTAAATTGGACTTTGTTTAATTGTGTTAGAGTTCATAAAAAATAATTTAAATAATTTTAACGTTTAACAAAAGTATTTGACATAGTTCATTTGTTTATTTTCTATTACTTAGGGGAACATTCACAATGCCTTGAAAAGGCAAATTTGTACAAATTAATATAAGACCTTACCTACTTTGTATTGTACCATATTGTGCAAATTTTAGAGAATAAATGAATATGAATATGAATATGAATATGAATTAATTAAGAAAAAGTAAAAGAAGCTGAAACGGCTTAGATCCCAAAAGGGGTTGAGGAGAGCTTTAGTTAACATTTGGTTACATATAAAGCCACATCTAGCAGTATGGCCCATGCAGTGCCATGACAGGTTGCCAGGCTGTCGCCCAAAAAGTATGTAATAAAGCCTTCAGTCAACGAACAAACAATAGCCTACAATCAGCTTGTCCTGCTTGTTGGTTTTTGTTAGTGTTGTTCGACCAAACCTTTTTTTTGTATCTATTTAATATTAACACCCTGGCCGTCTTTTGACATACATTTAAATTTTATAAATATTATATTTTTGTATGTCAGTTTGTACATCACTCATTCTCTTCTCTCATGTCATGTCTCTCATAATATATACCTTGTAGCATCTATTTCCTCTGTGTTTTTCTCTAAAATACCAATAGGTTATGGGCCCAGAGTGCGTAAATAATATAGCTACAATGGAGAGTTCTACAAGCCGTATGACTGAAATGACCGTAAGTCAAAATTCGTTCCAAAAATTAGACGGACAAACCAATTACAAAATATGGAGCTTTGTAATGAAAATGACGCTTATCGATGAGGATCTTTGGGTAGTCGTAGATAAACCGTCATCATGTGCGGCTAGACTCACCCATGAAGAGTTTGTGCGCCGCGACCAAAAAGCGAGGACAAAAATATGCCTTCAGATCTCCGAGGCCATCTACCCTATCGTCATGGAGTGTGACACTGCCGAAAGCACTTGGAATGTTCTAAGGAAGACCTATGCGCAAAGCAGTGTCCATACAATGCCTCCAGATCATCATCGCAGCAACACCGCGGTCGTCAGCAGCAACGTTCCAGCCACGTCCAGTTCCAGTAGTGCATGTTCCTACTGTGGAAAGAAGGGACACCGTGTGTCAAAGTGCAGGAAACGTTTTCATGATCATAAAAGGCAAAAGGGCATCGGTGACACGAAAGTAAATTATATATCTGACACTACATCATCTTTCACTTCATTTACAGGCCAACACTCCACTTCTTCATCCCAGGATTGGTTTATAGACTCAGGAGCCACAGGGCACATGAGCTGCTATAAGGACTGGTTTATTGATTTCAAACCTCTCCGACAACCAGTCACTGTTGCAAACAAAGAAGTTGTATATAGTGAAGGCAAAGGTACTGTTTCTGTAAATATTAATGATAGTGTAGTTAAGATTTCTAATGTTTTATATGTGCCTCAACTTTCGACGAATTTATTATCTGTTAGGGAATTAGTTAGTAAGGGTTTTGTAGTTATTTTTTCATCTAAAGGTGCAACGATTTTGTGGCAGAAAGACTGTAAGGTGTCTGGTACACTAGTGGGTACTGCTTCTAATTTTGGAGGCATGTACAAATTAAATAATTTACCCCCTACCAATCAGGCATACACAGCTCATAATAACGAGCCCATTTTTCTCTGGCACCGTCGTTTAGGTCATTTAAACTACAAATACCTCCAAATTCTAAAAAGTAAACAAATTGGCATTAATTTCACTGACAGACTAAATCAAAGTCAAAGTTGCGTTCCGTGTCTACAAGGTAAATTGTCTAAAAAGCCTTTCAAAAGTTCAGAAAGTAGGTCTAATCATAAATTAGAGCTGATTCACACTGACCTCTGTGGACCAATGAGTTCACAATCATGGGGCGGTTGTCTATACCTACTTACATTTACCGATGACTTCTCTCGTAAAACTTTTGGCTATTTATTAAAAACCAAGAGCGAAGTTTTTACGAAGTTTGTGGAATTTAAGCACCTCGTTGAAAATCAAACAGGCTTAAAAATAAAGGCACTCCGATCGGACAACGGTCGTGAATTTGTTAACAAAGAGATGACAACGTTTCTCAAGGAAAATGGCATCATACACCAATTATCTGTACCTTACAATCCTCAACAAAACGGTGTATCGGAAAGGGTCAACCGAACCGTTATTGAGAAGGCAAGGTGTATGTTACAGGATGCCAATCTTCCTAAGGCTTATTGGGCCGAAGCTGTTAATACAGCGATTTATTTAAAAAACCGCACGCCTACACAAGGCTTGAATTTTTAAATTCCAGATGAAGTTTGGACTGGGAAACCAGTCAACCTCTCTCATTTAAAAGTTTTTGGGTGTGAGGCCCATGCGCTAGTTCCCAAAGAGAAGAGGACTAAGCTAGAACCTAAAACACAGCCATGCATTTTTGTAGGCTACGACTGCAAGGGTTATAGATTAGTTGACCCGAACAACCCAAGGAAAATTATTATAGCTCGGGATGTAGTTTTTATTGAAAATAAGGTTGTCGAAAATTGTGAGTCATCAGAACCCACAATTCTTGTAGACCAACCAACGACTACAATCCAGATTTCCACACCCGATCTTCCTTCCGATTCCGTTGCTTCTCCTACAACAGTTATTGATGAGATACCGGAATCCCAGCCGTCTGACCCACCATCATCTGAACCCATCGAAATTGACCCGCCCTCTCCTGAAACCATTGAAATTGCCCCTGATTCTTCTCGCATTCCAGTTGAAGATGTCAACCAACCCCGCTACCCTCGCCGCGTGCATAAGCCGCCAGATCGGTATGACGCAGGCGCCTACCTTGTGTCTCCTGATACCGAGCCTGAAACCTACAAACAGGTAATGGATGACGCACACAAGGAGGACTGGCTCAATGCTATGCAGTCGGAATACGACTCTTTGATCAAGCATGGCACCTGGGTCTTGGTTGACAGGCCTAATGACAGGAAGCCTGTCAAATGTAAGTGGGTGTACAAAATTAAGAAAAATACCAATGGGGAGATCGTCAAATATAAAGCCAGACTTGTGGCTAAAGGATTCACACAAGTCTATGGCGTAGACTACGGAGAAACCTTTTCTCCTGTTGCGCGGTTGTCCTCCATTAGACTTCTTCTAGCATTCGCCGCTAAGTTGAATCTAAGTGTTGAGCATTTGGACGTCGAAACAGCGTTCCTTAACGGCGATCTAGAAGAAGAGATCTATATGGAGCAACCTGAAGGTTTCGTTACCGATAACAATAAAGTCTGCTTTCTCAAAAAGGCTCTGTACGGACTTAAGCAAGCACCTAGACAATGGAACTTAAAAGTCTGCGAAGCTATGGCAAAGTTATCACTGACTCGAGCAGAATCTGAACATTGTATCTATTACAGCCGTCAAAACGACAAACTCTTGGTAGTAGCCGTCTTTGTCGACGACTTTTTTATATTTAGTAATTGTCACGTAATGGCGAACTCTTTCAAAACAGGCCTAAAGCAAACATTTTCGGTCAAAGATTTAGGACCTGTGAAAGACTGTTTGGGTATGCGAGTCACCAAGACTGCAGATGGCAGCATTAGTCTCGACCAAACCAAGTATATAGAGACACTGGTTGATAAATTTAATTTAAGAGACGCCATTCCAGTGACAACACCTTTGGAGCCTGGACTTAAGTTGGTATTACCTGAGAAAGATGATGAGCAACCGGACTTACCTTATCAGCAGCTCATCGGTTCTCTAATGTACATCTCCATTGGCACAAGACCTGATATAGCACACGCTGTGTCGGTCTTGAGCCAATTCAATGCACATTACGGGGAGGTACACTGGAGAGCTGCTAAACGGGTGCTCAGGTACCTTAAGTCCACCAAGCACAAAAAGCTCGTATACTCCAAAGGTAGTGACAAAATAATAGGCTACGCTGACGCCGACTATGGGTCTAATCTGATAGACCGCAAATCATACACAGGGTATGTTTTTACTTTAAGTGGCTCCGCCATATCCTGGGAGTCGCGCAAACAACGCACTGTCGCTCTCTCGACCACCGAAGCTGAATATATGGCCCTTGGTGAAGCCACTAAGGAAGCCATATATTTGAAGTTTCTGGTGCGAGATGTCTTTGATTGTGACTATCCAATCTTATTGTACAGCGACAATCAAAGTGCATTACAACTCACAAAAAACAACACTCATCATTCACGCACAAAACACATCGACATCAGACATCATTTCATTCGAAGTTCCATCGCCAGTCATGACATCTCTATTAAATATATTCCCACTGGTAGCATGGTCGCCGATGTCCTTACTAAAGCCTTGCCAAACATAAAGCACACTAAATGTGTAAATAGTTTAGGTTTAGCATAATTATATAAGTAGGGATATTAGGCTAGTTATGTTTTTCGAGTGTTAGATTTAAGATGTGTGTATAGTGTGTTTGTTTTTACTTTTATATGAGTTTGTTTTTGTTATGTTGTCTTGTATATAGTATGTACATATATACAGGGTGTTTATATTACGGGGAGGTGTTCGACCAAACCTTTTTTTTGTATCTATTTAATATTAACACCCTGGCCGTCTTTTGACATACATTTAAATTTTATAAATATTATATTTTTGTATGTCAGTTTGTACATCACTCATTCTCTTCTCTCATGTCATGTCTCTCATAATATATACCTTGTAGCATCTATTTCCTCTGTGTTTTTCTCTAAAATACCAATAAGTGTAACTTTTTTTATGTTAAGGGCGTGCATTCCATTTACGTCACGTTTTGTGGATTTTTCAGTCACATTTTGAAGCAATGTGAACAGACTTTGCAAATAAATTATATATTAAAGGAAGATTAATTCTTGATTAAAACCACTATAGAGAGATATTTTAATTTACACTAATAGTTTTCTTAAGCAAGGCGAATCTTATAGCGCACTTTTACTAAAATGCAGTTAGTGTCAATCAGTGGCAAACAATACTTTGCGAAAAATATTTTTCCAATAGAAAATAATATAATCTTCTAAACCACTATTCTATAGTACCCAAAGGAGCCCAAATAAGTAAACACTTGAAATAACATAAAAAGGAATACAAAAAATATTTATAAATTGGTAAATTTTAATGTCGATTTCTACATTGTATTTGAAATTAAACTCATTTAATGTACTTATTATATTAAAATATATATAATGCTAGACATAATAATGATATTATTACATTGCTTAATGCACTCGTATAATTTTAATAGTTTAATGAAAAATGGTCTAAATCCGAGCTCGCGGGCATTTTTCGATCTTACACCCCGGGTCTTCCTAGCTAGTGGATTTATCGCTCTGCGAGCAATGTCTGTTTGTATGGGGTCACATAGACATGCGTATGCGTATCTAACAACAATACAGCGAAAAAAATATTATTTATACTTCTATGAATGCAATGCACTATCTTAAGTGGCTGGCAGACAAGCATACTGCCTGCCTGGTAGTAAGCATCTACCGTGGTTATACAGTCTTTGACTGGTCTATAGACTCTTGCACCACTGACGTCACTATTATTTCTGTGGGCGTGACATTCACGCGCTGCCAGCCCTAGTCCCCTTCCCTACCACATGGAGCTCTGATGACCTTAGGTACTCACTAACAGAAACAAAACACTACAAAAATGTAGCGTTATTTCACTGGAGTCTTCTGTAAGGTACTGGAAAAGTTCCAGCAGCTAGTCCCCTGTGCCCTTCCTCTACTTAATTCCTTAACTCCTTTACTCCTAAAAGTTCGCAGCACCGGTTTTACACAATTTTATTACAATGTGTTCTAAGTACTACGATGGCAATAAGAACCAGTTAGGCCCGAGTATCCCGCGAGTCAGTCACCCGGGGCGGGTCAAATGTCACCGCCTCACCTCTGCCAGCCACCTGTCCATCCGTCTGTCTGTCATGCTCTAACTGGGCTCCGTTATATGGAAAACTGAGTGTAATGCGGTAATTCACTTACAACCTCACGTGTTCGTATAATTTCAATGTATCCATGTATATGTGAATAACGGAATGGAGCGCGCTAAAAGCTTATTACCTAATTCAAGGAAATATTTATTTGGTGATATTTGAATAACTGGTTATTTAAAGGAGTAATGTAGTGTTCCAGTTAATGTAATGCGGGTACCGTTTTAATTTAATCGTTAAATTCATAATAGTTATCCATACATTTTGCTTACTACTAACTATATAAATACTAACTGCTTACTACTAATACACTGCATAATAGGTAAGAAAAATGCACTTATTTCGGTTAATAAATAGATACATGAAGTCCCGAAGTTACTCACACTGCCTACCCAAAGACTATATAACCCACAGAGGTAGGGTGAATTTTTCAAGTGGAATAACGAAAACGCTCAAAGGAGTTGCGAGCCCGATTTTGATGAAAACAAAAACTGCAACATTGGATTTTTGAAAAAAATAATGTTTATTGCTTCGACCAAGGTGGCACAAGAAATATTTTATTAAAATTTAACATTTCCTACTAGTTTCCCGTATTTCATTACTTCACAGAAATCGATCCTTACTATCGAATAGTGTAATAATAGAAGCTGATTTTTTTTCAAAATCATTGGGTTCGATTCGTGGCTAAGATTATTGATTTTTCAACAATCCAATGATGCAGTATTTGTTTTCATCAAAATCGGGCTCGCGACTCCTTTGAGCATTTTTCGTTATTCCTTATAGTTTAGCATTTGGCCCTAAAGGCCCACTTGAAAATTTCACCCTGTATAATCTTTGGGCAGGCAGATATACTTTTTTCCACTTGCTGCAATCCTTACCTAATTACATAGGTACCTCTTTTTCGCTTCATGTTAGCTTATTAAGATGTTACTCTCATCAAAATACAAGTAGATACTTTCGGCCCGGTCTTTCGGATAGTGAGTAAAAGAATGCCACCGTTTAGTTCAAGAATAAAACTAAGGGAAGTAAATGTTAGAACTGTGATTAACTTTAAGAAGGAACTAGTTTTTAACCGCCTGGAAGAAAATAAAATTAACCAAGATTACTATAGTTGGGTCCCCCAAAAAGTACAAACAGTCAACACTCAACCGTCAAAACAGATTTTATAATTACGAAGTCATCAACTCAACGATATTTCAATAACTCTTTACCATAATCGTAAGCGGTTTATCTCTCAAGCAACACAAAAAAAAACAACATAAAACGAAATCACTCATAGTCTGAGCCGACGTCCGAGTCGGCGGCACTCGATTCGATAATCACGATCGTGTTTAGATAAAAAACAATAATAATAACAGAATAAACAAGGCCCGTAATCACCTCACGTCAGCCGAGGAAAGGGGTAACCAACATTTACATGCGTGCTAAGGATAACGTAAGAAAGAAAGAAAGAAAGAAATCTTTATTCGGCTTATAAATATAGGTACATAAAAAATTATACATATAGGTAGTTACCTAGCGCCGAAAAGGACTACCACTCAGCTTTATGTCACAGGCTAAGCTGTGACGCTGGTTTTCAGTGGTAGCCGGTGATAAAGGTAAACAGGGTCAGATACACTCCACTAACAATCACAGATTAGAAAGAATATGTCTTAACCAGCAAAAGAGTCACAGGTATAGTACACTGTAGTCTGAGGACGTTTGGAAAACAGCATTAATTTACACAGCATTAATTTACCACTGAGCTATGTGATTCCGGCAAAGTAGAATAGCATCATCCGATGGATGTCGTAGAGACTAATGTATCAGCAAAGGGGTATTGATCACCAATTCGCATTGGGCAAGCATGGTGGACTACTGCCTAAACCTCCTTCTATGACAAGAAGAGGCTTTGTATTGCAGTAGTGGGTCGAATTTTAAAGACTGTTATGATGATGATAAATTTACCACTTCCGTGGACTAGTGGTTCGTCCATCGGTATTAGACTATGCAGTTAGGTATATGCACTCAGTTGTAACGAAACAAAGTATAGTATAGTGATAGTGAGTAAAATGAAGTAGTGAGTGAGGTAAGGAGCGTGCGTGCGTGATTTAGTTAAGAACAAAACACACTCCGAAATAATTTAAGAAGTATTATAATAATATAACTCATCAAGTCATGGTTGTTTCTATATTTATTTAAGTTTATTTATCCATAACGCAAGTTTCTACCAAATAAAAGTACTCCTTTGTATGATCTGAGATTAGAACTGGAAAATGTGTATTGAGCATGAAAATTAAAAAAAAATCTGGCTGAGACGCCAGGAAAACACAATAAATATTCCATTTGTTTCTTTTAATCCAGCATTTATTTCACAATATAACTAATATCATTATCATCATCATCATCAACAACAGCTCATATAATGTCCCCACCGAGGGGCTCGAGCCTACCCCACATTAGGGGCGATTAGGCCTTAGTCAACCACGCTGGCCAAGTGCGGGTTGGTCGACTTCACACACAACCTAAGAATTTCTTCATAGGTGTGGTGTGTTTTCCTTCACCGTAAAAGCGTCGATTAAACGTACATATGAATTCAAAATTTGAAAACACATTGGTACGTGGCGGGGATCGAACCAGTGCCTCCCGGGTGAGAGACGACGCTCTTACGCACTACGCCACCGACGCTTCATAACAACTAATTTAACACAATATAAAATTATGTATTTCACACACAATAATGCATAAAAAATTAATGTCAAATAATCACTAAAATAATTATCTATTCGTGTTACAAAACTTTAAGACGTTTTATCTATACCTAATATAAAAATGAATCGCTGAATGTGTTGCTAAGCGCAAATCTCGAAAGCAGCTGAACCGATTTCGCTAATTCTTTTTTATAATATTCCTTGAAGTACGAGGATGGTTCTTATGGAGAGATATTTTTTTTTACATAAATTGTTGACTTATTAACTTTCTTTTTTCTGCTATTCGGGACACTGGGTCTAGAATAGCAGAATAAGTATTAAAAAAAGTTAGAGAATCGACTGTTAGGTGGTACGAAGTTTGCCGGGTCAGCTAGTAAGCTACATAAATCTATTCACACAGGCAAGAAAATACGATACCTACTATAATTTGATGAAGTCTCAAATAGAAATTGGTAATTTTAATGTAAATTGAATAATTATAAATGATAAACTGACCATATTTCAAAGGCTCGAATATTTACATTTAGTGAAATATGTTCAACAAAATTAGAAATAAAATATGACACGACGATTTGTCTCTTTAATTGATAAACGAACATAGATTTCCGATATATTTCCGGACCCATAAAACACGATACAAAGTTTCTAATATATAATTTTGATAGTTATACAAAAGTGAAATCATAATAAAATTTATTTTACATCTCAAAGGTATTTGTCGTTCAGTAAATCACGGCTATAATTAATCAATTTCCATATTTTTATTTGTGTACCTTTAAAATTTGCATTCAGGTCTCTTATATTACAAATTTATGTTAATATATTTTAGACAATTATAGAATTAACAAAACTGCTTCTAAAAATCATAAATCGTGGTCACTTGAATAGGTGTTCCACTCAAGATTCGTTTCGACATCGGACATGACGGCTGAGTGAAGTCCGAATAATTTAAATTATTATTTATTAACTGTTGATATGCGCCGACCAGAAAAACGATTGCTAATCACATTCTCGGATCATTGTTTGAATAAATATTAACTGTTTCATGCACAAGAAAGCAATAATTAAAATGATTATTGATTTCCGTTACAATAAACATTCGTTTAATTATTATACTTAGTTCTAAGCTTTTCTATAAACAAATAAATTATTACTTACATAAACTTAACATGTCTTTCTTTTGGATATACTGGATGGAACATTCTTAAAGACAATGCTATAAGAACCATTTAATAATTAACAAAAAATGATTAGGTAGGGGAGCGGGGGGCTAGTTGTAACAGAGGCAAGTAGTTACTAGAATTCCTTACCTAGATACTTAATAGAAGAATATTTATTTTATTTTCAACCAAACCTACTATTTAATAGTCATTTTATCACATTAGCGCTATCAGTATCCCGCTGGATGGTGTCTATTCAGATTAATTTCACCGCCCTTCTGGCAACCCAGGTTTGTCGCGTGGCTTTCCGCCACTGCGTGAACAGTAGTCCCCTCACACACATGCGTTCGGCCCGCTATGGCGGAACGGCCGTTCGCGGTTTCACGCATAGGCCCTAGTCCATATGTCTCCTCCTCTCCTGAGGGGGCGGCTACATCCGAGAGTCTCATAATCACTTTGGCAATAGGCAATAGGTGGTGTTTAGTCGGTAGGAGACGTTCCAATATGACCATGTTGTGGACTTTTTTTTGTAATTGATTATTGTTGATTTCGAATTGTTTAGCAGTTGTTGATTAATTCAAATACATTTAGCTTTGTTTACTTACTTTGATTATGTTAACTATAATTTCACACCAAATAAGGTATATAGTTTTTTATATCAGTTATTTCAAAAAACCTCGCAGTGAGGTATTTTGTTTTATCTTCATCATCGTCTATTGATTTACTTTCATGATTGTTAGTATTAACTCCAATTTTAACAAGAATTTAGGATACTTCATTTACTAATAAAGCTTCACCTGGAGGTCAAGCTCATTTTTAGCCCACTCATGGGCCTTCTGGTCGTCAATAGCAAAATGATTTCTCTGCATCTAAAATAAATCCTTGCCCGAAAGCTCCACCAAGAAAATTTACTAACCGCCCTCAACGTAAAAGAAAATGCTGTGTCCTTACACGTCAGAGAAAACGAGTGACAAACGGTAAATTAAGAAAAGTCAAATAAGAAACTGAAAACACAAGGGACTAAGAAAGACAAGGGAAAGAGCAAAATCAAGTACTTAAAAAAAAGCAAACTTTTAAAATCTGTTTCAGAATTTGAACCCGAAAAGTTTGTTTAGCTTGTGCTTATGAAAATCAGAGCGAGGAGTGGCCCACATCTTGGACAATACAATAATAACAATAACATTAATATATTTCCTCGCTCACACCACTTATCTAGCAAATTAAGTATCATTAAGAACTTATGTTATGGATACTAGATAACGGAAAAATATACATAATAATCTAGATATTTCATAAATAAACATAAATAAATATATAAACAAACATGACTCGTGAACAAATATTCGTGTTCATCACACTAATATTTGCCACTAACAGGACTCGAACTCGGACCGCTCGATGTGTAGGCAGCGTTACTGACCACTCCACCAAGACGACGTCAAAAAGTAAACAAATGAATAATGTCCAAGATGTAGGCACATGTAAAATGTACAACAGAAGATTTTCTATTAGTACAAGAACTTCAAAGTCTAAGATTGTCTGTTTTACCGTGTCTAAAGTTTCTACTGCTAAATATGCAAAAAAGAAAAATAGTATGCTAGTTTTTAATTCCTACTGTTACAAGTTGCCCCAAGCCTATTGCATTAACCCCAACAGGGTAAGTTGTGACACTCGCCACTACTTTTCTAAGCCTTTTTTACAAGAATTCGTCACGGTATTGATCAATTTTTTATTTGAAATCGATAGTTAAATTCGAACAGTACAATTGTTACAGCTAGAACCCTGCTCCCCTATATCGTCAGTTTGTATGCGCTTGAGGAAGGCGGAAGAGGTATACCGCACGGATGTCTGCGTAGTTCCTCTCGCGGTTAGAGTCAAAATGCGCATAGAGTACACCAGTGGTTATTCGTGGGTATGCATGTTTAACCCTACTTGATAGTACTGCATAACCCTATCAGTGGACCCCTATCACACGACAAGTCACGGCAATAATACCTTTTAATTTCTCACACTCGGAATGTAGCGATTGTTTGATTTTATTATTGGGTAGAACACGCTAATTCCCAACACTGGCCGGGGAAAACTCATAGTAATGGATTCCTTCCTTCCTCCTTTGATTAGTGAGTATTCTCTCAAATTCGGTGGGATGGTTAGCGGCGGTGACGCGGTGTGTTCCAAATTTAAAAAGATTCTTTATACATTAGCGTTGTTGTCACCATTCACAAAATAACAAGATGTGAAAGTGTTAAATTGGTAAAAGGTTCTATACCAGAAAGTCTCCATCGCTTCAAATTATCTCTAGAATTTGATTTTTAATCGTATCAAAATCATTTAATATTCAGTCAGTTGACTGTAAGAATTTATGACTTCACAAATTCGAAATACCATACAAAATCTTTGGAAGAATAATTGTTTTGACAGCTAATAAAAAGTATCTCCACTGGCTTGACAGGCAACACCCCTGGTCAGCCTTAGACCAGGATTCTTTGTCTAAGTGACCAGCAGCCGTGACGCGATATGTTCCAAATTTAAAAAGATTTTTTAAACATAGGTACCGACTTTCTCTAATCTGTAAAGACTAATTTTTCACGAGTATAAATAATTTAGAAAAAACTACCATTTAGTTTCCTTGTAAGTATTTAAAATGAAAAGTAGAGTGCTTAACTCGGCTAGAAGGAATCAATTCTTACTCGGTCTAACTACCTTGTATAAGAATTGATTCCATTCCATCCCTGTCTAGCAATCTAGGTACTATTTAATGTAGGTAGGTATTATGTTATTAGGAAATGTAAGTATAAACACATTTTTCTTGTTACTTAATCCAAAAATTAATCCATTGTGGCGTCGTCACATTAACTTAGTGCAATTTAGAAGTCAGTCCAACATTGACTACTCTGCTCTATCTCTCCTTTTGACGCTGTTCATGATCACAGCTGGTAACGCAGCGTCGAGTAAAAAGAGGTATTTACCAACTGCTGTCACGTAAATAAATAATTTGTTATTGAGCAAACATAATAAACTAACAAATAGTCATACTTCATAAACCATAACTACATAGACCACAATCAATTTTGAACTCTATGCTAGCTCGAATAAGCGCGACTAAAGATACATTTTGTATTTCGCGAAACCAGCACTCACATTATCACGGGATTTCTATCTCCCTCATAGTTACATATATTTGTATTTATGAATAATTAACCTGCCTTTAAGCGGAGATGCCTCATTTATTTACATCTTGCACTAAGAAGGGGAGAAAACGCCACCTGCGCCAAATGCACTCCAACGTAGCAAGGTTGAAAGAATTTCTCGCAAACCTTTACACTATTTGTTCCAAAGGCATAAAGTTGATATTCGTATAACTATCTCGAGGGAGAAACGCAAATATTATTTTGTTTAGCGGTTGTAACTTTGAAGTAGTCCATATTTTAAGGCTTATGCAACTTTGACTGCTAAGACGAATACAAGCTTGGATCCATTTGACTAATTATTAACAGACACGAAGCAGGGTGAGCCGCAGTCATTTGTCACCTTCTATAAAACCGATGTTGGTGACAAATTAATGGTAATTGGATTATTTAATCCGTGCTAATTAATTACCTAATACCAGATAAGGTTTGCAAGTTCTATTAACAAAAAGTACAACACAACTCAGTTTCTACAACATAAAAATACTGTCTGAATTAACGAAAATTAACAATAATAAAAAATAATATGGAATAACGAAATAAAGTGATAACGAATAAATAAAGTAACCATCTTCAAGAAAAGTTCAAAATGAACCATTCAATGCTTTTCGCATCATTAGGTCCGTTTATAATTCTTGTTGTTTTTTTTTGTTTATCATCTCCGAATATCCGACTTTAAATCCATATCATACTCGCATACTAAATACATGTTCAAAACAATATATTACCTGATATTTCCTAATAATTATATAGGTAGGTATCGACTAAAATTTGCAAATATTTCGGTCAAAATCAAAAAGATCTTTATTTTTCTTTTTTAAATTATTGAAAACCCTACCACTGTTTCAGGATGAAAATAATTTATATTAGACTCATATTTTTAGAAGATTAAAAATGGTAAGAGTTTTCGTTCTCTTCTCAAAAAACCGCATCCAGCTAAAACGACCACATTACATCGATGATCGTAGCAGTAACCGTAAATTTTAATAATAATTTAGGGAAGGGCGAGAAAAATACGACTTAATGAGGAATTATGGAGGGCCGAGAGCCGCGCCGAAATGAAATAAGTTAGAAAATTTTCTATGAAACTTCCTGAGGCGATAACAGTGAAAACTAATTTCCTGTTCCAATTACTGGCCTTCCTACTGAAGTTTCTATTTTTACAAATAAACGATAAATAAAGTGAATTACGTGAAAGTTAGAGGTAGTAGATTTCGTGATCAATCTAAATTTCGTGAAGTTTACTAACGGTGCCACCGACAAATTGTGGCTACCATTCCAATCATCATAACAGCCTTTATAATTCGACCCACTGCTGGAACATAAGGCATCTCCTTGTCACCTAAGGAGCTAGGTTTAGGCAGTAGTCCATCACGCTTGCCCAATGCGGATTGGTGGACGCAGTACAAGGTGATCAATACCCCTTTGCTGATCCATTAGTCGCCTTCTACGACACCCATTGGAGGATAAAGGATGATGCTATTCTACTCTGGCGGCATCACACGGCTGACCATTCCAATGTGAATGAAAAAATTTAACAACTCATTTATATGTAGCACAATCAAGAAATGCCATTCATTGCCAACATACGTATCACCTCTTTCTTAAAGTCGTAGCACACTACCGGTAAAGGAACGCTTTTTTTTACTACGAACGCCTTTTTTACTATGAACGCTACGGAACAGCGGCTACGAAACGGCTACTTTTTGGTAGTGTGGCTTCCGGTTTTACCTATAAATTTCTTGGTCGTAGCACTCTTATCAGTTCGAAACCGTATCACCTCTTTTTACTATGAAAAAAGGCGCTGTTTTTCAGCCTGGAAGCCACAATATCAATAAAAAGGTGAAGACAACTTTTTTGACCCCCCAGTAACGGTTTAATGTTTCCGATTTCTGTCTCTTTTTAACTCTCCCCACGAGTAATATGATGACGTACGTAACTATGACGTATAAGACAGTCACGTGACACGTGCTCTAGTGGTTAGAAAGAGACAAATGGATAATAAGAAGTTTAAAGGTCAAATTTTTTGCCTTCACTTTTGTTCGAGTTGTAATTCCAGTCTTCCCTATGAATTTATTGGCTACGACCGATACAATCCTGGGTCATTCAGAAAAAGAGGCGTGAAGAAGCATCTTGCAGGTCGGCAAGGCGAGGGTGCCTAGCTGGGCGGTGATACTCTCGCACAGCTATCTTCGCATTTGGACTCCACTTCTGCCATGGTGTAATGGAGTCATTTGCTGGACCTTTTAGAGACAAAAAAAAGTTGAACATGACAAGGTAAGTAAGGTCAGCCCAAAAGTTGCTTCATACAATTTTTTACCTTTTCATAACAACGAATCGACATGGAATTTTTTCGGCTTCTATAACAGCTCTAATGCGATACGACAAAGCATTAATGTGTGTAACAACTTTTTTCCCCGATCATAGCACGAGTTACTTATAGTGCGGGAATTTTTAAAGCATTGCTTACTTCATGATTCTTTTACAGGCTAACATTTGAAGCGAATTAGAAGGATCAATGAAAAATGGACTGTAAAATTAGGTATATGAGAAATTGTAGAAAAATACAAACGTGCGACATTGTTGACCGATAGAAAACTCACAAAGAACACAGGCATAACTTTGATGTTAGGTAATATCAAAGCCAAAAAAATATTTTTAAAATTAAATACACACACCCATACATACGACCTGCCCCAGGCGGGAATCGAACCCAGCATCCTCCGCAATCTGGACGGCTGCGTTAAAGCAGATTTTTTCAGAGAACGATTTTATTAGTATTTTCTAATTTTAAAAATATTTACGCTTTTGAAAACGCAATAACAATTCCACAAAAAAATTATGCTTAAACTAAGCAAAGAAGTGTCAAAACATTGACTTATAATTTAGTTAATTTTGTTATTACAAGGGGATTAAACTGGTGACCAAGCCATAAGCTGAAATAATTAATGGCACAAACAGGCCCATGTTTGTTTTACTGTCGTACGTACAAAATGGCCTCATTCGTTTTTAAATATTATCTGTGGGCACAGGTCGTCATGTACCGCCATTACGGTAAGCATCAACCAAGTAATTTCCTACTGAATTATGCGCGTTCCTCTTGTGGTTCTCTGCGTTTTAAATGAGATATTCAATTTACATTTATGTCTCTCGTTAATTCCATGAAGCCTCAGACCAAATAAATGACGCAGTATAGTCCCATTTTTCAGCCAATCTCAATAAGTGTACTACTAAATCTATTATAGATAATTGCTGTTTACAGGACCTCATTTTTTTAATAGTTTTTCGGTCTTAGAATCATTTAGGTTTGAAGGAAGTTTATTTTCATAAAAACTTAAAATAGTTCACATAATGGAAAAATTACATTACATTAAAAATACAATATTTTATGATTTGCCTCTCTATAGTTACACTATACACAATTTATAGTTTCCAGGCGTGTTCTTTAAGTTTTTCTTTATATATTTCTTTATATACTACTTCTTCTTCTACTTCTTTATATAAATGGCGTTCCCGACACATAAAGATTACGCATTTCGCCAATGTCAAGTGAAAATGTACTTAAGTATATAACAGGCGATTGTACGGTAAATTGAGGTCAAAAATGGAGTCTCTCAACACGTGTTTTTACAGCAAGAACTCGGGAGAAACTCCTTTATAGTTCATATAATCGTATGTTCTCACATTCTTTAATGTCATTTGGCAAACTATTGTACAACTGTGCTCCCTCGAACAACATCGTTTTCTTACCATAGTTAGTGCGCAGTTTGATTAGTTTAAGCTTATTGTTGTTTCTTATTCTCTATTTGGTAACTCTAAACTGGTCTAGATATTTAATTACCTCCACAAATAAGTCAGGTCTTCTGTATTTTGCATAGACGAATGAGTAAAAAAATAATTTTATTGTTTAACTCTCGAGTACTTTAGTTTTACTTTTTCTTATTTAACCCATATAACGCCAGAATAAAGCACGGAGGTCCTGGGTTTGATCCACGTGGGATTACAAAGTGCGTAGTTTTGTTGGTGGTTGCCCTTATTTTAAGTTTGGCAGTGAAAAAGGTAAGGTAGTGATTGTACGGTTGATTTGGATTAAAAATGGAGTCTCTCAACATGTGTGTAATCGCCTACAGCTTCTCTATAAAAGAGTCTGCCCGGCGATATGCACTATGGCGGCTATAGGTTCAGGTTTAATTTCTGTTTTGTAGTGGACTGTATGGATTATTGATGATGGCAAGCTTTTCCCCAAGAATAAAACTTTAATGATATTACTCACCGGCCACGTAGTTGGATGTTGCACTTCAAAATTATTATAATTTCTTCTTATACTCAAGCGGGCGTCGCGTCACGAGTTTTTTCGCACATGCAGAGCGAGCGGATTTTTTCACAGAATTGATGGAAGACGTCAAAGGTGGCGCGGAGGTTGGTTACGTTTTAGGTGAGGCCCTATGCTCCCACCAAAGAGTTTGCCATCATAATGAAAAGTAATATATAAAAGTAGGAAAACGGCTTCTGGCCGTAACATTCCCCCGCCCTTGAAAGGACCCCTTTCAAAGAGAGGAAAGAAAAACGGAAGTAAAACTTATAGATATGTGAGGAAACTAAAATTATAAAGTATTGCTAACTTTAAATTATAATAAAAGAAACAGCTATTGCGAAGGCAATGAGCAAAGACGAACGACAGGCCGCTTATAGGTACCTGTCGAGGTTTTAACAGAGGCAACACGGATTACACCGTCTTTTCCGGGATAAACATCTGTAATAATGCCCAAAGGCCAATGTATAGGAGGTATGTTATCAGAAAGTATGAGAACAATTGTGCCAACTTTAACAGGGTTTGTCGGAGTATTCCATTTGACGCGACCTTGTAATTGGTGGAGGTAATCTATTCTCCATCGGTTCCAAAACGATTGTACCATACTATCTATAAGTCTGTACCTTTGAACAATATTCATCGAATCCTGTGCGATGTCATACGCGGGAATATGTTTTAGCGGAGAGCTCATTAAAAAATGTGATGGGGTTAAAGCAGAAGGCTCAGACGGATCATCACTTAATATAGTTAAGGGGCGCGAATTAATTATGGATTCAATTTGCACAAGCAACGTCAATAATTCTTCGTAACATAAAAGTTGGTTACCAATAACGCGGTAAAGATGAGTTTTAAAAGCTTTTACATATATCTCATAATGACCACCAAAATGTGGACTTAGGGGCGGATTAAGTTTCCATTGTATCCTTTGCTTAGATAGTTCATTCGCGAAAGGTTCTTTAAAGTTATTAGAGTCAAGAAAGTTGTATAACTCATTTAAATACGCTTTTGCTCCGATGAAGTTTTTGCCGTTGTCCGAATAGACACAGCTCACAGCACCTCTGCGCGATATAAAACGCTTGAAAGCAGCAAGAAAATTATTAGTTGTTAGATCGGATGCAATTTCTATGTGTGTTGCGCGGGTGACCAAGCATACAAAAATGCAGAGATACGCTTTATGCCTATGCTCACCTCTCTTACGTCGAAGGGTGATGTCGATGGGTCCTGCATAATCCACAGCCGTATGTTGAAAAGCTTTGGAAACAGTTACCCTGCATTCTGGTAGGTCGGACATTAAAGGGAACGAAGGTTTTGGCTTTGTCTTAAAACAAAAATTACATTTGTTGATAATGCTACGTACTGTACGTCGTGCGGACAGAATCCAGTATCTTTGACGTAATAATGACATCAGGAGTTGTGGGCCCGTATGACAATTTTCGCGGTGATAATGAGAAATTATCAAATTCACAATATGATCTTTACGAGGAAGAATTATGGGATGTTTTTGTGAAAATTCTAAATCAGCGTTTCGAAGACGACCACCTACCCTGATGACACCATTGTCTAGAAAAGGGTACAATTTCTTTAAAGTTGAGGAACACTGTTTATTATTAAGAAGATTTTTTATATCATCAGGGAAATATATTTGTTGTAAACATTTTAAAAGTTTTATTTCAGCGAAATCTAAATCGGAAGCGGATATTGTATTTGATTGCGGTAAAACTTTTATAAAGCGGTATATATATACTATAATGCGAAGTAGTTTTATCCAAGACGATTTTTGAAGCGCGAGCGTGTATAGAGGATGACATGTACCGTCTTTTGTGGCGGCTAAAAGAGTTATCGTTTTTAATTCAGGAATCTGACTATCTACTTGTGGTACAAAAGGTTGTACAGGCCAGTCTTCCCTAGGACTAGCTGCCCACGGCGGACCATCAAACCATAAAGAATGGTTGATCAAGCGAGCGGGAGTCAACCCACGTGATAAACAATCGCATGGGTTTTCAACACCAGATACATGATAGAATTTATCAGGAGAAATTAATTCGGTTATTGATGAAACACGGTTAGCGACAAAAGTTTGAAGTTTATGTGGAGACGTGTTTATCCAAGAGAGAACCACTGTTGAGTCGGAAAATATATAAATGTCATCAATAGGATAGCGGGGTGAATAAGTATCTATAACTTGACGCGAAAGCTTTGCTGCGAGATGGGCAGCGCAAAGTTCTAAACGAGCTAAGGTAATCGTTTTCAATGGTGCTACCTTAGATTTGGCACACAAAAGTTTTATTATGGAGTCTTTGGAACCATTGGCAATATGTAAATATATAACAGCACCGTATGCTTTCTGACTAGCATCGGCGAACGCTAACAATGTGACAATAGAATTTTGTATAATACCAATGTGCCGTGGAACTTTAATATTGGATAATAAAGGTAATTCCTGTTGATATTGAGCCCATAAATTACTACTTCTTGTGGTGGAATTTCATCCCAATCTAATTTGAGTGTCCACAAGTGTTGAATTAAAAGTTTGGCATATAAAATAACCGGTTGAGCTAACCCTAAAACATCGAAAAAACGAGCAACAGTCGATAAGATATTACGCTTTGTACATTCGGACTTATTAACTTTAATTATGTAACCAAAATTATCAGAACTTGGGTACCACTGTGTTCCCAGAATCTTTAAGGTATTAGATTTATCATCGAAATTTATACTATCTGAGTATCTATGAGATGCGGGGATATCATTTAATAACTGTAAAGAGTTACTTGACCATTTCACTATATCGAACCCACCTGACTTAAAAAAGTTAAGCAGTTGATTTTTCAAGATTAGAGCGCCATCATGTGACATACACGAATCTGCTACGTCATCCATGTAGCATGATCTAATCACGACTTCTGCAGCAAGAGGGTATTTGTCTCCCTCATTGAAAACCATCTGATGTACAGTTCGCATCGCTAAGAATGGACTGCTGCGCAGACCGAAACAAACTCGATTATATTGATACTCTGTAAGCGGGTCGGTAGGATCGAATCTATATAATATCTTCTGATATTTGCGGTCTTGTTCCCTGACCATAATTTGTAAATACATTTGTTTTAAGTCAGCGGAGAAGGCAACAGGGAACAAGCGAAAGTTTAACAAAATAGTAAACAAATCTCTTTGTAAATTACGACCTGTATATAAGATGTCGTTAAGGGACAGAAGGGAACTAGTTTTGCAACTTGCATCCAGAACGGCTCTTATTTTAGTTGTTATTCTATCCTGTTTTACAACTGGATGGTGAGGGATATAATAACCATCCCGTTGGTTATTTTCTACCTTCGATAAATAACCTTTTTCTAAATGCTCGCGTATGATATCATCATAACCCTCGCGTAATTGCGAGCAAGAAATTAATTTTCTTTCTAACGACAAAAAACGTTTACGCGCGATGTCGTACGAATCACCTAGAAGGGAAGGATGCTGCGCGAACGGGAGTGCTACACTATATCTTCCCGTGGAGTCACGAGAAGTTGTTTCCTGAAATATTTTTTCACACTCCTTATCTTCAGGACTTAAGATTGGATCTAAATTAACTTCTTCCAATTGCCAAAAACGCTGCACCATGCTATTGATGTCATTGGTATTAGCGTAAAAAGAGCAAAATGTATATGAATCTATATAAGAATTATTAAGCATGGTAGTGCCCATTATTATGTAACCAAAGAGAGTTTCAACGGCGGATGGTTGGCCAGGGCACCCCTTTATGTGTTTAGACAGTAATATGTTGTCAAAAATTTCTGCGCTAAGTAAAAGGTCAATTTCACCTGGTTCATACCAGGTATCATCAGCGAGCGGGAGCGAATTTAAATAATTTAAGTTGGACCTATCTATTCGAATATTAGGTAAATCATCTGTAATATTATCCAGAACAAGCGGTTCGATTCTGTAATTAATTTCAGTATTAAATCGAGAACAAATAGTTAGAGCGGTACAGAAGCTAGTGTTTTTGGACAAGTTGCCAATGCCTTTAGTAAGTATATTCAGTTTAGTAAGCGGTAAGTTTAATCTGTTGCAGCAAGATGAGGTTATATAATTATTTTGTGAGCAGGGGTCAATAAGACAGCGAACGTAATGTGTTCCATTACGCGAATCAATAACTTGTAGTTTACAAGTTCCTAGAATTATATATTTTTGTACCGTATTTAATTTGGCGCCGCAAGGGCTGCTAGTATGGTTGCCAATAGAACAGAGAGCGCGTGGCGGCAGCGTCACGCTAGTATCCGCGGAGGAAAGTGGTAAAGTATTATCAGTCTGTTTACTAGTCGATGCCATATTTGTGTGATGCGACAGCGGCGAAGCGTGATTACTATTTTGCGAAATCGAATTAATGTTTTTCTCATTATTGGACTGTGATTGTTTTCTACACAGTAGAGAATGATGGGATAAGTTGCAAAAACGACAGGTAGTCGTAGACTTACAAACTGAAAACTTATGCTTATTACTCAAACAGTTCGTACAAAATGAGTTCTGCTTCACAAAATTAAATCGTTCAGATTGACTCATTTTAGCAAAGATAGGACATCTATAAAGCTGATCATGATTAGTTTGTTTGCATAATGCACAACTGCTGTTAGCGATAGACACAAATGTATGAGAATTACGGTTTTGTTTATCATAAGCACTATTATTACGTGAGACTGAAACACTATTTTTAGTAACCGGCTTACTCGCGACAACTGAAGATAAATTTTTAATTTTATTTTGAGGTGTTGTACGTTCTAATATCTTAACTTGACATTGGACAAAAGTAACTAACTCAGCGTACGTAGGAATTTCTTTATCACGGCAAGATAATTCGAAACTCTGAGCAGTTTGAGAATCTAAACGTTTTAATGCTAAATGCAGAAGTATAAAATCTGTCAAGTCAGTGATTTTAAGTTGCTTCAAAGCGGCTACGGAAGCTGAAAACTGTTCAATAAAGAAGTTCAAGCTAGTTGGCGTATTTAAACATTGTTTTAGCTCGAGCAATATATTCAAATAGTGCGTGCCTAGTGTTCTCTTATCTTGGTATTTTTCCACTAAGCTCTGCCACAAATGAGCATAATTTTCTCCTGTAGGTATAATACCAGCGATCACATTAACTGCACTACCAGTCAACTTACCAATTAAATATTGGACGCGCTGAGAATCGGTTAATTGAGTATTTTCATGAATATTCGCTTTAAATGATTCGTAAAACAAACACCACTTTTCAGTTTTTCCATCAAAGTCAGGAATATTAATAGGCGGTAATTTTACTGGATTTTTTAGTGGTTGTTCACTTTTATTTGAAAATGAAACTGAGGACGATGTTTCTTTAATTTTAGAACGTACGCGCATTATGTGCGAATAAACATCCTCAAATGCAGAACAATACGAAAAATTAGGAACAAAAGCGGGATCTGAGGTTATATTTATTTCATTAATTTCATCAACAATTTGAAAATATTGTTGTTTGACGTCTTTAATCGACTCAGATTGAGACATAAAGGTCTCATTCGATCTTGACTCGAAAATAGAAATGTTTTTTGACGCGTCATATAAACGAGTTACTCTGGCGAAAATAGCTTCTTTTTTCGCTTCCAAAATCTTTAACTTTACATCCATAATTAGAGGCAAAGAAATAAAAGTTGTGCTACGTTTTTAATTATATTTACGTAGATAATGATAAGCGGGACAGTAATAAGCGGGACAACAAATACAGCGGTTAATCTAACAAAATAAATAACTTATATTTTGAAAGATCAAGAAAATAGTAATGAAGCGTTCTAACAAACAATAATATTACAATATTTTGTTAGAATAAGTAAAAAAGTATTTATGATTCTAGCGTATTTTATAGCGGAGTGCGTATTTAAGTAGTTATAGAACTATGTAATTGTCGTCTTTTTTATAGCGTGCGAAAAAAAATAGCGCAAAACCGTGAACGCAAAATAATTTATGAAGCGGTAATTATGCGATACATGCAATTGTTAACAAAATAGATTATTCGAGGTTTGGAATATGCCGAGCAATGTGACATGTGCAATTTGAATCCAACTATGGCGCGGCAATCGAGCGGTGTTCGCGAAACAATATCGCATCGAACAATAAATATTCCGACAAAACCTATAAAATATGGCACAAGAAAGCTTTAAGATGATAATTTTGATACGATCCGGCTCGTAAAACCAAAAAATGTGTGTAATCGCCTACAGCTTCTCTATAAAAGAGTCTGCCCGGCGATATGCACTATGGCGGCTATAGGTTCAGGTTTAATTTCTGTTTTGTAGTGGACTGTATGGATTATTGATGATGGCAAGCTTTTCCCCAAGAATAAAACTTTAATGATATTACTCACCGGCCACGTAGTTGGATGTTGCACTTCAAAATTATTATAATTTCTTCTTATACTCAAGCGGGCGTCGCGTCACGAGTTTTTTCGCACATGCAGAGCGAGCGGATTTTTTCACAGAATTGATGGAAGACGTCAAAGGTGGCGCGGAGGTTGGTTACGTTTTAGGTGAGGCCCTATGCTCCCACCAAAGAGTTTGCCATCATAATGAAAAGTAATATATAAAAGTAGGAAAACGGCTTCTGGCCGTAACAATGTGTATTTACAACAAAACTCGGGAGAAACTCCAGTTTTGTTTTGTTCAATGTACAGTTAAGTAACTCCTGCAAATCTTTATACTTGTCAACTAAATATTTTATATAACCCTACAAAAACCCAGAGTTTATTTATCACATTATTATTTTATTGTGCACTTTTATTAGGGAAATAATATGTATTTCACAAGTGGGTACCTATTAGTAATAATTTTTAAATGTTGAAATCAGTTGTTACAAACACGGCAAAGTGAAAGAAAAGGCTAATTATTAATTATCTTGAAACTATGAATGTAAAATTTCAGAAATAATTTTATTTTTGCGTTTACAAACGCGTTTTTCTAGTAGTAAAATTTCATGGTCAACTCGGACTGCTGAGATGATTTTGAGTGGAGCCCTTTCACACGAGCGATTTTAATCGGCGATTCCTCGGCGGAGCGAGATCGCAACTGGCACGTGGTGGCTCGCGGCGTGCACGCAACGATAGCGCTGAGTACGCGGCGAACTCGCGCTTGATATTCGGTACCATCGGTGACGGATTTCGTCATTTACAAACAGACGAGGAGCTACTTCTAGCTATCTTACTCAAAAGACGATTGAATAGAAGAAAAAAGAATTGTCCCAAAATTGAGGAGGATCCTACGTGGAGTAACCGCTCAGCTGCTGAAAGTGACTATTTTGTGCTTTATCGCAGAGGTGTTAAAAATAATCCTAATAATAATTCTTCACACAATTATTTGGTAGATTGCAAAGTCTACAGGTACTCGCCTCCAGCACACGGCGACTCGCTGCGAGCACGCGGCGTCATCGTGGTGATATCGTTGCGTGCTGCGATCTTGCTCCGCCGAGGAATCGTCGATTAAAATCGCTCCTGTGAAAACACTCTTAGTGATTTTAATCGACGAGATCTGTCCTGATCATTAGCAACAATTGGATTGTTTACTGAAGGAATGTTAATTTTTGGGTTTGGTGCCCCTTTTGTGTAGACTGGCAACCTGTCACTATTTTGGGGTACTCCATGGCCTATACTGCCAGCTGTGGCTTTGTGTGTAACCGAATGTTACCTGAAGCTCTGCTCGACCCCTTTTGGGATTGTGAGAGTGATTATATGTATGTATGTAGTATATATTTAATTCTGTACCAACATTGACCTACGGAACCCAAAATACCAATCAATTCACTGTTTATCCACGTTTCTTGAGACCACTTATTACAACCCATTGACTTGCTTCCCTCAAACAAAATAATGACCCGATAATTCTGCTTGTACCTCGCTAAATAATAATTTCATTTATTTGTTTTGCGCAGTTAATTTGTATGCAAAAGATCGTTACGTTGATTTCAATTGTAGTATGTGATTATGTTGTTTGTAATTATTGCACTTAATAAGACAACAGGTTTATTAGTATGTAATTATCAAATTATCAACTGTACAGAGAAAATAAATTGCTGTTTTTGAGCGGCTTTGTTTTGAGCGAGAAACGGAACGTAAAAAGAAAAAATGTGATAATAAGTATTTAATCTAATACGCAAGTATAGGTAAGCAAATACACGCACATAAGTGTACTTATATGGACACTTAAAAAAGAAAATTAAAAAGATGATTAAAAAGATTAAAAAGCATTTTACCTCCTTCTGGATCTGGATCGTTTGTCATTGTCATCCATTGATATTGAAAAGTATAATTATAGAGATGAAAATGATAATTAACAGAAAAATGGTTTTGTTTTGATTATTGGTGGGCACAATATCACCGGCATAAAGTTTGTGCTAGTAAAAGTGTAATCGAAAAAGATAGTTTTGCTAGGACAAAACAAAATAGTTTAGCTAGGAACAAACAAGATTTTGGCATTATGTCTCTTGTAATCT
Source organism: Elophila nymphaeata (assembly GCA_955850985.1). Lineage (NCBI taxonomy): Eukaryota > Metazoa > Arthropoda > Insecta > Lepidoptera > Crambidae > Elophila > Elophila nymphaeata. Next base: position 23,377,931 of record OY039067.1, read on the forward strand.
AGATATTTTTAAATTTTTTTATGTGGAAGTTCTTGGACTTCGTCTTACCTTTAATTTATTTTCTCTAAAATACACATCACAAAAAAATGCCAAACCCACCTTTAACAAAGTCACACTAAAAAGTTGTGGAGTGAGGGACTTTCTTTGACATTATTTATTTACCTTTGAAATTTATTTTTTCTAGCATCTGACGCGTGACTCATTGCTTACATTTCGCGCTCCGCCCTTATTAACAGACTAGCAAAAAACCATATTGCATTGTGTCACCCCAAAATGAGTCACAGATAAAATAAATATAAAAAAGAAATAAAAAACTGCAGGGTGATTTCATTGTTACCAGCAGCTTGTCTCAGATCACGTATATCAATTACAGTGTTAAAACATTTACTTTTGCGATATTTATAGAAAAGACTTAAAATTTGCGGTGTGGAAGCTGGATGACAAGAAATTCTATTTTAGAGATAATTATGTAACATAGTGTTAAACCTACAGTTGGGTCACAATAAGTTCCAGGTACACGGTACTAAAGAAGAGAGACTAAGAACAAAATTAAATTATACTAGGCTTAATCTAAATAAAAAAAAGTTAACCAAATAATATTGTAGGAAAAGGTATCATAGAAACTAATAACAAAAATCATGCAGAGTTGCCAGAAATATCATCGTATCATATATGTTGCCGTTAAGAAAAGTAATATTAATTATCAGACATCCCCTCAGTGTTATGAAATACGGTGATATGCCAGTTGCAGGCAGTGTAGATTTTGTCACGTGAATTCGCTTGGTGGCGCACAGCGTGACTTTATATTTCTTTTATGTAGTGTTACATTAGAAAAGTGGTGCGCAAAAATTAGGTCAAACGAGGAAATTCCCGAAGAGAGTGAGGGAGGAAAAAACTAGTGTGTGTGCTTCTAAAGGAACTAAGGCTACTAAGACCTCAGAAGTAGATGAACACTTTAGTACCATCTAGTTCCATTCCAGCGCTTGTGCAGTAATATTTGCCACTATATATGAATGATTGAAATGAGAAGGTACTAAATTTTAAATCTACTACGAAGCAGAACGTACTTCCCTTTCTCAACCTGTATTTTCTTGGAAAATTTGTTGTTCCCGTCTTTTTTCGGTAAAGACTATTCAAAGTACCGAACAAACTTTGAATCATTATTAGCACTTTTAATTTTTATGCCCACAACAAATTCGTACTGAATAAGTTGTCCGGTTTAAGCTGAACTTTATGTTCAGATATAAAGTGGGGAACTCACTCCATTTCCATCAGCATTTTGACGGTTTTGGGTAGTTTGGCCTGTAGTCGTACCTACTTATCTCTATTTGTCATGATGTTTTAAATCGAAATTAAAAGTATATTATCGATCGCACACGAATACTTATGGTTATATTTTCTAATACCGTATTATTTTGATAGCAGGTTACAAGCAAGATTTCGTTATGATATTTATTTTCTATTTGTTGTACGTAGATAAATATTAAAGATGTCCGTGACATATCTAGTGAGAGAGGACTCGTAGATTTAAAACTAGAGAAAATATATCGCATATTTACAATATCCTAAGACAACAAAATGATTTGGTTACTCCACCAATTCGTGACACGACACAAGTTGTACAAAAGTCGATTTGATCAAAAGCTGTTGTCCTAATGCAACACACATAAGATTCAAATTTGAATGAGCTTGGAGTTGGACAAATTTGACAAAAAACACGGGTTCGTATGTCGCTATGCCCCATGACTTGCATGACGGGACAGTTTCTGTGTCAACAGAGTCCTGCCAAGCGTGATCATGAATTAAAACAAATGGATCTTTTCCTTTAAATAACATTTTTTCACCCAAAAATGTGCTTTTTACCTTTGTGCAATCTCGTATTCATTACATTGTTAATACCTATGTGACCTATCTTTCCCGTCCCTTCTTTCAACACTGCTTCCAATTTCGTTGGGGTCGGTTCTGTTATATGTTGCCACACTTCTATAGGTTTCGGTATAGTTTTGTGACTTGCCACTTGCCTGACACCAACCTTCCTATCAATATAAACAAAATTTATATGTTTCTATATTTAATTAAAGGCGGTTTGTATATTTAAAAATAATTTATTTTGGCTTTTAAGTGTTCTAATTTTCAAATATTGTAGACAAACAACGAATAGAGCTATTACGATATCATCGACGTCAATTAAATAGGCATTATTAGGGATAACTCAATGATAACTCAAAAACACGTCAGATGTCGATCAAATGTAAATGAGACCACATGACAAGCACCAGCTTCCAAAGGTTGAAATAATCTTCAAAATCGGCTTACCCAGTAAAGAGTTATGAGGTAACAAACATAATAAAAACAGTCGAATTGAGAACCGTCTCCTTTTTTGAAGTCGGTTGAAAAGTATTTATAGTAAAAAGAGGCGTTCCTTTCCAAGCTGATAAGTGTGCTACTGTGTACTACCTTTACTGAAACTGCGCTTGTGACACGACCTTCGTTCGAAAGTCTGACTTCTGAGACTAACTTCAGAAACTCCCGCCAGGGACTTTTACTGTACCCAAAAGAATAAGAACTGACTCATTTTTAAAAGTTTCAAATGATTTAAAGATTTAGGCTGATCCATATATATTTGCTATGAAACCAAATTATTTTGTTAATAGGCACATTCATTTTAATTTAGTACTTAAAATAATTGCTTTAATTATATTTCTAGTTGAACCCCAACGAAACCGCAACAAGATTGCCACAGTACTAAATACTAATAGACAGGTTGTAGGTGGATTCCACAGAACACAGAAGTGGATTCCAATAAAGGATTTCCAAATTATAAACAATATATTTTATAAAAATGTTCCTAGCAAAACAATTATCAACATTAATTTATTATTATTCCGTTGTTGAGTGATTAGGAAGTTTACAGTAACATAAAGTACACAATGTGAAAATTATTTCAATAAAATAAATCAAAAAAATAAAAAGGCAATCATCATAAAATAAATTTAACAATACTCATATTTTTTTCCCTAAACCTCTACAATTGACAGTTCTATTTGATATAAATACTATGGTTGTAACTTTTGAATCTGTTATGGTATGCCGGTAGCAGGTAGAATGATTTCACGGCGCTCGTGCGTGGAAATCGTGAATTAGAAGCTCGTTTTTCACGGTCTAAGTGATTAGGATGAGAGTTTCGTTTATTTACGTGTAGTCGTGTATCTTTAATGGATATTTAATAGAAAATTTAAACTTAGGCACTAGAAATTTACATTTAAACGCTATTTCCCACTGTTGATTCTTATTTTGAATGCTTTAAATATTTATAGTATTTATTTTCTATTATCTTGTTAACGAGCTCTTAGACACAAAGGTCAGCTTTCACAGGATCTAGTCAAGAGATATATGTCAGTTAAATTAACAGTTATGTATAGACTATCTGTCAAATAGCTAATGGAAACTTATCTGGAACCTGTCAACTAGGCCCTTAGGTTCAAAAAGGTAGGAAATGAAAATGAAAGTCAAGAAAATAGCCTTCCCACTCGGACGCCCTAGGGACGCTAGGCGGTCGAGAGATTTCCGAGTGGGAGATGCTCGGTCGCCCAGTAATCCCCTAGGAGCGTTCAAATAAAGCTGGTTTTATGGTCACGCTATCGCCAGCCTGTTCGTCGCGGACCATGAGCTTCTTTTCATCGTTACATAGAAACCAACCCGCGCAGACGCCCCTGCGCTATGGAAATAAACTAGCCTTACAGCCTTGAGGACCCTTCAAAGTCTTCGCCTTCTTAAAAAACCGGTGACGCAGGAAATGTTATCAGGTGGGTATTATTGCTTCGAAACTTCTCTTGCTGGCATCTTTGTGCGGAAGGATGGACGTAGAAACACAAAATGGGTGTTTTGAAAATGATTTTTCTAAAGATGGTTTTTAACATGATAAGGAGATTAGGGTTGGCAGTGTGCGAGTTTCATCATAGGCAGGCCATAAGCTTGTCTGCCAACTAAATAACAAATAGGTAAAAAAGTTTATGAGTAGACCAGTCAGGGCCCGATCTAGGGGGGGACAAGCCGGACATATCTCCAGAGCGGCAAAAACGAAGGGCAGCAAAATTGAGAATTGAGGCCACCGCGTACAAGATTAATAAAGTTTTATGAATATAGCTTCAGTAGTTTCCGAGCGATTTCACTGTCTAAAATGTAAAAAAATCGGGAGTGGTCTCCCCTTGACTTTCTCGTATACCGGGAACGAATCAAAGGTTGATAGAAACCTTATATTTTGATGTCATACATACATGTTAAATTTTGGTCACCCATCCGAGTGCCGACCGCGCACTTGGTTGCTTAACTTTCGTGATCGACGGCTCAAAATTTGATAGAAGCCTTATATTTTGATGTTATACACAATTTGGTTGCAATAAGTTAAAGCATGCTCGAGTTATCGTGCTAACGCACAGACACAGGCACACAGCACACAGACATAATCCAAAAAAAATATTTTTGGACTCAGAGTGGTTCAAAACGTGTAAATCCGTCAAAAACTCGAGATCGATTTTTTTTTGCGATTACAAGACTTCGTCCATACTACGTACGAGAATGTAAAAATTATGGCTAGATCGGGCCCAGAGACCAGACAGACTTAAAACAATACCAACCAAACGGACCACATCATGACACTCCCAGCAATGATATTTAATACCAAATGTCCCATTGTTCACCAGATTACTATATGTATAAGCCGATCGATCGATTCTGGACGAGCCATCTATCATATTTTTTGTGAAATATTTTCTTTTCGTTCTGTCGGAGCTTTAAAAAACTGCAATTAAATCACCATTAGCGTCAAAACACAGTAGTCAATATAAAACAAATTGGATACTGTTATCGCGACCAGCAGACGGATTGGAGTGGCTTTGTAAACAAAAAAACAAAGGTGTAATTGCAGTTTGACAGCTTAATGGCAAACGCTTCAGGTGTTATAATCATTGTAATAGAGTCTAAATTAGTGTGTCAAACGGTAGGCGTGTCAGGAAATAGTTTGTTTTCGTAAAACAACTTTTTGGGTGCTGTCAATGAAATATGTAGTTCGAAATTAACAGTTTTATTGTAAGGGACTAGAGAAGCATTTTAAATGGATTTCTAGTTTAAGAATAGAGGGCAACATCAATAAGTAAGTAGCTCCCGTACCGATCAATTTAAGCTGTGTGTACACAGGACGCCTGTGCCCGGTGATACGTTTTAATAAACAAACATGGGATTATGATAATATAGCTATAAACACAATTATCTAGCCGATCAATCATGTGCAATGGACGTCGTTGTATTAAAGATAATTTTACATTCCGCTCTTTTGGGTTTATATATTTCAACAACAAAGCTCAACTGAACTCGCCGAAAAAAAACATTTAACTTAGGCTATATAGAAAAATAAGACTGCTTTTCTCACCTATAGGATGGTACCTATAGCAGTGGTAACATAATATTGCAGCAACCTTTTTTTCTAACTAATGCCACAGATTACGTTCTCAGCGTCACCGGGGTTTTGAGAAGATGACCTTGGTGGGTCCGCTAGCCTGTAATCCCTAGAGACGATTTCTATCGGCGAGCATCTCCACGGCAGAGTCTCTTCACCGATTAGAGCTTATAGAGTGATTGAGTCACGGGGTTGCACCGACCCCCAATAAATTGCGAACAGGGTAGATAGCAAGAAAACAAGACAATCTTATTTCCATAATTTAATGTTTATCTGTTTGGGTTCTTTTTGCACACAGGTAATTACGACAATGCCAAGCCTTTAAAGCATTCATGTAAAATTCTTTCGACTCGAACTCGAACCGTGTAGAGTACCTACGAGAGTGAGACGACCTCACGGGACGAGATCGGTCGACTAGAAACTCTCTACGAGAATTATAAATAAAACAACTTTTACGGATTTAACTCGCGTGTAATTAGATTTTACATGATGTTATTATTGCCCGACGTTTCGTAACACTTTTCAGCGTTCGTGGTCACGAGATGACTAAAGATGTAGGTCGTCATATTTTATGAAATAGTTAAATCTACCGTCACTTTAATTATTAATTTGGATTGTTCCGTTTCACGCAAACGGAGCTCAGGGTGTTATTAGGTCTTGCTGTGTGGTGGTTGGCTTGAGTTTTAATAATTTTAATTACTGGATCCCAAGCACGTAGTACGGCCCAACCTACGAGAAGTTCGCCCTACAGGCTAGAGAGGATTCTCTAGTCTGTAGAGAGAACTTGGCGGAGGTGCTTGGTGAAACTAGTGGATGCTATATATATATAGCTCCTCGCTCAAGATAAAATCTCCAGTGACGCTGTAAAGTCCTTCTGCTGCCAACAGCAAGAGCTACTCAAAAAAAGAATGGCTCAAGATAAAATCTCCAGTGACGCTGGAAAGTCCTTCTGCTGCCAACAGCAAGAGCTACTCAAAAAAAGACTCGCTCAAGATAAAATCTCCAGTGACGCTGTAAAGTCCTTCTGCTGCCAACAGCAAGAGCTACTCAAAAAAAGACTCGCTCAAGATAAAATCTCCAGTGACGCTGTAAAGTCCTTCTGCTGCCAACAGCAAGAGCTACTCAAAAAAAGAATATGAATATACACGAAATACTCACTCACACATGCTTACTCAATTAAATGTACTGTACTCAGACTAAATAATAAAGTGTAGACGGAGATCTCACTGAGCCAAGAACGCACTGAAGCTAGTAAAATAAAACTACGCCTCGTTCGTCGCAAGTGTGCTACAGACATGTAACGAAACTACGCCTTGCCTCAACATAAAAACATAGGCAAGCACTTCTATAAAACCGGCCTCACTGCGTTACCCGCAGCGCTCTGCCTTTACTTTTTTTTGTACTGAGGTATTATATTGCATTCCTAAACAAATACTTATACATTTTATATTTTCCCGCAATTTCAAACCTACCTAGCCGAAAACATTCATGTCAAAATAAAAAATTGGGCTTGTAGATTGAAAATACGAAACATGATAGCTTTCCTGTTGCGGTAATATCTGAAGGGCCTTATTCAAATAAGTAGCTATCAGACCTGTGGCATGATGGATAGCATCGGATTTTTAATCATCCGTGCACGTTATTTACATAATATCAAAGATGCGAACACTTCATTCAAATAGAAGCCTTATGACTATTAAAGTAATGTTCAAAGCCCCATAGCAAGGTGTTGGTGTTGTGTCATTTCCTCCGGGAGCTCTAAAGCTGTGTTTAATATAAGTTCCGCTGTCAAATAATACGGAACTATATCGTTTTGAGTACTTACTGGCTAACGCGGCTTCCCTGTTTTCCGGGCGATAAAAATTTAATGGAAGCTCCTTTGCTTACGAAATGGTGACGTAATTGTTTCCCAAAGTATAGTAAACGTAAATAAGAAAGACGTATGTTTGTAAGTATGCGAGTTAGTTTTTGCGGCGTTTACTACAGTAAAAATTAAAGGGTTTATTTTTTTATATTCATCCTGAAGCGTAATTGACATTATTTAAAAAATTAGGCAAATCACTTTCCCAGACAATTAAAAAGAGCCTTTAATTTAATAAACTTAAGAGTCAATATTTTTTTAAATTGTGATTCTTCCTTAGCTCTAATAGGGGTTAAAGTATGAAATTGCCTTTTTTTTCACATTATTCATTAGTGTATAATTCCTTTAATACAATAGCTATGTCCATTATTCTTTTTTTTTATTTTAAACTTCATTACAAGGACTTGTATTTATGTATAAAACTTTATTCTTATTTTTTTTCACTATAAATAAATCATTAAAAACAGCTCGTCCTAAGAGGTGTCCTTCTCCGTTATAAAAATATGAATATTTTTTTACAGGTACCAATTCACATTTTTCTCGTATCCTATAGCTTAATGTTGTCTCAACATATCCACAAAATTTAGATTTGTGGTTCCTAAAACTCGCAAAATATATTTGTATGGAAAAAAATATTTTCGATAAATTCTCCATACAAAACGGCAATTTCATACTTAAACCCCTAATATTAGGTATTCATCAATCAAATACTTACCAGTACAATAATTTTGTAATATTATCATAGATGGTTTCATAAATTCCATGATTTAGTAGAAATTTATATCGAATAATCGACATTAAACAAGGAATCATGTTAACAAAAGATTCGGGTATCAGCTGCGTTCCTTGATGTGGGTCTAAGTTAATTTCCGCCTTCTGATCCGGGTTTAATAGAGCTATACCTATCTAAAACAAACAAACTTTGGCATTCAAGTTAACCGCTCGTGTCTCCGTCGGAAGCCCAACCAAAACTTTGGAGAAATAATTAAAGATTAGAAGTTTCCGCTTAATCAAAAATGGGGTTCGTTTCCCCATTCGCATCCTACAACTTTGGAGATTTCCAAAGCTTTGTATCGAATAATAATGACAGGCAATGGCTCCCACGATATTGAATACGACATGCCACAGCAAATAAATACTCAAAATAAATTATCCGTTTCCAATAAAAACACATCCTTGCCACGCTTGGAGGAGTAACACGGTCAAAGTACGCACGCTGAAGCAACATTGTCAGCCTTGTACTCATCGAGATGGAGTCTGGTTTTGTTTGTAGCACGTGCATAGTTGTGGCACGCGTCTAGTATCTGACGGCCGTAGTGCGATTTTTCAGAACCCCATCCTCCGCGCTTAATCGAGCGCGGGTAAACATCGCATTTTTCGCCTCTCAGAAAATATCGATAGGGTACTCTTGTAACTCGCATTGTAATCGACGGAGACGGAAACATTCCCACGAATGAATATGTTTTATAGGAGTGCAACCATTAATCATGCATTGAGTGGAGGCACAATAGCTCGCGTAATGGACTCCGGTTTTGTCGCGGTGTAGCGATGACTGTATAAGCGTACGGTAGTCACATACAATGCAGCGAAAAGCTTTGTCTACGCTAAAGAGGTAATACATCACAGTTTACCAGATGGAACATCCAAAGATGTTATTAATGATTGTTTAAGTGAGTTGCCTGCACTAAGCTTCGATGCGTAAGAATAAAGGTACCAACTGACTGATTGGAATCTGATTCTGTTAAATGTTTATTAATACATGATGACTTGTCCTATTTAGTGTAATTCCAAAAACGATTTGAACGATCCAAATAGATCATACATTAAATTTAGAAAGGGATTTATATTTTACCCAGCAAACATTAGCCATTATTCAGATTTAATCACGATCTTACCCGCCTCAAGAAAACCGAACATAACAAAGATATTCATGTTCTAAATTTACATACAATACAACTTGTTGATAACAAACTCGCTACGAAAACGCTTTAAAGGGTTGACGAACAAAAATTAACTCTAACGAGAGAAGTTTGTGTCTTTATGACCGTTTTGAAGCCGGCGGGTCTGAACTACCCGTGCTATGGAAATGGGATTCGTTTCATAACAAATTAGCGATTAAGCGGAGGCCGAAAGTTTGGCAATTGGGCCCGGTACGATAATCTTTGACGACGAAACGCCGCTTTTCATTTTGGAACATTGCCTTCAATCTAGGTTGTTCGGAATGCGCTACTCGGGACTAATCTACCTCATTTTTCTGTCTAGGTCTGCATGCATTTGCTGCGGTTGTTGGGTACTATTGAAAGAACACCTATGGACATAAAATAGTCTACTTTTGCACGGAACCAAGTCGATTGATTGATTGATCGATGACTACTTCCATTTGACACTACGCTTACGTGTTTGTGTTTAATCTTTTACTGTGCGCTTTAATATTGTCTAAATAAAAATAATACTGAATTAATGTTTCAACCCGTGGCAATAATAAGTAATATTTACAGAACAGAAAATACTTTTTATAGCTACTTTCCCTCGTCGCCTTCGCCTTTTGAATGAAGACATTTTCACAACTACATCTGAATGTTGCGATTATATTGTATTCGTCTTCTAAAGGAATGGTCGCAAATCACTTGCGTCGTGGAAATCATAAAACGCGTCTTGATATCTGGCGTGAATTGTTGGCATTATCAGTTCTATTGCGCTATATAATAAGCACAATCAAGAAAAGCAATTATTATTCAAGAACCTCCAGGGCGAATGTACCAAGTAAGGTACTAGCGATGTGTTTAGATGTAATCGAGCATTCTGTGGAAGGCAGCATTTATCAGCGTTTCATACTCGCTCGAAAAATATATACTATTTTCCCATTCTCTAAGTACCCTATAAAAAGATACGTTTTCATGGTGTCAATAAATAGCAATACTTTTTCCGTCACTACTAATTTATTTATCATGTGACAATCGATAAATAGATATGTTCGGTTCGTTACACTATTGCGAAAACTGTTTTGCAGTAATTATTATTATCCATATAGGTAGTCTCCCACATAAAAAAACAGTATATTATGTTATGTTTGGGAGTTCTAGTTGAGCTTTGAACCTACCAAGAGTTGAGTCAATAGGTGACAACTCTTGGTAGATCTAGATGAGAAGAGGGATATTATTGAGAACGTAAAATGTTGTGAAGTTTAATCTACTTGCTTTTAAGATTAATTTAATATTTGGAACTTACATCTTTACTTATCACACACATTATATTATCACACACTTAAAAGAAAACCTCAATTATAATTAAATTGAGGTCTCAGTCTCTACAATTGAGAGAGTCTGTGTCTCTTGTGGACGTGCGAGATGACATGAGCTTTATGCTAACACTGCATCTTTGGCCTTCCAATCCAAATTCCATTGAAGTAAAGAGATAAGCGATACGCTTATGTTACGTAAACAACCAATTCGAAATACTTATAAACAAATGACACGAGATTCCATTGGTTCTAAGCTTCACATCTGTCTTCTCACCCATTTCCGCTTCAGACGAAAATGGGCCTTACAAAAGAAAATACAACGGTGTTAGAATTTCGATACTAACAGTAACTCGCCGTGACAATATTGACAAGTAATGAACTCTATAAACCAATAAACCAAATAGACCACAAATTAGAAATCGCATTTACGATATCTCGCTGGCATCGCTCTCAAACAACGATTTCGCGTGTGGACATGAAATCGTATTTTCGAATCGGAACTCTATAAATCCAATAGGTTCCGTGCCTCCACAAATCACTGTAACGCCTCAGCTCAATTAATCCAAGTAAAATTGATTGTAAGGGAACGCATTAATCGGTCCATTTCTCACTGTCAGCGATCCTTGTAATCGCAATTAGGTCATCCGATGTTAGGATCTGTAGAAAAAAAACATCATCTCAATCAATCAAGCAACCTTAATCTGTCGAAATGCTGACACGGAAAAGATTTTTCACTGAAAATTCTATTAGGTGCCTTTTTCGGCAATTTTTAATTTAACGGGAATGGTTTGACACTGCGATAGTAAGGGAAAAACTTCATTAAAATTTGATCGTGATTTTTAGTAATTTTTCAACTATTTGTATAAGTTTGTAAGTGACAGTACTGCAGATCAATTTGCTTCTAAGGATTTTAAATTCGCACAGTAAAATATTGTTCCATGATTTAATATCTACGTTGAAACACTAATAATTAAAAAGTTCACATAAGATCGCATATTTTGTTTCAACATTTTTAAACAAAAATTTTAATACAACATACAATGTCAAAAATACAACAATCATTTTTCAAAACTGTCTTCAACTGAGAAAAAAGAAAATTTGACGAGAATTTATTATTTCTACAAAGTAATTATTTCGGATGGTACTTACATGGTACCATACACCAAAGTTTTTATTCTAGATTAGGAGTGCATACAAGGACTGTAACTTTAACGTTGAGAAAAACAAAGTCACGCTTGCCTATTATGATTAAAAAATCTGTGTTATGAATAAAAAAAAATACTTATTATGTCTTTTTTTGTTTTGTTTTCCACCTTACTTCCTAAGATAAATTAGAAAATAATTCTATTTATTTTTTCAAACCAATAAATTTACATTTGAAGGACTGAAAAGGAATGGTTTCGCTTATTTCTATATCATATAAACGCGAAAGTTTGTATGGATGGATGTCTGGATGTGTGGTTGTTACTCTTTTACGCAGAAAACTACAGAATAGATTTAAATGAAACTTTACAATAATATAGCTCCATACATATCAGAATAAAGTATAGACTATAGTTTATGATACTAACCTTGCGCAGACGAATTTGGGAGCAGAAGCTGCTAGTGTTAAAATAAATATTTGCATTAATTATTTCAACATAGCAGTATCGCAATGTGAACTTGGACCGCCCGGCATGCGGCATCCGGCCGGCTTCGACGGTCTGATGGCCACCATTACAGCTCTCCAATACACTAACTACGGATCAACTTAATCCTGTCGGAACTTTACATGGAATAGCTTCTGTTTTAGACATCAATAGCGAAAATGTATCTTGTATTAAATACGGGTTGTTTTGGTAACATGGCGAGAACGGCCACCTATGAATTTTGAGATTTCCTTTACGTTTGTTTTTACTTACCGGATTTTTTGTCAAAAAAAATCTTTTTCTATTTTGAATATCTGATTACACCATAGTTGTTATATCATTACGTTAGCATCAGTAGGTAGACACTCGTTTGTCATACCATGTAAAACTGCATGTATATGGTATCATAATATAGGTTTATTAACTTGTTGAAAACTACTTGCACTTCGCATTAATATCCAAACAGCTTTTAGCATCCGGATTGCTGAGTAATTTGTAATATGTCCTGAGTACTGACGGCCGTTTGGGACAGAAAGGTCTTCGAGTGGCGACTCAGCGTTAGTAGTAGTTCTCCCACAAGGTTGAGCAACGATTTGTCTGGTGAAGGTCGCGGGAAGCCGCTGGTTACGGTCGGCGATCGGGTTGGAGATCCTTGGTCTATTGGCCTATGTCTTAACAGAGGGCGTCTCTCTGCTGATATGATGATGATGTCCTGATGGTTGTTGGCTTTTGTTTATTAGTTTACTGAAGTTTTAGTAGCTTTTGGGTTTGATGCCCCTTTTGGGTAGGCGACAGGCTGGTGCATGGAGGAAACCGGAGTGGTTTAGCAGGTATTGGTGCCAGTGCCGTGGTGATCAGGTGCTGGGCGACCCCTGCACAGGCCCACGTCTAGCCGACGGTCCACTGGTCCACTAAGCCAGCGGTTTAGGGTATCGTCCGTAAGCGGATTACACTCCAATAAAAAAAAATGGCGACAGGCTGGTATGTTATCACTATACTCGCCCATACTAACAGTTGTGGCTTTATGTGTAAGTAAAAAAGGAGGAGGATCTAACCCCTCTTTTTTATTATTTCTGTGATGTTACCTCATAACTCATTACTAGATGTACCGATTTTGAAGATTGTTTTAACGTTTGGAAGCTAAAATTGATCGACCTCTGACGAGTATTTTTTGAGTTAACCCTAATAATGCCTATTTTATTTAAAAACTCTAAAATGTTTTTTTGAGGTCGGTGCCTAACTCAATATTTGGAATAAACGTTGTTACTTGTATCGGGGACCGACCTCAAAATAAACATTTAGATTTTATGAAAATAAAAAATTTCATCGTTTTTTGATTTGAAGGCGGTTTTTTATTGTTTTTTTTTTTTCATACCAATATAGGTACCTACTTATTTAAGGACGGTAAAGTGAAAGGTAGGTTGCGCTTTATGTATAATATCTGCATAAACACACATTTTCAAATAAGTATATATATTCTTCAAATACATTTTTGCAGTTTAATCGTGAAAGCATGAAACAGAAACTCACATTTGCATTTATAAAATTAGTTGGATTAAGGACATCACTTCTTCAGCCCAATCATTAGAATACAAAAAGCTGATTGGTATAACCCTATTGTACTACTCTACTTTCTACTCTATGAAGTGAAATTCGTAACAAAAATAAATGATATTACCTCGAATTATCTAACCGTTTCCCGTTAACCGAATGCTGAACAGTGCAATCTCCTAATCTGGGGGGGGGCGGCTTACGGAAGTGTCATTGGTGATCACGACCCGTCACGCATGTTCCACTAATCAGTATTTGTTCCTCTTCCAACTCAAATAAGGAAGGAAGTAATTTTGGTCATATAGTATAAAGTAGTTTAGTATAAAGTAGGTATAAAAATTCAAAATAGCAAAATTAATTTAAAAAAATTTATACCAAACTTATTACACCGTCTACTATCTATACATAGTATAAAACATAGCGTCTCTTTTTCTGTAGGTATGTACTCTTAAAACTTTTAAACTGTGCAACGGATTTCAATGCGGTTTTCGTTAATAGATTGAACCATATAACGATTCAAGAGGAAGTTTACATGTTTAATTAGTTAAGGTTAAAGAAAGTACTCTGTGTACTATCCGTGCGAAGCCGGGGCGGGTGACTAGTAATATACATGACGCTGTACCTATGTCTTTTGGATATGATTACCTTTGAAGAAGCTCGTCAAAGTTATTATAAACTTTCGAAGAACATTGCAAATTCTTTCTAAAACTTGAAAGACAATTTAAGACGACGTGTAGATGGTATGTTGTGGAACGGCCAACTTTGGCCGCGACCGGCGATATGTGACTTGAATAGCTTTGGGACAATCCTTCGTGATTGCATTTCGATCCATACAAATCCACCCGACATCTGTCTGGCTGACAAATGTTTGTTTCTATTTTTGTATTTCTACTACTTCGCCGTACCAATATTAGGAAACTTAACCATGTATTAACCAATGGGTTAAATTGTAACCACAAAAAGGATATTTGCTTAGAGAATAATAAATCGCATTAAGATTTCTATATCAAAAATAACTTCTTCTTTTTTTTGCTTTAATATTTTTATCAGTCTTTACCTAGTCATTATATCTTACCAATTATGACCATTGTTATGACCATAATAATGTATGAATGTAATGTATCTATTATACATAGTATAAAAGAAACTCGCTCATTTTGTATGTAGGTACACTTAGAACTTTTAAACAACACTACTTATTAATTTCAATGCATTTTTCATTATTAGATAGAGTGATTTAAGAGGAAGGTTTAGAAGTATGATTCGTTAAAGTGGTACTCTAATTACTATCCGTGTGTAGGGTTACAATCTGTCCGGATTAGTCTGGACATGTCCGGACTTCTAGTTTATCCGGATTTTTTTGTTTTAGATGGAATACTATAATAAAACTTACATAAGTAAGTTATTTTATCTTTATTAATGTACCACTCATCTAAAAGCGACTGTTAGCTACCATGTTCATACTACTTCTAACAAATGCGTACTGAAGTGCGGACATTTTAATCACAAAATGCAAACATCAATTATGTGATTAAAATGTCCGGCCTTTTTTGAACTGTCAGGCATTTTGTCAGGACTTTTCAAATTTATAAATGGTAACCCTATCCCTGTAAAGCCGGGACGAGTCGCTAGTTATATTTAATCGATAAAAAAAAAAACATTTTTAGAGACAAGCCTTGAACAACATCATTAATCACATCCCCGTTCTCCTAAGTAAACGCACAAATTCACTTTAAACTTCCAGTCTATTATAGATATACAAAACACATTAGTATCCGGCCCGCGAAAACATTACAGCTTCCAAATTGCAAATTCCAGGGGACCATTAGGGCCGAATTAATCAAAGGGAAGATAGCCCGCCAAATCTAAGACACACCCTCGATCCTCTAAATTGTATTGTCAAAGCGACACATGGTCGTCGGTCGTTAGCTAAACAGATATTCTAACATTCGAATACTGTGCCCTTTTAGAGGAAACGAACTGAAACAAGATAGAGCAGCAAATTTTGTCGGATAACCGCCAGTCTAACAAACTAGTTATGCGGAAACTGGTTACTCTGTGACGTCCGAGTAGGAGTCAAGCAAAACAGAAGGGAGGGACTGAAACGCTTGCTACTATCACGTAATTAAGCACCCGATCCCAATGTTCACCGGACCGTGAGGGGACATCGGACTTGAATAGTAGAGGAATTAAACTGAGCACAGATGCCGTAGGTCAAAATGGCTCCCTAACGCAATACAAGTAAGATTCAAAATACCAGTGAAGGAAATATTGGCCAGAACTACATTGGGCAATTGTGGTAATGCGCGTTACGTATAAATTACAAGTTTTCTTTGGAAGCTGCAAATTAAGTACAGATGAAGGCTGTTAGTAGTTAGTGTCCGGCTTTATTACCACGAAACCCGCACTCTAGGGTTACCGTAATGGCTTTTGGAGAGATCTCAAAGCAATCTTGAATAAAGTGGGAAATTACTTATTTGAACTTAATTTCATTAGAAGACCCAGTTTCTAGCACGCCCTTTAAGATGTTCATGATGAGTTGAAATGGCAATTCTGCTCGTACATCGAACGACGGCTTTATAATACATATGCAAAAAAAAAAAACAAGAAAAGAAAATCATTGGAAAACAGTGTAATCCTTGGACAAGTAATAATTGACTTACATACTTACAATAATTCCTGTACAGTTTGCTGTGTTTCGGATTGAAGAGAAAGGTAGCCAGGGTAATTACCGGGCATAAAAGGCAATTCATCTTAGGCCTCAGGATGACAAAATCCTTGTTATTGCAGGTATTTATAGGCGACTTTATCCACTTACCACCAGGTGGGCCACCAGCTTGTTTGTCATCTAGTAGTATAAAAAATTGACTACTTATACCTCAAGATGAATATAATTTTACATATCTCTATTTCATCATCAACAGCTCATATAATGTCCCCACCGAGGGGCTCGAGCCTACCCCACATTAGGGGCGATTAGGCCTTAGTCAACTACGCTGGCCAAGTGCGGGTTAATCGACTTCACACACAACCTAAGAATTTCTTCATAGGTGTGTGCAGGTTTCCTCACGATGTTTTCCTTCACCGTAAAAGCGTCGATTAAACGTACATATGAATTCAAAATTTGAAAACACGTTGGTACGTGGCGGGGATCGAACCAGTGCCTCCCGGGTGGGAGACGACGCTCTTACGCACTACACCACCGACGCTTCTACATATCTCTATTTATTTTGCTTGAATTTAGAAGTTTTGTTTTTGATCGTATGCGACAAGGAGCTGTGTTATTTTGGGCCCTTAGAAATATTGTAGATGATCACTAACATACTGAAATATACTCCTCCAATGTCATAGGCTTCTTTTGCCTATAATAAAGAATGTTAAGAACAACAATAGCTAACTTATTTACATAGTATACGTGACAATCAATCGACAATAAATCCTCAGTAGCACTCTTTAATATTTATTAAAGAGCGTAATAGAATCAATATTGGAGGTGCGTCGTGAGCGTACAGCAATTTCAACCGAAGCATTCGTTATCGATGTTGAATTCTAATGTTAAATTGATTTGAACAACTTTATATGTACGATGGATTCTTACGGAAATCTGGGAATCTACATTTTGGGTGCAAAACTCCGCTCATTCTGCCTTTTTATACGAGTAAGTACCTACATGATAAAACAAGTAGGAAACGTTTATTGTCCTTTGGAAAATTTTATTCGAATGATATAAAAAAATCTTATAAAATGGGGAAAATTGATTGACATAATAACTTCGTGGAATCTTTAATAAATAAGAATTTCTTTTGTTATCAGATTTTGACAGCATTTTATTTCGCATATTCATAATAAATTCATTATGTTATATATTTTTTGTATTTCCACGCTCACACCAATTATCTCGCCAGCCCAAAGTAAGTATGATTAAGAACTTGTGTTATAGATACTAGACAACGAACATTTTTAATATACATTATAATTTTTCTTAATAAACTTAAATAAATATATTAACAACCATGACTCAAAATTCGTGTTCGTCACACAAATATTTGCCGCTACCAGGATTCGAACCCGGGCCGCTTGATGTGTAAATCAACTCCCAACAGAAATCTTTTAAAAGTTCAGTGATGTTTGTTAACTCAGGCATATTTTATTTCTGTAGGTATCCATTAAAATTTATGAATTTAATGATCGTAAGTATAAATTTACAAGTTCCATTTTAAAATCTAAAAAGCTAGACACAATTAAATTCTTAACTTTCATAACCTTAAATAACGCTGTGGGTGCAACATTTTATTCTATGTTATATCGGTGAAATATTCACAATTTTCTGTCATGTTATTTATCTGCCTCCACATGGGTTCAATACTCTTTTATTGCAACATTGTGAACCTACATGCAGTTCTCTATTACCTCCTAAAGTTGCATTGCAGCTGCATTACTATTCCAAGCACTCGAGTAACAGGTAAACAAGCCACATCCTTACGTTACGTGCCTGAAATCGCATTTTTCACTCTACAACAACCTTTACAAACTTCGTATCGGTCTCTCCTCATTGTTGTAGTAAAAAATGTATTTTACTTTAATTGTAAAGTGGTGTATCTTCTTTCTAGATGTAAAACTATATTTATTTTTATTCTATGACAGGGAAGCTGTTAGTCTTCATCTCATCTGATGGTGAGTGATGATGAGTGCGAGGGTGGAAAGTCGCATCACATGACTTGGAGCCAGGCCAGTCCCTCTGTGGTTGAAATTCCAGGTGCAACTAGTTTCCACCTGCGGCTGCCCTCCCTTGTCGACCTGCAAAACTTTACAACTCATGTGAAGGACCCAGGATTATAAGATATACTGGATGGTAGACCCATATGTAGGGTCATCTGGGTAGGTACCACCGCCTTTCTTATTTCTGCCGTGAAGCAGTTCGCTGTGTTTCTGATTGAAGGGAAAGGTAGCCAGTGTAATTACTGGGCATAGAAGGCATATCATCTTTGTCCCCAAGATGGCAACGCACTTGCAGTGTTAAGTGATTTACATTTAATATTGCAAGTGTCCATAGGCGACGGTAACCACTTAACACCAGGTGGGCCGCAAGCTTGTTTGCCATCTCGTAGTATACATAATAAAAAGAAGGATCCCCATGTACTATAATCATGTGTCTTTTATTTGTAAACGTATTATAATGGTATATTACTATATTAGTCTTGGAAGCGATCATTGGCTTAGGTACTGCTTACTTTCAGGCTAAGTAAATCGCTTTTGCATATTTTTTTTACTTTTCACCCATACAACCAAAAACTAAAGTATGTTTATTATAAAGAAATTCATTTTGTAAAAACGAATCTTCAGTCATCAATATTTAACACACTTTCTTCCGGTAACCAGCGCCTTTTTAACTCTTTGAAAAGTTTCAAAACCCGTCTTGTTTCTTACTTTGTTAAGGGTAATCTATGCACCCTTCAATATCGGTTGTTAACTTGTACAATAGCTTTATTTGACTAACAAACAGTATCGAACGCGATTATCCTAAGGGCGAGTCGCATTCTTGCATTATGTATGAGACGTTTCCGTCTCCGTGCGTCGTCGGTTGGTCCAACTGTCCTTGTCACTAACTTCATAACTCCTTCGTAAATTTTGAACCCTGTCCCATTTTGTTAAAAACTATTTGAAAGTCAGAATAGCCTTGCATCCCAGCCAGGAGATAGCAATAAGAAAATGAAAGTTACTTATGATGTCT
The DNA here is from genome assembly GCA_955850985.1 of Elophila nymphaeata. Taxonomy (NCBI): domain Eukaryota; kingdom Metazoa; phylum Arthropoda; class Insecta; order Lepidoptera; family Crambidae; genus Elophila; species Elophila nymphaeata. Next base: position 23,397,398 of record OY039067.1, read on the forward strand.
ACTTTGAACGGCAAACAAGATGTTTCTATACTATGTATTAGTAGTCGTAGTTAGAAGCACATGCTGAGGCAGGGAGGGACCTATTGGCCTAACTGAGTCAGGACATGTTTTATCAATATTTTTTTTTTCGCCACTGTTTCCTATTTTAGTAATATGTTTCTTTACTGTTTATTAATTTAATTTAAAATTAAGCTTAGTCTGTTTATATGTATTTTTTTATTATTCTTTGTTTTTGGTGATGTTTTGTGCTGGTCAATAAATTTGTTTCTTTCTATATCTTATCAAGAGAGGCAGGGTACAGAGGTAAAGCCACTCGAATTTGGAGTCCAAACTGGGGTTGTATATCATCCTTAAAGAAGTCAAGCAAATAACTCTAGATTTCTCTCAGAAAATACACGTTATGCTATGCAATCAAAATGTCATCTATGAAAGAATTTTCACAATCGGTCTAACAGTTTATGGATCTATTTAAACACACAAACATACAACTATTTTCTCTTTACATTAATATAAGTACCTGTCAATCTATTTTACCCTTTCGATTTTGATAAACGTCAGCCGTTTCAGTAGTGATTTATAAATAATTGAATCCATTACTCTCCCATCGAAGAATCGTGTCCGTACTCCTCGTCATCATACAAATTGCTCCATAAAAGCCATTTTCACTCGATATTAAGGCACAATTAGGCCGTTAAAGTATTAACGAGTGTGACAGACGGACGGACAAGCGTATTATTATTGATAGAAATGGGCTATAGAAATATATTGAGAGGGCAGTTACGGTTGCAATAAAAATTACGTTGTAATTATAAATCGCACAAATGATACTGAATCATGATAATGGGATTAAGTTGATCTGCATCCAAATGCTTACTGAAATTAATTGTTTAATCAATTGCGGGATGGGTTTTGAACGTGCAAATTAAAGTTTACCCAGGATCATTTCCATATTGATTTCAACCTATTGAAATGTTGAACATGAACCGCTTTATACTTTAACTAGCGCTTTTCCCTCAACTTCGTCTGCGTGAAATTTATTTCAATTAAATATCACCTATGTCACTCAATAAGAATGTAGAATTCTAACGGTGAAAGAATTTTTGAAATCACTTCAGTAGTTTTTGAGTTTATTCGTTTATTTAGAACGAACAAATGCCTTAGTAAGCCTTTTATATCACATAGTAAAGATATAGTATCTTCGCTTATCGAACTACTTTGTGGACATTAAATTTTATTAACAATTTGAAGGGTAACATTTATACCACATAACTAGCAGAAATGCGTCATAATACCTGTTATTATTAATATAAAAAATAATGCTGATTTGAAGTGTTTGGATTTTTAATTACTATTTTCAAGCGATTATCGATAATACGAGTAGGTAGTTTAAGCGATAGAATAACTTTCTTATTTTGATTTTCTTGATCATTCTTCTTAGAAAAAGAAAAACTGGCATGCTAACGCTTCGATTGGACAATACGCATACAAATTAACTACCTAACTAAATAATGATAGGAAGTTTACGTTACTTTTTTAAATACTATCGTTGTATGTATCTAATATTTTGAAGATCACCTTCCATCCCTAACCAGGATATCATTATCTATCACCTTCCATCCCTAACCAGGTATCTAATTGCTTAACATCCTATACTTAGACAAGATGGAGATGGAGGACTCACGGCCATAAATATTACATAACCCGTCGTGAACACACATAAATGTATAAAATATACAGAGGCTACCGCGCTATTTTTCACGTATTAGTCGCATTTCATACATTTTTAGAACAGCTTGATAGCTGTCGAGCTGTCGATGGCAAAACAAAGGGTACATTAACGATTTGGTTTTAGTTTCTAGGATCGTAAAAACACGGTAAGGCTTCTGGATGGTAACCACAGAAATAAATCAAGATTTATTTCTGTGATGATAACTCTACAACATGTTCAAAAAACAAAGTGTCAAAAATTTTATCTCTTCGAGACCTCTCTACGGCACCCTTTTTCAAAAACGATAAAGACCGAACTATGACGAAGCATCAGCGAAGGCTTGTTTGTTTACCGTCATTGTCTCGGCGCGCGCGGCCATGTGCATACAATGCTTAGCGCCCACTCGAAATATTTATGACCTGTAGCGACCATAGATAATGCTCTATGTCGTGAATAAAATAAGGTTTTGAATAAAATTTACTCTTGCGTAGGCGTCAGCTGCTTCGGTAGTTTATTTATGTTATATTTTGTCTGTAAAAGAAGTTTGAAGAGAAAACTTTGCCAGAAGAAAATCTAGCCCCAGGCGCGACACGAAATCACAAATCGCACACAAGTTTTTATGCTATATTTTTCCGTGCGCAAAGCTTAAAATAAATCTCTAGCTACATTTGAGATTACTTCTTATAACAAGAGGACGACTAAAGTTTTTTTAAACAGTTTCACTATTGAATTCACCATAGCCTATGGACGCTAATAGTGAAGCCACGAACGCACGTAATTATTGTTGTTACCCAAGAAAACTCTTCTTCTCTAAAATTTTAATTGCCATATAAATAAAAAGCTTGGTATGAATTTTGAAATTTAGGCAAAATAAGAACACGTAGACAAAATTACAGTATTTTACGGTATAATTTTACTCATAAATGTTGTAGAAACGTGGCGTTAAACCTACAAAGAATTTCTATATCTTTTTATAAAAAAGAAATGGAAATTAGACTTAATCATTACGATTGTCTTTCGTTATTGAATTGGTGAAAATAATTGAGGAATATTGTGCAATAAAATCGTAAACTTCTTAAAACGGGAAATTTGTGTGCAAAAAAAAAGGGTTTTTAATTGGTTTTATTATTGGGATTTATTGAAATAAACAAATGTGTTACGTGTGTTACACGTCATAGAACTAACCTCCAAAGTGTAACTTCACTTCAATCAAGAAAAAAAAATTTAGTGTGGTGAATTTACATTTTGGTGAACAACCAGAAACTGGTATACTAAACTGCGAATGACCATGCATTTGTTATGAATGCAGAATTAATAAAACGAAGATTTCGATGGATAGTTTGCGCTGGAATGCGGAAGGTGTGAATGTGGCCCTAATTAAAATCATAACGCGCTACGCTAGTATCACATTTCTGTCGCCGTAATAAATATGCAATCATTAAACATTCATCGCGTAGTCCCCTCGTCATAAAACACCCGAAGGCTTAAAAAAGATTCATCAAAACAAATTGGTACATCGTACAGCGGTGTACTCTTGCACGCATCCATCACGCACTCGCCAGATCAACTTACAGATCCTGGTCGATAAGCAGATACAAATTTATGACGAGCTCGATTTTCTATACATGAAATACACGCACACTTATCTCTGATCGCACATGGTCCCCTCAATATATTTTCTGATGAGGACTTAGTGCACTCAATAGCGGTTTGTCCATATCGTTAATCGAATCACGGATTTATTATCACTTCATTTAAGATGTATAGCGAGTTTGATGTGGTGATTTTATATAAATTTTGAGTAGGCATGTTTGTTATTTGATTTAAAAAAAAATCGGGATTGGTTTTCCCTTGACTTTCTCGTATACCGGAAACGACTCAGAGGTCGATAGAAACCTTATATTTTGATGTCATACATGCGTGTTAAATTTTGGTCACCCATCCAAGTACCGACCGCGCACTTGGTTGCTTAATTTTCGTGATCGACGGCTCAAAATTTGATAGAAACCTTATATTTTGATTTCATACACGTATGTTGAATTTGGTTGCAATAAGTTAAAGCATACTCGAGTTATCGTGCTAACGCACAGACACACACACATACATAATTCCAAAAACAAAATATTTTTGGACTCAGGGAGGTCCAAATCCGTCAAAATTTCTAGGTCAAATTTTATGACGATTACAAGACTTCCTCTATACTACGTTACGAGAAAGTAAAAATACTTATTTGAGAATCTTCACCAATTTTCAATGGTGGATTCACATAGTTTTGAATTGCCATTGTTAACAAATTAAATAACTTTTATAGATTAAAATTTTACGAGCAAATTTTTTTTACGTAGTATGAAAACACAACATTTATTCAACGAATTAGGATTCGTTGCATTTATTAAGTTTAAGTAATGTAAATGTTTTAAAAGTTAAACGTTGCCCATATGCCCATTTTTGTATTTTAATAAATTCTCAAAAATAAAGAAACAATATAAAAAATAAAAGTCAAACGCCGTCTCCTTTATTAATGTAAACAAAACACTAACAGGTAATTTGATACTGAAAAATCGCATTGTCGAGAGAGTTCATTGACACTCTGTCATAGTCACATTATCAAATATATCACCGGGTTTAGTGAACTTTCTACGAATCTGTATACACGAAATTGTTTGGATTGTATTTTTATTGTGCTACACTTTGGCAATCGGTGGTTGATATGGGCAAACGACCATTTCTGACAATGTCTCGAGGAACTTTGCGATCGACCATTGTAAGGAGAAATTCGCTTGCGTCATTACGATCTGTAAATAATAATATAGGTATTTTTATGACAATTATTCAGACAAATTAAGTATCTATCGCAAAGAGCTTATGCTGTGGGTATTATTCTATATATAATATGGATAAATACACATAATAAAACAAGCGCGTCAGTGGCTCGGCACCAGAAATAACTTCCATATTTTTAACAGAAACTAAAAGCTACTCTCTTTGGCCTCATTCGACAACATTTAATATAGAACCTTAGGTCTTACTAGTCATTACACAATTTCTATAGAATCATCAAAACAATTATTACACATCGCTTTACACGCTGTATTAACAAACCAGACATTAATTTAACGTTTAAAACCGAACCACTCATAATTCGCACCGGAACAAAGAAAGCATAACTGACAACATTTACACTAGCGTCGCCATAAAATAATCCTAATTTATAGCGACATAAAGTCATTTATTACTAGGCTTATAATAGCCATGGACCGCCAATCTGTCTGCTAGAGATGTGCCCGCGGTTACCGTCCAATTAGGCGTGGCCGACGAATATGCTGAATATACGAAATTGTTTTATTAATAGCAACCAGCTACAGGGAACTTTCTAACTTATACGCGGAGAGAAGTTGTAAAATTACATCTAATAGAACGCGCCGCAGTTTAACCACCCTTGTGGTTTATTGTACCTACTACATCCAGAGATAGCCATATTTTTTTATATTACGAGATGGAAAACAAGCTTGCGGCCCACCTGGTGTTAAGTGGTTACCGTCGCCTTTAGACACTTACAATCATCATCATCATTACAGCCTTTATAATTCGACCCACAGTTGAAAAACAAGGCCTCTCTTTGTCATCGAAGGAGGCTTAGGCAGTAGTCCATCTCGCTTGTCCAATTGGTGGACGGAGCATTAGATGATCAATACCCTGTCAATACCCCTTTGCTGATCCAATGGGTGTCGTAGACGGCGACTAAAGGATTTGCAAAGGGGCATTGATCATCTTATACTCTGTACATCAATCCGCATCGGGCCAGCGTGGTGGACTACTGCCTAGACCTCCTTCGATGACAAGGAAAGGCTTTGTGTCCCAGCAGTGGGTCGAATTATAAAGGCTGTTAGAGGGAATACTCAGTTGGGAGTGGGCCTGTTTTAAGTCCCTGTCTGTCTAGCCACCATCAACTTTATAAAATATGTCTAAATATGTTTTCATCGTATAAAGAGGCGACACAGTTCCAGTCTGATAAGTGTGCTGCGACATTAACTCACTCAGAAAACACATAAAATTAAAAACTATTCATTTTTCTTAACAAGATGCTACTTTTTCTCTTATGGATATTCAAATAATCAAATTATTTACCAGATGAAAAGTTTTATGAAAATAGTTTCAGTATTTTCTGAGCTGTCACTTTTTTTATTTTGGCGAGACCTATTTTCAAGATTCTTTTTATTACATTAAAATGTACAAATCAGCAGTATAGGTAGAGCTGTGTTTAATTAAATAGCTCAAAGAACAAAATTTGCGCTTCGTGACTGTCGCAACACTAGTTTTGACGAACGACGAATCCTTATTTTAACTGCAATTCAGTTAAGCGATTCTGCAATTAAAATGTTCAGTTCTGCACGGATTGTTAACTACTAGACCGTCATTTGTGTGTTACAATTTAATATATCGCTACGTGCCGTTTAGTAGGCAGGCATCTATGATATAATTGAAAAATGAGGAAAGGGAGTCCATTCTGGAAAGAAATTAAACATGAAGTTTATTTTTACACTATTAAAATTCAAAGTTTTCGAAATCCTTAGAATTTCGCTCGAATTTGCAAATTTTATGATGAGACGATTAGGTACTTTAAAAGTTTATTTAATTTTTATAAAAAAGGAATCCATTATACTCTTATAATGTAGGTATAGGTACTAAATTAAATACCCTACTTCTTTTTTATAGAAAGGTCAAGCAAATGACTACATTATACTACAATTATATTAAACATATTTCCATATAATTGTAAACTGTTTATTATACTTAAAAATAACAAAATAATATACAATAATTTTATAGTTTCTAGTCGCCATACTAGGTGCGCTTGCACAGTCTTCACCTAAACACGAAAAAAACGAATAGCAAGACATAAGTTGCACTTTAACTAGATTTTCGCAATAAGAAAATTTGTGTTTGAACTTTAGTTTTTGAATAAAAGGCGATGATACATATATTATTAGTGTGTACTTGGATTGCTATTTTCGTGCCCCGTATTAATAAAAACGTCACATGTTGCATCGCCCCGAGCCGCCACAGCCGTCGCTAACGAAGTGTTGGGTCGCCTGCGCACACGCACGCAACACGCACTTGCAGTGGGGCTGCATTCGATTGATTTATAGCTTCGGATATTTATCAGTATATTATTTAGCCATTCCCGCAGCAAATTGTGACATTCGTGAGGGAAGATACACAATTAGGGTGCTATACACAAAATTCATTATGAAATTGTATTTCTGTGTTTCTCGTTAATTAGTAGGAAAAAGTTGTATGTCAATCCTATCTATGTGAGAATAATTGGTATACAACTAAACTTAATTTATAAATATATGTTATACTTAATTAACGAATTAATAACCTTACAGAAACGAAAATAGATTAAGTGGGATTCACAATTAATACTTTAAGGACTCCTCAGGAAGACTTATTTTTAAAAAACAAGCCGTTATTATAAAGAACAGAAAATGAAACGCAATTTGCCAAAAAAAATTAATCAGAAACCCAGCTTCTTGACTGGCGTTTAAAATAACAAGCGCACTTAATCAGCCCGTACAATTATAAACGCGGCTCCAGCGCCCTGCGCCAGCGCAGTCGCGTGAATGCAAATAGTTGATTTAGTCGCCCCGCCCTCAGGCTTACGTTGTTGAGTCCCGCCGGTGTCCCGCAGGATAAATAATACCGTCGCAAACAAGACATATGAGTCTGCGAACGACTCGCGAAGTCAGCGCAATGAAATGAGTAATTGAGATCAGTTATAAATGTTGGCAACTGTTTTAAACGGCACGAAACGAAGGCAGCACACGCGCTTTAATTTTAAACACAAGTATATCCAGTAGTAAATTAGTTGATTTATGTTTGAAAATCACGTCGCCTGTTTTAAAACGGTTGTGAACAAACTTGGAGATATAAAGATTTCAATCTTTAGGTATATGTCTGTGAATAACTTAGAGCGACAAAGACTGAAGAGTATCTAGAAATATCTGGAGTAACAAATAAATTTACATTTATCGTCATAGACACTCACTACACCACTACACGCTCAGGCAAGAGCAGAGACAATAAAGAATCACGTAAATTTTTTGTCTTCCCAATTTATTTGAGGGGTGGTGATGTTTCCATCGCCAAAAAATATATTAATTGCAATTTGATCATATAAATAATAAAAGCCTGAACAATTTAAATCCATAAAATAAATCTACTTCGAGATGGTGATATCTAATGCGAGCACTTCACAGTTTAAGCATTGACAAATTGGTTGTTGGAGAAAAGCTGTAGAGAACGACTAAGAATTCCTCGAATAAAAATTCTAAACATTGACATTAGAAACAATATTCCTCTTCTACAAGTTAGATTATTATTAAACTTAATTATTGCCGTTGTTTAGCGTAGATATCTCTCAGGAACAATTCAAAAGCACTTTATCTTTCTTGACTTCAATTTCAACTTGTTCCAGTAATCATTTTCGTGCGCCGCGATCTCAAACAAACATCTAGATGCAGGTGAAAAATTAAATCAAAGAAAAACAACGTATTTTACATACGCTTGTAAACGTCAAATTATGTCAGCCATTCATTAATAACCAGGAAGTAAAAAAACCTGTAAGCCCATTTTCCTTCGCATTGGCATCGCGTGACGTATTATCAGCAACAGCCACTCACGAACAAAACACTTTGTCGACAGTTTAGCACTTAATTAAATAGTTTGTACACAAAATAGTTTCATATCCTATTTTGGGGCGACAGAAAGCAGAGTTTTCGTGTTTGGATCGTGGTTGAGATTGATAACCAGCGCTTACACTGTAATTAATTAGCAGTCTCGCATTTTAACCTCTGTACAAGCTTAAGCTTTTAAGGTGTTTGTTTTGTATACTGCTTCTGTTAATAGACCCGAGATTCTTTTGTGAGTTTATTTTAGGGAATATCTAATTTTAGAGGATTTTTCTTTCAGATTCATCCACATTTTTAAAATGACCTGTTCAATAGATCTGACTAAAAAAACAAAATATATAAATTAGCAAAATTGCTAAGTTTAGATATCTGTATAGGATTTATGAATTCAATAGATGAAGAGAAACTGAGTGTCGAGAAAATATTAATGATAGTTCATTATTATTTGAAAAAAAATATAAATAAAGGCGTTTATGATATAACTAGCTTCCGCCCGAGACTTCGTCCGCGTGGACATTTTATCTTCTGAGGGGTGTAATTTCCAAAAAATCTTTCTTAGCGGATGGCTACGTCATAACATCTACCTGCATGCCAAATTTCAGCCCGATCCGTCCAGTGGTTTGGGCTGTGCGTTGATAGATCACTATGTCAGTCAGTCAGTCGCCTTTTAATTATATATATTTAGATGTACGGAGTTTTATTACAAATTAATAATAATATGTGTAAGAATATGAAATTAATAGAAAACCAAAATGGAATCCTGTTTGTAGAAAATTGTATCGTTGTCGTTGTTAATAAGCTGCCATATATAATGCACGATGACGTTAAGAATATAAAACGCATTTTTTGTTGCAAACGAACACTTTACAAGAATTTTAATAATAGAGCTAAGTACATGAAAATAAAAGTAGTTCAGCAATAAATGTCAAGTCCGATATTTCAAAAGCAATCAAGCTGCCCATTTTATTTATTGACCGCGTGCAGAAACTAATCGTGCATGCGACATCACGTGTTACTAATGTTAATACCTCGGAACCCTTATTATGTGAAACAGGGACAACATTATTGCTTCCCATTGTTGTAAGGATAGTTTTCTCAGTTATTGTTTTCTAGGGAATTCTAAATTGGATGGATTTATTGTGCTCGAGGGCTGTGTCGCCGAAGTGCAACGACAGGTCATTTACATAATGGTAAACAAATACTTCAGGATATCGTTTTCAAATATAATATCAAGTGTAAGACAAGAGACATCGACCTTGGATATTCTTGGATATGTTTGAGAATTCACATCACGAGACTCAAATACGTTAACTTATCCCATCGGAATAGACGTTTAAGAAACAATATCTATTTTTAGGCTTACTCTTATACGAATTCTTAATAACCTTCAAAACTTGAGAACAATAATTATATTGTTCTCAGTTATTCAGCAATGCTACATTATTTCACTTTACTGACTTCATGGGGCGAATTACTTATATTAATAGTTTTGGCGCACTTTCATGACAATAAAATTTTTGTTTCAATATTTTTTTAATTATGTCTGATTGCATTTTTATAGCAAAAGAGGTGTTCTTTTAATGTACTTTTGCAAGAGGTTAACGATCAAATTATATGAAATCGCTGAAATAAAAGGTTTATAGTATGTAAGGCGTCGAAATACTGATTTTGGTCACTTCATAAGTCGTAACGATGAATTATGTCCCATTCAATTTCTCACCAAGAAATACCTTGATGGTTTTAAATATGTGATACCCATATTTAAATGGGAAATGTGAAGATAAAATCAGGAACTTCAGTTATGATTTATACCTTTATTTTGTGCAATAAATTTTAAATAAATAAATATGAGATGGATTGGCTTCAGTTAATCTATACATCTGCACAAATTGCTGCAGCTTTGATTCGCCTTACCTCTTATGCGAAGTATAATCCCCGTATACTTAATAAAACATTTAATATTCGATGCTATAAAAACAACACCTCTTATTATAACCAACTTTCTAGAATGTGTCGACTTAACAATGAGATATCTATTTAATTTCATAATAATATAAAGATCTTGATATTTTCAACCACAAATTTGGAAGATTTAAAAAATCTATAAAGCAACTGCATTGTCCCTTATAAAATAAAATATACTAATAAGATACTAACTTTATTTGTAAGCAAGTCTTTACTAACAGATTACCTAATATATTGATGTGTTAACATAAAGTAGGATAGCAATCTAGAACAAAACTTCAGTGTTCAGTCTAAGTGTTACCCATTTGTATTGTTCTCTGTTTTGTTGGCCGAATAAATGAATAAATAAAAAATGTGATAAATTAACCAACAGCATATTGAAATTCCAAATGCATAACAGATTAAGCCCACATAAAGAAACATTGCATTTACCCCCAAATTTTTCTAACCTCTAGTACGCCCCTGGAATTGGGAATTGCTCATTACTAAAACTCATAGCAGGCGTTCTGTTATTATCGGGTGCCGATGCAGGGCGTAATGAGACGCCATGATTGAGACGTTCTGAGTCACCAGGTCAGGGGCGGCTGTAATCCGCCCCTGTGTTTACGACTATATAACAGTGACCCCCTCGTGCTCGTGGTGACTAGCCATGTATCTAGAGGAAAAATTTAGGAAAAAAATAATGACAATAACATGAATTGTATCTGCAAGAAAAAATCAAGTTTTCACCAAACAGATCTAATAGTGAGTGGAAAAGATTTTGTAGACTGAAGCTAATAATCTACACTAATATGATAAATAGATTTTTTTGTATATTTATGTGTTTCTAAAGAATAGGATAGAAAAAAATATCAAGACCAATTAAAAAAAATATGCTATATTTTCATTGAGTAACTGCTATATTTTATTTAAAAAAAAGTAACAACCATGAATTTGCAAGCACTTTTTTTTATAAAATTATAAATCTCTAAAGGTGTATGTATAAACATAATTTCATATGCAAACACGTTATAACTATTTGTCTTTCAATAGAAAGATATACTGCTTGTTATTTTTACTCTGGGACGTGACGTTGCATCTCTAATTCCGCTGTATCCCGGTCGTTTGTGCGGACATAACGAGGTCCAAAGTTTGCTTACTCGCCCCTCGCTTTATTGACACTCGCGACTACCGTGTTTTTAAAGTTTTATATGATTGAAATTCTGAAACCCTTGCTTATGGATAATAAAATAACAGTTACCCGTCGATTACTTTATTGAACAGTATAAAATAAAAGATGATAAAATCGTCTTTATAATCGAATTGGGAAATAATATTAAGAAAACAATAAAAGTTGGAACAGTAAATATGGTAGGTACGATCCCAATCTTATCTTCAAGGATAATAAAATTAATTTCATCTCAATGCTCTTGTGGATTTGCAAGGCTGGGACCATGTTAAATGGCCGGTAATTGAAATAGTAATAATAATAAAGATAAATGGAATAGAACATTTTCTCCAGTTACAAATGAACATCTACGGTGACTAGCGATGATTCCAATGTCAAAAATCCCAATCGCGTAACATCTGCATCAGTTTTTAAGAAAAGTAAAATTACACAAATTGAGTACTAGGGCGTATACATAAAGAAAGCTGGGGCCTTATCGCGCTATTTACAACGTTACCAAAACCAAATCATTGTCGTTTTTATACATTTTGACAACTGTCAGCTGTATTAAAACGATAACGATTTGGTTTTAACGTTTGTAAATAGCGCGATCATTGCTAGCGCGTTTCTGCCAACGATTTTCGACACTGGTTCACGCTTATAGTCGGTGCAGGGGCCTTGCCACCATCTTTATAAAAGCGATTCAAATTCCACGCGATTGAGTATAGGTTCGTAAACTGAATCGTATTATTTCGTACAATCATCTTCAGTAATCATGCGAAAGAATCAAGAAGATTATTTATATTTTACGAAAGAATGAATGAAATTTGTCACTGGTCAGTTATGGAGTGAAAGAGAGACCGCTTTATAAAATATGACTTATGGTTGTCTCAGTCTACCTGAACTGAATCGGTGTCGAAAGTAGCTTCAAAATTGAGTCTCGTATTAGCGGCATAGTACGAATTAACGATTCTATCAGTTTAGATCTTAATAACGATCGCGATAAGAGATGGTAGTAATGTAGCAGGTCAGCATAGGTGTTCTGTATGCTTTTGTGGAGAACGACTCGATAAGTTTCCAATGTCGCTGGAAAGTGCCGACATTCTCCGATCAGTGCTATTTTTCCAGACTACTACCTGACAGGCAGCCCCTGCGCCAGCTTGCGTGCTGTACCGGTTATTAGTGACGATAAGAGCTGATGGATCAACCTGGCAACTATAAATTCTAACAAAATACGACTCACAAACTTCCAAGTATTTTAATCAAACACAATACCGTTACATTGGTTACTAATCTTTAAAAGACATGCATTGAAAACAAAATTTATTTAGATATATTTATGGCTCAACTTTGTCTGCATTTTGATTAAAACAAAATAATTTTTGGACATGAAACTTTTTAAATATTCTATGTCCTGTTCAAACTTTATGATTACATTTTACCAAGCCAAAACTTCACATCAATAAATCAACACTTTAACATTCATGATTCCATCCGTCTGCGTTAAACCAACGAAATTTATAAGAAATTCAAATTTCTAAATAAAAGTTGGCGAAGAAAACAAAGTGGATCGAGCTAAATATTACGATCACGTTTATGAACGTCAGAACGGGGAAGTAATCCAACTTGGGCGGGACTTGGGTGGATCATTTCCCCTGGTAGCGTTTCGCCATTTTTATGGAGTTTTATAAGTGAATCGTGCAAATTGTTTCCGGTGTCCCTGTCAGTATTGCCGTGTTTATGGGGTCAGCGTCGACACGGAATGTGGGCCACCACTGGCAGCCCGCAAAACGAAATTCTTTTCGAGATAAGACAACTATGGCTTGAAAAGGAAACTTTCCTAATCCACTTACAAAATTCTATTAAACGTTAGTGTCCGTTTTTCTTTAGCGGTCGGAATAAACGGATTTTTTATAAGATCTATAAAAACTAAAAAAAGAAACAGTTCCTAGAAATATAGCGAACCTTTTTCTAATAATATTTTAGTCAAGTACATCTGTCTTGTTTTATTACTCTTATCGTTGCTACATAATAAAATTATGAAAATTGCTCATGGCTAAAATTATTTCTAGTACTATATCTAATATACTAGGACTAGTACATCGATTATCGATCTAACAAAAATTACCCCTTTTTTAACAGCTGCAAATTGGATATCGAACTTGACGAACAAGTACTTTATTTTGTTTTGGTGCATCAATGCAGAGATAGCCTTTCAAAAGGGGAACATTTCCATTAGACAAGGCATTCGCTTTGTTGCGGAAGGCAATTTTTCCACAATTCTCTCTCAATGGCCATTAGACTGTCTCTCGCTGCCACAATTCAATAACGGCACTTGCGAACCGAATGCAGCACTGGTGCAAGTTAGTGACGAGTCTTAATTAAAACTACTCAATGACCGACTGGTAATATCGAAGCGCAAATGACAATAGTTCTAGTCGACACTACAACTTGGTGATTCACATCGGTAACGATTTGTGTAGACACAATAAAATTTAGCAATTTTTTTCTGTATTTTATATCTCATCTCTACTCAATAATCAAACTTCAAATTCTAACACAGGATAGAGAATCGATAAGCGGTGTAAAATAGAAACATTTTCTTCAATACAATGCCCATGTGTAAACGTAAAAAAATATCAGTCAAGAATTTCTTATGGCCTGCACGATGCAGCTGTAGTCGATAATATTCCATCTTATGACAACTCATAACATAACAATAATTTTATTCACGTGTACATTTTGTTAACAATGTAAATTCTAGCTTGTATTGTTGATAAACCAATGACTTATGTTAAAACCACGTCTCACGTTTATCCAGTAATTGCTGAATGACTAAGATTTTATATACTATCTGCTTTATAAAAGTTAATACAAGTAGTACCGTTTTCATAAAAACTGAATTCAATTGATTTTCTTTCCCCGCAAATTTCAGATCAGTGCATCAATACCGCATAAGAATACATTGTTATTGTTCGATTTATTTCTAGAGTGTATCGGTATTAGGTGGTTGTATGTATCTGTATTGTTTCTATCCGTAAGTTTTAAGCAGGATCTTTCTTTCTCAAACCAATAAAGCCGTAATCTTCTTATCGCTTGGACTGAAACTTCATTGAAGCCTAAGCCATGCAACGGCTCAATAATTTCCTTTGTGGCGAGACCGATAGCTTCAGAAGTTCATTGATTAAAACCGAGTGTAAATGCGGCGGCCCAACGGCTGCTGCATTCGCTTCTTTGTTCCTCCCCAACTTTTTCTTCTGTCGGGACTGACGCAATGTTCTCCGCTGCAACTTATAAGTACCAACTGGTGTGGAATTGGAATTAGTTTCACTGTAGCTGGAGTTCTTGAGCTATGGATCTGAGGTGATATGGACTTTAGTTCAAGTTCCTTGTTACAATTGCACAACGAATCAGTTAAGAGAGTTGCACTGCTGAATCTGCTTGGCAATGACAAAAATTATAAATCACATAATTACATGTAAGTATCTATAAAAATGTTGGTAATTTTTAATTTTAAGCAGATCAAGGTTATATAGAAAAATCTATATGTTTGAAAACCTTATTGATCATAATCAAAACAACATTTTTCGCGCTTACGTACACTCATCACATCCTTTTCATCGTTAGCATTTTAAAATATTTACATGCTTCGACTACACCCGAGAGTTATGGGTTAAATATTAAATTCACATCAGCACAACATTGTGTCTAGAATTTACATCGTGCTTGCAACATTTTGTATTTTTATAAGGACTTAATGTGAACTGTGTGGAGTTAATATTTCTGTAATCAAAAAGACTTGAACAGTTCGGTCCTTCTCAGAATCCATGTTCAGTTTAAATATCTATATTGAGTCGTAATTATGACATAAAACTTTAATTGTGATGTATCTGTAGGTGACTTATAGCTAACTGTACATTGTCATCAAAGTAGTCAAATTACCGACACCTAATATAGAATTAAAATCGATCCTACGTGCACTGCATCACATTCCCACAGCAACCTTCGGTGCTCTCATGATCACCAATGACTTAATATGAAGCATAGTAATGCGGGCTCCATTTTCTTCCCATATTAAACAGGAGCAGCATTTAATAATGTCTTTAAATGTATTCATTGCGTTGGTTCACCAATTAAGAACAGGCGCAAAATATTGATATGGTCTCATTGTATGTAAATTAAGGTTTCTTTCGCAGACTTCGATATTTTCAGTAGAACTGTTAATGAAAAAAATTACACATAAGCAAGTGCTTATATTAATAGCCAATTACGAGTAATTATCGGTGATTGTTTGGACTGCAGTCCTGTTGAGATGACTATAATGGTCACGCGTGTTTTTTACGATTAAAAATTCTTGGGATGAAAATGAAACCTCACGATTTATTTATGTTTAAAATATGCGAACAAAACAGCTCATTATTTATAGAGAATTTATAGGCCAGTGAGAACATAAATTAAAGTTTAACAGGTAGATAGGTACACTAAGAATGTCGCCCTTAGTGATATGTTCAATAAGGTCGTTGTATATGTTTAGTGTGGTAGACGTGGAGATGTTTATTATTAAGAATAACATAAAAATAGCTTGCTACGAAAGTTTTTGTCTGATCAAGCTTACTAATACACAGAAGCTACTATTCCTAAATTAGAGTTAGCAGTACCTACTACAATTAAACTATAAAAACTGTTTTTGAATATCACGGTATTACACAAACCATTTATTTTTACACATATCAATTTGACGTATGCTAGTAAGATATGACGCGATGCACTGAGCCAAGGTTCGAGGCTTTAACGGCCGTCAGGCACGACGTTTCTTACGGGGAGGGCTCGTTGAATAAAAATACTTTAGAAACCTCCACCTAACAAAAGACCACAGTCAAATAACACAAAAAAAATTGTAGTGTTGTGGTTTGTTGGTTAGTTAGGGCGCCAGAGATCCACTGGGTAAGGAAAAGGACAAGGGATTGGTAGTGTTATTTTACTGAGCTCCAAATTTCGAGTATCTAGACCGCCTACGTGTACCTCGACTCGACTAAAAGCTTTTGCCCGCAACTTCGTCCGCGTGGAATAGTTACTTTGGGCAGCATTTTAATTTTTTTAGGGTAGTGAATTTCTTACTAATCATACACATGTTTATTTTGTTAATTTCTTACCAAGTACCTAAAATTTCGTTATTTAGTTAGTTAGGTCGTTTTCCTCCCTTGAATGTGTCAGCTACGATGCTGCGACTGTCCCAGAGATAGAATATCAAGAGGTCTATGGCTGAATACTACATTTAAATTACTATGGAATCTATAAGATATTTAAACACGAATATTTGGAGAAGTAAATGAAAAGTACTTCATTAGTATTACTGCATTTATTTTGACAATTATTTAACATAGATGAGCGACGAAAACAACATGATCAATGGGCAATAACCATAGTTTTTGTACAATTAGAATCACTATTTCATACGTTGTAAATTAGACTTAGACATAGTAAATACACTTACTCACAAACGGTGTTACTGCAATATCCCAGTGAACGCTTCGGCAGACGACAGTAAAGTCCGCTTGCTTGTGCAACACCGGTATTTATACCCAAGTGGTAGGGAGAACGAACCACGTGCGTTTCGCGCGTACGTGGCTTCCGGTTTGCACAAACAAACTTAAAAGGAATATTATTAAATTACATTGATTAAAATAAAGAACTATTACAAAAATAACAATATTAATTTATAACAATAATTAAATAAAATTCCGACGCTAGTTGTCATTTTAACTGATTGGGAGGACAACTTTGCGCGCACGTGGCTTCCGGTACTCTCAGACAAATTAAACGATTAAAAAAACTAAACTCCATACATTCACCATTAATAATTATTACATTAATGTTAATAATAATTTATAACAGGTTTGAATTGTAATACACTGATTTACACCTAATAGCAGATAACAATCACGAGCGCTTCGCGCGCAAGGGGCTTCCGGTTTGCAGAGACACGTTAAGACTGTTTCTGCAAACCGGAAGAAGAAACTTTTAAGATACAAATAAAATACATAATTATGATCATGACAATACAAACTCATAATAATAACTAGTTACGATTCTGACAGTCGGCCATCCTATTATGAGCATGACCTCATGCGCTTAGTGTGATAAATTAGGTACAATTAGCGATAAACTTAAACTGGATTCTATTTACATAAAATAAAATAAATTTTCCTTCTGTCTAACAGTCGGCCCTTCTGCCGTTGTATACAGAAATAAAACAATAATCGGCCCTTCCGCCGCTTGTATACAAGAGAACAATACTCATCGGCCCTTCTGCCGTTGTATACAGAAATGAAATCATAATCGGCCCTTCCGCCGCTTGTATACAAGAGAACAATACTCATCGGCCCTTCTGCCGTTGTATACAAGATTAAAATAATAATAATCGGCCCTTCTGCCGTTGTATACACAAATGCACAATAATCGGCCCTTCCGCCGCTTGAGACAAGATAATATTCTGCTGCAAAAAATGTTTTATGTAATTCGAGGCTTATACAATTTAAAAATCATCAGTGTGCAATAATATCAACTGGATTCATCACTATGTTCGTCCTCACTATCATGTGGCCTATTGAAGCTAAGCCAGGGTCGTATTTTGTCTACCGCTACCACTGTCGAATACAATCTATTACCTTTCTTAGTTATAGGTGTATCTTCGATTTGATAACGGTCATGATCCAGCACTTTGGTGATTTTGTAAGGGCCTTGAAACTTGGGGATAAGCTTCCTACTGTGACCTGTGGAAGGTACCTGACGCTCTACTCTTACTAAATCACCTACTTGATAATTAATTGGCTTACAACGTTTTTTGTCAAAGTTAGCCTTTTCTTTTGCCTGCTTAGCTTTGACGTATGCATTTGTTTCCTTCCTAATTTCTTCTATGTCCTGATTACTACTAGTTTTAGTTAAGTCATAATCTAGTTCAGAAATTATTTTACTTTCAGCAGATCCAGTTAGCCTTTTGCCAAACAAGACTTCTGCTGGTGTCCGATTTAGTCCTTTATTAAATGTATTATTCAAACCCCATTGCACATCAGGCAGGTGGTCGTCCCATTTATTTTCAGCTGAACCAATGTTCTTTGCTGTCAACGCATCTACTATGATTTTATTGTACCGTTCCACCTGCCCGTTAGCCCTGGGTGTAGCTACAGCATTCAAAATATGCTTAATCCCTTTATCCGCCATAAAAGTTTTGAAACTGTCACTCGTAAACGAAGTCCCCCTATCAGATATAATTCTCCTCGGAACTCCGAAGATTCCGAAATACTCTTTAAGGACCTTTATGCTGGTCTGAGACTTAGTGTTCCTAACTGCCTTTAAGTAAGCGTACCTAGTAAATGCGTCCACTATTACCAGTATATACATGTTCCCTTTGCTGCTTCGAACAAAGGGGCCCGTATGGTCAATGTGGACTGTATCGAAAGGAACCGAGACTTTTGGTATTGGATTTAAGAAGCCAGGTTTCTTTCCAGCATTGGACTTTGAGTATGCACACTCTAAACAAGAATCAACATATTTCTTTATAAATCGTCGCATTTTCGGAAACCAAAAAGTACTTCTAATCTTTTCTAAAGTTTTGTCAAATGCAAAATGGCCTATGTCGTCGTGATTTTGTTTTACTATTTGCCAACGTACACCTTTTGGAACAACCCATCTATCCCCATCCGATGTAATGCGGAACAATTTATGGTTTTTTAACTTAAAATTTGATTTGATATCTACTAAGTCATCAAGCTCGGGGTCCTTGAGAACGTTAATCATTCTTTGTATGTCCGCATCGGCGCCTTGAACAGTAGTCAGCCAATCAGAGTCAGTTACAGTTAATACTCTTAAATCTGAATCTGGAATGGGGTTTCGGCTAAGTGCATCAACATGAGACATAGACGTTCCCGGCCGATACTCAATTGAGAAGTTAAATTCTTGCATTTGTTCCCACCATCGCGCAACCCGTGGTAACATATCTTTTTTTTGAAATGTAGCTTTTAAAGAATTGCAGTCAGTAACGATTTTAAATTGTATACCAATCAAATAAACTCTAAACTTTTGTAAGGCCGAGACTACTGCCAGAGTCTCTAGATCATATGATGAGTAATTTTGCTCTTCTGGCGTAGTTTGTTTACTGAAATATGCGATTGGTCTAAGATTGTTATAACGATCTCTTTGTAATAAAATTCCTGCTAAGCCAAACTTAGAAGCATCGGTATGAAGCTCTGTGTCTGCTTCCGGGTTATATAATGCTAAAATGGGTTTTTGCGTTAATTCTTTCTGCAAAGTTTTAAAAGCTATTTCTTGGGCAGGCCCCCATGCCCAAGCTATATTTTTCTTTAATAGATTAGTAAGTGGTTTAGCAATTATTGAGAATTTAGGAACAAAACGACGAAAAAAACTTGCTAATCCTAAGAATTGGCGAATATTATGCTGACTCCGAGGGACTGGGTACCGCTCAATCGCTTCTACTTTCTTTGCGCCAGGACGAATTCCATCTTTCGAAACCTCAAAGCCTAAGAAATCAACTGTGCGTTTAAAAAAAAAACATTTAGATAGCTTAAGTGATAGCCCTGCATCTCTAAATAGTTGTAAGACATATTGTAATTTATGCATGCCTTCTGATATGCTTTTAGATGGGATAATAATATCGTCTAAATAAGCTAGAGCTTCCTTATGTCGTGTAGATCCCAACACTTGATTTATTATACGTTGGAATGTTGCGGGTGCATTAGCGAGGCCGAAGGGCATTCGATTGAATTCGTAATGCCCATCAGGCGTTACAAACGCAGTTTTATATTTATCTTCTTCTCGTATAGGCACCTGATAGTACCCTGATGCAAGGTCCAAAGTTGTATAGAACGAATTACCCGATAAAATGTCTAGCTGGTCATCTATCAGAGGCATGGGGTATTTATCTTTTAAAGTCTTTTTATTAAGAGCTCGGTAATCAATACATAAACGTAGCTCTCCAGTCTTTTTACGAACGAGTACTATTGGACTAGCGTACGATGACGTAGATGGGCGTATGATATCATGGGTTAATAATTCTGTTATCATATCCCTTACCGTTTCTTTCTCTTTTATGGCTAATCGGTACGGCCTATAAGTTACTGGTTGGTTATCTTGCAAATCTATCTTCATTTCTCCGATCGAAGTACTACGAAGTTCCGAGAGATCAAAAGCAAAACAATCTCTGTAGCTATTTAGTAACAATAGGATTTGATGCTTAACTTCAACTGGAAGGTCGTTATCAACATTTAAATCCGTATCAACTATGTAGCGTAGCTTTCGATCAGAACAGCTCATGACATTCAAGACTTGAGTTGTTTCTTCATGAGCTATCAAGCCTCGTGCTATGAGAGAACCCCCCATTAATTTTATCGTTGAATTACAGTTAGCAATAATTCGACCATGACCTTTTGAGAGGTAGAATAAGCTAGATACAATGGAGTATGGAATGTTATCTATGTATCGAAGACCCCCCTCGACGAATATTTCACACTCCAAGTCAGTATCATTGGTAAAAACTGGAATTATCGTCAAACCAGAAACGACTACATCGTTTGTGCAAAATAATTTGATTTTATTGACTGTGTCGGCGAGTGTACAAGTATTATCATAGACACTAGATATATCTAAAGACTTACTAGTTTTCTTTATTACTATATGTGGTTGTTCCGTAAAAGTTTGACCAATCATCAGCGGAATATGCATAACTGAATCGGGAACAACAACCAGGTTTAAAATTGCAGAAACCCCATCTATAACTATGCGCACTTTACAAGTACCTACAGCTTTGACTAAAGAATTGCCAAATCCCCTTAGTATCGGTAGGTTTGTTGTCTCGTAAGGTTTACCAAGTCTTTGAAACTCTGAGAATGTTATCATTGAACACTCGCTTCCAAAGTCAATAAAAGCTGATATGGGTATTTCATCTACTATGGCTTTTTTAAAATATTTTTGATTAGCTTCTGGAGAAACAACTTCATTCGACGGCATAGTTATTTTTTTTGTATCGACCTTTAAGACAGTTTTGTCAGGAACTGTTTGTTTCGAAAAGCATTGCTCAGTTTCATGTCCGATTTTATTGCATTTGGCACATTTTTTTAACGGGCGAGGGCATAGAGCAAACAGATGACCTTCCTGTTTGCAATTCAAACAGCGGGATGTTTTAATTAAATTGCGTGCCTGTGTATCGTGATTTTTATTTAAAGGACCCTTGCTGAACTTGCGATCGTTTGCACCTTTGACATGCCTAGCGTTGCGTAAGTATGATAATAATTTATCAGGATCGTCAAACTTAACAGCTTCAGCGCCCAACCGCACCGACCTATCGTCAATGCCATGGAGGACACATTCTACTGCACGTGTACCACTTATACCACATCTATTTATAAGGCCGATCTTTTCATAAAAATATTCCTCTAACGAATCGTTGAATCGCGCTCGTTTAGCTAACATGTCACTGAGCATTTGACCATAATTTTCTTCAGATGGAAATGCGGATAGAAGCTTTTTTTGCCATTCTCCCCAAGAATTAAGAACAGACGGTAACCCTTCATACCATCGCTGAGCTACACCACGTAATTTAGGCAACGAGAAATGAATAATCTGTTTTTCTGACCATCCATAAATAGAAGCACATTCGTTTACTTTGTGTAGCCACATGGTCATCGTTTGTTCTTTCTTATTGGGATCGAATTCGGGGATAGTATTGTGCATCGAACCTAATGAATCCAGTGAGTTATTTTGATTCATTGACTTTATGACTTGAACTATCTGAGCAATGTTATCGATACTAAATGAACATGCAGGTGTAATATTAGGCTTTTCTTTTGTACCTTGTTCACGGCTTGTAGAAGGTTGTTCCTGAAGAGTGCTTAGGTGATGTTCGTGGCGGCTAGGAGAGCGCAGTACGCGACGGCTGCTCATATACTCTTCAGGACCACCACGTGGATGCTGTTCTCTGTGGCTGCGTGACAGGCTGGGTGACCGGCTCTTGTACCGGTCGGACCGCCGGTATTCACGCTCGCGGTGCGGTGAGTTGCCCAGTCGACTGCGTGACCGCCCCACATAGCGGCTGTGATGTCCACTGGGTGAGCCGTCCTTATGACAGCTACTTGGTTGGCGACTACGACCTTGTAGTCGCTGGGGTAGTACAGGGCTCGAAGGACTGGGACGTCCTCGTGAGCTGCGGCGTACTGGGCTGCGCGAACGATGCAGATTGGGTCTCGCCTCCAATTGTTGCGACATTGCGTGCGTAGTGCGGGGCGAATCATGCGGTTGATTTTGCATTTTATCTGAAAGTACAAAAGAAATATACGCAGACTGCCTGTTCTATATTGTAGGTACCGTTTCACAAGAAGTTATATCTATCGATACATAATCCCCTCTAAAACTAAAGATCTATAAAGTAAGGGAATGAACATGAGACAAGAGGAGGAAAAAGTTAACAATGTAAGTTGAAATTCACAATTGATATGGAAAAAAAAAAAAAAATATGGTGGGTCGCAGTATAGGGTAACAGATCCCACTTCTGAAGATGTCAGCTACGATGCTGCGACTGTCCCAGAGATAGAATATCAAGAGGTCTATGGCTGAATACTACATTTAAATTACTATGGAATCTATAAGATATTTAAACACGAATATTTGGAGAAGTAAATGAAAAGTACTTCATTAGTATTACTGCATTTATTTTGACAATTATTTAACATAGATGAGCGACGAAAACAACATGATCAATGGGCAATAACCATAGTTTTTGTACAATTAGAATCACTATTTCATACGTTGTAAATTAGACTTAGACATAGTAAATACACTTACTCACAAACGGTGTTACTGCAATATCCCAGTGAACGCTTCGGCAGACGACAGTAAAGTCCGCTTGCTTGTGCAACACCGGTATTTATACCCAAGTGGTAGGGAGAACGAACCACGTGCGTTTCGCGCGTACGTGGCTTCCGGTTTGCACAAACAAACTTAAAAGGAATATTATTAAATTACATTGATTAAAATAAAGAACTATTACAAAAATAACAATATTAATTTATAACAATAATTAAATAAAATTCCGACGCTAGTTGTCATTTTAACTGATTGGGAGGACAACTTTGCGCGCACGTGGCTTCCGGTACTCTCAGACAAATTAAACGATTAAAAAAACTAAACTCCATACATTCACCATTAATAATTATTACATTAATGTTAATAATAATTTATAACAGGTTTGAATTGTAATACACTGATTTACACCTAATAGCAGATAACAATCACGAGCGCTTCGCGCGCAAGGGGCTTCCGGTTTGCAGAGACACGTTAAGACTGTTTCTGCAAACCGGAAGAAGAAACTTTTAAGATACAAATAAAATACATAATTATGATCATGACAATACAAACTCATAATAATAACTAGTTACGATTCTGACAAATGACTTATTGTTATATTATCTGTTATAAGATGAAAAAATATCCCTGTTCATTTTCAGACTTTTTCAGCCCAAAACACGTGTTTGCTCATTGATCAATATGAGTACTACTACCGTGAAGTTTCGAATAAAATAGTCTTACTAATCTTGTTTCCATATACAAAACTTCATCCAACATTTTACCCCCTTAAGGGTTGAATTTCTAAACATCCAGCCTCATTCCTTGCCTACGTAATAAAAGTAATCTCTGTGCGAAAATTCAGCTATCGAGGCCCAAAGGTGGGGGCTGAGCGTTGATCAGTCAGTCAGTCAGGACTTTGCCTGTATATAGATTATGGAGTGGAGTTTCTTTCGCCATTTCTTCTCCATGTCAGCATAATAATTATTATTTCGTCCCTGGTGAAAAAGAAATGGTGGTAGGGTTTGACGATTTAAAAGTACTTAGCAAAGTCCATTTAAATAAAGAGCTTTTTCATTTTCATTTTCATATTGCTGTTCTGTTTTGATCTCCTGGTTTTTATTCTGATGTGTAAGTAATATTTTTTTGTAGTCCATTTACCAGATTTTGCATCTGCATAAAAGCTCATGTAATGAACAAAACAGACAACATATGTTTTGGATAAAATAAATTTTTATTACGTTGACCTGCATTTCGAATCGAAACAGCGACAGACGTCCCATATGGAAATAATACCAGTCGATTCAACACATTGTATTCGAGATCCGATAATAAACTAACCCTTAACTGCTACAGACGGTGCATTTATCATTTCTCTCCCAACAATTGCAGAGTCAATAGAGGGAGTTTAAACTTTCAGCCGTGAATAAGACAGTCGTACATTATTCACTATTTGCCGAACCCCCTAACAAGAGTAATGCAATTCTGTTGCGTGTTAGTTTTTTGGATAGAACCCCCGCAGCGACCCCAGGGTTGATAACTTCATTGCGAATGGATGGTGTAGCGTTGAATGGCGCGTTATGTGCTTTTTGAAATTATAATATAACTAAACAAAAAATATTATTAATATTATAACCAATTCTCATCCCCGAGTTCCAGTTTCGAAAAAACGTTCGTAAATTCGTGTAACTAACCAATATGAGCCATCACATGAGGCAGCGCTCATTGTCGGCACTGACGCTCCTATAGACAAATACATGTAGTCTTAACTACATAACAGTCACGGTCCATCCACGTTCGTGAGATAAAATACTGTACGTGGTATTATAGGCGTCCATAGCGTCCATAGATTAAGAGTAACATAGTAGAAGTCTATAATTGGCTTATCATATTTATTTCTAATATATTTTAAATTGTTGTACTATGGTGTTGAGTACAGTAAATCAATAAATTAATAAGAAATTTTTGAAGACCTAACTTGGAACAATCGCGACGAATGTAGCTTTGTTTTGGTAATCGAAGGCCATAGCGCGCACAATATTAGCAAAATTTTAATTCTAAATACCAAATCCTCAGGCCGTGTTTATTTTTTCTTTAAAGCAAAAACATGTTGCATAATGTCAACCAGTTGCATATGCAGGTCGGATGCAGTCGACTCCCGGGGGTCTAATTTTCGAGACCCTGCCCTATAGGGAGTTAACATTTCACTCTCGGTCTTATTCTATATAGTTAAGAGAGTAGCTGAAAGTGTGACAATGAAGACATTAGTGTGCCTTTAAAAAAGAAATGAGAGTAGAGCTTTTTATAAGTACCCTATTTCGTATTCTATTTGATGTGTAACGTTTTATGAATAGCACAAAGGATATAATAAATGTATTATAACATATTAACATTATACACCCCATTTTTAAATATTCTAATATAAGTAATACCAAGTGCGGAAGGCGCGGATCGCGGAAAAGTGCGGAAGGTGCGGATTACAGAAGGGTGTGTGAAAGGCGCGGATCGCAGAAGAATGCGGACGCGAAAATAGCGGACGCGGAAAAAGCGGAAGCGGAAAACGCGGATCAGTGCGGAAGGCGAAGAACGCGGAAAAGTGCGGAAGGTGCGGATTGCAGAAGGGTGTGTGAAAGGCGCGGATCGCGGAGGAGTGCGGACGCGGAAAAAGCGGACGCGGAAACCGCGGATCAGTGCGGACGCGGAAAAAGCGGATCAGTGCCGACGCGGAAAAGTGCGGAAGGCGCGGATCGCGGAAAAGTGCGGAAGGTGCGGATTGAAATGAAATGAAATGAAATGAAAAAGCTCTTTATTTAAATGGACTTTGCTAAGTACTTTTAAATCGTCAAAAGCCCTACCACTTGCATTTGCTTGATTGCAGAAGGGTGTGTGAAAGGCGCGGATCGCAGAAGAGTGCGGACGCGGAAAAAGCGGACGCGGAAAAAGCGGACGCGGAAAACGCGGACGCGGAAAAAGCGGACGCGGAAAACGCGGATCAGTGCGGAAGGCGAGGAACGCGGAAAAGTGCGGAAGGTGCGGATTGCAGAAGGGTGTGTGAAAGGCGCGGATCGCGGAAGAGTGCGGACGCGGAAAAAGCGGACGCGGAAAACGCGGATCAAGGCGGACGCGGAAAAAGCGGATCAGTGCGGACGCGGAAAAGTGCGGAAGGTGCGGATTGCGGAAGGATGTATGAAAGGCGCAGGTCGCGGAAATTTGCGGATCAAAACAACATATAAATTAAACAAAACAACGAATATATATAATATAACAAACCTTTATAACAGATTAAGCCAACTATTAATAAATCCATTTGTACATAACAGTAAGAAAGCATAAATGTCAACCCAAAGACCTATAAACCCTCAATGTAACAAAATTACACACACAACATAACATAAAACACTTTTATAAACAACACAAACACACACAACAAAACTTTTAACTGTAGTAAACTTAATTATAAGCCCACACTATGTAACAAGAACACTTTAAATACAACACAATACCATAAAATACAACATACACCAAGCAGCTTGAGGAACTGCTTCTATATAACATTGTTAACAATAAATATAACATTGTAAAACTTGTGGCCTACATGTTGTCATTAGGTGTAGTCATTAGCCCTGAGACGCATGTAGGCCACAGACATTAGGAAAGTTGTAATAGACCCTAAGTCCAACAAAACTATTAAAAAACTGACAAAATAACAAAACCTCGGAAAAAAAAAAAAAAAAAAATATAAGTAATACCTACTTAGTGATTTCATGTAAGGTTAAACAATTAATGATGTTAATTTTAGTTCATTTTTATCTTGACGTTCATGAGTGTAGTCTCTCTGTCCCTCTATCTGTACCAAAACTGTAATAAGTGTATTTTATTTTATTTGATTTCAAAAAGCTTAAGAAGAAATCTAATTCTCAGAATAATGACCTACTAAGTAGGGAGCACAATAGCTATGACAAAACCAGCCCCCGATGTGTGACTTATGTGTGACTTAAAATTTACCAATAGTTCATTTCGTAAATAAACTATTCTTTCTTTCTAAATGTCTTAATATTCTCTGCCTACAGAACAGCATAGTACCTACATCTGGACTATGACTGGAGTGGATTGGTCTATACAATTCTCGCGTTAATTTTTTCTTGTCTTTTTAATGTAATTGCCTGAAAAAAGACTCGTGCTAAAAATTACGCTTGAAACTCAAACAGCTCTATATACATATCTTATTTAGTCCCCCATAAAAGAACGTCGTGCATTTGATCTACACATAGACAATCGTCCTGACCCGAGGGTACCGGAACATATTTCAAGAGCAGGATTAAAACGTCCATGGTAAAGTGCGAACGGTACGTTTGTGTGTGACAGCTGATCGCCTTTAATCTGAGCCTTTAAATTTAAGAGGGACCTTTATGACCCTATTGAGGGCATTCGAATCTTTTTAATCTTCAACGCGACCCGTTTGGCAGGCTCGCACTTTTGTCCGCATGTTTTAGTTCCAAATTTATGGCTTTATTAACACGTCACTTTAGACTTCAACTATTAAAATTTAATGGCGAAAGGGGATCAAAGTTTGAGATAAGGATATTTTGTAAATGTCTAACATGACAATTTCAGACACTTATATCATAACAGCCTTTTTAGTTCGACGCACTGCTGGGACACAAAGCCTCTCTCTGTCATCGAAGGCAGTAGTCCACCAGATTGGAGGATATGGGATGATGCTATTCTACTCTGCCAGCATCACATGGCTTTATGTGTAGAGTAGAATTGCATCGCCCCATACCTTCCAATGAGTGTCGTAGAAGGCGACTAATGGATCAGCAAAGGGGTATTGATCACCTTATACTCCGTACACCAATCCGCATCGGGTAAGCGTGGTGGACTACGGCCTAAACCTTCATACCTTCATCGATGACAAGGAGAGGTCTTGTGTCCCAGCAGTAGGTCGAATAATAAAGGCTGATATGATGAGGACACATAAAGTCATATCCGGCATTATGCCATCACAAAATCATCAAACCCGAAAAGTAACCTAATCTTCAGTGAACCAACAAATAAAAGATAACCATGACAGATCTTACACTCTACGTCATCTTTTCAATCCAGGTCACGAAGATAGATTAAGACAATATAAGCTTCTTGGTCCAGGTATACAATATATGTCAATTAGAGTTATCAATTGTTGCTTGAAATATCGAAATTTTCCAAACCACATAATTAGTTTTTATAGAAAAAACGCGAAAAATTTAGAAAAATTTACAACCAGGTCGAATACATAAGCTGCCAGTGACCACGTACAATGCTACCATTATGGTATAAAACAGGTTCTATGCAACGAAAATAGAAATTTTCCAGTCCTCAGAATACTACAATAAAAAAATCTAAATCTTTGGTATAATTCTAAAAACAAAATTCCTGCCTGCCTTCATAAAACGGTATATTATTTAACAATACTACCCTATTGTGTACTTTATCAACTACTAATGTCAATATTATTTAACAAAGTACAAATTACGTGTGTGAAATATTCCACTTAAGTTTAATCAAGGCGTTCACCCTCTGGGTGGGTTTGAACTGCGTTTAATTGGTGTTAACTATTTATTGACACGTTACACATTATTAACGACGCCAGCCTGTTTAGTTTTTTATTACAATGACCCTGAGGTCGAATAATAACTTTTTTAAACACGGTGTTACAAAATACCCGTAAAGCGGAAAAGGGGTTAAATGGTCCCTTATAAAGAGTTCATTTAAAAAAATTAAAAACTTATAGTAACTAATTTTTTCCTTGATGTGCAAACCCTACATCAGTAAAATTAAAGAGTAAACAACGCAGAATGTTTATGTGCATTTTTACCTAATATCCGCGGAACAACATAGTGTTATAATAACAAAATGTGCAGAATTTTAGTAAAGAAACAGCTCAAAGTGTGCTCCGCCCAGCACCGCCTTACTCAATGCAATGGAAAATAATTGTGTTGAAAAAAAAAACGAAACGTAAAAGGTTTTTCTTCACGTATGAATATCTACATATATAATCTTAATATTATATAAATTACGTGTCACGTTGTTTGTCCGCGATGGACTCCTAAACTACTTAACCGATTTTATTCAAATTTGTACCCCGTGTGCAGTTTGATCCAACTTAAAAGATAGGATAGTTTTTATCTTGATAAGTAGTCCTCATTTTTTTTTACTGCAAATTCAATGTTTTAAGACAGAAGTATGAAATTACCACAGCAAAGCGTGGCTGGGACAGCAGTTACCTATATAAATATCTGTCTATAAAAGCTTTGGTTGTACCACTTGAAAATTATAAATGGGCTGTTCTCTTTCAATGTCGTAATGTTTTAACAAAGTCCTTCGAATCTGCTAATAAGTATAATGTGTCAAATGTTGGTATATTTTCTATACCATACGCTAGCATTTATTCGGCGCGTGGCTATCAATAAGCTACAATTAGATACACTCATTGTTTAACTGTTATAAAAATGATAGACGACGTCTCACTGGGAACGCTCAATGGGGCCTGACGTTATAAATTATCATTAATCTTCTGATCTGTTAATAGAAATTGTTGGTTTCATATTTTGACTCGCATGTGATTGATTGTGGCATACATAATTGCTTTAACAATATATCTGCATAGCATTGATAGTTGCAGTTTTGATTATTTGTATAGAAGATGAGTGAGCACTTCGCCGAAAAGGTCATAGCCGATTCTGCATATAGGTAGGTTTGGTAAACTAAATCATTTGTAAAATAGAACAGCCGACTGCAATAAAATGAACAATGAACTAATGTTAAATTAAAAACAATCATAAGGACATAAAATCCCCCTTAATTTATCCTTACTCCTCTTCTCCATTACGTGGTTACGATCTTTATCTTATATCTATCTATTAACCATTCATTGACAACAATCCAATGAGTCCAAACACGATAGCTCTCCTGTAATTTCTCGAGGAGTTATGTATATTGCAGATTCGAGGTGATACTCCAGCATCATCAATATCATCAAAGTTACAGCATGCCAAATTTCGAATCCATCAGACCTGTGAAAGTTACTTAGATCGCTTCATCAACAATAAAAGAGTTGATGATTAAAGAAATGATGTTCAAACTGTTTAACAGATATTCTTGAATCATTATGTTAAACCACAATTTAAATATAGAGAAAGACTCAACACCCCTAAATTTTGTTTATGAAACGCAATTAATAATTTACTCGTATAGAAGCGCTCGTTGTAGTAGGATTTCTGATTATTTATGCCGAACTTGGATAATTAATCTGCGCTAGGTATATTTTTGTTTGATTAAACGGCGTAGTATTTTGTCATAGATTTTTTTTATGTTACGAAATGGCAAACAATCTTGCGGCCCACCTGATGTTAAGTGGTCACCGCCGCCTATAGACACTTGCAAAATTAAGTGTAAATCACTTAACACCGCAAGTGCGTTTGCCAACCTGGGGACTAAGATGATATGCCCTCCATGCCCAGTAATTACACTGGCTACCTTTCCCTTCAATCCGAAATACAGCGAACTGCTTTACGGCAGAAATAAGAAAGGCGGTGGTACCTACCCAGATGACCCTACATATGGGTCTACCACCTAGTAAGAATGGGTCTACCACATAGAAATTTCGTCAAAATCACACATTGATAAAAACTGTATGGGATAAAACTGTATGGTATTAATTTTTGTCTCTACGATATAATTTGAATCAGTTCAAGCTCAAATTGAAACGCTTAATTTAAAAGCTCAGTCAACATTGCTCTTGACTCCGTCCATAAATGATATAATGTCTCATCCAATACTATAACTCACTCGCAAGGCTAACAGATTGACCACTTGCTGCGAAGCCATCAATTATGCCGCTGTCAGTTCAGCATTGCATCCATCTCTTTTCATCGCAAACGAACAAAAAGGACAGGGAAGGTGATAACTCATGCTTTTGAAGAACAGGCATGATGCTAGAGAGTCTCTCACGACAATTACAACGGTGTCAAAACGGAAGTGCTTCCGTGCTGGAAATGGCCGCTTTGACGCGATTTATGCATAGGACCGAGGTGAATGATAGTGCAACGATTAATAGACCCTGCTAACGGCATTGTCTTATGTATACGGGCAACACGACTCAACTACATCTGTCACAGATAAAGTGGATTCAGTGAAAGAGCCACTTTCGCCTTGCTGACCTCAAAGGTGTTTCTTCATGTCTCTTTATAAGGAGCCAGTGGAGCCAGAGTCTCTTTACTCTCTAGTAATCAGAGTAAAATCACTCATCCACAACACTACCATCGCATTTGGACTTCACTTATGTTTACCATCAGATAGAATCATTTGCTAAACTTTCTGGGTATTTCAATTACAGGACGAGATATGTCAATTACAGGACTCGTAGAATTTTGAACTGGCCAATAGGAACCATTGGTGTCAAACGGCGAATAATATTGGACTTCGTCGATTGACACATTCATGGGAATGAATAAGCATCCTTTTCCAACAAATAACTACATACGAACTATATTAGAATTATTGCGATTTTGACTGTTTTCTGTTCAAAACAGTCAGTTCAACAGCCTGAGTCCATCTACTGTTATTTTTTTACAATTATTGCTGTTACCCGCAGCTGGTTACAGTGTCACTAGGTTATTGAGCATTCAAAGACATGGATCCCCAAGTCTGTAAGGTGAACCTTCCTAGAGGAATTCTGATTGATGAATCTCTACGCGGGGCAACCGTCCACTTTCTAGAATTCTCGATCCTGGCATCCTCTAATTCGATCGTTCCCAATTAGAAAATTGTGCGAATATTCGCGACGTGGATCAGTTGCTATTGTAACAATTAGCAATTTCGACGATTTTTTGACAGAAGCTGAATCTATGAATCTATACAGAGTTATTGGTAAAACATCAACTACTTTCAAACCATTTGAAGATTTCATCAACACAAACAAATTTCACTACAGAAGCAACTCTTAAATCGCGAAAAAATATCTGCTGTTTCCTACATTGTGGTTCGTAGGTGTTGCACTTTTTATGGAACAGCTGATGTGGTTTTCGCGATTTCAAAGTTGCTTCCGTAATAAAAGTTGTTTCGGTTGATGAGTTCTTCAAATGGTTTGAAGTTTGTTGGTGTTATACCAATAACCCTGTATATAAGAGCAAATATGTAGAATCCTGACCCATGGTAGTTTAGATAATCTAAGCAGTAGCCTATATCCTTAATCAAACTGACTTCTACTGACTTAACAAAGACAGTAAATATGTAATTTCTTTTACTGTGATAAAGGTCTACCATGAGTCAGAATTCTATTCACTCGATCGTACCTTAATCATCAATATGAACGTAATTATGTATCTCAACAGAATTTTCAAGATTATCTCGTTAGTGATACATTTTAATGTTTATGTTGTAACTGTAAGATTTATTTCTGTACTGTTTATCATTATTTTACGGTTATTGTACACAAATAAACCACCACGTCCAAGCACGCTGTATAAATAAAATGTAAATGCATCGTGTGTAAAGTATTTAAACGTTAATGACATTTCGTGTAAATAATCGAACTTCGTGAATCTACG
The DNA here is from genome assembly GCA_955850985.1 of Elophila nymphaeata. Lineage (NCBI taxonomy): Eukaryota > Metazoa > Arthropoda > Insecta > Lepidoptera > Crambidae > Elophila > Elophila nymphaeata. The sequence goes on from OY039067.1 coordinate 23,430,356, forward strand.
GAAATGTGAGCTCCTACACGAGTTTTGGCGATATTTATAGTGTTTAAGTTACATGTTAGCTGGTTCAGTAATTTTCGTTTATTTATAAAACTGCGTTAGTGTGTGGTAAAACATTCTTAGTATTACTATGAAAACTTGGATATAATAAAACCAACACACAATATGAATGAATGACAAATAAAATAAAATCAATTTTAAAAGATTGGAACTTTTTAAATTTTTTAGACTGCAGGTTTAGTTGATATATGGTTTGGTGCCCCTTTTTGTGTAGGTGACAGTCTGAACACTAGTCACTATTTTGACCCATACAACCGAATGTGACTTTGTGGGTAACCTTTCACCCAAAAGTTCTGCTCAACCCCTTTTAGGATTACGAGCATAATTATACGTATTAATGTAGTTATGTGAAAATTTTAATACCCTTCATTTAACAATGGTTCGTTATTTTCCTTTTAAACATTTATAATTCCTTTCTAAATTGTTTTTAAGGTACGTTTGTAATTGTAACAATGAACTAAGTTGCCCTTTACTTCAACCCAACATAAAATTAAAAACTCTCATAATTGTCTTTATAAAGAAAAATGTAAAAAAGGTCTTAAATTATTACAACATTATCATTGACACTAAACTGAATTAATAAATAATGAGCCAGTTGACTAATTAGTACAAAACTTACATATTTCAGTGGATAATGATCCTTTTATCATTACAATACAATGAATAATTAATGTTTTCTTGCTCTTCATTTCGCGATACAAAAACCGGTTCAGAATAAGAAGTGCAATTTTAAATACTTACCTATTATATGCCTAGTAAATACTGACGCCATGTGACTTCCTCTATTCTTTAGAAGTTCGAATTACTTTGTAGTTCTTGTTATATAATTAATGATTGTCTGATTATAAATGCAAACCTTATCTTGATTAAAAGCTCAATGGTTATTTCTTCTGCTATTTCTGCTCATGGTCATAAACAAAATGTCAAGTACACCGCAAAAAAGGAAACAAAAATTAGAAAGCGAATAAATGGGAAACATCTTATTATTTTCGTGCTTATATATCATAACGAATGACGATAACGAATACTGCTAAATAAATAATTGATCGTTTAAGATGACTAAATAATAGACTTGGGTATCTACTAAGAAAAAATTTTGACCGAAGAAAAGCACTTAAATGATTTAACCCCAAAAATGATTTAGGGGTTAAATCATTTTTTGCTATGAAGCAAATAGGTCAATTGGTCGATTAGTTCCTATGTATTCTACGGAACATAAAGTCATGAACTTACATGATTTAATAACTATGGTTATTGTGGTTAATAAATTATTATTTCTCAGTTTTCTTCATCGTTCAGAATATAAAGAATAAAGAACTATACAAACTAGTTTATAGAGTTATTACTTATTATATTCCATAGGCAATAAGAACTTTTTTCGCCAACCTATAAAATTATGCCATTGCAAAAACTGATGAATAATAATAACATCTCACAGATTCCATTTCTCCGAAATCTGCAAAAAGAAATAGTTTCAACCAATCCACTTAGCGAGTAAAGTTTTTTCGCACAGGTCAACCTTTCGCTAGCTATGCGAACAACGGAAATGAGATATGTTAAGGGACGGCTGCAGGGTTAGATAAAAGTAAATTCGTCCCTGGGATAATCTGCGGAACAGGGAGGCGTTGAGGCTCGACAAATCGTCGGATTATGCTAAACTCACAGTTATACTTAATGTGATGGTTCTACTATTTCCGGACGGAATTGCATTATTTTAATTTAATGATTGGATATTTTCCAATTGAGACTATTTAGGTATCTACTATAAATATTTTATCTACTAACCAAGAACTATGTGGAGACCGAATCACTCCTTCTTCCCTATAGGTAACTCACACACATAACCCTTCGTCTCACACTCACGCTTACAAACACACTTACACGTTGTTGGTATTTCTTTAATGTTTTTGTTTTTTCTTCTTGTTTTTGTTACTAGCATAACGGTATTATTTGTACCCCAATTGCCCCATCCAGTGAGGAGAGTGCTGGTGCTCTGTAACACAGTCTAGCTCAGACGCCAGTCTCTCACAATCTTGTCTGAACCTTGGTATAAACCCATTTTATAATTGTATAGTTCTAAGATTTAAGATTGTGGAGAAAAATAAAGAAATTTTATTATTATTATTATCTAAAACTTTTAAAGGACTAGCGAATGACTCCACCCTATCTGATTCTTAGAAGTGGAATCCCCAAAGCGAAATAAGCTAGTACAGCAATAAGTACTACACAAACCACTCTTACCTAACTAGGGTGCAAAACCCTCTTAACACCTATTTTAAAGGACCCAGGATTATAATACACACGTCTGCTGGCATATAAATTACATTTTCAGATACTGTCACAGATTTATCACTTTGCAATTAAAATAATTGTAACCAATTAACGGTTTCAACTGGCGTATCTCAGTTAAATTGCAGAAAATCAGTGTTCACTTCTTAATATTGACTTTCGAAGTTTTTATTCTCGTATCAATATCATCTCGTCCTATAGCAGAGAAAAATGACATTACGGCTTAGACAAAACTTTTCTCGGTGTCCCTATGCTATACGTGGACAAGTAAGATCGTTTCTATGTTGTAGTAATCTAATTAGGAGTCCGTTGATAGTTGTATCAGAAAGATATTTCTTGCTGACGTTACCATATCTTCATCGCAGCTTCACAGAGCGAAGCAACTAGCACAAAGTCATAAAAAACTCCTCTGAAGTGCTGATCAGAACAAACAAACCGAAGGTAATATTTCACTGCAGTCAGTTCCGATAGATAAGAGCCAATAGCGAGGTAACTGGAGCTTAACTCTCTTGAATTACCACTCAAACTCTTGTTTGTTGGTTGTTTGTTGCTTTAGAGTTTATTTTAAAACCACTTTTAACTTACGATACGTGGTTGTTATGAGTCTTCATAACTCAAGTCTTAGCTATTGCTTACGACGCGAATAATGTGTTATGGATGAAGCAATATTTTATATTTGTTGTGGCTTAATAGTAGACATAGGACTTTTATGAGGAGTAAGTCAATGAATTTTAAGTTTCCATCATAACTTCTTAATAAAAATAAAAAAATACTCCTTTGTTGAAATGTATCCAAACAATATTTTTTACATAGATTTCAACTACTTTTCGAGATTTATAAACACAAAATCTTGTTTTTCTACCTCAGCTCATTGAAACTTACTGCTAAGTGTAGGCCTCCCCTTTGCTAAGACACTCTGTTCGGTCTTAGTTTTTTTTTTGATCCAGTTCTCGGTTGCAAGTACATAATTTGGTCTCCCGCCCGTCTGACTATCAAGCGGACTTTCTGCGCCTATGTCGTCGATACCTAACTATGCGATTATCAACAAGTGAAAATTAAATATTTAGAATTATTTTCATAATACACGAGAAACCTACATTAGTTAAGGAATTTTTATTACTTTCACAACACCATTATAAAGCATTCTTTTAAGAGTTCTTAAGCTTTATAATGGTGGAATGTTGAATACCATCATCTACAAAACGTTAAAAAGTGACAGTAAAAATGGATAACAAACGGCATACATAAAGTTTTGTGACGTCGTGCGTATGGTCCTGCTCTGGCAGTATGGTCCACCAATCAAACACTTTTTCCGTCACTATTTATTTCGTTTATTGAATATGTTAAAATGGTATATAAAAGGCACTCTGAAAATAATATAAAATACACTGTAGAAACTAAATAATAAAACACTTAAAACTGATACAAGAATATAAAAAGGTTTAACAAAGGTACTCACAATTTTAGTGCCTTGATATAATGTATGTAAGTATTAATGAAATATAGGCCAAACCGAGGTCAGAGCGAGACCCTTAGGTACGTTAGTAATTAGTAATAATTGTGTTCTAGGACACGGTCAGCAATGGAATGAGTCAAAAATGAACCAAATGTCATGATGAATGATAATTTTGAATTTGATTGTTGTTTTTTATAAATACAGCCAGTAATTAAGATGACGATGGTACTATAACATGGCAATGTTATAGTACCACGTTACAATACCCGGTCCGCCCTGGAAGAAAAAATCCTGAAGGGTGATAAGGCCGCAAGGATTTTTTCTAAAAGAAGCGAATGGAGGAAAAATAAAATAAAAATAGTGACGTTTATATATATAAAAAATAAACAATATAAAAATGGATGAGATGAGCTATATACTAAATGATAATATACAGCGATATGATAATAAGGAGGCAACGTACACATTCATTCCATACATACACGCTACAATCATTCATCAATCAAACAAAGTGTCATGGTTTGTCAGACAACCCAAACCAGACCCTAGCATTTAGAGTTTTCAACTATAAACGTTGAATACTCCGAGCGTTGTCCTTATAGTGAAGGCTTGCTTATACAGTCACCACCCGCTGTAGTGTAGGCTTATTTAAACAGTCACCATCCGCTGCTGATGAAGGGTGATTAAATGATACATATCATATTTACAACAATAATAAGGAGTGTATGGCCGATGGCCTTGACACATGTGTGTAATATGCACCTAAAAGGTAATTAACTCTACTTGAGTAGAGTGCGCGAGATACACGCAGTAAATATTCCTATATAGATAGGATTTTGGATATACTATAATCCTCCTAAATAATCACTCTGTGCTATAATACTTAATGTTATAGACAGGCGAAAGGTTTAAAAAGACTTTGTTATAAATGAAAAATGAAAGAATGATATAATAGACAAAATAAAATATACAATATTTACAAAAAAGGTAGGAGAAAAGTAATAATTAAAGTTAACCATTCGGAAATGGTTTTAGGTCTCTTATATGCCAGCGACCTAGTGGTTTATTATTAGAGTCAACAAGTTCATAAACTAGAGGCGAAATTTTCCTCTTGATAAAACATTTAGAAAATTTTGGGGCAAGTTTTGCCGAATGGTATTTGTCTGATGAACTGATTGTATAATTATGTTTCCAGACCCATTCGCCTTCATTGAATTCTACATGACGATGATGCCTATTGTAAGATGCAGCATAAGACTGATGAGCTCGCCAAAGGCGGGTTTGAACATCAGAGTAGATTGAACTAAGAAGACCGAGGTTATCAGCAAACTCCTCACGTGGGGCAAAAATAATGTCATCAGTTAAGTCAGAATTTCGGTAAACTGAACCACATGTAACAAGCTCGCGACCAAAATTGAGAAAAGCAGGAGTAAATTTAGTACTTTCATTGACCGACGTATTAATGGCAAATTGGATCTTATGGAGATTTATGTCCCAAGTCCTATGATCATCCTGAACGAAGGAAGAGATAGCAGTTATTATTGTTTTGTTATACCGTTCTACTGTATTAACTTGTGGACAATAACGTGGAGTAAAATGGATTTTAGGTATGTTATAGGATTTAAATAAATTGGTCAATTCGTGGCTAGTGAATTGAGGACCGTTATCAAGGATGATTGTCTCGGGAATACCATAAGTCATAAAAACTAAATTTTCTAAAATATGCTTAATAACTGAAGAAGTAGCTTTTTTAATGGAGAATAGGAGACAATATTTTGAGAAACAGCATGTGACGACAAAAATAAATCTATTATGTTTGAAAGTAGATGGAAGAGGTCCAATAAGATCAATGGATAAACATTGGAAAGGACGGGAACAATATTTAGGTTTACCCATCAACCCAATCGTCAATTGATTTTGGTGTTTATACGCTAGGCAAGTTTCGCATTTGGAGACATAAATTGAAACATCTTTGTACATACCAGGCCAATAATATTTCATTTTAAGTCGTTGGTAAGTTTTGAAAATGCCGAAATGTGCACAAGTTGGATTTGAATGATTTTCGTGGATAATAGGAATTCTATATTCCAGTGGAATTACTTCTTTCCAATTATATTCGGATTGTAGAAGTGAATTAGTATTAGAATATTTAAATAATTTATTTTGCCTTATGATGTAATCAGGGGTAGAATTTGGGTCATTCTGACATTTTGAATAAATAGATATATACCAGTTATCTTGTGTTTGTGTACTGCTATAATTGATGATATTTATGGGAACTGATCGTGATAATGCGTCTGGTATGAGGTGATCTTTACCGCGTTTATGTTTGATTTCAAAATTGAAAGCTGAAAGGCGTATGCTCCAACGTGCTAGCCGTCCGCTAGGGTTATCAAGATTAAGAAACCATTGTAATGCTGAGTGATCTGTATAAATAATAAATTTCTGGCCATTGTCTAGATAGCAACGCCAGTGTTCGAGTGAAGAATAATGCTTAAAAGCTCTCTTTCGGTAATTGAATAATTTCTTTGAGGTTTAGTTAATGATTTGCTCATATAGGCTATGGGTTTCTCAATACCATTGAATTCTTGAGTAAGCATAGCACCAATTCCATAACTTGATGCATCACAATGAACTGCGAATGGTTTAGAAAAATCAGGACAAGCAAGAACAGGGGTAGATACTAATGATTCTTTGATTTTCCTAAAAGCATTATCACTTTCAGAGGTCCATTTAAAAGGTGGTGATTTCTTTGAGGTGGATGTGAGTTTAGTGAGTGGGGCTATGAGGGTGCTAAAGTCTGGTACAAATCGTCTGTACCAACTTGCTGTTCCTAAAAACTTTTTGGCTTCTTTAGGAGTAGTAGGCGCAGGAATGTCTAAGATAGCTTTAATTTTATCAGGGTCTGTTTGAAGACCCTTCTCATTAATCACGTAACCTAAATATTTCAGTTCTTTGTTAATATAATATAATCTGAACGCTACCTCAACATCTCAGTATGTATGAACGCTACCATAAAGAAAAAATATTAAGAAAAGTAATGTCATGTTGATTGCCCGCGCTTTGGTGGTAAAAACTACTGTGTAAAATTATATATTGTGATTGTGTAAAACTATAACAAGTAAAATAAAACTTCAGTAATATATTAAAACTTTTATTAAAAGCAACAATACAACACAAAATAACAAAAGGTTATGGGCCCAGACAGGCCATTCAAGCCAGGCATCGCACTCTAAAACCACACGACAAACAAGTGAGTAAAAACAAAGTAAAAAGATGGAGTCCAATTACTCCGATATACAAAAACTAAATGACGAGGAATCATTCCCGATTTGGAAATTTCAAGTAAACATTTTATTAAAAAGCCTCGGTCATGAAATTAGTAAAAGCAATGAAGCCGACATAACTACTTCGGACCACGCTGACCAAAAGGACGCTCAGTGTAAAAAAAATAATAATGTGTACAATAAATAAAAAATACTTACCATTAATCATGAGCTGTGATACAGCCAGTAAAATGTATGAGAAACTATGCAATATATTCCAAAGAAATAACGACCAGTTTAGAAGCGACCTATTACAAAAACTATTCCAATATAGCTACAATTACAACAAAGACATGACTTATCACATAAGCACTATTGAAAACATTGCATTTCAACTTAGATCAGTTGGTCAAAAAATAGAAGACGCTATGTTGATGTCAAAGTTATTATCATCCATACCTGAGAAATATAACAACTTCATTACAGCTTGGGATTCTACCCCAATTGATGAAAAGACAATAGTAAATTTATCCTCACGCTTGTTAGTTGAAGAAAAGAGAGTAAATGGTCTAAACGATACAAAACAAGCTTACTACATTAAACCTCATGCTAGTCACTACAATAAAAACAACACCAAGAAGGTATATAAAAACTACTTTTGTAAAATATGCAAAAGAAATAACCACGAAGATAAAGACTGTTATTTTAAGAAGCAATGTAAAATATGTAAGAAAACAAACCATATAGAGAAGGACTGTTATTTTAGAAAGGACAACAACAATATTACAAGTAAGAAAACTGCATTATTAACAACAACAATAAATAAAAGTACAATAGATACAGAATTTATAATTGACTCTGGATGTACCACACACATGACCAAAGATGAACATATACTGCAAAATACACAAATAAAGAAAACAGAAATAAATACTGCCAAGAAAAATGAAAATTTATTAGCTGAAAAATGTGGTCAAATAGAAACTAAAAACTACTACATAGAAAATGTCTTATATGTACCAAATTTACAGAAAAATTTAATATCAGTTAATGCTTTAACAGAGAATAATGCTCAAGTATTGTTTACAAAGAAAAATGTATTGATAAAGAAAAATAACGAAGAAATAATAAAAGGAACTAAAAATGAAAATGGTTTATATACTATAAACTTAGAAATTGAAGATAAGAAAAATTGTTATATGACTGTTGAGAATAGTAATGCTATACAATGGCACAAAAAATTGGGACACCCCAGTAAGGATAAAATGAAGAAAATTTTGAATGTTGTGAACGGAATAAAATTAAACTCAAAAGAAATTGATAATATGCCGGATTGTGAAATATGTATTCAGTCTAAACAAACTAGATTCCCATTTAATACAAAGAGATACAAAGCCGAAAAACCACTCGAAATAATACATACCGACATTTGTGGTCCGATCACACCAACCACCTGGGATAATAAAAGATATATACTTACTTGCATCGATGATTATACAAACTTTACTAAAATCTACTTACTTACTAATAAAAGTGAAACCTTTACATACCTAAAAATATATGTACAAGAAGCTGAAAGATTACATGACCTAAAATTAAAAACCATCCGATCAGATTGTGGTGGAGAATACACTAGTAAAATTATGAGAGAATATTTTGAAGAAAAAGGAATAATATTAGACTATACAACCCCTTACAGCCCGCAACAAAATGGAAAGTCGGAAAGATACAACAGAACACTCATGGAGAAGGTAAGAGCAATGCTTTTCGAGAATAACATTAGTGAAGAACTATGGGGAGAAGCTGCAAAAACAGCAGTCTATATACTCAACCGCATACCTGTTGAAAATCAAGAAAAGACACCTTCCGAAAAATGGACGAAAAGAAAACCTAACCTAAAATACTTACAAATATTTGGATGTGAAGCTTACAGTAAAAACCTAGAATACCTACAGAAACTTGATAAAAGAAGTAAGAAATATATAATGATTGGATATACACCTACAGGATACAGATTGTGGGATGAAGAAGAAAGAAAAGTTCTAGAAAGAAGAGATGTAATATTCCTAAATAAAAAACAGACAGATGAAAGAAAACACATAGAAGATACAGTAAAAATAATAATACAAAATGAAGACAAGAATATAACAATGCAGGAGGAGAATAAAAATACAGAAGAATATACAAAGTCACAAGATAACTCAGTAACAGAAGATAACTCAGAAGAAAATAATTCAAAAATTGAAGATATAGATAGTAATATTGAAAATGAAAACATAACAGAAGAACAAAGTGAAGGAAATACAGAAAATTTAGAAGAAATCCGAACACAGTCAAGAATAATTAAAAAACCTAAATATTTAAAAGACTATGTTACTAACATTGCATATTGTCTACTATCACAAGAACAAGTACCTGAAACCTACGAAGAAGCTATAAAAAATCAAGAGTGGAAGCAAGCCATAGATAATGAATTAACAGCATTATGTAAACTCGAAACCTGGAACGAAGTTGAGCTACCTGAAAATAAAAAACCAATAGACACGAAGTGGATATTTAAAATAAAGGAAGATGGAACCAAAAAGGCAAGACTTGTAGTTCGTGGATTCCAACTGAAAAGAAATGAACATGAAGACATACTCTACTCACCCGTGGCAAGAGCTGCAACCATAAGAATGTTCATATCGAAAGCAGTTAATGAAGATCTGCCAATCGAACAATTAGATGTACCTACCGCGTTCCTCAATGGTAAGATAAAATCAGAAGTCTATATAAAAACGCCACAAGGCTATAATTCAAGAAATAAAGTATTAAAATTACAAAGAGCTTTGTATGGATTAGATGAATCGCCAAAATGTTGGAATGAAACTATAGATAGATTTGCGAAACAGAATAATTTTAGTAGATCTGAATATGACTTTTGTTTATATTACAAAGAAGATTGTTACATGATAATCTATGTCGATGACATCTTACTCATTGGAAACACTCAAGAAATAATTGAAAAACTGAAAAATGAATATAAAGCCAAACATATAGGAGAAGTAAAGAAATTCTTAGGAATGAATATAGAAAGGAAAAATGATACAATAATAATAAATCAGACAAGTCTTATAGATAAAATTTTGGATAAATTTGATATGACAAATTGTAATGGAATTAAAACACCTATGGAAATAAACTATAACATTATATTAGAAAAAGAAGAAAATAAAGAAGAGAAGGAAAATTGTATTAAAGACAGATATAGAGAGTTGATTGGAAGTTTATTGTACTTGACAATAACTTCAAGACCAGATTTGACATTCTCAGTTGCTTATTTGAGTCGTTATCTTGATAAATCTAACAGCCAAACATGGAAAGCTGGAAAACGTATATTAAGATACTTAAAAGAAACTAAGCACAAAGAGTTAATATTTAGAAAAGGAGACAATCAAAACTTATGTGGATACTCAGACGCTGATTGGGCAAACGATAGACTGGACCGAAAGAGTGTCAGTGGAGGTATAATATTACATGGACAAAACCCAATTACTTGGTTCTCAAAAAAGCAATCTTGCGTTGCATTATCGACAGCAGAAGCTGAATTTATCGCAGCAGCAATAACAGCACAAGAATTAGTCAACTTGAAAGGCATTTGTGAACACCTGAATTGTAAAGTCAACACTACTCTACAAGTAGATAATCAAGGAGCTATATGTATGACAAAGAGCTATGAAAATTCAAAGAGAACCAAACATATAGACATAAAATACCACTATATAAAGGACCTAGTTGAGAAGAAAATTATAAGTGTAAAGTATGTCAGTTCTCAGAATAATTTTGCTGATCTTTTCACTAAAAGTTTGTGTTTGCAAAAGTTTAATAACATTATAAAAAACTTTATGTCTTAAACTTGATTAATATAATATCTTATTTTTTTTTTTGTTAATTAAACATTAGAATATGTAATAATTTTAAGTCACAAAATAATGTGTAATTCATATGCTAAAATCTAATTTGTAAAATTGTATTCTAATAATTTAAAGTCATAACATACTCAATATAAAAATTTAATTTGAAGATTGTTTTATAAGAATTTGATTTCATACATACTTAAGAATGTAAAACTGATTGTTAATGTAAAATTTAATCACACAGTGAATTGTAAGATTTATGCAACTTTAATTTATCTTTTCTTATAAATTAAACTTGAGGAGGAGTGTTAATATAATGTAATCTGAACGCTACCTCAACATCTATGTAGTATGTATGAACGCTACCATAAAGAAAAAATATTAAGAAAAGTAATGTCATGTTGATTGCCCGCGCTTTGGTGGTAAAAACTACTGTGTAAAATTATATATTGTGATTGTGTAAAACTATAACAAGTAAAATAAAACTTCAGTAATATATTAAAACTTTTATTAAAAGCAACAATACAACACAAAATAACAAAATTCTTTACGAAAGAATGAACATTTGGAAAAATTAATAGTAATTTGTGCTGAAGCTAGTTTTTGTAAAACTTTATTAAGTAAAGTGATATGATGGTCAAAGTTCTCACTAATAATAATAATATCATCTAAATAGGTGAAAACAGAATTATCTAAATTCTCAGAACAGAATAGACTATCCATAAACCGTTGTTGAGTAGCTGGTGCGTTAGTTAAACCGAATGGCATGACCTTAAATTGGTACATACCACGGTTAGGTACATAGAATGCTGTCTTTGGTCTATCAGAAACTTTTAGTGGAATTTCCCAAAATGCTTTAGCAATATCAATAGAAGATAAGAACTTAGCATTCTTCAGGTTATCAATGATATCAGAAATAAATGGAAGTTTGTAAGCGTCTTTCTTTGTAATAGAATTTAATTTTCGGCTATCCACGCAAAAACGCCATGTGCCATCTTTTTTAGGCGTTATCAGAACAGGATTAAGCCATGGACTTTCACAAGGTTCGATAACATCTAAGTTTAGCATATCATCTACTTCTTTGCATAAAGCTTTTTGTTTTTCCGGTGAGAGTCTATAGCATCGCTGTCTAATTGGAGGATGATCTCCTGTATCAATGTGATGTTCAACTAAATGTGTTTTACCTAAAGGCTTGGTTTCTGTAGAAATATTTTTAAATTGATTTATAATAGAGTCTGAAATAAGTCTTTGTGTTTCTGTTAGTGATTCGTAATGTGTTATTTGTTCAGAGGTGCTGTTAATTATCAAAGTATTATTATCATTATTAGAATTAGAATCGGAACATTTTACGAGTTCTAAAATATCGGGTGCTATGTTAAATAATTTCCAAAAATCTATACCTAATATAAATGGTTGTTGGATAGAAGGTATGACGTGAACAGTAATGATGGCTAACTTATTTTTGAAATATATCGGTAATTGAATAGTACCGATAGAATAAATAGATTGTCCATTGGCAACTGTGCCACAAATGGATGTGCGTGTGGTATGAGGGCTCATTTTTTTAAACTAATCATATTTTTACGAAATCAAGGAAGAATTTAGGAAATAATTGTGTTATCTTCATGGTGAAGATAAAAAAATTGTGAAATATATAGTGAGAAAGTTCTGGTCAATTAACTGGAACACTCAATCTGCCAACCAGAGAAAATACTGTAACTCAGATCTCAAAATATACTAGATGTATGTTTAACATTTGCATGTGGAAAAAATGTGTTGAATTTCTGAAACCTATTCACAAATATTCAAAAGATTTAAAAGGTTTATTAGGATTTGGTAAAGGTTTGTTTAGAACACTCAATTCTCTTATGGTGCAGACGGAGTGTGCAAAAACTTGCCAACTTCGGTTAAATAAATCGTTAATATTCTTACTCTGCTTTACGAGCACAACTTAAGAGTCAATTTGTGACCAAAACCTTGACATAAAACGTAATAGTTAGAGAGTAAATAAAAAAATAATTTATTTTCAACATCCCGTTGGAGAGCTCCGTATTTTAGGGATTATTTACATAACCCGAACTTATATACAAACGGATGCCACATCAGAAATTGTGAAAATGTTATCACTAAAGTTTTGACACGTTTTCTATTTCTGAGATTGTTTAATTTTAACAATAATCAACTTTATTACATTCGCATACGAAAAATGGCTAGGGTGACATATTTTTTTCCGGACACATTTTTTCTCTACCCTCATCATTACGCACTAACTATTTATTCTATATTATAGTAAAGGGATATTGGTCAACTATTAAGTGTTTCGTTTTCGTATGTGTTGAGAGTAGAATGAAATTATTGCGTAAACATTTAATTAGGGCTCCAAAAATTATTGAAACCCTGAAGAACGGTATTTTGCGCTGCGTTCTTGTGTTTCTTTTTCTTTCTTAATTTTGAAATGGCCTTTTAACCCACTGAGATGGTACGGCGCGGCATGGCACGCTTCGGTTTTCCGCGGCATCTTATGGCCCGCACAATAATATATTAATAAAATTCAATGTAGAAAAAAGACACTGAAAAAATTCGATCTGCCTCAGGCGGAAATCGAACACAGCCTTTTTTTGCAATCCGGGCGGCTGCGTTAACCACTACGCCACCAGGGCACTACTTTCGCTATCGAATTTTGTCAACGCTTAGTCGTGGTGGAGTGGTCAGTACAGCTGGCTACACATCAAGTGGTCCGGGTTCGAATCCTGGTAGCGGCAAATGTTTGTGTGACGAACACGAATGTTTGTTAGCGAGTCATGGTTGTTTATATATTTATTTAGGTTTATTTATAAAAATATCTAAAATTATTATGTATATTAAAAAAAAAAAAAATGTCCGTTATCTAGTATCCGTAACACAAGTTCTTAATGATACTTACTTCGGGCTAGATAATTGGTGTGAGCGTGAAAATATATTATTATTATTATCCCCTTTATTTCTTTTAAAACACATACAAAATTATACTTCTAAATATTAAATTTTTACAATGATAATAACATTAAAAAATATAACATTTAAAAATATAAAAATGCAGTTCCCCATCGGTAGCAAGATCAGGGTCTCGGCTACCGGTGGTCAAGGGTCCAGAGACAGGAACTTCCTCACTATACGGGCCGTGTCTAGAAGTACTGCCTTCTGCATCTGACTCTTACTCTTACTCCTTGTCGCACGTACTGCGACACGTAGCCTCAACAACCAATATTGTTGGCGTATCTATAGCGTCTGTCTATGGACCCAGGCGATGTATAGGCGCGTCCATGGGTGATCGCCGTCCAACACGGCCGGTGATTTCTGTTCTTCAGTTATGTTAGCCGCCGTTGCTATTCTTGATCGCAGTCGTATAACGCCGATTATTAGTGCTTATATTTTTATAAATAAACATTGTTTCATCAAATCTTTGAAAGTTGCACTTCTAAGATCCGAACAAAATATTTCTGCAATTATTTCACACACAGTTAAGAGGAAACTACCTTATATTATAGAATATTTTGTGCATTTACAGACGCGTTAATAGTTTTAAAACTAAAAAAATACAATTTTTTTCAGTGCTTTTTTTCTAGTATTAAAAATATTTACGTGTTTGTAAACGCAAAAATAAAATTATTTCATAAAAAAATACACGGAAGAAAATCAGAGATTTATGAAATACCGCATGATGAATTACTGTTACACATCTTTTAGTTTGTATTGCATGAAATTACAAGATAAATTAGAAAAAGTGTCTACCACGTTTTTTTTTACCGTTTAAGAATGTAAAATCTTTCAAGTTCGCTCTTGCTTGGAGTACCTAATGTACTGCTGCTTTTGGGACGGATCTGCTCAATATCAGCTAGATGCAATGGACTTGGTGGAGCACCATGCCAAGAGACTCATCGGAAATGACACACTCATTGAGGCTAATCTCCAGAGCCTCGACCACCTACGACGTGTTCCTTGCCTCTCGGTTTTTAATCGGTTTCATTTCGGAGTGTGTGTGGAAGTTTTAACGTAGATAGATTTATCACTCCGTCCCTTTCCGGCACCGGGAGACCAGGGGCAGCGAGGGCTTTCACATTATGTTGTTGATATTCCTTCCATTCGCATGAAGCGATTTGCTTTCGCTTTCATTGTAGGAACAGCTAAGGAATGGAACTCTGGCTAGGTCTGTTTTCCCGGATTAGTATAATCTGGACATCTTTAAGGCCAAGTGATAAAACATCTTTTAGGCGACCACCTTAGACATAAATAGCATAAAAAAAATTACGAGTACAATTATTTTATTTTATGAATGCATGGTCACCCTAAATACATTTCTAGAATAGAAATATTTTAAAGTTGATTATTGTTAAAATTAAACAATCTCATAAATAGACAACGTGTCAAAACTTTAGTGATAACATTTTCACAATTACGGATGTGGCATCCGTTTATATATAAGTTCGGGTTATGTAAATAAACCCTAAAATACGGAGCTCTCCAACGGGATGTTGAAAAGAAATTATTTTTTTATTTACTCTCTAACTATTACGTTTTATGTCAAGGTTTTTGGTCACAAATTGACTCTTAAGTTGTGCTCGTAAAGCAGAGTAAGAAAATTAACGATTTATTTAACCGAAGTTGGCAAGTTTTTGAACACTCCGTCTGCACCATAAGAGAATTGAGTGTTCTAAATAAACCTTTACCAAATCCTAATAAACCTTTTAAATCTTTTGAATATTTGTGAATAGGTTTCAGAAATTCAACACAATTTTTCCACATGCAAATGTTAAACATACATCTAGTATATTTTGAGATCTGAGTTACAGTATTTTCTCTGGTTGGCAGATTGAGTGTTCCAGTTAATTGACCAAAACTTTCTCACTATATATTTCACAATTTTTTTATCATCACCATGAAGATAACACAATTATTTCCTAAATTCTTCCTTGATTTCGTAAAAATATGATTAGTTTAAAAAAATGAGCCCTCATACCACACGCACATCACAAATGGTATGATTTGTATCAAGTTTCATACCATGTTCTAAAAGTAATTTATGTGAATTATTTCCTAAAATAGTAATAGCGCTGCCACTGTCTAGGAGGCCGCAAAGTGTTAGATTATTTGTTTTAATCTCTATGTAAGGTCGATTGTCTTGTGTGTTTCTTTCAAATAGGATAGTTGATGTTTTGTAACTTTTCATGAATAATTTAATTGTTTCAAGCCAAAGATTCCATTCAGTTGGTGTAGTTTTAGGTATTTTATTACTTTTCTCCTTTAATCGTTTTTTGGAAGCTTGTAACGACAGTTCGGAGATTTTGAATATGTAACATCTTGTTTTCCACAACGGAAACAAACAATATTTGTTTTTGTACAGACTTCTAAATTGTGATCATTTGTACGACAACGAGGACAGGAGAAATGTAATATTGGTTGAGAAGGAGTAATAGTGTTAATAGATTTATGATTATTAAAAGGAAAAGGATAGTTGAGGTACTAGATATAGGTAAGCTATTACTGTAATTTTCTGAACCTATTGAAAAATTGTTGTCTGTAATTGAATTATTGTGGGTACAGCTTTCATACCATTGGCAAGATTTTAGAAGTTGATTGATAGATACAACATCAGTTCGTAGTAATCGGGAACTATATATGGGACTCATGTTACGTCTTAAAATATTTATTTGTTCTTTTTCTGGTAAAGGTTCATGTAATTTTGAAAATAATGATTGCATGGCAGAAAAATAATAAATAATTCTTTCATTTGGTTTTTGTTTACGAGAATCGATTGTTTTCTTAAGTTTATAATCGTAATCGTAAATCTGAAAATCTTCAATAAATTGAGCTTTGAATAAATTCCAGTCGGTTAAAATAGATTTACGGGCTCTGTACCATTCTAACGGTATTCCTGTTAAAATATCTGAGATTTGGTTGTGTAATAATTTATGACTGAGATTCCTAGCTAAAGCAAATTCTTCGATACGTTCAATAAAATCTCGTGGACATGTATCGACTTTGTAAGTAAATCTTTTAAAATCTGGAATTTTAGTTTCGGTAAGTAATTTTTGAGTAAGGAGTTCTAAGTCTGTTTGTGGTTGACACCTGACAGAAATAGCGGAATGATATGTAGATGAACAAACTGATGTCATTTGATCAAATTTTGTTTGACAATCAGAATATTGTTTATTATTATTTTCGAATAATTCTAGTAAGTTATTTGGTAACTCTGTAGAAATATCGATTCTATTTAGGCGGTGGCATATATGAGAAAGATATGTCTTTATCTTCTCTTTATTTTGACTATTATGTGTAAAAGTGAGTAAGCGTGAAGAAGTGATCAACAAAGCCTTTTTAATATCATCTAGATCACGTTCTATTGGATATGGACTTGGAAGTGATGCTGTATCGGTTTCTATGAGTGGCGTTAGAATATTTCGCAACTCATCAGCGGTTGCTGATGGTGGAATGGTTTGCGAGCGAAGCGCAAGCTCGTATATAAGTTCTGGTTTATTCAAAAAAATTGGATTCATTTTAATAGTTGTAATAAAAGGTAAATATTGTTAAAATATTGTTAAAATTTTAAAATAAATGGTGTTTTCCTAAAAAAATATGGTATTTTATTCTAATCTAAAATGGGGATATAATAATAATAATTCTAATGTTAGGTAGGTAGAGTGAGGCAAGTCAAAAATTTTGGACACCTCTAGATAGTCGGCAAGGATTGCCCTAGGAAAGTGCCCGCCAAATCTGGACTTGTGTGGTGGATAAGCTGGAGGTATTCCCTCGCAGCACTGCCGTAAGTGTAAAGTGTGCTGAACTTGAGTGACTAGTTAACACCCAAGCTCAAACACAACTTGATGTCGATTTCGGTGGAAATCGGGTAAGTTTTATTGTCTGTAACTGATTTGAAATTGTTTGTTTTGAGTATTGGAAGTGTAGGGATCAGTAATGATTGTAGGTGCACTACTCAAAATAAATTTAATAAAGATGGATGAAAGTATGGATGAAAGAAGGGTTCGGAGAAAAAAATATTTATAAAAATTGGCCGCTAAATTATATCAAGGACTCACAGTCTTTTAGAATTTTGAAAAATCTAGAAAAAAGAAATAATATAAAATACAATTAATAAAAAGTAAAATACAAAAACTATTTTCTTATTAACTTGAATTTCGTTGAGGTCGAGGTCCGAAGAACGTTGAGGCGCCAGTGTGACGGTACGTGGGCAGCTGGTTCAACTCTGGCAGTATGGTCCACCAATCAAACACTTTTTCCGTCACTATTTATTTCGTTTATTGAATATGTTAAAATGGTATATAAAAGGCACTCTGAAAATAATATAAAATACACTGTAGAAACTAAATAATAAAACACTTAAAACTGATACAAGAATATAAAAAGGTTTAACAAAGGTACTCACAATTTTAGTGCCTTGATATAATGTATGTAAGTATTAATGAAATATAGGCCAAACCGAGGTCAGAGCGAGACCCTTAGGTACGTTAGTAATTAGTAATAATTGTGTTCTAGGACACGGTCAGCAATGGAATGAGTCAAAAATGAACCAAATGTCATGATGAATGATAATTTTGAATTTGATTGTTGTTTTTTATAAATACAGCCAGTAATTAAGATGACGATGGTACTATAACATGGCAATGTTATAGTACCACGTTACAGTTTTGTCTCGACTTTCATTGGTTATTTTATAACAAGCAAATTGTCGATGTCGACAAAATTACCGTACGATGTCGTAAATGTTTATGATCAGAATACATTATGGTTGTGTAGTGGGGCCGTAAATCTTATAGGAATTATGTCAGCTCGAATTTAACTATTACTGCGACAACGAGACTACTATTATTATTACATAGTTTTCTAACGGTTGGTGCACACGTGCTTTATGTTCAGGTTATGTACGGAATTTCGAAAACTAGTAGGTATTCATCGTCATTGATTTTGACGCTAAAGGTAGAAATGGAATACGTACATGTTATGAGTCTTCATAACTCAAGTCTAGCTATTGCTTACGTCGCACATAATGTGCTATCGGATGAAGCAATATTTTAAATTGTTGTGGCCCAATCGTAAACATAGGTATTATAAGAGGGGTAAATTTGTCAATTGAAGAAATTTATAGTTGAAAGCCACACTACCAATAAAAAAGTGAAGGCTATTTTTTTCCATGAAATCGCTTACTTCATATTTGTCCCTTTCTAACCTCTAGAGCATACGTACTACTTGTGCGGAGATTTAGAGAGAAACAGAGAGATGCTTAACTATTTTATAGTGAAGACAACATATTTGGTGTCAAAAATGTTGTCTTCACTATAAAATAGTTAAGCTTCCGGATGAAGCTCGTATCCACCCGGCATTGCTGTTTCATCACCACTCGATGAGATGACCAAAAGCTTACAGTCCATAAGAAAAGGATTCGAACCCTGTGGTCTTTTTATCCAAAGTCTTGTTTGCGGCAGCAAATTGCACGAGGTCTGCGAGAAGATTATGAAATATAGGCAATATTTATATCTAATCTTAGAAAAAGATTCAGTTAACTCCTTCTTCTTCTTAAAGGATATTGCCAAGGTTTGGACCAAGTGCTGCCTAGGAATGGTTGTTGGTTCAGTGGTACTGTTGCATTAACATGAACTATAAAAAAATGGTCCCTCGAAAAATTAATAATTTCAGTTTTTGTGTTAATGAATTTTTGAACAATTTTTTCTCAAAAATGTATTTAACTATGTGCTTGGTCTGGGCTATTGGGTTTGCTAGACACCAAGATGTGATTAGGTATCCTACTTTATTCCTAGACACAATAATTATCGATAACGATGAAGAAGATTAATTAAATATAAATTACATATTATTGTACTAGTTTTGTTAACTGATACAATAATAATATGTAATTGAATCATTTATAATAATAACTGACTGATATCTAATGATTATGTACTACAACATCGGAACAAAATTATAATTGAACACACAATAACTGTTTAATAGTTGATTTTGTACATTTGTTGCTATTAATGTTATTTTTTGCAATAAAAATCTTTAAGACAAGAAACTGTTTTTCTTTGCACTGGTATAGATTTATGCGCTTTGAATAACAGGTTAGTGATGGTCTGAGGAACAAAATGCACTATGTGAGAATTCTAGGCAGCCTTAGCCATACAAAAATTAGGCAATGTCCTTTGAACAAAAAATACCAATGGTAAAGTTGCTTAAGTTTTCTAAATTATTTTAAATGAAGTTTATCCAGTGTCGTTATCTTGAATTAACTACAAGTTATCACAAAAATATATGCCGCTGTCTAGCAGATTTGACAACAAATTATTTATTTACCCCAATTTGCTAAGAATTGTGTGCCACTGTCCTAATCTCGTAAACCTACTTCTCTCGAGATATCGTTAGGGTAAAGTTGGCCCACTGTCCCAATTCCAACAGGAACCGGATACGACATGTTCCTAACAAAGTCAGTTGGCGTATTTTCCCTTTATTTTTGACGTTGGCAAGAATATTTTTGGGATAACGTTGTGATAAGTTTTAGCGCTGCAGAACTACCGTTTTTATTTTATTAAATCTTAGAAAATTTTCGCATTTTAGTTTGTAAATATTGGAAATCTATAAACCGTTACTTTTTTACCATACCGGATAATTTAAGGGACGCTTTCTACATTATATACAAACAACTCTTGCCAAAAAATGCTCAATGCGGTCGGTGGCGTAGTGCGTAAGGGCGTTGTCTCCCACCCGGGAGGCACCGGTTCGAACCCCGCCACGTACCAATGTAGTTTCAAATTGTGAATTCATATATGTACGTTTATTCGACGATTTTAGGGTGAAGGAAAACGTCGTGAGGAAACCTGCACACACACCTATGAAGAAATTCTTAGGTTGTGTGTGAAGTCGACTAACACGCACTTGTCAGCGTGGTTGACTAAGGCCTAATCGTCCCTGACCATCTCCCTCGCGGGAGTCTCTGCACCGTTTAGGGTCTCTAAGACGTTCCAATCGGACGGGATAATATAAGTCATACATCAGAATAACATAGGCTATAATATAAACTAATCGACGAAGACGAAGTCCCGGGCAGGAGCTAGTATTTTATAAATCATCAAATCATTTATTGTCATCCATTACCCTCTTACGAATCTTCACAGAAAAATTTCCTTTCTTATGGTTAACAATACTCTGGGAAGTTAGTAACGACTTGCTTTAATAATTAAATGTAATAATAATGTATCTGAATTATAAAATATAGAAGCTACGCTTAAGTCTATTATGCTTTATCGATTATATTTCATTTAAATAAATAATTCCTTTGATCCTTTAATTTAAAACTCCGAATCCAAATTAGACATCGCACAAAAAGCTTATTAACATTACTGTGTTAAAGATCAAACAGTCACTGGCTACATTCTTTAAATTAAACTTTTCATAGATCAGAAAGAGATTCCGATTAAGATTCCAATAACACTAGTTTCCTCAATATATTATTATTAAGTTAAACAACTGTCTTTGGTATAGAGGAAGCAACAAATGCGACAGTGTAGGAAACAGTAATGCCAGTGAGAACATATTTACGCGGCGACCGCTCAGCGCTGACGGATAGATCGGCTGATGACAACTGGCGTGCGCACGCGCATGTGCTCCAAATGCATTAGACAGACACGCTGCAATTAGCTCAGGTGGCGCTGACTACGCTTAAATTATGCAAAAGTGTAAAAACAATGGCATAAGTATGCACTTTCCGGACTTACTTTATTAATGGTATCTATAGGTGCAATAAAGATTTAAGTATTTTATTCTTCGCCAATGTTGTCTTAGGTTTGCGCGAGCACTTCTCACATTAAATGAAACTTTTATTAACTTAACTCGCATCTTAAAGTCGTGAAAACTACCTACATAAATTTAGTCTTCCTTTGATCACGACCGCTGCAACGCGTTACGAAATGTTGGGAATACACTAGACTTAAATCAGTAAAAGTAGTTCTATTCTTCTCTATTTTGTAGCCTATAGATCTTCTAACAGGTTGTCACCCGTGCACTACTAATCCGACAAGATCCCCTAACGCCTAAACTATTCATTTGATTTAGGTGTCAATCGGTTCGTTATTATGTTCCGGGTAACATAGGCTACATTTTAACCGACTTCAACAATAAAAGGAGTCTATGTTACCTTGTAAATCCCAATTTTAACAGATTTCATTCCTTTCTTTTTGACGTGACAACGTCTTATAATTCGATAGAGCCGGCTGCACGCACGAAAAAACATGACGCATGCGGCGTTACCTCGCTCTGATGTAAGGCCGGCAAAACAAATGAAATTAAATTTTTCTTTTGAAAAATGCTACCATTCCATCAGTATTTTCTTAAGACGTTGTCACGTTCAACTATCGTCAGTAAACCGACTTTACAGACAACCAATTTTTTCTGTTTTTTTTTTTACTGTTTTTTTTACTTTTTGCTTCTTTTTGCTATTAGGTAGATATTTATTTAAGGAAGGGATATACAGATTACAATCTTAAGATTAAATAACATTATAAGTACCTACATAGACTGGATTGTAATCCAAAAATGTGAACACAGCATTCACAGCAAATGTTAAGCGGATCATTGTGTCAGATAGTTAGACATGATTTCCTTTAACGTAAATAAAATACAAATTTAAATAAATTTACAATTAGAATCAAAATTAATTTCAAATAAAGGTCAATATTAGAATTAAAATATTAACAATTATTAAAATTAAGAATTATAGAAAATATACTGACAAAAATCGACTGTCCAGGGCGGGAAGTCGGGAACGACAATCAATTCTTTTCAGTGTATTTTCACATTTTTAAAATATTTGCGCGTTAACGAAAAAATATTTCCAAAATAAAATTAAGATAAAAAAATAATATTAAATCAAAATTACAATTACGAAATTGAATTAAAATAAATTCAACATCATATTTAAAAAAAACAAATGAAAATGAAAAAGCGAATGTCGAGTATAAATTTTAGTCATTTATACTCGACGTTAGCGTATAAAAAAAAAACAAAGAAACCTAATGTCAATAAAAAAAAAGTCGGAAAAATAAAGCTGTCGTGATTTCTTAATATAACAGAAGTATGTATTGACTAGCATACTTAGACAAAGAATCCTGTAGACTGGGCATCCGCGTACACCCTGTAAGGGATAGACTGAGAGTTGACATGACAATGACAGAAGTGAATTAGTCAACAGAAGAGGCCAGGTTTTTAAAAATATTACCCCATTAAATGTTTATGATATTTTGATTTGCCTTATTTTGAAATGTTTGAAAAATGTGTGTACTCTCGAGTTCATCTCCTTTCTCATGACTGGATGGACGACAATAGGATTTTTGAAGTGCACCGTGCGTCGTGGTGGAGTGGTCTGTAAAGCTAGCTAGCACATTAAGCAGTCCGAGTTCAAATCCCTGGTAGTAGCAAATATTTGTGAATTCGTGAACTTATGAGTAGATATAGTACAGAGTGATGAGCAAGTTGTTAGAGCATGGACACAACAGTCTCGCAATCATTTGCGTCAAGTAATATTTGTCTTAATACGTGTGCACATTAATACACACACACACGCACGCACGCACGCACGCACCCACGCACGCACGCACACACACACACACGCACACATACATACATACATACACACACACACACACACATACACTCACAAACATATATACACACACATACACACACGTACACACACATACACACACATACACATACACACACACACACCTTTTGACGTGACAACGTCTTATAATTCGATAGAGCCGGCTGCACGCACGAAAAAACATGACGCATGCGGCGTTACCTCGCTCTGAGGCGTTCCATGTAAGGCCGGCAAAACAAATGAAATTAAATTTTTCTTTTGAAAAATGCTACCATTCCATCAGTATTTTCTTAAGACGTTGTCACGTTCAACTATCGTCAGTAAACCGATTTTACAGACCAACTATTTTTTTATTTGCATTATAATATCATCTCATTATTATGGTCCGGACAATATAGGCTACATTATAACCGACTTTAATAATAGAAGGATTCGATTTTTCCTTGTAAATTATTGATTTTAGACTATTTCATTCGCTTTAACTCTAATTGTTGTGGTTGCTAAGCAACAAGAAAATGGTTAGATTAATATTTCCTCGTTGCTTATAGCAACAACAACAAATGTTAAACACCATGGTAATGTTGCCTACCCCATGGCGTTTAACATTAGTGGTTTCCGTAGTGAGATTTCTGTTTTTAAACTAAGTTTATTATTTTGATTATCCTCGTGGCGCCCACGAGTATAATCAAAGAAATAGACAATCATAAAAAGATAATCAAATTTTTTAAAACCAAAATAAACGGGGCGACTGCTGTCAGAACTTTTTGTATGACTATAACAATTATGTAGTATGTAGAAGGACAGTCGGGCCATAGAATAGAAGGATCAGGCTTGCGTGGAGGTTGGTAAGCACCGCAATCCATAACCCTCGTATCGTAAACCAACCGCAACTAGAACGACGACAATATTAATTAAAAGTATTTCTTCTTTTATTTATTTAATGGCAATTAGTTGTTTTATTTTAACAAAATTACTGCCAATCTCAAGTTACGAGAGAAACCTCTTCATTTTCTTGATGTTTGCATTAAAATGTGGGCGTCTCAGATTTTAATGCATCTAGGGAGTTCTTGGAAAGAAATGCATGGTAATTACACCACAAAACCTTTATTTCAATGATTCCTCATAACTGTTCGTCAACACCACGGAGCATGAGTGCTCCGTGGTCAACACGGATTCTTATGCAACTAAAAGACACCACTAATTGCACAAGATCCACTCCAAAGCACTTTTGATTTATCGAAATAAAGATCGACGTCCGCCATGGTATCCCGCCTAACACTCAATTCAAAGTATTTATTGGTTTATAGCGTGTTAAAACGTAAATACAAAGTATAATACGATTCTGGTGGTACTCCTTTTCAAGGTATGTATTTACAGATCGACCAGCAGTACGTGCTTGAATATCTGTGAATGTAAATAAATAACGACAACGTTAATTCCAAGAATTTATTGGTTTTTATAGCGCGGTAAAACGTAAATACCTAGTGTGATACATTTTTGGCGATGTCCTTTTCATGGTATTTACAGATTGACCAGTAGTACGTGCTTGAATATCCATGAATATTATGTCCTGGAACTGGAAATCTGAAACATTAAGATAACTTAAATCTTTGTATTTACCCAACAACAAGGACAGCTTCAAATTATATTACTGGTATCCCTAAAATGCAGTATAATCCAGAAAAATAAGAAATCTACAAAATGACGCTCCGACAGTCAAATTATATAGCAATTGACAACTACAACCAAACTACTAAATTTGGTCGGATTTCTATGACAATAATTGGACAATAACAATATTTTCGTAAGCAAATTTTCATGATTAATTTAGTTTTCTATCAAGTTTGAGATGCTATATTATACGATTTTAATCTAAACTTTATTGTATAATGCCAAAAAAAATACTAATTTAAAGTACTTTTTATACTTACGAGTAATAACTTATTTTCTCGCAATTTCGGTAGCTACGGCTTTTACAGCCGATTACACAACATTGCATTGTAACAATCACAAGCAGGATATAGTTTTCAACACTTGTACGTTTTACACACTGATAACAACACTTTGTAAACACAAATATTTTGAATATTTACTATCAGCAACAGTTTGTTATTTCGTTTCTTTGACACCAAAATTTTGTGTCTTATAAGCGAAAAGTGAAACTCTGACAAGGACAAAAATTATAATGAGTACTCTTTCACTCTTATGGGTATCTGTATACACCTTAGATATATAATCTAAGGTATACACCTATCCTTCTTACACTTAGCTGTCAAAACTCATTCCAAGTCTACAGGATTCTTTGTCTAAGCTAGCATAGTATATTGTCTGTGGTATTGATAAACGAGTTGTTATTTAAATACTGCAGACAGCTCAACTGTCATTAACATTCCATACTGTAAAAACTCAATTAGTATAAATAAGTAAACAAAAAAGACACTTCGCAAACAAAACATGATCATTATTAATTATCGCATAAGAAGGTATTTTCTTTGAAAATAAAATTGCTTATGACTTTCACTCGATTTTTGTACATTTTTCATTATATTCAGTAAATACCGTTTATGTTTTGGTTAAATAGTCACGTTGAAAGTTATTTTTAATATTTACAAAAAAATTAAAGAGAAAATAACTCTTAGCTAACACATATTCGGTGTCGCGTAGTGCGTAAGGGCGTTGTCTGTCTCCCACTCGGGAGGCATCGGTTCGAACCCCGCCACGAACCAATGCGTTTTCAAATTTTGAATTTATATGTACTTTTAATCGACGCTTTTACGGTGAAGGAAGACAACGTGAAGAAACCTGCACACACCTATGAAGAAATTCTTAGGTTGTGTGTGAAGTCGACCAACCCGCACTTGGTCAGCGTGGTTGACTAAGGCCTAATCGCCCATAATGCGGGATAGGCTCGAGCCCCTCGGTGGGGACATAATATGAGCTGTTGATAGTGATGATGATAACACTTATTTTTAGAGTATATATTATTATTTACAAAAAACTACAACTCTTTCTTTTATGTTTCGTCTGAGTAAAACAGAAGAAGCATCTTATGGGCCTACAGCTTTTCAAAGTAAACTCGCTTATAATTAAATAGAGTTCCATCAACGTAAGTTAGATATTTATGCAGAACCCCGTTATCTAGTTAATCTAACCCAACTGCAGTATTCCGGGCCAGTCACTAATCTAATAAATTATCTCCGATAGGCAACCACATTGGGACGTGTATTACTAAATTACATAGGTACAGTCCGGAGCATTAATATGTGCCTAATTTGGACGTTTTATCGCCCCCCTTCTCTATCGCATGTCTGATAACATATCTTGAACGGGCTAAATAAGCACTATCACAGCGAGCGGTAACTCTATTCCATCACTTCCCACTAGACAAAATATAAGTGACTACGTTTATTCCAAATTTCCAAAGAATTGCGCCGATCTAAAAAACCATTTAGATTTTTTAAACAAAAAATTTTTGTTTCTCCGTTGTTAGTTTTTTTCTGCTTTATAGTGTTGTAAGTATAGAAATTTCCAGGAAACTATCTCGAGATCTTTTAGACGAACAAGTAATAAAATGATAACGATATCATCGATGTCGATTAAATAGGCATTATTACCTACGGATAACTCAAAAACCAATGGTCAGATGTCGATCATTCAGCCTTGATTTTTTTTCTCACATACCTGGATATACGAATAGTCAAACAAAGTCATTACCTTTCTCCTCAGATGTAACAGTGCAACGAAAAATAGTAACCCTTCAAAACAAACAAAAAGCGTTTATGAATAATTTAGTATAAAAAAATAATAATAAAAAATACATCAACTTTCTTTTAATCTCATTTCAAAAACATATCCGTTTTATCATCAATCGCCATCACCGTTCTCCTCAGATGTAAACACAGTGTGTTTACACCTGAATTTGATGGCTTTGTTTGGCCAATCGTGTATTCAGTTATGTTAGGAAAAAAAAAAGGCTGTATCTATGTTTACCACCACAAACACAAAAAAGTCTTGAAAGTCAGAAACTACTAAAAAAACTTTAAAAATCATAACTCGAAAACTACAAAAAATCGTAGAACATACATAGGGGTTATTCGGGTTTGTCTAGGGCTACTCTATCTCTGGGCTTCACCTTTACGTTATTTTTTGGGATACTCTGTATAAGAGCGTTAAAGAGAGGCGTGCCCTTTCCGAGTTGATAAGTAACACGACCGTCAAACAGGAATTGGCAATGCTCGATGACTTCAAAAGAGTCGCAGTCTTGCTAAGTGTAATCGGTGAATAGCTTCTAATCTGTAACAACAAAATTCGACAACTTTCGTTTCTGACTGTACGTAACCACAGGCTACTCCTAACCAACTATGTAAATAGCGGTTAGACTGGTGGCGTCTAGTTTTATGTGTGCTATGGTGCTACGTTACAAAGTTGATCGATTACGTGCTATGTGAAGTTGACTTTAACGTGTTCGAACATAAACCAGAAGTGTACATATTAATTACCGGCTTACGTAACACAGACACCGATCATAATTTAATTAGGGCCTAATGATTAAACAGCATACAAAAAATTATAGTGACAAGAAATTTTTAAGCTCATTGCAGAAACAGGTTGTTGTGTCATTGAAGCACACCTTTATGATTTTAACGAGATCGTAAAAAGAGATTTTAAATAAGTAGTGACAGTATAAAATTAGCGCCAAAAAGGTTATGTTCTTAATTTGAATAAATAATGCGCGAATATTTTTTAATATTGACATACATTAGTACCTATCTTCACAGTGACTTTTTTATATTATAAGGGCTGGCCTTAGACCAAATAAAAAGTGTCTTACTTGGTATGGCACTCAACACACGCTACCAATTAGATAATTTAATACATTTTAAATCCGATCGATTTTGAAAAATCTAAAACAGTAACCAAAAAATATGTTTAAATGCGGTTTTGATTTATTGAATAACATTACACAACTTTTAATTGTTCTATTTAGTTTTAAAATGGTCTTTAACTTTATTTGGCCACTTTTGGCCTAATTTTAAAAGTTAATGAGAGACCGAAAACAATTGAGTAGTCATTCAATATGTATATTAGGCGTTCTCTATTTGCTTATGGTTTTAGATTTTTTACATTAACGTAATAAAATTATGAAGGTCTAAATTTAGTCCAAGCATGGTATCAATCATCGCGTGTCCCTACCGCATCACGCACGGCATCAAGCTGCAGAGCTTACAATGACAGTGTTAAAATTTTAGCAGAAGTCTGAGCGTTTATCTTATCGCCAGTATTAATTACAGCTCCCACATGTGCCCCGAAAATATCTTGTGTTGAAAATTAAAACCCATTCCCTTGAGAAAATATCAATAAACTTTTGACTAAATAAATTCGCTCGTTGAAAGATACAACCCGCCCTAACAGATGTAGCTACGTATTAATATGTCATTGCTACATCTATGAGCACCACATGCGGTACACTTGCTAGATTTTGGTAGAATAGTTAAGAGTAAGTAGGTATATACTATAGAGGTAATTTTAATAAAGACAACAGACTCAATAAAATGTATGAGAAAGAATGAAAGAAAAGACCATCTCGTCCTTAATTCAATGTATGGACGAGGCGGTTTATTATGTTTTTGTTAAAGTTTAAAATTGTATAAAAATAGAAAATGTATTTTTTTTACACGTCGAGGCATAGAAACATAAAGAACAATGGCAAAATTATAGTTGAAAAAATCCTTAAGCGTCTACAAATTTCATTGTTACCAATGTGTTTAAAATATTTTGTTACTGTTTTTGAAAAAAATATTATGACGCTGTGAAGTCTGGAATAAAATAATATTTTAAAAGAAACACAAATGACTATTTCCTTAAACTATCCATGTTGTGTTATTTTTTTTAAATTCTCCTTAGGCAAAGAATGTAGCCCATACAGCCATATTTTAATTCAAACTTCATTAAAGAAGAAAAAGATGAACAAATGGCTGTATGGACTTAATCTCTAGATAGCAGAAAGCAAACTGAAGACATGGATGTATGGGCTAGATCCCTTTGCCGTCTGGTACTAGGGAGAATAAAAAAAATTACCTCAGACATCTGTGTGTGTTTCTTTGGTTTGTTTACAATCAAGGAGCTATATTTTTTTACAGTAATACATCATAATGTCAGAATTGCGGTTTTGAATGTGTTGTTATGTTTTCTTCTTTATTAAACTGTTTCTGTGATGGTTTTTACTAGTATTTATTTAGTAGGTTGGATCACTCCCCAAAGTTTTGTGATTATTTTCAATTTACGACATTGTTGCCTTGTTGTTTGATAAGACAGTAAGTACCTACCTACCTCTAAAACTTCGAACAGCTAGGTATATCTACTTTTCCAAACTTCGTCTAGGATTATTACTTATACCATTTTATTCAAGAAATCGATCTCTATTTTTGATATTTATTTTATGTATAGACACCAAAAATTACATCAACAAAAATTTGTTAGAGAGTTTGCCATTGTTCTTTGAATAATGTAAGAAAAATTTTTGCAAAAAGGAACGCCCTTTTCGCTGTGAACTCCTTTATTTTCTTTTAACCCGTTGAAATTTCTTCTCAGAACAATATTTATTTAGTTTTTAATAGGTACCAAGACGGCTTTCGTGTTTTTGTTATCTAAATGATAAACTTAATGTAAGCAAATACCGGACACATCCAATGACCTTTCCAATGATATTCCAAGAGTTATGTTATGCAGATTTATACAGTACCAACGGATAGATAAAACACAGATTTATTGCGAACTTTCAAACATATGTGGCCATAACTTATTCAAATGCTAATACTAATATTGTATTTCTCAGTTTACATGTGATGATATAAATCATATGTTTTTATCGTGTGTAATAATAACGCAGCCGCAGATGAGTGCACGATTCGCACATAAATATTGTGGTTCCGTACAATATTTTGGTGGTGGCGGAAGGAATTTCACGGGTTGAGGGAACCCTAATGTCGCGTGGTAAACGGGGTATCATGAAAATAATACGTCATTTACGGTAACATTCACACTTCATTTTATAGACGCGGTTTGCTAAATTTATTGTGGAATTTGTATTACGGTTTTATGAACCTTTGTGCATAAAATCGATAAAGAATTCTTAATGCCTTTAAAAGCCCGGTCAATTTTTACTTAAATATTGAAAGCTTACAAAAAGTTTTATACTTACATTATCGGATTTTCGAATAATAAATTCGCCTAGACTTTAAAAGGTAAAGTTAAATTTACCTTTAAGTCGCTACTTATCGCTTTTGAGAGAGAAAAAAGCTTTCATCATAAGAGTCTCATTACTGTCAGTAAAAGTACTGTGTTCAAATACAATTTTAGTATATCTCTATTTATGCATTAGATAGAAAATTTGCAGTATAGTCATGCTGGTTTTTTTAATATTGGCTATGTAGACGGTACTAAGCATACAACCCCTCTCATTATGTCGTCGCTTAATTCCATTTATCGAGTAATGTTCTCAAGTGTTTAGAGAACCCTTCCAACCTCTTTTTTATGTATTGAATGAAGGTGACTGCTTTAAGGAATTTTACAACCTTTACTAACTTCTTATCTTTATCGGACCACACAGGTTGAGTAATTGCCATCCCATTTTCCTGACTGATATATTTTGCTAACATAAACTAAAAATATTTTGTGTTTGTTTAAATTAGCGGCTCATTGCATGAATTCCATTTTTGCTATTACTTCGAAATTTTAAATTTTAATACAAACAATGGACGATATTGAATTTTTCAAAGTATTGCCTTGTTTGGGTCACTAATTCACGCAAGAAAATGCTTTAATACACATACTCCATGAAGTACATACTCAATTCAGTATATTCAATGTAACCATCTTTCTGTGCCCACGTGTTCACTGTCAAACTGAGCAAAATTAACAGCTAACAAGCATCTCTTTTTTGTAACAAAAGCAAAATTTCATGGCAGTGAATAAGCACTCGCGCCATCTTTGATTTGTGATTACAAAACAAATACGTATGCAAATAAAA
This sequence comes from Elophila nymphaeata, assembly GCA_955850985.1. Taxonomy (NCBI): domain Eukaryota; kingdom Metazoa; phylum Arthropoda; class Insecta; order Lepidoptera; family Crambidae; genus Elophila; species Elophila nymphaeata. Next base: position 23,461,995 of record OY039067.1, read on the forward strand.
GTTTACCACCCGCCGGGTGTTTGGCACCATACCGGGCGAGGTTTCTTGAACAAAACTTGCATTTAATTATCATATCTATTGCTTGTAATATTAAGGTTTTCTTTCCCAACAAGCAAAACCACCAAGGCTAAAAACGCGATACAAGCGCAAACGAATATAAGTTTCTACAGTTGGTTTTCAAAATAAAGTTGGTAACGAACAAAATTCGGGATCTAATTAAGGAATTACTGGAAAAATTATCTGAAAATGCATTAAAAATTAAATTGCATAACAGCTTAAGTCTTAATAGTAAGGATAATGCAATTTGAGTTGAAAGAACATGACATCTTTTGTTTAAAACTTTAATGTAAGTATTTTTGGTAATTTTGCAAATGCTGATAATTTTCTTGAAGAATCATATCTGTACCAGGACGCGTACTGTATAAACAAGTAAGTATTGATAAAAAAATATATTTTATTTATATTTAAGTAACTATAATGGGAATGTCAGTTTTGCTATTAATCGTTAATACATTAACTTGCATTTTACAATTAATAAACCCTATATTATTATTTTTATATAGAAAAATTAAATAGTGTTTAATTGTATAAGTGTGTGGTGTAATGTCAACTTATTGTCATTGTATCTAGTCTTGACTACTTCATCTATTGTAATCAAAGTCCTCATATAAGCTAAGCAATATTGAGTAGGTAGATACTTTTGACCCGGCATATCGTTGAAATGTTATTCCCGTCACGAATTTCACTAAATTCCGTTTTAAATATCATTAAAGTTTATATTTTTATTTAGCATGTTTGAAAATTTACCAATAGACAAAGAAAAACAGGAAAAAAGTCCAGTCATCTACAAGTCTCATTTCAGCACTTGGTCGTGATGGGTATAATTATGACTATTCTTGTTTTTCGTTTTATATTTAATTTAGTCTAATTTTCGAACATTTCATAAATCTTTTTTAACAATCACCTCACACTCAAACTTGCATACAAACATCCTCAGACAGCAACTTTGTTAAAAACCTGCTACCAAATCCAGGATTTCTGAAAACTGTCGGCTACTGATACACTGTCAAACCAGTTGTTCATTATGCCCCTTATTTAAACGATACTAATGGCGTATATTGCATCGCTGAACAGTACTTCAACGTAATCCAAAATTATTGACAATACATTGTATCTGAACCTGTTTGTGCCTACCAAAAACATTCGACCTGTATACCTTACGTGGGTAATTTATCAATTCTTCTTACAAGCAATGATAAATTACCCGCGATATGGATAGCGAACCAGCTCATATAACTTATGAGGTGCCTGCAGAGGCCGGTTAACAATAACAAATGAACCTCCATGGATCCCATTGTTTTTCACGTGTCAATTTTATCACCGTTTTTTATAGAAATGGACTTTTAAAAAAACTGGTATTTCCACCATCATTGATCAAGACTGTCGCTTTTTCCTGACCATCGCATTAAAAAAAACAAATTTGGCGTACGTCAAAAACTGGCTATGATCGATCGCTTTTAAAAACTTTGATCTTATTGGAACTTAATTGCTTTAAATATTAGGCTCTCGCTGCCGAAGTATCGATGCTGAAGCATGCAGAGTTTAAAAAACCTAACGAGGCTTATTGTTACGTATGTTTTAGCTAATTTGAATCATTTTTACTTTGATTCAGTGGCTGTAAATCAACTATAGACCAGCAAATATAACAATCGTACATAAAAAAAATAAGAAATGATTACCTAACTCATTGCTAAGATTTTATGCTCAATAAGAGCCTACGACTCAAATAGGTATAATTCCCTCTTGACTCAAAATATGCGCGATCATTTATTTCATTGCACAAACGCCGCTGAGCGTCCCAAATCTTCATAATTATCATTAGAAATTCCTTTCACGCGGAAGTGTTTAGTCGTTTAAAACACGTTCCCCGTTTATTTTTCACAATTAACGAGCCAGTTATGATTTAGGAGATTCCAAGGCGACCCGGACATTTTTGCGTTTCTCCTTTGAAGCGATAAATAACGAAAGTAGGGGCTCACTAGGTATCTTCTTAACGTGTTCATATTAGGAGACCTTGATTTAATTATTTTAAGCCAAGGTGGCGTAAGTACATTCCGTGTATCCGGTCATGAATAGGCGGTCTAATCGCTAACTTTTTTTACCCAACTACTCGAAGTCAAAAAGAACGATTATTATTATGCGTATGAATAGTTTACGTATGAATAGTTTAGACGCTACGGTAAATATTCATCCGATTTTGATGAATAAGGTGTCAATCGATTTGTTAATATGGTCAGAGTAACATAGGCAACATTTTATCCAACTTTAACAATAGGAGGAGTCAATTTTACCTTGTAAACCCCGATTTCAACCGATTCCATTCCTTTCTTTTTTCCCTAGTTGGGTAAAAAAAATATAAAACTTTTTGCTTGTGACAATTAAAGTGTACCTATAACTACCGAGCGAGGTACATATCCATTGCTGTTTAACACGACAAGTGTCATAATAGCGTTATAGTAAAGTAGTAGTGAATCAGTAAATAGTTCGGTCGGTGGCTATCACTTTTATGTGTCAAAAAAAGTAAGCTAATTTGCCGGCTGGACTACTCCTTCTTATCATGTGTCGTAAGACAACTGAAGGAGTTTTTGAACCCCATGCAGACCATCGCACCAAGGGGTTACTCGCGCGTAGGGTGTGCAATACCGGGTTCCCGAAATACTCAAATCCCACATACCATATGCAGGACTAATCCCGTTCGTAAAATGAACGGTATCCCGTGCTGGATTAGCGAGAGTGAAGAGAAGCGAAATTCATATAGAATAACTCACGATCGCTTTGTTAGTTTGCTTGCACTCGGAAACACGGGCCGCGCAAGGGCGGCACATGGAAGAAGGAACATGACACCCTAACGAAGTATCAATATTGTTTACGTACGTTTTTGTTTTCTGTTTGCGATTATCTGCGTAATTTAATAATAACGCGGTATTCCGCAAATAGCTGGGTCCCGCGGGATTGAAAATGTCCAATCCGCTATGTAGCTGCATTGAGAATTTCCTACGGGATTGCATTCTCTACTAGCGCGGTGTCCGGGAGGCGGCCATCCACAAAACTATGCCCAACCTTTAGCAGTATGGTAACATATTTCACCGATCCCAAGTAAATTGGAATAGGGTTACGAAGAAGAAGAAGAGACATTATTATACCTTCACAGGGCAATATAAAGGTGGACTTAAACGCGTCAACCGACCATCTCGTGCACAAATTTTTCCCGAGACCTCAGCTTCTTAAAAAGTTTAGAGGTAACGACATCTCTTTAATTATTTTCATATTGTTGGCAGCCGGACCTAAAAACGAACTATTGACAAAACAATACAACAATTAGTGTTAATAGAATTGATTGTGATCTCCTGTAAGTTGGAGGTCAACTTCAGATAGTAGCTAGCAGATCTACTCAAACGGTGCCCCAAACTCTATGTCTCATATAAAACCTTCATGATATTGTGTAATTATACCATTATTATAACGTGTCCGTAGTCGCGTTATAACCTTTATGATACGTTAATAATCGTTAATTTTCATTGGCTTGTGTAATTAAGTAATATTGTGACAATTTTACAACTTTTTTATGGATTGAAAGTCTCGAAATAAATTGCTTGCATAAATTTAATCGATAACATCATGTCGTCGCGTTTCCTTGAATATGCTATAAATCCAGCTATTATAACTTTCTGAACTGCTCTAAACCTGTTGATTTAGAAATTGTAGATTATGCAAACCATCCTGCCTTATGACGGTCTAGTATTTTCTATGATAGTGAATTCCATAAATAAAAAATATTTTAAATTCAACAGTATGTTACAATATTTATTTAAAAATAATATCTTATTGCATTTCATTAATAAGACCGTTCCATAAGGACTAATGAAATTTTAGGTTGCCGCCCCACTCGTAGGTATACTTAATAATTCATGTTTGAATTTTTTCAGTATCCGAACATGATGGACAGGATATTTGGGAATCATGAGCTCATGCGTTGCTGCGTAATGTTTTGAGCATAAAGTATCAAAGAATTTACAAGAAACAGCTTTCGTGAGTACAATACTCAAAACTACGATAAGAAATCCGCCAGCATCAGAACCTATGAGCTGACGTAACTAATATTTAATAGCAACAGTTGCAGAACACTTTTTTTCGGTCCAAGTCACTAAGTGGTGATTAGGTAATTAAAATAAAAAGATGAAAAAAAAAAATTATTTTTCTCCATAAAAAAGCTTGCACAATATATTAGGTACAGTAAGTAACATTTCACAGCAGCTACGAAAACTCATTTTAGTTTCGATTTTGAGCTCTAAATCATAAAAACTGGAGTGACTGGAGCGTCTTAGTTTAGACGCGCCCCGAGCCGGCCACTCACGCCTCGGGTGTAAATCACCCGGCCGGCCGGGACGTGCAGGCATGCTCTCCACTTCGCTTCCGATTAAATACTGGACCGCATTTCGCTAGGAAACAGTATTTAACACACTTATTTATGTACGTGAAAATGGAACATTGATGTTCCACTGTTGAATGGAACAGCTGATTTTTTAGGTCAATTTATATTTGTGATATTTGTGGAAGCACTATGAATCATTAGTATAGTCTTATTATGTCTTCCCAGTCATCTGTATCACATTAAAACCAACATTATTAGTATTACACTAAAAATACTTATAAATCTTAGCCTCTAATGGATGACTTCACAGAAAACTCTCGCTTAAAAAGGCTCTGCACCCTTCAAGACATATCTAGTCTATATTTCACGTATTTTCCCGTTTAAGCCACCCTGCCAGTTCGTACGTCAATAAATCAGATAGTCATTCGCAGAGATATTGAAAGTGCTTATAAAATCCATAGCAATAAACAAGTACTTAGAGAATTTTATAAAATTTAAAATCAACATATACTAAAACACAACAACTTTTAATTTTTTTTAACTTTATTCTAATGGTAATTAAACGCTTTTGAACCTACTTCAAAAATGGAGGGGGAGGAAAAAGGATAGATAAAAAAAATTATATTGCATCACAATATGCACACTTAACATAACAACCTTTATAATTAGACCCACTGCTGGGAAACAAGGCCTCTCCTTGTCATCGAAGAAGGTTAGGCAGTAGTCCACCACGTATCAATACCCCTTAGCTGATCCATTAGTCGCCTTCTACCACACCCATTGGAGGATATGGGTTTATGCTTCGACACCGCTTCTTCCGTACTTCTTCGCTTTCAAAATACAGCAAAGTACAAGTAAAAGTTTCACACCACAGTTTCAACAACAGAACAACTGTCCATCATTTTCAAAAGGCATCAACGAAATAAGATGCTTGAAGTTATACTGTTTTTGGACTATTCCGCTACGTACAACTCTGAACACAGCGTATCTAAATAACGATTTACACGAAGCAACTCCGAACAAACCGTACGGATCGGCATAATGCGTCTTGTGTACTATTTCACATCGACAATATTGCAATGGCCGTCGAGATGTCGTTCAGTGTCTTGACCCTTATTAAAATCTGTAAGAAGCAAATATTTTAACATAAACATATTGTTTCCAATATACGAACACTACAATAAATTTAATGCTGACTGAAATGTCCCTAATTCTCGTCGCCAAACCCTCTTCGAAGCAGGAAAGTATCGTGTCACGATCCTCGAGTAAATCTTGTCCTAATGAGATTTAATCTGAAAACAACAGTTCTCAACCGGAGATTAAATGTTAAACTTTGCGACACTTAAAAACTTATGGCAAAAAAATTGTTATTAATGAAAAAACTCCGTCTTCATACATACTCGTACGTGCTCGTGATATCACCGCAATCTCTACTAGGTGGTAGACCCATTTGTAGGGTCGTCTGGGTAGGTACGACCGCCTTTCTTATTTCTCCCATGAAGCAGTTCGCTGTGTTTCGGATTGAAGAAAAAGGTAGCCAGTGTAGTTACTGGGCATGGAGGGCATATCATCTTAGTCCCCAGGATGGCAAATGCACTTGCGGTATTAAGTGATTTACACTTAATATTGCAAGTGTCTGCGATGGCGGCGGTGACCACTTAACATCATGTGGGCGGCAAGTTTGCTTGCCATCTCGTAACATAAAAAAAATCTAGGTATATTAAGTTCTTATCTACTTATTACTCGGACGGCACGATATCATGCCATAAAACCGGTTTCTTACGCGACCTCATTTACGCAAATTCACACATGTTAATACATACTTAGGTATATGATCTGAGGTACATCCATATGTGAATTGGGCTTGGTGAGGTACAGCGCTTAACTCCATGTGTTTTACTGTATTTTAGTTTTTATATATTTACGTTTCGAAGAAAAATTTCACAACTAAATAGTTATATGTTTTTACACTAAAAACTTACACAAAAAATATATTAAATTTAAGGTAAGTATATTAAGAAAGACAGAAAATGCGGACTTCTCTTTAAAAAAAAATAGAGCCACCGGGATGTTATTATAATAAACAAAATGTCATCTTTTGAATGAAACATCTCCTATATTGCACAAGAAAAACATATTTGAATTTAAAACGGCCATTTTCTTATGAAGTTTAATAATGGCGGTAATTTTTCACGACAGTAATTTGTTTCGTAAAAGAATCGTTATAATCTATTTCACCTGTTTCGTAAACCTCTTCCTTATGCTCATTATTAATTGCAGTAGTCACTTTAAAATTTTTAGAATTGTTGTAGTTTTATTCTAATGATTTATGAGAGAATGAAAACTAATCCTATTTATGTATTTAAATAGTTTTTGGACAGGCTATACATACGGAGTTCTAAACTACATCAATGTATTTTGAAGAGTGGATGGAACTAAAATTTGGGGTGTATCACATTTCATACATATAGGAAAAGCATGACAAGAAAGTAACAGCAACAGATTTCGTGAAAGGGGAGAGTTAAATTAAAGGTTGATATCCTTTTTTTAGTTTGGAATGGAAAATAAACAAAATTAATTTTACACTAAATTTTATTAACTTTATTTTTAACCAAATGCTTCCTAAATTTCTGCTCAACCCTCTTGGGATTATGAGCGTGATCTTATGTATGTCTGTATGTATATTTTATTTAGATTACTTTTGTGTTTTGTGACATTTATCCACTGATAGTAAGTATACAGATAAATTAACGGTTAGTGTAAAATATTTTTGTATGAAATCGTTAATAAATTTATCTTTCAGTGCCGAAGCTTAAGGCTTAACGGTCGGCGATCAAACGCAAAAGCTATGCAAATGGCAGTGAGCAATGCAATACATATGCTAAGCAGTGGCTCAAGATGGATGGGCAACGAACACCACAATTTGTGGCGCACCCTAGCCCGAACCGTGTACCCAATATATGCGAGTGTGTTCCACTTCGCACCCGGAACTATGAGTAATTTTGACAGGGATAGAAGTTTAAATTTCGAACGATATTACTAACGTAATATTTTAATACTAGAAAAATTACACTGAAAAATCGACCTGCCTCAGGCGGGAATCGAACCCAGCATCTTACGCAATCCGGGCGACCTAATTTAAAATTATTCAAGAAATATTTTTTTTATTACCATGTTAGTACATTTTTTTTAGTTTTCTGCATGAATTTTCTAATTTTATATTTAAACCCTAATATCACAGTAACTTCTATAGACTGTACTAAATTATAAAGACGAGAGAAGATTTGTATGCTTTTGTTTACTACTAGACGGATTTTAGAAATTGTTTCGCCTTATACTATTTAACTGAGTAGCATAGTCTATATTTTAGCTCTTAGTATTTAATTTAGCGGAACTAAAAAGCAAACGCCCAGTCAGCGGTCCCCTAGAAAACGACGATTGGAATATTGAATTATTGAAATAATATGACAAAACTAAAGTTTAGCTTCTCAGTTTATTTCACTTCTTTGTCATATAATTACAAAGACGTGGTTAGTTCACGTACCTAGTTTTATATCTCATGCATGTTATGAAATTTTCAATGAATCATTACATAAATTAAACTTTTTATTTTACTATACATAAGTTCCAAAATGGACGTGAAAATCAATTGTTCCATCAAATCTACGCAAAATGCCCTATAATTGCCTTAAAACGTATTTTATACATCATTTTTGCATGAATTATTGAATACAAATGACTCAACAAATGTGCAATCCTTATTGGGGTTGCCATAATGACTACTATATTTCATTTTAAGGGGTTCATAAATCTAAGTACAAAACGGAAGAAACCGATATAAAGACGCGATAGCCTGGGATGGGTAAATTTGCTGACATATTACAAGTAATATGAGAGATATACTACTACACGAGACGATCTTCACACCTATCTATATGGTAATAAGAGGTTTTATTGTTTATTAATATTATCACTTGCAAATGCAATATTTTTCGTTGACGCATTGAAATGTATTGAACTGCTTCTATCAGTTCTCAGTGCTGCCAGATATAAGCGGGATAATATTGTCTACGACAGAGTATAATACTTTCAAAAGCTCGATCTAAATGAAGCTGCGATTACTAAGATAGTACTCACTTTAATTTGCAAAATATATTACTTTATGTAATATGACAAAACTTAACCTAACTGACATAGAGTAGTTGCAATATAATTTATATAAGGCGGAAAGAATGTGTACGAGGTTACCTGTTACCCAGCTGTTACCTTATTTAAATACCTAAACATTTTATTCCAAATTCAAATTTATTTCGATTACAAATTTGCACCTAACTTCCTAATACAAATATGTAGCTGTCAATTATTTATGACGAAGAATATTTGCTACATATTTTTACCCTTAATAAAGAAGTGAATAAAGCTCTTTGTTGTGATTGCGAACAACATTAATATTAATTTACGTCGAAAGTTACCGAAGTCAGGATGATGGAACTGGATAAGATATTAATGACCTACTTTTTACTTTACATCAGGGATACCCATTTCCGCATCGGACGCTCGGGAAATTCGGCGGAATCCGCAGAATTGGGCGAGTTTTGCGGATGGTCGAGTTATAAACGTGATTTATGGGGGCGCAGGCTTTTCCCGTATCCCGCAGTCTTATAAATCTGGAAATTAGGACTGTAACTGAAAGATAGCTTAAGTAAAATTTATACGCGACAGTTTGAAAGTACAGGAAGTGAGCAAGTTGAGACGGGAGTTTTATTTTTCCAATTCTAATATTTTGCAAAGTAATAAATATGCTACGAGGTTAAACCCTACTTTATACCACAAAAAATATTTTTTTTTCTGAAGCAAGGCTAGTAAGTTTACGGTTAGAACTTATCAATAGACAAACAAGCACAATTTTTATATGTTAAGTATAAGTAAGTACGTAATAAAACACATATCCCAACTTTTTACATTGTACAAAAATGTTGGTTACTGATGTTGGTGTCACAATTATACTGTAATTCATTACAACTGTATTAGTAATAAGTTATTGTGTACATTGTTTATTAACCCAAATAAAGAGAAAAAAAAGCAGATAAATCGACGCTGTCGTGGTGGCATTGTCAGTAACGCGCTGCCTACATATTAAGCGGTCCTGGCAGGGGCAAATATTTGTGTGATGACCACAAACGTTTGTACGAGAGTCAATGTTGTTTATATATTCAACGTTATTTATGACGATTTATTTAAAGTCTGTTATCAAGTCTATCGCTAGAAACAAGTTTTACAGCATTGTTCTGTTTCGACATCAGCAGTTCCTCTTTGGTTAAATGTTCCAGGTAAAATTCTCTTCCATCTTCCTCCCTATCCTCACTTCCCATCAAGTACGATGACGGCCCCAGCATCCCCGTCAAGAACTACTTCTTAAGTAGATCTACTAAAGGTAGATTAATGCCTCTCACTCAGAGGCAGTTCCAGGCACAAACCTGTCACATTCTCTTCTTCTTCCTTCTACCCTGCTCCCAATTTATTTGGGGTCGGTGCAGTATGCCTTGATATCGACAATACTGCTAAAGATTTAACATAAGATTTTTACAGCCATGTACCTGACACCAACCCTCCTTTGGAATGACGCTATCTTTCAACAGCACCCGGGACCACCAGGTTAACGTGCCTTCCGAAGGACGGAGGAACGTCGAGTTGAAAAATGAATTTTCGGTCACCCATCCGATTACCGACCGTGCACTGGGTAGCTTAGCTTTCGTGACCATAACCAAGAACGCGCCATATACCTTTCCTCATACAAACTTTCTATCTAGCTCATAATCCTAAAAGTGATGGAGGAGAGCTTTGGGTAACATTTGGCAGTATGAGCTATGCGGTGCATCAAAATAGTGTGACTAGGTGGCTAGCCCATTGCCTAACTAAAAAAACCGCCTTCAAAACTAAAAACGGAGAAATAAAAATTTAGTTTATAAAAATCTAAACTTTTTTTGAGGTCGGTCCGAAATACCAGTGACAACGTTTATTTCAATGGCCTACCTCAAAAAAAAGTTGTATTTTTTGCTTTTTAATGTTTTAAATATAAAAATGTTCAGGAAACTATTTCGAGATCTTTTAGACAAACAAGGAATAGAACTATTACGATATCATTAACGTCAATTAAAAAGGCATTATTAGGGATACCTATGCTAAGAGGCATAACCTAACCTAACCTAACTTAAAAAGTTCTCGTCAGATGTCGATCTAATTTAAATGGGACCACATGGCCAACACCAGCTTCCAAACGTTGTAAAGTATCTTCAAAATCGTAAAGAGTTATGATGTCACAAACATTAAAAAACAGTCGAATTGAGAACCGCCGCCTTTTTTGAAGTCGGTTAAAAAGAGGCATCAAACCTAAGTAAGTAAAACTTCAGTGAACCGATAAGCAAAAGCAAATAATCAGGACTGTTGTTTCACTCTGCACCATCTCAACAATTCGTTGTCATTCAACTTGGAATAATTTAAACTTTAAACAACAGCTGTTCAAACCTTGAGTCATCCGAAATTCGTTCAAATGCCCCTGTTAATTTATTAGCAACCAAAATCCGACAGCAGGTATCGTATCTTTTCTGAGTACAATTCATAATTTTAGGCAATTTATGTTAAATACTTAGTAGTATTACAAAGGGAAAAGATTTGTATGTTTGTAATGAATGGGCTCAAAAACTACTAAACTAATAATAATTATTATTACACTGTTAGATTGCTACTTTTTCGCTGAGTAACATAGGCTATACCTACTTTATTGCAAAAAAAATACACGGATAAAGTCGCGGACGAAGCGTAAGTGTAATTTGTTTATTATTGTTAGTTGTTGTTTTTGAAAAAGAATATGACGGTGTGTTCCACTGACTATAGGTGTCAGCTGATCGTTTAGTTGGACAGATCGTTAAATGTCCTAGGCCATAGATGTGCTTCAACAAACCAGTCCACTCTGAGGCTTTAGACAACATGCATTTCGACAATCGCTCTCGCTATCGCTAAGTAAAAAAATGTATGGGATTGACATAAGCAATCGATCACTTTTCGATTTTTTTCGAGTAAAAAAATGTATTGGATTGACATAAGCAATCGATCACTTTTCGATTTTTTTCGAGTAAAAAAATGTATTGGATTGACATAAGCAATCGATCACTTTTCGATTGCTTATGTCAATCCCATACATTTTTTTACTTAGCGATAGCGAGAGCGATTGTCGAAATGCATGTTGTCTAAAGCCTCTGCTTGGTCATAAAAAATAGCCCTGAACCTACTGATTACTCCTGACCACTACCATTTTATAAAATAATAATAATACCATCAGACGCGCCGTGAAAAAAGGGGAAAAATATGAAATCATTAAAATAGAGTGACACAGCTAGTACTAACTTGAATTTCGTAAAAAAATGTGTCAATTGTGGTAAAATTTTGTGCAGTGAAAGCGGTATTATTTTAATGTGCACATGCACCCATATTGACGATCGCCTGTGTAGAACCATTGAAATAAATGTGGTATATTAAATTGGATTTATGTCGAGGATTTTATGAAGGTATTTGCAATTCTTAAAAATGGATGACACCCATGTGTTAACGCAAATATTGAAGACACAAGAGAAATGATTACAAACAAACGCTAGATTGATCCCTTGATTACGTAGACTAGAAGAAAAACAAGGCACTTTATTCCTTACATTATTTTTCTTTTTAATTCTACATATTTTTTCCAGAATATTCATCTATTTTTTTGATATTTAAAAAAGGGAAAAAAGGAAAATTGAAACTTCAATGCATGTTTACTTTCAATGTTTTTTAAGATAATCTTAGCAAAAATGTTAATTATATCATTTTAAACTAAGCTATATTGCTTAAGACTGTGATTTTTTTATAAAAAACACAATAGTGTTGTGCTAAATATTTTTGCGTGGTAGTTGCAAGCTCCTGTGCCATTACAGTGCACCCAAATGAGAAATTATTTTAAGCGAACCTCCTTGAAATGCATATGAATGTCACCCTGAGAACAATACAAATACAGAGACAAATGACTTACAGTTTGTTACACGTTTTACCGGCTGTTGTCAGTTCTGACTAATCTTTATTCGGGGATTGAAAGAAGGAACTTCGAACTTTGTTCGGATGACAACATATAGGTATATACCTACTTACTTCTGTTAATTAAAGATCTCTTTTTTCAGACCAGGAAAATGTTATTCTGCTTTTTTATTTTTTAAAAAAAAATCTGTCCAATTCCTTTGTCAAACAAATCCAGCAAAATAAAAAAAAAATCTTCAAAATCTGTATAAGGGAATTTTTATAAAATAGTTTACTAGCGCCCCATACGCGACATCGTCCGCGTGGAGTTTTTTTAATCAAATATATTAATATTTAAGTATGTGTATGTAAGTATTTATACTTATTTATATACCTATGTATTTATGTAATTATTATTTGGTATTTATTTGTATGTAATTAGTATATATTCGTCGCCATCTCCTTCATAGTTACTTTTTACTTTACAATCCTGTCCATCCTAAGGTCACCAGAAAGAGATCGCTTTTAGCGATAAGATCGCCTTTTGAACAACTATTTTTTACATATTTTAATACTATTATTAAAGTGGTGGATGTATTTAAGTACCATAAAGTCATCTTCTATTCAATTCTATTCTATAACCTATGTCACTCAAGAATAATGTAGCATTCAATTGGTAGGTATAATATTTCTTTATAATCGGCCCAGTAGTTTTTGAATTGTTTCTTTACAAACATACACATCTTTCCTCTTTATAATATTAGTAGGTAAATAGGTACCTACTAAAATTATAAAGTAGGTGCCTATATTTAACATAGTAATACGGTTTATCGAACCTTATGTAATGGTTGGGCCCTTCTAGTGTATGTTCGCGTACTGCAGACTTCTATTCGCGCTTATGTTTTATGTCAGCTATGCTCCTTCACCCGGGTAAGAACTCATGCTCCTCTTTGGCTGTTTTATTTTGAGAGCCAGCAGTCACATTCCAACTTGTATACTCCTGCATCTTGAAAGGGTATATTATACTTGACTTAGAAATTGGTTGATCTTCTCCAGTGGCTTAAGGTAGGTTTTAATCGAAGCTCGCGTCAAGATATTCCCAATTTAAACTTAAATACACGCGAGTTGCTCACGCAAATCTAAGAGAACGCAAGTCTTGAAATACTCTGACACAAGTCTAACCTGTGTTAGGTTTCAAAGTAAGATTTAAAAGTAACAAGCCTTAATTAAATTCAAATACGGACATACTGAATAAATATCCACATTTACTTTAATTAGTCGTAATCTGCATCCCGTTTAATGTTGCGATCTCACGAAAGAAAATCCTACAAACTGGCAATATTCAGTAAACAACGACCTGCGCCATCTTTTCCGGGTCTGCATTATCATTCCTCGCATTATTTAATTTAAGGAGATCTCCCGGCGTAAAGACAGACGAGTTGTGGGCGCCAACGAGACGATTTACACAACAAAAGGTGAATTCAAATCTGCTAATGCTGCGAGCTTGCCTTATAACAATAAGATAAGGATAGGGTTGTCATTTGATGAAAAAAAAAATTGTATGTTTTATATGCATTCACTGTATCACAGTAATAAAATAGACAGTACTTTATTGCCATAGCAGCTAAGCATAAATTAAAAGAACTTGATAACACTCATCCAAAAAGTTTGTATTCACTTAGAAAAATTGAGAATTTATTTTTACGGTGAAAGTTTTTTCTATTTTTAAAATTTGTGATTGAAACTAAAATCAAAATTATACTAAAAATTATGTAAATAAATATATAACATCATAAAACTTTTGAAGTAAAACTTCTTTAGGCGCGACTAGGGGGTAACTCAGATTTTTCTAACGGAAGTAACGCTCAGTATTCTATAGTCTGTGTAGTTTCCGCTATTTAAAAATAGTAATTTCGATTGGTCGTAAGTATCTGTCATATTTTTTTTTTTCAGTTAAAATTTAATCATTTCAGTGATCTACGTCAAAGAAGTTTTACTTCAATCGCGCGTAAAGGTTACACGCACACATTTTTTTTTTGTTATCGAAGGAAACGCAGACTTTTTCGGCGTGCGTATTCACAGTTATTATTATCAATCCCAAATAACTTAGATTTGATTTGTTTTTATTATGTTATGAGATAACTAGCTTATTAAATCATTCTTATCCCAAATTAAGTATCATTAAGAAGTAGTGGTATAGCCTTAACACATCTTCTTCTATAATATAAAAATGAATCGCAAAATGTGTTGGTAAGCGCATAACTCAACAACGCCTAGACCAATTTGGCCAATTCTTTTTTTAAAATGTTCGTTGAAGTTTAAGGATGGTTTTTACGGCGAGAAAAATTCGAATAATTTCTTTATGACAGGACGAAGTCTGTCGGGTCCGCTAGTAGACTATATAATTAATCTTTGTGTTAAGGCTATACCGCTGGTTTAGTACTCCGTGCCTTAACATAACGAACAAATAAATTTAGATATTTTTTACAATCTTAAATAAACATATAAACAACCATGACTCTTCGATAAATAAATGTTCGTGTTCATCACACAAACATTTTTTCTACCAGTATTTAAACATGGACTGCTTGAGTGGCCCGCGATCATTCTTTCTAGACGCATAAAATTTAACGTAAGTATTAGTTAATAAGACACACGACCGACAATATATTATAATATCATTGATTGGACCTCAAAGTTAACAAAAAAATCATTCAACCCAATTTCTTAAAAAAATTCACAAGCTCTGACAACCCTATTGTCAACAAGGAAACTTTCTACAAAATAAAATGAGCCATCTGCTCTAAAGCAGTGAATTCAAAATTATATAGTATCCTTAACCAACAATCTTCGTTCAAATTAAAAGGAAATGCCTATTGAAGGAAAAATTACTAAATTTCACACCCTCTGAATGAATGAGGGTACTAAATAAACTGTGTGCCTTTAATGATAACGAAATTACAGGTTTATCTTGTGCATATTTACATAACGAATTTTTAGGAATGCTTTTGGACTGTTTTAGAAAAATCAAGTAATTAAAATCTTAAAGATTTATTCTCATCCGGTACATTATCGAGTTCCTACTGACTATCTCAAATATGAACCGTTATAGAAATATTTATTAAGTGTAGCTCGAGCCGGACAATATTTAGTTAAGATAATCTAATTTAACTAACACTTGATAATTAGGTGGTACCTTTACAAGTTGTACTGTCTAGAATAATTATGATTATTTCTAGATACGAGTAAAATATTAGGTTAACCATCATGCTATCAGCATGTAAACCTACTTATATGTATAAAAATAAAATGTTCGCCTAATAGGTCTTGCTTTAAATTCTGCTATGGGCAAACGTATGTGTGATGAACAGGAACGCTTGTTCACCGTCTATTACTAGCCGATAATAATAATAGAAGCATACAATTTAATTCAGGAATATCTAAATAATAGCGATTACTTTTTTTCCTTGGAATAGTTTACAAACTTAACAATAACGTGCATAGATTGTAACTATACTCTTAAATTAAACGCTTCTTTCAGTAATTTCACACCAACTGCATTGTGTCAATCCCGACAAATCGCAGTCGTCAAACGCGACTAAATCCTCTATTGTGTTGCGACAAATCTTTTGTCGGCATTCGGACGATAAGGAGCCATATGGCGTGAGCTCCAACGACAAATAAGGGTCGCTACCCGTTTTCCACGAATCATTGGTGCTATAAAAGCCGTTTCGTATAAAAGTCATCTTTATCTTCCTTGTTATATCTAAAAAATATGGTAAATCATATTAATTTTTGTTTTGTAAAATTAAAATAATGTTTACAGTACTTCTCCCCGTATTTTTAAAGTGTTTATTTAAGTAAAATTAATATTTTTCGAAATGAGACTTTTCCTTATAACCATAGCTGACTAGGCACTAGAATTTGGAGCTCTATTTGCAATTGTATTACAAATTGGTATAACAATTAGTTGCGAAATAACTGATCTAGCTAGAGCTATTTTCTTCATCCAATCAAAAAGGAGAGGGAGGAAGGACGTGGAAAATTATGTGCGGCAATTCTCGATGTCAAAAATACAAACAAACGTATAAAAGTATGATTGGAAAATATTGGTAATTAGCGAAGAAAACAGAGGATAAGCTACAAGGTATATATTGAGAGATAGACATGACATGAGAAAAAGGGAATGAGTGATGTACAAACTGACATACAAAAATATAATATTTATAAATTTAAAAGTATGTCAAAAAGGTGCCAGGGTGTTAATATTAAAAGATATAAAAAAGGTTTGGTCGAACAGAAAAGGATAATAACTTATCGATATAGTAGATCGAAATTAAAAATTGTAATTTTAATGGAAATTAAATACTTAATTTGGTAGAAAGTTATGACAGAATAACAGAGGTGGACTCTCTGCGACTATAGATAGAGCCACACGTTTTTTTCTTTGGGGTTTAATAATTGAAACTAGAATGTCAATAAATTTTATTTCGTTACTTAAAGACATATAAAAACTATGTTATTATTATATTTTTACATTCGACTATTAACGATAATTTGATAACTAACATTCATTGCAATAAGAAAAGCGTTTGTTCTCATAGTGCCAAATACGGATTGTCATTAGAGACTAGACCTTGAATACAAGAAATCAATGTCAGATTAACAAATTTAGCTTCAAATGTATTGAATTTGACAAAAGAATGGGGGCCACATGTAGTACGTGTATAAATACGAAATCCATTTTGTACCGACTAATCGAAAGGCCAGCTTCAGTAACTCTAGCTGCATTTGTTAAATCATTCACAATTTGGCTGCCATCCAGAGAATGTCAAGAAATTGGAAGTTTAATTTTAGAGAATGTATGAACACCAGTCGCGCTATTAGGTGACGTCAATTTTTGGGACATAACAGTTTTCTAAAATACTTTATCGATATTCAATTTACGCTTCAAACACGTTTAAGTCTTCCTTAACCCAGTCAATGGTCTAGGGATTCGTCCACCAAGATTTGTGGTCCCGGGTTCAATCACGAGGGAGTACAAATTTGTGATCGGTTTGGTTAGTAGTTGTGATTGTTTTCAGTACGCCTGGCTAACTACCACCAATGTATCAAAGTCCGGCATCTATCTTAGTCTTCAGGCTCGCTTCCATGTTGAGCCGTATTTTGGGACATCTGATATATGTTATAAAAAGGTCTTAATTATATATTTTTAATTATAACTACCTCAAAATCTTCGCTATTTTATATCCAAGAATGTACTGGGGTACAGTTATATTTATTTATTATAATCTCTTGCCTCACAGTGACTAACGAATGGCATACATATGAGGATTGCGAGTAAAAGTTTGCTTCCTTACCTCCTCATTAATTAATACTTTTACTTTTAATGTCTAAAAATATTCGTACATACGTTAATGTAACATGAAACCATAATGTTAGCTACTTTTGATGCTGATATTTCAAATATAATAGGATTTTAGATAATTTACATAAAATATTTTTTCCCAATATCTATTTAAATACAAATAGAATTGCAGTATTCATATGCGATAATAATTACTTTGGTGTAGCGACAAGCAGTCGCGCGTAGTAACAATAAATTCGACAATTACAGTAATACTATGGCACTCTATGGGGTGCACAATACAATGGAGGTGCCGGCTCGGGCTTGTACATTAAAATTATTACAAATTGGTATTGGATGGGCGCGAATCACATTACCAACCGGCGCAAACAAAGCCGCCTGCTATGTTTACGGAGAATTTTGTTAGCGTTAGGGATTTGACGTCCACAGTGTATCGATATTTAATTTTAAATATTTTCGGGACTAAGCAATTGAAAATTTACACCGTCGCAGTACTTCAATACCACGAGATTGTTTCTCCATACCTTTCGTTTCTTATTAAAATTTATTTTAGTACCTATACCTTTGCAGGCTATGCTTAACTCGTAGAGGCTTAAATGAAGTCAGCTACAGGTAGGGGTAGGGTAGGGGTTACCAACTTTTTTCTATCAAATATAGTAACTTCGAAGCTATTACCTTTAAAAATATAATAGATGGCAAAAAAAATTAAAAAGAAAATAGTATGTGGTTAAAATGTGTACCTACTTTATTTTTTAAAGGAATATCTTTTGCTTCTCTGTGCCTTAATAATTAAATTTACACAAAATATAGTAGTTTCGCTTACTATAATTATTTTTTATAAATATAGTATTTGATTTCGTAAAATAGTAGGATGCTATATTATATAATAGGGTTGGCAACCCTACCTACAGGTGTCCTTGCGGAACACCATCATGCGAAGCGTAAGTACAGTCAACAGCACGTCGGGCTATACAAAACTGTCAAATTTCTCCAAACGATTTTCAACCTAAGACTATTCATTATAAAGTGCATAATCGATTGGGAAAATTTGACAGTTTGTGGCAACCCAACGTGCTGTTGTCTGTACAATTTCGACGGTTTTAGTGGGTATGCTGTAGTCCCATAGAGTAACGGATATACATAATTCATAAGTCATAGAATTCAAAGTTTGTTAAGAAAAGACGTTGTGATAATCTAAAGGGCAATACCTACATTTTTTTATTTTTTTATTTATTTATTTATGTATACTTTATTGTCCAAAATAAATGTACATTTGGCGAACTTAACAACTAAAGTCGTTCTCTAACAGTCAACCATTGGGCTACACAGAGACAGTTCAAGTAGCGACATTACGTTCATTAAAATAAATAAATAATTTATAATACATACATACAATATAATTACATAAATAATTTAATAAAATATGTACTTATATAATAAAAATATACATATATACATAAATATATATAAGATACATATCTACAATTACTACCTACTATACAAATAAATACTATTAATTCAATAAATAATGTTAATGATGTGATAAAATTTAATAAGAAACCGTTTGCTCGATGGTACGAAAGAAATGTTCACGAACCTTCACCTTAAAACTACTTTTAGTGGTGGCAGACCTAATATCTACCGGTAGCGAGTTCCAGAGCTTAATTGCTTGAATAGTGTAGGAGTCTGACATAAAGCCTGTGCGATGTGAGGGTATGCAGAGAGTCCGGAACCTAGACGAACGGAGATTGCGACTGCTAATATCCTCATTAAATTTAGATCTGGATTTTAAATAGTCAGGAGAGTAGGGATCAAACAGGACGGAGAACAGGGTGCAGAGTGTTCTGAGATTTCTTCGGTGCCTAATTGGAAGTCATCTGATACGCGAACGATAAGGTGATTATGACATCTAAAATCATAACAAAAAAAAATGTACATGATTGGAATTTGGAAAGTTTTACTTTTTATTTTAATCAAGACTAAAGAATAAGAATATCAATAAGAAATATTTTTCGCAATATTATATTAGTATGTTAGTTAATTAGTACCAAGTAGAGTAATTGTAAAAATGGTAATGTTAACGAGCTCATAAGTCATATAAGTCTCATAAGGCATATATAGTTTTTATTAAATAAGCACTGATTGTTTTTCAGAAAGGAAGCTTTTTATCTTAAGTAGGTATTAACAACATGCCATTTATTTACAGACAAAACGTCAACACAACTCAATAATTTAATAATTGATGATATATCCAATCATTTTTCGATAAATATCTACTAACCCGTTCACGTCACTAGCAAGTCTTTATCGAGTTAGAACTAAATTATGAGCCTCTTGTCTGCTGGAACACATTTACCAGCTACGAAATAAGCTCGAACATTCGATTGTCGCTCGCTCTGGAAGTAATTAAATTTGTGTAACTGTGGTGTAAAATAAATTATAATTAATGTCAGCCCAGCGAAGGGGTTTATTTGATTTGGAAGTACCTACTTACGTTAAAAATATTTTTTACAAACATTTGTTCTTCGCTGCGTGTGACAATTTGGGAATTAAGTTCGGTGTCGTGGTACAAGATTAAATTAACTAAAGTTGTGAGTTACACCGTGGGAATACGTTATCTGCATTAAAGAAAACAAATATGGTTAAGGGTTTTTTTACTTTCATATATACGTAGTATAGAGAAAGTCTTG
Source organism: Elophila nymphaeata (assembly GCA_955850985.1). NCBI lineage: Eukaryota > Metazoa > Arthropoda > Insecta > Lepidoptera > Crambidae > Elophila > Elophila nymphaeata. The sequence continues at coordinate 23,482,528 of OY039067.1, forward strand.
TAATCGTCAAAAAATTTGACCTCGAGATTTTGAAGGATTTACACGTTTTGCCCCTCCCTGAGACCAAAAATATTTTTTTGGAACTATGCCTGTGTGTGTGTCTGCGTTAGCACGATAACTCGAGTATGCTTTAACTTATTGCAATCAAATTTTACATATATGTTAAAGTTAACTATTTCTTTGTTTTAGTTGATTCCAGATTTATCAGAGGTACCTGATCCGATCCCTAAACGATACAAATTTATGGTTAGTAGTAACAGTATGGCCTGTATTAAGTCCGCCTGTCTAGCTAGCACCATCTTAACTAAGTTTGTTGCCATAACATCAATTCTAAAAAGTAAGACAGCCTGCCGTTCGATTCTGTAAAGATCTCACTTCTCAAGTCGCATCTCATTTCGTATGTAGCTGTCAAATTTTATAGAAAATCCCGTGTATTACCACTAGGTCCAGTGGAGTAGTCACATGATGGGACTAGTGGTATTTTTTTCCCAGAGGTTCCACTGACTCGACTATTGCTATTTCAAATCCCAGTAGTCCCGTGTAATACTCAGACGCATAAAATGCATAGTTTAGATATAGTTATTTATAATACCGATTCGTTAATAAAAACTTCATGATATGGAATAATTTTATTTTTGCGTTTACAAACGCGTAAATATAATACTAGAAAAATGCACTGAAAAAAATCTTCTTGAAAAAAACTTCATGATAAGTAACTCTATTATAAGTAACTCAACAAAACCTCAAATAATTTTCAACAGTGAACAGAACATGAAACATTAAAAATTGTGTTGTAATAATATTTGTCTTGTAATTATTAGTAGGTATATGTGTTTCATTTCATAGTCCGTAAGTAGATATAAACATCTTCTTAAAGATTTTCAAGAATCAAGCAAAGCCGCGTCAACAATATAGGCCAAATTGTTCCGGAACCTCTGGGAAAAAAATACCAGTAGTCCCATAATGGGATATTCCACTGGAACTACTGGGAATACAAGGAAAATCCTTTGCTTTGTTGAATAAACTGAAAACGAAGTAAGTCATGGTAGGGTATTATGACATACAATCTAATTTAGAAATTACATTGATTAAAAATATTTCTTTTGTTGTGAAATAATCGCTTGCGTTTGACGGCTAAATTCTAAATGAGATGCAAGGTGAGAATTGAGTTCCTTACAGAATCGCACAGCTGTTGAGAATTTCGTCTGAAGTGCTGTACCTAATATATACCCTCCAATCTATATTGTTAGCAGAAATGAAGAATGAATCGTTGCGAATCATGACGTCACCACAACGCCGCCATATAAGCAATCGTTAGTTCGCTCTCAGCCCATTTGCTTGTCGGACGTTGAAGGGTGAGGTCGGTTGAAGTGGTGATGACGTGATTTGCATTGAGTCATTTATTTCATCCTTATTATTCGGTTATTGTGTAAAGAGTGGTTTTCTGTGCATTTACTTGTTATTTATGGTGAAAATCTAATTGAAAGTAAAATTGTTTCTTTATCGTATTTTATTCCAGTCCTGATTCCTAAAATCAGAATTGGGATAAAAGTTCCTACGCCTACATTAGAGGTTTTTTTTTAGTTTAAAAAAGAAAATAACAAGCAGTTGCAGGGATTCGATTTATTATGCCGCTACCGTCACAAAATCTGAAAATACGCCACCGCGCCATGAGATTAAGCGTGGTATGTACAAGCAAATCACATCGACACCATCATAGATCTCTTTCTTGTAGTCGTGGGTCGCGTCCACGGTTGTCTAGGAGTGAAAATCTTTCACGGTTTCGTAGGAGTGATACTCGTGTGTCTACTCGGCACGTAGAATGTAGTTCGCGGTCTCAACGTAGCGCGTCTCGATACAGTAGATTCCGTACTCATTCGCGACTTCGTCACAACAGAGCCGATTTACAACATCATCATAGTGACCGTCGCGGGTCACGTGTAACGATTCGATGGCGGAGACGTTAAGCGCGATAGTGTCTACACTAAATGCCATTGGGGAAAATACGGCGAGTGTAACGTCAACCCCGTCTGACCGTGTTCGTGTTAGATATACTCCGAATGTAACGCCAAACCCGCTGACCGTGCTCGTGTTAGAAATATTGCGAGTGTACCGCCAAACCCGTCTGACCGTGTTCGGGTTAGAAGTACTGCGAGTGTACCGCTAAACCCGTCTGCACGGGTTCGTGTTAGAAATATTGCGAGTGTAACGCCAAACCCATCTGACCGTGTTCGGGTTAGAAATACTGTGAGTGTACCGCTAAACACGTCTGCACGTGTTCGTGTTAGAAATACTAAGAATGTAACGCCAAACTCGTCTGATCATGTTAGTGTTAGTCCTACCCCCGATGCGAGGACAGCAACCTAATCGCAGCGCAGGTGCTTGCCGATGCTAGCATTAAATAAAGCAAGGTGCCACAGTAACTTTGTATCTAACTTTGATCTATCGTCTATCAATAACTTTGATGCGAGGGGGTAGATCGCGCAAAATTGGCTAACCGTTGGTATGATTTAGTGTCTTGCTGGAGTTTCTCATTGTCTAAAACGAGACTCCAAAACCTAGTTAGGTGAATGGTCAACCAACGACCACATAATGGTAAAATTTCGTGAGAGTTTAAGTCTATGTGCCATAAAATTGTTCAGGCGCAAATACTTTTTAAGGTTATGAACACAACGTCCGACAAATTTCCGACATACGCCGAGTACGCGCGTCGATACCTGCTTTGTTTGCGTATGGTTCGGGGTTTGAGTGAGGATCTGATGGTTCAAGTGGTGATGCGTGGCGTTAATTACGCCCGGGGGTGGCGGCCGCAGGTGCCGGCTTGGCTGCGGAAGGCATAGTTTCGTTTCTGGCCATTTGTGTCAAGCCTAGCCGCAGCAAATTGGTCTGCCATGGACCAGCTAGTGCTTTTGGGCAGCGCCACACTACGCCACTAGATTTCGAGTGCAACTGCGATCAGACTGGATATGTAACCTGGGCCGAGTTAGGCAGAGTGTCAGGTTAGGCCGAGTTAGGCCGAGTGTCAAATAAGGCCGAGTTAGGCCGAGTGTCAAATAAGGCCGAGTTAGGCCGAGTGTCAGTTTAGGCCGAGTTGGGCCGAGTGTCAGTTTAGGCCGAGTTAGGCCGAGTGTCAGGTAAGGCCGAGTTAGGCCGAGTGTCAGGTTAGGCCGAGCGTCTGACAGACTGAGGCGCAATGCGGGCGCTCCAATTTTTGGACCTGGCCTGTCGTTTCCGCTGTTGCATCGTGTGAAACGTGTTGGTGTATTTTAATGGGGTCTCCCTGGGTGCGGACAGCCGATACTGCTCATATGGGTTGGAGACGCTGGTGGTTGTCATAGCGTTGCGAAGTTTTGGGCATTATTTGATTGCGATGGCTTTCAAAGTCGTAACCGATTGCAATGCTCTGGGGGCCGCCGAGGGCAAGAGAGATCTTCTGCCAAGGGTTGCACGCTGGATGATTTATCTACGGGATTTTGTTTTAATATCGAATATAGAAAGGGAAATGGTGTCCCGAGAGTTGTGCAGCATTTTTTTGAAAGTAAAGTTGTTTCTAACTCTCTAATGTTCTTACTTGCGAACGTCTATGTGTGCGTGTGTGTGTATGGGAGCGTTACCCCAGGCGCACGCGAAAGGTGCCGTGCAGAGACGTCTGAGGATATGTGTTGGGCTCCGGCCTTGCAGACATATCTTACGATATGTGTTGGGCTCCGGCCTTGCAGACATATCTTACGATATGTGTTGGGCTTCGGCCTTGCAGACATGTCTTACGATATGTGTTGGGCTACGGCCTTGCAGACATATCTTACGATATGTGTTGGGCTCCGGCCTTGCAGACATATCATACGATATGTGTTGGGCTCCGGCCTTGCAGACATATCTTACGATATGTGTTGGGCTTCGGCCTTGCAGACATATCTTACGATATGTGTTGGGCTCCGGCCTTGCAGACATATCTTACGATGTGTGTTGGGCTTCGGCCTTGCAGACATATCTTACGATATGTGTTGGGCTCCGGCCTTGCAGACATATCTTACGATATGTGTTGGGCTCCGGCCTTGCAGACATATCTTACGATATGTGTTGGGCTTCGGCCTTGAAGACATATCTTACGATATGTGTTGGGCTTCGGCCTTGCAGACATATCTTACGATATGTGTTGGGCTTCGGCCTTGCAGACATATCATTCGATATGTGTTGGGCTCCGGCCTTGCAGTACCTTCCTAACTACCGACGTAGAGTACCTGGGCCGAGTAAGGCCAAGCGTCAGGTTAGGCCGAGCGTCTGACAGATGGAGGCGCCGAGCGGGTGCGCCAGTTCCTGAGCTGCGTGGCCGGGTCCGTCGCAGTCTGCGTGCTGACCTTCCCGGCAGTCGCGCACTCTCCCCGTGCGTGCCCCTGCATGCGCGCCCTGCTTGCGCGCCCTGTCTGCGCGCCCTGCCTGCGCGCCCTGCTTGCGCGCCCTACCTGCGCGCCCTACCTGCGCGCCCTACCTGCGCGCCCTGCTGCGCGCCCTACCTGCGCGCCCTGCTGCGCGCTCTGCTGCGCGTCCTGCTTGCGCGCCCTGCATGCGCGCCCTACCTGCGCGCCCTGCATGCGCGCCCTACCTGCGCGCCCTGCTGCGCGCCCTTCTGCGCGCTCTGCTGCGCGTCCTGCTTGCGCGTCCTGCTTGCGCGCCCTGTATGCGCGCCCTACCTGCGCGCCCTGCTGCGCGCCCTTCTGCGCGCTCTGCTGCGCGCCCTGCTGCGCGTCCTGCTTGCGCGCCCTGCATGCGCGCCCTACCTGCGCGCCCTGCCTGCGCACCCTGCCTGCGCGCCCTGCCTGCGCGCCCTGCCAGCGCGCCCTGTCCGCGCGCCCTGGTTGCGCGCCTTGCTTGCGCGCCCTGCTGCGCGCACTACCTTACAGACATATCTTTCGATATGTGTTGGGTTTCGACTTTGTATACATATCCATTGATATGTGTTGGACTTTGGTCCTGCAATCTCGTATGGCTTAGCCTTGTACGTAGAATTGTGAAAATAAGAGAAATGTGTGGTCGATGAAGCTTGTAATACGATGATTGCTAGTGAAGTGTCTTAATAGTCTTAGCATCATGTGTATCATTGAAAGAGGGCCTTGATTGTGTGAGGAATGAAAGAATAGGCAACTTTACAAAAAAGTTTTCTTTTTGTGTTCATGTTGTTTCTCATCGACAGATTCCGAAGCTGAAGACAATGATGACACCGGTGCTGAGCCCTGGTCTGCTCAGGTTGACCCTGTTGAAGTCTTCCATGAAGATATCTTGTGAAATGCGGCCGAGGACGGCGCATGATCAGGATAGGCCGTGTTAGCAGAAATGAAGAATGAATCGTTGCGAATCATGACGTCACCACAACGCCGCCATATAAGCAATCGTTAGTTCGCTCTCAGCCCATTTGCTTGTCGGACGTTGAAGGGTGAGGTCGGTTGAAGTGGTGATGACGTGATTTGCATTGAGTCATTTATTTCATCCTTATTATTCGGTTATTGTGTAAAGAGTGGTTTTCTGTGCATTTACTTGTTATTTATGGTGAAAATCTAATTGAAAGTAAAATTGTTTCTTTATCGTATTTTATTCCAGTCCTGATTCCTAAAAATATAATCTTGGCACAGAGCCTCCTTTATACCGATAATATAATACTATAATATATTTAAAGGTACTTTTTGTATTTAAGGTTATTTTAAATTTAAATTAAGCTTGAAAATTAAGAGAACTTTTAATATTACCTAAATGTTTTGTGTAAAATTAATAATCAACCAATATTAATGAAAGTTAAAACCGCAAATAACACTTACGCGTAAATACATTATCAATTTCAATTAATAGGAAAAGGTATTCTCCCCAATCAAAATCCAAATCAACTCATAACGAAAAATCTAAATACCCAAAAACTTGACGCAAAACACAATACTTTCATTTGTTTAGCTCCACAATGTAAAGAACATCTCAGCCGCTGCAACGAGCTTCACAAAAACAAACGCATAAAATAATTCACGAATTGCTTCTCATTTAAAACAATACTTAATCCTTATATTGGTGCGTGAGGAGGCGTAGCGAATACGCGCAGGGAGGGCACGCGCACGCGCACCTCCAGTTATCGCGACCATTCAGATCCGATGCTGTGTCCATTGTAACAAGGCTATATTTAAAGTGATCACAATCAGAGAAAACTCCATTAAAACTTAAACACATTATTCTATGGAGAGGATTGTTTTAAGGATATATGATCTCTCCGAAAAAAAAGGTCTACCAACCGTTATTTACAATGATATATGTATATTATTAATAAGACTTATTTTCAATAAACTTAATAAATGGAACAACCAATTATAGGTAAACACCACTTGCTTTTAACTACAAAGAACATTATACGTTATCTATTTCAAACTTTACTATAATTTAATAATTAACAGAGAACAATAACCATAAGGGCTTTATTTTAATTCAATTTGATTTATTACTATTATTTAGGTTGCTTCAGGTGTTCCCATATGACTAAGCGGTATATACAGGGTTATTGGTAAAACATCAACAATCTTCAAACCATTTGAAGATTTCATCAACACAGACTACTTTTACTACGAAAGCAACTCAGAAATCGCAAAACAAAATCCTCTGCTTCATACATTTTGGTTCGTAGGTGCACTTTTGTATGGAGCAGATGATTTTTGTTGGTGTTTTACTAATAATCCTGTACATAATTATGGAGTCAGAGTCAATCAAGCACTGATACAATTCAAGAAAGTTGCCTAATCTGGGTACGGGAGAGCTCATTCTGAGTACAGTTCTTCTAAGCGGTAAGTATGGGTCATGCAGTGACTCAAAATAGTAACAGATTGCCAGCCAGTCACCTAGATAAAAGGGGCAGTATCAAACCTAAAAAGTAACAAACCTTCAGTGAATCAACAAAAAAAAGCAACAAACTTTTAGTGAATCAACAAACAAAAGTAACAAACCATCAGTAAATCAACAAACAAAAGTAACAAACCTTCATTGAATCAACAAAAAAAAGTAACAAACCTTCATTGAATCAACAAACAAAAGTAACAAACCTTCAGTAAATCAACAAACAAAAGTAACAAACCTTCATTGAATCAACAAAAAAAGTAACAAACCTTCATTGAATCAACAAAAAAAAGTAACAAACCTTCATTGAATTAACAAATGAAAGAAATAAACCTACAGTAAATCAACAAACCTTCAGTGAATCAACATACAAAAGTAACAAACCTTCAATGAATCAACAAACAAAATTAACAAACCTTCAGTGAAACAAACAAAAGCCCGGGCACGTGTTACTTTCTACGTCATTTCTGCAGTCCTCCCTTCATGCGTCACAAAATCGTCATACATTGGAAACCCTCTGCTACACTTTCGTGTAACTTAACAATAGCGCTCGTTACTACACCTTATTGCAGATTTACGCCACTCGGCAGCATCGCAGTCGCGCGACAGTCGACGTCGCCCATTGGTCCTTAAATCATAGAGGCGACTGCGTGGGTGTGACGCTGCTTTATCGCGATGTCAACCGATAAATTTGTACATTACTTCTTCTTGTCCGTTTGTTTATGGACTAGTGTTAATCTTTACTGCCATCTTTATTATATTTATCAGTGTGTCTACTATTGACAAGTAAATGTTAAGACTTTTTGCTGTTATAGATTTACAAAAAAACATACGACCTCTAAGGGTAAGCTTGACTGAGGCATACATAAAACACGCATAAATAAACTTAATATCATCCCCTACCCGGAAGTTTCTCCCAAGTTCTTGTTGTAAAAACACGTGTTGAGAGACTCCATTTTTAACTTAAATCTACCGTACAATTTTTGTTACTTTTGTTACATTTTCACTTGACATTGGCAAAATGCGAAACGTTTATGTATCGCGACGCCATTAACTAAAAATAGAATCCCCTACCCATACCGTAATAGAGGTCTGGAAAACTTACTCACCCACAGAAACACGACACTATGAAAAGTTCGTGTTATTTGACTACGGTCTTCTGTAAGCTATTAATTCATCACAATAAAGGAAATAGAAAATACAATTACACAACTATTCACGTACTGGAATTCTGTGCGAGACCAAAAGGTCCCTGCCTCAGCATATGCTTCTGCGGCATAGTGCCCGCAAGAGCGCTGTTATTCTGGCAGAGCCCTTTTCCCTGATATTAAATGATATTAATAAAAATAAATAGGTATATTTACAGTAATAATAATAATAAATACAACCATACGACTTCAGATCATAGCGGAGACAACAAAGTATTTAACATAGGTAATTATTATTTATTAGATATAAATTTTATTTTATAAACATAATTCTAATTATTAAAATCGTCATACTTAAATGGTACCCTTTGCTAAAATGTGTTGAAGAAAAAAATATATTATACTTAAACCTATACTTATGTAATATACACAAATTAATTTATTTTTTGGCCTACTGTAATGCTGTCTTGAAACCATTACAAAACTGTAAGCGTCCAGCTTCTTCTTCTTTTCTTCATCGTCAGCATATAAAAATAGTCGACAGGTATATGTGCGAGGGAATCTCACTATCACCTAGTCTGAGCCGAAGGTCGAGCCTTTAGAGCAGTTGTACCTGCAGCCCGTTTCTAACGCGACTCGAAGCCTAGTACAGTACCTATTTTTAAACTAACAGTAGCATATTATGGATAATAGTGGTGAAATTGTTGCGTTTTATTGTAGTTATATATAATTGGCATATTATACAGTATAGGTTACATTATTGCGGGCCGCTAAGTGTAGCAGCAGTGAGCAGTGACTATGTGGCCCAGGGGAAAATTGGTTGAGTATGGCTGCTTTAGGCCTACCCTCAGGCGTACCACTCCCTTTCGACTCGAACGCCTTAAGTACTCTACTCGGTGTAGAGTCAGGCTAGAGATCCGACCAAGGTCATCGCCTTTACCAAAAACCCCGATAACACAGAGAAGGTCATAATGCGTGAAACTGTACTGTAGTAATCATTCCAAAAAAAATCATGGCTTCCGAATCAAGAATACACTCCAAAGTTTTCATTTTCAGTGACATTTTAGAACGCTTAGCTGATGGTTGTTTTGGTTTTGAAAAAAATTATATAATGAAATCAGTGTGTCCAAAAACCAAATCACCAAAGTCACGTAACTTACTCTCTACTGAATTATTTATTGAGGTTTATTGCGAATAGCTTTTTACTGTGTTTAATATGTGGTCGTGTGACAATACCTTGATAATTTATCCTTCACTATCACAATCAACAATCAAATCCACGAACAAATCTAATTAGTGTAGTACACCCTTGTTTACATCCTAAATAGAGGCCTCATTTAATTTCCACTGTAATTCGGATTGAGCTCAAAATTTTCATGTAATGCAAATTCCCCCTGACACCGCCAAAATTACTAATTCAGTGTTCATACGTCGGTTTATTACCGTTAACCATTTCTGTTTGTACTATTTATAATACACGAACGAAAATCCTCCGGCAAATCCAACAGCTGTAAAGTGTTAAATGGTAAAAGGTAAAAACGAGCGATAATCACAGAACAGTTCAAATTTTTGCCATTAACAGGTGGTAAATCTTAGGATTTACTGGAAAATTTTAAAATTTACCGTAGTAGTGGGCTTTTAGGTGTTCATAAATTACTGATTTGATTGAATAAATACTACGTTGAGAAATACGTTTTAGAATTACTTACTAGCAATTAATTTAGTTGACCATGATTATATATCAAGGAAGATGCTAATAATTACAATAAAAAATATAACTGCATATGATATCTAAAAACAAAAATCTAATAAAAGTTTCCGCATGCTTTTGGGACTACACCGATATATCGGTTTTAATGAAATTTCATTCGAAGTGCCCGACTTCAATTTGAATATAGATGAGGGCGTATCGTGTGGTATCGCATTAATTAAAATCACGACATTCTCGACAGGGTCCGATCGGAACTGAAATCCAATTGCAGAATTACCAATTACAGCTGATATTGTGACTGAAGTGTGCAGTCAGTATTAGCATAAATAAAATACCTAGACATACAAACATTATATGTATGTATGTCTAGGTATTTTATTTATCCTAATAATGGGCTTCAGTAGTGCTTAAGTTTAGATAATATTTAGTTATACATAAAGCCACATCCAAACAGTACCCCAAAATAATGACAGGTTGCCAGCCTGTCGCCTACACAACAGAGGCATCAAACTGAAAAGCTCAAAATTAAACTCAAATTACTTTATTAGCGGTTACCTACCCATGCTAACACAGTCATATAAATACTATGGTGATATTATATTTTTTATTGCACTGTGTAAAACTGTCTGAGGAGAACGGTGATGACTTTGTTTGGCTATGTTATGTGGCTATGTTTGTCATGTATTCAGCTATGTAAGGAAAAAAAATCAAGGCTGTATCTATGTTCACAACCTTATAAAACACAAAAATGTCTTGAAAGTCAGAAACTACTAAAAGAAACACTCGAAAACTACAAAAAAGCGTAGAACATACATTGGGGTTATTTGGGTTTGTCTGGGGCTACTCTGTCTCTGGGCTTCAGCTTTACACGGCTTTTTATTGGGCAGCACCAAAGAACCTTACTATATTATACCCACTTTAAAACTAATAAATTAACTTACAAATACCTGCCTAATAAATTTTCAGACCTTAATTTAATATTGTGTGCATTTGTAATTGATTTACTAAATTGTTATTACTTTAATAGTACCTATCTAGATTCACTTGCGGCATTATATGTCGTCCCTGTGCCAAGTAAATAAACATAAAATTTAAACGGCCTAAAGTACTCAATAAAGACCCGTTCAACATGCTAAAGTAGGAAGAAACATCACTCAGGTGCCTATTGTCACGTCTTAAACCAGCCATTTTACTAATTACGCCTATTTATCACACCCCTTTATGTTAAAACCCCACGTAATAAGTTCAACGTCCTGTTGGTTACTTGGGCTTGAGAGAAGAAAGTAAAATCGTCATAAAAGATGATAGACAGAATAGGTACACTAACAATGTGTATAAACCCTAAAAGTAGTTTTATTTAACTAACGAGTTTAAATATACTAAGTAGTATAGTAAGGTTCGCAATTCACCATTTATGTCACCGCCATAGTAGCCCAATGAATTGCGAACCTTAAATGGCTGCCGACAGGGTACATTGGGAGGAGGAGTGACAGCTATTTGAGCAGAAATATTCTTGAATGGCGGCCGCGTACCGGAGGCGTAGTTGGTAGACCCCAGACAAGGTGGACCAAAGATCTGGTAAAAGTCGCGGAAAGCCCGTTGAATGCGGCCAGCGCAGGATTGAAGGTCCATGGCTCTGGGGCTATAGTCAAGTGGGCATCCTTCGGCTATGATGATGATGATGATAAAGCACCTACTTGTTTTTGAGGTCAAACCAATGATATTAAATTTAAAAAGAGGTAGATAGGTTACTTGTTTGCAAAAAGTGGCACCCTAAAAGTAAGCTAATTAGCACACCCGAGCATAGCACAACATATATCTCTCTCGTTTACTCTATTGCTAGATATCATGTTGTCTTACTCACAACTTACAATACGGCCATGTTAACTCGCCACATACGACAACATGAAATCGTAGACTTTAGGTGCCTATAACAATGACATTTTGGAGGTATACACAATGACATTTTGGACCATTTTTGACTTTGAATTATATAGTATGAAGGTAACCTATCTACCTCTTTTTAAATATAATATCATTGCGTCAAACAATTTTTTTTTCCTCCGTTGCTTCGACAGCTAGGGCACGGTAATGTGACTATACCTTAACCGTTTTCTTACGAAAACTGAAGCTTAATTTGTTTTCCGTTAATCTATGCACCAGATTCCACATCCGTCTTTGTTTTTTAAATCATAACAATGGAGTTCTATCCCATTGAACATGTGTCGACTGCAGTTGAGATAATGACGCATTTCCTAATTACCGTCGTAACGTCGCCCACAAACCGCCGCCCACCGACATCGTAGCAGTGAAAGAACCAACGTACCTCTATTGTGCATTTGTGACAAATGCATTATTGTGCCCTTACTAGACTTTTATTACCTTTTCCTTTTATACGTTAATAGGTACCCCTATTACCTGGCATAGGATAGAACAGCCCATACAAAACTACATGACTAAAATGTACAAAAATTAAATGTAAATTTTGTAGTGAATATATATTTAATTTAGTAATGATAAATATAGAAATTGGTTTTCAACCATACATATTTTGAAAATCCTATGCATACTTTTTAATAAATTGAACTTCATTTAAAAAATCAAACTAAATGATTTTAGTATTTTAGCCAAAACATGAAATTCCTATAATATAACTAGCTGGCCCGGCCACGCGTTGCTCCGCGGTGGTAGTTTCATACTACTGACCTATAACATTGTATCTGCAGTAAAAAAATACTACATATGACTAGTCATCAAGATAAAAACTATCCTATCTCTCAAGTGGGATCAATCTGCACACGGTGTACAAATTTGATTAAAATCTGTTAAGTAGTTTAGGATTCCATTGCGGACAAACAACGTCACACGTAATCTAAATATTTTATAACTCAAAGGAGACTGACTGACTGACATAGTGATCTATCAACGCACAGCCCAAACCACTGGACGGATCGGGCTGAAAGTTGGCATGCAGGTAGATGTTATGACGTAGGCATTTAAGAAAGGATTTTTGGAAATTCCACCCCTAAGGGGCTAAAATGTCCACGCGAACGAAGTCGCGGGCGGAAGCTTGTTTATATATATTAAGATAATTCTGCAACGGCTTGGAGATAAATTCTGAAAAAGCTTCGTTTACCATTACCCAGACGATTACTTAAGTTCATCAATGAAACGAGCAATGAGAAAAGTACTTGCAGCAAACTCCTTGAAAACAAACAGTTCTGCAGTGTTATGGGTCTGTAGATCGATAAGTTTTCAAAGTTTCACGTGGTTTCAGGATTATATGCGCGAGTACAGTCTGAAATGGATGGACGACGCGTTGGAAGCAACCACAGAAATATTATTTCTGTGGAAGCAACTAATAAGTCTACTACAAAAAAAAATCATGCAGACCGTATGCTTTTATACCTGTAACAAAATCTCTAGTCAAAGATTTGAAAAAATGTTATTGTTTATTAAAAGACATGCTATAGAAAGGTGTTAACAATCACACATACAATGTTTGTAACTCTGTATAACGCTCTGTTCCATCATTTTGCTATCGAGCCATCAAAGAAGAAATTTCAATTTTCAATTCAGTTTTCTCCACAAATCTCATTCTGGAAAGAAATTAATTAGCGTGAAGCCCAGGCTTATTAGTGATACCAATTAGCGAAGTTTCCTCCAATTCGATATTCAGGTTTTGAGCTAAGGATTTTTAATGAGGACTTTCTTGCAAACGTAAGGATGGATGTCTAATGAAGTGAACGCGAGCAGTTAATATTTTGCTCAGTATAGATGTTGGGTAAAATATCATACTTCAACATAAAACCTTTATTTCAATAATTTCTCATAATTGACTATCAACACGGATGCTTGTGTATCAAAATCATCATCATCATTTGGCTCCACCTCCTCCGTCCTCTTTCACCAGACGCCAACACTCCTTGAGCATGCTACTGTTGGTAGCAGCGTTGCCAGACGACCCAATTTAGGCGGGACGTCCCGATATTAAAATTAAAATTAAATGTCTCACGTTAAAATATAATATTTTTATTAACATACATTTTCTATGGCTATTTTAGCTATCTTTGTTACGTAAACGTAATTTAAAACTCAAATAAAAAGATATGTGTAAAAAAACCTCTGATTACATACGTTTTTTTTGCTATGTTCCGCTTTCGACGAAAGAATCCCGCTTTTTTTCACTCAAAAAAGTTTCCCAATTCCGACTTACCTAAAAAAAATTGGTGACGTTAGTTGGTAGATACACAACACCAAAAGGGGCGACCAATGATGACAGATGGTAGGTACTATGTCAGGTCAAAATTCTTTTATAATAGAATTTTAACTGGTGACTACAGTCACCTTTTACGACACCCTGAGTAGTCTTGGGTTAGTAGTATTCTTTACAGCCGCTATCAGACGAAAATTTACGCATTAAAATAAATAACACCACTTTTCCTATACAAGCCTATAAGACTAGAGTCACACCTTTATTTATTTATTTATTTAAACTTTATTGTACACAAAAGGATACAAATGGCGGCCTTGATGCCGTAAGGCACTCCCTACCAGTCAACCCGAAAGCTGGGTACAAAAATATCAATAAGTGGTGCAGAAAGTGATTGCCGTTATGTAAATAAAAACAAAACCATGATTACTTACTTACATAATATTAATATACTTACATAGGTTTTTAACATACATAAACATATAGTAAATATATACATACATATAATTATAATATTATATACGAAATATAATAATACATATTAATGTCAGATGAATAGATATAATGAAATTTATGTAGGAGATTCTAAATAGTAATTGCGAACCAGATGTTTAAAAGCGAGTGTTTTTTGCTCTTTGGATATGAGGTGGGAGTGCGTTCCAGAGTCGTATTGCATGAAGAGTGAAGGAGTTAGAGATAAAACCAGTACGGTGAAAAGGCGTTGAAAGAGTGAGTTTGCTGTCTGATCGAAGAATACGATTATGAGAAGCACACCCAAATACTGAAACTTACATTTCAAGTATTCAGGCGCATATGGATCGTTAATAATGGAATAAAGTGTGGATAGGATTCGTAAGTCCCGTCGTTGGCGAATTGTTAGCCACTTAAGCTTTCGTCTGTATGAAGATATATGGTCGTATTTACGTAGCCCATAAATGAAGCGAATACAATTGTTAAGAAGGCCTTTACCCTTAGTGATAGGCAAAGATCTCTTCTTTTAGTTCTACTTGCTACGATCCTGCCACAATACTCCCGAGTTGGGAATCGAACTTTCTCCCAAGTGTTACATAGTGCTTTATACTACACCTGTGAGAAACATTCAGACTTGTTAAATTGAAATAAGCAGTACCTATATAAAATTATAAAGATATTATGATTATGCAACACTAGTTGCAGATGTTCTGCGAAACAACGGCCAACCAATGGCCTGTCGTAGACGCCGCGCGCGTCTCTGCCGAGCACGGCTGCCGCCGCCGCGCGCTGCGTCCGGCGTCGCGTTAGAAATAGATTTTCATACAACTTTTCCTCCCGCTAAACATGTTAGAAATGGAATTTCATACAACTTTTCCTCCCGCATATTTAGGCCGAAGAAAAGATCAACTTTCTCTTTTCAATTTGAGGGAATAATAGCTACTGTTCCGATCAGGTGTAGTATAAAACATTTTCCTACTATTTCTTATCCGACCTTTATGATGTTTAGAAAAAATACACTGAAAAAGAATAGACATAGATAATCCAGGGTGGGTAACCGAACCCAGCATTTTCCGCAATCCGGGCTGCGTCAACCACTATGCTACCGAGACTTTGTTTTCGCCTTCGAAATTTGTCAGTGCTAAGTACTTATATTTTTACGGTAACATTGTTGCATCAACTAGAAAATACACTGAAAAAATCGACCTGCCCCAAGCGGGAATCGATCCCAAAAAATTATTCCATAACTGTTCCAAATTTACACTTTTATGACCCGAACGAAATATTTTCACAAATATTTAACGTCTAGTTAAGATGGAACTACCTTATATTATGGAATTATATTTGCAATTAAACTTAGAAAAATTACACTGAAAAATAACGACTTGTCCAGTCCAAGTCCAGATCGAGTTGTCCAATCTTTATGATGTGTTAGAATGTTTATAATAAAAAAATATATATCTGTATGTATTCCTTTTCCTTCAAAATCCGACGTAAATTTGAATAAAAATTTAATTTTGAAAAATCAAAATCAAAATCCATATTTTTAGTATGTTAAAAACATTCCAAATTAAGTATCATAAGGTTCGTATAAGAATAAGAGGCACGGCATGGCAAAGAATTTTTTCGTGGACAAATGATCTTCAACCTTACTTAAATGATCACATAGATATTTTTATACAACAGTAGCAAGTTCAAATATATCATTTACAACCCAACTATACAGGGTGTAAAAGACATGAACAGTCAAACGAGAACCATGTATTCTGCTCACCATCATAACATTTTTTTTCCTTTAGACTATACCTGGGAAATTGATAGTTACGATTTTATTGAAGGTCAAAGTCATAATTTTTTTTTTCATTTTTTTATGAAAACGTATTCTATACGTTATTTCTTAATTATTGTCCAAAGAAACATTATAATTTTTTTTAGTATTTCATAACAAAAAATGGCTTCAAAACGTTAGCGTTCAATGTAGCTCACTCGATACGCACGGACACTAACGAACGGGGCCGACGTCAAGCAAAAATATCGCGGTTTTGCGAGTTGCGTGCGAGTTGAGCCCTTTACATTGCGCGGTACAATTTGCAATTTTTTTTAAGACCAAAAAATAAAAATCATTTCCCAGCAATATTTTTTTTGAAATATGTCTTATTTTGATGTATAGAATACATGGTTCTCGTTTGACTGTTCATGTCTTTTACACCCAGTATACGCAACGATAATGGTACAATTAGAGAGATCGTGTAGTTTATTTATACAGCACTTCGATGGTTCGCAAATGGTATTAATGCGTTAGATATCCGATATCAATATTTATTTACATTAATAGTTCGATCCAGTTTACGAGGGCCGTGATCACAGCACCTCATTAATATTTCTTTAAAATATCTCATGATAGGCAACTTCCCTTAAAGTCGGAGGAAGTAGGTTGTCACTGTTCCTATACTAGGATATTCACGTCACGTACCAAGTATCGAGCGACCTACAAGAAACGGGAAAGCAGCCCCTTTATCGCTCCTACTCTGAATATCATGCGATAATTTCTGCTCCGTGGTAGGTACTGTATTGGTAAAGACGACATCAAATTTGCATGCACGTAGCATTAGCACAAACTTTGAATTTTGAAGGTTCCTTGTGTCTACTAAATAGGGACCGGCGACCTCTTACATTTTCGTGAACGATAGGAAGCTTACAAGCGAATTGTCATAAGCATACTAGCTGTATGGAAATCTTAACATACTATTGTGGTACGTATCGTATATTATGTCGTAGGATAATTAGAAATACCAGATCTACTCGAAAATCGAAGATCGATTGCAAACCACGAGATGATTGGAATCTAACACAGAAATAATGTTAATTTTGTAATCATCCATGCCAAGTTCAAAAATCTGACTCCTTGTAGGATAGTCGCCAATAACAGCTCACGTTCCGTAACACTAACAAATACAGGCTTTGTGGTTAAATCTACGCACTTGACATATTCAACTCTCCGCTTAGTCATAAAATAACCATGAATCTACCGATGCTACTCATGAATCAATAGTAAATAAAAGAGCGGTCGGGATTTCTTAATTCCAACCAGAATAAAAATGTTATAAATCTACTCATAGATTAGCCAATCATAGTGCAAATTTCGTCCTAAACGAACTCGGATTTTTGCAGCAATCCTGAAAATAGCTCGAGTGATTACGAAATTCATTGTTAGATTATAATTATAAGTTTTTTTTGTGGTCTTGTGACTCTACTTGACCATCATCTTTTGTGCCCTCCAAAGAAAGGAGAAATAGAAATAAAATTCGATGAAAAAGTCGAATATTAGGAAAGCTAGCTTTTGCCTGCGAGTTCGTCTATGTGGAATAGTTATTTTGGCCAGCATTTTTTGAACTTTGGATTTCCATACCTTTCATCCCCACACGCTAGAACAAGTGTTTATTTATTTCTTATCAAGTGCCTAAATCCAAAGTTTCATGGTTTTGTCTTCAAAAATGACGAACTCCCACACAAACCTTCATCCCTTATTTCAACCCCTTTTTCGCGATAAAAGGTAGCCTATATGTTATTCTGATGTATGAGCTGTATTATTGTAAAGTTTTATTAAAAGCCACAAAATGGCTTGAAAGTGTAACAAACACATCCAGACATCCAATCATCCATACAAACTTTTGCGTTTATAGTAATTAGTAGGATTGTTGTCCATAATTATTAAAAGCCCGTCAACTGGTATAGAAATTATGCTATGTCAATAACAATAAGTTATGAAACGGTACCAAAATGTTAAGTAACTTTTGGAGCTGATCGCACCATCTTTTACGCTAGAATATAATTAAAATTATTGAAACCCCGAACAGAATATGTCTACATTCAAATTCCGAAACTCGCAGACTAAGCAGGCACAAGAAGCAAAATTCAAACCTCCGATTCTGAATTATACGGGGAAAACAGGTCACTGATTAAATTAATTTTAAAAGTCATGGTTGTCGATAAACCGCGAGCAATTTTCGTCTTAATTTTCACCCTCCAAGTTTTGGAATATTGTTACCAAAACCGCGTCTGTTTTGGAAAGAATATTAATTGTGCGTGGCGAGAAACAAAACGATACACAAGGCAAAATTCTAAAAGGCATTGATTAATTACCCAAATCGACTTTAAAAGCTTTAAGTTTATTCAATTACTAGCGCTCCGCCCGCGATTTCGTCCGCGTAGACTCTTTTAAACCGTTCGCCGTTGGGGCGAAAAGGTCCTCGAGAGGCGACCCACGTACCGGGAAACGCAGCGTTGGTAGGCCCCCCACAAGGTGGACTGACGATCTGGTAAAGGTCGCGGGAAGCCGCTGGATGCGGGCAGCGCAGGACCGACCGGTTTAGAGATTCTTGGGGGAGGCCTATGTCCAACAGTGGGCGTCTCTCGGCTGAAATTAATTAATACGTTTAAAGAAATATTTCTTTTTACGTATTAATTATTACACTTTACATTGATGATTCAAAGTAAATTGTAGTAATATTTATGAAAAATATACTTTATTTAGATTTTTTAGGAATTTAACTATTTTTTTTTGTAAAACTGTAAAAATGTCTCGCTTTCTTCAGATATAAACAAATCGAAGCTTATAGCCTATAACACATCTAAATTACTCATGGTTTCTCGTTATTGTAATATTATGCTATTTTAAACCTATAAGATTACGTACTTTCCTGTATGAACCTACATGTAAAAATGATTTGTTTTTCGTACAACGCATTAAACGTGCAAAACACAATTTTCGCTGTAGGTGCTTACCTAATTTGTTCGTAAGGGAAATTCTTTCGCGAGTAAACACATGAAGAGGGGTGTGAAGAAATAAAGTGTCGGCTTACTGAAGCCTTTGAGGGATCGTGTGGCTCCGAGGAAATTGCAAATCGAGATGTGTACCTACACGATGTAAGGAAAGGGCAACCCTTTTCTACCTTGAACGCTACAGAATGGCGGCTACAAAACTACTACGAACCGCCTCTTTTTCATAGTAAAACAGCCGGTACGGTTCCGAGCTGTTAAGTGTGCTAGTACCTTTATAGCGGCGCGGAAGTACGTATCTACACACGATTAAAGTCAGTTTTCAACTTGGCTAGTACAGTAAATACTAAATTACTTAAATACTAAAAAATAAGAGAGTTTTACACAACAAGAAATTAGAACAGAAACATTAATCGGTAAGTAACACCTAAATATTACGAAAAAGTATAGCACCTAATTGCAACCCAGAAGTTTTACTTGTACGTCATCGCGTATGAAGTAATTTGTTTACCGGGCCTGCGAGCATTAAAAGCGTTGATTGAGATTCAATACTCGAACTGCTGAGTCCTTAGATTATGAATATATCCTAAAACTGAGTCAACACTCGGCATTAGAGTGTTAAGTAACATCTGTCCGTCCTGATTGTTGGCTTGTTTGTTAGTTCACCAAAAGCCTCTAAGGCTTTTGGGATGGCAATCTGTCACCATTTTGGGATAATGTTCATACCACCTTATGCATTTAAAATTTTCAAAAATGTCTCGCTCCATCTTCGATGGCTGTTGAGGACGAGAAAGAGCAGCAGTAAAATTACCCAGGTAATGCTGGGTCGACGTGGCTGCTGAAGGTGAGTTGCAGTTTACTTTCGTAGTTGTAGAATGCAGTAATTCCCATACGCTATCTATCTCCTCTTCGACAGATGCTAGTAAAACATTACGACCTATGGTAAACCTAAGTTAGTGCTGGGTAGAACCTACGAACCTTAATGCTAAGTTTAACACCCACAGATAATGTATACAAATGTGGCTTTATGTGTTACCAAATGGTATCAAAAGCTCTGCTCAACCCCTTATATTCCCAATAAGCGCGATCATAATATAGGTATCTTGTGGTTCAAGGATACCGCAGCATATTTAAATCGAGGTCCGAGACCGTTGAGGCAGTTATGCCATATGCGCTCCCTTCCGACTAGTGTCCGTATTGGGCAATAGATTCTCTCGTCCCAGTCGGGAGAGACCTGACGACTATTCATCTGAGGAGGCAATAAGGATTAACGTGAATTGTCGAACGATCATCGCATAAATAAGACTGTAAATTTTGTAAAAATATACCTACCCATGGAACCAGACTACTTACACAACAAATTAGTTTGATAACATTTTAGTGTATTAAAAAAATCTTCATGATAGATATTACTAAAATAAAATAGGTGATATAGCTCGGAAACAACTGGAACAAATTTCATAAAATTTTATTTCAAAGAGAGAGTCAAAATGAGAACAAGAAAAAGTTTAACAAGAAAACTTTTTAAAAATAAGCTTTTAGTTCTTGTGGTAACCATCTATAAACAAAGTACTCGTCAAGACGAATCAAACGAGCCGAAAGTTGATGGGGTTGCGTCGTTTCATTACAGAGTTCCTATGACCACCTTCCATCATCAGACCCTGGTTACCATTGAAAGACAATCTATTCGTCAAGACGATACAAAACAACACAATCTCATTGAGTTTGGGCAACTCAATGAGATTGTGTTGTTTCATTGTGAAGTTCCTTTGGTCACCTTGCAGCTCCATCATCAGATCAGCACCATGTCATCATAATATTGCATTGTCACGCGATTTACACATGTAAGCAAAATTTCAGCTCAATCAGTAACCGGGAAGTGGATCTAATTTAATTTGCAAGATTTGATGACAAACATCGAGACAGGTGAAACTAAAAAGTAGCAACTTGTTAGTAAGTACGGCGCACACGTCTCTATACAAACGGAGAAAGTGTTTTCCTACCCCTATTTCTTATCTGATCTTTAAAAATGTTTTTAATATACCTACTAAAAAATTCTGTGGGTACATTTACCTTTTTTCGAAATTCAACATTTAAAGTTTTTTTTTAAAGGAAAACATTCTTAAATATCATAAAGAATTGATAAGAATTAGTGGAAGGAAAACGTTTTCCCTGTTTGTGTTATTTTATATAAAGACGGTGCACGCCGTACTACCTATCCTCTTAAGAAAAATCAATAGTTTTTTTTCGTTTTCTGAGTGTTTTATGCAAGAGTGGGCGGGATGCTTCACTCAGCATAGCCAAAGTCGCCAGCCCTTATCGCCTCCTTGACGAATATGCCATCCTGGTAGAGTCACCGTGCAATATAGGGACCGGTAGACCCATTTAAGAAAAAACAAGAAAAAATCGGGAGTGGTTTCCCCTTGACTTTCTCGTATACCGGAAACGACTCAAAGGTTGATAGAAACGTTATATTTTGATGTCATACATGCGTGTTAAATTTTGGTCACCCATCCAAGTACCGACCGCGCACTTGGTTGCTTTACTTTCGTGATCAACGGCTCAAAATTTGATAGAAACTTTATATTTTGATGTCATACACATACCTATGTTAAATTTGGTTGCAATAAGTTAAAGCATGCTCGAGTTATCGTGCTAACGCACAGACACACACAGATATAATTCCAAAAAAAATATTTTTGAACTCAGGGAGGTCCAAATCGTGTAAATCCGTCAAAATCTCGAGGTCGAATTTTTTGACGATTACAAGACTTCCTCTATACTTCGTTACGAGAAAGTAAAAATCTACGTAAAATTTTTCAAGAACCTTCTCTAAAGTAATTTTTAATGGTTTTCGATCTAATATCCAACGGTAGTCGGCGCCAAAGCTTAAACGCTTTAATATTCAGTTTGGAAAAAATAAACGTATTCCGCGCTTAACAGGGTCATTTAGGAGAAAAAACGTGGGTAGTCCATTAGTTTTCCGGCCAGAGAGCTCGTCTGAGGGCCAATGTACTGGAAACTTTGCTAGATGAGCGCTGAAGGGTCTTTGTCCGCAGTGCCGCTTATGCAAATAGAATGTTCATTGAAACATTTTATACGTTGGAACGAACAAAAATATCTTAGCGAAACAGGTTAGGGTACAAACATTGTTACATTGGCAGATCGTAAAATTCCTGTATCCTGTACCAATCACTGCATCTAGGTATATTGCAAACTACCGCTCCGCTCGCGACTTCGTCGGCGTGTTTTTTGTTTTGAGAATAATAATAATAATATATTTCCACGCTCACACCAATTATCTAGTCCAAATTAAGTATTTTATTTATTGATTTACCATCATTTGCTTACAGGTAAGTGCAACAAACACTTAAAGGTAAATAAATACATCTTGTATTATAACAACATGAATAACAATACTTATTAAACTACACAACTAAAGAATAAAATACAAGTAAAAGTATCATTATGGATACTAGTTAACGGGCCAACTTAATATACTTAATAGTATACCTACATATTTTTAAAAAATAAACCTAAATAAATACATAAACAACCATAATGCGTGAACAAATATTCGTGTTTATCACACAAACATTTGCTCCTCGAACCCGCACTGCTTTACTCCAGCACAGGCAGCGTTACTCCACCACGACGGCGTCTTTAATAAAAATGTAGGGTTATTCCTATGTGATCTCATTTTATTTGGGGTCGGAGCAATTTATCACATGGCTATAGGTTTTGGCATGGTTTTATGGACGTCTGCGTGACATCACCCACCACCCGCAAAAAGTTTAAAAAACTGTAACCCGACTAGGAAAAAGAAGAAACGAATGAAATCTGTTAAAATAGGGGTTTACCAGAAAATTTCGATTCCTCCTATTGTTAAAGTTGGTTAAAATGTAGCCTATGTTAGTCGGACCATAATAACGAATCGATTGACGCCTTATTCATTAAAAGCGGATGAATAGTTTAGGCTACAATCACTGCTAAAATCATAACTCTTCCTTTTGACTTTGCCCTAGTCGGGTACAAGACCCAGAAGTGCGTGCACGGAGCTATTGATGAACACACATTAAAATTTGATGTAGGTATTCGACTTATTACAATATCGGTAGTAAGTATGGAACGTCGTACGAGTATCATTGTCAATTCTATGAAAACTTTGGCCAACCGATTGCTAAACTTACTTTAATTTTGAAGTCGTCATCAACTTCGGCTTTAAATATTATGGTAAAAACATTATTATCATTATCCATTCACGTTAAATTAGTACAATTGACTATACCTATTTAGTTTACTCAAATAAAATAATAAACGTTTTAATTTTAATCTACAAAAGCTAAGAAAATGCATGCCATAAGTTAGCAGCGAACAGCATTATTATACCGCTAACCTAACTCAAAGCTTTACAGATTGAGATACCAAGTCGACTTAGCTAACTACTCTACAGAGACTGTAAAGAGCTCAGTAAGCACGTCTTTAAGGTAGATTTTCGCCAGTTTTCACAGTATCTAATCTCCGATACGTTCGAATGACGGGACTTGGCACAAAATCGGTGCCTTGAGGAACACTTTTTGCTCCAAATACACCTCCCACATTACAAGCGGGCAGAACGTCGTCACCTTCGTTTTGCGACGGCGGAACAAGGAGAGACAGTCTTTCGTCGGTTCATTAAGCTAAACGCCCGCTCGGGCCATTTCGGTAATATCTGCTGTACGAACAGAGACATTTAAAAAAGTATCGAAGTTTTTTTCAAGGAAGTTTTACAATGCGATCTTGAATTGAAATTACTAGTTATAGTTATTTGGCCAGTGTTCCAAATTAGCATAGATATTTTAATAGCAACATTGACCAGTTCTCAGATTCAGAAAATGCAGGTAATGAAAAATTACCGATAACCTTAAATCTAAATTAAATTGCATCAAGAAACTTAATAAAAGCTTCCCTATCGACGGCTTGCACAATAAACACGGTGTCGATTTCATAAATGCCCAAGTAAATTGATTAAAACGTGTCATGATTGATTGCCTGTCTCGCTCGCACCTGATCGCGCCATCGATCACAGCCGACAGGTCGATCTGCGACACCTACCGCGCTCATTAGCGACGATATTTTAATGATGTTGGGAAATCTTAAGCATCTGTTAATGATATAAAACACACATACATTGGTAGTGGTAATTTGAGCTCTATAAATTCGCCTCCGCTTTGCAAATAAACAGACAATTAAACCTAAACATTTGCGAACATTCGAAATTACTTGGCGCCCAACAGCTTCTTTATAAATATCTCTGTCCGCTTACTATCAATGGGGTATTCATCCTCACACATTGGAACCTAGTTGGTCACGTACTGCTACGGAATGAACTGTCGAAGTTTTCTCAAAGGACTACATTTTCTTTAAAAAAGGCGTGAAAAAGTTCCTGCCAAATCGACAGCGCTCGTGTGATACCCCAAGTATTGCAAAGTGTCCACAGGCTGTGGTTACCATCATGCAGACCGTATTAAGCATACGCCATTTGCCACCAATATGGTATAAAATTAGAATATCAAATTGACGTCAACCATCCCGTTCTTATTTTAAATCTGACACTAATCCCTAGACTTAAGAGCCACTTTAGGTAGTATACAAATACATTTGATACCGTAAGCTGCTTTATATTAACAGAGACCTATTTCCAGACTAGCTTGAGTAGTGACGTCATTTGAAGAAAGGTTCTACTTTCTTGATATAATATTCGTGAGAGGCAATATTTGCCTAACGTATAGAAGATCTAAAGAAGTTCTAAGTGTACCACATCAATTTCATGCTGGACAGAATAATCTCTGAATTCGTCCGTATGTAGAAAAGAATGAAATGAAAAGGCTCTTTATTTAAATGGACTTTGCTAAATATATTTAAATCATCAAAACTCTACCACCATTTCGGGACGAAATAATTATTTAACTTAAATAATTATTATTATGCTGAAATTGAGAAGAAATGGTGAGAGAAACTGCACAGCTTACAATTTCGTAATGATTTCAAAACCTCATTACAGGTCAATAGATACCTAATAACAATGTAATTCAAATTACAGTTTTACATGCGTAAATTTTGGACAGTTATTACTCTCACGTATTTGGATCATTTATAATAATGATTTATCTTGTAAAAGCTTTTCCGTAATCCAATTAATCACAATAGTAGGTACGAGTATAAACGATACTCCGAGGACTGTGCTGTTTACCCATGAATAAATAAAAAATAAATAAATGCGAGGCGCGTGAATGTGGATGGACATAGAATAGAGGAGAGGAAGACTGTAGAGGGGATGAATGGACTGTATGAAAGATAATATGGCAAAGAAAAAGAAAGGTGTGTTGTGATGCCGGTGATCGAGAGGGTTAGAAGAGGAAATCATAATTATGCCGACCATAAATAAATATGTGAACAGAGCAGGCAAATGTTCCCGTTCTTTACCCAATCATACAATCACCAAAGGTAGACGATCAATGAATAGTAAGCTGCCAATTTTGCTCGTAATGATAGTCCAAGTCGTTGGTGACTTATTTTTTCTTGATCGGAGAAGCTTTTGGACTCCTGTCACCTGACGTTAAGTAATGATTAAGGCAAAAGAGAGCTTCACCCGGAACGGTATCCATAGTACTGAAAAACAAAAGAAGCACAAACCCAGTTTCATTTAATTACTATCTTCAAAAGTTATATATACCTAATGGAATAACGAAGGTTGATCTGTAATTAAATTTCCTAGAATCCGCATTTACATATATCTATAAACGTCAGCTTAAAATTAATTTCGGCATAAACAAATAACCTTTTTAAAGTCAGCCACAGTTTTTGTATTTGTTTTTTGCGTTTCAGTTCGTAACACTGGACATAATTTATGAACAACGATTTCGCGTAATTAAAATTTAAACGTGGCACAGAAATTAAAAGAGGTGCAAAATTACTTTTTTTTCACAAGCACACTGTAATGAAAAATTCCTACGCGTAGCAGGTGACAAGAGCCCATCTTATGCCTACACACTGTGAGTGGAATTTGCTTGAGTGTGTTTACGTAATATTTATTAAATCTTCCTAGAGAAATAAATTACAGAAACTGACTGAATTTGTGTATCAAAATTTAAATTACTTGGAGTTAATTTCATTAATTGAATTTTTTATCAAAAAATATTACCTTACTAAATAAATGATTATTTAAATGATCTAAACATGTGGGAGTAATGCCAAACCTGCCCAAAATTTAGGTACTCATGTAAAACTGTCATTTTAATATATATTGATATTATCTATTGACCAGCAATGATGTTTTGAAATTGTAAACTTTGGAGTTTCTTCTGACGTTTCTTCTCCATCTCAGCATCCTAACTAATATTATAAGTTCCAAAGTGACTTTCTTTAATTGTTACGCCTTTACGCCTAAACCACTTAACCGATTTTAATAATTCTTTCACCAAAAGAAAGCTACATTATCAGGGTGTAAAAAAGGCTGTATTTATTTATTTTTAATTAGATATCCCTACCAAAATTACAATAATTTAGTCATCATTTGACGTGCGCGCTGCCATTTGGTTATTTGTTAGACAATTTAGGTTACTTTAAAGATCCCTTTGACACTTTATTAGACGTGCGCTGGCTGCAATTTTGTAATTTGGCTGCTAAGCAGATTCCTTTGACAGTTAACATTAAATTAAGCAAAAAAATAAGGTGAAACTAGGGTGAAACGAAGTTCAAATAAGTACCTTCCAAATCAGTGAATCCTACTCATATTGTAAACGCGAAAGTTTGTATGGATGGATGTCTGGATGTGTGTTTGTTACTCTTTCACGCAAAAACTAAGTAGGTACTAAATGGATTTTAATGAAACTTTACAATAATAAAGCTTATACATCAGAATAACATAAATTTATTATACTATTCCTGCGCAGACGAAGTCGCGGGCAGAAGGTTGTAATTAGGTAATAATTATTTAAGTGAAATGAATTAAGTGAATTTAAACAAAACAAAAGATATTAAAATTATTTTTTTTTTTTAATCTAATTTGTTTTCCAGCCTTAATAACCAGTATTACCTTTTTTCGGTTCCAAAGAATTTTTGCCTCATTCTCGCAGCTCACTTTATATTGGAACACCCTACGTAAGTATTGACGCGCCCCAATAAAAAAGATAAATAAATGTTATATAACACATTTTAACTCTCCCTATTCCAGAAAGGCAAAGGGATCTAAATAACTGTGGATCTAACCCATGCAGCCATTAGACATAACTGACGAAACATCATAACGTCGAAACTCCACGATTTTACTCGCGGAGTTTTTCCCAAATTCTTGTTGTAATAACACGTGTAGAGGACCCCATTTTTAGGGTTCCGTACCCAAAGGGTAAAACGCTGTCCGTCCGTCCGTCTGTCACCAGGCAGTATCTCAAGAACCGTGATAGTGATAGTTTGACAGTTGAAAATTTCACAGATGATGTATTTCTGTTGCCGCTATAACAACAAATACTAATAAATAGAATTCAATAAATATTTAAGGGGGCTCCAATACGACAAACGTTTTTCTTTTTGCTTGGTTTTGCTCGATATTGATAACGGCAACAGGTACCTAGACGTTATGAAATTATGTTATGAAATATTTACAGAATATTAGATTATATGTATATTTACTTTATATGTTAATTTAATAATATATCTTTAAATAAATGATTAAATTAAAATAAAACAAATATTTAAAGGCCCAAAAAATATTTTAATACCCACATAACAAACGTAATTTTTGAGGTGGGTACCCATATAACAAACGTTCTTTTTTTTAGATAATAGAGAGGAACTCTACGTGCTCGATTCGCACTTGGCCGGTTGTTAAGTCAGTCTACCGTACAAAATATTAAATCGAAGCCAAAAATAAGACGAAGAAGATTTTAGAGCATTTTCCACTTGTCTAAGTATAGAAGATTCATTATTATGTTTATGTTGCAGAGCCGAATAGAAACATTATCAAGCAACACAAGTGAATGTAACTCCGTAATCCTTCAAGAAGTTATCTGCGGGATCAAAATTACTCTTGGGGTCAGGCAGGTCCCTTGAGATAGCCCCGGGATTTTGTAAAGCCTATGTTAAGTTAACCACTATCTACTGAGACTGACGTTGGAGACACTTTGTGGGAATTGAATGAAATTTAAGCTTACGAAGACACAGTTGAACATTCGAGCCATAATGCACCTAAAGTTTTTGTACAACACGTGTCGTTTCGTCTGCGTTTCACAGAACACTTAATTTTCGTTCGAATAAAGTGTACCTTGTATAAATATCTAAATTGACTTCTGAATTGAGTTCAATAGGTCCTACACCTATATTTTTTAAAGTCGATAAAATTTTACTCAAAAATAAATTACCTACTTATTATATTAATTTAATAAAACCTTAAATAATTTTACAACTAAAATTGAGTTGTATGCTATGATAATAAAAATGTTTAAAAAAAAAAAAAATTTATGCATGGCATATTTACTAAAAAAAAATTGTGTGCGTGTAACCTTTACGCGCGATTGAAGTAAAACTTCTTTGACGTAGATCACTGAAATGATTAAATTTTAACTGAAAAAAATAATCCTAATTGATTATGATCTTTGCCACTAGCTGGCGTATAAGTCGAGAAGCACGGAGTATATGACAGATACTTACGACTAATCGAAATTACTATTTTTAAATAGCGGAAACTACACAGACTATAGAATACTGAGCGTTACTTCCGTTAGAAAAATCTGAGTTGCCCCCTAGTCGCGCCTAAAGAAGTTTTACTTCAAAAATAATTTAAGAGTGTGCATTATTTCTGTTACACAATGTACAGACAACAGCACGTTGGGTTACCACAGACTGTCAAATTTTCCCAATCGATTATGCACTTTATATTAAATAGTCTTAGGTTGAAAATCGTTTGGAGAAATTTGACAGTTTTGTATAGCCCGACGTGATGTTGACTGTACAGTCAACAGCACATCAGCCGGCCTATCCGCTATTTCTTTTTATAGTTGAAAGATTTGATGATCACCGAGTGAATTACATATGCATTGCTGTTTTTTCATGACAAGTTGTCATGTAAAACAACAATGGATATTTTTCACTCAGTGATGATCAAATCACTTTCATCTGTCAAAAAAGTTAGCGAATAGGCCTACGGCTACCACAAACTGTTCAATTTTCTCAATCGATTTTGGAGAATTTTTGACTGTTTTGGGTAGTTACATCTGTTTATTGTTTTAAGCTAACGTGGTCACTATCATTTGAATGAAAGAAAACGGGATTTACCAAAAATCAAAGGTACGTGGTTCAAATCCCGTTTTCTCTCATTCAAGTGACATCTGTTGTCGTCCGTACCTATAAAGCAATTATTTTTATTATTACAAAGCAATGGCAAGCAAGAATACGACCTGCCTGAATTTTTCTTTTAAATTTTCGGAAAAGTCTTGGCCTTTATGCACTTAGGTAATCGTAAATGATGCGACTAGATGGATGCGAGCTTCACCCAGAAGCCGGAACCCCTAAACATTGACCTCCTTATAAAACATGGACTAAAGTTAGTCAAGGTTTAAAACTAATGCTGTCACTTTTATTTTCTGAATGAAATACAGAGCTAGCATCAGTTTTAAACCACGACTCACTTTAGTCCATGTTTTATATTAAGTGAGTTTTCTGGGGTTTTAGCGTATGTCCACCTACATGCTATTGCTAATCTGACCTCATCTCCTACCCGAAAAATTAAATGAATAGGTGCCATTTTACATTCGAAAATAATTTGCTAATAGAATCACAGTATGTTTAAGTACTGAAATTCATTGCAATTTCTACACCTTCCCGACGACACATATCGGAAAAGAAAATCGTTTTATTTTACTATAACTTCTTATAGGAGGCACAGTGCCAAATATTTTACAGATATTAGCCCATTAGTCTAACGGGGCGCTCTGTGGCCTTAGTACGAGTTTTAATAGTTTTCGAGCTCGATCAAACGTATCGTCTTTCTTCATACATTGGCTACTGTTTCTGATAGTTTACGCTAGAGACGCTAGTGGGCAATGTATGAAAAGAAACGATACGTTTGATCGAGCTTGCAAACTAACAAACTCATACTAGGGGTACTGCAATCGCGATAACGGCTTCTATATAGCCCTCGAAACTCATTTATTGTCATGAAAATAGCAAAATATATTGTGTGGCGATAATGAAGCCTCGTTTGTGTCGTCTGTGAGGGACTGTAATTACTGATCGTACCTATTGTTGGTTGATAAAGCATGTACAGTACAGGGGTTCCTTAATCCGGGATTGCTTTGTTCGATCGGAATTTAACAAGATAGTTGCGGTGAGGGAAATAAAATTAAGACTCACAAAATCGCCCTCGGTATTCAAGATATTTCGCTGTGGAAAGAGCACGTTGGAATAGTTGAGGAATATTGGAATCATTCCGTGAAAGAGAATGCATTGCAGCCTTCGCAAAACAATAGGAAAACTTCAATGTAGTGTGAATATTTGTTTTCACTAGAGTCCTTTGAGGTTAACGTGTTACCTGCTTGGTTTTAATACAATCAGTTCATAGTTCACAAGAATGGTGAACGCTTATAGCACACAAGTCGGGTATTTATTCTTGGGAAAAGTAAAACTATTGTCAGTTTATTAAAAAAACATTAGATAAGTACTTAGACCTTAAATTGTCTAAGGATAACTACCATAATAGCCTAAGAGCCAGTGGAAGGCTACCTGTATGTATTTGACCAGACTTGGGGTTTTGTACAGTGAAGCCCCTATACCTACCATATATGAGATGGGGGTTCACTAAGCCCCAAGTGGTGGACACGGCGCGCGCTCAAGCAAGACAGGTATCGATTTTTGGCGAATTTTTAATGCATTTGACGACGTCTGCCGTTTTTAAAATTTGATAATATATTATTATTATTATCTAAAAACAACAATGGCAGACCATTATCGCGCGGTTAACATTATGGCAGACAGTTTTGAAAGTGCTGAAAAAAATTAAATTTTGAATTTATTTGAAGAGATCTGCCATTGATATATTTTATTTATTAGGGTCTTGAAAACTTATATTCATCACGGCAGACGACTTCATTTAGTACACACATCAGCAGACAACAAAATCTTTGCTACTATCCGGTCAGATGTATGTGTATTACGTTCCCTATTTTACATCAATATGATTTACTTTATCACTGTGATTAACTAAAATTGATAAGTTTGATGATTAATAAGTTTGATGATAAAAAAGTTAGTATATTTTGGAAGAATCTCAAATATTAAGGTATATTGCAGATAACAAATAATTATTCAAATATTTATTTAATTTTCTTCTTTTTATTTATTTAAGACATAATTAAAAAAAATGAATAACAAAATATGAAACGTGCATGCAATAAAAAAAAATGTATGTTTTTTTTACTTATTTAAATCTTTATTCATCGTCATCGGAATCATGGTCGTCGTGGTGTGACTCGTCTTCATCATCCATAGAATCGGAATCTGTAAAAAAATAATTTCAAAATAAAAATAATTTGTAAAGTGATCCGAATATATTCGATTAAATTTGGTTATTATGAACTTACCATGGACTTGGGTGATTAAGTCGCTCACAGAAGTTGGAAGTTGATCACCTTCGAACCATTTGAATAAAAATTTATCATCCTGTTCAATCCAACCATACTCTAATGGGTCCAATGTGGTAGGTTGCTTCTTATAAGCATTTCTCCAAACACTTGAAATATAATGTGCTCTTAGAAGTTGCTGGTAAAGCTCACTCTTACACGGTGGTATTGAGCTTGCATCAAAATTCAGTATTTTTTTACTGAAATTTTCATTCACGTCACGTCGTCGTAAATAAGTAAAAAAAAATACATTTTTTTTTATTGCATGCACGTTTCATATTTTGTTATTCATTTTTTTTAATTATGTCTTAAATAAATAAAAAGAAGAAAATTAAATAAATATTTGAATAATTATTTGTTATCTGCAATATACCTTAATATTTGAGATTCTTCCAAAATATACTAACTTTTTTATCATCAAACTTATTAATCATCAAACTTATCAATTTTAGTTAATCACAGTGATAAAGTAAATCATATTGATGTAAAATAGGGAACGTAATACACATACATCTGACCGGATAGTAGCAAAGATTTTGTTGTCTGCTGATGTGTGTACTCAATGAAGTCGTCTGCCGTGATCAATATAAGTTTTCAAGACCCTAATAAATAAAATATATCAATGGCAGATCTCTTCAAATAAATTCAAAATTTAATTTTTTTCAGCACTTTCAAAACTGTCTGCCACAATGTTAACCGCGCGATAATGGTCTGCCATTGTTGTTTTTAGATAATAATAATAATATATTATCAAATTTTAAAAACGGCAGACGTCGTCAAATGCATTAAAAATTCGCCAAAAATCGATACCTGTCTTGCTTGAGCGCGCGCCGTGTCCACCACTTGGGGCTTAGTGAACCCCCATCTCATATATGGTAGGTATAGGGGCCTCACTGTACAAAACCCCAAGTCTGGTCAAATACATACAGGTAGCCTTCCACTGGCTCTTAGGCTATAAAGCTATAGAGAAATCTACAGTAGGTAAGCTCACATTTCAAATGTCTAAAATGTCAAGCATGCTTTTGCTGATAGTACTTGCAAGCTTTTTATTACGCTACTGATGGTACTTACCTCATCACTAAGTAAGTACACCATGTGTACAGGAAACAAACAACTCCATTATTTCCTAGATCTAATTTTATCTTGTTTTTCCTGCTACATTCGCGGAAAGAAAAACAAAACCAGACACCCTATTTAGAAGAGACGTCTACGGACTGGTGCGCAGTTCATAAGCTAGATTGTCGAAGAACTCTGCTGCCGCAATTTTATTTTAAAGATTAAATTTAAAGATTTTATTCACTATGACACATCCCGTTTTCGTAATCTCAGTCCCAGTGTCGGTCCCCGAAAAATGCACTATGACGTCATAATTGACGACGCACACACTTTACGTATAGTTCTAATATTACAAAAATATTTAATTTACCCTGACATTAATGACTACCCCACACAAATTAACATGCAACTCATCCCACGATCATAATCGCTCACGTGACAAACATTTTACGACTAAGATGCATTTCAAAACATGAATTTTTATTCACCCTAATTAATTGGATTGAGTTGCGTGTAACTCGTAGTGGGTTATGCTTTTTGATAGTGTCAGAATTTAGATTGAATACATTTTTATTGTAAGATCAAATTTTATTTAAAAAAATGTTAATAGTAATAATATTATCATGTGAATTCAGCTTAACAAGTAACAAAAACAAAATATAACACTCGCAGTCGGTAGGATTCGAACCTACGCTCCCAGAGGGAATCTGATTTCTAGTCAGACGCCTTAACCGCTCGGCCACGACTGCTCATGAGCGATTTGTCGAAATTAGCAATCTTGTACCACATATAAAAATAAAATACGTTCTACAAATCTTTTACGATAGATTACCGAATTGTTTAGGCAATTAAAATGAAATTTGAGTGACAGGAAATCATACTATCTTTGTTTTTTTTCGCAGCCATGATAATAATAATTAGCTTACTTACCAACTGCTAATTAATAGATAAATAAGCAGCTACCTAGGTACTTTTTATTTGGTCTGAGGCAGCAACCTGAGTACCTAGGTACTTAAGTAGGTACCTACCAACATATAGGTAGTTATACATAATAGCTAAGTACCTTACCTACTTAGTTTGAGTAAATATAAGTAATCATTGTGCCTGCCTACTTAGTATCACAGTCATACTTATTATGCTACTAAGCTAGTAAGTACCTAGGTATTTCCTTCTAACGAATAGGAACCTACAACTAGAGAGTTAGTATGAGTTAGTTTTCGAGCTCGATCAAACGTATCGTCTCTTTTCATACATTGCCCACTAGCGCCTCTAGCGTAAACTATCAGGGACAATGTATGAAAAGAGACGATACGTTTGATCGAACTCGAAAACTAACAAACTCATACTAGGGGTACAGCTATCTCTCTAGTTGCTACCACATTGCTAATAAGCTTTGCATAGTTTTGTGACCGCCTGCCGGGGGGACAGGATCTTGTGTAAATAAGTTTCAGCGGATCTTGCACCCTATAGGCTCTACCCGATGAAATATTTAGAACTTAACACCGTTGTTCCATTGCTTTTTTTATTAGGTATAATTATAGGGTCCCCTTCGCCATATCGAATACCAATTCATCGAATATCAATTAATCGACAACGATATATCGAACATTAAAATAATCAAACGTTAATTTTATCGAAAGCTTAAAAAATCGACATGTCAATACATCGAGTCTTCAAAACATCGAATGTTTAAATGATCGAACGTTCATAAGATCGAATAGGTATTCATTATATCGAACATTTATGTAATCGAAATTTCAAAATATCGACTATATTATCATACCTGTGTTACTAAAAGGAATTTTTTATTTATCACTGTTTTTAAAGGATTAAAATTAATAAATCTATATAAAAAAAAAGATAAATTACTTTGTTAAATGTTATTTTATTTTATTGTATTGTGAAAAAAATAGTAAAATCTTACTAAAAGTTCATAAATCTTTGATTTGAATGGGTATATATGAGGGCAATACAATATTAACACACGGTATGTTAATATAGTCGATATTTTGAAATTTCGATTGTAGAAATATTGTACAACGTTTTCTGGGTACTTTCTGTTTTTTTTATTATTCTTTTTTCAAAAAAAATCGTTTTTTTTTAAAAAAAAATATTGAAATCA
This sequence comes from Elophila nymphaeata, assembly GCA_955850985.1. Classification (NCBI taxonomy): domain Eukaryota; kingdom Metazoa; phylum Arthropoda; class Insecta; order Lepidoptera; family Crambidae; genus Elophila; species Elophila nymphaeata. Next base: position 23,517,542 of record OY039067.1, read on the forward strand.
ACTCAGAAGCCGATCCCAAACCACCTGTATTCAGGGTGTTGGTTATTTAGTTTACATGTTGTACATGGCGTAGGCACAGATATATTAAATCTGTGGGCGTAGGGGACCCATAATTATATAAGCGATATTGGGGAAAATTGCATTACAGCGTTCTAAAAAAGGTCTCCAGCAACGCTCACATCCTAATATAAAAAAATATATTGTTGTTAAGTAGTTTTATCCGCGGATAGAATATTGAAACCGGCCGTTAGTGTCAATATTTATAGATCTATAATGAATCGCATTCACGTGCGGTTCGGTGATAGTAATTCTTCTGGAACGACGTGTCCTAAGCCGAACCAGTTTTTTATCTGTCTTATAATTTTGCAGTCTTGCACATGTGGCGCCGTGGCTTAGTTGGTTAAAGCGCCTGTCTAGTAAACAGGAGATCGCGAGTTCGAATCTCGCCGGGGCCTATAGTGACTGTCTATTATTTTTATAACAATAAATGTATGAAACTTAGTCATAGAATTATAATAAAAAATCCTTGTTAAAAATGGTAATCGAACGAAACCTTCTATAAAATCCTTCAGGCAGAATGAATAGACATATACTTAACGCATTCCACTTTTAGAACATTTTTTCCTCTTTTCATGCATAGATTTATAATTACTGACGTTTATAGACAATGAATCGACTAGCGAGACCAAAAGTGAGTAAAAATGTGCATGTGTGAAAAATAGTACAGCAGTCTGACAGTTGCTGTCTTTTCTACACGACTGACGGGCCGCCTTAGGCCGCCCGGCGTGTACGTCAAACGATCTGTCTGTATCGCTCTAATATACGCGTTAGTACGCTCTTTCTCTTTTACAATACCGATCTACCAGTTTCCTATTAGGCATTCGTCAAACTTTATTTCATACGAATTCAATGTCTTATTTTTTTTAAATTAATAATATTTATGTGTTGCTAACACATGAATATAGCCTAATCAATCCTGTTTACCTACCTCTCCAAATAAGCTAATGCGCTTGTGCTAGGAGTGGGTTCACGTGGATCGGCCGAAAACATATTGTTTTAATTTTCCTAAATAAATATTTACTTTCATTGTTAAATAAATTTACTTTAAATACACGATACACATATACAATGGGATTTTATTACAAAAAAATCTCTGTCGATCGCTAATTTGCGGACAGAATATTCAAATATCTACATCAGGATTATTCAGGATTTTTGCTGACCATAGAATATTAAATAAGATTTTTGCTATCATTTGTTGTTTTTAATTTAGTCAATGTGTAAACAGGTCGCATAGTGGTTTTAAAGAAACAAAACAATGTGAATTTCAATTCAATGTAATCACTCGTATATTCACATATTTGTATATTTATATTTACACATGTACAAACATTACAATAATATCTGCCTCAAATAATTCTACTGACTGAGATGTGCTTATCTAATAATTATGGCAATACAAGTGAGCGTATGAAAAAAACTCTGAGCGTCAATTAAATGCAAGATTAAAAATAAATAAAAAAAAAACAAAAGAACCATAAATCATCTAACTGGAGTTCTGTTTTTTATTCTTCTATATAGAAGAAATTTTATATGCATTTTGATAAGTAGACTACAGAGTACAAATAAATTAAATTGGAAGTATAAAATCTAATTATAAACATGCATATAAAATTTTCAAGCCAAGGAATTTATTTTAAAATCAAACTCAAACAAATCGATTAGGTATCTAATTAATCACGGGAATTCTGTGTTAAACAAAGTAAATATTATTAGGTGTCATTGTTTGAAATAAGTAAACAAGAGCAAACAAATTGTTTTCAAGATTAGGATAAGCTAATAATTACTACACATCCAGCTAATTTAAACTCAGAATAGGACGTGCTTATGGTTGAAGAAATAAGCAAATTACACCGAATCCAACAGCAAAAATATACAGTTAAGGAAAATACATTTTCTCGACACGCGCTTAGATGACATTTTTGTTGAACTCCTCAAGAAAATTCTCTAGTATTTATAAGCTTAAAAACAAATTATCTGTCCTTGTTTAATTATATGGCTAACTTTAATTATATTAAAGCCAGGTTGGGTTATATTTGACACAGAATTGCAGGTATATTTTATGATTTTATAAATTGTGTGCTCATTTTAATTAAGCATATTTAATTATGCAAAACTCATTTGTTTTCCGTCGTTTGTATTCCAAATTCAATTAAACATGTGGCGCAGATGATACCAAATTGAAAACGATTACTGTCATAGACAAAAACCAATTGGATGACAGATTGATCAATCGAAATATTTTGTTAATTTCTAATCATTTGTCAATTAATATTGCATAGCTGTGTTCTCGTTTATCTGCAACATGACTCGTTTGTGTATCTAGAAGTACTAGTCAATTATATACATTTAAGAATTAAGTCAATAAATTGATGCTAATCCAGTCTTAATGAGTACTAAACCAGTTAAACACGTATAAATATCTAAATCTTTCATAAAATCTGAGGCACATTCAATATACGTATAATACAGAATCCTAATATGTACATAATCTCTTACAAACCTAATATGGCAGTATTGAGGTTTCGAACAAAATTAAAGCATTTCAGACAAAGTCACACTTCTCTGGAGTTCTATTGGAATTGATTGGCGAAACAAACAGAAATGTTGTTTCACATTACTATGTAGTAAGCATCCGCAACTTAGGGCTCGCTTAGTTATTTTAATGTTGATAATACTGAAAATACATAGCAAATAAAACAACAATTCTGTTGTAATTTGAGAGTACCAATATGAACACCGAAAGAGTGTGACCTCGAATGCAAATGTAACTGAATAAAATTTACAATTCAATAAACATTAATATATCTATAAAAAAAATTCAGTCTCTTGAAAATTTCCACTTCACCGTCGTCGACACTAAATTAAATTCACAATCACTAATGTCTCCGAAGACAATCTTGTGCATCACAATAAGGCCTCTTTGTATAGACAAGATTTATCTCACTTTTAACAATTTTATAGTTTTTCCACGTTCACTAAAATTTTATTGTCGTCTTTGGGTTGTCTTTTTAAGTCTGTTGGGAATGATTTAAACGAATCTAGTGAGCTGTGTGTGGAAATCCCGCAGAAAGATCTGGAGCTGTTGCAGCGTGGGCCGGTCGTCTGGGGACATTGCCCAACAGTAGGCCATCACTGCAAAACTGTTGACAAAGAAAAAAGTTTATGAAAAATAATTTATAATAAGTATCATATTTGAGTAGCAGCTTATCTTTAAAAAAATGTGCTTACAGTTCATCGGGACAATTCGCCGGTTGCTGCAACCGATACCCGTCCCTGAGGTACGCGGCCACTTCGAAGGGATCTACTTCGGCGTAGGGCTGATGTGCCAAAGTGGTCAACTCCCATAGCAGCACGCCCAACGCCCACACGTCTGCCGCGGGACTAAACTGTCTCTTGGTGAGAGACTCTAACGCCAGCCATTTTATTGGCCGATTCTCGTTGTCTCCTAGACAATGATAGTCGGCAGGGAAGAGGTCCCTAGACAAGGCGTTATCCGCTATCATCACTCGGAGATTTTCATCAACTCTGTGGACAATCAAAAAAAATTGGTTGTCTGTAAAGTCGGTTTACTGACGATAGTTGAACGTGACAACGTCTTTTCAAAAGAAAAATTTAATTTCATTTGTTTAATAGATTTTCGCTTGCACTTCAAGCCTTACATGGAACGCCTCAGAGCGAGGTAACGCCGCATGCGTCATGTTTTTTCGTGCGTGCAGCCGGCTCTATCGAATTATAAGACGTTGTCACGTCAATAAATTATAAAAACTGTAGCTGTATGTTTAACTGATTTGGAAAATTTCAAATTTATGGTAACTTACATGCAATTTCTAGCAGCAATATCCTTATGTAGTACGTGTTGAGAATGAAGATACAATAGGCCGTCTAATGCATGAAGCGCCATTCGAACGACATGCTGCGTTGTCAGAGGCGGAGGAGGCGCAGTCCCCGCAGCTCCTCCTACGGTTACGCCTCGACACGCCAACAAAAACTGTTTCAAATTCCTCCAGCTCGCCGCCCAAGGATACAATAAGAACGGAGCAGTCTGATCTTCGATGCTAACACCGAGGACAGAAAGTACTCGTTCGTGATGCAGTCCATACAGCATACACCCTTCTTGAAGAAGCAGTGACACCTAAAAAACGGAGTATGATTAAAATTTGTTCTTGAAAAATGACAACCATGATTGATTTTGGTTTCTCGCTTTATTTACCTGAACTTGAGAAGCGTGTTCAGCAACAGTCTTAACGAGCACTTCCTGCTCTCTTCCATCTTCATCAGCATAAGTTCCTCTATAAACGCGACCGAATGTTCCCTCCATAGCAACAGCCCGTAGCCTGACTCGACATCTTTGTATGGTCAGCTCTGCTATCCTTTGCTGGAGATCTCTAGCTCGTTCCTCAGCCGCTGCAGCAGGTAAAGACGTAGGCCGTCGGTAGCTGGTATAACTGGCGGCGGACTTGCATGAAGAATCTGGTAAGAATGCATGAGCGTCCTGTTCGTCACTCCGAGCGCGTCGAAGTTTTCTTGCACGAGCTCTGCACGCCGCTGCCGCTATTGCTGCAATCAAAAGTACGCCGCCAGCACAACCAGCTCCCGCGTAAAATATGTCTGCCGATGTTGGTGCATGAGGTACGCTATCAACCCTTACGGCCGGGCGAGGAGCTTCTTTGAGACATATTTTTCTTCGGCGGAAATGTAATGTAGTAGAAGAGGAACCGGTCGAAACATTTAGTGATATAGTAATGTCCACCTCAGCAGCCACAGCATGGGTGCAAGGCAGAGTTACTTGCCATGTTTGTGGTTCTGTCGGCACAAACCCCACGCTTGAAATATTGAACTCGGGTGTATGCATTGCCTCTTGGTGCGATACCACTTCAACGTTGAGGGTGTAAGGTAACTGTAACAAAAATTATGATTATTTTTCTGCCTTCATGCCTTTGTCAACCTATTTTGTAACAGCGTCATGCATTCCTAACGGTAGTTAAAACATGATATCAGTATCAATTCGTGCAATTGACGGGCGACAGCACGCGAGCTGACCCTAAATGGACTACGTGGTGGCAGTGTTTATGGTTGTGTCAGGAGAGATCAAATGACGCTAGCGCTGCATATTGCCGCGCCGTGAGATCACGAAGTACGCTCCTTTTATTGCTTTACCAATTGTACGCTCAAGGCAAATACCCGTTTTTGTTGAGGCACTTTTTATTTCAGCTACCTAGGTCCATCAGTGAGTGTTTATACATATAGACATACGACAGAGATAGTTTGCATACTTCTCACTATTATTACACACTGGTTCGTTTTAAATAGCGAATGTAATGCTTTTAATCTGTGTCCAAATATTATGGTAATGCGGCGGTCATTATCTATATCACAGCACGGTACAATGTTAAGCAAACACTATTCGCTGCGGGCCCTTTGCCGGCACCCGCCACGCATCAATCGTGCATTATAGCAGCATGTAATAGGCGTAGGTGCGACAACGAAGCCGCTAATTAAATATTATCACTAGGCAGTCGGTGAGTACAGACAATGCGGCAGTGCGATCGCTCATCGGCGCTAGTTAACTGGTTACCAAATATTTGCTCTAGTCAAAGGCGCCGCCAGCAAATAAGGGAGTTAGGAGTCGCCGAGGGGCAATCAGATAGCGGCGCCCGTTCAAAGCTCGCCGAGATGCTGATAAGAGGGAGCGCGTGATCGCTGCCGCAACATATTCCCGACAGTTCGCTTCTTAAACGTTGCTAGGCGTCCTTAAAACTTCCAATTTATGACTAACAAGTAGCCTCATTCGCATAAGCATGACCGTCCTGAATACATTCGAAACGTCAAACGGTTTGAGATGATGGCAGCGTTTCTCGACTTGCAAATGCCCTAAATAAGCAGATGTTACATTGACAAGATCACTGAACTTATGCGTGCGCAGTTATACTACACATGATAAGTAGCAGAGAAGAAGTGTCCATACGAGTCAATTTTTAAAGTACCACGAATCTGGCTGGACTCATCTCACTCGGCGGTCGTTGCGGATAAAATAAATAAATGCACATAATATTTGGTTAGTGATGCAGGGTACAGGATGTAAAGCAAATAAAAGACTATAATTCGTGATTCGCCGCCGGAATATTTGCATAGGAGGCGGTCTAATTTGAATTAGAAACATACAAATGTGAAGACGAAAATAAATATCCGGCTAATCAATCAAACGTTGGATGGAATTAAATTCGTCGACGGGCCTCGATACCGGGGTGCTTTTATCGATATTTTTACAAGCAGCTCGTGTTACGACTGCCACGTTTCCACGTGAATGCGCAGTTTACGAAGGCAAACAAGATCGCCTTCCAAAATACACCCGTAACTTTTCTCATGTTTGATTACCTACAAAATATAAAGAAAATGGAGCAAAGCCTAAATACAATATCTTGCTTTTTCTTAAGAAAGATTTTGTATTAAGCATAGAGTGTAGACGCGTGATTTTTTTTCACTCTTAAATAGTTTAATAGACTTAGTATTCAGCTCATACCAGAGATTACCATAATGGCGCGATTGTTCATGGAATCGATTGTTCGCTCTATGTGGTTCAACATTGTTAATACATTTTGCTGTTTAAATATCGTGTTGGCGTACACACGCTGCCTGAGCTTGTTCAAAAAACTCTTTATAGTTTATAGAGCAACATTCGTCGCATCAGCCGTAGAACAATTCAAACTTTTTTAAAACAAAATACTTAGTAAATATAAAGGTTGTTATTCATTAATTGTAACGCTGCAAAACCTACTCCCACGTCCTTAAATCGTGCCAGACATGGGAGATAATGAAAATATCTGCTCAAGATATAAAAAATAAGAATGCTGCTAGCGTACCTATCAATAGTTGCTCTTTTGAAAAAGTATTTTAATAGTGCATTATGAAATTTTATTTATCAATAACTACCTGCACGAAGATATGTACGACACCTAACAAAAACTATAAATGAAATACATGCAAGTATGGATACGTAGTCGTGTACAAAGAATACTGGATATTAACTTCGTGGTAAGTGGGAGAGCGTCCATTGTTGTACAATTATGGAATACCTAATTCGTTTATTTCGATTCGGTCTAAAACTAATTCTTTCAGCGCTATTCATTGTAACTATTATGTCCGAATGATTTGATTATGACGGGTTTCAATGACATGCATATTTATAACTCAGACCAATAAAAAAATATTGGTCTGAGCTTGGTCTTAGAGCTTGGTAAAGGTGAAATTTTGACATATTGAACATTATTGAAGCCCATCATTAGAAGACGAGACTCATGGCAGCAGAACAATTCCAAAATATAATAGGAACCACAAATCCTATCTGTTACTTACCGGTCGTCGAGTGAGACTCTGCCAAGTAAAATGCAGTTCCTCGATGGTAGCCGACACTGGCACCACAAAATTGAGTGCATAGAAGTTGATCTGCCCATCCCTCACATAGAACAGTTCTGCCGTTAAACCTGCAGACAATACAAATAAAATATTAATAATGCTTGTAAGAAAATATTCCAAAAACACTAGAAAAGAGCTAGTCTTCTCTTGGTGTTGCTATCCTAACTAATATTATAAATGCGAGAGTGACTTTGTTTTTTTGTTATGCCTTCACACCTAAACCACTAAACCAATTTTTAAAATTCTTTGACCAAAAGAAAGCTATTTTATCGGGAAGTAAACAAAAAACTCTACGCGAACGATATGGTAATTTATATGTATTTCTATTTGTGACAGTGTTTGTTTATCAAGTTCAGATTATTAAATAAATTTTCTTTATTCTTCTTGTCGATACTAACTATCGTGGGAGTTATAATATGGAGGCGATTTCTCATGCAATTTACAATAGAAAATGCAATCATATGTTGTATAGATTTTTTTATATCAATCTACTATAGAAATATGAACTACTGACTCGTTCACAATAGCGTAATGAGACGCCAGTCAACGGAGCGTACTAAACCAATAAAGAACATCAAATCCTGTCTAAACAACTGTGCTATTGAGAAACAGAGTTGAAGCGAAACCCAAAAATCGGTGTACGCATCAATAACATACAGAATCTGGGCAAAAAGTTGAAAGCGCACGCGCACAATGTGGCGGCGAGATCAAAAGGCACGCACAAAGATGCCGCAACCCGACGCCCGCGCCACCTGACCAGATATCATGGGAACTTTTCAAATAAAACCTCTAGGATTCAAGAAAGAGGAAGTCCTAAGCATTTTAAATACAACTTATATGTATTGAGCGTATGTAATAAATATGTGTTTATTGTTTTGAATAAATAAATATACAGAGTTCCTTATAATTCAGTGATTGCCAATTGATCGGGAGCTGATTGACTCTCTAGCATAACTATCTCTAATATTTGACACGAACGGTCGCCAATGTGTATTCTCAATAAGTCATTCGTATGTTTCAAAAGATTTGTATGTATGTTTGTAATGCTCAAAAACTACTGGACCAATTAAAAAAAAAATCATCGTTAGAGAGCTACTTTTTCACTGGGTAACACAGGCTATACCAGGAGTTCCCAAACTTATTTTTATTGTGACGCCCTTAGGAATTTGCCAATTTTTTGCTACTCCTACTAGTTATAGTTGTATCAGAGAGCCGCCTCAATACAACTGAAGGGCAAAGTGTCAAATGCGTATGTCTAAAGATACCGCAAGCAACACCTTCTTCCGCAAGATTGCGGGCGGACGGTCAGTATGATATCAATCGTGAATCTTCCCTCGCAAAAGCCAACCTGCCATTCAGCCAGATCTGGCCCAACGTCTCTCAAATGGTGACCTAGCCTGCGTGCAACTACCCGCTCCAATAGTTTCCCGGTTTCATTTAGCAGCACAATCGGCCTATATGCCCTTGTGCAATTCCGGGTTTCTGGAGGAGGACGACTCTTTTAACTTTCCAAGCAGATGGCCAGATACCTTTTTGGAGAGGTTACCTTACCCCATATTATGGGGTAATAACCTGACATGACAGATGGTGCTACTTAGAAGCCTTTAACGGAACATCTCCCGAGTTCTTGTTGTAAAAACACGTGTTGAGAGACACCATTGTCATTTAATCTACCGTGAAATTTTAGTGAAGAATAACTATTTTCACTCGACATTGGTTAAATGCTAAAGCGGAGCCATAATTAATATTAAGAAGCCTTTAACGACAACTATACAGCAATAAAGGACTTAGCAGGCGATGAATGTTGACGCGTTACAGTTCTGCAATTAACCACCACGAATAGCTTTCCTTTAACACTGAAATAACTGCTCGTACAGTGAAACATTTCAAAAGAAAGTAGGTAACAACAGACTAACTCAGTCGAGCTCTGAGTTCTGTGACCTACCATTTTTACATTATAAGTGCAAGTTTTTTTTTCACAGATTTAATAATACATGGAGATAGGCCAAGCCGGTGTTTAACTTGCGACAAGTGTATGCCCTGTGGGCATACATTTCCGCTACTTCGCCTTCCGATAAAGTCAAGTGAATACGTAACTCAGCGATTCGACCGATCTCCTTTGCGGCTGTGACGCGCGCAATGAATAGTGTATATTACGGCATGCTCAACTAGAAACATGTATGTAGTACGGCCGCTGATCGCGACACTCGGTCTTCCTATGAACTCGGCGATTCGACCAGTCTCCTTAGATTGATATATCTGTTTTTTTTTTGTATAATCTTGCAATCAGTCTCTTGACTATGAGCAGATTGGTTGTATGACTCATTTTCCGCGCAGAACCAACTTCCAGCGGGGTCAATTCTCAAATAAATAAAGCCTAATCTATATATTGTCGAGGTGCAGGATGTTACTTCTTTTTTTATAAGTGCAAGTTGCTATTCATATTTTCAATGACATTCACATTGTCCCCACATTATATAAATATTTAAATTGGACGCGAGTCAGTGAACACAATGCCTAAGAATGATTCCACTATGAATTACGTTATGGCACCACGCCTAATATGACCAGACCATAAAGCTCGGTTTCTTCGAAGTCATTTTAGTTTTCTTTTCTCGTTAAAGACTTGGGGTCTAGTTACATAATCTTTAACGTTATGGGCATGAGACTCGACTGGTATCGCGTAGCCGTTTCAGAATACTTGGGAATACATCCTACATGCTATCACGCACATAATACCAAAATGTAATTGAGCAAAGCTTTAGGTAACATTTACATACACCATAAAATCAAGCTCACAATCCCATAAGGGGTCGAGCAGAGCTTCAAGTAACATTTGGCTACACACAAAGCCACATCAGGCAGTATAGGCCATAATATAGGCCATCAGTACCCCCCAAATACCTGTCGCCTACACAGAAGGGGCACCAAATCCATAATAAATCCAAATAGGTAATACTTGGTTACTTACACATAAAGCCGTATCTGGCAGTACGGGCCATGCAATGTCTCTACAGATTTAATAATACAAGGAGATAGGCCAAGCCGGCGTTTAACTTGTGACAAGTGTATTCCCTGTGGGCATACATTGCCGCCACATCGCCTTCCGATATAGTCAAGTGAATACGTAACTCAGCGATTTGACCGATCTCCTTTGCGGCTGTGCTTAACTTTCATCGCTTCGCAGCCCTTAAGACGCGCGCAATGAATAGTGTATATTACGGCATGCTCAACTAGAACCAATATTATGTAGTACGGCCGCTGATCGCGACACTCGGTCTTTCTATGAACTCGACGATTCGACCGATCTCCTTAGATTGATATATCTGTGAGTGTCTCTAAATAGTCACGTATCGCTTACATTACATTACATTTAAAAGGAGTATCAATCCCAAAAAGTGACGAAATCTTCAGTATACCAACCGACAACCAGATCGGCTGTTACACTCAAGTATACTTGAAAAAAATTGTGGTTAAAACAATAATGGAGATCAGATTGTATTTATCACCATTACATGTCGCGTCCCAGCGTAGGAAATTAAAACTACTGGTATAGAAATATAAATATGCACTCTATTTAATATTCCAGTGTCAGTAATAACTTAACAAGAATTAAAAAGAAAGCTCCAACGTAAACGCAATAACAGTAAATTGTAATGTACACCATATTTGTAAAATGCAGTAATAACCATAACTTAAGAAATTCACTGCAGCACGCCGGGAACATTTTTACATTACCTCCAATAATGCTGACGGGTACAGTTTGAATCTGACCGGTTCCACATAAATAAGGAAGCAAGGTCCCCGTAACAGCCGGTGCGGCACTTACCCAGCGATATTATCACTATTATCATTAAACGTTATTGCCCCATCTAAACATGTTTGTACATCTTCCACGTTTATACACTCATGCAAATGAGAGACCCGAACCGGCATGCGTAAGATTAAATTAATAATTTTAACACCCGTTAACGGCTATTTGTTTATTCGAGAAGCGATAACGATTAACTGCTAACGATCACAATATACCACGATGTCTCGATTTGCATAAAAGGCGCTTCGTCTGCGCTCGTATCCCATACGTGGATTAATTATTCTAGCTGCATCATTCCACCGGATTTATGATTCACAACCTCAGCGCCTTTATAAACTAACTGGCTGCTTGTTTTTTCGTAGAAAGATATTTATCTACAAGCACGAGATTAATTCTAACAACCGAATTCCGGATAAGGACCGGTTGTAGGTATCATTTCATTGTCAGAGAACAGATTTTTATAAATAACTTCCAAGAATCGAACCACTAAAAATTCGTAGCAAAATCACGGAAGCTATAACGTGTACAAATTTTGATTAGGCAATAAAGATGTGAAAGAGACTCCATTTTGAGACATTCCCACATGAGTAGTTGCAGGGCTCGGCTACCATGCGGCGCTTTTGATGCGGTGTCGGGCAAAGGAATGAGACCACTTGATACGACAAATAACGAAAGATAACCAGCACCCACCGTCGGCGTACTTTTTTTTCACTTACTAAAAAGACATTTACCGCTGTTTTCAGAGCTTACCTTAGATTTTTTCTTTTTCCGATAACTTAACGTCTTCAAAATTAAATTTAATAAAACCAATTTCAATAAAATATTATTTTAATCACGACCCCCATTGTGCGGAGGAGGATATCGTGGCAGAATCGCGTGTTGCTCTCTATTGACGCATTCCATATTCGCACCTCCGAATAAAGCTTTCATTACGCTCATACAAAAACCCATTTGTAAGGAATAAAATAGAGTCGAACAATGGTCGCTGATATTTCGTATAGAAAGCGTCGGCTGTAAAGATTTTAGGGCACAACAGAGGCATTATAGTGGAATTATGCGGACGAGGCGTGCAAAGAAATAAAACAAAATGCAGGTGTCGGAGAAAATAAAGGCACAAGTTATGCTCTTCACCCGTCGCGGAGAGCTCTTGCTGCACCATGGAAAACTTCTACTTTATTATTCGTACACACGACACAGATAGGAAGGACGCACCGGAAAACTGATAAATATATAATCGTTGGCTTACCACATCCCATAACCATGACTAATAATGGTTATCGTAAAACGAATACGATGTGTTAATAATAGGATTGGAGGAGTCGTAAAAAAGCGTATTTAGGTAGTGCCTGTTGCAACGGCGACAGTTTTATTAGCTCTCGCCGGAAAACATTGCCTTGGCGAATACAGAGACGGCGAATCACGTAGACTAAATGACAATTACTTACTGATTTAATAGCCTTCGTTTTATTGAAACATGAATAAGAAATCCGTGTTTAGAATATTGCCTTTTATTAATCAAAGTAAAACGGAGGGGTTCTCGTAATGACGGTCATTCGTCGCTTTCTTTGAATCAAATGCTGTAACTTTGTTACTGTCTTATGTTTCTTTAACTTTGATGAAACATCAGTGACGATGTTCGAAAATTGCTTTAATTAATTAAATTCTACCGCTATTAGTAATTATAACATTGTTAGAGCTCTAAATTGCGAAGGCGGAAATTACACCCACAATTATCTCAATATTTTCAAGTAATTTAAGCCACTGCACAGTTGCTAAATCTAAAATATCACGTAACTAAAAACTTTATATCTTTACAATACGCCGCCGTAAGTAGAAATCAATTGAAGCGTTGCAAATTGCGTAATAGCATTTGTAGAAAAAGTCGGTACCACAGACGTGGTCAGGTGTAAAACTTTGAGGTTTTCGAAGTCACCGTTCCGGAAACGAAGCGGGTAACGCGATCCCTTATTGTCAGATTGTCTGTCTGTCCGTTGGGCTTTGTCCGTAACAAGATTTGCCCTTCATACGATTCAAAGCTGATCCCTACAATAAAGCCTGAGAAATTAAAGCCTCTGTGAGGTGTTATGGTACCGTATTACATTGAAAGGGTCCAGAACTCTAGGCTATTATTTTCTATCGTTGTATTATTGTAAAATAAAGCTTATCGAACTTGATTTTAATTGAAAAACACTACGCATGCACGCATAAAGCATCTGTAGATGCTGTATGCGTGCAGTAAGAGAGAATGCTACGAGTTGGAACGGTTGAAAATCGGAAAAGTATGACAAACAAGCCATCTTGGTTCTAATGAGACTTGCCGCGAGCAGTGCTAATCTTACGTTTGCTAAGGCCTGCTAAGTGGGAGTGTTCGGACAGACGTTGTTTACATTCTTTTGTATCACGCTAGACAAAGGGAAAATAAAATAAAACTAATGCAAAGAGAAACTACCACAACTTATAACACACTAGAGTTTTCTCTAACAGATTTTTTTAAGGTTGTTGTTGAATTTCTCACTAGTGATCGTAATTTACAGAACACATTGGCAGCAGAATTACTAAGATTTCGGAGAAAAATCAAGGTGTAATAAGAATAAGATCAGAGGGTGCAAGAGACTAGGGGGCCACATCTCCAGAATAATGTGCGTAATAATCACCACCATCCTTCACCGCCGCGATGTTACACATACCATTTACCCCGGCTTCCCCACGCCGTATTTAATTACAGCGTAATACAATTACACGTGTGCGCAAATTAAATAAATTTACTTAATTAATTAATATAAAGCACGACCAGATTAACCTCGGGCATCCGTAACACCTTTTCAGGTGTTTACGATTTTAAAATTAATCGATGCCTTATCTCGAAATCTTATTACATAAACATTCGTAAGTGTAAACTTTGAGATGGTCGCAATTAAGTGTGAACGCCGTAGCAACGAAATTAGTTAAGCTTCTTTATTGGGAAATGAATGAGAGATAAAAATTCCGTGACCAATCACGAGTGTTTATATTAGTCTTAATTAATACTGCATCGAGCGCAGTCCGCGCCGCGTGCATTCGACGATTGTGTCACTAAAGAAAAGCAGTTTTAAAATACCCCGGAGCTTATCGGTTCGTTGATGGATGCGACTTTTTGCCCGCGTGCCCGAACGCGGCCTACACTAATCCCCCACGAATTAGTTTGACAGACGGAATCTTTTCCGTCTTTTTTGCGTGAAACCAGATGTCTTGGTGCGATATTCTTAATTACGTGCAGCGAGAACGAACCGATCATTGCCTCTTAATTAGCCTACGAATAGTCGCGGTTGACACACAAAAATAAATATATCTAGTATTATTAATGCTATCTGTGGAGTGTGAACAGTGCCGTAATAAAAATAAACACGACCCGTTAACGAGTGGCACGACTGTAAATGACGACGGATTTATCTGCGGACATGAGCGCGAGCGATACGTAAACAGTTACCACCTGTCGCAAATTACATTGCGAATGTGTAAATATTATCGTTACAATATCAGATCCCGTTTTATAGTCGGGCGCTATCAAAACAGTCGTTCCATTCGCGGATGTACAGCACCAACTCGAGCAGGAACTTGCGAAATTGAACGTGGTTGTCTCGAAATTTATGACGTCACGTGCGGCACACTCCCCGGGAAATTAACTTCTGCAAAGTTATGCGCAGCCTTGCCGGTACAAACATGTAGTCAACTATTTATAAACAAAATGCAAAACTTGGTACTCGGTTATGTATACTTAGGTAAATATTAGTAGAAATAACTAAAATAGTTAATCTGTTTTAATTGAATTTGAAACAAAACTTAATCAATCACTTTTGAACTTTCTCGTGAATTTACCCGATTAATTATTACGTCAGGCATTTAAAAGGTACATAATTTAATTGCATCAATTCCCGTTTTCACTAGTGTTAAAACATGATCAAAATAAAAGATAGTACATATTTTCATCGTAAATTATGATAACTAAATTCTATTTGAGATATTTGAAACTGTAGAAATAAATCTGGTCAAAGAGCATAAATCATACAAAATACACATTGTCGTAGCGAAGCGGTTTCACTTCGTGGCTGCCCGAGGTTAAAATAGCTTCACTACTCCATAGATACCGTACCGCTATCGCTTCAGGATCTGTTCCACAAACTAGGAAAAAAAACAAATTGGCTCTTTCGCTCGGGACTTGAGAAAGCCGCAAACGTATCTTAGAACTTGGACAAAAAGTTACTCATTTCACTCAACGAGTCGAGTGCCGGGCTGTGATGTGACAAGCGGCAGTATTCACGGAGCATAGGAAAAAATCTAAGCACGGTGCTCGTGACGTGTTTGTAAATGTTGCGGGATTATACCCGGCTACCCTCTGCATGAATTTATTTCTTCTATCGTTTAAGTCAATTACGTAGTCGGACCACGTGCTTCAGCTAGCCTCGACAGCAAACATATCTCCCGCTTATCTTACAGATTAGGCCAATCCTGCGACAGAGGGTATCACACAGTAGCCCTACCGAAAATCGATTCGTTATCGAACATGTATTTCTGATACGGGATTTATATTTCGGTCACTTTATCTCCACGATAAGGATTATTCATTAAATTATCGGAGCTACCGAAAGTAACGAACCAAAATGAACTATAAGAAATGATTTATTCGTTCCTAGAAAATACATATGTGTAAACAACAGTAGTCCCCGGAGACCTTTCCTGAAAACTCCTATATAGCTTGTCAGTGCAATTCAAATAGAAACTGTATGCTAGTGGAGGTGTCCAATGACAAAACACACGAACACGTTTGACAAATAACGCTCACCAAATATTATCTCACTGGCAACAGCCTGTATGGATTTGTACCAACAACACGGAAGGAACACAAGTCTTTTTAAATGGGATTCAGGTTGAATTAAAAAATAGTTGCGACGTGTGTTTTGTTTGTATAAATTTCCAGGAACAAAATGGGCGAACAATACAAAGCGCGGAGTGTTAAAAAATCGTCGGCTGGCGAAGCTTGAAGAGAGCAGTTTGTAAAGAGCTCTCGTGAAGGGCTCTCAAAAAGAACGTCGACGGTAGCGCTTAACCCGCGCTGTTTACGCCCCACAACACCTACATCATATATTATAAATTTACTGTTCTAAGAGAAAACTGAGCAGTAAATTTTACGATGCAATCGGTCGGCCGAACGCTTATAAATTGAAACCAATCGAAAGGAACGCGTACTGTAACCGAGAATTATCGAATTGGCAACCGTTCAGGGCATAATTTACTGGCCGGCCGTGCACCATGATGGAAATCATAAAAATTTTAACTTCGCCTGTAAAGTAAACAATGGGCAAAAAGAACAAAATCATAAATGGCCGTGGTGCGGCCAGCGTGCCCTCCGGTGCTTACATTTTCCAGCGCGATTCTGATATTTTTAACTCGAATAAAATTGAGAATATCTGCAACGCTAGTCAGCTCACAGTATGTTATAGTGACATAAACAGAGAGAACCAAAAGATAACCCTTGTCTCTAGTCGCCAACAGCAATTAATTGAGTTTTATCACTCGATACATCACTATTGTATTTAATCTAATTAATATTTTATGGCTCAAAACACACGTAAAATTCCATTGTATTATCCTAAACACTAATCGGAACAAGACAAATTGTTCCTACATTTTGTCATTCAAATGAGCTTGCTATGATTGGAATAATGTGGGGAACTAATTAAACGGTTTTTGAGGTTACCGACAACGACGACTCCGGCTTCCGGACGACAATGCGGCTGGCAATTCGGCATGGTAAAGTCCGACGAGCTTTCTACTTTGTTCGACCTTATTCGGTTGGATTATGAACTCTTTTGCAACCGAAACTTTACTGGAAAAGGCTATACGTTAACTAACCGTGGTATAATGTTCACTGGATCGAAACCTGATGACATAACAAGGGATAGACGACTTGTTACCGAATCTATTGTTAAATTGGACATCGAACGTTTTTATATTTTACCTCTATTTTATCGGTAACAAGAAATAAGGTGTAAGTATTACACAAGTAAAAATTCTGTCGGGTGAATAAATTATTCTATTAACGTGCATTCAACTTCAATTACGCAGGTGCTTATTATGATGTCAACATTGCAGTTTTAAACTTTTTACTTCGTTATTCTGTAACGAAATCGCTCTCAACACAGAAACAGGTCTCAAGACATAGACATATAATTCACCTGTCAATTGAATAGTAATTACACTCTTCATTAAAATAAAAAATGTAAATAAAACAACATTTACGGATTTAACACACGTTAAATTCGTAACAGTTGTTTTATTTAGAATAGAGAGATAGAAATGCTATCGTAAATCTAAGAGAACATTCATTCTTCAAAGATGCTTTATTGGGAACAAAATGTTAAGTTGAAGATGTTATCCGCTGGAAGTATTAACCTGTGTAGCAGATAAAACACTGTAAATTAAATATAATAGAAAGAAATGTTTACTGAAATCTTAAGTGCCACATTCTCATCGAGTCTACGGCCAACAAATGAAATGCAAACAAGTGAAAAACTAGCTCAGGTCCCAGCCAAGGGATGTCATCGTAACAGCTTTCAGGTGTGCATTTCCTTATACTTTTTTCTGGACAAGCTTGACAAGTTAAACGAGTACGTGCGCGCCATATTTACACCTGTCCTAAAACGCAGCATAATCAGAATGTGGGAATGTTTAAATATGCGTGTGATTCGATACGAATAACAAACAAAGGTTTACTCAATTAATTTCCAAAACCTCGTCGCAGGATAACATCTGTTTTGAATATAAAATACACTAACACGTCCCTTGTTTAGAACCCCAATAAAAATGAGACCCACGCAACTGACGACCACAAAAAATTGAGTACAAAAACTGCCTACACGTACCTCGGACATCTCGAGTTTTGATCTAACGACCCTCGAGGATCCATTATTATTAATAACCGATGTCTAAATAAAACATACGACGAACATAAAAATATTGAATAAAAAAATAAAAACGAAGATAAGTTTTTTTCCAATACGACTACAAGACATTTATTAACACGGCCGAACGGTGGATCGAGATAAAACAAACATGGCGGGCGGCGCACGCGCATATAAACATGGAGTTTATCGTGGGAGGCTGTCACAACACGCGCCCAATGGGCAGCCAGCGCTGACACGCCGGTGAAAGCTCGGAAGACACCCTGTAATACGACATATAAGATGATGTTATCTCATAAAACCATTCGAAGCCTACGCAAGCTTGTAGTAATTCCAATCAAATTATATCTCTTCAAATATTTGAGTGTCATTAATGTGTTGCAATGACCATTGATTATGTGCAAGATGGAGGTATTTTAAAATAAGTAATGTTTATTTATTTATCAGATTTTTACATGTAAATAGCGTAAAGAGCATCAACAAACATGAATGTTAAACCTTTAGTAAATGCAGTCACGTACTGGAAAAGAAATGCACACTTTAACCACAACCGATAGTTGGAATAACTTTTCGTAACAATCTTCCCGACGATCGATCCCATTATACCTTGTAAAAAACCTATTCAAATGTAACAAGCCACTAATATGATGGAAAGCGGCCGAGAGCGTTTATCAACAGAGCAAAACAACAAAGGAACGAGTCGTGATCCCCATCACTGATCCATCATCGAGTGCCGACTGGCGTAGATGGATTGCTTGCATTATCCCAACAAGCACCCACGGATAACCGGCCCAGTTACAATTGCCAGCAATCCGTCGAAGTCACCTTTTGCTCCGCACGCCATTTCAATTTACTTACGTGAACGCACCTAACAAGCTTCATTTATTCTTCGAAATGAGGCTGTTATACAAACATTACGAGATATCACATGGATCTCGAAATGCAGTAGGTGATTTACCTCGGCTCGCAACAAAAAAGATGGCGAGATACTCAACAATGGCTCGTTAGAAAACCCCGATTGCGATATCTGCCTGTTTCACTGTAAAATTGTTTAAAAACGAAACGGGAATCTCGATAAAAGTAGTCGTAACTTAATTAAAAATATAACTGAGAAAAATGAATCAGTTAATTGATATTATGAGCAGAGAACGTTAAATACATTAGGGGGAGTCAAGCAGTCGCGAGAGATATAACCACAAGTTTATAATAACAGCATGCTGAGACTATAAATCAGAATTAAAGACGCTCCGCGTAGAGATACGGGTTTCGGCTCAGATTAAAGTGGAGAGAAAAACAAACAGGATCTTAGCCACGCCCAACAATGGTTTTTTGAGCCTGCGGGTGAGTCCTGACTATTATTCCACTTGATCGCTGCCCATTATAATTAAGCAAGCCACATTATATAGGCGCTACCGGTTTCCTAAGATAAAAGTCAAACAGCACGACAGGAAAACTTTTTTTCCTATTAAGTCCTCTCAAAGTCACGACAATACATAAAATAAGCATTCGCTTACCACGCGATTCAAAACTGCGATCAGTTAAACGGTAAAGTTAAAAAATAAATGCTGCGAACACGGCACAGGCAAAATAAAACCAATAAACGAGCTGCGTCCAAATAAAACAGATGCACACATCGTGGCAGATTTAAAAGGTCAGAGGAAAATAGACTTTCCTACAATATAAACAAACGTGGTATAAACTCGTTAATGAGGTCACAAGTAGAGAGGAACCCTGATTAATTATTGTATGTTTTAGTCAAGCCACTCTAATGGGAAACCACCGACCCTAACACTGCCTGAACAAAACCGCACATTTAAGTAATTTAGGTTAAACTCAGCGATACACGGCACCCATGGGCGAGCATGCGGAATTACCATAGAGTCAATATTAATGTTCGCAGCTTCGCCATTCTCGCGAGGGCCGGCCGGGCAAATAAAAACATGGAGCTGTAAAAGAGTAAAGTAAACATTTCCATTCGGTATATTCTCGTAAAGATTTCCGAGTCGGAATTGAATTTGCATTCGCAAAAAAGAAGCGAGCAAGGCTTACAGCGCCCACACCTCGCTCGCATGCTTGCATTTCTCTTTATTACTACACGTCTCCTACGGCGCCGGCTGCCTGTCTGATTTTATTTTGTCCTAAAAGGAACGTTTTCGAAATTTATTGAAACATTATGAATAAAGTCTGTATGAAATTGCGGATGGCACTGTAAATCCATATTGACTTTTATTGCACATTATTTGCATGAGACTTTTATCTCCCTTACTCAGGTAAAAACGTGACTGCGGAGCACAATCGAGAATTCCCTCGCATCACGACGGGCACGAGATTTTATCGTAGTGGGACACTCTTACATGGAAACGTGGCCACAGTTGAGGAGATTCATGATAAACGGGATACAATTAACCTAACAATCTTACAGTCATTTGCATACAAGACTATATCGGAAACTAGCATTCTTGTAAGATTAATCAACACGGGAGCATAATTTCTCCGCGTTAGCCTATTTTCAACTTTATCTTTAACGTTTTTAAATAGTTTTTTTTTGTCAGGGAAAAAATTAGCACTCTACTAGGGATCGAACCCGGTACCTCTGGCTCTAACTCCGGTGATTTCCCGGAAATTTTAAAGATACAAATGGTCAGTCTCAGACACCGTCTCTAATATTGAAGGCATAGTACTAGCGGGAAGTCTTAATCTTATCATTAAAAAAATCGTTTGGAGTTGACCAAAAGAAGACCCTATTTTATTCTGTAAGACATCTGGTTGCAATTCATTAATAAAATATTTTATTAAAAAAATACTAAAACCGACTTTAACAAGACTTTAAGTTCAAATTTAAACTAAAAAGTAGGAAATAAATAATATTTTTACTAAGTAGTTGAAAAGAGCGTTATAGAAACTATTGATACACATTTATAAAAAAGTATTTATAATTCATATTCCGTTATATTTGGAGTTGGTGCCAGCCTAAGCAGAATAATCTTACCTTGAGTTTTTAAAACAGACTTTAATTAAATATAGATAGTACCTATATTTAAAGTCTGTTTTTAGCTTGATTTGTTTACAACGCTATAATAACATGTTTAGTCAGAGTACCTACACATCAAACAAAATAAAAACCTTAAAATATTTAAATATAACAAGCTATAAGCTTTGATTTGATATAAAATTATCATCTTGTGGGCACACACGTCATAGTTAACGCTTAAAAATCTACACAAAGTCGTAACGAGTCGAGTTACGAGCGGTTGAATAAACGTAGGCTCCTATTAAGACGATTGGAGCCCAGAAGGTTCGTTAACTCAGCTAGAAATAAAATTTAACCGGATCGCATCGACGTAAATGTAGCCAGTAGCCACAAAGAAAATGGGTTACGGCAAGAAAGCTATCGATTCGAAGAAATCTCGTTTAAAAACTCATAAAATTTTACACCGTTTAAACAACAATAAATTCTGCACGAATTAAAATACGCATAAGGTGGACCGGGAATCAATATCCTACGTTGTTTTGTATGTGAGCTGTAGGATTTGGACGTTCAATATTTTAAGATCACACATTTCTTCGGCGGTAGGTAGTCGAAGTCAAGCGCAATATATCAAACATTTGCTCAGCAAATATGTCTATTTGTGTGTGTTCACATCACACAACTCTTCCTCCATGGCGGGAT
Source organism: Elophila nymphaeata (assembly GCA_955850985.1). Lineage (NCBI taxonomy): Eukaryota > Metazoa > Arthropoda > Insecta > Lepidoptera > Crambidae > Elophila > Elophila nymphaeata. The sequence goes on from OY039067.1 coordinate 23,539,440, forward strand.
CTTTTCGTAAAAGAATTATCAGCCAGTATTTTTGGCTATCCATCCAGAACGTTTCAAAATCATAATCATACTTAGTTGATGTTTATTTCGGATACTAAACAAAACATTATATCACGCACGATCAGCACGTTATTACTAATAGTCTTACTACCTATTTTTTCTTTTTTATTTATTACGACAACCAACAATATAAAGATCTGATACAAACAAACTCTAACTTTAAGTTTGTTTGTTCCTAAAATTTTGACTACCATCTTGCCACGGCATGCAATGTGGACTAGAATTTACTTTTAAGAAAAGCAAGACTATTTATATTACTTGAGTAGTTAAGTACATTACTTTAAGTTCTTCATCACAACAGCCTTTATAATTCTACCCACTGCTGGGACACAAGGCCTCTCCTTGCTATCGAAGGAGGTTTAGGCAGTACTCCACCACGCTTGCCCAATGCGGATTGGCGGACGGAGTATAAGGTGATCAATACCCCTTTGCTTATCCATTACTCGCCTTCTACGACACCCAATGGAGGATATGGGGTGATGCTATTCTACTCTGCTGGCATCACGCGGCCTTTAGATTCTTACATACAAGTAAAAAATGCTTTCATTATAGGGCTAACTTATTTAGCAAAAAGAGTACACATATAATTTAGTACCCATCATAGAAATAATATGAATTAATCACTTTTTCACAATTTTTGTGTCCCAGATTACACTTGAAGAAGTACCATGCAGGTTTATCTCTCACACTAGGTATCTTCGCATTTGGACTCCACTTCTGTTTACCATCAGGTGAAATGGAGTCATTTGCTTGACCTTTTTATATAAAAAAATACTGGGTTTATTGTACTAATATAGGTTTCACAAGCTCTTGGCTTCCGTGCTCTCAGACATCTGTTGGTAAATGTGGCAAGTGAGCTCGAGTAGAAATCATCAACTAGCGAGGTAAATATTTTATTCAATTCTATCATTGTAGAGTTTGCACGTTTCAAAAATATCTTCAAAAGTTTCAATACTTTCAATATTTTAACCCCCGACGCAAAAAGAGGAGTGTTATAAGTTTGACGTGTCTGTGTATCTGTGGGTCTGTATGTCTGTCTGTGGCATCATAGGTCCTAAACGAATGGACCGATTTTGATACGGTTTTTTTTTTGTTCGAAAACTGACATGATTGAGATGGTTCTTAGCTACAATAATCATGAAAATCTGAGGAGTTTCAAGGTCATCAGCTTTTTCTTTAATAATAATCAAGAAAAATGTAATTAAAGTACCTACCTACCTAGCTATCTATCGGAATTAGGGTCCGCGAGGAGGTAATATAAAAATAATGAAATAAAAACAAAATTAAAAATCTTAAGTAAATCCCCGACACAAAGAAACTAAAAAAAAGAAACATTTTACATTTATCTTTTTAGTTTTTTTGCGTCGGGGGTAACATAATATTTTTTTTTTTAGAAATTACAACATTTAAAACAAATATCTAGACGACCGATAGCAATACGACCCTGCTAGAAATATTGCACTGTAGGTCCTCTTTTTTATTATAATCATTGCTATAGGTTTATTCATCATACACAATTTACTATGATGCTTAGTTGTATAGTTTTAAAATTATTATAATAAAACAACAAATTATGTAAAAGTATTTTTCTTATTCCAGGATATATATAAACCTATATAAACCTGAAGTGCAAGTTTCTTTAAAAAAAAAGTTGCCTGTTACAAATTTGGGAAATTATCGACCATACACCTACCCGGTTTCCAGTTACTAAAATCATTTAAAAAAAATAAGAAATTGGACCCCAGCTTTATTGAATACAAATAAACTGCTACTTGATGCTACACCAGCAAGTAATGACGACATGTGTGGAGTAAACAAATATTAGACCACAAGCACCTCCGAACAGATTCGATCAATATTTATTTTATACTTACGAGTGCTTCCCAAAAGTGTATTTTCCTATCCAACTTCGACCGTTCAACGCCCGCGAAGGTGTCGCCATATTTACTCAAATTAAACTCAGTTTAAGCAAAGACACTCATTTCCAAACAAAAATCATTGACCACATAATGAACGTGTCAACTAATTCTAACATGATGAGTATGAATGACTCTCATTAAATTGAATTTATGTGATTTTAACACTGTTAATTAAACTTCTCACTGCCAGTGGCACTTCACGAACATTATGATGATTGTATTAATTGGTGTATGCATGCTATAACGTAAACCGCTGATAGCAGACAACGGCAGCAATAAATTTTAATAAGACAGCCCGAGTATGCTAAATGTTTTTAAAGGTAAAGGTTGAATTGTTCTCTGTTAATAAAAATAGTATATAACGAAGTAAGTTTTGGTAGCTACAAGTAATTCCCAATAAAACTAGTCAGGGATCAGAATGTAAATTTAGGTGCATGCGGGTCCTCGCAGCGGCCGTCGCGCCGCAGGAGGCCTCAGCCCAAACACCGTGACTCGACCCATCCCAACACCATGCTGCGAAACATACGAATTCACTTCCAAATGTATTAATACTAGAACCCAAATCAATCTTCAACGTCACCCATAAACTTTTACGACAGTGACCAAAAAATCAACTAGTAAACACGAGACTAGTACCTACACAATGCACATCCTGAGCTGGAGAGATAACAGAAACAAACATGCAAAACCCCTGCTGTGCTGATGTATTGATGTATTGTTGATACGACCATGGTGGTCGACCTATGTTTGTCAAGAATTTGGAAAAGATAAAGTAACATATCAGTCAATACTCTCGAAAAGGCGAAACAAAGTAACTGAATATCGCTAATGGATGAGTAACAGGCAACTAGATAAAACAAACACGAAGAGGTAAAAACGATAGTAGATAAATGTTTCGCAGTAAGGGCTTGGAACATTCATAATATTTCCCTACGTTGTCCAATCTCGTTGCATTAGCAGTAAACTTGGTGGGAGCACATAAACGTTGGGAGCCATTGGTGTGCCATCCACAATAAAACGTAAATAGGTATTCGTCAATCGTTCGGCGACGGAGGCCAATAAAACGCTATTATTTAGGAGCTCATAACTGACAAGATTTACTGTCCATAAACCGAGGTGAGTTGACCGCATCCCCATCAGTCGTATAATAACAATATTCCTATTTCCTATAATAATCTCAGCGAGTCTCAAGTGGAAATATTTAATCGTTGACCAAGTCTTGAGTTAGAGGCGTATGATGGATTTGTTCGAGAGCAGCCATATCCGGCGCAAGCAAATTTAACTCCGAATAGCCTTGTTTATTCAGGGGTGCACTGAACCATTAAAATGCAGTCGAGTCGTAACTACGTCGACCGCGTTAAATTCTTCAATACTATCATAATGCCTCATTTTAATTGCTTTCTTACGAACCCATAAAAATTGAAAGTGGTTGGTTTAATATTTACAGCCACGGGGTTCAATTTTATTAGTCAACATTAAAACGTTAACAATTGGGTACTTTCGTGAAACTATTATGTTACAGCCCATTATATGTATATCAAGAAGTTTCAAATGCTATCCCTTTATAGTAGTATTAGATTGGGGCTTCGAAAACGCTTCCATTGATAACAATAACCCTGTAGCGAAAAAAGGTAGTATTGTCACACAGCCCTATTGATTAATTTGTATCGCCATTAGAATTCTCTTCAAAACCAAAAATGTCCCGGTGGAGTATCGCAGCCAAAATTCGGGTCATTATTTATGGTGTGCCATTCTCTTCAAAGGACTGTATGATTTACAACCAGCTGCACAAAAGCCAATACCTTATTATGACGTGCTAGCCCGTGCATTGTGCTAGCATATTTATTCGTCCGATTGTGCGCGATGTTTGTTTATTTTTGGTCCTTCTCCGTAAATTCTGTATTGTCACAGAACTACAACACAATTTGACTCGACTCATATTTCACGGTCCTTAATTATTACAAAAGTGTTTGAATTGGTACTGTTTTGCCAACAGCGAGTTTTTTGTGACAGCTATGTAAATTCAATAAAGGAAAAAAAAATATAGAAAATAATGTACAGCTTATTATGCTATGTTGAGAGTCACATTGGTTACAATTTAGGTATAAACAAGCCTACCGTTAAAATTTCTGAAACGAGGTTTCGTAATGATAATGATACTGTTTTAGCGTTGATTAGTACCGAGTTGTGGGTAAGTGAGAAGGCAAACACTGGTAGTATGGGAAATATGTAGGTAAAGTGAACTACGACGGCGACCATGTTTGTGTAGGGAGAGCTACCGTTAAATGCGTGTGGTCTCTACATAAGACATGAGTTTACATTAAGTTTTAGGATGTTCGGTAGCTTTATCATCGCATTGTTAGAACGGTAAAAAATTAGAATGCTTTCAAGATTATTAGGTATACTAAGCTCACTTGTTATAAGAAACCTGCTACAGTATATGAAGTGTGAAACATCAGCGTCTTTATACTTCTCCACAGCGCGTCTAAGTGCATTTAACAATTTAGATAATGCTTCAGAAGTGCGAAAGCTTTACGTACGCTTAGGCCATTACCGGGCTTTTAGTAGTGTCTCTCAGATCCTCACTCACCAGAATAACGGCTTTGATTCGTGTAATAATGTCGGGAGTCTCACGCTAGTTTATTTTATTACTCACATTTATTTGCGCATTCATTCTTAACGTATAATGCGGTCGCGTGTCGCGCTTCCCAACCGCCTATTCAATTATGCCACACACCAAACAAAATTGTCATAGCATCACCCTTAATGGGACATCTCTGGGCTCTGAATAAACATGGGCGGAGAAATAAAATACCAGTCGTGTGTCACAACAGGAGTTCTAATATTGTTGCTCCTGCGTCAGTGACACGCAGAGATAGTTCATGAATTATTAAAAGTACCCATTAACAATGGACCTTAAACAACGCTTTCCACATTTTGTGCCATCAAAACAAACATTTTAGTCTAATAGCCAACTAAAACAATGTTGTCTTGTCATTAGCGCTAAAATAACGTGTGTGCAACTGCTATTTCGGTTTGGGTGAATTCCTCGCATCATCGATCATGGTCAGTGTTCTGTCAGATTTTAAACTGAGCTTAAACTGGGTACGAACTGACTCGTCAGCGGTGGCAGGTGATGGACGCCTGTGACGGCTGACAGCCCGTCTGCGTTAGTTTGTCGAAAAGAGGGTATGCTTACTGACCCCGCGGTTGAAATAACTCGTTATGTCTATCGGTAACAAAATTGCTAGTTTACATTTGTATTCCAACAGGAAGAATGGAGTATCTGTATTTGTCGTTTTCCAAACTCAAAGATATTGTTCTTTCGTGCCAGCGATGCCCCAACAGTCCCGCGAGGATTTGAGACTCCGGCGTACTCTCAGAAGTGATTATTTCCGTGACACTACTTATTGAAAGAAGGATGGTGATATGAACATTATGGCGTAGAGAATTTTCGATTGCGTTCTATGATCGTTATGCCACCTTACGTGAATAGAAACTAGTTTAAAATTATGATATTTGTTTTAGACAAATCACTTGTCATTAGTTAAATCAACAAAAAACACTGAGTAAAAGACATTGTTAATGTACGGTCACAAAACCAACGGTTCTGTTCATTCACCTAGCAATTTAAAAACCAAATCGTTGACAAAAGTGAAGAGACACACAACGGAGATACATGCGCAGACGCTGCGTGGCTGATCGATAGAAGCTTTTTGTCCTAGTGACGTCTCCATCCATTCCCAGCAAATTGCCACGAAATGTTACGAACACGAACCCTTGTCGTGGAGTGATTGAGCGCCTCGCTCAACACTGTATACCTACCCATTATTTTGAATATTCTCAACTATCGATCACAAAGAAAAAAAGATTTTTAAAATGATCCCACGTGCGTTGTTACTGTAGTTGATGTATTGCTGACATTTTACGGCTGTGCATTAAAAAGCTCATTGTCGTCAAAGACGGATGCGATCAGTACATACGAGGAGGCAAACAAAAACGATGATCTCAAACGATAACTCTCACAAACTGGTCCTCTCCCTATGGGTTATGATTACAAGAATCACGGGCAATTTACGGCATCACAAAGTAGGTAGATCGTGAATAAATTGGCCGTGTCTGGCTGCCGACGGTGACGCTTTCGCATATATTTACTCCTGTGTTTATTTATAAGAGAACTATTCATTCAGCTGAAGTCGAGGTGACCTGGATATAATGCCAACTTGTCACACTAATTAGAGAAATAACAAATATTTGATCTGTTATATGATCTGAGGTTGGTGCTATGGAACACCAACTTTTTGGTAAAGCATTTAAAGAAGTTTTTTTTTTATTTCGTTGTGTTTCTTTCAGATTTATTTACCATCTCTCTACCCACCAATGTGGTACACAACTACACATCATAAGCTCTCAGGTTTGTTTTGTCGTGATTGCAAGCATTAATTTGTAGGTGAACAGGCAACTAACAGTATACGCCCTTTAACCAAAAATTGTAAGAAACATCTGTTATGTACATATATATTCTTATTAATAAAGTAAATTGGACAAACACTGTAGTATCATAAAGAGTAATTTGAGTACAAAATTCTAGAAACACCTGACCAATATCAAAATAAATCTTACTAGATTATCGATCGATCAAGTCTTGGGTCGATGGCAGTGCAAAAGCAACAATAGCCCGTATTATCCCGACAAGTAACCCATTATGTAGGTGCGAAAAAAAAGAGATTGCAATCGTACGTGTCCTTCGTGGAATATTTTTTATTTATAGTGGAAGTGTTACAACTGCAAAAGGTGTTCACTCAATGCCGGCGGATTAAATTTTTCTAGACAATTTACTCTTTCAACTTTTAATTTTAATGGATGAGGGTTTTAACTATGCCGTGAGGTTTTATATAATTTTTGGTCCATTTTAGTAATTTTAAATTAAATTTAGAATATAAACACTAATCGACCAGAAATGAAGGAGCTGTTGTATACTTTGGTCTGCGCTTGGGTTATGTTTTCCAAAACACAGCAACTTCCACTTTAGTCGGTCCTAGACGGGTCTCCTAATTATTTATCATCTCGAAATCAACATCAAAACCTAAAACGACTCTAGACTCCTCGCAAGTATGTCTACCATATAGGAAGGCTCTTTTCGTCAGGCAACGCAACAAAAATATATTAGAGTTTAGATTGACTATGATGTGAAGACTCTCGCTCGAACAAAGAGAGCAATACATTCATTGTTGTAGCCAAATTTAAGCCGCGGCAATATTGCACCGATAATTCATGCCATCCAATATACCAGATTGTATTAACACCCTTAACGGCTTGATATCCATTTCAATATTAATCACGCCTGCATTATAAATGCTTTCACCGCATTATGATTCAGTTAACTTCCCACTGACAATCATCTAAATCAGAGGAACAATTACCAATTAAAATTGCATGCACGACAATGGATAAAACGGCTTTGGAGGATCGCTAAGCCTCCGCTCTATGTAATTGAAAATAACGAGATGCATATTCATGTAACGCGCATAATAATCCCTCTATAGCCTGCAGCGTTAGCTGATGCACTAATTCTATTTGTATGCCCCAACCGTACATCTCTGAAATCTCGACACAAAGTTCAAACTGGTCTGACTGAGCAATTACGTACTCTGTCTGTAATTTGACTTTTGATTCGCTGTATAAATTTGTACTTTGTAGTGTGCGTTTGTGGTTGATGATGATGAATTTTTGCGGTGTATTTTTGCAATAGGTACAGTTCTTATGAATATTGAAATGTTTTAGGTCCTTTTATATTTTGATAATCTAGGTTTTTGCTTTCTTCTATAAGAACAATTTACCGAAAGTCCACGAAAAATCCTTTTTGAATTACAAGTAGGCTATACCTAGATGGTTCACATTTTCTTTGATAGATTATACTCTCGACTATTTTATAAATAATTATTGTAGATTTATTGTATTTTATTACGTCCGCACTATTATATGCTAAGCTCATTCTAAGCTTCTTCTAAGCTGAATAGCAATAATGTGCATATCTTTAACAATTTGAATGACATTTATTGTAATTCAATGACGTTTCTAATAAACGAATTTTATTTATTTCTTAAAGGGATCCCATCTATGAAATTTATTTAGGTAACACTACACATCACCAGCTTGTCAGGTTTATTTACATAAAAAATATTTTTGGGAAGGACGCGAGCCCATATTTAGACAGCGCCGTCTCGCTAGCTGTTTATTGAAATATTTCATTGTTAATTCTCCAAACGATGTCTCGTTTAGGGGACTGATGTCTGAATAGCCCTCACTGAATGCAGCTTTAATAGTATTTATTAAAATAACAATAACCATTCGTGGCGTTTTCATTATTGCGTCCGTAGGTGCCACTTGGAAGGGAAAGTATTTGGATGAGGTCGCTCCGGATGCGAAGGATAAGCCTCCAACCGGGACTATTTACACGTAGACGTACGTGGAACTGATAATGTTAGCTTAGGTCGGGAAGGCAAAAAAATAAGATCGTCCTTTAGATAACGCTAACAGATAAGACCAAGGGTACTGCCCAAGTAAACAATAATAAATCACGATTACAGATAAAGGAAGATGGCGTACAAGCTCACCCACGTACTTGATAATCATTATTAAAACGATGAATTTTAGATTAAATACTTACGGTAACCGTGTGAAGAGGTTACGGTGTCTAGACGAAACCCTACACGGTTTTGTGGTATCAAGTTTCTTGCTTCAAATACTTTTTTTAGTCGCCCACCGCAGTTCTAGCCGTGAAACATAAAACTTTGATTGAAGATCCCCTTACAACGAATGCTGTACTGTTACCTTGTAGGAATTCTATTATTTTTCAAATCAAACAAAATAAGAATGAAATTAGATTACGTGATCTGCGTTTGTGGTCGGTGTTTGATTGGTATTGACTGTGCTATCTTAGTTGATATTTTAACCGAAGTCATTCTACAAATTCTGTATGAATTCCAATTCCGATTTTGTACCGTTGGCAGGTAACAAGTATTTGCAACATCAGTGCGGACATTTAGAAACTTTATCGACAGTAACACCACGAAAAGACCAAAAAATATCTGGTGTTTTTTTTAGAGGAAAGTACCTAACTTCCACTTTACAGGCGCTACAATTTCAATCAACAAAGTTACTATGCCATTCTATAGAGTATTAAATAAACCCCATAATTAAAATTTTGGTCATATCTTTCTATTCTACCAAAAAGTATAGAACAAAAAGGAATCTTCTTCCGCGAGGAAGGTATCAAGGTACAATATTTTTTATAGTTTTAAATAGGTATTTCAAACACTGTAATTTCTAAAGTTTTGCTTGCTAAATATAATTTCTAGCATCTGTACAGGTAATTGCTGCATCGAGGAAGTACCAAGAAGCGCCTACGCTGTCGCGACTGCCTTCAAACAATGTGCACGAGCACCTTCCATTATTCAATGTGTCCGGCGCAATGTAAAGGCCTACGCGATAACTTAATTATACTAACATCTTCATTTTTCAAATTTTTGAATTCAAGTTCCTTCTACTATTAGAAATTAATATGTAAATACTTTTTTAAATCTTTTTCTAATCCACATTTTTAACAAATAAATTGATTATGAGTACCATGTTGTCTTTTTCTCGGATTTATTTTCTTATGCAACAATAATTATTTTATTTCTGACGTTATTGCTAAGAGATATTCGAAAACACGATCCAGTTTACGCAAGTTTCAATTAAAAGGTACCCCTAACTACGTAATAATTTTACTATAGGTACATCTTTCGTAATTTTATAGACTAAACAAAAACAGAACTTCTTAAACTTTCGGCAAATTTCCCATCGGCTATAAAAAGGTAATTATTTTCAAAATTTACATTTCATCGAAAGTTTGAGACAAGTAGAAGTGCTCTCGTTACTTATACCCGACGCCTGAGGTAAGAATTCAGATGAACGATAGTAGCTAACCATAAACTATGCTGTCGTCTGATACCGCCCAGTCAGGCCAGCATCGAGTCTGGCCACTATCAAAGATACTTTAAGAACAAATTAGACTGAAGTTGCAAGTATATTCACTGCTAAATCTCTCGTTTAAAAACGTGAGCAACTTGTACAACTCCTTTTTTACATTTTCTGCCACGTTTCAAAGCAGAATTTACGCTTCTTATTTTTAACATTTCCAATCGATACAGCATAATATATTTCCCGCGTAGTGTCGGAATACACGTTTTGGGCGTCGAGTTTATTGGCTTTGGTTCACAGTATCTCCATAAATGTCATCAGAAATAAATTACAATATACCTGCTGCGATCCAACAACCTGATATGAGCAGTAGATGGAAATTTGAACATATTCTATAAAGATGGGAGATATGTTAATTTTATGTTGTGAATTGTAAAACTATAAATTAGTTATCATATAAGTCGCGCCTTTTCGAAACGCATGTTTATTCAACGCAACAAATCGAATTAATGTTAACAGAATTTCTAAATTCCGTACAGGCGTATTTCTACAGAATTTACGAGATGAATAATGAGACAGTTTTGGAAGATTTAAAAGTGTCATTGTGAGGAAGGACGAGGTATGTCCCAGTTCCTTATTTCGTTTATTATAATTCTAATTTCTAAGCAAGAACAATGGGCAGATGGCTTGCTCGGTGACAAAGATGGATCGCACTCCACGCTGCAGGTACACACAATAGGCACGGCACAAAAACGCATTTTACTGAAAGGAGCGTCACATCGGTAAGCCCATTACCTGCGCCGGCGCACGGGCCCTTTCAAATCTGTCACTTTGGCTTATTCTCAAAAGACATATGACAGTCTGTGAGGTTTTAGTTGTGACGGGCGTCTAATTAAAATTGTGAGGGATTAATCTGTTCTGAAATTTCACAAAGAGCTCTATAAATAGGCTTACTAAACGTACATAGAAGTCTTGTCTGTTGAATCTTGTTAATCATTTGGTTGGGTTTAGGGGTTTAGGTCTTTTAGGAAATCTGTAAAACATTTACTTATTACTTATTTCAATAAAAGGTTTGATTTATGCTGCCGACAGTTTGATCTCAGAAGACTGCAGAGCCATCCCAAGTCCCTCCCCTCTCAAATCCCTTTGCCGTCCCGTTAGGGAGAATTTAAAAACAACTAACATTTGTAAGTCTAGATATTTTTATGAAATTATTGAAAGGTAAGTAAAGTAGGCAAAATTATTCTATTAGGTAGGTAGGTATACATAGTATATCCTAGTGGATTTCGATTCCATATTACGCAAGTTATTTCATAATATTCCTACTTACAAGTTTACAACACAACCAAATGTCCGTTACATTGTATTGGAGTGGACAATAAATTATTTGGAGCACAGTTTCGGGAAGGAAGGCCCGTTTTTATTATTCTTATTTTAAATTTTGTTACTGTTCACAGAATTTCATTTGAAAGTCAGATATTAAATTTTATCTTTGATGCACAGCTTCTTTACAACAATTTTACTGAACTTTAAACATTTAGGCAATGATAATATCATTGCATTTAGGTCGTATATTTTGTCCCTAGGTCGGTAATAATAAATAACATTATAAGCGCGCTATTAATTTACTATCGCGGTAAAGTTTTAAATCATAAACATAATTGTATAATTATTTAATATTAAAAATATACATTTATTAAGTAGGTATAGGTATAATATGTAGCATAGGTACGTACCTACATGTATTAATTTACACCTACCTAAATGTTATAAAAAATCATCTTTCAATAAAATTGATCGTGTCTGAATAATGTTACATTTTAACAAATTTTAATGTTTTTGTTTTTTTAAATAGGTTAAATTTTGATTTTATATTTACATAGGTAGGTAGGCTACTCAGTTCATATACCTACTATTGATCTGAGGTAGGCTGTTTTGACACTGTCAGGTAAGGGGTTAATTTTTAAAATAAAGTAGAATCAAATTCTTAATCACTAGGTATACTTATAAAAGGCTTAAAGTAGTGGGTGTTTAGCCCTATCTAGATAGAAAACAAAATACTTTTTATTCGGCTAATTATGTTTCTTTGGAAATAAAACCTATTTTTTATATTAGATGAAATAGAAAACAGGATTGATTTGCGTCGGCAAGTGGTGTGATCTAATCTCACGTAGTAAGTAGGTACAAGTATTATCAGTCCAAACAAACAGATAAGAACCAAAACGATTACAGATACAATAACTTACTATATTAAAAAACGTTAGGCCTTTGGAGGGGTTGAAGTTTTATTCTCGGGGACTGATAATTTTGAGTACACATAACCAAAAGCAGTCCTAAAACTTTCATCAACCAAACGAGCGACACAACAATGTTTTACTGCAAAAATACAGTAAACACCTACATTTTAAATGTTATATAAGTATATCATCTTTTAAATAAAATAGTAGATTAACAACTTACCTAGTAATCTCCAGACTTCGGCGCTACTGAGGTAAACATTAAGATGTGCTAAACACACCGGCAGAAGAAATAATGCCACCAACCACCTCATTGTTCCACAAGGTAATAGCCTTCCCACATCAAAAATTAAATCTGTCGTAATATTGTTAGTTCACTATAATAATATTATCATGTCTCACATTTTCACCCACCGTCCAACTAAACCAGCGAAGCTGAGTTCTCCCCGATACAAGATTACACACTCAAAGAAAACGTACAAATCCACTAGATATTCTAATCAAACGCACGAATTAACACGTCTTTGTCTAATTATTTACAATTTTATTCTCAAATGTGCTTATTTCTTTCAAATTTTCCGCGAAATCTGTTTATAAACATTGATATTATGAACGTTAGCACACAAAATAGATCGACAACACCTCCACGTTTCGTGGTTTATGTCAAACTGGTTCTTCTTGGCTCGTTTGGTTTTGTTTGTTTGTTCGCTTCACTCGCCTCTCGCTTCGTTTTCGTTCCCCGCACTAGCCCGCACTTGCCTGCTTGTCGTTTATTCTACTTAGTAGTTTATACATTTTTCACTAGATGGCGCTTGCAGCATTACGTAGAGAGTAGAATAAAATGTAATTTAACTGTGCTATAAACAAAAGGGCGGTTAATAAATGTTTGATACATACATACTTATTCAGACTTTTTCACTTCATATTATATTTGCGCTAGCACTACCATCTAAGGGGTTGAAAATAAGGGTTGAAAGTTTGTATGGGATTCCTCATTATCGAAGATAAAACAATGAAACTTTGTATTAAAGCACGTGATAAGAAGTAAAAAAATGCGGTAGCGTTTTTGAAATTTGGACACATATCGGGAATCGGTACGGAAGTTAAAAGATGGAAAAAGAAATAACGTCATTTATAAAAATGTAGGTAGGGTCATTGCGCCTGTTTGCCGACCGCTTCCCCTTTTCGTCCATTTAACCGCCCTCCTTGATATAACGCCAAAAAATAGCCAAACGGTTATACATAGGTCCTTAAAATATTTATGTATTACGACTTGAATAACTTCACAGTAAGTACATGCCTACACAGTTCACTGGAACGCGGCCATTAACTAGGATTAAGCTATGCAGTTTATGGTACCCGGCGAAAGAGTGAAAATGTGTCAAATATTGCAAAAAAAATAGTGACGTGCCGGAACTTACGCAGTAAATAAAAAATAGTTTTATTGTGTTTCTTGGTTTGTTTACTGTTTATACATATAACTTGCTATAAATATAGTGTGGACGAATAGTTTATTATTCTAATTTACAATAATTAATATATAAAACGAAGTGGACGAGAAAGGGTACGCCCTTTTTATTAGAAAGTCCTAATCTCGACCGGGTGGTCTTTAACAGGCCCGCCCATGTCAATTAGGTTCTGTCTGATATACGAAAATGCATGTAAGTAAACTAAATTTTATTTAGCAATATGAACTTTATGTGTACAAATATTTGCGATGGCCAATTTTCGTCCGCTTATTAGCTTTAATAAAGTATAAACCTAATACGTTGAAATGGCCTATGGTCGGAAATCGGGCATAAAGTATAATACGTCCCAGTTTTCGACATACTCTGTTACAACAAACTAAAAGTGATTATTTTATGATACCTGCAACCAAATGTTACAATATTATTAAATGAAATAATATTAAAACAATTGAATGAAAAAATATTCACGACGGCCAATTTCAGTCCGCTTATTAGATTTAATAAAATATAAATGTAAGACATTTAAATGGCATGCGGTCGAAAATTCGACATAAAGTAAAAAATCCCAGTTTTCGACATACATTGTTATTTTAGAATAAATTAAAGTGATTATTTTATGATTGTGTAATAAAATACAATATTATTTTTTCAAATAATATTCAAACAGTTGAATGAATGGGCATTACAATGTCTTACAATGGGTCTGATAAGAAGGCTCAAGGTCACCCAAAGGGCAATGGAGAGGGCTATGCTCGGAGTTTCTCTGCGTGATCATATCAGAAATGATGAGATCCGCAGGAGAACTAAGGTCACCGACATAGCCCAAAGAATTGCGAACCTTAAGTGGCAGTGGGCAGGGCACATTGCGAGGACTGACGGCCATTGGGGTGGAAGGAAAAGTCCTCGACTGGCAACGACGTACTGGGAAACGCAGCTTTGGTAAGCCCCCACAAAGTGGACTAATGATCTAGTAAAGGTCGCGGGAAGCCGCTGAATGCGGTCAGCACAGGACCGACCGGTTAGGAGAACCTTGGGGGAGGCCTATGTCCTAAAGTCTCTCGGCTGATATGATGATGATGAATGAAAAAATATGCAAGTTTAACATTATATTTTAGGGGTTAAAAAGGCGAAACGGACTAACGGGTTGTTTTCGGCCAATTTCTTTAAATTTGAAATATTATGATGGTCTCAAGACGAAAGTCTTTAATTCGTGTGTGTTGCCAGTGATGACTTACGGAACCGAAACGTGGCCGCTTACAATGGGCCTCATAAGAAGGCTCAAGGTCACCCAAAGGGCAATGGAGAGAGCTATGCTCAGAGTTTCTCTGCGTGATCATATCAGAAATGATGAGATCCGCAGGAGAACCAAGGTCACCGACATAGGCCAAAGAATTGCGAACCTCAAGTGGCAGTGGGCAGGGCACATTGCGAGGAGGACTGACGGCCGTTGGGGCGTAAAGGTCCTCGAGTGGCAACCACGTACCGGGAAACGCAGCAGTTAGCAGCAGGTAGGCCTCCCACAAGGTGGACTGCCGATCTAGTTAAGGTCGCGGGAAGCCTCTGGATGCGGGCAGCGCAGGACCGACCGGTTTGGAGATCCTTGGGGGAGGCCTATGTCCAACAGTGGGCGTCTCTCGGCTGAAATGATGATGATGATGATGGATATTAGTAATGACCTTATTATTTGAATAGTGATTGGTGTTCTTTTTTATGGTAAATGGTTGGCAGACAAGCATACGTCCTGCCTGGTGGTAATCAGTAACTGTAGCCTTAGATGCTTGCAACAGTGATCTGACACTCGCGCGCTGGCAACCCTTATCCCTTCCCCGTGGAGCTCTAGCGACCTTACTTACCAACAGAAATACAACACCACAAAAATTTTTTTTTGACTGTGGTCTTTTGTAATGGGGAGGTAGGTACTACCTAGAATTTGCAGCCCGAACTTGGGCTGCAAATTCTAGCGGCTAGTCTGTTGTGCCCTACCTTGATTAACAATTTCATTTTAAAACATATTTTTATTCATGAAATCCATACTCAATTGATGCGGTCGAAAATAGGACAACTGGTGGACGAAAACTGAACTTTGCGGTCGGAAACTGGTAATATTGGCATTTTATTACTTATTTTAAAATATTAAAAACAACATGACTGTCACCACTAACACGTTCCCAATAATTATAAATAGACTAATATAGGAATTCATTTCAGTAGTTATTTTATAAAATTATAATAAAGAAATATTTTAATTTTATTTTCAAAGTTGATAACTCCACTAAGTGGACGATAACAGGCGTAATGACCCTACCTACTAAGTATAATAGTCTAAGATCCCGCTATAGAACGACCTTCACCGGGATGTTTATTTAATGAAACGTATTTTAAATTAAATGAAATTAAAGATTATTTCATTATGAACACGGTGGTATAGGGTTGCCTGCGAAAAATCAGTCCCAAATTTCGGTTGTCAAATTTTGAAAAGTAAAATATTGCTACCATGAAAACGCCGCTACGTCGATGCGCCGTCTGTTTGGTATTTGGTTTACTAATAATTGTTGGTATTTATAATTATTTGGAAAATGAGTAGAGATTCATATATCTCCTATATTGCTATTAATGTTTCCTATGCTGCTGATATTTTTATAACTGAAAAAATGACGACCGTTCAAGTATTTACTTCTAGTATGTATGGTATCAAGAACTGCACCAACGTGAATGATGCGAGATATCGCATTTTTATGAAAAATTACGACATACAGTCAAAAAACCTATCAATGTATAGGTTTAGACAATCTATTTAGTAATGAAGAATAGAAAGTACCTACCTGTATAAAGTTAATCAAAAGCAGCAATAAACAAAACATATTTCAACCGGCCGTTTTGAGCGTCACTACCTCCCCGGCTGCTGCCTGCCAAAGCTACTCCCTGGGGCAGTATCAATATACCTATCAATATATCCTTGCTGGCCAGCCCTACACCCTGGCATACACAGCGCCCTTTCCATGTTAGGTACCTACCTACCTAAAATAATAATGAAGTGAAGTCATTTAAAGACTAAATGATTTTTCTTCGGATCTTGCCAATTGAGCCACACAGCCCACCCAGGCTGTGTAGCTCAATTGGCGAGCTTAGACCGACTTTTTTATTGGCCTGAGTTGGCGAGGCTGAGTTGACGATTTCATGTTTCGAAAAACGTAGCTACCTATGGGTGTTAGTCCATTTTACACTGTGCTATGTTTATGAATAAAAATAACACTGTAAGTAAAGCTACCTTAGTTCCTACAAAACTTTTTGAAAAAAGTCAAAACTATTAGGCAAGCAGTTCCACTTATCATTCTACATAATAAGCCCTATAATTGGATGTTGAAAAGGCATCTTAGTAGATCACACACACCACACAACACTAGCTTTGCTATTTCACGACACTCGTCCATCCGTCCATCAGTCGGTCGGTCTCACTCACATCACATCACAAGCCGTCTAATTTGAATTGAAGTCAACAAAAAAATCTCTACTATGTTCAGATAAATAACGTGAACCAATTTACTGAGGTAATTGTATCTGTACGGAGTAATTGCTACTGTGTAGGCTGGTATTTCTTTAATCAAATTTTGGATAACTATTATACTTCATAGATTCAACTTTGTCTAGTTCATTCAACTGTAATCAACTTGTGAATCGGACGATCAACAATAGGTATGCGCTTAGGACTTTTGACAAATCCTTTGTCATTTTGCGCTTTTGACCTTATGCTCCTAAAGGCATTGTTGTAGCTGAGTAGATATTATGTTTGAAATTTCACCGTAGCGTTATTTCTCGATCCAGAATTACGTTTCGCCGAAAATCGTCATCGCTTCATCGTCATCATCAGTTCAGCCGAGAGACACCCACTGTTGGACATAGTCTTGTGCTGTCCGCATACAGCGGCTTCCCGCAACGTCTCCTGGTACTCGGCGCATCAAACGCTTATTCCACGGAGTAGGTACTAAACCAGGAACAGAAACACATGAAAAAAATAAAACTCAAGAAACAAACATTCTCGCTACTTCTCCATAATTAGTTTTCTTGATGGAACCGTTCATGATTTCATAATTATTAAATATAATCAGCATTCCATATTTCCAATACGTAATTGGTAGTATGATGTTTCAGTCAATATTGTCGGTTCCCGGAGAGGCAGGCCCGTCTTAGCCTATAATTTAGGCAGAAATTACACTCAGAAACAAACAAGCTCTTTGAAACGTAAACCGGCATTTCTACAGGCATGGGAATTACCATTACCTACCACAGATAACATACATAATTATTATAATCAGGCCCTCAATCCCGAAAAGGGGTCAAGCAGAGCTTCAGGTAACATTCAGTTACACACAAAGCCATATCTGGCACTATGGGCCAGACAGTACCCCAACATAATGTCAGGTTGCCAGCCTATCGCCTACAGCTACACTAAAGGGGCACCAAACCCAAAAAATAACAACCCTTTAGTAAATAAACCAACTTAAACCAGCAACCAGGACAGATTACACTCAGAATCATCTCAGCAGTCCGGGTAAACCACGGATAATAATTAATTACCTATATTCTGTCTAACGTAGGTATGTACCTATCTGATTTGTCGGTTTAGTTCCCTCCCGGTCACGAATAGTGGGTAGGTACACCCAAGGAGCTTATAGGTAAAACTCCTTGGGTACGCCCTATCGTAAATGACCGAGGATTCTGTACCCCGTAATCTATAAGTTCTATAGGTAAAATAAAAAAAAACTAAAGATCACATCCTGCTGATAAATCGGACTAAAAAGTGAAAAATATCTTTTTAGTAGGTATACATAGAAACAAAATGATGAACGAGAAGTTATTGAGCGCACCCCCGCTTTTCTCTAAATAATAATTACTTATAGGTACATACTTTTCGTTTATTATTTTGTTTTTTTTTATGTAGGTATAGGTACTTAGTAAAAAAAATTTTTTCACTTTTTAGTCCAATTAATCATTAAAGAGTGTTTTTTTTAGGTTTTTGAAACTATTATTTACATTCAAATTTTTATTGCGATTTATTACCGCCGATGAAAGTACACATACATAAATAAATAAAACTCGCAAACTAGAATAAGCCATAACAATGACAACGCCATCTAGTGACGTATAAGTGAACTAACATTACAAACGTTTAATTTAATAGTCAGCGATTCTAATCAGGATAGTGGGATATTCTTATGGAATTGTTGTAATGTCATCAGTATCTGATAATTCTATAAAGTTTAAATGAAATCTGACTGTTTAAAGTGGGTCAAAATTGCGTACAAAGGAGTCGGTTACAAACATACAAGCAAACAAGCTTAAAAAAGCGTGTTAAAAAACGTAACTTCCCTAGCGGAAAGAAACGCAAATTACGTTTCTAATACAAATTGAGCTCTTCTACTAAAAATAGTAGTTACCTACGTTTTTTATACCTACTAAAAAATTAACTCGGCGTTTATTTATACCTGAGATTTATACGTGCTTATACTATGCTAAGGGCAGAACCACAGATTCAGAACTCTGCCTCACTCGCGACCAGCTTGTGAGTGAGGCTGAACCTCAGACCAATGAACAATCCACATAATTATGCCAAAACAGGCCAAAACCTATTTAGCAGCGTGACGATATTTTGCACCGACCGACCCCAAATTTAAGACCTGTGTAGGAAGAAGATAAACATGTTATAGGTAACTCAACCTGACCCAAAATATTATTGTAGAGTACCTTTTTTTTTTTGTTATCTTCTAAGAATATAAAGCGTAGCGCCATCTTTTGTGGAAGTGCATGAATCTGAAAGAATGTTAGTTTATGAAGGAACTTTAGATGTCACTGTTGTCAAACAAGGAGCTTATAGGTCTCTTTCTGTGTTCTGTGGTAAAAACCTTCTTGATGTACATTTATTTGTATTATTTTTATTTTAACGTTTGTTGTTCGTCAATAAAATCGTGTTTAATTAATTATGAATTATAAAATAATTATTTTACATTATGGTACATAACTAACATTTATACAATCCTATAATGGCTTTTTAGTTTATAATATAAAATTTCATCAACCGCTTCAAGTCCTCGGTAGTATAGTGGTAAGTATCCCCGCCTGTCACGCGGGAGACCGGGGTTCGATTCCCCGCCGGGGAGGAAGTTATTTTTAGTTTTTTCTTTTTAGAATTTTCTTTAATACACAAGTTGAGCTTTTTACCATACCAAGTGTTAAAACTATTTTCTAATAGGAAAGAATTTCTTAACTATCTAGGTATGTACCATCTTAGTTTTTATGTAATATAGATAGCTCATCTCAGTGTGTTTAAAGAAAAATCTAAAGAGAGCTATTAAGTGGGTATAGTTTAATTAAGTATTATAAATTAATTAAATTATACTTCTAGCACTCTTCCTATCTCCTATTAATTTTTGCGTGTGCCCGCCAGCGCCAGGGTCCATAATTGTAAAAAAATTAATTACATGAAAAAGCTCTTTATTTAAATGGACTTTGCTAAGTACTTTTAAATTGTCTAAAGCCCACCGCCATTTCAGGAAGAATTAATTATTTTTGTTATGCTGAGATGGAGAAGAAATGGCGAAAGAAAATCCACAGCTTACGATATCGTAATGATTTCAAAACATCATTACAAGTCAATAGATATACCTATCCATAAGATAATTTAAGATTTAGTTTCGTTTCGGCACCTTCCCATTTCGGCACCCTTGGAATTCCGAATTGGGAAGGTGCCAAAATGGGAATAAAGGATAAGTTCCCATTTCGTCACTCAGTCATAATTTACTAAGAATTTCGTACTTCTAAGGTACAGTCCCGTTCATAAAACATATCTGTTTGGTTTCCGTAAGAATTCCTCATTAGAGATTTTGCACTATTTTTACTTTCTCGTATATGTAGTATAAAGAGGAAGTCTTGAAATCGTCAAAAAATTCGACCTCGACATTTTGACGGATTTACACGTTTTGGACCTCCCCGAGTCCAAAAATACCATTTTTGGAATTAAATCTGTGTGTGTGTCTGTGCGTTAGCACGATAACTCGAGTATACTTTAACTTATTGCAACCAAATTATGACATCAAAATATAAGGTTTCTATCAAATTTTGAGTCGTCGATCACGAAAGTTAAGCAACCAAGTGCGCGGTTGGTACCTACTCGGATGAGTGACCATTTAACATGCATGTATGACATCAAAAGATGATAGAAACCATATCAACTTTTGAGTCGTTTCCGGTATACGAGAAAGTCAAGGGGAGACCACTCCTTACTGAAATATTTTATTTTTATTTTTTTATCAAAACTTTGCAATAACCACAAAACAGCAAACATAATCCTTTCTGTAAATAATCGATCATTTTTTTTGTTGAACCTTTAGTAAAAACATTGTAATATAAAAAAAAATAGTGCAAAATCTCTAATGAGGAATTCTTACGGAAACCAAACAGATATGTTTTATGAACGGGACTGTATTTTAGAAATACGAAATTCATAGTCTGGGTGCCGAAACGAAACTAATCGAAATTTGGATCATTTAAATAATAAGCTTTATAAAGCGTAATAAGTTGATTTCTCAATTATTATATCGTGTTAGCTAACTGTACATGCAATAAAATTATTTTTTTCGATTCGGAATAACTCTGTATTTTATTTCTCATTAAAGGGAATGGCCAGTAACCCAAAATTCTTTGAGAAGTTATATTAAAAAAACACATATTCTATTCCAAAATATACTTTTAATACAAAAATTACATAAAAAACTTCGTTTCAATAAATAGGTTTTATCCTTTGGTAAATTAATTTTTAAACCAAAATAGTAATAGTTAAGGTTAAAAATAAATAGGTGTAAATATTCAGTACATCTAGGAGAGTAAAAATTTTAAACAAAAGTAATGGACGCGTGACAACGAGTAGTAAAATTAATCATAACATAATAACGCAGTACATAAAAGCATAAATTCGAAAATTAAATAAACATTAAAATTAGAAAGGTAAGGCTACAATTATGGCACAGAGGAACTATAAGGGAGCGAGACGCGAGGCTCACTTCTCTTTGGGCTTCTTTTCCTTCTTCCGCGGCGGCGGCACTGGGGCGTCGGCACCGGCGGCGGCGCTCGTCGCGCTATCCTTCTTCACGACCTTTTTGACGATCTTCTTTTTGGGAGGGTCCACGGGCGCGGCCTCGGGCGCCTTCTCGGTCACGGAGGACTCGATTTGGGCGGCAATGGACGTCTTGGGTTTGGGCGCAGGTTTGACGCCGATTTGAGCGAGGGAGACGGCGGTGTCGACAGGAGGCGTGGGGACTTCTGGTTCGTCGACCGAGAGGCGGTGGGGCTGCGGCTGCACGGGGGGCGTGGCGGGGGGGCCCTCGGAGCCGGGAGAGGTGACGGTGGGCGTGCGTAGCTCGCTCGCTATGATGGAGGAGGCCAGCGCAGCCGCGTCCTCCAGCTCGCTGTCAGGGGTGGGCAGGGGGTCCGCCACGGAGGGGGGCTTCAGCTGCAGCTTGCCCGCGCCCTTGCGACGCTCCTCCGCTACACAACCAATTTAATCCCGCCCTTATTTCTCTCGTTCGATTAGACGTGGCGTTAGTATTGCGGTCACATTAGAGAGCAAGCTCGGTTAGGGCCTGGAACAAAGTCGAGGGAAAACATGGCTACTCGGTTAATTCGAAAAAATGCAGCGGAAAGTTAGACAGTGAGTTCAGCGGAGACTCGAAGCCGAATGTACATTACAAGGAGTATTATTGTGAAGGTAACGGGATTCGACCAGTTGACCGGGTTCTATTTTACAAGTTAGCTACAAGTACCTACATATTAATCTGATATTGTGACTATGCGTGGTGAACGTGTGTCGCGATGGCTAAGCGTTGAATAATGTTCCTTGCAATGTGTGACAATTATGTGAAGCAAATAAAATTAAACGTGCTAATATTGCAATTCAGTTAGTTACCAACTAAATTGCAACATTATCGTTAATAGGAAAACAAATACATGCGCAATCGTTTATGCTCTGAGTAATCATTGCAAAAATCGTATTAATTTTAAGAAATATTCAGATTGCCAAAGTATGGTTAATGGTTATATCATCAGAGCAGATCCGACGGCTTTGACTTTGACTCATTTCGCTGATCATTTGAGACAGTCGTAGAGCTCAATTCAAGTCGATTATAGCGTAATGAATCGTCTATCGACAGTCTGTATTTGACGTCACATTTACTTGGACGCAACCCGACCTCATAATAATGAAATGGCATGTAATTTGGACTAAACATTCTTTAAGTATTTTAAAGGAACAATCAAGGAAAGAAGTCTGGAGGTTGAGTTAGGTCCAAGCGAAAGTTGGTTATTACCTGGTCTATCAAAGCCGCGTCTCTTGTGCTGCCTCCTCGGTAGCTGGATGAAATAACAACGTATTTTGAAACGTATGCTCAGTAATTAAAATAAAACCAAAACATCTCAAAACGGCACAAAAAACTATGGCATATCGCACTCAACTGGATCACCGTTCGTTCTGCTGCTTACACAGAATCCACGTAAAACAGATGCAGCTAAACTATAGACAGATTAGTAGGTAATTCTACCGGATATTGCGACGCAACTCGATTTACACCATCTTCGATAGCATGACAACCGATTTACTTCAAACGGCGTTGGATTTAAGAGTTAGTTTAAATCAATATGCGTCAAAACATTCGGCCACTAGAGAAAACTGCAAAATAAACTCTGTGAGTGATCTGAGTGCAAAGCCGTTAGCCGTCTGCGCTTCACCGCGGCTACTTACATTTAGCGTCGGGCAGCACAGGAGGACCGTCCTTGGAGGGTGTGTTGGCTAGCGGAGGGCTATCTGTGGCCTCCGCGCTTTCCGGCGCCTTCTCAGGGGTGGTTATCGGAGATACAGGGACTGGGGACGCCTCTGCAGAGGCGGTGGTTTTCGCGGTTTGAACTACGTCTACGACTGGCTCTACTGAAGGACTCTCAGTGGCGGGCACGGGAGCGGATTCTAATGAGGCCGGAGGGGTTGGAAGGCCGACCGTCTCAGTCTTTTTTGTGGGCTCCTCTTTCGGAGGTTCGCTGACCGCCTCTTTCGAGGCGGGGGCCTCACCTGCAACTACGGGCGCGGGAATTTCTAACGGTTCTGTCGTCGCCTGTACCGGCGTTTCGACCGCTGCCGCTGGCTCAGCAGCTGTCTCGATTGTTGCTGGGATTTCGGAAGGCGAAACTTCTGCTGCCGCTTCCACGGTCGCGGGAATTACAACTGGAGACGCTCGGGCTTCAGCCACAGGAGTTTCAGGTACCACAGGGGCATCAATAGCTAAGGGAGATTCGGTTACCGCTGGGGCTTCTACAACTGAGGCCTCTTTTGCCACTGGGGCTTCTACAACTGGGTCTGCTTTTGCCACCGGAGCGTCTTCTGCTACTGCTGCTTCTTTTGGTACAATTACTTCTTCTGTCACAGGGGCTTTTTCAACCACTGGTGCTTCAATGGGAACTTCTGATACAACAGGTGCCGCAGCTACCGGGGCTTCAACAAGTGGCGCTTCAGGTACGGCAGGAACTTCGGCCGCAACTGGAGCAGCGACTACCTCTGAAATGGGAGCCTCAACAACTGCTGCTTCATTCGCCACTTCCACTGATGGTTGTTCTTTGGGAGGAGAAGGTTGTTTAGGCGGAGGTGACGGTTGTTTTGGTGGCGAGGTTCGTGTTTGACCGAGAGTTTGTGAGATCTTGGCCCAAATGTTGTTGAAGGAATCTGCGCCCATGTAGTCGATGTTACCGGCCTCCCAGCCCTGTCGGCGAGTAAGCTCATCCAAAACTTCACGCTGTGCGCCACTGGCGCCTGGCACCACCCGCGCCAAGTTACCGGCCACGCCACTCTGAAAATAAACAAAATATGAGATTCGGTATAAAACATCTTCATGGCCCCACCCTGTTTTAGAAGAAAACCTAGTATTATTTTGTTTTAACTGCCACTTTGCTTTCGAGAAAAAGTCTATCGCAAATCTGAGAAACAATATTACAGATTCATTAAATGATTAGTGAAAATTATATTATAAATAGGTATATGGTTAATAATGCAGGAACACCGTGCCCATAGGTAGTTAATAAGGAATAGGAATGTTTTGAGTCTTAAAGCTATAACAAAAGTTAGGTTATTGTTATTGATGCAATACATTATATATTATGCTACATTTTTATAATTTTACATTATAACTGTTCAAGTTCAACTTACCCCTGTAGTTTAAACAATAGGACTTACTTGTTCTTCATCATGCGCATGGCCATTTGATACAAACAATTCTTCAGCGTGTAAAAAAATAGGGACTTCTTGCGTTTCTGGAGGCGGTGATGGTATGGGGGTTTCAGGTATTTCATGTGTACAGATCTTACGCCCATGGGAATCTATAACTGCTCTGTGCCTTAAATAGAAACCATCATATGGATGTCTAGGCGTGATATCCTCGTGATAATCACTTTCAGCATCAGAAACATCTCCATTCATATATGCTTGTGTTCCATTTGAAGTTCCATTGTGGTTCTCGGTTGTGTTAGTGCCATCTAATGGTTTATACCGGTGTATGTGGACATTTGATCGACCTACTTCATTAGTTAGTACTGGAATATTGTCTATGGAAATATCGCGTTGAACTACTTTTGGAATGGAGACGATTTGCTGTTTGTGATGTTGGCTACTATCATTAGTATAATGTTCGTGCTGAATAGGTTCTTGACTATGTGCCTGGTGATCATGGGAATGGTGAGTGTGACTATTGTGATGATCATGAGGATATTGTTTATGTTCAAAATCTATATTTTCGTGGTTATTTTCATGAAGATTATGATAATGATCTTTCTGACTAGAATTTTCATCGTGCCAATGTTGGTAATTCGGTTGTGAATGTTGATTATGATATTGTAAGTTATCATGAGTATGACTGCCATGGGAATGAGATTCCCAATTTTGTTGGGTGTCCTCCCAATGTTGTTGAGAATGGGACTCCCAGTTTTGATGAGACTGACCTCCCCAATTGTGTTGAGAATGATCTTCATAGGCATGTTGAGAATGACCTTCCCAATTATGTTGGGAATGTGACTCCCAATTTTGATGTGAAGGGGCTTCCCAATTATGTTGCGATGCTCCCTCCCAATTATTTTGTGAAGAGGCCTCCCAATTAGATTGTAAGTAATGATATTGAGGTTGAGTTTCCTGGTGACCACTATCATCATGATGATGGGGGTTGAATGTTTGATTTGGTAATGAAGATTCGCGATCGTATGGAACAGATTGGTTTGCTGATTGGTATTGCCAAGCATAGTCTTTCATATCCCTGTAATCTTCTATTCTTCTGGTTAAACTATGTTGTGAGGGCTCATCATTTCTGTTAGATGGAATAAATCCTCTGTAAAGTTCCCAAGGGTCATAGAACTGGGACTGGTCTATTTCAAGTCTCGAACTGTCTTCTTGTATTTGCGCATCGGGATGATGCCATGGGAATTCGGATTCAGGATCTACGACTGGCACGTAATGTTGACTGACGTCGTGCGGGGGTAACGCCGGGGGGGCTTCCTGCACCTCAACCTATTGGTTGAAGTGACAAAAAGTCTCAGTGGAAATGCATGCAAGATAACGCTTGAACTCAGCTTCAGGCACAGTTTTTGACGGTGCAGAAAGCTTTGTTCAAGCAGCTATTAGTATTATTATATGTATAAAGTAATGCGTCACTAAATAAACATACAAAACTAAAGTTGTCATACAATTGAAATACATTCCTTAAAATTCTCTCACGATAAATTTATATTTTAGAAAAGTATGTTTATTTGAATAACGAGGTGAGTATTTCACCAAAATACCAACACCATCTACTCCCATGACCCAAACCTTGAACATACGTGCAAAAAGCGACCGAGCCAAATTTTAAAAAGTTAGAAAATGTTAGTATTTTGGAGAAACGTTTTTAATCACACAAGTATCAAATGCATATACAAGGAGTGCAACAAATAGCAGGAGTGCACAAGCGTCGGAATGTAAGCGATAAAGTTTAGTCACTTGGGGATCTATGAGGGGCATGTGTACACAAGCTTAAAATCATACAACTCTAGTTACATTTCAAAGCAGTTGCATTATTAAAAGTAGCAGCTGCACAACTTTATATTACTAAAACAGGAAACAACCTCTTTGTACAGCAGAGAAATTTAATTTACTTTATTTCTCACCTCTGGAATTTTACAATCCTTTTGTGTACGCTTGGAAAACATGGTAATATGTGATTAGATCGACACTCCGTTGAAGAATGGATTGGTTTACTAGGCCTTGTACAATATATGTCTAATTGCGGTTTGATGCTGGCAACCGCAATAGAGTGGGTTTGATTACAAGACGATATTCGATACGGATATCAATACCTAATCCTCAAGGTTTATTCCTCTGAGACCTAACCTGATTCAATGAGAACTTTTGTCTTCTATAATATTCATACTATCAATTTCAATTTAACCACTAAAAATGTTGAGTAGGATAGATATAAACATGTCTTAACACAGTAGGTGTTATTTGAAAATTATAATCTGCACAAACTTTAGCTAGTGTTCATGCGTATTAATTGTAATACGACGGTACCAAGAGACTATTAGACATCATTTTGGTTTTGTTTGGTGGGTGTCCAGAAATTACACATCACAATACTTGTAAAATTAAACACGATTCAACTTCAGAGTTATGAAAAAGCTATAGCTTTGTAAGGTTTACATAACTTACCATGTTCGCATCTAGTTGCGGATGAACCTGCCCAACGAATAGATCCCACCAAAGCTGAAGGAATTCTTTGAGGTGCCCAGGAGCGTCTACAGAACGAGATTCCCAGTTGTATTTTTGCAGCCATGGCTTTGCGGCGCCAATAAAGTGGATTATCTTAAGATCTTGTCCATAGCTGAAAAATTAAAACGGCCAAATTACATAATCTGGCTCGAAGGACCAACCTCATTAATGGTCTCGGTCTCAAATGATTATCAGTTTTAAGATTCGATTCTAAACGACATAGCATTAAGATTGTATAAACGAATGGAAATTGCTTATTATTGGTAGGTTCAGGTTATTTTTTATGAACATGCGGAGTGGAATTATTGTCAGTCATCACTCTCACACAATACAATCCGCCGCGCCGGCGCCGTTTTGTGTACGATACGTCTGCGACATATACATGAAGTGTTGCCGCGCTATTCTGTACCCGTAGTGTAAGTTTTTTCGTTTAAAATACGTTACTATTGTAGTAGCGCCCCTAGCGGAAAGAAGCGTAATTCGTTTTTCCCATACAAATTGACCTCATAACGCAACTACATTAGTTACGTATTTTATACTACAAAACTTACACTACGTGTAGGTACTATAAAGTTCTCACTTCATTAAACTGGAAACGAAATTACACATGGTAGATATTTTATAGCGACATTTAATGTAATTAGAATCTATTGATTAAAAATATTTGGAGGCATGGCAGTGCCCCCGACTTGTCTCGAAGTGCTTCGTCGTTTTTTTGAACCCTCAAAGTTGGGTTTGGATTAGACCAGATAAACAAAATTTTCGAGACACGATGTCAATAGTAGACTTTTTAAACACACATAATAATACAATGTGTTTGTGGTTCGACTCGACAGACTTTAAAGGCATTTTCTACAGATAATTTCATCGTAGAAAAACCCATGTGGGGTCGAAACTCAGTTCCCTCGGAGTGGCAGCTTTTTTAATTATTAATCTTAAAATACCGTTTTTTAGCAAAACTCAAATGGGGAGGGGAACTGATTCCCGACCCAACATAATGGGGGGTTTTTCTACGATGAAATTATCTTTAAAAAAAAACCCTTAAACTTTGTCGGGTCTGATGACACATTGTATAGTTTCAAGGTTTCAAGTAGATTTTATTGATATCTAAGCTCTAGAAAGTCCTAGTCTCTGAAGTCCTAAAAAAAAATCTGAAAATTGGTATGTAAGCTAGTATTAGACAACAAAATAGTTCTAAAACTTGAAATTTTCTCCCCAAACCCCAGTGAAATGACACCAAAAACCTCTTCATGTACAATGGTGTCAAGACGAGAACATAATGGCTCGCACTGTCAAAAAGTTGTCATAGGCCCTACAGACTCGCGAAAAGTCTCGCCGAGACTTGACCCGAGAAACGAGATGGTATCTACACTCACGCGACCTTCTCACTTGCGTTCTCGATCGTAAAGCGAAATGGACGACTTTGACAGTGCAGCAGCTTTGGTATTGTGTGTAGGTAGGTACTACAATCTTGTGAATGTTAGAATCAAAAATAATATTATGAAAAAGCAAGGCCCAGGCGATGGAGGATGACACAAATTCATCGAAATAGAGCAAGATTTGTGAATCTTATTTCAAACCACTCTCCACGTCGCACTGAAACCGAATGAGAATGTGATACGCTTCTCTTTGCTCGCCCGAGAAAACCTTTAAAGCTCTACAAGCCTTAAATTCACAGACTCTACACCATAGTTAGTTAAAATATGTGGCTTGGTCGTTTCATTACTACAAGAAATATTGTATAACGGAAAACAGTAAATAATTTTCACCTTACCCCCATGTAACGGTAACAGTGAAACCGCCAAGCCACATATTTTGACTGCTATAAAGTTTGTGAAATTAGGGCTTGTAGAGTTAGAAGCTTGGGTCTACATGAGATCTGTCAACTCTTTTTACAGACACGACGCCATTAATTAAGAATAGAATAGAATAGAGTTATTTAAAGATGCGGCAGGACATGATGGGGCTACCATACGCTGCGCGGTAAACGTCCCTAAATAAATAAGAGTAGGT
Organism: Elophila nymphaeata; assembly: GCA_955850985.1. Classification (NCBI taxonomy): domain Eukaryota; kingdom Metazoa; phylum Arthropoda; class Insecta; order Lepidoptera; family Crambidae; genus Elophila; species Elophila nymphaeata. Next base: position 23,568,922 of record OY039067.1, read on the forward strand.
AATTCAACGTACTGTTTTAACGCAGGCAAATATGAGTAAAAGGCAGCTGATGTAACATTGTACAGGAATGGCAGGTGCTTGTTGATGTCTCCTCGTGCCCAATCAGAAAAGAAGGAATTGAGAAGTCCTTGATCACCGCCTGTGAAACAAAACAAAACATTGTATTTGTTATACCCACTTTTGACATTAAATTACTATTTTATTTAATACGAAAACAATTGTGCCTTCTTTCCACGCTAATGTCGATTTCTCCTCAAATCGTAATAAGTGTGGGGAGGCCCACATTTAATTATTCTCATGGAACAAGAACCTATGTAATGTACATTTTAGTGGGTGCAAAGACATGTGGCAATAATTACATTTAAAAAATATAAACACATGATAATAGGGATCAAAAACAAATTAATAAAGGCATAATTATCATAGACAAATTTAAATTAAATAAGAGTTTTAAAGCTACAATAATTATTACACTGTGCTTTAGTTAGTACAACACAAGTACAACAGAGTATTGAAGATAAAACACAACAGACACAAATGTTTGCACACCTGCATGAAGGTTGAATTGAATACACAGTGTAAATACATCAACAATTTAATGAAATCGTCTATGATGGGTTGCAAACTTACCATCAAAACTGCCCCGTTCTTCGGCAAACTTAATGAGCTCATAGAATGTTTCCTGGGAAGGTTTGAACACAAAGACGCCAGAATTAAAGCAGTCTGGCCAGCCGACGTCCGGCGCAGCTGACAGCTGCTCACGCTCAAACAGCTCATCACAGTTTTGGACTATCTGATGACAAAGAATATATCTATGATATGGATAAGGCGATAAATTTTATTAGTGAGTAGGATTTATACGTAAGATTATAATAAATCTAGTGAAATTTCAGACTAGGACAAATGATAGAGCAAGATGTGGTGGTCATAAAGAAATACCCTCAATTTACCAATCCTGCACATCATACATCACGTGCAATGTCACTCTAATCAAGTACCTACCTACCTACATCTTCAAAATTGAAGCGGGTAATAGGGTCGCAGAATTATAAGCATGATCAGCGATTGGTCCTACCTAGTGAGATCGCACTTATGGCAAACAATTTCCATAATATCGCAGGAGCACATGTTGAGGTAAGAAAGAATCGTGTATGTACGCACCAAACTATTACCTATCTCTTTTTAGAGATTCCAGATTTATAGATCTAACATCAAAGATCGTCCTTACTTCTTAGTTAGGAGGGCAGAGGTGGAGGACTGTAGGTATACAAATTTCGCCATTAGTGATAGATATACCTAAAACACTGCAGTACAAAAATCCGAAATGTCCTCCGCCTTTCATTCTGATTGTGAAAACACAACATTCATCCTCTTAGTTAACATGCCATTCAAAATATGGTTTATATGGTTAAAAATATTTTGAACGGCATGTTAAGCTTCTGGTTCTGCGTTGTTGCTAAGTACTGGAAATCTTCCTAAAACAGAACTACCTAATAGGACTTTAAAGAAAACAACAAGCATTAATTAATACATGAGGTACTGTCTACATAAAATATGTTTCCGCAAATGTTATTTTATAAAGTTTAGACACAGATGGTAGGAATCTCGCATCTTATAAAAATTCCACGAAGAACGTGACGCACTCGCACGTTGGAATATAGGCAAAGTCTGGACGAAACTTGAAACCTTTTTATTTGAAGAGTTCTATAGTTTTTGTCGTAAAACGCTACTGTTTATTTATAGTCGGTGGAATGAGCAGCGAACTTGTGAGTTCCTAAGCTTTGGAAACCTATTTCGGCCGTGAACAATTATCTTGATGTAAAGGGGAAGCAAAGAGAAATGTAGGGCACTAGGGCACTAGGGTCGGCAATGGACAACACGCGACGCAATTGTTCTTTCCTTTTTTTATTTTTAGATATTACTCGCAAACAAATATTCGTCTTCATCACACAAATATTTGCCGCTACCAGCATTCGAACCCAGACCGCTTGATTTGCAGGCAGCTCTACTGTGTGTAAGTCAAAGTATAAAGTTCTAAATTCTAAGTTACAATAGGCTCTTGGTCCGTAGGGGTACTAAAACTACTCCCTCTAAGCCTTGGTCTTTATCTCATCATGTAGTGACGAAGGAACTTTCAACTACTAAGGGACTGGGTCATCATTCATCTGCCACCATGATATCTATTTTATTTAAATGGCTAATTGGCTAACTCGCTATTGACCTGCTATTTACATTTTGATGTTCCATAGTAGATAGGTACCGAATCAGTTTACCGATGTAATAACATAAGTCGCCAAACATTGGACAGAAAGTCTGGATCGATGCTATACTCTCTATACATCTTTAAGGTATACCTAGTATATATAGAGTCCCTATAGAGGTTAAAGTCCTACATTGGTATGAGCATGCTAATAAGTAAGTTAACTCTACGTTATTTCAGAGTTATAAGGAGTTCAAATAAATATTTTTTTGACGTAACAACGTCTTATAATTCGATAGAGCCGGCTGCACGCACGAAAAAACATGACGCATGCGGCGTTACCTCGCTCTGAGGCGTTCCATGTAAGGCTTGAAGTGCAAGCAAAAATCTATTAAACAAATGAAATTATTTTTTTCTTTTGAAAAATGCTACCATTCCATCAGTATTTTCTTAAGACGTTGTCACGTTCAACTATCGTCAGTAAACCGACTTTACAGACAACCAATTTGTAATGAGATATCGCTTTTTTTTTTAAAGAAAATTGACTTTGGATAACATTGTCAAAATTTGGGGAAGAAACTTGCAGAATATTCCAGTCACAGACTTAGACCAATAAAAAAGTCGACTATCCTTTTGTAGTATTTCTGTCGGTGAGTGAGGTTTCCAGAGCCGCGTAAGTGATTGATTCAGGGTTGGCAAGGTGAGAGAGCTAGCTCCTCTGTCTGTTGTTGGAAGTATCTATTCTATAATATATAGGTAGGTAGTCTTATCCTCTCAACTGTCCAACCTATATCAAATAAGGCGTATCTGTCCCGCCAATTCCGGACTTCCGGAGTACTTCCGGTCCTCATGAAAATGACGATATCTTAAGAAATCCGTCAATTTATTGGAATCGGTATTTATTAAATAAGCTTTCAGATGATGTATAATTAATTATAGTTTTACAGTGAATTAAATTAGCAAATTAAAGGGAAAAGTCACTTTTTTCCTCGATTTAATGCAATAATTATTATAATTATAAATTGTTTTCTATATATTTCAATTACTTAATGGTTTTCGTATTTGCGTTGCCATCCTCTCTTCTCTTCTTCCTCCTTCCCTGCTCCCAATTTATTTAGGATCAGTGCAGTATGTAATGCTATAAAACTATTGGTCGTAGCGTAGCACACTTATCAGCTTAGAAAGGGAAGGCCTCTTTTTTACTATTAACGCTACAAACATAAAATAACCTTTATTACAAGTGATATTTGTTTTATTTGCAGCTATATATAAAAAATTTACTTTAAAAAAATAAAATTAAAAAACAGTTAAGAAACAAATTCAAATTTCGCGCGTAACGTCGTAGATGAGGATATCCGTGCCAAAGGTTCTCACTAAGCAGGACGTCGAAGATTGTCCGAAGCGGAGGAGAGAGAAATGTTGGAAAACGGATTCCGAGCGTTAGACGCAACCGGAATAAACGCTCGGATGATGATGACATAGGGCTACAAAGAGAATCAGGACTCTGGGAATACCAACACTAATCCTCTTTTATGTATAACGGTACATAAGTGCAGCAATCCTACTAACAATGTAATGCGAAAGTGAATTTGATGGAATTTAGTGTAGAGATACATGGAACTCTGGAGAGGGTTTATAGGTGAAAATAACTTGTCAAAATCTACATTATTGCGAGCGAAGCCGCGGCTAGAGCTAGTTTCAAAGGAATTGACATGATCAAGGTCCAGATAATTTTCCAACTACCTATAGGTACTTCATATTCCTAATTCGTTGACTTCATATGACGAATAACTACCAAAATGTATTTCACTAAGTTTAGCACCGCAACCAGTAATTTCGATCCGTATTTTATTAATGGTAAGAGTCTCTTTTGCATGTCGTTTTGCCGAATCTATCGCCCACGACGCTTACTGAATAACAGAATTAAATGCGCATGAATCTATTCTAAAAATGACTCTCTAAACAGCACTTCGCGACGAGACGCCCAGACTGAATTATTCGTAGAAAGATGCGGCTTACTAATTGACTCCTGGAGGAAAACGCAAGTTAGAAAGATTACGGCGCGCTTTTGACTCCTGGAGGAAAATAATAATAAGCCAAGAGCCTCGATAAACACCTTAAGAGGCTCGCGTTAGGTGGTTCGATCAAGAGTCAGATGCAGAAGGCAGTACTTCTGGACACGGCCCGTATAGTGAGGAGGTTCCTGTCTCTGGATCCTTAACCACCGGTAGCCGGGACCCTGATCTTGCTACCGATGGGGAACTGCAGTTTTGTATTTTTAAATGTTATATTTTTTAGTATTTATACATTGTAAAAATTTAATATTTAGAAATATAATTTTATATGTATTTTAAATGAAATAAAGGAAATAATAATAATACTCTTTTTTGCACAAAAGAAATGAAATAAAATACAATATAGATAACAAAAGAATTTTACAAACTAGGCGGCCTTATTGCTAAAAAGCAATTTCTTCCAGGCAACCTTGGACTAAACGACAATATAAGACAAGAATACAGAGAATGGGTGCAGGAATAGATATTTTACTTAAACAACTAATTAAATAAATAAAAATAATTTAAAAAAGAAAACATATACTTGTGTAATGGTGACGTGAAACGTTAAAATTTTACGAATTGCTCGAGAGGAAATGACTCCGTACTTGATTTTTAAAAGACTCCATCGTGCGAGCACTCCTAACACTCTCGGGCAGAGCATTCCACAACCGAACAGCATGAACGGAAAAGGAAAAGGTAAGGAAGTCAGAGCTATGGGATTGGTATATCGAGAGTGGAGATTGAAATTTGATCGAAACTAAAGAAGAGCGAAAGGAAAAAAGAGATCGGAGATACAGAGGGGAAGTGGGTAAGAATAGTACGGAATAAAGAAGCGTAAGAACTTGTAAGTCCCGTCGCCGACGAATTGCGAGCCAATTTAGTTGAGAACGATAGGAAGAAACATGGTCAAATTTATGTAACTTAAAGACAACGCAAGTTATAAAGATATGGCGCGCTGTTGACTCCTGGAGGAAAACGCAAGTTAGAAAGATACGACGCTATTGAATCCTGGAGGAAAACGCAGGTTAGAAAGATACGGCTGGCTATTGACTCCTGGAGGAAAACGCAAGTTAGAAAGATACGACGCTATTGAATCCTGGAGGAAAACGCAGGTTAGAAAGATACGGCTGGCTATTGACTCCTGGAGGAAAACGCAAGTTAGAAAGATACGACGCTATTGAATTCTGGAGGAAAACGCAGATTAGAAAGATACGGCTGGCTATTGACTCCTGGAGGAAAACGCAAGTTAGAAAGATACGACGCTATTGAATCATGGAGGAAAAAGCAGGTTAGAAAGATACGGCACGCTATTGACTCCTGGAGGAAACCGCTGGATAGGAAGATAAGACTCATTATTGACTCCGGGAAGAAAACGGTTAGAAAGATAAGGCTCGCTATTTGCAGCCAGAGAAAGACGCAGGCGGGTCATTAGGCCTTCATTTCTTAAAGGGAGGGCACAGCCATTCCTACATGACAATAACTTCTTGCAATAAAAGTCAACCGAATCCGTGGTCTGATGGTTCGCCGAGTTGATCCATCCAATCAACTGCTTGGCGATTGATCCAATCTAATCAACACGCAGTTACTAGAGTAGCTATACTTTTGTCATCATCATTTTCCTATCCTGCTCCCAAATTTGGGGTCGGTGCAGTATGCATTGATATCAACAATACTGCTTAAGGATTTGGCATTAATTTTATACGCCCGCGCGGGCGCCTGCCTGACACCAACCCTCCTTGAGGACGACTGCTATCTTTCGACATCACCCGGGACACCAGCTTAACGTGCCTTCCGAAGCACGGAAGAAAACCTATAAAAAAAATGACCGCGCACTTGGTTGCTTAACTTTCGTGATCGTTACTAAGAACGCACGACCGCTGCGCCATGCGAATAGGTAATTTTGTATTCTCTAGGTATTTTGTGCTTGGTTCGGATCGGATGTTGGTCGCCCGCCTGGCTTGCTACCGCCATATTAACAAACTCTATCGCCACAAATTATTGTGTTCCGTTCCGACACAGAGTTTAAGATAGCCAGTCCCTCGTGTTAACCTTCGGCCTCTTCTGAGACATCTGAGATAAAAGAAATCATAGAGCGTCCCCGACAAGTGTGAGGGTCTTAGATTAAAGCTTTTGCTATAATCTAAGGTGAGGGTGGAGGTGGATGCATGTATAGGTAGAGCTTGCGTCAAACTTCCAGTTCGCTCAAGTTATTTCCGCTTCGTCGCACAACCATATCACCTACCAACAAGGTTCAATTTCGTACTGCTCAGGAAACCGCCTGAGAGCGAACTAGAACCGTAATTTTGCGTGTTGTCCCGTGTCCAGTAATTACACCTTACTGTCCCGAAATTATTGAATACAATTTTTTTTTATATACGGCAGCACAGGGCGACGCAACAAGGAAATTATAGCTAACCGCGGTCTGTAAATATATGTCGTCGGTCGTGTCACACACACACAACTCACAGGGCCTGTGTAATACTATTTTAATATTTTGTAATATTTTTTTCTATTGCCCGTTCAACAGCCAAAATTTTTAGTTCGACTCTAAACTCCAATTCGTTTGTAACCCCAGAAATGTCCAGGAAAAGATAAGCCCGTATCTGGCAACCCTGTCTGCCCTAAAAACTATGTGAATTAAATAGAAACCTATTTACTAAGTCTGGTTGACAAATTCTTATTATGCTATATAATATAACCTGTCTTTTGCAATATACTAGGTACACAGGTATCACACCAGGCACGCACTGAGTTTCGATGCCAAAACAAATTTAAGTGCTTCAATCCTATTACTTACCATACAATTGCATATCAAGTGGATCAAGGGTTCTCATTAATGGTCAATCGTAATTTATTGTCATAAAGTATAAAATAATTTATCATCAAAGATATTTGATTATCATATCTCAGATCATAATGAGAAATCTCTACCGTAGTAAGTACAGTATACAGTTACCTATCATATAAAAATATTATGTGCCGACCTACCTAACTGAAACAAAATAATTAGGTAGGTAACAAATGAGATAAAATAATTAGCTTGATGAAATTGAAAATAATAAACATGCTTCCTTCCATATACCTACTAGGTAGGTACTTACCTACATAAATATCTATCTGTATCATGCAATACCAATACCTACACTATAGGTACGCAAAAAAATGGTGTTTTTGATCTTATCTATACAATAATATAACCACTTTAGATTTTTTTATCGCAAGTAAAGATACTTAATTTAATCGTGTAAACAGAATTTTTGCAACTATTATTTTCACATCACTACGACAACGAACGACACTAGCTATATAGTATAGATAGGGTATCTCAACCGGTGACTGGCCAATTTCGAAAAAAAATATTTTTTCAAATTTTAAGAACATTTTTAAAAGAACTTCTTATTAAAGTGAATGAGTTGATTTCAATTATGGCACAACACTTTATATTTCTGATAAGAAATTGGATAATATGAGCAACAACTATAAACGATAAAAATGTTTTCGGGCATATCACTCTTAGGTGTCATGTCATGACTGATACAAATATTCTATTCATGCAGACAACTTTATTTTAAATTCTACCTAATGTATAATAAGTGACTTTTGACATTTTACATGTATAGTTTTTTAAACTAAAATAGTATTACAGGTCAAATTGCACGTCTCGGCAGCGTGACCTATGCTATGCTACAGACATCTGTATTTTTATTAAGCATTTCAGTTGCTGATTAGATAACAAGCAACACGCGGTTACTAGAGTAGTAAGTAATGATAAAAACTCATCAGATAGGTAGGTAATACTCACGCGATTGATGGAATGTGCTTTCTCAGTACGAAAATTAATATGCATAATGCAACGTTTATCAAACCAAATATATAAAGAGCTCCTTATCGCGGCACGGATAAATCCTCAGTTGACACAATAACCTGCGATAAAAAAACTTCAATGGATCCTATCGAACCACTATCATTTGTTGTTGGGTCCGAGTTATTGAATAACGATATTGTAACTTATTAAAAGCTGATAAGTATGTAAGTAGTGCTGTAGGGAAAGTTGTTTACACGTGTTTTTACGGCTGAAAAATGATTAGAGAATAAAAATTTTGTATTTTGGAGCGGGTCCAAATTTGTCGGGTGTAAGTATTTAGGCCACGGTTATGCGCCCCGTCATCTCGTGTTACTGCGCTAACGTCCACATCCGGTAACATTGACTTTCTCGCAGCAGCGCAGCATAAACAATTGATGATCGAAATAGATTTAATGACGGCGTTACGAATTTAATTACGTTAAATAAAAATGATGTAAAATGATTAATTCAGGATTCACCGATCGAACACGATGTTATTTGAGTATTATCTATTTATTTACTATCATTCTTGGCTTCTCACACTGAAGCATATAACTATAGAAATAGTTGTGACGTACTAGACATACAGAAGCTGCAGTCTAAATAATAGTAAAATAATTTGACAAAAAATATAAAGCCAGACCGAATAATACCAGACATTCCTTAGTCTGTTAACAATAATGACGATCCTTAAAGCATGAACGCTTGAATAACTATGGCATAATTAACATAACGAGATTGAATGTCACTTGAATTGTCGTACGATACGCATATTTCATTACTGACTGCACTAACTAAACGATAGCATTACAGTTTAAATAAATACTTTGACACGTGTAGTGCCAAAAATTTGCGTCTATAGTGCAATGCCCTACTACTTACCTATACAAAATAAATATTAGCTAAAATAAAATATTACCTCAGTAACTACGTATTTTTAGCGCATACCTATGAGAACTTCAGTAACCTCTGGTTGTTCACAAGTCTTGGGCTAAGTATTAAATGCATGTTATTTTCTATAACCTATTTACAAATAAAATCGACTAATTACGATATCCTTATTTTATTCATATACCTACCATAAGTTTGTAGGATATTTAATATATTTGCAATACTTTACCATCAACAGAAAAATCGCTTTAATTTTCAATTTGTGACTTTTCACAAAAAAAAAAAAACTAAAATGGCCGCTATTCCAAAAAGAGGGGTTGACCAGCCTTATGGGTGTTTTTGTCGATAATATTAGGTACTTAAATTTGACGCCCTTAAATTATCGCTAGTCCATATGTTCATATTGTTCATATACTTAGTAGGGACATCAAAAATTATTCCACAATTAAATATTGTTCTGTAATTAGGTACGTACCCATATATAATAAAATTACATCTATGGCCACAATTCTACATACGTTCACTGTGCTGGCATTTATATATAACTGTCTATAATAGTCCTAAAGTGGAACGATCCGCGCCAATGAACTTAATCTTCGTTTATACGTCCTTCCTTACTCAGTTGCATAACTAGGAAAGTTATTATTATGATTAGATTACGCTGTTTAGATACGATATGTAGGTATGTACTAGGTAGTATAATTGTCAATTCTCTTACCAATGTATCAGCGTCTAGGAACACGCACTTCTCGTATTGGGTGAGTTCCCAGCAGTGGATTTTTGTAAAGGTAACACCAAGCTCTGGCCTCTGAAGAAGTGCAAGGTGTGCTGCGTCACGAGAGTCCAGGACATCCACTGTCACTACTTCCGCGAACACTGCGTGAAGGCGCTCTCTGTTTGACAAGAGATCGTTTTTGAGAAGTCGTTAAAGTCAATGGACATAATTACCACGTCATCTTCAGTCTGCTGCTTAGCTTCAGTATCTGCTTTAATTTACAAGGAAGCCGATATCAACCATCTAATAGTTGGCGGCAAAAAACATCTTACGAATGTAAACATAGGTAATTATGTTTTCATTATTATTATTATTTTCTCTCGCTATAAGCATGACTTTTCAGGAAGTCAGAAAAATCCGCTTAAATTTGTATATTCTCCTAGTAAAATATAACATAATACATATTATTATGAACGAACCGAAACATCAATGGCCTACATATGTAATTTATAATACTACATTTATAAGTTGCACGAAGTAAAATAAAATAACTGATATCAACCCCAATGCATCTGGTTTCATCATCAACTGCATGCATCTGGTTTAATGTTTTTTAAAGAAGATTGTGCTACTAACCTCATGGCATCAGTGACTGAAGGTGTGATAAGTACGGTGGCTGGATACTGGGAACCCACACGGCGAAGCGAATGTGCCAGCACCAAAGCTCCAAGGCCGTAGGAGTCGTTCGTGGCCAGCGTCACCCATGATCGATCTGATACCACAAATTACACAAATCACCCAATTGATAAATTGCCACTTGGCATAGTATTACAATGGTCAAGTGTGATAAACTGTGACTAACAATCAGAACCCATTTTTCTTGTTCTTGTTTTAAGAGTAAAGAAAACGAGGTTAAAATTAAGTTTAATAAATTTCACTACAAAGTGAAAATTGCAAACCATAAACATAGGACTTATTTGAAACCTTTTTTTTAGAAGGATATTAGGATAGTTTTAATTAAGAAGAAATATATTATCTACTATAGCTCACATGTTTTTCTGAAAGTATCTTGACTAGCTTCAACTAATATTTTCAAACATTTTCAAGTTCTGTTATTAGAACTTTATTAGATGGTGTAAAAATTGTATACCTACTTAGAGCGTTTAAGCAACATGTACCTACCTAGTCTACTAACTAAACTTCCACAACTAAGTAGATGTATTTAATTTAAGTATGTTAAGATTGTTCTGAGTTTTATTGGGTTAAGATGTAGAAGATCTAAGCAGGCGATAAATATTGTTACTGTTTTTATAATATCACAAAACTTTTCTTTTCGTGCCTTCATTTATACTTACATAAATACACAAAATTACTTTATTACGTAAGAATAAACCTATAATAAACTACTTCTCAGACAATTGCTGTAATTTAATTTATGACAGCAATTGGCATCTCGTTTTTATTATTAACGTCACACTTGAAAGCGGTGCTTGTAATTCTAACAATATTTATAATTTTGTATTATAAATGTCAACAAGATAAATACTCATAGGGTATTTAATGACAGAATTCAAATATAATTTCTATATTACAGTGTGTGAACTTAAATCACATATCCGCCACTAGTCTTGGGTGCCAAAGACGTAAATATCTAAAATAACTGGAAAATGTTGTTTTGGATGTAGGATTACGTAGAATAGTATTTTAGCTGATTAAATTTTGAAGTATGCATCGTTTAGGACTAAGAAAATGCGCAGTATCTTGATGAGAGATATATTCTGGCGTACTGCACGTGGGATATTGTTGGCGTTGATGTGACTTATGCGCATCACTTCATTAACTTTCAATAATGGCACGTGTATAATGTATTGACATAATTAATTTGATTTTATTTGACATCGGTAATTTATTATATTTTATGCCTTCACAGACCTATTCTAAATCTTGTATTGAGCTTAATCTGACGGGTAAACTTGAACGGCATTTTTAAACAATATTTCAAATATACATAATATGTATTGCAGCGTTTGTAAAAAATACATTGATTCTCGGCATTCAGTTAGCGTGGGCCACCTCGTATATATGTGGCTGAATGTAATAGACAAGTGCCACACGTTCTGCTCCAAAATAGCACGACACAAATAAAATTGAAAATAAAACTAAAAGATACCGCTAGACATCCGAAGAGTGCGTCGTCGTCACTTGTTTCTCATAATTAAACTCTCAATCAATGTTCAACGCCGGTACTGATGATACTAAACATGTCTTCGAAAAGTCATCGACACTCGTGCTCTACGACTGAAGATTTTATGATTCGGAAAAAAATTACATCTGAATTGCAAAGTTCGCCCTCATACGTAAAAAAAACAAAAGTAAGCAGCATACTGATAGGCTGAATACTTAAAATATAAGATATTATAATTATCAGACCTATTTCCAGAAATCCAAAAAAATGAACATCTAAAAATAAACTTACACGACGGCAACCGTTAATTTAACTTTGTGATGATGACGCAGTCTTGATCCAATAGCGTTAGATATAAAAGTTAAATTCCCGAAAGAATGAAAGTTATAAAAGTTAAATTCTAATCTACCCGGCAATTTTTGATTGTAATATAATTTGTAGCCATTTCTATAATGCGACGAACGAATTTTGGCTCGGTCGGAACCATTAATTTTCGAGGTTACATTTTAATGCTCCGGATCTCACACCCGTTGTTTGTTTTAATCACATTAATAGCAAGATAATATTTTTCAATCGATTATGCGAGGCTAGACGTCGTAAATGAACTGAAATGTAAAACATCCTGTTTTTTAAATACTGAAAGTAAAAATGATTTCGCAATAGAGGCCAGATCATAACGAACATTAAAAATAACAAAATATGTTTGGAACTCACAAGAGCAAATTATAGTACGGCGAAGGAGCCACGAATGGGCACTTGAGAGTGAAGAGGAGCAGGATCAGGCAACGCTAGGGAGCAATGTCCTGATTTCTATTTAGGTGCACCCAGTCCGGCGGGATGGAACACGCGGGCACTCGTCCGTTTAACAGAATAAAGGAATGCAATTTTGACGTGTTTATCTTTTTACCTATCTAAAAGTGCACATCACAGGCAAACCCAGAATTTACTGCTCATTGAAGCAATTAATCTATTTCATCGTAATTTACACTTTCTAAGCTCAACTCTTGCTGCATGCACGCTATGTGTATAACAGACCTTTTAGTGTTAATTTTACTATTAATTTGAATAGAAAGGTTTATCTAATTTATTGGTTAGACCACTTCACCATTTCTAGGTCTGTACCTACTTATTCTTCAGAAAGTTAGACTGGTTTGTTCTTGAGAAAAACAGGTTTAGAAAGTAAGTCCTTTTATTAATTTGGAAGTAAACCTATTTATTTTTATTTGTTTTCTATTAAAAATACAATTATCCTTCATTAAATCCTTTGTTAAATGTAATTAAAGTAACTGCATATAATAAAAAATAAAACCAAATATATAACAAACGAAGATAACGATTTTAATACTTATAGGTAATGATAATGATACTGCTAACGGAAAACAGCGATGGGATGTTTTAATCTATATCATGCAACAAGTGAATTTGTTAACTACGATACCTACGTTTGAAACGAAATAGTCATTGAACTTTACAGAGTGATCTCCGATGATTTAGAATCAAATCATACTGAGTTGAAAGTATGCAAAATCATTGATGTTATAATATTGTCTGTCTACGATGGCGCCGGCCGGTCAAGCCGCAACCAGGTCGGATGAACCTTTGCGGCCGGTGTTATATATCCCACATCAAACCGCAACATAATCAGCCTACATCTTAAGTAATAACATTATCTCAGAGGTATTGAATGACATAATAATGTTTTTGGCTCTTTGCTATTATCAGGCCAGAAATATTTAGTAGAAATTTCACGGTCAAGATAAATAATAGAATGGTCTGCTGAAGTATGATAAGGTTCATGTTTCATAACTCTCTGTTTACAGAATACATTAGATAGCAATCGGTTACTTATTAGATAGGTGAGCTGTAAACATGTTGGTAATATACATGTATATTACTAACCTGTTTTGTTAATTATTTTCAGTAATTCACATTTTCTGGTGGAGATAATCTTTTGCTTTCGTCAAAGGAACGCTAAGATGACGTAGATTGTATTTGCTCTGTCAATAATTATGATACTGTCTGGACAAGAATAAGACTCAAGGTCTACGAGTAATCGAAAGTATATTTTAAAAATATTTAAGCAAACTATTTCAATGTTTGAATTATTCATTACAATGGACTGTTGAAAACAAAAGAATGACGCTATTTATATATTTTTGCATATTTTGGTAGTTAAGTGCCAATTAGCAAATTCCAAAATTATTTTCCTTGTGTACAGAAAAATATATTAGCCGTATGTAGATAAAAGTTCTTCGGATTTACGCCGGTAGGTAAAAGTACTTCGGATTTACGTGGAATATAAATTAAAACATGTTATTTATGATCAATATAAAATGAATATACTTCTATTGAAAAATTTAAAGCAGAAGAATGGTAGATAATAAAAATTAATTTCTCTACCCACATAATTTTATTAATTCCCGTCAAATGAATGTAATTGTCGCTAAAATTTTAGATGAAGTGCAATTTCTAAATCTGAAATTAGTTTATTCCTATAAGAATTTATAGAAATAGTGGAACACTTTATTATACTCACTTGACATTATGAAGCCGGGTGGTCTCGTACGTGACAGTTACAGTCACCTTTGATATCACGAACCACAAGCGCTCTTCGCGCAGCACTAGCGGTAGCAAATGCACGCAGCGTGCGCGACAGCCGGCTAGACCCCTCGCACTTCACCGCGCCTGCCCCCTTACTTTATTCACGTACACCACACCACAAGAAGCGGCACGCAAACACACAAGCATTTGACGTATACACATGCGCATTGGAAGCAAAGCGTTCGATGTAAATGTATTTTTACACTGAAGCAATTATAATTTTAATATTACAGCATAAAGCTGTAACTGTTTTAACAGATATAGCGTAAACTAATAAAAGTAGGTAAATTAAATTTGTGATACTTGCCATAGCAATGAATTTCATATTAAACTGGCAACTTTATCCAAACAGCTGTTCTAAGCGATCGATAGATGTCGGTGGGTGTCGCTTTATTTTCGATGCCTATATAGAATAACGGTATCTGTAGTAGAATCTTGCGTTATCGAATAGTTTCTTGCATTCACCACAGCGGACCGCGGTCTTATTTGATGTACTCTTCGATATGTCCGGGTTGATGAAAGATTTCGAGGGAACATTAAAAAGAAATAACTATGTATTACTGTGCATTATTTGGTCTAAGTATTAAAAGGCATAAAAAGTATGGCATAAAAAATAACAAAATGTATTATACAGCAGGATAGCGTGTTGTGTTTTGTTTTTGGTGTTTCGGTGGAAACGATGGCCAGCTCTCCGACGAGCTTAGAAACGCAAATAGACAGTTTCTTGGAGCAATTTAAGAGGAGTGCTTCGAAAGCTATGGAGGAGCGAATGGAGTGGCCAGATGGACCTTCACCAGGTGTGGTCAAATCCCGGAGTAGCTGCTTCACAATAGATACTGCAGTTGGTAAGTGTCAATATATAATAATAACAATGTATCTACTAAATAGATATAATATTCTCACCTTCACTTTCTCAGACACAGATATGAAAAACAGGCTACTTACTATTTGTAAAAAATAACGGCAATATCTTTTATTATAACCAAATAGACCAGATCCTTCTCATTTTCCATCGAAAGAAAAGGTAGGTGTCTAGTCTCTAATTTAATTTATTTAGTAGTACCTAGTTACCCATGTATGTAAATTTTAATTTAATCTGAAAAATACTCACTGTAGAACACGTGAATGGTATGTACCTAAAAAAATAGTCAAATGTTATTACTTCCGACTTCCGCTTAACTTGACTTAATAAATATAATCTTTTATTTGATTGTGTCAAAACAAGTTGAAACAAGAAGCTATGTTGAAAGCATAAAGCGGAAGTGTATTTGGTTGCAAAAAGAGGGGAAGGCTGGATGGGTAATCTGTCAATTGGTAAATACCCTGACTGAAGACCTGGATGAAGATTTTATTAGCTAGTACAGGGTAGTACCTACTGACTTAGGTACTTGTAGACCTTGTAGCACAATCTTGTGGTTATTTATTCGTAAGTTAATAGGTAGATACTTAAATACCCTTTGTTATAATTGTAATGTGAAATAATCCATCATTTTACTAGGTACTTACAAACATTTATTTTTATGTAGGTAACCTACGTGGCTATAATAGTCATCAAAGTTTATATAATGCACAGAATACCTACCTACCTACATACCCAAAATAACTCAGACCAATAAAAAAGTCTTTATTGGTCTGAGTCTATAAATTACAAATATTGGGCAAGACTTCATCATTGAAAAGGAAGTTCATGGTCGGAAGTCGTAGTAGTAAAGTGTTGAATGACTTGAATGAGTTTTGAGCAAAAAAGCCCTTTTTTGCTTTAATCTAAGGTTCCCCCACATTAGTAACAATAGTTTTATTTTAATATTAATATAAATGCTGTGCATATGCCTGCCTTTACATGGCAAAATGGTAAAATTTGAATTATTTTTATACTTAAATGTGCTTGTATTTTTTTGTATTGTTATAATTAAAACTGTGATGAATGGTTAAGACACGCGAAGAAAAAAAAGATTTAAGAGTATAAGTAGGTAAGTATTTAGGTGTTATATACTATGATTAAAGTTTTGTGTATGATTCGGTTCCTTGACAACAAACAACAAGTTAATTTACTCTAATCTGGTTAATACTTAGTAGGTAGATAAAAAAAAATACTTGACATTTAGCAAAGTTGTATTCTACATACGAATTCCCCATGTACGTAGGTAAACCTACCTTCCCCCAGCAGCGGTTGAGTTTTACACTTCGCTGGCGACCCTCTTTTAAAGCTATCATTATTATAAAAAGTACCTAACTAAATAAGTAGGTACCTACCTACTTACTTGTTTTCGTAAATACAATATACAAAAGCTTTCATGTTAACAAAATAATGGCGTAACATAGTTTCGATATTAAATTAAGCCTATTATCTTCATCGTCTAAAGTTCCTAGGGATTATACCAGTTTTGGACTAATTCAAGCATACCTATTGATTTTTGTTATAATATACCTAATTTCCAAAAGTTCATTCACAGTTACGTTACCTACGTGCTTATTTACCTTGTTAATAGATATTATTGACATCGATTTTATGCACTTGAGAATACATATAAGTGTCAAAGACTATGAAATGTAAGGATTATAGTAGTACATGGGTTTTTATTTTAGTCATACATTATGCCTAGATAGGTATATAATAAAATTTTAAGTGGGTAATAGGTAAGTAGGTACTACATAAATAGTAATTTCGATTATTCGTAGGTAATGGTTGTTTCTAACAATGCAGCTAAATAAGTAATTAATGCTGAAATAATTTGTTAATCTTTAATTTTGATATTTATTAGTTAAAATTATTCATTATAAATCTATGAAAACCACAAAACTCAATTCTGTTTTAATTTGGGACCTAATTACACAAAATAATGAAGTTTTTCATATTTTCACGAGTCACTTTTCAGAATTTGATAATAATTGGGGTGGTTACCCTATGAAACTTAGAATTATTGCTGTTGGAAAAATAAAACTAATAACTATATTTTTTTTTATTATTACTATCGATTCAGTCTACAGCTAAATGTTTACAATAACATAAGAATATAAATGTTCGAATAACATAATTTATTATATTATAATAAACAAGAAAATTATTATTATCACTGATAATAATGCAATGAAATAAATACGCGGTACTTCAAATATTCGCGCCACAGTACCTATCGGCGTGCGTCGGTCGGAAACGCGACTACAGAGACACGAAGCGGCGGCGCACTGTACTAATTACATGTTCTACGGCGTCCTCCGATTTTATTCACGGAAAGTGTATCGCCATATTGCTTCCTTGAATTCAGTGAAATATTCGTTCATTTCTCTTTAATTATGACTGCAATGTCGAAATGAAGTGAAATAAAACAAACCACATAGGATATTTAACTGTGGGGATATACTTTTATGCGTCCCAGCCTTTGATATACGGTGAAAACGGTAAGTTTTATTCTTCCTTTGCTATGACTATATGGCCCAATATTCCACGGGAGTTCGATCCGCTATGCGATAATGAAACTTAAAAAATGCGATTAAGGTTAATAATTGCGCGGTTTTTGTTATGTTTATTTACATGAATTTGAAAACTTCTCCGCGGTTTTCTTGTATTGTGGTTGGAAATTGTTAGATTTTATAGAAATCAAGGCGGGTTTGAGGTGTCGCCTTTGTACATACACGTATGTAGATACATGTGATTTGACGTGAACGATCGGTTATAGCGTGGAGCGGCGAACATGTCTTTTGAAAAAATGGAAGTGGTGAATCCTGCGGAGAAGGAAGCTAGTGAAGTGCTGCACTCATTGCTGTCCGTGGAGCGACGGAGTGTTGACAGCAAGGAAGCTATTATAGTGTCCATCCCGACGGACCAGAACGGCGGGGGCGACTACGGTGAGAGCGCCCAATGGCATACACCGGTTATGGGCCAGCACCAGCATTCTGTTTTTGAAATGGGCCCCGGACAGAACTTACAACAACAGCATTATAATGGACACCAGGAACAGGTTTGTTACTTTTTCTAAAATAAACAAAACATATTACATATTACTTTGCAAAAAAATCTTAAGATATGAAGAGGAAATTATTTAATTATAAGTGAATTCTCATTAAAACCAACTTGATTAGGTAAATATTTAGAATAATAGAAACCGGAAATATTTTTCAATTAAATTATTATTTACATTGTTGTTAGTCAGACCTCTAAAATCCAACTAAGCCAAGGTGCTTGTCCCAGCAGTGGTTCATGTTAGATACCCATCCTTCATAAGCTTAGTCCCAGCATTGCTGCAATATAGTTATTTATTTTAAAATTCTTTATGAAAGTTTATTTCAGAGCAAATATAAGAGAATTGTTATTTAATAAATTCATTTGACTAATTTTAGGTTCTTTGGCAAGGGCATACAATTCAAGTAGAGAATGGTGATGGCACATTACAAACCATGTCAACGTCATATACCCTAGCATTTGAACAAAATGTTGATGGTGACCCTGGTGACTTGGATGTGGACACAAAACCCAAGATGGAGAAAAAGACTGTCGTGAAACGAAAGAAGAAAGCAGATTCAGATAGTGACGAGGAAGTTCTTGATAATAAATTAGAGGATAACCCGACACAGGTGATTTTTTACTTTCTCATTACGTAGTATAGTCCTGTAATCGTCAAAAAATTCGACCTCAAGATTTTGACTGATTTACACATTTTGGACCTTCCTGTATTCAAAAATATTTTTTTTGGAATTATGTCTGTGTTTGTGTCTGTGCGTTAGCAAGACAACTCGAGCATGCTTTCATTTATTGCAACCAAATTTGACATAATTATGTGTATGACATCAAAATATAAGGTTTCTATCAAATTTTGATCTGTCAATCACGAAAGATAAGCAACCATGTGCGCGGTCGGTACTTAGTTGGGTGACCAAAATTTAACACGCATGTATGATGACATCAAAATATAAGGTTTCTATCAACCTTTGAGTCGTTTCTGGTATATACGAGAAAGTCAAGGGAAGACCACTCCCAATTTTTTAGAAATTTTATTGCAATTTTTTTGTATTTGTATGTTAAAATTAGGCTAAATTTCTAAATGAGACGGGAAGAAATGAATATCCACTAAATTAAATGCCAGAAAGGAATACTTATTTCAATAAACAGGTAGTAGGTATTTATTAATGGATAAATTTTAATATTGACAAACAAAGAACAAAACTTTATGTTATTTCACACAAGTGTAAATTATTATTATAATAGCAATATCAATATTGTTACACACCACTTAAGTTCCATTTACATTATTACCTATTGAAATGAAATTAAAAATAATATTGTACTGTTCACTCTGTCACACGCATCAAGCGTGTTCTCCCTCGCATTCACGACTGTGCATTCACGCTCCTCAAGTCTACTCGAGTTGCAGTTGGGTATGTTACGCGCTCTGTTTTGTTGTGTGGACTCTTATCACTTATTTATTGGCATGGCCCTACGGACCACTTGAAATGCTTCCAAGGACCACTAGTGGTCTATACGCTACGGTGGCTGCTTACCACCAGGGCCCTATTTTATAAAGCTACAAGTTACAATTTTACAAGTAAAAACTGGAAACACTGATCAAAATAATCCTCAACTTGTTATACTTAATTGGTGTTTTTCAAAACTACAAGTTGTACTGATTACAGTTCAACAAGCTACAAGCAAGGCGCTTGCTGTTCAACCGATCTAAATCGAAGAAGCATTTTTCAAAACAATTGTTTATTACATGCTACAAGTCTACAACTTGTCATAATTTTCTACAGGTCATCCAACATGGGCAATTTTAATTACAAGTGAACAGATATCGAAAATTTTTCGCGTTTTTTACTTAATTTTGGTTTACAAAGTTTTCTTACTTGTTTAAATGTTAATGTGTTTAAGTGTTAGTCTATAATTATCATTTAAAGATCTTAAAATGATATCCTTACTAATATTATAAATGCGAAAGTAACTCTGTCTGTCTGTCTGTCTGTCTGTCTGTCTGTCTGTCTGTCTGTCTGTTAAGCTTTCACGTCTAAACCACTGAACCGATTTTGATGAAAATTGGTACAACTATAGATTAAATCTCGGGGAAGGACATAGGCTACTTTTTATCGCGAAAAGAAGGTTGTATGGGTTGAAAAAGGGGATGAAAGTTTGTATGGAAGATCGTCATTTTTGAAGATAGAACCATGAAACTTTGAATTTAGGCACTTAATAAGACAAAAAGAAATATATGTTCTAAGATTTTTTAAATTTTGACCTGTATGGGGGTGAAATAGTGGATGAAAGTTTGTATGGGACTTCGTCATGGTTAAAGATAAAACCATGAAACTTTGAATTTAGGCACTTAATAAGACAAAAAGAAATATTTGTTCTAAGATTTTTTAAATTTTGACCTGTATGGGGGTGAAATAGTGGATGAAAGTTTGTATGGGACTTCGTCATTGTTAAAGATAAAACCATGATACTTTGAAATTAGGGACTTAATAAGAAAAAAAGGAATATTAGTTCTAGGATTTTTGAAATTTGGACCCGTGTGGGGATGAAATTGGGGATGAAAATTTGTATGGAAGTTCGTCATGGTTAGAGATAAAACCATGAAACTTTGAATTTAGACACTTCACACATGATAAGAAATAAAGATCCAATCCAAGACGACGGTTGTGACTTTTTAATATAATATCGATATGGGTATCACTTTTGTGGTTTTCGGAGGTCCCGATTAGATCCAAGATGGCGGACGCAACTTTTTGACAAAATGTCAATATGGGTATCGTTTTCGTGGTTTTTGGGGGTCCTGATTACGAATAAAACATCTATTTCGAGATCCAAGATGGCGGACGCGACTTTTTGACAAGATGTCAATACGGGTATCATTTTCGTGGTTTTCGGAGGTCCCGATTCATAATACACCATCCATTTTGAGATCCAAGATGGCGGACGCGAATTTTTAACATATGTCAATATGGGTATCGTTTTCGTGGTTTTTGGGGGTCCTGATTACGAATAAAACATCTATTTCGAGATCCAAGATGGCGGACGCGACTTTTTGACAAGATGTCAATACGGGTATCATTTTCGTGGTTTTCGGAGGTCCCGATTCCTAATACACCATCCATTTTGAGATCCAAGATGGCGGACGCGAATTTTTAACATATGTCAATATGGGTTTCGTTTTCGTGGTTTTTGGGGGTCCTGATTACGAATAAAACATCTATTTCGAGATCCAAGATGGCGGACGCGAATTTTTAACATAATGTCAATATGGGTATCGTTTTCGTGGTTTTGGGGGGTCCGGATTACGAATAAAACATCTATTTCGAGATCCAAGATGGCAGACGCAACTTTTTGACAAAATGTCAATATGGGTGTCATTTTCGTGGTTTTCGGGGGCCCCGATTCCGAATTCGACATCTATTTCGAGATCCAAGATGGCGGTTGCGACTATTTAATGTAAAATCGATATGGGTATCATTTTCGAGATTTTTGGGGGTTCTGACTCCAAATAAAACATCGATTTTGAGATCCAAGATGGCGAACGTGACTTTTTAACTTAATGTCAATATGGGTATCGTTTTCGTGGTTTTGGGGGGTCCGGATTACGAATAAAACATCTATTTCGAGATCCAAGATGGCAGACGCGACTTTTTGACAAAATGTCAATATGGGTGTCATTTTCGTGGTTTTCGGGGGCCCCGATTCCGAATACGACATCTATTTCGAGATCCAAGATGGCGGTTGCGACTATTTAATGTAAAGTCGAGGGTATCATTTTCGAGATTTTTGGGGGTTCTGACTCCGAATAAAACATCGATTTTGAGATCCAAGATGGCGAACGTGACTTTTTAACTTAATAAGAATATGGGTATCATTTTCGAGATTTTCGGGGGTCCTGATTCCAAATACATCATCTACGTCGAGATCCAAGATTGCAGATGGGATTTTTTATCATCTACGTCGAGGTCCAAGATGGCAGATGGGACTTTTTAACATAAAAGCGATTAGGGTATCAATTTCGTAGTTTTCGGGGGTCGCGATTCCAAATACGTCATCAATTTCTAGATCCAAGATGGTGGACGCTACTTAACTTATTATTAATATGGATATCATTTTCGTGGTTTACAGGGTTCCATTTTGATATCCAAGATGGCGGACGCGAATTTTAAACTTGATATGGATATCAGTTTTGTAGTTTTCGGAGGTGTCAAAATGGATGCTGTATTCGGAGTCAGGATTCAGAATACAGCATCCATTTTGAGATCCAAGATGGTGGAAGTGACTTTTTAGCTTAATCGCTTTCACGCCTAACACCTGAACCGAATTTATTGAAATTTGGTACAAAAATAGACGAAACCTCGAAATGGAATAAAAGCTACTTACCTTTTTTGTGAAAAAGGGAATGAAGGGGTTGAAATATGAGATGAAAATTTTTATGCGATTCCTCATTACCGAAGATAAAACCCTAAAACGCAAATATTGTTCTAGCGTTTTTGAAATATTGACCCGTGTGGGGATGAAGGTTGCGAGTAAGTAGCAAAGGATGGAGAAACATAAAATGGTAGATTGTAAAAATGCCATTTACTGTAGTGCACTGCAGTTTGTATGTGTGTTTTTTGCATAATAAGTACCTACACAAAAAAATGCTGCCTAAAGTAATTATTCCACGCGGACGAAGTCGCGGGCAAAAGCTAGTTAATAATAATTCCGAAGAAGATAGTAATAGTAATAATAGCCAATTACAAGAAATGATAGATTATTTTAGAAATGTGTAATTACATGATATCTAAGCTTTTAATATATAAAATGCTTTTGTAATTTAAGAACCTATGATGATTCATAATAATTATTTTGAAGAAAATACCTAGTGATTGTAATAGACGGTTAAAAGAAATGATAGATTATTTAGGACAAGTATAATTACATGAAAACATTGAAGCTTTTAATATTTATAATGTTTATGTAATTTAACTTAGTCCAGCAGCAGGTAATCCTTCATACCATTTATAAACATTGATATTACCTATCTATTAATTTCCTATAGCCGGCAATAAGTTTTTGGTAATTTATTCCTATGTGTTTGTGAAAGATATTCTAATAGCATAAAAGTGTATCAAAGTGTATAAAATTAAACAAATCAACATTTTAATATTTATTTATTTATTTAAGTAATCAGACTTATAAGTACAGCATCAAAATTATAATACTTATTTTAGATTTAAATAATCAAACTCATACTGCATCAACATTAAAATTATGTATTGCATTAAACAATACTTAAACAATAAATCCATTTTTTTAATATACACAGATGTTCGGTTTGAAATTGTAATCGAGATTTTCAACTTGTTGTTACAAGAGGTGTTTCTAAAATGCAGGTTACCTGTAACTTGTCATTACAATCTATAGTTGCCAGTATCACTTGTTACTTGTTACTTGTAGCTTTATAAAACTGGGCCGGGGAGGCTGTATGCCTGTCTGCCAACCAAAGAACAAAAAAAGAATTCAGAAAATTCCCTCAATTTAAGTATAAAAATTTTTGATTACACTATAGTTGATGTTGATGACTAGTTTAAGGGTAGGTGCCTGTCTCTCCTCTTGTTCTATGTAGGTAACCAGAGCCATGCACAGAGATTTTGGGTAGGGTATGTTAAGCAGTATGTTAGTGTTAGTATAGTTTTGGTCCATTGTGAGTGACTTTTACGTCAATTGATGTCTGATACTGGTAGATATAGCTTTATAGGTAATAAAATATTACCTAAAGCACTGCTCACTTTCTTGTGATCGGAATATTATTTATCTAGGCTTAGTGGGCAGGGCCTTTTGATGTCAAGTGGCATTCGAAGTCACATGCCATTGTTGAGTTGTTTTTGTTTTCCCACCACGGCTAGTTCCGGACGGCCCTTTTCAGGGCCACAACCGCGCCCGAAGTCCCCCGGGTACGGTCCGATGGCTGTTCCCAGTGTCCTCGTCAGAAGGACGCGTCAGGTCGAGCAGCCGTCGGTGAGGAGGCGGCCTATAAGGTCGGCGTCGGCCAGCGGCCCACAGGGGTTGGCGTTAGTCGGTAGCCCCTGTGGGCTGCTGGCCACCAATTGGTGCCCAAGGAGTGCCTAGACGGGCAGCGTTGGGACGATCTCGGTGTAGTTGCGCTCACGTGCGCAGATCCCGAGCCGTCCCGCAATAGCGCACTAGAGGTCAGGCCGGGGAGGATGTTTAGTGGGTATGGAGGGAACGCCTTTACCTCGAGTCCCACATATCCCCTGCGGTTGGCACCACCCCGCAGGGACGATGCGTAAATGCATTTGACCTTCCCGACAGCAAAAAAAAAGGCTTAGCGGGCAGGGTATCAAGTGTTTGTTTACTTGTATAGTGTGCCAAACACTATACAGTGTGTAAAAGACACGAACAGTCAAACGAGAACCATGTATTCTATACATCAAAATAAGCAACATTTCTAAAAATAATTGCTGAGAAATGATTTTTATATTTTTTGTTTAAAAAATTTGCAAATTGTACCGCGCATTGTAAAGCGCGTAATTCGCACGCAACTCGCAAAACCGCTATAATTTTGCCAGACGGCGGCGGCCGCGTTCGTTTGTGTCCGTGCGCATCGAGTGAGCTACATTGAACGCTAACGTTTTGAAGCCATTTTCATTGGCAGCAGCAAAGCATTGTTATTTGTTTGTTGTACAGACATAATTTCATTTAAAATAGAAATTTTAAATTTTTTTTTCTTATATTACAGTCCTAAACTCAATTACTCAAAAACGAAATCTTTTTATTTCTAGGTTAAAGAACGCCTAAGGAGAGGATGCGACTGTAAAGACAATTGTTACCGCGGTCTCAATCCCGAGGCTGTGTACCGTCACCGCCTCAATATTGCAGAACTGACAAAGAGTGAGCATGACATGTATTTAATGGGTATCACTATGGCCAGCTTGGCGAACCCCGCAGAAACATCCAGACACAAAGTTAGAAGGAGACTCCGCGCGTGCTACGTATACCAGGGTCGGAAGGTTTGCTTAGAAGCTTTTTTGTATCTCGAAAATGTTACACATTATCAACTGAAACGTATCAGACAACATGTTATGACTCACGGTGTCGCACCGCGGATACACGGCAATGTCGGTAAGAAGCCTTACAACACATTCACTCTAGACATCTACAAACATGCAACTAATTTCTTAAAAGAATACTTAAAAACTCACGCCAGTTCTCCTAAGGATGTTCATCCTTCAGCGGATGCTAAGAAAGGAAGTAAAACGGTTATTATTCAAGGAGACTCTAGGAAGCACTTATTTGAAGCATACAAAGAGTATGGGGAAATTTTAGAGCCGGGAGTGAAATTAATGGGTTATTCAACTTTCCGTGCGTTCATGAAGGACCAATTCCCACATGTTAAGTTTGCGACCAAGAAACAAGAAATCCCCAAAGAGATGGTGCCATTCCGTAGTGGAAAATGTATGTCGTATGATAAGAACAAGGACCCGATACGGATACAACACGAAAAAGACAAGGCTGAAGCGAAAAAGGCAGCAATTGAGGCTAAAAAGAAGGAAGACCACGAGAGGGAACAACAAGCTCAACAACAGGCTCAACAACAGCAGCAACAAGTTCAACAACAACAGCAGCAGCAACAACAACAACAACAACAGCAAGTTCAACAGGTTCAGGTTCAACAACACCAGCAAATGCAAAACCAACCTCACGTGGTTATTCACCAACAGCAACCGCAACAGCAGCAGCAAATGCAGCAGCAGATGCTGGTGCCGCAGGTGAGCCAACACCAGCAGGTGCTGACGCAACAGGTGGGCGGGGTGCAGCAGGTGTCTCAACAGCACTGCGTGCAACCTCTAGGGGTGTCAGAGGAGGGCGGGCAGCAGGTCGAGATGGCGCAGCAAGTCATCCCGCTAGCAGTGGTCCAACAACCACAGCAAGCATACCTCGTCACCCCAGTGTCCCACTTCCAGACTCGTGTACAAGGCGCGTGGTATAGGCATTGACAAGAGACAGGCTTGACCTCCATTGAGGTTCCGAATTTTTCTCGACGGATTATAGAGGATAACATTTTTACGTAACGTTAAGAGAAGTTCCCCGCAGAACGTGAAGAGTGAAACGCCACATGTAACGTTTGGCAATAAGTAAGCAAAATAGGTAGGTGACACCTATTCAGTATTGGTTAAAAACTGATTTGATAACTATTTGTAAGGATAAAGTTAATCATATTTACACAACTTATATTAGCACTAGCTATGTAGTTTATTTTATAATCAAGACGATTTTGCAACGGAGGTATCTAAAACGTTTGTATATTTTATTTGTGTGTAGATAATGCTTGATGGACTGCGAAAATCTGGCGGCAGACAGATTGAAAATGGAAAGGTATGTTTTATGTCTGATTTTCTCACCGTCTGTTGTTTTAGGAACTGATTTAGAGAAAGTATGTAAAATATAAGAATAAAGAATGTACTTTAGTACTCGCAACGCGCTTCCAATATTACATGTGTTCCCGGAATTGTACATTAATTCAAAACTTGACTCTGACTTAGTGATCATAATTGGGCTAGATTACTAATACTTATTAAAATATCATGAGGACTTCAATCCATTTTAGGTCTAGATGTAGTACCAAATGTGATATCTCATTGACAAGTGATGATTAAAATTTAAAAGCAATAATCTGAATGTCAAACACAAGACATACCTGGCAATAAGAACATAGAATAT
This sequence comes from Elophila nymphaeata, assembly GCA_955850985.1. Classification (NCBI taxonomy): domain Eukaryota; kingdom Metazoa; phylum Arthropoda; class Insecta; order Lepidoptera; family Crambidae; genus Elophila; species Elophila nymphaeata. Next base: position 23,596,103 of record OY039067.1, read on the forward strand.
TGTAACATTGTTTCGGTTACATTCGTGAATTGCTACCACCAAGTGTTGGTATGGGGCTTGAGTCCTGTATTCTAAGACCATTTTTTGCCAGATCAAATCATTTTCCAATTTAATAGTTTTAATAAATTTAAGGCTGAATATTGGATTCCCACCTAAGCCAACAATAATGAGTTATTGCAGTTTGAGCTTGAAACGATAAGCCTCTTACAACTCTAGTATGACGATAATTTAATCGGATTAGCAGATAAACCACAAGACTGGAGCCTTATCCAACACTAGACAATTATGCCAACAATTCATTTACTAAAAAAGCAGTGCCTTCAAAGTATGATGTTAAATTTGATATAGCTTTGGTGTGCAATTAATTTTAGTGAACGAAACAAATAAAGATAGCAGTTGATTTCCATTAAGATTATCAGATAGGTCTTACAAAATTGTAATAGACGTATCTATTCTGTGATAGACATCGGTTTCTCGAAGGAATACAATAGTTATTAATATTACAAATAATTGTTTAGAAATGTATTATTTTGTCGAGAGTAGTCTAAATCCATCAAATATGTTAAAAATGTTTTTATACATATCAAACTTATACGAGTTTCTTTTAATTTTTATATCTTTTGACGACATCCTGTAATAATGTTGCTTCAAATCTTCAGTCACTGGGACCGCAACTTATTCTTTTTTATGAATTTGACATTAAATTTAAGTGCTAGTGTTATTATAACATAGTACAAGAGGTAATTTGCAACATAACAATAGAAGTAATATCAAAGCGAAGTACCTGTTATTATTTTGCAAATGATCTCCACTCATCAGTGTGCCCCTGTTATAGTTTTATTTTGGGGTCGGAGTAATGTTGTATCTAGACTCAGCGGGACCACCTGTCGTAACGATCCGTGGGTAGTATGGGCAATTATTACTAAATTGGTTCTATCGAATTCTTGTAAAAAAAACTATTTGTTGCGTAAGATTAATAGAAAAATACGCCATTTTAGTCTACCTCCAGTCAGCGGGACACTTTGTGAACCGGGCATTAAATTGTTCTTAAATTATATTTCTGTTTATGTTTTGTTTTTATCCGATGAATAGAACCTATTCATTTCAACCAAATTGAAGTAGAAGAATTGATTTCTAATGGAACAAGTAGAACGTAAAGAACTGAACTTTAAAATGAACTTGATTTTCTTCAAACATTAATACGTGGAGGGTGCCACTAGCTGGCGGATTAATAAAATGTTTCTTTGTTTTAATTTTGCGCAACAAATTTAATTTAAATTAATTCTATAGACCTAGCAAACTACACGTAATTCCTACTCACGAATAGCTACGTCCTGAGTGTAGTAACACCAGGGGTAATATATTCTTTTTTTCTAATATTCTTTTGAATTTTCTGTCTAACATTTGGCTGGACCTTTGAAAAGCTTTGGTTCTTTCATCAGCCATGTTTGCCAATGCCAATTGTCGTGCAATGAGAAAGTACGTAACCATACTATAGTAGCGAACCAGTTGGCGACTGTGCTGTAATTGTGCATTGAATTATTTCTGCATCATGCAGAAATAACTCAATGCACAATAATAATTACAGGTACATCACGAGGTAATCTAAGCTATCTCTGAGGTGAAGCGTCATTTCACACCTTTGCGTCTTTTTAAAGTGAATCAGTTAGTAGTAAACATTGTTTTATGTCCTCTAGGTTCGTTATTGCCATTTTACCAGTTGGATCCAATAACAGATCAGATAATTAGCTATAGGTATTATAGCTAACATCTCGGTGGTCGGAGAATATGAATATAGTTAGCTTGTTTCCATTTTTCGTCCTTTTAGATATGAAGTCGGGAGGTTCCTTGTCAAGTTAAAATAGCATAGCTTACCTTACCTCGTGGTATGTACTCGTTTTATTAACTTTATCATGTGTAATGTTTTGGAAACCAAACACCTAATTTCTATTCATATATATTTTTTCAACTATTAATATTTTTTTAAATGATAACTACACCAAATGTCAGTGCTGAAATTTAATATACGATTAATTTATATTTTTTTTTACTGATATGATAATATAGAAATTGTGTCATTTACATAAACAGTTACGGATACGTATATTGATGGCATTTTTGTGACCACCACGATTGATAGGTCTATAAGTTTAATAAAATATTTATAAGGTAAGTATTTATAAAATATTATTTTTATAATGCAGTATTATTGAATGTAAATTACAAGGGAGTAGTTAATTGTCTGAAGGATGACTATTTTGAGTTATGGTGGGAGTAACTGTTCAAGTCACACTTCAGTAGTTAATATTATAGTTTGTATTGATTCACTAAGACCAGTTGTGGATAATGAATACTCCATAGTGTCTTCCTACGGCATCGGCAGTTATACCTCATTCAGAAAGCAGCTACTTACCTACTCACGGTCAATGCTTATGCCACCCAAAATACATCGTGGCGGTTACAAAGTTGTCTATAATACAAATTCATGTTTTGAGTCGAAAATGAAAATCTCATGTTTAGTTGAATTTAAGTTAGATTTAGTGTAATTTATGTAACTGATAGAAGTATGTAATCATTATCATAAACATAGACAGTACAGAAATGTGCCTAGAAATTATTATGCTTAACCATGTATTTTTATAGTGCAATAATGGGAGATTCGGAGCAGATTCAAAATTTTAGCCTGAATCCCGCGTGTGGTCATGCTTAGCGATTCACCGTGTTCTACGAGAGAATACGCTAGTTAATTAAATCTGTATCTATTGTAATCAGAATAACAAATTTCATAAATAAACTATGAATTTTAATAGTACGGAATATTGGTAGCCTGGTTTGCTGCGTCTGGGATATCATCTTCTGTCGTAATTGGTTATCCTATAACATGGTCAATTGCTAAGTAAGTAATACACACGAATCCCGTAGCCAACCTTTACAAAATCAAGTATTTATTAAAATTTTATTTACTCGAAAAAAGTATTTAATTTTTTAAACATCCTGGGACTAATTTGCTTCGAATCGTAGTTATTTCCATTAGCATAATATTCGGCATCTATGTTCTAAAATTATTACCGTAGGGAGACATGATGTGATAGACATTAAACTTTTTTACGCTACAACTTATGTTTGATTTTGATGCAATATCCTAAATTCCTGAAATAATCCGGTCGAGATCCCCAAGATGTGATACGAATGTGACCTGGGTCGAGGCTCCCACGCCATCCTGCATTGCAGTTGCAACAGGAGATTGTCGGGGGTGTACGATCACTCGCGCTGTTGTGGCCCATTAGTTGGTTGCAGCCGGCCACTACACTCGGCAATTTAATAAATTCCCCGCGGCGAGCATCGTAAACAGAAGTCATTGTTTCGGCCCGACTGCCAGTTTCATGATGTCTACTTGACTTGGCGCGCGTGCGGATAACCTCTTTGTGGCCAGTAGAAATGAAGTTTTGGAAGTGTAGTACTAAAAACGAACGGCGGGCCGCAGCTGCCGGTAAGTTTTCTTATTAGCTCGGAACTTTTTTTTTTAGGTGACAAGCCATACCTACCATAACAAAATGTTTACGAATAATAATTGGATTAAGTGTTTTTGGACTTGAGCATAAATAACGATGAATATCTTTCAAACCAGAAATTAAAGTGCAATAGATAACATTATTAGTAGGTAAATGTTTATTTAGTAGTCTTTCAATGTTTATTAAATTAACCTACTTTCTACAATATTGCTTAAACGATTTCTGCAATTTATCATAATTGACGACTTGCGGATGTAACAATTCCTTCTGTTCCAGATGTCGCTGAACTATTAAAGCGATCCTATTATTTTTGTATTGTCTTAAATGCATTTTGATTAAAAGAATTTTCTTATGATTTGAGTCCTCTATTTGTCACTTAAGTTCGACCTTGGCCTTGAGTAAAAAACGTGGTATGTGTGTGGTGAAGTCATTGGATGACGATAAATATTTGTTGTTAATGAGTGTGTTGTATTACTTAATTACAGTTGTAACAATGTACATACTATGGCAGAAAGTAAATATAATTATCGACATTTGTGTAAAGGTTGATTGGGCCAATGCAACCATCATGGTGGAATATTTTCTAGATTCCTAATTTTGATTTTCTTTGGTACCTAACTCAGTTCCCCTTGAATCTCAAAATGGAGACCCTACATTTAATATCACTTTTATAAAGTCATTCACAGCGGAAGATGACTTTAATTTAAAACAAGTGGCACCCACTTGTTCTCACTTTGTCTGTCATCAAGTTAACTGGCGACAGCTTTTATAATCTTTCTTTTTGCACAGTTGCAATTTATTTCATTTACAGCGAATTCAGAGGAAAGTTTAGATGGGGGTGCTTGGTTGATGCATCCGATAGCGTTTTAAAATGCCAACCTACTTGTCCACATTATAATTTCAAAGCGTGTTCATTCGTGAAAAAACCTGATAGCTAAAAACTGATGAAGCAATAACTAGGCACGTGACTTGTCTATATGTATAGTTATGCTTATGATTTCGTCTGCCATATTTGGATAAGTTTTGTAGGTTTAGGTTTTAGGTACCTACCAACATCATCTGTTCCAGTAGACCTATTCGCTAACTTTTTTTGACAAACGAAAGTGATTATCTCCGAGTGAATTACACATATTACTGTTTTACACGACACGCTATTATGACACTTATCGTGTAAATACATTTGTCTAAGAAATACATCAATGGATATGTAATTCACTCGGAGATCATCACTTTCATCTGTCAAAAAAGTTAGCGAATAGGCCGGCTGTACCACAGTAGTACGTCACATCTAATTACACCACATAACGAACAGACAGCAGACTTTTTGCGCGAACTGAACTTTTCCGCTACCAGTGGCGTAACTATATCATGTGGGGCCCGTGGCAAATTCATATACCCCCCCCCCCCCTAGTTTTGAAATTTTTCGTTCTTTAAATTTAAAAATGATTCGTTCTTTAAATTTAAAAATGTCAGTGACACTACCCGGGGCCCCTATTCCTTGCGGGGCCCGTGGCATTTTGCCACCATGCCACCCTATAGTTACGCCACTGTCCGCTACCAACAAAAATTTAGAGCCCCTAGAGGTACCTAAGTAGTACCTACTTAGGAAATATATAATATACCACAGGCAGCGCCATGACTATTAGGAGGTACCCCTCCTAATAGTCATGGCGCTGCCTGTGGTATATTTTTTATCTCATCGAACTCAAATTATTCTATATATTTCCAATTTCTTGGCTTTCGCGTGATTGAGTCTTTTTTTATTTAAATATAAAAATTTTGTCACAAAGTTTTAGGTTAAGTATTCATGATTCATTTATTGAACATCGTCATTGATATTTTTCGATATGTGCTACAAAAATTTCTCCATTGAAAAAACAAACTGTCTCTAAAAATTAGACCACCAGGATAGCGGGGATGGAACAATAGCGATTGGAAACAAAAGCCAGTGGCGGATGGCCCGTCGCGCATAGTAATCAGCGCGGTGCGCTTCATTGCCAATCCTGGGACGGCGGACGCCAACCTTTGTTCTCCAATATAGATATCCTTTACCATTACCTCATATATAGCTACTTTTACCACCTACACGATATCCTTTACTGTTTAGGTACCCACCTATTGCAAGAAATTTATAACAAGCTTCGGTCTACTGTGGTTTATACGAACCGCAGCGTTTGGTAAATCATCAAACCCTCAAATCGTAGAAGTAAAGTAAATGATCTGAGGTCAAACTGCACTTGTTTATCTTTTATGTTCAATAGGCTGAGCATTTGGCTACAATCACGCCTGCTGGAAAGCGATGATAAGAGAGAAGATGCTTGTTCACTCTGGCAGTCAAGGTGTCCAGATTACACTCATCGAAAAAAAAAACAGACCTCGGCAACGAGTTGCCCTCCTTAGCTATTCGCATTAAGAAAGCAGAAGCAAATCGCTTCCTGCGGATGGAAGGTATATTTACAACATAAGCGTGAAAACCTTCGCCACGCTTGGTCATCCGGTGGTAGAAAGGGGAAAATTATGTAAAACTTCCGCACACTTTTAATAGGTGGTAGACTCATATGTAGGGTCGCCTGGGTAGGTACCACCTCCTTTCTTATTTCTGCCGTGAAGTAGTTCACAGTGTTAAGGTAATATTGCAAGTGTCTATAGGCGACGGTCCCACTTAACATCAGGTGGGCCGCAAGCTTGTTTGCCGTCTATTTAATAATATAAACAGAAACTAAATGTAACCGATAAAAGCAATAGGGCAACGAGGTTCTTCTGACGAAAGAAGTTAATTGTAAATAAGTACCTACTCAGAACAAAAACCCTTTTTTTTGTCGGGGAGGTCAAATTCATTTACGCATCGGCGGGGTGGTGCCAACCGCAGGGGATATGTGGGACTCGAGGTAAAGGCGTTCCCTCCATACCCACTAAACATCCTCCCTGGCCTGACCTCCAGTGCGCTATTGCGGGACGGCTCGGGATCTGCGCACGTGAGCGCAACTACACCGAGACCGTCCCAACGCTGCCCGTCTAGGCACTCCTTGTGCACCAATTGGTGGCCAGCAGCCCACAGGGGCTACCGACTGACGCCAGCCCCTGTGGGCAGCTGGCCGACGCCGGCCTTAATATAGGCCGCCTCCTCACCGACGGCTGCTCGACCACTCAGAACAAAAACCTTACGTTTGACCTACTATTGTCTTGTACCTACCTCTTCTTATGCTGCTTCCAATTTATTTGGGGGTCGATACAATACGTCATTACATCGCTAATGGATTACTTTTTAGGGCTGGATGACTCGAACGCCCTAAAGCAGTTTCTTAAACTTTTTAATGTTATGGACCACTTCTAGTCAATGGCATTGTATTTATTTAATATGATGTGAACCCTTGGAGCGATGTTCTGCCTGTCGTCAATCGTTCTGGCTCGGCCACCATCACGGATTTCACACACAAAATTTTTCTCTTTTTTGTCAAAATTTGTCACCTAACATCCGATTTTGTCCAGTCAGTGGTTTAAAAGTTATAAGGGTGTACCTATTGGTCCGTTGACTTTAACGGCTTCCTTGGGTTATTCGAATTTTACATTGGTTGTTCGGGCATTCGAAATTAACATCGCAAAACCAGAATGTTCCAATGTTGGTCTTTATACTCTTACGTGATATGAAAGCTACCATGGTAAGAAATTCGTTCTCGCTGTTAAAATACTCACAGTAATGCGATTCGAACATGTCAGGAAGTGTTGGTAACGCGTTAATGTAACGGACGACCTATGAAGTCAAGTTCGGTGATCGGTGAATAGTTTATGAAGATGTTACGCGAAGTAGACTCACAGCTCATTTGGGAAAATAATTAAATAGCAGCAACATTTTTTTACTTACCGATTTTTGAACGATCGTCACGTGTCAACAATAAGAGCGTAATACTAGAAAAAACACTCAAAAAAATTTACCTGCCTCAGGCGGGAAACGAACCTAGCATCTTCCGCAATCCGGGCGGCTGCATTAACCACTACGCCACCGAGGCTCTGCTTTCGCTGTCGAAATTTGTCAGTGCCTGGTCCTTATGTTTTTATAGGAAACATTGTTTCATCAAATCTTTGAAATTTGCACTTCTAAGATCCGAAAGAATTTTTTTTGCAAATATTTGACGCCCAGTTAAGATGAAACTACCTTATATTATGGAATATTTTTTGCGTTTACAAAAGCGTAAATATTTTTGTTATAGACTTTTTGTCGAAAAACACACTGAAAAAAACCGACCTGAGGCAGGTCGAATTTACGCGTTTGTAAAAAATATTTCATAATAAGAGCGTAAATTTTGAAAAACTTGTGAAACTAGACTAACAAATCAGTATGGAAACATTTCAAAATTTACCTATATTTGAAAGTAAGTCTTACAAAACTTTGGCGTTTTTGAAATCTTACCGTGTGGGAATGAAATAGGGGATGAAAGTTCGTATGGAAATCCAAACAAAGTCTAAAAAATGCTGCCCAAAATAACTATTCCACGAGGACGAAGTCACGGGCAAAAGCTTTTCATAAATATAAGTGTTGTGTGGAAAAATTAAATCCCTAAATTATGATATTTAAGAATTTTAAAATATTTTTTTCCTAATATGTGACGACTATGGTGACGGTCAATAACGGTAAATGGATAAGCGTGGTGACCATGGTGCTTCTAACACTAAGTTTCTATCATTCATGAGTAGGAACCTACTAGGTACAGTTAAAAAGTTATTTTTCACTTTTTTTAAAAGCGTGTTTTTTTAAAACTATTATTATATTTTAAATTTTAGGTAAGTCTTAGGTAAATAAAATAGGATACCTATATACCTACGTGTGGCGGCTAGTTTTGGCTGACCGTGAATTATCTAATAATTCTTCCATATAACTTTATAACTTCTTGTAGCATTTAATTTAAAACACGTCTAAGTGTAGGCTGGGCTAAGTTAAATAATAAAAACAACAAGTTAGAGCGGCTAGTAAAACTTGAAGTAATCACTGCACAGAATATGTGTTGAAAAACTGAAACAATGTTCTTATTATGAATACAAAAGATCGTCAAAACATGACTCATAATTAAATACGTATTGCATTGATGTTGTTAGATGGCCGAACGGCCGGCTGTTAACGGGGTGGTAACTTCCCGTGCTTGTTTTTAGAAGTATGTAGGTAATATTGATATATTACCTCATAGTCATAGGGTTATTGCCTCAGGTTCTTGCGATATCCGGGTTATTAGAAAAAAAATAGGTTAACCTAAAATAAAATTTAAAAAAGTCAAATATTCCGAGAATTTTCGGGAAAATGTAATTTATCAAATCATCTGCGACATACCTACCTAAAATAAATTAAAAAAATCAAATGTTCGTAGGATTTTCGGGAAAATGTGATTTATCAGAACATCCGAACAGATATTTTTGAGTAAGATGTCATTCATATTGCTAAAATGAATGACATTTTACTCAAAACTATTTATAAAATGCTAAGAATTGTGAAAACTCCTCTTCTTCTTTGTCCATGCTATTTCCTATTACCTACCTACACGGGGTCAAATCGGCTTTTTTAAACATGCGGCGACCCCTGAGGCAACACTGTTCGGTCCTTAGTGTCATCCTCTGGGACAAATTCTTCTCTTGTTGGTTTCGTATTGCGAAGGTAACTCCTGCAGACCATCGCGTCGCTCGCAACATTCGCATTTCAGCGGCCGCCGGGAGTTATGTAGGTGTAACCACCCACATCGGCTCATTAAGATTACACGTACCAGGAAGACGGACAATAACAGCACTCATCAACACATCCTTAACGACCTTCCGCACTCGTGTTACGAGCCATTTAGATTAAGACATGAATAATTATTGTATTATTATAAGTCTCCTTGTATAACTAGATTAGAAATAAACGTTAGTCTTGCTCAGCTCTTCAAGCGAGTAACACATGCTCCAATAATAGTTTTTAAAAAGCTTATTGCCCTCGCCCACCTCCTAACTGGCGCAGTCGGCAACCACGCGGTCTACATACGGTTCGGGTCGAATAAAATCTTCAGCTTTGAATCGAGTCGCGTGCAAAAGAACCTAGTGGGTGCAGGCAACGGTTGGAGACAAGAAGAAGCAAGAAGGCTAGCAGACTCACAATCCTGAACATCGGACGCCTTACATCGGCAATGCTCGTGGGGTAAGCATATAACTCTGTTACTCCCGAGATTTTCTTTTTTCCATTTATCCTTATCTGTGTTTGCAAAAGTGGTTTTTCTAATAGTTTCTATTTTCGTGTTTCTCTCCATTTAAATACATAATGCCGGACCAAAAGGCGGATATTAGTGGTAGGGAGGAATCAAAACCAGTTATAGAAATCGAATTTACTACTTTGTCAACTCTGTTGCCCTCATACGACGGCAACAAAAGGACACTTGCATTTTACATAGAAGGTGTGGAAAATGCATTAAGTTGCATTACAAACGGTAGTGATCCGTCAATCGCGTGTTTAATTCGCAATAAATTAACGGGTAGAGCTGTTGAAGCTCTATCAGAAGGCACAGGTGCAAAAACCTGGGCAGAAATAAAAGCTGTTTTAATTAGAAGGTTCGGAGAATTCCGAAACGAAATCCAGCTAGTGCAGGAGTTAATGCTCCTTAATAGAGAAGGAAGTTTAGATAGCTTCGCGGACAAAATAAGGGCTCTAGAATGTACGCTCATCCTAGCAGACCCAAACAAAAGAAATTACTATCAACAAATGGCTTTGAGTGTATTTCTTGATAAAATAAATCCAATTACGGCAATTTTCATTAAATTACAAAACGTTGAAACCTTAGAACAGGCATTAACGATAGCGAAACAAGAGGAGGCCAAGTTAAGAAACAAAAGGGCCCAACAAAACAATAAACAAACTTTCCAAAAGAGTACGTTCAATTATAAAAATAATCAGCAAAACCAGGGCTCTTATAGGAAGGAACAACAAAACACAAAACCTCCATATAAGCAAGGCAATAAAGTTCATTACCAGTCTCAAAATGAAGACGACGAAAATGAAGATATTTCTGAAAACGAAAATATAGATAACAACGACGAGTTAAATGAGGAAAATTTTCTCATAGACTCCCTAGAAAGCCTAATAACTTAGTTTACATGAACAATATTCAAAACTATAGCCGTTTACCATATATCTATATAAGTGAGTTGGGTGGAAGATTCTTGTTAGACACGGGAGCGTCCCAATCCCTAATTCACCCAAATATTTTAAAAAACAAAAATATAGACATGGATATAAAAAAAGAAGTCCATTACATAAAAACAGCTCACGCAACTACAAAACACAATAAAGTAGCATTTATAAAATTACCACATAACTTGTTTAAAAAAGAAATTACGCATAAATTTTTAATATTCAATTTCGACTCAGACTTCAGAGGATTATTAGGATTAGATATTCTGGTACCCCTAAACTGTAAAATCGATATCAAAAACATGATTTTACACACGGAAAATACACAAATACCAATTAAAGATGACATTAAATCATATAGCATAATAGAACCAAAATCAGAGCAAATTGTGAATCTATTATGTAATTACAGTGAAGGACAATATCTATCTGTCGAACAAAAAAGCAGAGAAGGTCTTATTTTTCCGGCAGCATTCGTATCTGTAAAAGATGGAAACGTATTAACATCAGTTATAAATAAATCAGATAAAAAGATAAAACTCAAAAATAGCTGCCAACCTAACTTACAAATAATAAACAAAGAAAATAATGCATACTTACCGGACACATCATACGTAAATCATATATCAATAAACAGGAACGTTGACAACAACCTAAAAGAAAATTTAAATCGATTAAGAACGGAACACATGAACCCGGAAGAAAAACGAGCAATCAGAAAATTATGCTATAATTACAGAGACATTTTTCACAGTGAAGAAGTTCCTCTAACTTTTACACACAAAATTAAACACAGCTTACGGTTAACAGACAAAAAACCGATCTTCGTACGCAATTACAGACAAGCCCCTAAACAAAAACAAGAAATTAACAATCAAGTACAAAAGTTATTAAAACAAAATATAATAAAACCTAGCAATTCACCTTGGTCTTGTCCAGTGCACATAGTACCAAAGAAAGCAGACGCTTCAGGCGAACAAAAGTATCGACTAGTAATCGACTATAGACGACTGAATGACGTTACGGTAGAAGATAAATATCCCCTACCAAACATAGACGACATTTTAGACAAACTAGGACGTGCACAATATTTTACAACACTAGATTTAGCATCAGGTTATCACCAAGTAGAAATGCATCCCAAGGACATAGAAAAAACTGCATTTACAATAGACAGAGGTCACTTTGAATTTCTGCGCATGCCTTTCGGTTTAAAAAACGCACCAAGTACATTTCAAAGACTAATGGACTCAGTATTAAGAGGCATCAACAATGTAATGACGTATCTAGATGACGTCATTATTTATTCAGCATCACTAGAAGAACATCTGGTAAAATGTAAACAGGTATTCGACAGATTTAGAATACACAACCTTAAAATTCAGTTAGACAAATCGGAGTTTTTACAGAAAGAAGTGAAATTTTTAGGGCACACTTTAACAAAAAATGGTCTTAAACCAAATGAAGACAAAATAAGAGCAATCAAAAAATTTCCCTTACCTAAAACACAAAAAGACATAAAATCTTTCTTGGGTTTGGTAGGTTATTACAGAAAATTTATTCAAGATTTTGCAAACTTAACAAAACCATTAACAAAATGCTTAAAAAAGGGCAGTAAAATAGAAATCACAAAAGAATACACGGACTCATTTGAAAAGTGCAAAGACCTACTTACAAATGCACCGATATTACAGTACCCAGATTTCGATAAACCATTTATACTAACAACTGACGCATCAGACGTAGCAGTAGGCGCAGTGTTATCACAAGGAATAATAGGTTCAGATAAACCCATAGCGTACGCATCACGAACGTTATCGGACACAGAACAAAGGTACTCTACTATAGAAAAAGAACTACTTAGCATAGTGTGGGCTATAAAATATTTCCGACCATATCTGTATGGAAAAAAGTTTACAATTTACACAGACCACAGACCACTTACGTGGATTATGTCCCTTAAGGACCCTAACTCAAAACTAACACGTTGGCGTTTAAAATTAGCAGAATACGATTTTGACGTACAGTTCAAAAAAGGGAAGCTAAATACGAATGCAGACGCGCTATCGAGAGTAAAGATATATAACAACGAAATAGTAGAACCAATAGCAGAAATACCAGATGAACAAATAAATTTAGACGAAGTAGATATAAGAACATTATTAGACTTACCAATAACACCTGACGTAGTCCAACCTGAAATCAGTCAAAAAGAAATTTCTATCAGCCAACCTGAAAACAGCCAAGACGAAATTAGTGAACAAAATACAGATAAAATACCTGAAACCGAAGATGCAATTGATAGACATCTAAAACAATTCCACATTAGAAAATCACCCGGAAATAAATACAAAGTAGATGATAGATCCAAAGGTAAAATGATAATCAAAGACGTCTTCATCCCTATTAATAACACAGAACAAGAAATTAAGATATTTTTATTAGAACACACGATTCCAGATCGAACTTTCTATTGTTATTTCCATCACGAAGAATACTATAACCTATTCTGTAAAATTTACAAAACAATTTTTAATAATCGTGGTCCTAAATTAGTTAGATGTTTAAATAGAGTAACCCTGATAGAAAATAACAATGAACAATTAGATTTAATAAAAAAGTATCACGAAGGCAAAACAATACACAGAGGTATACAAGAAACGTTTAAACAACTACACAAGAATTACCATTGGCCAAATATGTTAAACACAATTCAAAAATTTATAAATAAATGTGATAAATGTTTGAAAAGCAAATACGAACGGAATCCCCTTAAACTACCACTTTCTTTAACAGAAACACCCCACAAACCTATGGAACACATGTTTATGGATCTATACAGTAGTGGAGGCACAACATTCTTAACCATCATAGATAACTTCACAAAATACGCACAGGCAGTACCTGTCATTGCAGCAACTAGTATTCACATAGCAGAGGCTCTACTCGGTATATTTTCTACGATAGGAATACCTACAAAAATCACAACAGACTCCGACTCGAAATTCGATAACGAAGTTATAGCGGAAATCTGTGCAATGCACAAAATAAATATACACTTCACAACACCTTATAACCCTAATTCAAATTCACCTGTAGAAAGATTACATTCAACATTATCAGAACTAATTAGAATCCAGAGAATAACAGATAAGAATGAATCATCGGACCTCATGAAATATGCCATAATAGCATATAATAACTCGATCCATAAAGCTACCGGATTCACACCGTTTGAGTTACTATACGGTCACACAAGCAGTAGGAACCCATTAGAGTTACATTTTCCACAGGAATTTTATCAAGAATACGTGTTAAAACATAAACAAACAATGGAAAATGTGCACAAACTAGTAAACGCCAAAATCGCGAAAGATAAACAAAACGTTATCAATAGAACTAACAAAGATACTGAGAGCCCCAATTTTAAAGTAGGAGATAAAGTTTATAAACAAGTTGCTAAAACAGCACGTTCTAATAAACAAGAACCAAGATACTTAGGACCTTACACTATTGTTCGAATACACCCAGAACAAATAGCTGAAATAGTAGGAAGGCATATAAACGCTAAAACCATTAGAGTCCATTTCCGCTTATTAAGGCGTCCTGAAAATGTTTCAGGAACGCCATCGCCTGCGTCGCCGTCCTCGGACTCGCCGCAACCACAGCGATCCTTGAGCCAGTAGATAACCATAATGGTATTCTGGTGATCACGGAAGCAAAAGCTCAGTATCAAATTGACACTTACCACCTTGTCATAATCTATAACACTACACAGTTAAAGGATACTTTTACAGATATAATTAGTAATTACTTTACATTAAAACTAAAAGTTAACAACACAGTAGGCAGTAAGATAATTAACAAACAAATCGAGTATTTGATAGACACAATAGAAAGTAAGTTAGTGTATCTAGGAGTAAAGGCATTAGGTATTAAGAATAGAACCAGACAAAAAAGAGGTTTAATTAACGGATTAGGTTCAATAGTTAAGGCAATTACAGGTAACTTAGATCAGGACGATGCGATAAAATTCGAAAATGAAATTAATGAGTTAAAATCAACAATCAATCACAATGCAGATAGCCAAGAAAGTACATTAGGAATAGTAACGGATTTCATGCAGGAATATGAAGCCAAATTAAAACAGATCAAAACAAATCAAGAAACAATAGCTTTGGCAATTAAAGAGATTGCAAATAAAATCAAATTATCAGAATTAAACACTTACTTATCTAGCATATATTATGAAATAGAGATATCGCTTCAGCAGCTTTACGACAGGTTATACATGCTAGAAAATGCAATCACATTTGCTCACCTTAGTAAAATGCACCCTAGTATAATAGACCCATCTTACTTAATCGAAGAGTTAAACTATATACAAAACCAAATACCTCTATATTTACCTTTTGGACCTAATATTAAGAATATTCACTTATTGGAGAAAACTATTACAGTAAAAGCATACAGCACTAATGACACAGTTAAATTCATATTAGAAATACCACTTGTATCAGACAAAACATATAACCTTTTACACCTGTATTCCATTCCCAATGATAATAATACGATCCTTATTCCACACAATCCTTACCTAATCTTGGGAAATGACGAGTTTGCTTACCCTCGCGAAGAATGCATGGAGATAACTAATAATGATGTCATCTGCAAGCACCTAGAATGGCAACAGTTATCGCACGCCAGCGATTGCATAGCGCAACTCGTCCAACATCTAGAACCACATAATTGCACCTATGCAAACGCAAGCTACAAAAATAACTTAATTCAACAAATTAAAGATAACAGCTGGATCATAATCATGAAACACGAAGAAGTAGCGAAAACAACCTGCGGAAAAGATGTGCAGTATCAACGTATAAAAGGTGTCTACCTAATTACCATCGACAGTAAATGCACAGTGCAGTTGGCAGACAGAGTCTTACAAACGCATCAAAAGTTCATAAATATAAGGGAAACAATACCCTTACCACGTGCTTACAAAACACCTACACTATCAAATTTAACCATACAACTAGAGGCCGTCGAATTGGATAACTTGAAGAATCTGATTCAGAAAACTAAGGAAATCCATCACACAAGAACAGCCCCATTGGTTTCATCATCACCCAGCTGGTCATCAATACTGTTATATTTAATACTCACCATTGCAGCCATAACCACAATAACATACAAATACTGGTGGCTGCGAAGACGAAAGCCGCCCTCAATCCTGTTGGGAAGACAAAAGCCGCCCTCAGTCCTGTTGGAAGATGAAGTCGAAGACCCTGAACATCATCAACCAGTGCAACCTTCGGTACGCCTTTCTCTTAGGGGGGGAGGAGTTATGTAGGTGTAACCACCCACATCGGCTCATTAAGATTACACGTACCAGGAAGACGGACAATAACAGCACTCATCAACACATCCTTAACGACCTTCCGCACTCGTGTTACGAGCCATTTAGATTAAGACATGAATAATTATTGTATTATTATAAGTCTCCTTGTATAACTAGATTAGAAATAAACGTTAGTCTTGCTCAGCTCTTCAAGCGAGTAACACATGCTCCAATAATAGTTTTTAAAAAGCTTATTGCCCTCGCCCACCTCCTAACTCGGGGCGTGAAGTTTTTGCAACTTAAAATATAGGCACCTACCTACTTACTTTACCCAACCAAACCCAAAGATGGCTTTTAAATGCTTCCAATGAGCAACACTAAGGAAACTACTAAAATGTAGGCAATTAAAAATCTATGACTAAAATAGTGTTACTTAACCTAAGATGTCAGAGCAGTCCTAACTTAACTTTATTAAAGTTTCGTTTTTCACGGGTGATGGATATCAGTTCATAATAAAATAACAAACATAATTTTGTCTTCATTTACCTGTGCCCGTAGTGTAAGTTTTTCAGTGTAAAAACGTCAGTATTTTAGTTACGCTATGAGCTGTACCCGTAGTGTAAGTTTTTTAGTATAAAAAACTTTTATAGGAAACGCGAACAGCACCCCTAGCGGAGAGAAGCGCAAATCATGTTTCCTATACAAATTGAGCTCTTAACGCAACTAGAATCGGTGCGTTTTGTATACTAAAAAAATCACACTAAGGGTACTGTACCCGTAGTGTAAGTTTTTTAGTATAAAAAACGCAACTACTTTAGTACTGAGTTGTATCTACGGGAAACGTGCTTTCCGCTAGGGTATTTTCGTTACCTAGGTACTAAACTTTCAAGTTTATTGACTTGTTCGTCAACTGGCGACTGAAACTCTCCAATTAAGTGTATAAATGTCCTGGTTATTGTCTTTTTTTTGTTGGTTCCTTGAAGATTTTCACCTTTTGGGTTTTATTTATGTAGGCGACAGGCGGGCAACCTGTCAATTATTTTGAGGCACTGTATGGCCTATAATGCCAGACGTTATTTTATGTGTAACCAAATGTCACATATTTAGCTTTGCGCATGCGCAACCTCTTTTGGGATTGTGAGAGGGATTATTATGTTTGTATGTAGGTAGGTATGAATTGATTCAATCTTAAACAAAGCAATCTTTAAAAAAGCGAGTTTCTTAAAAACTCAGGCGACGCTGAAAAACTTCGTCCGCATGAAATTGTTACTTTGTTTTTTTTAGGGTGTCGGGTGTCTACTTAGTTTTATTGCTCACTCATCATACACATATTTATGTATTTTATTTATTCCTTATCAAGTGCCTATTAAATTCCAAAATTACACGGTTTTATCTTAATATCTTTAAAATTTGCAAATGTTCATTTTCAGACTTTGTCACCCCACCTCCCCCTTTTAGGGGTTGAATTTACAGAAAACTTGGAAAATGTGTCATTGAATCGATAGGATCCTGTGAAGTTACAACTAAAATAGTTGTACAAATCTTATTTTCCAGGAGAAATTTGACAGTTTTGTATACCCCGACGTGCTGTTGACTGTACATACTTTTTGTTGAATTAAGGACGTAGCACACGTATCAACGCGGAACCGTAAAGTACCTACTCTTTTTAGTTTTAGTAAATAAATCTATGGTAGTAGTAGGTTTCGCAGCCGCTGTTCCGTAGCGTAGGGGAGGTGAGATCAGAGCGGCCACCAGAATCCATTTTAGAAAAGTGTTTCATATCAATAGATAGGGAATTTAATAAACTTTTATAAAATGTAATCGCGTTTTCGAATAATTTAAATTGTTTATTGTAATTTGTAAATTACGAAAACTTGTCAATAAACCGGTTTGCCTTAGCGGGCGCCTAAAGCGGCCATGGGGGTAAGGGCAAAGTGGTCATGCCAAAATATTACAAGTAGCTATACTTGTAAAAAAAAACAAAAATATCAAAAATAATTTTAAAAAGTCTATATCATGATACATAGAAATATTAACAAGTTTTTTTTTAATCATGAATAACAACTTAAATTTTAAATTTTTAAACAAATGGTTCAAATGAAATAATAACTTCAATCTTCAAATTTATTTCATACGCAACAATAACATATTGAATAGGTAGGTTTCATGTTGCAACTAAATCTTCAGTCTTCAAAATTAATATCTTCAAAAAACTTCAGCCTTATTCATAAATACTCAATAACCATATTTTAGTTATTACCTTGTTAAAAAGTGTTTTGTCTCATTCATCTCGTGCCAGAATGTCAGAGACAAACAATTGTAAAACTCTAATAAATTAACTTCTTTTTAAGGGGGTAAATTTTAAAACATCTGCCGTAGCTGTCTCTTGGCCACTGCCCTGGCCGCTTCGCCTTTCTCCACTATGTATTTTGTTTTAAAAATACACTCAGCTCATATTAATTATTCCATATCAAACCAAATGCTACACGTACAAAGCCAAATAGATAAGTAACAATAGACGTGTAATAAAAACATTGAATTCTAATCAGGTTTGATCAAAATAGGTTGAGCTTACTCTGGATTAATTTTATAAAATGCGCAAAAACCTTGCACAATCGCCGCGAGCACGAGTTTGCTCCTATCACCACCAAATGACTGCTCCTTGTGGGGCGATTGGTTGCTACAATGGCAGAACGGCAACGTCACGCTATCGTTTTTAGTTTCCGAAAAATTTGATGTGGCCTCTTTGACTTTGAGCTGACCTCCCCTACATAGTAAAAAAAGAGGTTACCTTTCCAAGCTGATCTATGTGCGACGACCCTAACTTGACAATCTGTAATAGTTTTTGTTATATTCCTTTTAATATAATAAATAATACTTAGGTACGACCAAGAAGCTTATATTTGGGTACGACCAATCGTTTGAAGTTTGCGACAAACGTGACCTGCCTGTCGATTCTATAAAATTCAAACAAAAACTCGCATCTCACTTCGATATTCACTGTCACTTCGCTTAAGGTGCAAAATGACCTTGATTTTGCATTCTGTAAGCATCACTCAGGCACTTGCGAAGTCGTAGACAGAGAAAACTATAGACTGCTGGACATTCTTTATTTCACTTACACTAGAAAAGGATGCTCATATACGCAAGGCTGATGAAAAAAAGAGACAAAGAGAATCATTTTTTGTCCCTCAGTGCGTGGCCGGTTTTTTCAAGGCCAGCAACTCAGTTGCTAAACAAACTTTGACGTTTCTTACGGGTGACAAACTAATTATTACGTTTTTGGATTGTTTCTTCAATTACGAATAACTGTTTTGTGCTATTTATGTGCCTGAAGGTGGTTATGTACAGAGTGCATCTTTAGAAAATGGTGCGGTGCAGCATAATATGATGTAAAAGTGATAGTTCGAGAAAAATTTGTGGGTTGTCTTTTCATTCGTAAGTAGACTTTATTCCCGACTATTTTACTTATTTATCATAGTTAAACATCCTAATTTTAGTTTATTTTTAACAAATGATATCAAGACTCATCATGTTTTTGATAAATACGTGAGATTTTAAATATTTTTGTTAACATAACCTCTCAAGTCAGTAGTGCTAGTTTTTTGTGGAAAATTTCCCTAAAATAAGGCAAAATTCTTAATTGTCAATTTAAGGGTATCTTGTATTGTCATTTTTAGATTTGTTGGTGATCCTGAGCTGACTAGTTTGTGGATTGCGACTACCAGAAGAACAGTTTGGATCCCAAAACCTAGTTCATAAATATGTAGTGACCACTTTGATAAAAAACTACTATGGAAGAAAGGGAATAGAACATATCTCAATCCTGACGCTGTTCCCAATATGGTAATAATGTGTTCAGTTAAAAATAACTTAATGATTTCTTAACAATTAATATACAATTTAAGAATAAACTAAGTAACCCTACGGTTACTCAGTTTATGCTAAAGTTGTTTGTCCATCCTCAATCACAGTTCAAAACAATTCGCTATTTATTTATAAAGTATATTATTAAAGAAAATATCTATCACCTTACAGATTTTGCACATCCCAATATTGTTCAGCCGATGGAAGTGGAAAATTGTGAAATCATGTGTCATGAAAGCCCAATTACAGATTGTGTAAGTAATGAAATTTTACACACATTAAATTTGTCTCATAATTATTTTTAATGTTTATATACATTTTATTTTTTACCAGAATGAATCTGATGTTATCAGTTGCACAGCAAGCACATCTGTGTCATCAATGGTGAAAAAAGGTTTGAGTGTTTTAAATACTCAAAATTCACCAGGAACAGTTAAGATTGTAAGTAATCTCTTCATTCACAAAAATATGATCATTATTTTTCTCTAAAAATAAATATACATATTAATGTATTTTAATTTTTAGATGGACGAATCTTATGTAACAAGTATTACAGCAAGCAACATCTGTATCTTCGGTGGTGAAAAAAGATTCAAGTGCTTTAAATACTCAAAATACACCTGGAGCAGTTAAGACTGTAAGAAATCTCATCATTCACATAAGAATGTTCAGTATTTTTCTTCTCAAACAAATATACATGCTCCTAATCTGTTGATGATGATGAATAGATAATCAATTTATACTCAGCAATATTAATTGTTATCAAGTAAGTTTCATGGAACTAATCAATATTTTTGTTTTTAGAGTTCATCTCCTGACTATACCCTGCGAACATTAAAAAGGAAATGGAAAACTGAACAAAAAACATCTGAGCAACTTTTGTCAATAAAATACTAATTATAAAAAAAATCTCGACTGCATGAAATTACCACTCAAAAGTGAAAAACAAGCTCCATGATTTATTGTGAAATGTATGCACCGTGTATTATATTTTATTTGATACCTACATGAACAACAAATATATTTTAATGTATTACAGATACTTTATAATATGTTTTATATCACTGCAGGTTTGGCGTCCAAAATCCGCCACTTTGTTTTTTTTATATTTTTATGTACTCAGTGTCAGTCGCGCTATCAAGACTAATCTAACGACACCTCATATGTAAAATCCTTCAAGCCTGTAGCAGGGTGTATAAAAATTTACAAACATACACTCAAATAACATAACCCTCCTTCGGGGGCAGTTGGGTAAAAATATCATATACTGCTTTTCCACCCTGCAGTTTCATCGGAGTAAAATGTTTCACTCAATTATAATGTAGCATTCTAATGGTGAAAGAATTTTTGAAAACGAACTATACTTTGTGATTGTTCGTTACAAACATACAAAAAATAAAATATTTCCAGCATCTAAAATCGTGTAATATTTTGTAATAAATACATATCTAATTTGGCAAT
Source organism: Elophila nymphaeata (assembly GCA_955850985.1). Taxonomy (NCBI): domain Eukaryota; kingdom Metazoa; phylum Arthropoda; class Insecta; order Lepidoptera; family Crambidae; genus Elophila; species Elophila nymphaeata. Next base: position 23,617,428 of record OY039067.1, read on the forward strand.
GTCTTAGGCTAAGCAAAAAGGGATAACTTATAAATTACATAATTTGTATGAAAAGTTACTTGTGAGTGTTTGTAAATTGTAATTAGTGAATATAATAAAAATATCCTATTATATTTTCGATTGCTTTTATTTTATTTCCAACAATACTTCTTTACTATACGGCCAGTTTTAAAGAGACAGCCTTTTCATTATTACTTTCTCGTACGTAGTAAAGAGAAAGTCTTGTAATCGTCAAAAAATTCGACCTCGAGATTTTGACGGATTTACACGTTTTGGACCTCCCTGAGTCCAAAAATACCGGTTTTGAAATTATGTTGTCTGTGCGTTAGCACGATAACTCGAGTATGCTTTAACTTATTGCATCCAAATTTAACATACGTGTATGACATCAAAATATAAGGTTTCTATCAACGTTTGAGTCGTTTTTGGTATACCTACGAGAAAGTCAAGGGGAGATCACTTTTTTTTTACATTTATTTGTAGTTTTTCCTTTCTTCTATGTTTATTTCCATGTTCACTGGTGAATACTTAGCAGAATTAGGTATTCCTTTGAGAAATGCATGTTATCTTGAAGTACATGTATATATTAATCAGTACCTACCATGACTTACATTACTAAATATTTGTGAGGGCATATAGCCTTATATATTACTGGTTGCTAGGCAGCGGGTTGTTGATTAAGTCATGCAATGTAAATTATCTAAAATAATAAACAATTTGTTAGTTCTCAAATATATATTTACTGAATACTAGTAGTTATATCCTCACGTATTCAATTCACAAGATTTATCTCCGATGTTTTGAAACTAGGTATGTATTTGTCAGTTCTAATAAAGGATTAAAAAGTTTTCTAGTAATATTTTTAACATGTAACATTACCTACTAAGTATGTATTAGCATGTCATTTTTGACGTGACAACGTCTTATAATTCGATAGAGCCGGCTGCACGCACGAAAAAACATGACGTCATGCGGCATTACCTCGCTCTGAATCTAATTCTCTAATTTGAATTTGGAATTATGTTCTTTAAAATTTAAACTTTCAATGATACCAAAACCAGCCAGATACAAATAGTATAGCCAAAGAGATTTTATTACAAGTTTATTCATACTATAATGCGAAATCTATTAAACAAATGAAATTAAATTTTTCTTTTGAAAAATGCTACCATTCCATCAGTATTTTCTTAAGACGTTGTCACGTTCAACTATCGTCAGTAAACCGACTTTACAGACAACCAATTTTTTTTGTATACAAAAAGGGAACAGAGAGTATGGGGTAAGTTTATCCTTACCTGGCAACTCTGAATCTAGTATGTACTTTTTTTTCTGTCCCTTTCAGCGACACGCTTATTAGCTGTCTATACGTAGACAGAGAAAACTATAGACTGCTGGACATTCTTTATTTCACTTACACTAGAAAAGGATGCTCATATACGCGTGGCTGATGAAAAAAAGAGACAAAGAGAATCATTTTTTGTCCCGCACTGCGTGGCCGGTTTTTTCAAGGCCAGCAACTCAGTTGCTAAACAAACTTTGACGTTTCTAGCGGGTGACAAACTAATTATTACGTTTTTGGTTTGTTTCTTCAAATACGAAGAACTGTTTTGTGTTATTTATGTGCCTGAAGGTGGTTATGTACAGAATGCATCTTTAGAAAATGGTGCGGTGCAGCATAATAGGATGTAAAAGTGATAGTGCGAGAAAAATTAGTGGGTTGTCTTTTCATTCGTAAGTAGACATTATTCCCGACTATTTTACTTATTTACCATAGTTAAATATCCTAATTTTAGTTTATTTTTACAAATGATATCAAGACTCATCATGTTTTTGATAAATACGTGAGATTTTAAATATTTTTGTTAACATAACCTCTCAAGTCAGTACTGCTAGTTTTTTGGTAGAAAATTTCCCTAAAAGAAGGCAATATTCTTAATTGTCAATTTAAGGGTATCTTGTATTGTCATTTTTAGATTTCTTGGTGATCCTGAGCTGAGTAGTTTTTGGAACTTAATGATTTCTTAACAATTAATATACAATTTAAGAATAAACTTAGTAACCGGTAGGGTTACTCAGTTTATGCTTAAGTTGTTTGTCCATCCTCAATCACAGTTCAAAACAATTCGTTATTTATTTATAAAGTATATTGTTAAAGAAAATATCTATCACCTTACAGATTTTGCACATCCCAATATTGTTCAGCCGATGAAAGTGGAAAATTGTGAAATCATGTGTCATGAAAGCCCAATTACAGATTATGTAAGTAATGAAATTTTACACACATTAAATTTGTCTCATAATTATTTTAAATGTTTATATACATTTTATTTTTTACCAGAATGAATCTGATGTTATCAGTTGCACAGCAAGCACATCTGTGTCATCAATGGTGAAAAAAGGTTTGAGTGTTTTAAATACTCAAAATTCACCAGGAGCAGTTAAGATTGTAAGTAATCTCTTCATTCACAATAATATGATCACTATTTTTCTCTACAAATAAATATACATACTAATGTATTTTAATTTTTAGATGGACGAATCTTATGTAACAAGTATTACAGCAAGCAACATCTGTATCTTCGATGGTGAAAAAAGATTCAAGTGCTTTAAATACTCAAAATACACCTGGAGCAGTTAAGACTGTAAGAAATCTCATCATTCTCATACGAGTGTTCAGTATTTTTCTTCTCAAACAAATATACATGCTCCTAATTTGTTGATGATGATGAATAGATAATAAATTTATACTGGGCAATAATAATTGTTATCAAGTAAGTTTCATGGAACTAATCAATATTTTGATTTTTAGAGTTCATCTCCTGACTATACCCTGCGAACATTAAAAAGGAAATGGAAAACTGAACAAACAACATCTGAGCAACTTTTGTTAATAAAATACTAATTTAAAAAAAAAACTCGACTGCATGAAATTACCACTCAAAAGTGAAAAACAAGCTCCATGATTTATTGTGAAATGTATGCACCGTGTATTATATTTTATTTGATACCTACATAAACAACAAATATATTTTAATGTATTACAGATACTTTATAATATGTTTTAAATCACTGCAGGTTTGGCGTCTAAAATCCGCCACTTTGTTTCTTATTTTTAGGTACTCTGTGTCAGTCGCGCTATCAAGACTAATCTAACGACACCTCGTATGTAAAATCCTTTAAGCCATTCAGAGGCTTTAGACAACATGCATTTCGGCAATCGCTCTCGCTATCGCTAAGTAAAAAAATGTATGGGATTGACATAAGCAATCGAAAAGTGATCGATTGCTTATGTCAATCCCATACATTTTTTTACTTAGCGATAGCGAGAGCGATTGTCGAAATGCATGTTGTCTAAAGGCTCAGACTGTAGCAGGGAATATAAAAATTTACAAACATACACTCAAATAACATAACCCTCCTTCGGGGGCAGTTGGGTAAAAATATCATATACATACTGCTTTTCCACCCTGCAGTTTTGTCGGAGTAAAATGTTTCACTCAATTATAATGTAGCATTCTAATGGTGAAAGAATTTTTGAAAACGAACCAATACTTTGTGTTTATTTGTGTATGTTTGTAACATACAAAAAATAAAATATTTCCAGCATCTAAAATCGTGTAATATTTTGTAATAAATACATATCTAATTTGGCAATGTCTTAGGCTAAGCAAAAAGGGATAACTTATAAATTACTAATTTGTATGAAAAGTTACTTGTGAGTGTTTGTAAATTGTAATTAGTGTATATAATAAAAATATCCTATTATATTTTCGATTGTTTTTATTTTATTTCTAACAATACTTCTTTACTATACGGGCAGTTTTAAAGAGACAGCCTTTTCATTATTACTTTCTCGTACGTAGTAAAGAGGAAGTCTTGTAATCGTCTAAAAATTCGACCTCGAGATTTTGACGGATTTACACGTTTTGGACCTCCCTGAGTCCAAAAATACCGTTTTTGAAATTATGTTGTCTGTGCGTTAGCATGATAACTCGAGTATGCTTTAACTTATTGCATCCAAATTTAACATACGTGTATGACATCAAAATATAAGGTTTCTATCAACTTTTGAGCCATCGATCACGAAAGTTAAAGCAACCAAGTGCGCGGTCGGTACTCGGATGGGTGACCAAAATTTAACATGCATGTATGACATCAAAATATAAGGTTTCTTTCAACTTTTGAGTCGTTTTCGGTATACCTACGAGAAAGTCAGGGGGAGATCACTTCCGATTTTTTTTTACATTTATTTGTAGTTTTTCATTTCTTCTATGTTTATTTCCATGTTCACTGGCGAATACTTAGCAGAATTAGGTATTCCTTTGAAAAATGCATGTTATCTTGAAGTAAATATATTAATCAGTACCTACCATTACTTACATTACTAAATATTTAATTATTGGCATCCGCACGCATTCAATTCATAAGATTTATCCCCGATGTTTGGAAACTAGGTATGTATTTGTCATGTCAGTTCTAATAATGAATTATAAAAAGTTTCCTAGTAATATTTTTAACATGTAACTACCTACTAAGTATTAGCATGTCAGTTTTTTGTATACAAAAAGGGAACAGAGAGTATGGGGTAAGTTTATCCTTACCTGGCAACTCTAAATCTAGTATGTACTTTTTTTTCTGTCCCTTTCAGCGACACGCTTACTAGCTGTCTATAGGTTTCTCTGTCTACGTGTCTATAGGTTTCTCTGTCTACGTGCGAAGTGAAGTGAGTTGCGAAGCGCCATGATTGTACTAGTGACGAGCTTACACGACAAATTGTTAGTCGAGTTTTTTAGATTCATGTTTTATATCGCAAATATTGAAATTTTGCCACTAAAATTTAAGTTATCATATGTTTCTTGAACTAAAATATCATAATCTAAGCAGATTTTACGTAAAAAACAGAAATGGCTAATGGATGGTTTAAACGTAATCTGTGCTCCTCTAACAAAATTTACAAAACAAAATGTCAAACCTACTTGTTGTTTGTTTACGTTTTCTTTTGGTTACAATTAGTACCGAAAATTGTGAAATAATCATGAAGTAAGTATATTATTTGTGTATGTGAAAGATATAAACGATATTTTAAAGTCATGTAAGTAATAATATAATCCTTATAAATGTTTCAGTTCAAATGAGACTCGTTCCTCTCAGCCATCGTCAGCCCAAGTTGAGACATTGGTGGAATTTATGAAAAGAAACCCTGGCTTGGTGAAGGATTTCTTAAGAACATCAGCTAGAATGCCAAAGAACGAGGTCGACGGTAATGGAAGGAACTAGCAGTGCGCCTAAATAGTTTTGGTGGCATTATAAAAAATCACAAGCAATGGACCAAGGTTAGTATCGCTTATGTTATAAACATGTTACCCTGTAAGAACCACTTCACATTTTTAAAGCAAACCACTTAAAATGTGCAACGAATGTTGGTCTCTGATGTGTGCTTGTTGGATTCATTAAATCATTATTATTAATTTTACACAATGCGTGACTTTATACCATTAGAAAATGCAGATTTTTAACGTATCTTTATTTCATTTGATTATTTATTAGTATTGGAAGGGCCATTAAAAAAAAGTACCATTAAAATACAAAATACGTATAAAAACTTTTTTTTTTTTTGATAAATGAATATTATGTCATGGTCACGGCTCCGGAGTTACATAGGTACAGACAACAGCACGTCGGGCTATACAAAACTGTCAAATTTTCCCAATCGATTATGCACTTTATATTAAATAGTCTTAGGTTGAAAATCGTTTGGAGAAATTTGACAGTTTTGTATAGCCCGACGTGCTGTTGACTGTACATTAATTTTCATACCTATGTTCTTTTTTCAGCATCACGTCACACAGCTCCTCGTCTTTCTAATGCTCCTCCACCGTCTCAACGGCGAACGAAATTCTCTATATTTACTGAGAGATTCCTGAGGATTTCAAGCCAGCAGGTGAAAGATACAAAGATCTTTCGCACAAATCCTGCAGACATAATGTGGAGCGCAATGCGGAAAGAGACCGGATCCTGGCCGTAGCTGTGACTGCAGTGGGATAAGGAATGGCAGTGGCTACATATTAAAAGAGATTAGAGATTAATAATATAGTTTTATTTGTTTAATTTCTTTACTATTTCTACTGCTATGCTATACTATTCTTAGTATTCTTTTGAAGAGCCAAAAAGTAAAGGAGATTCCTAAAGTGACAATAATTATAAGTACTAGGTACTAATAAGTATTATAAATACGAAATACAACATGGGTTTTTGTTATTCAAATATACCAAAACAAAGATTTGGCTGCATAGAGGTGTGACATTTCTGAAATTATGCAGACAAGTTGCAAATACCTTTAGTGGCTTACCTTTAATTTGTTTTGGTGTATTTTAAAAAGCAATTTTATGAAAGACGAAATATTCATTTAATATTTTTTTACTAGAGCTCCGCCCGCGTATTCATCCGCGTGGAATTATTTTTAAATCAAATATAACCTATGTCACTCAAGAATAACGTAGCATTTTAATGGTGAAAGAATTTTTAAAATCGCTACACCCAGTAGATAATTATGACGTAACAAACATTAAAAAAAAATACAGGCGAATTGAGAACCTCGTTTGAGTTTATGCTTTACAAACTTACAAATCTTTCCTCTGTATAATATTGTGATAGATAGGGTAGAAAAACATTCTGCCCTAACAAACTGGGTTAAAAAACATTGGATTAAAAAAGGTTGAAACATTTTACGGTTTATCGTCCATAGCATCGAGATTAGTTAAGCGAGTGATACCGTAAATATAAAAAAAATACCGTAGGTACATCTGTCTACTAATGGGCATTGTTATTTGAGATCTAAGTATTGTATTTTATGCGTAAACACAAATTTTAAAAGAAGGTAATTTGCTTCAACCGTCCCCATGCCAGGGTGGGTTGAAAAAGGGTCTGGGGTCAATTAAAACACATGCAAATAATACAAAATATAATAAATGAACTTGTTTTATTAAACATCTAGTATACTAATTTTAAAACTCTTAATGACATAGTTTAATATCACCAAATGTTTTATTAATATTAAAGTCTTTTACCAAACTTATAATCAAACAAGTACCTACATTATTCATAATCAGCCTTCAAAGGTTATTATTAGGTATAATCACAGATAATATATTTATTATTGTTTATTTAACATTTCATGTACACACAAAGACAATTACAAAAGAAGACATTACATAACACAGAAAATTGTACAAAGGTACTGCTTATTTCTAAAAGAAATCTCTTCTAGCAGCCCCATATATGGGAGAGAGATTTTGATAGGTAGACGTGTGTGACGCCTTCAAAAGTAAAAACGTAAAAAAAATTTGTTTATATTAGGTTGGGGAAAAAGTCTTTTCGCATTATAGTATGTAAAAACTAGTAATAAAATCTCTTTGGCTATACTATTTGTATCTGGCTGGTTTTGGTATCATTGAAAGTTTAAATTTTAAAGAACATAATTCCAAATTCAAATTAGGAAAATGTGTGATTTTCATTTGTTTTTCGTACCGCCAAGATGAGTGAATCTAATGAAGAAATTCGATACATTTTAAAATTTTACTACAAAAAAGGAAAAATGCAACGCAAGCCGCGAAAAAAATTTGCGATGTTTATGGACCTAGTGCAGTGTCTGTGAGAGTAGCACAAATTTGGTTTAAGCGTTTTCAATCCGGAAATTTTGATGTCAAAGATGCACGTCGCTCTGGTCGCCCTATTACAGATAAAATGGATGCCATTTTTGAAAAAGTGGAGCAAGATCGGCATATCAGTAGTTACGACGTAGCTGAAGAACTGGGAATTGACCACAAAACAGTTTTGGCGCATTTGAAAAAAACTGGGTACACAAAAAAGCTCGACATTTGGGTACCTCACGAGTTCACTGAAAGAAACCTAATGAACCGTGTACTCATTTGTGATTCTTTATTACGACGTAATGAAACCGAACCATTTTTGAAGAAGCTGATAACTGATGATGAAAAGTGGATCACGTACGACAAGAACGTGCGAAAAAGGTCGTGGTCAAAGGCCGGTCAGGCTTCACAGACTGTGGCGAAACCCGGGTTAACTCGCAACAAGGTGATGCTGTGTGTGTGGTGGGATTGGAAGGGCATTATTCATTATGAGCTGTTACCACCAGGCAGGACCATCGATTCTGAACTCTACTGCGAACAACTGATGAGATTAAAGCAAGAAGTTGAGAGAAAGCGGCCGGAATTAATCAACAGAAGGGGTGTGGTTTTTCATCATGATAACGCTAGACCTCACACATCTTTAGCCACTCAGCAAAAATTAAGAGAGTTTGGCTAGGAGGTGTTAATGCATACGCCGTATAGTCCTGACCTTGCACCTTCAGATTTCCACCTGTTTCGGTCTCTTTAGAATTCTTTAGGCAGTGTCAGGTTAACATCACGAGAGGACTGCCAAAACCACTTGTCGCGGCATTTTGACCAGAAGTCCCAAAATTTCTATAGCAATGGGATCATGTCCCTACCTACAAGATGGCAAAAAGTTATCGAATAAAATGGTACCTACATACTTTAGTTAAATGTAAATAAACTATATTAAAAAAAGTTTTGAATTTTCTTAAAAAATGCGAAGAAACTTTTTCCCCAACCTATTAAAATCTAAATGTTTATTTGTGGTTGGTCACAAATACAAGTGACAATGTTACAACGTTTATTCCAAATACTGAGGTTGGTACCGACCTCAAAAAACATTTAGATTTTTATAATATTTTTTTTTATTTCTTCGTTTTTAATTTTGAAGGCGGTTTGTTCAATTATTTTTTTCTTTTTGTGTTTTAAGTATATGAAGTATTAAGTAGAGTTGGATAGTTATAAAAATCGGTTTTCAACTCAATGTTATCATTAATTAAAGTTAAGGCAGGCTTATCGCCGTTATTTTTCAGAATAACAAAAAACCTCAAGGTCTTACGCTATAAAATTTTGAGGAAACTATTTCTAGACTTTGATCATTAAGACAAAAAAAGAATCATTGAAATTGGTTAACAACTTTCGAATATATCGACGCATAAAGTTGTACCACCTTTAGCTTTGCAAACATACCACATCCAATGGCATCAAGGCGGAATTAAGAACCTCCTCCTTTTTGAAGTCTGTTAATAAGAACTATACAAAAGTACCACCTTTAGCTTTGCAAACATACCACATCCAATGGCATCAAGGCGGAATTGAGAACCTCCTCCTTTTTGAAGTCGGTTAATAAGAACTATACAAAAGTACCACCTTTAGCTTTGCAAACATACCACATCCAATGGCATCAAGGCGGAATTGAGAACCTCCTCCTTTTTGAAGTCGGTTAATAAGAACTATACAAAAGTACCACCTTTAGCTTTGCAAACATACCACATCCAATGGCATCAAGGCGGAATTGAGAACCTCCTCCTTTTTGAAGTCGGTTAATAAGAACTATACAAAAGTACCACCTTTAGCTGCAAACATACCACATCCAATGGCATCAAGGCGGCTGTTTTCACTAAGTTTTTAGCGACTCTATATTTCGTTGAGGTTTTGAGCAGGCCTTCTCCTCTAAAATTTGCCATAAGCAATAATCCAAAGGAATTAATGTCTGCGTTATTTTTGGTTTAAGCAGGTTAAAAATCCCGACTGGTGTTTTCTTACGGTAAAAACGTTCTTCGTGCTCTGCTGGTTTTTTTAATGCTACCAATGTGCCACCGATGCAACCAATTACACCAGGAATGCCAAACTTTCTGTAGAATCTGTAATTTAAAGTAAGCACTGTTATAATTATTTATTTCTACATGACAATAATAGAATAAAAAATACAAGATAATAAGATCAGGGATCTTACACAAAAAAATTAAAAATGGTTCAGATCATAAATTATAATAGAATAGAATAATACTAGAAAATTGCACTGAAAAAATCGACTTGCCTCAGGCGGGAATCGAACCCGCCTCTTCCGCACTGGCAAATTTCGACAGCGTAAAGCAGTGTCTTGGTGGCGTAATGGTCAACGCAGCCGCCCGGATTGCGAAAGATGCGGGTTCGATTCCCGGCTAAGGCAAGTCGATTTTTTTCAGTGCATTTTTCTAGTATTAAAAATATTGACGCGTTTGTAAACGCAAAAATAAAATTATTCCAGGTAGAAGATAAGATAATTATAAGTATATTGTTTCAACTGTGTATAAATATTTATTTAGCACACAAATATATATACATTATTAGAATAGACATTTTTAGCATACCTTTCCTTTACATTGGGCTCTATTGTATAGTTTGAGGAAACTTTATATATTTTTTACTACATCTGGATTATTAAGAGCTTCCACCATTTTATTTATGCAGCGAGATGCTGATGGGTGCGCTGTGATAAATATGTTCTTATTTTTTCTTTTATAATTTTCTGGTAACTGCCACTAGCCAAGAATGACGATGTGCACAATATCTGTAAAACGTGTGAAAAAATCATTACATAATCTATATTACTCAAATCTAAATAACAACCATATATATCTAAACTAATAATATTATAAAGCTGAAGATTGTGTTTGTTTGAACGCGCTAATCTCAGGAACTACTGGTTCGAATTTAAAAAAACTTTTTGTGTTGGATAGTCCCTTTATCGAGGAAAGTTATAGGTTACATAATAATAGACATTACCGCGAGCGAAGCCGCGGGCGACAACTAGTAATAAAATACAAACACCCCCTCTACTATACTTAATATTACCTAATATAGACTGCATAAACTAACATGAAAAAAGGCTGAAGAAAAGCTCTGGAGGTGTAGTATTTTCATGAATTTTACAAAAATAATAAATATGTAGATAGGTATGTTGATAGATATGAATTTATTCAATGCTGTGTATAATCTTTGTAATAATACATACATACATACGATCACGCTCGTAATCCCATGATAAATTGAGCAGAGCCTTAGGCAATATTTTGCTACACATAAAGCCACATCTGGCAGTATGGGCCATGCAGTGCCTCCAAATAGGAACAGGTTGTCAGCCTGTCGCCTAATAATAATTTTGTAATAATGACTTTACTAAATTAAAGTGAAACACTTACCTTTACAAGTATTTGAAATCCCTTTATCTCGTAGTTTTTTATTCTTTAAGAGAGCTAGTAACTCACGCTCCAGTTGGTCAATAAGGTCTTTGTATACCCTTACATAGTCCTTATCTTGAGTTATCCGAATTCGGGAAGCTTGTCGACGCATTTCTAAGTTATCCAAAGAATGGGGCTCTTCTAATAAAGATTTTAATAAAATATTTGTGTCATCGTTTATCAGACTTAATTAACTTTATACTAATACCACAAAACAAATTTTAACACCTTTAGAAGCTATTTCAAATGTATTTTAGCACATTTTGTAACACTTCGTCCGAGATTTCACTCACAAAATACTAACTTTTTATTTGACACTTTGATTCGGGTTCGAGTGCGAAGTGAGCTTCGAAGTGATGGGGGAATTCCTTTACAGAATGCCACGCCTTACGTCATCCCATACATTATTTGTCACAATCTCACGGTCACGTTAGTTCAACTCGCTGCCGCGCCCGCAAGTGTAGCGCTAGAGTAAATTAGAATAAACAATCGTGTTTTGAGAATGCCGATCTAAGAACTCACTGCGGAATCAGATTCGAAGTTTAAAGTGAGGTTTTACAGAATCACACTGCTGATTCGAAGTTTAAAGTGAGGTTTTACAGAATCACACTGCTGCCAGAAATTGTTTTCTTAGCTCGTTGTCAGTAAAAAAGTAAACGCGCGCTAGATATTGGTCACAGTCAGTAGGTACTTGTTTTGTTCTAAAAAGGAGTGTTGAACTTATTTTATTTTTAAACTTAACTCCGCCAATTCTTCGACCTCTATCTAATATACAAAACTGTCGATACAATTTTCAAAAAGTACAGCTAACAATACGAAATAAACTATTTTATTGATAATAAGGTATAATAAATTACTTTTAAAACCATTTTTAAAAACACGCTTTTATGTAAATGCTTTAAAAACAAGGAAATAATTTTAAAATTGCATGAAATTCATCAATTTATTACATTACACAATTTATGATAAAAGCTTGGCGCGTGGTTTAGGTGCTTGTATAGTTATACAGCGATAGAATCAATAAAGAGAAGATAAACGATAGATCGAAGTAAATCTCGAGCTTTTATATCATATAAATTGTGTAATGTAATAAATTGATGAGTTTGCTGCAATTGTTAGTTTCTATTCGTGTTTTTAGAGCATTTACATAAAAAATTGTTTTAAAATTTTTTTTTATAATACTTAAATTTATTTTTTATTTTACTGTTATTTTTTTATCTTCATTTGATGCACTTATAATGGTAGTGCTAATAAATAAGTAGTCTGCCATTTTAGGCGATTCGCCATTTTGGATTTAGAGTAAGTTTTTCGTATTCTTCACAGCAAGCCCTTTCATTTGATACCCATAACATGGGAGTGCACAAAAAATAGATTCTCTGCGGTGGGCCGTCCACCATAAATTGATTTAAATAATAACATTCCTTATCTAAGCATGCATTGTCATCCAATCTAAACGTGTATGCAAAATTTCAGCTCAATCCGATACCAACAAATGGTCTAAAAATGCTTTGCAAATTTTGACGGACAACTTTGATATTTACATACGAAGTAAAAGCTTGTAATAAAAACAGAAGTAGGTTCTTGACCTAATTCATTATTTCGAAATACGATGACTATTACTAAAATTAATGTCAGGAATAATGTAATGTTAATTATTTTCATTAACAATTATTGCAGGCTGTGCAAGTGTAATGTGATGTTTGAAAACTCAAAATCCTTTACTTTTATCTTTTTTAAGCCTTACTAAATACTCAATATAAATGTGTCACATCACACCTAATAACTCAAATATATTAATAAATAAGCTAATATTTTTAAATAATTTTCCATTACCATACAAACACTTGGATCGTCACATACCTCAAGGGATATTTTCTTTTTCCGGACGCCTCACATAAAATTTTACGCACAATTTTACGCGTCAATTATCGTATAATTATAATATTTTTTATACAAGTACCCAAATACGAGAGCCCATTTCTGTACAGCACTAAAAATATGAACCGAGTGAGTTAGTGATGATTTTAGCGACAACAGGTAAATTGTAACATAATATAACATGTATTTTTAAATCAATAATAGCTCAGTCGAGGTATAAGTCTCAATTTCGTCGCAATCAGTAAAGAAAATATAAAAAGTAATCCTCTCCGCATCTTGATATGACGGTGTATGCAGTTTCACGTGGTCCCTAGGTTGTTTATCTTTTTTTATAAAACTTTCAATTTAATTAATTTATTTTTGATAAAAGAGTACAAAAATGTAACTTAATAACATTGTATCTTCTTATGCATAGGTTTTATAAAATCATTGTGAAATATATTAATTAAACATTCTATTTTAAAGGTTTTTTCTTAATCCTAATGAGAATTCATGTAATATCATTTTCCATATCGAAAAACGATATCGTTTGCTGTAGGTAGACCAAAATCACCTTTATGAATACGACTGTACTTGTCTCCAATCTTGTGATAAAAACTACACAAGTCAACATGGTCCGTGACGTGCAAAGTACACGTGGTGATGTGATAATTGTTATCAAAGCCGTCGAATTTAACTCTCAACATGCAGATTACATCACACCTTGCTTCTCGATTATAATTATAATAGTGAATATGTAGGGCGGCGCGGCGGGAGCCATCCTATACTATACCCATTGCGGAAGGACGCAGCGGCCCAACCAGTCAGTCTGCGTTCTTGTCATCGGCGAGCACCCGACTCGCGCTATTGCACACAGTTTACGCGAACTAAACGTTATTTTTTCGAATTTAAATAACGTTTCGGAACGTGATTTTGTCTTATTTACTTTTTGTTATCTTCACAGTGCTAGAGAAAGCAAAGTGATTTCATTGAACCATTTTTTTCCATCGTGATTCTTTCTACGCTGAATAAGTTAAAAAAGTTCCGTGCTACATGTGATAATCAAAACAGTGATATGAGAATACGTTTTGAAGTGCCAAACAAATTGGAGATAACGTTTGGAAGAGGTGTGTCCCTTTGTATTAAGCAAAATAAGCTTATTTAACACGGCTTTCGTTCCAGACTAGTTGAAGCTTCTGAAAACAAATTTGTTTATCCCGCACTTCCATGCCATAACTTACTGGGTTACGACTTGCGGCAAATAAACGTTGTTTGTTACCGTTTTTTCGCCATAAAAATGAAGGTTATGGAAATAGGCTAGATTCTCCTTACTCCTCACATATATATGTAATGCTGTAATGAGATTTGTTATTTGAGCTACGTAGGTTTCATAGGCTTAGCGTAGTCTATTTGTAATACAGTGTAACCACCAGCGGACTGTAATGCTAATTCTTGCATCTAAGTAGCAAGTGTACTGGAAATGTGATTTATTAATAAGAGACTTTGCACCATCTCCCGTTGCTAATCTATAAGTAGCTCGCACTTATTTTTTTTTCAGAATGTTTGTATCGTTCAGTTTTCTTTGTGTTTAGACTTCGTGGAATATACTTTCGCCTTAAAAAAGACTTTCACTAAACACCGATCAATTTGTAATGCAAAATTACTACATCAAAATGTAGAGTTCATTTCCGCAGAGTCCCTTTGATAATTGTAATTTTGCTTAGCAAAGATAGTTCTTAACGCCTACTTTTAAGGTCGTTGAAAAGTTACGAAAATTGCGCATGCAGATGATTGAACGTAGTAAAACTTTTTCATGTCCCAGTAACCTACCCATTGTATTGTCAATCTAGCAAGCTTAATGGAACAGTAACTTTTATTACAATAGATTTTACATAACACCAAACAAAAGAAAAATAATCTGTATACAGTCACACGCGATTTGAGAAAATATTAATTGTGTAATTGGGCAGACAATCTATTGGCCCACCTAGTACATTAGCTCAATACACAATTGGAAGCTAAGCTCTTTATTGCCTTGTGTTAAAAACTAATTTTGTATTATCGTCATTTTTTTAAATATTTATCTTGACATAAGCTACTTATAACTATACCCATAAAGTAGGTAGTACTTACTGTAAAAACTCGAACCACCGTAATTCTAAAGAAGTAATAAAGTCGTTGGTAGAATATAATGGTAAAAGCAAAAAGTGCTGTGATCATCATTTATAACATTTCCGACTTTTGTAGCATAGGTATCATAATTAGGTTGATGGTTATTTGTTATATAATGATAATAATATTCTCTTTATTTCGGACCAATACCCACATTTACTTTACTTTAGAGTTCTCTAAGTTTTAATGTTACAGTTTTGTTTCAATGTTCAAATGGGAGTTAGTAGTTCGAAATTTTGTGGTAGAGTCAACTATTTCAAATGACTAATACCGAATAGGTACCCAACTTAGAGTATATATTACAGTAGTATAGAGCGCGCATATTGCACAAATTACTTAGTACGTATCGTAGGCAAATGAGCTATAGATAATAGACGAGTGTATGACAGATAGGGATGTATCTATTACGTGCGGATCGGCAAAGAGCTATCGATAAATTATGTTAATATAATTTATTCATATAATTTTTGTTGATAAATTATATAAATATATTTATTTAAATAAATGTTTGTTGAGCACTTTTTATGTTCAACGTATTATTTTCTAAACGAGAAATGTTCGTGTTTTATTTATTTTTACTATATTCCATATGTATGTACTAAAATTCGTAAAAATATTAAATCTTAAATCAAGTCTTTATTTTCACTCATCTATGAATAAAAAGAAAAAATGGCGAATTTTAAGGTTTCCAAAACAATTCCTTTTTATTAATTTTTCATATTTGTATGGTTTTTTAATTTTCTGACAACAAACTATTTCTAGAAAAATGCACTGAAAAAAATCGACATGCATTAGGCGGGACTTGAACCTGCATCTTCCGCAATCCGGGCGGCTGCGTTGACCAATTACGCCACCGAGACACTGCTCTTCGCTGTCGAAATTTGTCAGTACTTGGTGCTTATGTTTTTATGGTAAACATTGTATCATCAAATCTTTGAAATTTGCACTTCTAAGATCCGAACGAAATATTTTTGCAAATATCCACTGCAACGTTGATTGCGTCCCATCACTACCAGTCTCGAGAGGGGAGTTGAGGGGAGTGCAGAGCGCGGAATATGTCACGTCGCCTTCACCCCCGCGATGTGAGATTTATTTTCATTAAAATAAATAAAAATACGACGTACCGATGAAATGTGATATAGGATTTCGTTTTTGTGTTTTTCCTAGTATCGTTTTTGCATGAACGAATTGCACATTCGACCATTTTGACACGTAAGTATAAATAAAATGTAGAGCAACGCACACTGACAGCACCCGACAACGACTAGAAGCGCTCGCGGTGAGAACGTCGCCATGTTCTCACCTGTGCCTACTGTTCCCACTTCGTTGCGCGCGCTCTATACTACTGTAATATATACTCTAAGGTACCCAATTTATTTTTATAGAATTTTCCTAGCAATTTCTTTTAATCCTTCTTCATTTACTAACCGTCACCGTCACTGGTAAAGCCAAGCATTTACTAACTAAATATTTATGGTATAAGCCGAAAAAATCGTCCCAATGTTGTAAATTCTTACATTGACCAACTTGCATCGGTAGTATAGCTTTTACATCATAAAAATAGCTTCCGCATATAAATTTCAACCACCACACATTCCTGAGGGACTTGACGGACAGACAAATGGTCAACGAAGTGATCGCTCTGGAACCGTAAAAAGGTAAAATAAAAACTTGTAATCAAGGCCCAGATTGCGTTTCAGGACTTTCCTTAAAATTTAAAGTCTTTACTAAAAATCTTTAATGAGATCTGGATTGGGACACCTTATTCCTTTTAATACTTCAACTCTTTAGAGGAATCCGAGGAATTGAAGAGATCTCTGCACCCGTACGTATATCACAAATACTCGAAGTGTAATTTCCGTACATATAAAAGGACAAAGGTTTACCAATTCGGTTGCCGGTTAATAACGCTGCTCTGAAGCGCACTGATAGCTACGTAGGCGTATGCCCTTAAAAAGGTGTGTCCTCTTCAAAACGAACAAAGAAACTTCTTTATCGATAAAAGATAAAATTATGTTAAAATTTGCAAGCTTTTGCTGTTTGTTCGTAATATGAACTGATGTATGAACAGAACTGAACTGAACGTAATATGAAATGAAATATTGTTTATGAAACTAATGTTCGTATTATAGAATAAGTTTCAATAATGAACGCCGACTTGAACGTCCTACATCTCTATCACTTTGTGCGTGATAGAAAGTGACAGACGATTCTCAAGACATGTTTGACTTCTGAGTGTCATTCTGTTATACGGGCCTTAGTACCTAATCATGGTACCTAACTATTTTAGTTGCGTTAAAAGCTCAATTTGTATGGGAAACATGATTGGCGCTTTTCACGTTTCCCATACAAATTGAGCTCATAACGCAACTAAAATAGATACATTTATTTCTCTAAAAAACGTACACTACAAGTCAAAACAAATTTTTCAGAAAAAAGTACTAATCCGACTTCATGACTGTACTGCAAAAAGCGTTAAAGGATAATCAACAAAATTATTGATGCATAATCCTACTGAAATTATTAACGCGAAAGTTTGTATGGATGTCTGGATGGATGTATGTTTGTTGCCCTCTCACGCAAAAAAATTTAATGGACTTTAATAAAACTTTACCTACCTTTAATCGCGAAAAAAGGGCTTGAAGGGGTTGAAAAAAGGGATGAAAGTTTGTATGGAAGTTCTTAATTTTTAAAGCTAAAACCAACTGAAATTTGTGTGGGGATGTAAGGCTGTATGGAAGACCAAACAAAGTCACGCTTCCACTCCTCCGATTTTGATGAAATTTGGTACAAATATTAACACAAGACCATAAGATAGGACATTAAGCTACCTTTTTTTGTTCAAAATTAGCTTGAAGGGGTTGAAATAAGGAGTGAAAGTTTGTATTTGTTCGTCATCATCGAAGACAAAACCATGAAACTTTGAATTTAGGCATTTGATAATTAATAAATAAATATTTATTCTAGCGTTTTCAAAGCTTTGACGCATAATGGGATGAAAGGTCGCATGGAGAACCGTCGATAGAAAAAGTTGATAGAAACCTATATTTTGATGTCATACATGCATGTTAAATTTGGTTGCAATAAGTTGAAGCATTCTCCAGTTATCGTGTTAACGCACAGATACCAGGAGGTCCAAAATATGTAAATCCGTCAAAATCTCGACATCGAATTTTTTGACGATTACAAGACTTCCTCTATACTACGTAAGTATACGAGAAAGTAAAAATGCTGTCCAAAATAACTATTCTACGCGGTCGAAGTAGACGCGGGTAAAAGCTAGTAATTCCATATTTGTATGCTCATTTTTCTGTTGTGCGGGAGTTGTGTGGTGTAACATAAATCATCATCATATCAGCTCAGACGCCCACTGTTGGATATACCTATATAAAAGGATGTCCCGCATCCAGTTACTTCCCTCTACTTTTACCAGATCGTCGGTCCATCTTATGGCGGGCCTACCAACGCTGCTTAGCTACTCCCGGTACGCGGCCGCCATTCGAGGACCATTCCACTCGAACCGCCGTCAGTACTCCTTGCAATGTTCCCTGCCCACTGCCATCTTAAGATCATAATTCTTTAAAAAAGTACATGAATATCGATACCAATTCATGTTAATTCATGTCAAGTACTTGGCAAAAATACGTATCTTAATTAGTAAAAAGAAGAGAGAGAATAACAAATCATCATCATCGTCAACAGCAGTTCATATAATGTCCCCACCGAGGGTCTCGAGCCTACCCCACATTAGGGGCGATTAGGCCTTAATCAACCACGCTGGCCAAGTGCGGGTTGGTCGACTTCACACACAACCAAGAATTTCTTTATAGGTGTGTGCAGGTTTCCTCACGATGTTTTCCTTTACCGTAAAAGAGTCAAATAAACGTACATATAAATTCAAATTTGAAAACACATTGGTACGTGGCGGGTTTCGAACCGGTGCCTCTAGGGTGGGAGACAACTACCTTACGCACTACCCCACCGACGCTTTTGCAGAATAATAAATAGTCTTGCGTAAAAAGTTAGAGAACCAATCTTGAGAATACTTTTGATAGTTCCTTTTAACTACTTTGACCTGATTGGTAGATTGTCTGTAAAGATTCGGTAAACATTTCATGGGATTTTAAAATAAACCAAGTTGAAATAT
Organism: Elophila nymphaeata; assembly: GCA_955850985.1. Classification (NCBI taxonomy): domain Eukaryota; kingdom Metazoa; phylum Arthropoda; class Insecta; order Lepidoptera; family Crambidae; genus Elophila; species Elophila nymphaeata. Next base: position 23,636,720 of record OY039067.1, read on the forward strand.
CATGGAATGTTTTACGATATGACTGGCTTGGGGATCTTGGTGGGCGGTCTGTGCCAATTCACGATTGGATAAACGAAACTATGTAGATAATAATAATAATATAGTAGGGTTGTGCATAATCTAATTCTGTGGAGATATTTACTTAAAATATTATTTTAACACCGGCGCTTTCTCAGCAGCCAGCTGTGCTTATATTGTGTATTTACTAACTTCGATTCCATCAATTAAATTTTATGGCAATCCTGCCGGCCTATTCGCTAACTTTTTTTGACAGTTGGAGTGAATTACCTAACCCTTGCTGTTTTTAAACGAGAAGTGTCTCAATAGCGTGTCATGTAAAACGGCAATGGATATGTAATTCAAAAAAAATCAAAAAAAGTTAACGAATAGGCCGGCTGGTTGGTGTAAGTAAATTAAAAACTCTCATCAGTTAAGGTATTTTATAGCAATGTAGGTACTTTTGGAGGGTCGCATTATGTATTTAAAAACCTATAATAAACAAAGATATTGTATTGGTTCCTAAATTCAAAGTGAGAGCAGAAGTGAGTCCATAGCACGGCTACTCTGCACTAAAGTTTTCCATTCCATTATTTTTATAGATTTACGATAACGCTTACGGCGTAAAATTAGTTTAAATAAAATCATATAATATACTAAAACCGCTACATTTTTTGGTTTAGATGTCTATGTTCTCGTGTTTTATTATTATTTCCAATACCTTGAATTAGCGTATACCATTTCTACGCTCCAAAACCATTTCCCTATGTCTTTTGATAAAGATAGCTATTGTATTATATTAAACCTTTGTTAATCTATAGTTAGCACTTGACGCCGGATGGTGGCCAAAGGCCACGTCTGTCTACGTAGCCATTGTGCATCGCTGAATAGATAACAAAGTTGATAGAATCAACATCATTGACGTTTGCTGACGGTGTCCTATAGTCTAGTTTAAAGCCCTGCATTTAAATTATAGTCAAAGACGTGCTATTACGCTATATGTATTTATTTAGATAATTCGCGGCTTTTTGCGTCACTGCGACCTATAAAGATCTATTGTGACTAGCCTCCAAGTAAGTCCTATTGATGCCTTACATGTACTCCTTTAGCTGGGCACTATCTAAAAATGATAAGATATTCCTAGCTTGGACTGTTCTGATATCGTCTGGGTCGAGAATGTGTCTTCCCAAATGTCGGCTTCTTTTGTGAATGAGACATTGACAAGAGCACAGGAGGTGCTTTGGTGTTTCACGCTCCTGTTCACAGAATCTACAAGCACCGGTACGATATATGTAACTTTTTTTTGTTAAACGACCTAGACTTTATACTTAGTAATAATATTAAGTATTTACGATACAGTGCGTTGAAATTACGTGCCACGCCTTCGAACACTTTTTACTGAAAAGTTAAACCACAAGCCCCCACGCCTGAAATGAGAACCTCTAGTCTATATCTTTTTTAAATATTTACAGATGTGAAGTTAAAAATACGCGTTTAATGTTTTTCTGTAATCTATCTGACGCACTTCATTTAATATAATGTCTCCCACCAGTCTAAGTATACGGAAATGAAAGAAAATAATATACCAAATTTTCTTGCATATTTATTAGGTAGATTTTTTAACTTAACTTTAATTTTCAACGCCAGCTTTTGCTTGTTGGGTGAAGTTCACTCTTAGAGAGTAGTTTTAAAAAAACTACGTACCTATGTACGGTCAGCATCAGAAGTAGATTAATAATTAAGTATGTTGAGTTAATCCCGAGTTCTAGTTGTACGTGTTGAGAGTCTCCATTCTTAACTCATTTTTTTAGTACCAGTATGTATATTTTCACTTGACAATGGCGAAATGCGTAATTTTTACGTGTCGCGATCGCCATGAATTTAAAAGAACAAGAATTTAGTACTATGTCTCATGCAATCATTTATTACTACACTACACATGTATCTACTAGGTATTGAAGTGTTAATCTACTTCTGATGCTCACTGTACCTACACTCAGTTTGTTAAATTCAGAGTTCTCAGAGCTGTTCTAGTTAAATAGTTTGTGAGTTCTTACTAACGGCCGAAAGTTCACGTGAGTATTTCCAAATCCACTATTTAAAAATACTTCTTAAGCCTTAATTATTTCTCTGATGTTTTCTAATTTCAGACGACGACGATGTTTCTTGTCAATGTCAATATTTATTATAATACATATTAAATCTCCACCACTTATCAAGTTTAGTTTAGTAATGACGTACGGAAAGATACCCAATGTAAGGCTGCCGAGAACGAATATAAAACAAAGGCTGGCCGCAAGTCAATGCGTTGATACCATATTGTATGCATAGGATCCCACTCGTTATCCCATGAGGGGTCGAGCAGAGCCTTAAGTAACATTTTGTTACACATATAGCTACATTTAGCAGTGTCGCCTACATAAAAGGGGCACCAAACTCCAAAAGTAACAATCCTTCAGTAAACAATCTAACTCAAAAGCCAGGACAGATGTTACCTACACTCAAAAACATCTCAGCAGTCCACGGATATCATATAGTTTTATATAAATATTGAAGAGCGGCCTGCCGCTAGTGCGTTTTAAGCCTATATTAACAGTATAAATTTAAGAACGTACAATTATTTTATTAATATCTGAATTGTGAAGATCGAGAAAACCCAATGAAAAGTATAATATACTTAATTCTAGTATTTTTCAAACGTGTCTTTTTACTAGCCAATAATTTTAAAAAATGTACAGTATTTTCTTGATTTGAAAGGAACTTTTATGTATCGAACTGATGGATATAGTTCAATTGGTCATTACTCGCTCATTAAAGAGATTTTGGTCACCATTTTTGCTGTGTATTTCATTGAGTACCAAAAACTGTACCATCATTTATCAATTGGGCATACAATACAGTTCTTTAGCTTATAGAAACGGAACTTTACTCAAAGACAAAGAAGTTAAGACTCCTTTTAATTAGTTTTTTTTGCTCGTCGACAAGAAAGGAAACGATTTGTCTTGCGGACAAAGTTCACGCAAAAACGACCAACAATTTAACGCAAAGACAGTGCACAATAGATGCGCAGGCGACTCTGGCATCTATCCAGTCCTTGATCATACTTAAGTATAGGTTAACGTGTGTTGAATGGATCTTTTTGTCTTATAAGTTATCCAAAAAATATGCAGTTGTTTACTTAAGAATATGGTGTTTTGTTTTCTTGCCAATGTCATTGTCAGTGTGCAATTTCTTTGATTCAGTAGTTGTTCCATCTTTTATTATTCTTTTTTTGAATAAAATGATCTCTTAGAAAATTATACATCATTTTTGCATTGAAATTCTGTTTCTACTGTTTAATGCTGAAAGGTAATATGTGGTAAAATGGCTCTAATCTCGTTAGCATAATTGACTTCATACCGCAAATATAATAATAATTAAGTATTTACTTTTTTCACTAAAAAATTCTTACAATACCGGCTGGTTGCACCAAGTTATACTTTTAAATTTTGTAAAAAAAAATATATATTTCAAAAAACAACCCATTCCTATGAATTAACTCATAACTTACTTTTTGCAAAATTATAAAACGTAAAACTTGATTCAACTGACCGTAAAGGTACAGAAGTAATTATAAAATTCAACTTAAACTTGTCACTGGTGTGCTGACCAATCAGTGACTCCAACTTTGTTGCCGTTGTTGGTAAATTCTTCACAAGCCAGCAATCTAATCAAGGTTCCAAAATTGGATCTGTTAACGAGTAATAAAACTTAACAGAAATACGCTTATATTATCGATATCATAAGACAGTGTACTAACACTTGATTTTAAATATAATAAATCGATTTACTTTCACAATGCAAATGTTATTTTTCGGTTTACTTTCGAATGCATTCTTATTTTAATTTGTCATTTACAGTAAGTGCAGTATTTACATTAGCATACACTCAAACGAGCCGTATTATATAAGATATATTATGGTTCGAATACCATTTACATTAATTAGCTAGTCTGCAATAACAGTAAACAATCATCAAACATGATAATTAATTCAATTCGTTGGTATTTAATTTATACAATAATAATAATGAGTGTAACGAAAGCAGAAAAGCTTTTTTGATAATCCTCGTAAACAAAAAAGAGTATTATGTTTGCCGTCCCTTGGCAGAGTACAGTACGTAGAGACACACACAGCACATCACATAGTTAATTCATGATATTTAATAGGATATTTTGACGTAATGTTATTGTATTTACACACTTCTTTTGGTAAATTCCATGAATCTATTCGCATTCTACCTCAGAACCACTCAGAACTCTATTAATTAAAGTTAAATAAGACTTATTCTTCCATTGTTCATAAGAATTATTAAACAAATTGATTATTTCTTGCAATTGAAAAAGCAATTTTATAAATGACTCCTTTTTTGCCTGCTCAATTAGTTACCTTTAATTATAATTTGCTAGATCAAATTTATTCTGAATGTCTTTTGCTGGAGTTAACCAAGAATATATTACAGAAGTTTCGTGACATTAGCAGTAGGAGGCTTTGAGGAACTGAAAAAAAATAGTACTTATAGAAATGCATTTTCTATAAAAACATGTAGGTAATTATAGCACGTAGGTCTATCATCATCCCACATACCTACGTCTTTCTTTATATTGCAAGCTAAACATTTTCAACAGTATTATTATGTCTTGCTTTAATGTATTTTTTTTTCATTTTTGATATTAACAAAGATAACTTTTATTTAAACGAAGCAAATGCCAGTTGCGATTTTTTTCAAATCCGCGTAAAATATGTAAACTCGTGTACAACTAGAGGATGAATGTGCACTAAATAAGTCTTCACCTCCTTTTTTACTTTCTCGTATAGGTACGTAGTATACAGGAAGTCTTGTAATCGTAAAAAAATTCGACCTCGAGATTTTTACGGAATTACACGTTTTGGACCTCCCTGAGTCCAAAAATATTTTTTTTGGAATTATGTATGTGTGTGTGTCTGTGTGTCTGTGCGTTAGCACGATAACTCGAGCATGCTTTAACTTATTGCAACCAAATTTAACACGCATGTATACCATTAAAATATAAGGTTTCTATCGACTTTTAAGTCGTCGATCACGAAAGTTAAGCAACCAAGTGCGTGGTCGGTACTCGGATGGGTGACCAAAATTTAACATTTTGAGTCGTTACCGGTATACGAGAAAGTCAAGGGGAGACTATTCCTGATTTTTTCGAGCACAATTTATCGAGTTACTCTTTTGCTGGGGGTTTTCGTTTTGTTTTTTTTACAGCCCAAGTTCTTTAGCTCTAGGGATGTGATCTAAACCTATAATGATCTAAACGAATAAAAAAATCTCACTATTAATTTCTATGAGACGACACACTTTTTTATTTAGTTTATGCATTCCACTTCTTTGGCTCTTACTTATTTTTTTTGTAATATTTGGCATAAGTTGCCTGATTATCTTTCTTCAATTAAACTCTCACAAATATAGAAGACGAGCTAAGCGAAGCACAAGGGCACTATCTACCTTTTCTCTAAAAATATGTCGGATATTATGTCAACAGTTAGGACTTATATTTCAATTACATAGCTAAAAAATCTATTTCGTCACAATCACTGATGATCCTGAAAATTCTTAGGGTACTACCTGAAGTCCTAGAAAGCTGAATTTTTTTTATGTAAGCTAGTATTATTAAACGATCAGCAAAACTAAAACTTGGAACTTTTTCCCTATTTGTAGAGTTAGGGCGTGTAGAGTTAGAAGCTTGGCTCTACATGAGATCCTGATAACTTTTTGACAACGCAAGCTCTGATTTTGGCAAGATTTTACATGATTTTTTTTTTGGTGGTTAGTAGTTAAAAGTTTACATGCTCCGATACGTAATAATACGAAGTTTGTATGTCTACAGACAATAAGCGAGAAACATACAAATCGACAGCGATACGTTGTTTTCTCACAGCTGTTTGTAACATTACAATTGCATGTTGGTCTACAGACGGTAATTACTTAATTAGAAAAATTCTTGAACAATTTTTGCACTGTTATCATTCTTAAGATGAATTGATGACTTACGCAGGATCTTTTGTACAAGACGCCGTCGTGGTGGAGTGGTCAGTATTGCTGCCACATCAAGCGGCCCGGGTTCGAATTGTGGTAGCGGCAAATATTTGTGTGACGAACACTAATATTTGTTTGCAAGTCATGTTAGTCATGATTGTTCATATAGTTATTTAAGTTTATTTAGAAAAGTATCTAAAAGATTAAAAATGTCCTATAACTAGTATCCATAACACAAGTTCATAATGATACTTACTTAGGGTCAATCATCTCGTGTTGGTGTGAGCGTGGAAATATACATATATTTAAATTATATTATTATGTCTGTTTAGGCAAGTACTCATTATATCACAAATAGGAAAAGAAGCTATTACCGCGATGGTTACTCGAATGGATAGCCAAAAGGCTAACGTGGAAAAAAATTCCATTACATTTTCAAAACTTCCTCGTATCTTCCAAAGACATGTCAAGTTATTTATTTATTAGCAACACAAACAGACAGTTATCGTAACATAATATTGTACAGTATGGTAAAATGGTTTTGTTTTAGATACTGTCCTAAAATAGTGTTGACATCATGTTAGTACACAGAGTTAGGACAAACATTTTTTAAGAAATTACAGAACTAATATTATTGAGTAGGTGTATAAAAAAATCTACAATAAAGAAAAAATCCGACAAACAAAACGTTGTGGCACGGTCATCACCCGGCCCAACCGAAGTGATAATAAAAAAAAGAAAATAAAAAGAAAAACACTGACACTTAAATATTAACATACTTAATAAAACTTTTTGCAGCTCATTTCTAAACAAACTAAGGCTATTAAAGATGTCCAAATTACGACTTTCATTGCTATGGTTATTGATGGGAGAGAGCCGTTGGAAGACGTAAAAAAAGGATAATACGTTCTACTATCTGACCCCAGTTACCAAATCCATTTACTTTACCACGTGGGTCTTCAGATGAGGCGCCAAAAAGTATCAAAATCTCAGTGCCAAACATCCAGATCCGTTCGTTTGAGTAACAATTAAAAAACCATAAATCCAAACTTTCGAATAACAGTAGTAACATATCACGTTTTTTTATCAATTATGTGAAAACGATAGACATGTAATAGATTTGGGTTTCATTTTTATTGTTCTTGAAAAATATTCATCTTATCTACTAGTTTGGGTAAATCTATCGTTAGAAGCATGTTAAAAATACGACGTTTTTGTTAATATTTAGCTGCCACGGTTAGACTTATTAACGCGTGAGAAAAAAATGTGCTAGTCGCGTAATCAACCTCAAGATATTTCTTCACTGAAACATTGAACTCTCTACCGCAAAATTTGGTTCAAGACTTAAGTAAAAAAAACGAGTTTCAGATTTTTGTTTTTAGTTAAACAATAAAATTGCTTGTTTCGTAATAAATGGACATTACATTATTAGGTATATCTTTATATCTTGTTTTCTTGCATATTTGTTATTATAAGTGTGTATGAGTACTGAGTACCTAAAAAATGAAATCGTTAGGAGTTATTAAGATTTTTCATTAAAAACTTGCAAGTCTTGTCTCTTTAGAATATACTGTACATTCACTTGTCACAGAGCACTTTGAATATGCAAGTAATGGAATTGCATGTGCAAGGAATTTATTTGTCCCATCACTAACGTAGAACGTCGCAATTTACTGGATACCTTCCCGTCTGTTTGCAGCATTCCTTTGGGCCTCAATTTTTGCCTGCCATCCGAATGATTTGGATGTCTGTATACTCTATCTATTTAACGTGAATTTGTCTTTCGAACGAACAGGTTGTAATTAAATAATTTTAAAATAGTTTTCATAAACGCTGTAATTTAGTCGTTGTTACACAGTTAACTAGTTAGTTTACAGTTCAGTCGATGTTTTTCTTAATTAATAGACAAATACTTAACAAAATCTTATTCAGACAAACGCACGATCTTTGTACGGAACACAGGCGGAATTTATTCTTATTTTTGTTTTAGGTTCGATTTTCCTGCTTCAGGTATTTCTTCTGATAGAAAATTGTTAATATCTAATGTAATAATTTGCACCTAAGCGTTTTAAATCAAAATATGAATCCTAAGAAAAATTCAAACGAATGTACGATCCTTAAAAGGGACAGTCAACTGACACCCGCTGTCTTCTGTTCGTTTATCCTACTTTTTGTTCTTGTTTTTCTATGTAATAATCATTAACCAAAGCAGTGTTTTAAATCAAAGTATAAAGCGTAAGAAAAATAATTCATACCTGATTGTCATATTACGCATTTTCCTATATTCCTCGTCTACATTTAATCAGCAATCAAATGCAGCTGTCTAATCTCTAAATACTTGTGTGCGTATAGCCACTAACAACATCTGATAGCGTCATCTCGCTACGATCCATGGTTTATCTCATTGATTGTGCTCGGCAGATAACGATTTACCTCATATTCCAGTTGCGGTTCGATGCGTACTTTGTGATACTACTTTTATTATCGAGTGCTCATTTTGTACCCTCGTGAATACAGCTCGAGCGCTGTGCTTTATGAACGTTCAATAAAGGTCGTATGTCATAGGGTAATGTCATGCCAGACAGTGACAACAGTAGTATCGGTGTTGTGGTTGTGACTGGCGTTTGTTGCCGCGTGCGCCGGACAATGCAGTGTTTCGGATTACGAGGTAATTACGTACATTGTTTCGCTGAATACTTAGCATAATTTACGTCGCTATCGAATACCGTTGATCGTATTGTCTGATAATAATCATGGAAGTATTGATAGAATACGTTCTCTTTTCAACCTGCATGTTTTGATTCGGCTTCTATTGAGGAATTAAAACCAGTTCAGTGGTTTCAATTAGTGCGTTATTAGTATCGCTTGGTGGTCGCTTGAGTTAGGTACCGCTGTCTTCGGAAACATCTTGTGCGGTGACAGTCAAACGCGGGCAGCGCGCGGGCGTGCGCACGCGGCTCGATGTGTCTCATCGAGTACTCCCTGCACAGTCTGTTCGTGGCTCAGATGAGACTGAGCTTGTTTTTCATAAAAACCGCGACTGAGATACTAGGCAAGTGGTTTTTGCACTAAACTTAACGCATCACTTGTTTTACTAGTAATAACACATTTGAGATGTAAGCAGTGAAAACTCTTCGTTTGATGTCATCAGATAAGTGTTAGTGCGGCGTGCTCTTGAATCATGGAAATCTTCACTGAAGATGATCAACAAATTAGTGTTAAATAATGGGTTCCAGTAGCTCGCAATTTTCCTACAGATGGGTAAAGTGAAAGTTTCGTTCTATGCTACCGTATTCAAGCCAGATAGGATACATTTGGAGAACAATTTGCGAAATGCCTGCGGCGAAATTACCCTGGGACATTATCGGGGTAATTTTTCACCGGGCCGCTGTTGAGAAAAAGCCAAGGACGAAGTAATCTCAGCTTAATAACTTTAGACAAGGAACGCGAAAGTTTTTCAAGAGAAATGTACGGGATATTTTTTTTACTTACTGCTACCTTTCATCCCCACACAGATAAAATTTTCCAAAACGCATCTAGCTTTTTTGAAATATTTATTGACATATTCTTATCAAGTGCCTAAATTCTTAGTTTCATGGTTTTATCTTCACAAATGACGAACTTCCATACAAACTTTCATAAACCCGAAACTTTGATAGGCACTTGATAAGAAATAAATAAATACGTTTTACTGTTTTTGAAATTTTTGCCCGTATGGGGATGAAAACTATTTCACGCAGACAAATTCTCGGGCAATAGCTAGTATGTATGGGTAGGTATAGGATTATGGATAACAAACTACCTAGGTACTTAAGTCCCTCATAAAGATATATTTACTCTACGTTTATCCCAAAATGTTTCAAAAATGAAAAATTGAAACCGGGACGTGCCGTAATGTTAGTACCTAATAAGGAAGTGAAGTTGCTTTTAAATGCTTCATGTTATGTGATTAGTTTACTCTTTGGAATTAGTTTATATGATTAAATGGTAGTCGTTTATCTTTTGTTTATTAAATCTAAAACCAGGAATTCAGGATCCATGGCTTTATCTAAACTAATTTGAACTTATCTACTTCACGAATTTATTCTATTCGTACGTTAGTTGAATAAAACGAGTAATTAAGGGCGTGCACTCGATTTACGTCAAAATTGACACTTTTACACTTTTTGTGAATTTTACAGACCTAATTTTGAAACGATGTGAACAGACTTTGCAAATGAATTATATTACAAATTAAGATTAAACGCTACAGAGATATTTTAATTTACACTTTTTGTAACGCGAGGAGAATATTATGGCGCAGTTTTACAACAATGCAGTTTGCAGCTATCTTTCAGATTAAATACAAGCATTATAATGGCAAACACTTTGATTATATGGCAAACAAGGAAAATGGTCTAAAATCCGAGTTCGTGATCGCACACCCCGGGTCCTCCCAGCAAGTGGACCTATCGCTCTGCGAACACTCTCTATGTATGCATGGGGTCACATAAATTTGTGTAACTAACAATAATACAGCAAAATATTATTGGTACTACGACAATTGCATGCTTTTAAGAGTAATGAATTAAATGCTCTCAATTATGCAATGATATTCTCATTTCCTTCTCCGAAATGAGAGCCTTGAGTAAATTGAGGTAAAATTGAGTGACATTATACAATAACATCATAGTAGAGGGGTGTGGTTTGCAATAACACAGAAAGGGATACTCAAATGATTTGTCGATCAAATCGGAAACTATTAAATATATAATTTGACCAGTTAAATTTAACATGTGGACATTGAACCTGTTATTCGGCAAAAATGCGTCAAACGGAATTATTGTCAGTATAAAAAAAAATCATAGTGTTATCTATATTGCTCACAGATATCTATTAAGGTCGAACCAATTCATTTAGGTGTATACACAGTACTTAAATATCACGTTATTTTCTACTTTATTGATTTGCTTCATTGCTTAAATATTAGTTCGTTTATACATATTATTGATTGTAAATTAGTTTGATTTCAAAGGATTGAAGCTAAGAATGCCTTGGACTGTGTAAATTTAATTTCGTTAACAGGGCTAGAAACCATTTCTTAAAGTGTTGTGTCGTGAAAACAAAGACATGTTTTTTCGAAGAAACAAAGGAAATGTTTCTTCAGCTTTCGACAGTGGGCGTAATAATAAGGGTGTGTTTAATTATTTTGTATATTTAATTAGTTATTGTAAATCAATCCATTTATTTATATTATGACTTATAAAACGTAATCTACAAAAAATAATACTTTTTTATATCTTTAAAATTTTTAACAGAAATATCAACAAAATAATAATAAAAGTACCAGAGGTGGGCAAGGCCGCACATAAAAACTTCGGACAGGTAGTGTCAAAAATTACCTTAGGTACCGATCAATTCTAAAACGATTTAGTTCTTGCTCACGCTTAGACCAATTTATGGTAGTGGCACCATTTTTTATTAAATCATGAATTTGCAATACGAGCTAAAATAGACATCGAAATTTAATTTAAATCTATGCATAGCGTTCATGGTATGCAGTGTTTATCTGCATATATGGTGTGCATACCACTGGGTGGTGATACTCGGTTTGTAATAGTAATTATTAAAGGTGCTCCCACTCGTACAGGACAAAATTATTTTTAAATAAAAAATCGGGAGTGGTCTCCCCATGACTTTCCCGTATACCGAAAACGAGTCAAAAGTTGATAGAAACCTTATATTTTGATGTCATACATGCATGTTAAATTTTGGTCACGCATCCGAGTACCGCCCGCGCACTTGGTTGCTTAACTTTCGTAATCGACGTCTCAAAAGTTGATAGAAACTTTATATTTTGATGTCATACATGTATGTTAAATTTGGTTGCAATAAGTTAAAGCATACTCGAGTTATCGTGCTAACGCACAGACACACAGACTCAGGGAGGTCCAAAACGTGTAAATCCGTCAAAATCTCGAGGTCATTTTTTTGACGATTACAAGACTTCCCCTATACTACGTATACGAGAAAGTAAAAAACCGCCTTCAAAAATAAAAGCAGAGAAATAAAAAAAATAAGTAATCTTGTCTTAGATTTGCGCGAGCACTACACATTATAAATAAGACAACTTTTACGAATTTAACTTGTTCGTTGTCACGGGACCACGGGATTCACGGGACGCTGAAAAGTGTTACGAAAAGTCGGGCAATAATCTAATTACACGCGAGTTAAATCCTTAAAAGTTGTTTTATTTATAAAAAAAATAAGTTCAAAAAAATCTTTCCTATCGGTCCAAATACAAATGTCCTTATTAAGAACTAAAATAATAATCAAAAAACAAATATCAGATTGCACTGCAGAGATAATCAACAGTTAAAAGTGTTATTACCGATTCACATTAATGGTTTTTGCCATTCCAAATTAAAAACATGTTTACCAGAAACATAAATAAATAACCTAATTTAATAATGTATGTTTTTGAATACTATAGACTTTAGCTACTTAAAATTTTAGCTATAAAATTTGGTTTAAGAAAAAATCCAAGAATATCATAGTTACAAAAATCATCGTTCTGTGGTCATTCTGTGGTTATGTTTAGCGTAACTATATCCTATTATTATTTGAGCTGAATTGTAAATTACTTATTGAAAGATTTTAAGTAGGTAAAGTTTCTATAAATAATTCTTTAATTATCACGATCCCTTTATTTTATTTCACGTTAGATTGCGAAATACCCATCCGAAAAAGCTTTTAACCCACCTTTTAACTTAATACCCAAATACTATTTTTGGCACGTTGTTTGTAGTAAGGGTGAGTTCAAAGGAGCGTTAAAGTTGTTGAGACACGAAAAATATTTAGAATGTTGTTTTAAAATCAGGAAAAAATGCCAGAATACCTTGTTTCGAGATTTCTGAGGCAGAAAGGAGTTGAAAGAAATTTAAATAATTAGCCGTAGGCAAGAGATTCCCCGCCAAGTACCTAATAAAAACAAATTAAACAGAAAACGTTAAACCAGAAAAATATCCTGTTAAGACCAAGAGCTGAGGCGATGCTCTTCTTTCTTGTGTTTCATTTTCTTTTTATCTCGGTACTATTTTCAAACATATCAAAGTATACCACCCTCAAACAAATTCAATATTAAAAATAAGTTTTATATTGCCCTGTCTTAAATTTAATTGAATTTCTAATAAAAACAATAAAAGTGTTGTTGAGTGCTGTTAATCTTAAAAACGTTTGTTGGTCAATCATGCGAACGTTTGAACGAATCTGGAAAAAAGTGGCAGAGATATAAATTATAGTCAGGAATAGACATAGCAAATTCGTTTTGGCGCGATAACATCCACGACGACCGATAGTTCTATCTACTTGGAATAACATTTTACGCTAAAATAATAAATCTTGATTGCTAACATAAAGAATCATTGTATAGAGACATACTCATACTTGGTAAAATATTCTGGAGGAACCTAACTTTTCTTAATAAAAAGATATTGTTACTTCGTAGCCACAATGAAATTTAAGTGAATGAATATGGCCATAGTTATATAATATTGTTTCTGAGGAAACGATGTCATTCATTATCATAATAATGTACCTTTTTATTATTTCCTATTTAAATTTTGGCTCCGCGTAATTTACTAAAACTTATATAAGAGGGCCATTTCCTCCTATATGAGGAAAAAATAAACATTATGAAAATAATAATTTAATAATACCTATGTTATTTTGATAGTACCTAAATAAAAAGTCTCTAGTTAACTCCTATACTTATTAAAATCATATATATTTGTACGTCTATTCTGTTCTAAAGATTTGTGTATTTGTAACGAGTACACTCAAAAGCTACTGCACCTAAGTGACATAGGAAATGTTTTATTGAAAAAACTACACGCGGACGAAGTAGCGGACGCAGCGCTAGTTCTGATAAATTGAAATAGGAAAAAGAAGCTTGAGACAGGACGAAAATGAGGAAGAATGATTATAAAATGGACTACATAATAAAATATAATTGACAATTGACATCACTCACCACAATCTATATGTAAAAATAGATGAACCACAACAATAATTCAGTACATATAAATCAAGAACTCTATACATATTAGATAGGTATATACGCCGAAACTTTGGAACGGTTTATTTTATCTATCGAACATAAAGTGCTCTCACTCGATTTGATTAGGCTGCAGCCCGCATACAAATGAGGTGGGAACAGCCTGGAGAGCCCTTGGGTCACGATAGAACCACTTTGCTGACTGAGCTGCCGTAGCTAGGATATCTAGTTCTACTTACAACAGGGTTCTCTAATGAGGCCATTGCAGTGTCGTCTTTATATCTCTAACTAGCTTATGATGTTAGCCTATACCTGTAGAGGACAGCGCGCCGCGATCGGTCTACCAGTCACTAACTGCAATACCTCCGTCCGATATACCCTCCCGTTTTTGGAACTCAAGGTTGAATCTTGTAATCAATCGTTAAGACTAGTGATAAGTGCAATAGATATAAAATGTATATAGCCAATGTGTTTTAAAATAAATTAAGTGAACTACCGATGAGACTTTTACTACCAAAGAAAACAACAAGAACCTTCCTACAACCTAGCTTCACTTCACAACATTCGCATACAGTCCACAACAGTTTCCTGGTCCATCGATTGCCGGATTTCAAGAACTCGCACCAGGACACAACAGTTTCCTGGTCCATCGATTGCCGGATTTTAAGAACTCGCACCAGGACACAACAGTTTCCTGGTCCATCGATTGCCGGATTTTAAGAACTTAATTGAAGAAACCCGCGCCAGGACACAACAGTTTCCTGGTTTCATCGCTCACCATATTTAATGCAAGAAAAAATGGTGAGGACACGCTCTCAAGAACGCGTACCAAAAACAGTGTTTACCGATCCTCCGCGTTCTCCGTCGGCAAACGCAAGCCAAAGCGCGGCACGTTCGGGTGGTTTGATCGACGCCACTCTTCGCGACCGACTTGAGGCATCAAGCAACGCACCTGCGGACTACAACAGAGACGCGACTGTCGCCATGGGCGCCGAGGGGGGGGGCTATAGCGCCGAAGCGCTGCACACCTCTGCGCACCTTTCGCGTCTCTCTCGTCCGAGCGAAGCTCAACGCGCTGAGTCACCACGTCGCCCGTCACCTTCGAGGTCCAGAGCATCACGAAGATCGACTAGCAGCGCCGTGGCCCGCATACGAAACGCACAATTGGAAGCGGAAGAGCGACTAGCAGACATAAGGAAGAAAGAACTCGCAATTGAAACAAGTCTCATCAGGAAGAGGTTAGCCGTCGACATCGAGAACATTCGAGAAGAAGAAGTCGACGTAGAAGGCTCGTGCGTCGCCGACATCAACGAGCGCATCGATAGCTGGCTGCAACAGAACGTCGAAATTCCCTCCGTGCGACGGGGGGAGAGAATTACTCCGGGACACAAGGCGCCTACAACCGACGACGCCGTCCCTACGCAGGCGCTGCGGACCCCGTTGACCGTACGGGGGGAGCAACCGACATACGCAACCCAGCGGCACCACGAACGGGTGCACTTCGATGAGAACGACGCTCGCCGACCGCGATCACCGACGCCAACACGACGACAGAAGGGGATCGAGCAACTCACAGAAGCGTTCGAGAGGATGTCCCGGGTGCGCCCCGCGCCCCGGCAGGCCACCGAGTTGCCAACATTCTCCGGCGCCGTCAACGAGTGGCTACCCTTCAAAGCGGCGATGATAGAATCCACCGCCACTTACAATTTCGCGCCCACCGAGAACATGGCCCGCCTTCGAAACTGTCTACGAGGGGAAGCTCGCGAAGCAGTCGCCGGTCTCCTGTGTACCGTATCAACCCCCGCACAAGTAATGCGCACACTGGAACAATGCTTCGGTCGACCAGAGTTCATCATAGACAAGGCGATGGAAGACTTGCGCCGCCTGCCGCGCCTGGGGAGCTCCGCCAACGAAATCAACACGTTCGCAGTAAAACTCCAAAACATCGTATGTGTGCTACAAAACATAGATCGCCGTGACTATCTACACTACCCGATGCTGCCGAGGGAGGTACTGGAGAAGCTGAGCCCCTACTTGCGCGCCCGGTGGTGCGACTACGCGAAACAACGCATGCGCAGCAGCGACCCACAACTCGTTTTGCTGTCACAGTTCCTGATGGAGGAAGCGGACCTGGCGCTACAATTTACGTACTCGTCGCACCCGGTTGCGGCTGCGATACCGAAGACGTCCCGACTAGCAACATCGGCTCCGACGGGCGCCGTGAAGAAGAAGGTCAACATATATACGACTACTGCAGACACCGCATTTCCTGTGAAGAAGACGGACGCCACAGCACCGCCGCAAGAAAGAAAATACGAGTGTACGAGCTGCAACGAAGAACATCTGCTGCCAAACTGCAAGAAGTTTCGAGCAGCCAGCGTCGACGAAAGATGGAAGATTGTCGAGGACAACGGCGTGTGCTTCAAGTGTCTGGAGAGCCGCCACCGACGTCAACGCTGCAACAGGGGAGCGTGCGGTCTGAACGAGTGCCGCCGCCCCCACCACCGCCTGCTACACTTCGAAGAAAGAAGAGAAGAATCCAGGACGCCGGAACACGCCGCTGCCACTGCCGCCGAAGAGAACGTGTCAGTAGCTGTCGCTGCCGCCGAAGAGAACGTGTCAGTAGCTGTCGCCGCCGCCGAAGACAGAAGCATGGTGCTGCTGAAGGTGGTTCCGGTCACCGTCGGAGGCCCGGAGGGGGAAGCTGACACCTACGCGCTACTGGACGAAGGCTCTACCGTGTCGCTGATGGAAGAGGAACTGGCAAGACGACTGGGCTTCAAGGGGCCTACGCGACCGCTCCACATTCACGGTGCGACATCCAGCAGCCGAGAAGTCAACAGCCAGCTCATCGAGGCAGAGATCAAGAGCAAGAGAGGCGCCGACAGTCACCGGGTGAAGATGCGCACCACACAGCAACTGGTACTGCACAGTCAAGCAGTACCGGCCACGCTGCTAAGTCATGCGCACCTCCAGGATTTGAACAAAGAAGAAGTCTGCTACAAGAAGACGAAGCCGCAGCTGCTGATAGGCGCCGACAATTGGCACCTCATCGTGTCACGGCGAGTTAAGATGGGCCGAAAGAACGAACCGGCCGCTTCTCTCACCGAACTCGGTTGGACGATCCACGGCACTGTACCGCGGTCTTTATATGACAGAGACTGCGCGTCGATATTGCACATGTTCACACCGAACCACAGCGACGCAGAGAACGAACGACTGGAAAGAATAGTCGAAGAACATTTCGAAATCGACGCGCCGGGGGTCGCGGACTCCGAACCACAAGCCGTCGAGATCTTTGAAGCCACCGCCCGACGAGTAGACGGCCGCTTCGAGGTGCAACTACCGTGGCGCCGAGACGATGTCGCCACGCTGCCAAGCTGCAACGCCGCACTTGGACGATTGCAACCAATCGAAAAGAAGTTTGAACGAGAGCCAGGCTTCGCTTCGCAATACGAACACGAAGTTGAGGCACTGCTGATGAAGCCATGCGACGGGACCGAAGAGAGCAGCAAGAGGCAGTGGTACCTACCGCACTTCACGGTTTTCGATCCCAACAAACCGGGGAAGCTGCGCCTGGTATTCGACGCCGCGCTGCGCGTCAGCATCAGAGACGAGGTGAACTTCGTGCACGCACAAGCAGGGTTCAAGCTGCGCGGGTGGAACTCCAATGCACGCGCAGTCAGAGAACACATCGAAACGGGGCTCCGATCGAACAACCCCACCTGCTTGGCGCCGGCACCAGACAAGACACTCGGCCTGTTGTGGGACGCTAAGCTAGATCAGCTGGCTTTCAACACGACGCTACACAGAGTTCCAGAGAAGGTCATCGGGCGACAGCGCACACCAACAAAGCGCGAAGCCCTATGTGCAGTCATGTCGCTATACGACCCGCTGGGCCTGCTGAGCCACTTCACGATACGAGCCAAGATCACACTGCAGGATCTATGGAGACACAAACTTGGATGGGACGAGCCCCTGCCTGACGCCGAAGCTGACGACCTCGCATGCTGGTTGCGAACGCTACGAGGCAGCGTCGCGCAATTACGCCTGCCGCGCTGGTACGGAGCCGCCGAACAGAGAGAGCTGCACGTCTTCTGCGATGCAAGCGAGCAAGCCTACGCCGCCGCTGCATACTGGAGGACGCGACGCATCGACGGCACCATCGACGTCACCCTGGCCGCAGCCAAGGCCAAGGTGGCTCCCATCAAGACAAAAAGTATACCCCGCCTAGAGCTACAGGCGGCGGTCATAGGAACGCGCCTCGCCGACGCTGTCGTCACCGAGCACGAGTGGGTACCAGATCGTACTGTCTACTGGACTGACAGCCGCACGATGCTACACTGCATACGACGCAACGCACGACGCTACACGCCTTTCGTCGCGCACCGTCTGGGGAAGATAGCCGAACGCACCGAGCCCGAACACTGGCGATGGGTGCCTACCCTGCACAACGTAGCTGACGACGCGACGCACACATCGAGCAAGCCCATAGCCGCCAACGACAGGTGGTTCGACGGGCCTGCCTTCCTGCTTGGACCAGAGGACACTTGGCCAATAGAACAGGAAGCCGAGAAGATGTGGATCCAGAGGGCACAGCAAGACAGCTTCGAAGCGGAGATCCGAAGCCTACAGGATGGGAAGGGAATCACCCGGTCCAGCCCGCTATACAAGCTGGACCCCACCCTGCGGGACAGCGTGCTGTGCTTGAACGAACGCATACGTAACGCCAACGTACCCCGCGACATGAGGGAGCCTACGATCCTGAACAGCAGGCACCCTTTTACAGGCCTGCTGGTGATGAAGGAGCACCGACAAGCACACCACGCCGATCGAGAGGAGTTTGGCCAGCGACACCGCACAAGTTGGCGGTTCATCCCTCCTGGGGCTCCTAATATGGGGGGAGCCTGGGAGCGCCTGGTGCGGTCAGTGAAGGTCGCGCTGACCAGCGTCCTGCACGAAAAGACACCGACCGAAGAAGTGCTGGCAACACTACTGACCGAGGCCGAGCACAGTATCAACGCTCGGCCCCTCACCCACGTTTCCGTCGATCCTCATGATCCGGAGGCGCTGACACCGAACCATTTTTCTGTTGGGAACCTCCATGGGCCTACCACACACGGGACCCTGCGACCCAGCCGATCGACGCGTCTGGCGAGCGAGTCAAGCGCTTGCCAACGAATTTTGGCGGAGATGGGTGCGCGAGTACCTTCCTACACTCGTGCCCCGTCAAGCTGCCGCCACACCTGGAGAGAAGCAACTCCAACGAGGCGACTTAGTCGTGATCGCCGACCCAAACCTGCCACGAAACGTATGGCCCCGAGGAGAGGTCATCGAGGTGCACCCAGGCTCCGACGGCCGAGTGCGCTCCGCCGACGTCCGCACACGAGGAGGGATCCTGCGACGTCCAACTACCAAGCTCGCCGTCCTCCCAGTGAAAGATGGCTGCGACGAGTCTACGCCGGGGGGAGAGCTGTAGAGGACAGCGCGCCGCGATCGGTCTACCAGTCACTAACTGCAATACCTCCGTCCGATATACCCTCCCGTTTTTGGAACTCAAGGTTGAATCTTGTAATCAATCGTTAAGACTAGTGATAAGTGCAATAGATATAAAATGTATATAGCCAATGTGTTTTAAAATAAATTAAGTGAACTACCGATGAGACTTTTACTACCAAAGAAAACAACAAGAACCTTCCTACAACCTAGCTTCACTTCACAACATTCGCATACAGTCCACAACAATACCCTTCCTCGATAAATGGACTATCCAACACAAAAAGATTTTTTCAATTTGAATCAGTAGTTCCTGAGATTAGCCCATCAAACAAACAAACAAACTCTTCAGCTTTATAATATGAATGTATAGATAACAATTTTTCTCATCACTACCATTGTAAATAGAGCTTTGGGGTTGCATAAATTTGGGAGCGTTATGTATGACCGTAAGCTTCCATTACTTTTATTTTGTTAGGTAATGTATCTTTAAATTATGTACCTAAATCTAAATTATTTCTCCCATGGCATGGCAAAAATAATTCTTAATTTATCAAAAATTAAGAATTATTTTTGCTTTGAATATGATCACGGTAAAGGAAGAAATTCAGACTTCGATTGAAAAATATCAAAAGCGGCTGCATAAAACATCTGAGCGTACTTGCAGCGCGTCTATCACTCGTAGCTATCAAATACGTCTCAAAAGAAGAGATATACTGTAGTATAAAGAGTAGGTGTCCTCGCTGGAGGATGCACTTGACCCGAGAAAAAAAATCACAAACTATCTGCTTATAGTAGAGAGATTGCAGACTAATGCAATTTAGCTCAAAATATTAGTATAGATATGTTTCTTTCTTAGTCGCTACATTTACGTATTAGTAATATTGATTATATTATTAACATGCCAACATGACGACAAACGTTGTGCGACGAAGGAATACTTAATTTAATTTGGCAACATGTAATATTTCGAAAAAACACAGTCAACATCGAAATGTTAATACCTACGTATGACTTCTCACTTTATATACATAAAAAATGTCACATGTTTTTCGAATATGCCCACATAATACCGAATCCTAAGTCCAATATACGTATTTTGATTGGTCCCACATTGTTAATATTTTATTAATTAAATTGTACACATACATTATATTCTTTACTTCTCTAGCCACTGTTGCTTTTACTAACCGTAACGTATTATTAGTAATTAAACGAACTTACCTGAAGTGAAGTTCTATTATAATTGTACGAACTGCACAGTCTCGAAATGATAATTTTTACTAGTGTAGTATTCGCATCCTGCAGCCTCAAACCACGAATGTCCAGAGCTATATATCTTGTTTAAAAAATTCAAAATTGTTGATTTCCGAACGCCGTCCACCAATCAGCGCTCTCTTCCGGATCTGTCATTAAGTTTAGAGCCAAAACAAAAAATTAATATTATTTAATTTGTAATTTATTTCACGAATAATATTTTATGGGTAGTGTTAAACCTACATGGGTATAGGGTGGGTTGTATATCATTTCGAGACTGTGCAGTTCGTACAATTATAATAGAACTTCACTTCAGGTAAGTTCGTTTAATTACTAATTGTACTTCACTGCACAGTCTCTTCATGATAATTTTTACTAGTGTAGATGTTCAGAGCATTCGTGAAATAAAAACAAATTAGACAGTAATCGTTTATTTAGTAGTCATAATGACCATACTATTATAAACTTACAAAGTTAACATTTATCATAGGTAGGTACACATATTAAACTTTAAAGGTAACATAAAACAAACTTTCCTATAAAGGAAATTAAAAACTAATTTATAATAATCATTCAGTCTTATAATCATTTTTATATTTGGTCAAGAATTAGGAATCATATAAGTAATAACTACTTATTTAAGTAATGATAAGTATTATAGATATAAAACACAATATTAAAGAAAAATAGAGCTGGCAAAGTCAGGTGATTCTAGAATATTCCTATCATAGAATTTAGCAAAAGTCTTTGATGACTCACTCCAGCCTGCAGTTTTGAGTATAGTATCAATGTTAACACCAAAACGTTTCGCAGCTGAAGTTGATGCGTGTCTAGTGCTGTGAGCTGTAAATATGGAAGTATCAATTCCACTTAGTGACATGGTATTTTTAATCCATCTACTTAATGTTTGTGAGGTGACTTTGTTGTATGGTTTTTGATAAGAAATAAAGAGATTTTGACAATTAACATTACGCTTTGTTTTTGTTTCATTTATGTATGTTATTAGGGTACTAGCCGGACAAATTGCAGGCTTCTCTAAGAAAAAAGGTAATGTAAGAATTGGTTGATTAGAACCTGGTCTAGAAGTTTTTATTAAGTCTGGTATTTTTATCAAAACTTTTTCTTTAAATATCTGAATATTTTTAATGTTTATCAATGATAATGTTTGTACCCTTTGACCTGTTGCAATTGCTAACAGTGTAATCAATTTCTTGTTAAGATATTCTAGTTTTAGATTTTCATTTGGGTACCACGAGGATAAAAAATTTAGTACAGTTTGCGGGTCCCAAGTAACATTATATTTTGGTTGAGGTGGATTTAAGCGAAATACACCTTTCATAAATCTCTTTATTCTGTCATCAGATGACAATTTTTGGCCTATTATAAGAGACAAAGCAGATTTTGCACAATTGACACTTCCATATGCCGCTCCTTGTTCAACAGTTTTGGTTAAAAAGGTAAGTATTTGAGGAACTGATGCTTGAAAGAAGTTAATATTAAATATAGTACAATATTGGTACCATTGCTTCAGGTACGTATCATACTGTTTAGCGGTGCTGTTCGATAACGACGCCAGCATTATATTGATGGCTGCACTGGAGACACCTCTTCGTGATAGCGCTTCCCTGACAGCACCGCGGCAACCAGGATAAGACGTTCTTGAAGCATTTGGTTGCTGGAATAGAACTTCAACAAATCAGTACTAGGCCCCAAATATAGATACGTGGAGCACACTAGTTTCTCAAAAATAGGATACCATGGCTGTGCATGCCATTTAGGCACCACTATAATACCTTGAGATTGTTCAGTTATAATTTTTTGTAATATTTTTGAAATTAATGAGAAAGGGGGAAATGCATAGAAAAAATACCCAGACCATGAAAAAGTGAAAGCATCAATCTTGTATGCATCTGGATCGCTTTTCCAAGATACATACCTTTGACATTTATTATTTGCTCGACTAGCGAATAAATCAATTTCGGGACACCCAAAGTGTTCTTTAATTTTGTTAAAATAATGATCATTTAGTTCCCATTCTATTTCTGAATGTGTTCTTCTGGATTCATGGTCAGCAATAACATTATTTTCTGATCTAATGTAAGATGCAAAAAGGTATATTTGATGATTTTCACACCATCTCCAGATTTTTTGGGCAATAGAATTTAGGTGAACATATTTTATGCCACCCATTCTATTAATATAGGACATGGCTGTAGTGTTATCTATACGTATGAGTATTTCACAATTATATGTGTTATGACAAAATGTCTTAAGTGCTAGATATGCGGCTAATAGTTCAAGCAAATTAATATGATATTTTCTTTCAATGTCATTCCATAATCCAGATGCTGTTTCATTTCCACAAGAAGCTCCCCAACCAGTCAATGATGCATCAGAAAAAATCTCTTTTTTAAATTGATGGCATTTAATCTTGTTTCTTGGTTTTGTTATATTTTTTGACCACCATATTAATTCTTTTTTAACACTATTAGAAATTGGCATAATCTTTTCATAGTTATCTTTATTCTTTTGTAAGTGTAAAAATTTTTGTCTCTCTAATTCCTTTGTATACATCCAACCATATTCAACAGCTGGACAAGCTGAGACAAGAAGACCAGTTAAATGTGCAAAATATCTAATTTTACAAGAGTTTATTTTAAAAAAATTGTTAATTTCTAATTGAATTTTTGAGATCTTTTCATTTGGAAGTGACAGATAAAAATTTTCAGAGTTAAGAATAAAACCTAAATATTTTATAGATTTTGTTGGCTTAAGACAGCTCTTGTCCAAATTTACAATAAAACCAAGCTTGTTAAGTATAGTAAGTGTAGACTGTAAACTATTTTTACACTCAGAGTTAGAACGTCCAAGTTGGAGAATGTCATCTAAATATATTGTTAAAATATGACCTTGGGATCTTAAGTATTGAACTACTGGTTTCATTAATTTGGTGAAAACATACGGGGCTGTGTTTAAACCAAAGGGGAGTACTTGAAATTCATATATTTTTGATTTCCACATGAAACGAAGGTACTTTTTATGTTCAGGATGAATAGGTACACAAAAGTAGGCATCCTGTAAATCAATTGTGGCCATAAAACAATCTGGTGTCATAAGTTTTATAGCTGTTCTAATATCCTCTAGCTTAAAATGTACTGTTGTAATGAACTTATTTAATTCCTTTAAATTTAAAATAAATCTATCCTTCCCATTCGGTTTTGGAACAGTAAATATTTTTGAAAAATATTGATTTTGACATGGTGTGCAATTAATTATTGCACCCTTTGTTATAAGTCTCTCTAAACAGACATCAATTTTTAAGCTTTCCTCAAAGGAGAAATTATTATTCTTAGGAATAATATGCTGAATTGGGCTACAGCTAAATGGAATCACATAGCCATTGATCCAGGAGAGAATCCTTGGATCCTTAGTGATTTTTGACCACTCCGTTGTAAAATATTTTAATTGGCCACAATAACTAACCTCAGGATTCATCGACGACGGTTGTGGTTCTGCTGTTGCTGTCTGCTGCGATAGTTGGTTTGTTGAGCAGGGGCTTGTTGATACTGAGAGGTCTTGACAGGGTTGTTGTACTGTCTGGGCAGTCTCGCATTGGTCTTGTGTGTTTTTGGCTTGAAATAGTTGTTTGTTGTGCCTCGGAAGTTTAAATTATTGTTATTTTGTAGATTTTTATTTTGTGTATGACTTGGTTTTGCTTTTAGTTCTTGTACAGATTTCTTGATAGCTTTGCTAGCCTTTAGCTTTTCAGCAAAATCTGCACCAAAAAGCCACTCATCAATATTTGTATCTTTGATACAATCTTTAGTGGATTTTTCTAAGCCGGTTATAATAAAACTCTTCCTTGTTAGAGATTCGGTGTGATGGTAATCACATAACAGGCGGGCAGCATCACTTAGCAGTGCAATGTTCTCTTTATGAGCCACTCCAGATTTACAAAGATTGTTCAGAGCAAGGCCCAGTGCTGAAATGGCACATGACACTTGGTGTTGTTTAGCTTCTATGGCCTTGTCGCGCTTTAACACATTTTCACCTGCTGCCGCCTGGGCTTCAGGATTCAGTTTCGGTGCGTCTAAAATTTTAAAATTAGCTGGGGCTGGATATTTTTTAAGAAGATCTTTTCTTTCATCCTTATCCAAGCCCTTCTTAATTATGGCCTCCCATCTTGTTGTTATGCTTGGTAATAGTTCAGGGCCATATGCTTTTTCCTGTGGAAAATTGCCCAGTAAGGCCATTACCTCCGAGTCAACATCTTCTGTTGTGACTGCAAAATGGTTTATACTTTAATATTGAGACCAAGGATCTACCCATTAAGTAGAACGCAAGGAATAAAAGAAAAAACATAAACATGTTCAATAATTTTAAACGTACCACAATCTAATAAAAAAGGACAGGGAAGTCAGGGATCTACCCTAATAGTAGAACGCCAGCCCTATTACTTAGTTGGGAACTACCCTAATAGTAGAACGCCGACAAAACAAAATGTTTATTGCGTAGTAAAGGATTATCCCATCATTAGATAATCGCATATACTTTTAAGTACATACCTGCCTCCTCTAAAGATAAATCTATAATGTTTTCTTTTTCAGGATCCTCCATTGAATCCTCAGCCGATTCTAATAAGAATGACCGAGAACGCGAGCGAGTCCTTGACCTTCGTTCTGGGGATCGAGTCTTGTGCCTTGATCTTGATCTGTCTGCTTTTTCTTCCATCTTCTTTTCTAGTTTTTCTAGCTTTTTCTTTAACTTTTTTAAAGATCTTTCTGGACCCATTTTGGAATAATTTGGAATAGTAAACTTTTACGCGTGATTCTGTTGGCCGCACGAAAACGAGAATGACAGATCCGGAAGAGAGCGCTGATTGGTGGACGGCGTTCGGAAATCAACAATTTTGAATTTTTTAAACAAGATATATAGCTCTGGACATTCGTGGTTTGAGGCTGCAGGATGCGAATACTACACTAGTAAAAATTATCATGAAGAGACTGTGCAGTGAAGTACAATGGAGGTAAAGTATCATAAAGTAATTTGTAAATAATTATCACAGTGGCAGAATCGCTAAATTGAGCTCTATATCTTGGTTTGATTAACGTAAAGTCAATTGTTTGAGAATATGTTTTTTTATATTGATTATAATTGTTTGACGTGAATGACTACACTGCTAACCTCCTTACCGTATTGTTTTTAGGTGGTAGAACAGTTTGCCTTGTTTTAAGAAGCACGTTATATCTAATTTCTACTTAGATATAACTAAATAATTTTAGCGACCAAGACCCTAGTGCTAAATTTTTATGTAAATAACACAGTACGCCACCGAACTCATTCTACTATAGTATTAATTATTATTAATTTGTATTACTTATATGTAAATGAACACAAATGATTATTGTGACGATCACAAATTAATTATTGAATTACTAATAATAAATTACTAATAATATATTTACTAAACTCCTCCTTAAATTAATTTTGTAATGTAATATTCAAACATGAAATACTGCTAAATCCATAAAGTAGGTACATTGTATACCTAGTTACAAATATTATAATCATTAATCTTGCAACATAAATTGACGAAAAATTTAAAATAGATATTTTTTCTTCAATATAACGAATGCACTGCGACCAACTGCTTAATCTTTCTATCTATATCACTGTAAATTTGACGTATTCATGTTAAGGCGTTATAGATGACGTCATAAGCAACAGATTTTGTCATGTAATGTTGTGCCCTAAACTCTCCAATCCCAAGATATCACCATTTAAAATCGAAAATAAACTAAACTATCACTTTTATTCCAGCTGTTTCAATTTTATAAAAATGATTTTTTGTTGTTAGTCTCATTAAAACTCGAGAATGGCTGGACCGATTTGGCTAGTTTTGGTTTTAGAATATTAGTGGAAGTCCTGGAAAAGATAGAATGGTGAGTAAACATGGAAAAATTGCGAGGAAAATAGTAAAAACATCTTTTGCCATATAAACAACACTACCAAATCAACTTGTAGCGATCTGCTAGTTATACAATCTAACTAATATTCGGCTATACGTCATGTAGTCTTCATCTTCTTCTTTTGTGTGGTTGACCTGTTTCAGGTTAGCCTGGGTAGTGAAATCGTAAGATGTTCTTCAATGGTGGACGATGCTTTCATGATAAATGAAGTTCACCAGTGATTGAGACGTGCCGCTCTGCGCCCTTTCTGCGCGAACTCCATTAAAAGACTCGACAAAAACAAAGACAAATCGACAAAGAGAGTGACCACAGTATGTTTGGAAAACCAATCAGCGTGTATCATTACTTGCTGTTCACGAAAATTACTCATAACTAACTTCATTATCTTTACAATTTAGTAAAAATAAACACCATATTATTCGTGTGATGTCGGTAGAGTAAAATAGCATCATCCCATATTCTTGTAATGTTGTAGAAGGCGACTAATGGATCAGCAAAGGGAATATCACCTTAAACTCCGTCCACCGCTAGGCAGTAGTTACGCTTGCCCAGTGTATATTACCTACATTGGGCAAGCGTAGTGGACTACTGCCTAAACCTCCTTCGATAACCAGGAGAGCCCTTGTGTCGCAGCAGTGGGGCTGTTATGATGATAATGAAACACCTACCATAAAATTATTATTAGTTCTTAAAGAAACTGAGCATCGTTAGTGCTAAATAGGCTCTTGAAAGGAAATAAAAACAGCGTATCGTTATCTTGATAAGTGGACAAATAAAATGTGAGTCAGTTAACTGATTGTATCGACATTGAAAAAAAGAACTGTGAGCTATCAAGTGTGTTAATGACCGCTCGATTGTATGAAAGTGGAAAATTTCAGCGCCTTGTATTTATAGGAGGCCTTTAAGGTAATGAAGAATTGCGCAATAAAGGCGATTAAAATGAATTTGATAAATTTTTGATTTGAAATGTTAAAAAAATGATACGAAATTATAAACAAAAAAAACAGTCATGATCACGATCTCATCTCAGCTCTTGATCAGAACAAGATTTTTTCTCCTTTTTCGATTTCTATATACAATATTAATGTTCAAAGTTAATTTGGGAATTTTTTGACTTATAAAGTAAAGCATACTTTAAAAACGCGACATGATGCGATGTCACTGTTGAGCGCAATCAAATTGTAAAGATTAAAGACTGATCTATGCCCAAAGTTAAATATTAAATTAAATTTATCTCTCGCGCTAGTTATCTTCGCATTTGGACTCTACTTCTGCTTACCATCAGGTGGAATAGAGTCATTTGCTTGATCTTTTTATAAAAAAAAAAAAAAAATATTACAAGATAAATGATTATTTAAATGATCCAAATGCGTGGGAGTAAAATCTGCCCAAAATTTACGCATTTAAAATATTAATTTATTCATATTGATATATCTATTGACTGTAGGTAATGATGTTTTGAATTCATTACGAAATTATAAGCTGTGGAGTTTCTTTCGAAATTTCTTCTCCATCTCAGCATAATAATAATTATTTAAGTAAAATAATTATTTCGGGGAAATGGCGGTAGGGCTTTTGACGATTTAAAAGTACTAGAAAAATGCACTGAAAAAAATCGACTTGTCTCAGGCGGAACGTCGATTTTTTTCAGTGCATTTTTCTAGTATTAATATTTACGCTTTTGTAAACGCAAAAATAAAATTATTCCATGATTTAAAAGTACTTAGCAAAGTCCATTTAAATAAAGAGCTTTTTCATTTTCAATACCCTAGAGGATGTCAAACGTGGAACAAAATGTCAGATGTTGACGCTGCAAAAAGGAAGGCAAAACCAGTACCCGTACTGTAATTATTTTTGTAAAAAATACGTTAATATTGTAGTTTCGTAATGAGCTCCATTTGTATAGGAAACACGATTTACGCTTCTTTCCTCTAGGGGCGCTATTCACGTTCCCTATAGAAAGAGAGCTCTTAACGCAACTAAAATAGTAACGTATTTTTTATTAAAAAAAATTACAGTACGAGTACGCTTGTGCGTTTCGGATATTAGATTTGCAAAATTTTCATTAGTCTTACTCATAAAATCAATTGTAAGTACACTCGAGGAACTTCCAAACTTCCACTACACATTTATGTTTATGTCCACACCATGAAACATTTTCATGCTGTGGACATGACGAGGACTGAAAACGATAATTATTTTAAATAAAAAAAAATGGGTGCGTGTACTTATGTACGCGCGTGAGAAGTTATACTTCTTTGCAAACAGCAAAGAAATTTTATTTGATTTGTTTTTAAAATAATCAATAATATCTATAATATAAATATTTAAAATTAAGAATCTTATAATATTCAACATAAATTATGAAATATATATTTATTTCGAGACTTTGACAAAACTCACAGGTTGAACTCAAAGTTAAAGTAACTTTGAGTTCAACCTGTGAGTTTTGTGTTACAGTGAAGCGCGCGCATCTTAAAATTTCACTCTCATATATTTTCATATCACACCTAAAGAAGTAACTTCACAAAATAATTAAATACTAAAGAACACTGTCGAACTCCTAATAAGACGAGAAATTTGAAAGCAAATCTTCAATCTTCTAGGTAACTGAAAACTAATAACTGGAGGAACCGAACTATTTATTATTGATTGAAAATATAAATATAATACCAAATGTTTCTTTTCATTAATAGTTGATGATATTATTGGTTATATACCAGATTAAGTTTTAAGAAAAAACTATTTTACAACGTATTAAAGTCATTCAACTATGAAATGAAACTAAGGCCATCTCGAAACGATTACGCTGATTGTTTAATACTACTTAATAAAATCCCGGACATTTGAAACTTTGAGTGAATATTCGAATTACAGCGATTACAAAACTCGTTTTTTTTTGTAGGATCATCATTTCATCTAAGTTTTATGTTTAAAATAAAACTCAGTCACACAAATTGTTTGTTTCTTTTTGCGATTGGACTTAATAGTACGCACCACGTAGGCACAGTAGAGAGCAGTTTAGGTCAATGTTGATTGGTCACCCCAACGCTAAATAGGTAAGTGCAAAGATCACGATAATTGATTTGAGATTTTACTTCTTTAGTTTTTTGGGTTTTACTATAGTTTGATTTATGAATCGGTAATACATTGTCCGTGATTCTGCTTAAAATTACTATCATTTAGACAAAATGACTTAATTATTTTAAATTACGTTATAAAATATTCAAATATTTGCTCTGAATTATATACATATTATATTTGTTACAATTTATTTGATTAAAAAAATTAGGATGTGAAAGTCTTTCCACTGCAATTTTATTAAAATATTCAAATGAACATTTTGTATTGAATTATAAATATATTCCGCGTCTAAGCAACTTTGATTTTTATTGCCTGCTAACCATTTTTGTATGGATGAGAATTCTTAGGAAACTGTGTTAGTTATAAATAATACATGTGTTTACTATATAACAGTAAAGCTTGATTTACACACATGTCCGTGCCATTAAAAAAACAAATTGGATAAAAATTAAAAATTAATTCGAAAGCCATAATGCATTGTTTTCTCTTTTTTTCACCAATGAACAGTACCTAGACTGAAGCGTTATAAAAACCAAATGGTGCTTGAGAGGTACCGATTGAAGTCGATGGACAGGCCACGGCCCGGACACGCCTCTGAAATACCTATGTGAACAGAAAAGCTCTGACGTGAAACGGACTATCGGACGGTCCACAAACACGGTCCGATCACGCCGGGCACGGCCCTGATGATTGTGGATAGACCTTTACACTATTGATTATACTAATTTATGCAAAATGTTATTTAAATTACGTACCCTATTATGAAAGGTAACCTATCCAGTTTAGTTATGTTGACTACGCTTTTGTCAGCGAAAAAAAGAAAATACACCGAGTAAGTAATTCTTTCTGCTGTTTTTGTGGTTTTTTCGTGGCTATTATGAAGTTTATTTTATACACTACTGATAGTATCTATGGAAACGTTCCTTAGTAAAATGTTATCGAGGTGTTACGAATTCTTAATGGCACGCTCTGCTCTGGCAGTCACGCTGGTAGTGACCTTGCTAGCCCTCCGGTATTACGACGTTATGTAAACCTTAGTTAATGTGACGTATTCAGTACACAAATAATTGTTATGCCTTCATACGTTTTTCTTATGTAACTAAGTAATGCTGTGTGAAAAAGTAACTAAGAAAACGTTGCATCTCATTCTAACTTCTACTTCTGCGACCTCGACAGCGAAAAATTTTTCTTAAAACTGAAATAATATAGTCTGTTATTTTGTGTAAATATAGCATTCTATTGGTATTTTTTTAATGATCCGGTAGTTCTTGTATTTATTTTATATATTTATATTAAATTCTCGAATTTTGAGCTACTTCTGCCACGCTATGCATAAAAATACTGACGCTATGGACAGATTCGTTGTCCAGGGTAGAATGAATGGCTCAAGATACACGGGGCGCTGATCCCTGAGATGGCCAGACCAAATAATAGACCTCGCAAAGTCTCCCCTAAATACATGCGAAGTGCCTCGGTTAGAGAGGAATAGTGGGACACAGTGAAGAAGGCCGTCTCAGATGACCACGTCTAGATCAAAATAACACTACGTTTACTGCAGAAAACCCATTCAGCAACAATTTTCTAACTGAAGCCAAAGAAGCGTGTGAAACACTCCAACTTAGTAAGTTAGTAAATAATAGAAGAAATTCTAGCTGATAAACAAAAAAAAATAATTTAAAATAATTAAACCGACTTCAAAACTGAAAAGGGAGAAATAAAATATTTAGTTTTAAATGGTCTAAAAGTCAATACGCCAACTATTTTTTGAAGTCGGGGCTGACCTCATGGTATTCCAGATTTTGTTTTTATTTTCAGTACCTACTGGCCTACTGTAAATATACAGTAGTTATTCGTGTAATTATTTCTTACAAACTAAGGCTGGCGCCGACCTAAAAAAATGTAGGCATATTGACTTTTAGATCTTTTAAAAAATAAAACTTGAGTAATTAAAAGTCAGTTTAATTACTCAAAATTGTTTTTTATTTCTCCATTTTTAATTCAGTTTTTATTGAAGTAACATGCATAATGACCATGTTTTATTATAATTAATACGCTGTTAAACCAACCACTCGTTTTCAGTGATTGATACACACTTAACTCTGTAACTACTGAACTGATTTTGATGAAACTTGCACAGATCCCTAAGTTGGACTAAACCTAGTCTAACAAAAAAAGAATTTTGCAATCAGACTTATAGTTTTTGAGATATGCGTGGACAAACATACAAAAATACATACACTCCGTGTTTAGAAGCTGGTATAGGCTAAAATATATAAAAACTGTGCAATTCTAACAATACTACATACCTACATACATGTCGAATTGATAATCTCCTTTTTTGTTTGATTTTAAAGTCGTTTAAAAAGAACAGTAGGTGCAATAACGCATGATTAGTGTTCACATCAAGTTTATACGTGACGCCTTGACCTCTACACGCCTACGCGCATGGTCGACGAACTTTGGTACGAATAAACTTTACATTTCTCGTCAGTGTTGCTAATTAATTGCTTATATTTGTACCTTAACAGTTTTGACATCAATTATAATTCTTTTAAATGATGTAATTTTCTTTTACAGATAGTGTAAAAGAAAATTTCATACAAATACAAAGTTTTTTTTATGGCTAATTATTAAATGAATAAACTTAATTAGGAAACACAAATAATAACCTACACGGCTGGGATATTTGCACTTTTTGGGTATAGAAAAAAAGCCCTTAGCAATAGCATGCCATGGATTCACCGGGTTTCCTCTCTGAGAGGAGGGAGGCCAGGAGCAGTGCCTGGACTTGTGACAGGTGTAGGGTTAGGAAGGCCTCCTTGTGGTGCATTATCACTCCCCATACACTGCCCCGGCCCCTCTCTCTGCCTACCTAGCAATATTTGATACAATTCCAAGAGAGCCGCTTTAAAGACGAGGTCCAGGGTACCCGTAGTGTAAGTTTTTTCGTATAAAATACGGAACTATGCGTTAAGAGCCCGATTTGTATAGAAAACGTGAATAGCACCCCTAGCGAAAAGAAGCGTAAATCGTGTCTCCCATCCAAATTGATCTCTTAACGCAACTACAATAGTTGCGTATTTTATACTAAAAACTTACACTACGGGTACAGAACTGATGTAAGTTCTAAACAAAACGAGGTTTTTTAATAACGTATTTAGGGATTTAGCTGTATACCCCTCGCGCGTCTTCCTCTACCGCATACAAACCAACGATATAGCCATTTTTTTATGATTGAAATTGATACCAAATTAAATAGAAAACGAAAAACATGAAAAAAAATCCTGTCATGGAGAAGTGCTGATTTGAACCCGCGACCTTTCGCTATCCGGGCGACTGCTCTGACTGTTTGACCAGGTTTGACCACGACTAATTCAGCCATGTCTTTCGTTTTTGATTACGTCAAAATTTCAATCATAATTAAACTTGCCAAACACAAAAATTAACAAAATTAGCCATATTTTGTTAGTTGGGTCTGTTTAATCAAAATATTTATTGGTTTTTAGCGTGGTCTTTAGGGATGTTCGTTTCCCAAGGTACAGTCAGCTCGACTAACACTTCATGCTTTAGTGTTCGTGAGTAAAGTAGTATATCCGGCCTAGATGCAGAAACCGCTAAATATTGTGAAAACCAGTCGATTGAGCGATTGGTTGTTCAGGGTAGAGTTGATGGCACTAGACCGAGAGGCAGATCACCCATGCGATGGACCGACCAGATAAAATCTGCCGTGGGCGGCCCGTTGCATGAATGCGCAAGAAGCGCTACAAATCTGATACGTTGTCGGAATATATAGAGGCGAGAGAAAACAGCCAATGGCACTCCCTCATGACGACCACGACCGCTCTGTCAAGAGCGAAACGAAGAAGAAGATAG
Source organism: Elophila nymphaeata (assembly GCA_955850985.1). Lineage (NCBI taxonomy): Eukaryota > Metazoa > Arthropoda > Insecta > Lepidoptera > Crambidae > Elophila > Elophila nymphaeata. The sequence continues at coordinate 23,670,476 of OY039067.1, forward strand.
CTACACCACACCGTGCATCGTGCCTTTTCACAGTGACCACGGTGGTGGTGAGTCAAAGCCCTCAGGCAGGTCGTCTGCCAACCGTAAAAACGTAATGCCAAAATAGCAGTATGTCGATAGCAAGACATATTGCAGGGAGCAGCATAATAAGAGAAAGAAGAAGTACAAACTATCAATTACTCACAAACGTTTTTCTTTATTACAGAAGCAGAATGCGACGGTTGCGGGAGCGAGGCCGACGAGGGCCGCAGCATCGGCGAGCTGCTGCTGCCCCAGTACGCGCTGGCGACGGGCGGGCTGGCGCGCGATCACCGGCCGCTCGTCACCTTCCCCGACCACGGCAACTTCCACCTCGTCTCCGCCGCTGAGTACCGCCGCCTGCTACTTTACCTCACCTCAGTGCCCTCGTAAGTATTTTTTTTATACTAAGTATGTGGTTGGTAAAGATCGGTTCCCGCCTGGGGCAGGTCGATTTTTTCTAGTTTCAATTGATCACATTAAATCAATCAAGTTTGATATTATATTTAAATATCATTGCAATGCAAGTACCGCCGCACTCTCCCGACGATTCTGTCCGTACGCCGTGAGGCAGGAAGGACCATGGGTTGGTGGTGGATTTGGACTACTTAACTTAATACTGAAATCGGATTTTTCTTCTTTTTCATTTTAATTCACCTTCAGTTTTGCGATGTTATAATAAAACAATTTTTTTTTTAAATAGAAAAAATCAGGATGATCCGCCAATGATGAAACCCCGTAGATGTCAAGATACAAATGATAAACTTTGATAGCACTTTTATCAGGTCTAATTAAGAATTTCCTTTTTCATAAATAAAGTGACGTATGACGGTCCCTATAGCTCGTAGTTCCTTAAGACTTCATTTATTTATTGGAGGATTATAAAGTGTTTTGTTCCTGTTATTCGTATGCAAAATGAATCAGTTTGTTTCGTTACGAGCTGTTTCGTTAGGATCTGTCAGTCAATAAAGTTCTATTCAAAAATACAACATAGTATCGGTTTTTTTTTCAGATTACTGGAAGCTGACATGGGTTTCCACATCATCATAGATAGAAGGAAGGATAGATGGAACTCTGTAAAAACAGTATTATTAAGAATATCCGTAAGTATAATTATAATTTTCTTATTTTTTAAGGTCCTTTGAACATTTTAACCAAATAATTGTATATTTAAAGGTACTCAAGATTTAATTTGGTATTTTCAGGAATTTTTTCCTGGAATTATTCACGCAGTTTATGTCCTGCGTCCAGCTAGTTTCATCCAGAAAGCCTTATCGGAAGTAAGCAGCAAACTCTTCAAGGAGGAGTTTAGGTTTCGTGTTCACGTATGCTCGTCTATAGAAGAGCTATACGAGCATTTCGACCGATCTCAGTTGACCCCGGACCTCGGCGGGGAATTGCAGTACTCACACTCCGAATGGATACAGCAGCGAATAGTGAGTCAAAAAACGATATATCCTGTTATTAATACCGATAACTCATGCTCTGTTATTGGTAAATTAATTTCAAATCCAATTTCAAATGACATGAACAATTGAACATGCCACTGTATATTAAGCCCCGTATTCATTGTGTATATTTATTTATAAACATGGTTGCATAAACATGTTGCCGAGTTGCAGTCAACTTGTTGCGGTCAACATTTGTGTTGCGGATTTGAGCATGACATGTTGAACAAACGTTGACTTGTGTGGACATATAACATGTAAACAACTTTAAACATTGCAGTAGTAGGTATGGAGCACTGATAGAATTAAGTTGATAGAATGATTTCAATCTAAAACAATATTGTAAGATTCTTCGAAAAAAAGACATAGGGACAAGAAAAACGAGGCATGTCGCGAAAATCTATTGCTCTTTTAGCTATTGACTGACAAATTAACTCCAGATGTTCGAAATTTGTAAACATTCTCATAAAGTAAATAAAGGATCATTTGCCATTATAAGATCACTCATAATTTTTTCACTTTGCAACAGATGCTTTCTCACACACCACATTTACTTTTTTTTTACACAGAACATAACACACCACTACTTCCTCAGGCAACATTTTGATGCAGACTGATGTGTGAATATTGTAAACATTGTTGCCAGCAACTCAAGTTGAGGATATTTGGAGTGGAGCAATAGTTGCGCAAATGTTTACAATGAATACGGGACTTTATTTATTCGGATTATGTTTTATATCCTCAGATTAATTTATACCTATTCAATGATGTTTATCCTTGCGCACTGAATTTTGTGTTGAATCACAATCACCATTTCATAAATAGCTGATCGCTTTTATGGAATTTACTGAGAACAATATGAAATCAATTAATAACAGTAAAATGTTCTTCTATATCTTCTTTACACTTTTTTATTTAAATTTCAGGCTTTGGAGAAATTTTCGACATTAATGAAGGAAATATCTGGAAAACTGGACAATTTTATGCAGGAGATAGTGGACTGCGATATGGGCAATGATCCCACACAAACCAAAGATTTGTTAGACTGTCAAGAATCTAGGTAAGTGCCCGTTTGGTATATAAGTATGAATGGAAAATAAAAACCGCAGAACAATCAAAAAGAACCCAGAAACAGAAGCACGGGGCAGATAAGCTGTTACTTTTCTTGCTTGTTATCAACTACTAGCGGCTCGTCTCATCTTCGCACGGGTGGACAATTTTATTTTATAAACATTTTGCGACAAGCGTAGGGAGAATCTTTCATTTTTATAATTGGAAAGATTTGTATGTTTGTAACGAATAAACTCAAAAACTACTGGACCGATTTTCAACAGTTTTAGTACAAATATTTATTAGACATTAAGAAAAGACAAAGAATACTTTTTATCGTGAAAAAGGCTTGAAGTGGTTGAAATAAGGGATGAAAGTTCGTCATAAGTAAAGATAAAAGCATGAAACTTAAAATTTAGGTACTTGTTAAAAAATAAATAAACATTTGTTATGGCGTAATTTTGACCTGTGTAGGGTTGAAATAGGGGACAAATCCTGTATGCGAATGAAAAAGAGGATGAAAGGTAGGTAACCTAAGTATATGGTTTCTCAAAATCTAATCTATGTTTGTACCAATCTTCATCAAAATAGGTTTAATAGTTTTATCGTTACAAGCATACAAATCTTTCCTCATTATAATATTAGTATATATAGACTAGCGCTCCGTCTGCGACTTTGTCTGCGTATATATTTTTTTGCAATAAAATATACCTATGTTAATCCCCTCTGCAAACTGGCTACGAACCTAGCTACGAAATTGGAATTCCTATACTTAGGTACTAATAATATAAATGCGAAAGTGAGTTTATTTGTTACGCTTTCACGCCTAAACCACTGAACCGATTTTGATGAAAGGAGATAATTTTATGGTCCTTTTCTGAAAGTATCGGTCAACCAAAAAAAAAATAGTACCTACATATGGTTAGAAGCCATTTGGACCATAGTTACCTATATGGCACGAAAGTTGTAGGATTACTCTAAGTCAAGATAAACAAGTTCGATGATTTGTCTTTTTCATACAATTATTTCTGAAAATGCTGAAAAATATAAAATAATTAAAGATATTGCTAAAACTTGACTTAAATGACCCGACGTCATTTTGAGGCAAAACAAGTTAGTATGCCATCATTTATAAACCTTTACGTATTAAAACTAAGATTGTTATGTTCGATTGAGTGAGCGAAGCTGCGGGTGACACCTAGTATCTACCTACATATACCTATTGTTATTTCTTTGTTTGCAGATATAAAGCTTTAAAAACCGAATTAGCGTCAGCAACCACACAGGGTGAAGAGTTGTTGACGCAAGTGCGAAAACCAAACCTTACCTATAATATTATTAGTCACGTTGCCGCTGTTGAAAGGTATTATTTTTAGATACACAATTATTTGTATTCATTTACCTATATACGTAATTAAATATTCAATTTGTTATTTCAGACTGCTGGTGCAACTTGACGAGACTGAAAAACAATTTGATAATTTCTGGCAAAAACATTCCACGAAATTAAACCACTGGCTTAAATTTAGGACGTTTTTATTAAATTTTAAACAAATGCAGGCAAGTTGACTACTTAATTCCACTTACAATAATAATATTAGTGATATTTTTTTTTATTTTATGAAGATGTAGGATGGAACTGAAAGTGCGTTTTGTGTTTATTTCTACTTCGAAAATCAAACATGGGCGTTTTCGGTGAACAAACTCGGTGAGACTCACTAGTTTCCTTGGCCGGTCTGAACACAAATGCTTCAGAAGCTGCCCTTTTCCCCACCAAGTCTGAAATATCTAAGCACTTTTCTTGATTATTTTCTTCAAAGTTTCCTCGGATATCTTTCCTTTTTTGAGCGTCTAGTTGGTATGTTAATTTTTGTATTTTTCTATTCTTTTCTTCTAGACGAGCTGTCAAATCTTCTGCTTGCTTTCTTTTTTGATTATACTCCATCTGTAATGAAGTAATTTTACGCTTACATGTCTCTAATTCAGACTTTAATTTTTGTAAATTCAACGTATTTATTTCTTCTAAACATTGAAGTTTTTCTCTTGCATGTTTTGCTAAACTTTCTTGGTAAAGTGTCTCTTGCTCTACTTGATATGACCAAAATGACATAGCTCGCATTGCAACATCCATAATGTTATCAGGTTTCAATCCTGCTAAAACTATTGACTTGAAAGTCTCCGTGGGCTTAAGATCAGCTTGTATTACATCAAACTTATCACGCAATTCACTCCCGCAAGCCGGACATGTTAATGAATTTTCCACATTTCTTTTGAATTCTTTCTTACCATGCTCCACACAAAATGCGTGTGAACATGTAGTCACCCAAGCTTGATTTGTTAGAGATTTTCTACATTTACGAAAATTACACACCATATCCATAGTCATGTTAATATTATTGATAATAATATGTGATTAAAACTTAAAAATGTAATTAAATCATATACAATTAATTTTACATAGGTATCTGGAAAATCATTTTTTGACAAGCTCGTTGTTTATAGGTTATCTGTCAAAAGAAAACCTTATTTTTTTATTCGAGAAATAAAAAAATAATCTTTGAGGAAAATGACCTTATTTTAAGAAATTATACCATGGGATTGTTTATTTTCCAACACAGTTGTTTATGATATTTATTTTGATTTGCTTTTTATACATAATTTGGAATAAATATTTTTCCTAAAGTATTGAATGAAACTATGATTTTATCCTTTTTTTTCACTAAGTAGGTATTTACATTGAAAACATGATAAAAAATAAAGTACCTATACGTACGCGATTTTTCGTGAATTTAGTCGGTTCGACTCAAGGTTTGACGTCGGTGACACAGGTGGAGCTTACTCACACTGTATTGTGATGTCGTCGACTACAGAGGAAGCTTTGTGTTATTTAGACTCAATTCTATGAAATTTTGAAAACCAATAAAAGAAGACGTAATCGGCGAATATCGGTAAAGGACTGGCTTACGTGAACAGAGCGTTTACCGCATGCAAATTTAGTAAGAGAGTTAGTACGCGAAGACTCACTTTTTTAATTTCTTTACGGTACCCAGCCCTTAAAGATTTTTTTTTTCTTGATATTATCAACATTTAGATGCCGTCGTGGTGGAGTGGTCAGTATAGCTGCCTACACATCAAGCGGTACGGGTTCGAATCCTGGTTGCGGCAAATATTTATGTGATGTTGTTGTTAATGAGTCATGGTTGTGTTTATATGTTTATTTATTTAAGTATATTTATATAAATATCTAAAAACATTATGTAGGTATATTAAAAATGTCCGTTATCTAGTATACATAACGCAAGTTCTTAATGATACTTACTTTGGGCTAGATAATTGGTGTGAGCGTCGAAATTTATTATTATTACTATTTAGTAGCATTTATTACCGTCTTACGTCACAAAATGGAGGCTCGTGGCTCGCGGTATGTGCGACCCGAGACGAGCAAAATTTCGGGTTACAGCGATTGGAAGAAAGTTGCTTAAACGCCTTTTTTTAATAGGTACCAAGAATAAAAACATCCATCTAATTGTTAAGAAAAAGTTGGGAGAAAGGATCTTCGTTCCTAACAGGGGAAACTACACAATGTTTGTTTTTAAAAAGCTTTTTCTTTTTAGGCAACTTTGGACGGCCATTTAAAGACTGCTTGTGACATGACCGAAGTCGGCGAGACGGCGAACAGAGTGGAAAGCCTAATACAAGATGCGAATGATTTCGAAAAATTGTGCAATTGTGATTTAGACACAGCTTCTAAAGTTATTGATGACGGTAATTGTATATTTTTTAAAATATTTTGAGACATAAAGTTATCCGGATAACTTAACTCTTAGATACCTATGCTAGGAAGAATTCGCTACAGTGGCCTATCGCTTGAACTTAGACTCCTGACAAAAACCATTTATTTTGACATTCACTATCTTAATTGAATTTAAGCAGTAGGTATGACGACTGCTAGCATATATTTTGGCCAAACGTAAACAAAAATTTAACTTTATTTTTGTTACACACATTTTAATACAAAACATGTTCCGTGTTAATGACAGAAGAAACTGAATCATTAGTTTGGCCAAAAAACAACGCTGCAAAAAAACTTTTAAAAATACAATGTTCTGAGTGGATAAGTCCTGTGAAAGTGGTGTTATTTTGATATAAAAGCATCCGTCTTGAAAATCAAATTATGAGTACCTAATCATTGAAATAAAGTTTTTATGTAATAGGTATACGCCTTTCTCAATTATAATAGTGGTTTGAGAGTTTTACGACCTCATCAGTCGCCATCACTACCCATATTTAAACCTACACATAGATGGCTGTATGGACAAGATTCCTTTGCCTTCCCTAAAAAGAGACATTTTTTAAAAAGACAACAACGAAACAAAAATGCGCGCCTTTTTGCGTTGCGTCGGTGCGGTGATTCGATGGTTTTTTGTTTGTGATAAGATAATGAAAGTTTTACAATTAGTTTTTCCATTAATTATTCAAACTTTCAAGTTTAAATTACTTAATTGTTTGACAAAATAATGTTCTACTGTTTTATGTTTCCTTTTTTTGTATTTATATTATTTATTTTAGGTGAAATATTAATGCAGGACCCACTAAGTTCTGTGGATCACATAGAATCAAAATGTGAAGAACTAAGACGAACGAGTGCCCTACTTATGGACAAAATACAAAAACGAAATACGTTACTAATAAAAGCGCGGGAACTCATGGATAGGATAGACAAGGTAACAAATATTTGCTTTTGCTGTTAAGTTTCATAAGTGTAAGAAACCATATTTCTTATAGTCTAAGATCCGAACCTATATCGACCTTCACCGAGCTGATAATAGAATGAAACATATTTTATTATTAATTTAGTATATTAGAAAATATATTAAAAATGGGTTGTCTAAAAAAATCCTGGACAGACTATTTTTAATTATTTTTTGAAAAATGATTTTTAATAAAATATTGCAACATCAAGATAATAAGAAAATTTTGTCGCGCGCTTATGATGATATAAAATTTTTTCTATTATCCAATCGAGTGAAAGTAACTGATATCGACATACCTGTTCATACCTGACAACCCAGTAGTTCGCGCAGGTAAATAATAGATAACCCAATGCCTGCACATTCTATACGGTTTCTACTATCAGTCAGGACAAAATTTTCTTATTATCTTGATGTTGCAATATTTTATTCATTATTTTTTTTAAATCATTTTTCAAAAAATAATTAAAAATAGTCTGTCCAGGATTTTTTTAGACAACCCATTTTTAATATATTTTCTAATATACTAAATTAATAATAAAATATGTTTCATTCTATTATCAGCTCGGTGAAGGTCGATATAGGTTCGGATCTTCTACTATTACACTTACGAAAGCTACCGTAGCTAACTTAGAATATAAATAATAATAAATACCTTAATTTGCTTTTCTAGTGGGAATATTATCATTATTAAATTTTAATAACCAAATAGGTAAGTATAGTATTTTTACGTGAGAATCAAAACAAACGGAAGGAGAAATAAAAGTTTTATTCATGCTTATAAACATCTAAAATAAACTATGCTAACTATTTTTGTGGTCTTTTGAAAGTATAGGTAAACTTAACTTTTATAATCTTACGTAAGAACTATCAAGACTCCTTTCCAGTCTCTTGTAAGAAAAAATAAGACATGGTCGACTTCCTCCACCCCTAAATCGTCTTACTTATTAAATGAATAGCGTATCGCGGGTCTGAGGTTTTCAGCTCTGGCTTTTGGCTTATAAATATTATTAAGTATAAAGGACTCCTTTATTAGGATTTATTTTACTTTTTTTTCTTGTACCTAATTTGTAAAAAAAATATCTAATCTACCTACATTTTAATATTTACATCTCACCTTATGTGGTTGTTATTGGTTCAACAGTAAATAAAAGATTTTTAAACAAGTATACACGTACAGGTTCTCAAAAAAGTTCCTTGCAACATAGCCTAACGAGAAGTAAATACCTAAGCTGATATATTACATTTTAAATGTGTTCCCTTGTAGGCAAACGAATGGTGCGCAACAGGGGTGGAACTGTTAGCAGGTGAAGGTGGACTTATAGCCGTTGATAAACTTTTGGAGGATGCTAAAAGCTTCGGGCTAACTGCGCCGGACGAGTTTCGGGAGATGCTGATGCAATCCGCCACTCAAGAGACCAGAGCTTTGGTTGCCCAGGTAAGTAGTTATTTATGAAAATCGAAAGCAAGAAAAGCTACTTTTACCTATTTAACTTGCTTGTATTTGGGTTTCACAAGTTGCCATTGTTGCCCGAAGTGTCGTAACATTTTTCAGCGTTCGTTGTCATGGGAAGAGTAAAGCTGTACCTAGGTTTTTTCATTTCGGTGTAAAATTAAAACGTATATTCCGATTTGACGACGGATTCGAGCAATATTGTTTACCAAAAACTGCCAATTCAAACGTGTTAGCTTTTAGTAAAGATTTAGGTGCCGTTTTGTGTATAAAAAGTTTGAGTCTTCTCTAATCCTACTGAGAGACTATTACGCTCGTGTAATTTTTATAAGTGGACAAGAACAACTTTACGCGATTATTTAATAGGTAAATGTCATATGTAGGTACCACAGAGTTAATGACTCAAAAAGTTCATCGTCTGCATGGTTTCATACGAGACGAGATAATTTCCTGAAACAGTAGTTGGAACTAATTTTTTTTATTATTAAGTCATTTATTCTATTCGAACACCTTGTATATTATCTTTCAAGACTCCTAGTGAATCTAATCTCTTTGGTTGATAATTATTATATTCTTCACTCAAAAAGAACAATTGAGAAAGTTTTGATATTTTTTTTTAAATTTCAGTTCGTAGGTACTCACGAGAAATAAATATAGCACCTTTACATTTCTCTCGTTTCTCCTTTAACATAGCTACGTATCCTGTAAAAAAAAGTAAATATATTTTTAATAAAACCTTGTCAAAATATATTTTACTTTTTTGCTATATTAGTAAAGTACTTGTCTTCTATATCATGCTGTTGAGATAAGTTCGAAACGCACACCATACAATATCCTCAACAGAAGAACTAGATATTATCTACCTCTATTTAAAATACCGGAACACAAACCCAATTGTCCGTTTTGCCAGGTGTCACAACGCGTAGAAGACGTATGGCTGATGGTGTCTGTGAAGCGGGCGACGTTACAGCGAGCAGCAGCCAAGCCTGCCAGGCCGGTCCAGTCCGTGCCTCCTCAGAGCGCCGCCATCGCCACGCCCAACAATAATCAGGTGAGTTATAGAAAATTAGGTACATACACCCACGATCATGATCCCAAAGGGGGCCGAATGTGTCATTTGGTTACACATACCTAAAACTACATTGGGCAATATGGGCCATACACATACAGTGCCACAAAATAAAAAAAATATAAAAGATAAATCATAAAAAATAACTTATTACAAAGCCAAGTTTTCCTTTCAGAAAAAAAATATAAAAGATAAATCATAAAAAATAACTTATTACAAAGCCAAGTTTTCCTTTCAGAAAATTATCTTTAAAATGTTATTGAAATTAGTTTTCGATATAAGCAAGAGTAGGTATTTATTCACCATCCACTTTGATGGTTTCTTGGTCGTGATTGTGACAGTAAAAACGTTATAATTAGAGTAATGGTTTTGAACGGCTCTCAACCTCGACGTTAGATTTTAGTCGTTATAACGCTCAATAAAGTTTGTTAATTTTCATGGCCTCAAAAAACTTCTAAACTATATAAAAATCATTATTAATTTTATTCCCATTAGCTAAAATGTTCATCAAAGTACTACACTTCAAAATTTCGACATCATTTTTTGCCATTGTTCTTTCGTAGGTACCTAGTACCTACCTAAGTTTAATTTGCCGATACATATCTTCATTTTTTATTACCTTTCATTAGTTTTCAGCTTTTAAAATATGCAACAGGTGGGTTATATTAGTAGGTTGACCGCATTTAATGTTGATTTAGACACATTATACAGTAGTTTTTTCAATACAACTAGATGCCGAAAAACAAACGAATTATTTCAGTTGGTACAGTCAATAGCAGAAGTAAGAATAAATGATCAAAAATCCTAACAGCTTAATTCATTTAAAAAAGTCATTCGTAAAATCATAGTAAGTTGAATCTAGAGCTTTTGATCCATAACTTTAGTTTTATTTTTGACAACTAACTTTTGTAGTTGATAGTACTTAGATTAATTACAAAAGTATTTGAAATAAAAAGAAAATTACTGCACTTAATAGTTTATTTATACCCACTGTAAGAATAAAAATACTATCATGTCATTATTATGTGATTATAGCACTTTCTAATTACATGTTGACTACACATACAGGCAGAGTATAGTTCCTCATTTCATTACTGTAATGTAAGGCGGCCTTGATCTACACTTTACATTTTCTGAGAAAGTTCTGAAAAACTAATAGAACATCATCGATATAAGAACATCTTCACATTTCTATCAAAGGAATTATCGTGCTATTTATCGCGTATTAACCAAGTAATAATTAAATCCAAAACGCTTCTGCTTTCATACATTTTGACAACAGCTTGACATCTGTCAGATGTTCATATTCTTAATTATTGGTATCGCGTCGGATTAAACGTACGCATTTTGCCAATGTCAAATGAAAATGTAACATAAGTAACAAAAATTGTCGGTTGATTTGGGTTAAAAATGGAGTCTCTCAACACGTGTTTTTATAACAAGAACTCGGGAGAAACTCCCTGTCAGATGTTAAAACATAATGTGAACGTTAGGACTATTAGTGATTTGGAGTTTCACCCGAGTCGTAATAATAACACGTGTGGCTCCATTTTTAACTCAATCTACCGTACAATTTATTGTTATCAACCGACTTCAAAAAAGGAGGAGGTTCTCTATTCGACTGTATGTTTTTTTTTTTTTTTTTTTTTTTTTTGTATGTATGTTCCGCGATTACTCCGTCAATTATGAATCGATTTTGAAGATTCTTTTTTCTTTAGGAAGGAAATACTCCAAAGGTGGTCCCGTATAAATTATACCGAAATTGGTTCAGTACTTTTTTGTTAAAATGATAATTTCATTGGGGATGAAATAATAATATCGTCCACGAACACAAAAATAATGTAAATTTTTTTTTTAACTTGCTATTACCAATATTATTATTATGCAATAGTGAAATTTTGGTTAGTAGGTCCAATAGTCAACACATAAACTATGACAAATTATTTTATGAACTTAAGTTAAATAACTAGGTTCATAGTTCATTAACTTCCCATTCATTTTGAATGAATGGCAGGCATTTGTAATGAGATATAGGTCTGAGACGTGATATTATTTGTTAACCGATTTAAAAAAAGAGGAAGTTCTCTATCCGAATGTTTTTTTGTGTTTGTTACCTGATTACTTCGTCAATTATGAGTATTACGACTCGATTTTAATGATTCTTTTTTAGGTACGTCAATATCAGAGATGGCCCGTATAAATTTTATCTGTATAAATTCGACCCTTTTTGAACAAATCAGTAATAGCAAGAAAAACGTTTTAGTTAAAGTTTCCATTAAGTTTTAATGAGCGCCTAGTAGGCCTATCCGTTTTCAATAAAATATACTTAATTTCCACTAAAAATGATTAAATAAAATATTTTTAGCAAAAAAATAGGACAACCGACTTCAATGCGTACAAATTTAAACTAAAAAGTAAAAAATAAATAATATTTTAATGAAGTAGTTGAAAAGAGCGTCATAGAAAACCAAGGAAAGTATTGATACACATTTATAATTATTTATTTATAATTCATACTCCGATATATTTGGAGTCGGTGCCAGCCTAAGCAAAATAAACTTACCTGATAGATACGAACTTGATTAATCCATTAACTATACATAATAATAAATGATGAAGATGAGAAATAATCTGCCGCTCCGTGAAGTTCGAAAATTGCAAACACTATTCTCCTTGGCTAGCTGGCACCGGCTCCAAATATATCGGAGTATGAATTATAAATAAATAATTATAAATGTGTATCAATACTTTCCTTGGTTTTCTATGACGCTCTTTTCAACTACTTCATTAAAATATTATTTATTTTTTACTTTTTAGTTTAAATTTGTACGCATTGAAGTCGGTTGTCCTATTTTTTTGCTAAAAATATTTTTTTTAGATACATTTTCACTTTAGTACTTTAGGTACCTTTTAATTTACTTGACACTGGCAAATGCGATGTCGCAGGCAATGATAATGATATTACCTACTTACCTCTTTTCATATGTCAATATCATTGGTCACGACGCCAATAATTAAGAATAGCATAGGATAAGTTTCTACGATAATTACAGTGCTGGTTAAATTATTAAAGGAAGCCATCAATCAAGAAAATTAATTGATCATACGTAAATCCGCGATAAGTCCTCAGATTTACTTATTATAGGTACCTACAACAGCTGTGTACTTATGTATGTTTCTTACCAGTGTTACTACTTTCTTACGACCAAATGTATTAAATTAATATTCGAGGAGTGACCGGCCGGCTCTGGTGTGTTATTGTAATGAAAGTCTTATACGCCATAAAAGATGACACAGGCAGTAGCCACTTAGTTACTTCCTTCATGATACTTATTTACATTAGATAAAGCTTTTTATTATGTAAATGGTTTATGTGAAAAGTCTAAACACTTGAAGATCAAAGTTTACATGATCACTGAAGTAAGATCGTTAAGAAAACGGGATTTTAATGATAAAATTTTGGCAATGTATGTGAATTATAATTAGTTTTTCATCCCTTCTATTCGAAAAGTGTCGCTTTGTTCCTCTATAAGTGGGAACAAAATAGCTCTTTTCCGATAAGAACTTTTAAGCGGGCGTAAAAGAGATTTAAATTTAGAACATTATCGTTCATAGAAATTGAACGCAAATTGTATGAATTACTGGCTGGTACGTGTTGGCTGCACGGCACGGGACCCGCACTAACTAAAAAAAAAACAAAAGCGCGCGAATAACTTTTCTGTTCTTGTTACCTCAGTACATATTTTACTGTATTTTGCAAAAATAAAGAGTTCTACTACCTCGAGTTATGAAAGTGATAATGCATTAACTTCTGAAACAATAACTATAGAAGCTAACAACGTCGTACAAAACTTATTACCCACGAAATCCCGGGAGAAATATTTAAGGGCCTATGACAATTTCATTCTATGGAAAAACAGGAAAGGAGCGAAAACGTTTTCGGATAATAAATTTGTATTTTTTTTACTTCATTTATAGTAAGTATTGAGTATTTCACATGTCTTCTTTTAATTAAATATATTCATTAATTACATAAAAGCGTCTCTTATTTATTTTCTCATAGAAAGGGGATGAAAAGTAGAGTATATAACTCGAGAGCAAATTATTTTTCCCTCGGGCGATGTACTTTGAATCCCTCGCTACGGTCAGGATTCTACGTTAGAATCCTTCGCTTCGCTCGTGCTTCAAAGTTGCGCCCTCGCCATAAAAATACTATTTTGCTCCCTTGTTATACAATCTACTATTGTTATAAGTTTTGAAGTTTATTAGGTTGTGTGTGAAGAAGAAGTTATAAGTTGGGAATTTTACAGTATTTTGACTATTAAATGATGTATTGTGTATTACCAATATATGTTATAACTAGGTACTACAATTTCCTGACATGCATTTTAAATTTAATCTAAATGTAAGTATTTGTCAGTTAAAAATAATATTAGTTATCTGTCTTTATAATTAGGTTAGGTACATAATCCTCCTAAACAGAATACAAACATAATACTACTTGGGTAATAATGATGATAGCGGTGGCTAATCTACATGTCGTCATTATAACATATTTAAACCAAACCAACATTACGTACTCATCACAAGTAATGAAGTGAGTGTACCAAATATCGCAAAAACGATGACATGTGGTAGAAAGTGCGCACGCGCATAGGTCGCGGCGGCGGCGCGTGGTGTCAAAGCGTGCTCTCTGCGCAGCTTTCATGGCGCGGCGATATGACATCATTGGCACGTTCGGTATGCTTTCTATTATCATTTAGATATGGAGCACGTGTGTAGCATGGTTGTAAATTCACTGGCATATTCATGTACCTACGATCAGATAAAAACAAGTAAAATAAGGCAATCGTAACCTGAAGCACATCTCAAAACCGCGGCTTACAAATAAAATCTAACATAATAAGTGTCCTAGGTAAATAACAGTACCTACACAAATTATAGGAACTATTAACTTATTTTTTATGCTTCATTTATCATAATGATACTTTAACAGGAATTACCTTCCTGCCTGCGTTGTTCGTTTAGATAATAAAAAAGAACCGTTTCTAAAACTGTTTGCACCGAGTGAGACCTAACTAAAGCTAACGTGTTCGTATACTTAGGGTTATTTTTGTTGTTTCGTATAGTTTATTGTTGACTGACCTAGTATTAATATAATTTTCTCATTCTATTAGGTACCATTATTACGTTGGTTCGAACACCTAGACGCACGTTCATAATCCCGCAAAAAGATTGCAGAGCCATAAGTAACTTTTTTGTTGTTTTTGCCATGTGATGCCGGCAGAGTAGAATAGCATCAATCCATATCCTCCAACGGGTGTCGTAGAAGGCGTCTAATGGATCAGCAAAGGGGTATTGATCACCTTGTACTCCGTCCACCAATCCGCATTGGGCGATCGTGGTGGATTACTGCCTAACCCTCCTTCGATGACAAGGAGAGGCCTTGTGTCCCAGCAGTGGGTCGAATTGTAAAGGCTGTTATGATGATGATGAAGAAGTAACTTTTACGCTAATGACGCTCATAATCCCAAAATAGCTATGCAGCTTTGGATCATATTTGGTTACCTAGGAAAGATACTTCACTGAAAAAAAAACTTGATAGCATAAATTAAAAAAATATTTATGGGGATCAAGTAACTTGTTTATATACGAGCGTACAAAGTTTTGTGATCGCGGAAATCAAGTTATCTTGATTGAAAAACTGAACAAGAAACAATGTAGATTCAAATAAGTAATTGTCGGCATAATCAAGCCTGGTCATTATTATTATCAAATGCACCTTGTAAATTTTACTAAGACTTTAAAATCTTAATGAAGTTTTGTGATGACTATAATAAAGTCACTCATTTATTTATATAATGTAAAGTAAGGTCTAAATGAGTAGCTTGATTCACCTTATTATGTTATAATGATAATGTGAAACAAATAATTATCGACATAATTAAGTTATGTCATTAATATTATCAACTGGATTTTGTGCATGTTACTTAGACTAGGTAATCTTAATAAAGTTTTCTGATGGCTGTAATATAGTCACTTATTTTTCTTTATCAATTAGAGTTTAGTCTAAACAAGTAGCTTGATTGATCTTATTAGGTTATAATGATCTATATATCTATACTATATAGGCTAATAAATACAATAATTCGCTCATGTTTATATTAACTGTATAGAGGACTGTAAATAAAAGACATTTATTTGATATTTATACGTCTGTCTGTATTATTATAATTTTCAAATACATAGTAAATACTAAAAAAAGCTTTTCTGTTTCAAGAGTAAGTATGGCTATAACATACACAACATATTATAAATATACAAACAATCTACAGCATAAAACTCTTCATATTTTGAAACTTTATTACAAACTAAAATAATAAAAAATAACAATACAAATTCCAAACTTTCTTACATTCTACATTACGGTTTCAGAAACGTTTTTTCGTCGAAGAATTTTCGTTTTCTAAAGTTTTTCCTTTATACCTCAATAACCCAGAAGTCTCGAAATTATTTTTCAATAATTCAATAAGGACCTGTAACAAATCATTTTCCAATTTTATTATGTTATTATAGCAGGCAGAGTATTTAATCGTGCTGTATAATATACAAATGACTTTACGGTACAAAAGATACATCCCTTATGTTATGACACACAGACTGACAGGGGAGCAGGTATCTACTCTAAGGGGGAGTACTAGCAATAGTGTCACTTGGCATTTACTAGTTTTATTAAAGTTCAATGCCTTTTGAGAATTGAACCTTAATATAACTTATAAAATCGAGTAAGTTAAGTGGGTAATTACTCTATCTATTCTCTAAATCGATATTGTCTTAAGAGATGAAACCATTGAGCTGTGTCAAGTTAAAGATACCAGATATAGTGTAGAGTGAACCCATGTTTAGGTAATCTACGTAACATATTAGTATCGGGAGTCGAAACCAATCGGTTAATTATTGCACCAAATCCTCACACTGCACAGTATAATAGACTTGTGAGCATGTGTGGAAAATAGGAAATTAGGAAACAGGAACAAAATATAGGTAGATACTTACTTGCGAAAAGTGGCCCCAACTCCGGGAGCCCCCAGGCTTTGAGTAAATCCATCACTTCATCCATCTTACGGTGATACTGAATACTTCAATTCAATCGCAAACACCTAACTTTTATATTATTTGTAATATTTTAGGCACAAACACGAATTTACAAGAAGATGCACACTCCAACGGCTCGGAGATCAAAATGAACTGAAACACGTTTGATTGAAAGTGCAAGATATAAAGAAGGAAGATAGTTATTTGAACTGTCAACGTACATCTTTCAAACAAAAAAGCGCGCGTTCATTGTTATAAAGTTGAGTGATCGAATGAATTATGAAACTTTATTCTTTCAATAATAAAATTATTTGAAACCAATAGGCTATATTGTTTAAAATAATAATATTCTTTTTAAAATAAACTAGTGATTTGTAGTATTAATATAGCAACTTGACAAATATAAATAAGTTGATGATAAAATTTTACCATGTCTCGACATCAATAAAGTAAACTTAATGAATTCAACACATTTGACTTGATACACGTTCAAACATTTCAGCTTTATTGCGACAAAACACCGTGATAATTTGTTTGTGATATTTTCTTGAATGACCCAATCAAATTTTTTCCAATCAAGCAAGATTGTAACTTGTTTAACCATTATTTTTTTCAGTGTTACAGAAGAAAACAGTTTCAATACTGGAAAAAATGCACTGAAAAAAATCGATTTGCCTCAGGCGGGAATCGAACTCGCATCTTCCGCAATCCGGGAGGATTACGCCACCGAGACACTGCTTTCGCTGTCGAAAAATTGCACTGAAAAAAAACTTTTTTTTTTCAGTGCATTTTTTCTAGTATTAAAAATATTTACGCGTTTTTGTAAACGCAAAAATAAATTATTCCATAATGTAAGGTAGTATCATCTTAACTGGGCGTCAAATATTTGCAAAAATATTTCGTTCGGGTCTTAGAAGTGCAAATTTCAAAGATTTGATGAAACAATATTTACCATAAAAACATAAGCACCAATCACTGACAAATTTCGACAGCGAAAGCAGTGTCTCAGTGGCGTAATGGTCAACGCAGTAGCCCGGATTGCGGAAGATGCGGGTTCGATTCCCGCCTGAGGCAAGTCGATTTTTTTTCAGTGCATTTTTTTCTAGTATTAAAAATATTTACGCGTTTGTAAACGCAAAAATAAAATTATTTCAAAACAGTTTCAGTTGAGGTAGGGCACAGCTGACAAGCCGCTCGAATTCGGAGCAGCCCGAACTGGGGTAGTACCTCCACCTTACAGAAGACCACAGTTAAATAACACTACTTTTTGTGGTGTTGTGTTTCTGTTGGTGAGTAAGGTTGCCAGAGCTCCACGGGGTAGGGAAAGGAATAAGGGTCGGCAGCGTGCGAGTGTCACGTTAGTTTTGCAAGAGTCTATAGGCTGTCTGCCAATCACTTAACATAAAAAACCACATCTGGCATGATGGACCATGCAGTGCCCCACAATAGTAATAGTTTGACAGTCTTTCGTGTGTGAAAACTGTTAATAAAAATTAATAACATTAACATAATTGATATGCCGAGCTCTACTCAAGTTATCATAAAACATAACATAAGTATATATTTATGGGTGCCTCAGTGAAAGTAGCGATGGCACCATAACTATATGGTTCTGGCGCAATATCCGTGACTACACATGATCGGATTGTGTTAGTAATATTACAGCCATATTTTATTTGTTTGTGCCTTAAATTGTTGTAACAGAGTGTCTGTAGTTACATAGTAATTTCCTGGAAAGTTACAATCGGTTTCACAAACTAGTCTATATGAATGGACAAGGTTTCACTCCCTACGTAACGATTGAATTTTAGTGAATTTTTTTTTTTTCGAATTAGACTTTAATTTTAGCTGAGATAGTTCTCAGTAGGTAATAATTCATGTAAATCAAATATTTGCACATTAGCTTCTGATCAGTTAACTGCTAATATACAAACGTAGATATCAAATCGTAAGAACGTTAAAGCTTCAACTATCAAAGTTTTATAAAAATAGAATGTCACATCAAATGCTGGTATTCCACAATTGGCTACTTTTCTGTAACTACATTTGAGAAAGGTTTGCCCTTTTAGCTTACTAGGAATTGGACTTTGTGTTATCTTTGTTATTATTATTGTTATTCTAAATAAATGGTACATACATACAGGGTGTAAAAGACATGAACAGTCAAACGAAAACCATGTATTCTGCTCACCATCATAACATATTTTTTCCTTTAGACTATACCTGGGAAATTGATTGATTTTATTGAAGGTCAAAGTCAAAAATTTTTTTTTGATTTTTTTATGAAAACGTATTCTATACGTCATTTCTTAATTATTGTCCAAAGAAACATTATCATTTTTTTTAGTATATCATAACAAAAAATGGCTTCAAAACGTTAACGTTCAATGTAGCTCACTTGATGGGCACGGACACTAACGAACGGGGCCGCCGTCAAGCAAAAATATCGCGGTTTTGCGAGTTGCGTGCGAGTTGAGCCTTTTAAATTGCGCGGTACAATTTGCAATTTTTTTAACACCAAAAAATAAAAATCATTTCCCAGCAATAATTTTTTTGAAATATGTCTTATTTTGATGTATAGAATACATGGTTCTCGTTTGACTGTTCATGTCTTTTACACCCAGTATATTTTGGCGGACTTAACAACTAACTTATATCTTTGTGGATTTTCATTTAGAAAACTGAACAATGATCTATTTAAAAATCTCAAGAAAAAACTTTGAAAATTTGAATTTATAAACTATTATCTAACTAACCAAATGGAAAATAATATAATAGTTTTCAAATTCGAAAACTGGTTCTATATCTATATTATTATGGATTAGAAAATATCTACTTGAAGGAATTTCGCTCGTTTTAATTAAAGTTAATGCTTCCATACTCCCCAGTATGTAAATAAGGTTTCTAATTTGCCGCTGCGGTTCACAGCGTTTTGATGCGCTCAAATCTTTTGTAATCATTTCAATGACAATATTTCAAAATCAGAGTTTATTGAATTTCAATCAGCAACAATCCCTAAATGGCGCGCTTGCACAAGGCCCTCGTCGAACAGACGAGCACGGCGACTGAGCAATCAGGCTCAATTTAATCATCGGACCATCCTCTCGTTTGGACAGTTCATGACCTTACATTGCCGCTTTGCAGCTGGCGCCTATTTTTATTATTGCATCCACTGATACTTCTCTCTGTATCATAATTATTAGGTAGGTATTTTGATTTCTACAACTAAAAAAAGGTAAGCCAAAGAATTTATTCTACTGTTTGAGAAGAAATCTCATACAGAGCATACTTTATATTTAAAGTCATGAATTGATAGGTAAACTAATAACTCCAGTACATTTGTCGATGCTCAGTCAAATCGTAGCGCTTCTCTACAATAAATTGTTGATGTCACAAAGTCACAACTCAATCCATTCGAATATTTTTATGCGGTAGTGCACGAAGAAGCTTTATAGCAAAAAAGGCTTGAAGGGGTTGAAATAAGGGATGAAAGTTTATATGGAAGTTCGTCATTCATGAAGATAAAACCATGAAACTTTGAGTTTAGACACATAATAATAATAATAAAAAAATTTCAAATGTTGACCTGTGTGGGGATGAAAGGTCGTAAGGAAGTCCTAACAAAGTCACGCTTTCGCACCTAACACCTGCACTAATTTTGATGAAATTTGGCATAGAAATAGACTAGACCTTGATAAGGAATGAAAGTATGTATGGGATTCCTCAGTATCAAAGATAAAACAATGAAACTTTGTATTTAGGCACTTGATAATAAAATCTGTTCTAGCATTTTTGAAATGCAGACCTATGTGGTGATGGAATAGGGGTCGCAAAGAAGTCTAAACAAAATCACGTTTTCACGCACAACACCCGCACCGACTATGTTGAGATTTGATACCTACAAAAATAGACTAGACATTGAGAATGAGAGAATATAAGCTACCTTTTGTTTTTAAATAGGTAGGTAATCAAGGTGTTGAAATAAGATATGAAAATTTTTATGGGATTCGTCATTACCGAAGATAAATCCATGAAACTTTGAATAGCCCTTGATCCCTACTAATGTTATAAATGCAGAAGAAACCCTCTCCGTCTATCTGTCTGTTAAGCTTTCATGTCTAAACCACTGAAGCAATTTTAATGAAATTTATTACAATTAGAGACTAGAGCTCAGAAAATGACATAGGCTACTTTTATTCGCGAGAAAAGGATTGTAGAGGTTTACATAGTGGATGAAAGTTTGTATGGAAGTTCGTCATTGTTGGAAACGTGAAACTTTGAATTTATAATAAGAAATAAATAATTATTTGTTCTAGGATTTTTGAATTTTTTACCTGTGTGGCGATGAAATAGGGGATGAAAGGTCGTAAGGAAGTCCAAACAAAGTCACGCTTTCACGCCTAACATTTGAACTCATCTTTTAACATTTTAACTTTATAAAATTTGGCATAAAAATAGACTAAACCTTGAGATAGGACGTAAGCTACATTTTGTTATAAAAAGGGCATGAAGGGGTTGAAATAAGGAATAGAAGTTGGTATGGGATTTCTGATTATCGAAGAAAAAACCATGAAACTTTGTATTTTAATCACGTGATAACAAGTAAAAAAATTATTGTAACGTTTTTGAAATTTTGATACACATATGGGGATGAAATGGGTAATGAAAGGTCGTATGGAAGGTAGCAAAGGATGGAAAAACAAACAACGTAGTTTATAAAAATATATTAAAATAAGCTATTTACAGTAATCTACAGCAGTTTGTATGTATATTTTTTGCAAAATAAGTACCCTAAAAAATAAAAATGCTAAGTACCCAAAATAACTATTCCACGCGGAGGTAGTCGCGGGAAAAAGATAGTTAATAATATAAATACTCTCCTTTTTTATTGTAGCATCAACACGAGACATTTTGTATGTTTAGTATATTGAAGCGTTTATTCGTGAAATTACTGTTAAATATCGCTTGTCTTTAATATAATGAATTATTTATATTAAGACTATATAATACAGTGAAACTTGGTTAAGTGGGACCTGGATAAGTGAGAAACCTCCATAACTGGAACTCATGCTGAGGTCCCAACACTTTGGCACTGAATTACCTCTGTTAGTGGGACGAGGTAAACCTCTATATCTGGGATTTGTTCTTTCGATTTATTGATGATAAATCGAATCGAATCATCATAGTTACCTCTATAACTGAGACAGCGAGTAAATTTTATATGCATAAACCTCTGTAACTGAGATAACATTGTTTGTTTACTCATTCTTATTTTACTCACAAATTCCACACGTAATTCCAAGTTCGTAAGTACAAATTTTGAGCTTCAATTAGGTACCTTCAGTTTTAGTTTCGCTTTACTATCATACAGATGTTTATTTGAAAAATGTCAAAACGAAAGCTACAATCGTTATCATTACGTGAAAAACTGAAGTTAATATCCGTTTATGAAAGTGGGAAGACACGCGAAGAAGTTTGTGCCGAATTAATGTGCCAAAATCTACTCTTTGTAGAATAATTCAGAGTAAACATAAAATTGAATCACAATGTTCTGAAGGACAAGGAAAACTAAAACGTGTACGTTTATCAGAATATCCTGAATTTTTTTTTTTATTAAAACTCATTTACATACATAACACGTTATTTTATTTAATGATCGCACCTGTATAACTGAAATAACCTGTATTCTCACCTCTATTAATGGAACCCTCTGTAAATGAGACAGATATTTATTTATACCTGTATATCTGAGACACTGGGTAAGTGGAATACCTCTATAAGTGAAACGACATTGCAGGTCCCTTGAAGTCTCACTTAACCAGGTTTCACTGTATTACATAATAGGTATAGCTATATATTAAATTACGAGTAAAATAAAAAATAGCTACAGTTACAATAATAATTTTATAACAACGCGTGACTTCCCGGTCTGCGGAATGCGGGCATCAAGGCGAGTTGGTGACAGGACCCTATGCTAGATAAAGTCTACGTCATTATTGATTCAAATGTAATATACGAGAGTTATTCAATGTCATTACATTTACATCGATACAACGTGGGAGTAAAATATGACGAACGGTGATAGCAATGTGTCATTTTTATCACGCAAATATTTAAATAAATTGTATGTACATTATTGCAATTGGTATGATTCAGAGGTTCTTCCCGTTTAACAACTGAGTTACGAGAGCTGAAGTTTCTGGATTTCTGTTTTTATCATCGGCCTTTTGATTTTTTTATTGTTGAAATCATAATTTGACACCACCTCTTATCCATGTGTTTGACACTATGCTACGTATAGCTACAATTTTATAAAATATGACTGTTTACTTGATCTTAACAATAGCCATCTAAATCACTATAAAGAAAGAAGTTATGGGAAAAAAATCGTCAGCCGTATTGTACTAAAACAGTTATATAGCTTAACGTATAATGTTCCTATTTCAAAATATTGAAATAATTACACTCGTGTGTATTGCCAGTAAAATCTGACATCTGACCAGTTAGATTTTTAAAAAACAGACTTTCATCAAAAAAACAGCTACTTTAATGTTAAAATCACGTTCGAGTCTCATCCATCACGTGTCCGATACTCTTTTTCGCTTTACATCAACGAGTTAATGTCATGAATCCAGAATCCTCATGTAATTTAATGGTACTTTTTACAAAGTTTAATGGAACTTCTTGTGAAATCTGCACCGGCCGGTTTAGTAGTTAATTACCTAACGTGCAATTCAATTTACCTTACACGCCATGATAAATAAGCTTTATTGCTAAACATTTACAGTCGCTATTGTCATCCACAGGATATGCATTTGAAAGGCTTTTCCTGGCTTAAAAAACGACACGTCCTGGTTTTATGGGGCGAGCTGTAATTGGATCTGAATTCCTTCAACGTCTCTCTATGGACATAGTGCTTTTCTAGTTATCTAATTCTGTTTTATAGACTTAGAATGAACCTCCTGTCGGCACGATCTAAATGGTTGGCTAGATACTTACCTACATTCCATTCCCAAGGTAAATCTTGTTCTAGTTTGAAGCGTTCGTTATCATCAATCTTGAGAGACCTCAAAAATAAACGTAAAGAATGTAATACTCAAGTTACAAATTACAGTAAATGAGACAGGTCTAAAGTAGGACAAGGCAAAATCATCTGTTATGTTCAGTCATCACCAGCTATAAATCCTTTTTCCTATAATAAGGGAATGGAAACACCACAATGGCGTTAACAATATGGATTGTACAGCGATGCCAACAATGGCTGGCACATCCTGTCTCCCATGTACTCCTTCACGTGTGGAACGCATTAAGCGCTACACCTTGGGAACTTGACTAGATTAGAAATTGTACAACCACGTTAAGTGCTGTGACATGTATAATAATTTACATTCCTAGTCGAATACTACTTTGCCTACAATTACACAGAAAGTGATATGTAAGTACGAGTAAAAGCAACTTCTGTTGACGTGTAAGTACCTTGAGATTGTACATTGAGTCTCTTTTATCTATAAATAAATCCAATTATTTAACTGTCTCTGTTTAAGCTTTGATATCTTACTAAATTAGTACCTACTTATATTGTATCATCTTCGCAGTAAATATGTTAAAGACACATACAGTACCTAGTACATACCAAATATTAAAGGTAGATCGATAATAACTACACGGAGGTGGATTAGTCTCTTGTATTTGGAAAACTACTATTATCGCAATGTGCTGACTGGCTGGAATTACTAGTTTATAGTACAATAAAAACAGCAAGTTTAATTCTCGGTATCTGCCTAAGAATAACGCGCCCCAGGGGCAAACTTCCACCTTACAAATAATCACAGTACCTACTACTTACGTATGCTTGTCAGTAATCTACGTATGTAGAGCAATATCTAGATGATTTTTTTAAAGACTGAAAATTTAAAAATTGCTTAGTATTCGTTGAAAAACTATTTCATATGAACTTGTAGACACTTTTCATCACCTATCAATACTATAAGGATAAGGTAAATGTGAAGCAATGTAAAAAAAATTCAAAATCCCTATCAAAATATCGTATGAAGGAGTCAATGGTTAGAATTAATTCCTGATTAGGTACCTGTTCTTTAGATTAAACAAATTCAGTCCAATTTAAATTATCGTTCAGTAATTTAACTAACACTGTATTGCATTAGATATATGTAGTCTACTTCGGGCTTCCTAAGTGCCAGAGTTACGTTCGCACCTGTTTCCTGCGACAGTCAGAGCGTGTCGGTATTGTTCCTGTTTTTGTCGCAGCTCCGTTGCTCATAACAGTCTTTGTTTAGGAGTCCCGTACTGCAGTTAATTACACCCCCTCTCCTATGGGAAAACATTGGTTCACATGCCATCGAACTGGTGTAGAGGTTTACAAGAATATCGCTAGCACGACAGCTACAGTTACACAATTTCTTGTCAACATAAAACTTTGTGTTAAACAATTTTATTTTGACTTTGTTTGGAATATTTTAGTAATGTTGTTATTCATTAATTTAAAAAAATCTTGTATTGAGACACCATGTGAACTGCGATCTTTCTCTCTTCCAACTGAGTCGCTCAGTAATTGAAACGACCAATTTGTTCATTTCTCTATAAGTTCTGACGCTGACGAATGAATACCTCTGTTGAAAATAATTATATCTTTAAGTTAAGACGTAATAAAACATTTTTCCAGATATCCTTTTCCAATTCTCCTAGAAATTTGATAGTATCTACAGCGAATTCCGTCTGCATATGAACGGTGATAACTTTTTATTACCCCTATTGCTTATCTGATATTTGTTATATTTAAGAATGATGTTCACATAGTAAAGAATCTATGTCTGTACGCTGTTTTTTTCAAAAATTTTCAAAATTTTTGATGTGGAATTTTGAAAAAAGGAAAACCTACAGACATAGTGTTATTGTTTTTGGTAGAAAAATATTAATCTATCATAATATGATAGATTAAAATGTTTCATAAAACAAACGTCGTGACACGGGAATTACATATATAATTCCCGTGTCACGATGTTTGTCCGGGATGAACTCTGAAACTAACAATAGGATTTTAACTTTTTTTTAATGCGTATTTTGTTTCAACTTGAGAGATAGGGTAGTTTTTTAACTTGATAAGTTGTCCTCATTGTTTTTACTGCAAATTCAATGTTATAGGACAGTAGTATGAAATTATCACTGCAACGCCTGGCCGGGACAGCTAGTGTACCTATTATAAATATCAGATAAAAAAAATGATAGAAGTAAGTCAAGGTACAGAACAGTGTATCCCTTATTTATTTAATTAATGGTTTATTGTAGACAAGAAATACAAAAACAGGAAAATAAAAAATTATATACAGTATGAAAGGTGTGGCTTAGTTCCAACAGAAATCTCTTCCAACACACCTGTAATAGGATACATGCTGAGAAACTGAGAAACGTAGATGTCACGTGTACTAATAAACAAATATAGGTGGTACTTACCTATTATAAAATGAAGCATCGGTGGCGTAGTGCGTAAGGGCATTGTCTCCCACCCGGGAGTCACCGGTTCAATCCCCGCCACGTACCATTGTGTTTTCAAATTTTGAATTCATATGTACGTTTAATCGACGCTTTAACGGCGAAGGAAAACATCGTGAGGAAACCTGCACACACCTATGAAGAAATTTTTAAGTTGTGTGTGAAGTCGATCAACCCGCACTAGGCCAGCGTGGTTGACTAAGGCCTAATCGCCCCTAATGTAGGCTCGAGCCCCTCGGTGGGGACATTATGTGAGCTGTTGATGATGATGATGATGGTGGTTATAAAATACTTAAACTAGATAATTAGATATGTGCCTATAAATACATACATAAATGAATACAGTAATATATGATGTTATTGTAAATTCAATAAAAAAATCAATGAGCCCTAAATAAATGTGAATGGAAAAGCTATAAAAATATTAGCTACCTACTCCAATCCTAATTTAATACTTTTATTCAATGAAAGCTGAAATGTGTCCTACAAGATTAGACTAAGAATATGTAGAGTAGGTAGCGCTAATGAATATATTTCGCGTTCTACCTTTGCCATATTGGTAACATTAAATTACCTAAGCCATCGGCAAATCTCGGCGTCAGAATGTAGCCTAAAATAACGCGGTTCACCCACACGTTGCCTTGTAAGGAGTGGTGGCTGTTGACTTAGTATCGCATTTATGTTACTTCTATATATCTTTATAAACCTTAAATATAAGAGCCTACTCTTGATTTATAAAAATTCAGTGTTGTCAAATAAGTGAGATAACTATTAAATTCTTTTGTTATACCGTCACACAGGTGCGAAATAATGACTTTTAAAACCTGCTTTCACTGACCAGTTCTTTAAAAACATTATAAATATTTACATCGTTTAAAATAATTGCCAACATTTTCTTAAATGGTTAACAAAAAAAAGCATGCTACTTAATTACTTCCTTTTTGTACAAGTATAATTTGCAGCGTTTACATAACTGTTAAGATCTAGAGTCTGAATTATGAATCCGGATGTTACAGATAATATCGCACAATATTTTTTTAATTTTTACACAAACAAATATACATAATTTGGTTTCATACTTTGTCTATATTACTTCCAATGGCCTGTAATGGTATAAAATATATATATATATATTTTCACACTCACACCAATTATCTAGCCCGAAGTAAGTATCATTAAGAACTTGTGTTACGGATACAAGATAACGGACATTTTTTTTATATAAGTATACATACTATTTTTTTTTTTAGATATTTTTATAAATAAACAAAAATAAATATATAAACAACCATGACTCGCAAACAAATATTCGTGTTCATCACACACATATTTGCCGCTACCAGGATTCGAACCCGGACCGCTTGATGTGTAGGCAGCTATACTGACCACTCCACCACGACGGCGTACATGACAATATTAAATGACAATATTTAATTGCACACCCTTCCTCAATTATTATTAGTGCACAATATCCACCCACATTAGCCAACTGTAGGCGATACAAACAATATGAACTGGTTTGAAACCATTATACACTAAATTACATTACACAAACATTGCATATCCTGCATCCATAATTTTGTTTGAAAGAATTTGCAACGGCAATTTACTTTTGAAAATAATCAAATACCAACATTTTGCGTACAGTTATACTGTTTTTTACTTTGCAAGTAATATTTTTTCTTCATGTAATTCTCATGATTATTCTGTCGAAAATTTAGAACGCAATAATAACTGTTCATGAGCTTTAGTGACGTATCAATCAACTTTGTCTGCGCTCAACACAAGTTCAATGTTAGGCGAGCAATAACTACTTGAATGATGACTTGCTACTAAATCTCATATGTTGCTTTTCTGCCGATCATCGTATCGTACAAAGAACTGACTGGAACCGTGACCCAATGAATAACTAGTATAAATGACTATGAGTAAAGTTTTAACGATCTTCGAATGCGTCTGTCCTAGCCACGGAGTGTTTGGTCCCTGGTATCCCGCAATACATAACGGGCACTAGGTAGTAATAAACACGTTTTCTTTCGTAAGTAAAATGGCAAATTATGATATACATAAAATTAATTATGGAATCAACTATCATTTTAAGCAAAATAAAACAAAACAATCGCTTTTTCGTATAACTAAAGTAGCAAACCATCAAAGAGTAGATATTTTTTCGTCGCGTTTACCTACAACTAAATATTTTTATTGTGGCATCTTATGGGTGGTATTGGGCCACGCCATTCATCCTGGATGGGGTGGCCCAATGCCACTAAAAAACTCATTCAAACATTTGATTTATTCTACAGTCTTGTATTTTTCAATAATAATAACAATACGGATGCATGGGCAATCGGGCATACTCGTGCATATAGCCTTTACCAATCGCCACATTGCAAGGGTTTTGCATTGCTCAAATGAGTGGCGGCAAAATAAAAGTGAATTCCTAAATAACAACTTGAAAACCTATTTCAAGCATTGAAAGAACAATTTCGAAAGTAACTTTTCGCTAGTCGCACCTTTTTTGGAAGCTGTGTAGCCTCATACGTCTGTGAATATTAAAGTTTGAATACAAAACAGGAATTCGCTATGAGAGAAATTGAATGAAAGCAGCCTTTTCATCTGTATCCATATAAACTGCATTGCAATTCTGTTTTGACTAAAAAATCAAGTCACGTACTCACAATGACCTCGAAAATGGACGAAGTGCGCGCGCGCGCAGCGCTTTGTTGCAAATTTTATTGAATAAGTTAATGCTCAATCACGGAATTGGCCTACTCTGAAGAGATTTCTCTGACTTTTAGAATAATGAACTTTACATTTATATCATTAACCAATATTTTATGTATTTTCATAAGCAATTTAGTCAATATAAAAAGAAGTGCGAAATGGCATGTAAATTTGGTGTGTTATTTGTAATAATTTAGCAATAATGTCTTTAAATAAATGTATATTTCATCATTAGCTGAAATTGTGTAAAGTTGATTGAGTATACCTACATTAATTTTACACAATAGTGTTACGATTCTAATCAAAATTTAAAGATCTCGTCACTATCTATGATAACTTTATGATTTTAATTCGTACATGCTCAACACTTTTTTTATTAGTCTTCATTGTTAATTTTCTTCACATTACAGTTACATTATAAAATTTTTTCACACTGGTAAGCGTGCATGAACCATATAATCGCTTAATTCATGCCATTTTATGTTCAAGCTATTTTATTTGTGGGCGTAACAATACATCTGATTATAACACTCAAGATTTAATTTTACTGTTATAAATTTGCAGATTCACCATCTTAGCTTGTTTCTACTTACCCTTATTTTATAAAAATGTACCTATGTAATAATAAAAACATATTATTATTAAAATATTCAATGCTAGCAGACATTCTACAATATCAATATGGAGCAGAAAGTATAGACCGTTTGTTTGTTTATATTAGATATTTAGCAACAAAACATCATGTATCATGTCTAATTGAATAGGAATTATTTAGTATACGATCGTGTGTGGGGAGGGCGGCACATCAATCAGTGTATTTTGTTGTATTGTGCTTGCATTGCTAG
This sequence comes from Elophila nymphaeata, assembly GCA_955850985.1. NCBI lineage: Eukaryota > Metazoa > Arthropoda > Insecta > Lepidoptera > Crambidae > Elophila > Elophila nymphaeata. The sequence goes on from OY039067.1 coordinate 23,700,439, forward strand.
TGGAGTCTGTGGGTGTCGAAGAATTTGTGAATTTAAAATGTGCCTCGTATGGAATTTGACTTTTATTTACCACTGAAAAATCAAAAATATAAACTTAAATTTCTTTCGTTGTGCTGTTCGCATTTTACCGATTTTATGAAATGCTGTGAAGATTTCACAGTATCACATTGAAAAATAGCATTTACTGTTTGGAAGCTTTCTTTTAAACTTTAAACTCAGTACAATTATTATTTTATACGATGCTAGTTAAGAACACTTCGTTTTGACGATCTCAAATAGAGGATTTCCTAGTCAGCCGGCGGCGGCGCAGTGAAGGCGAGTCGAGCCGCGGACAGGCAGCGGCTGACTCGTACCAGTCTACCCGATGAGCCGTAGCGCAGCGGTCCTGCCGCCAGTCGCTATGTTAACGCGACCTCCTCTCAGTTCATGCTCCCCTGGTACTTTATCAGTGTCATCCACTCTCGCAGTGCTAATCAAATAATTTGTTTTTGTGACATTTCGGTTATACACTCTATGGAAACTAATCTTCTGTGCTAAGTGATTGTAAACACAGCTGTTGTTAGTGTCAGTGACTTCCCCGGGGTTGTTTGGAATACAGACCCCTAATTTCCTAGACGTAGTGGTGAACTTTTTTAATAGATCAACATTAATTTGGACGTTTACTTTTGGAAATTTGGAGTGTGATAACAGGAGTCCATCCTGATGAAGCGATCTACGTGGGTAGACGTAGAAACGGGCGGCCGTCTCGGCTGCAACGGCGAGATCTTCTGGAGCGAATGCGCTGAATGCGATTGCTCTTACTGCAACCCAAACTACGTTTGTGTCTGTAGTGATAAGGTAAACTTTTTTAACTAAACCAAATGCATGAACTCATATACGATAAATCTACGGGGGAATAATTCATAACATAATTCTTTTTGCTTATATGACAAAATTTCCTTTGATAACGTCACATACGTTTTTGACTCTTTTTGTGAGCATAGTTTAACTCCAATGTAAACCAAGCGTACTGTTTGCTCAAGATTACTCAGATGATTCACTGAACAGCACTTCTTCGAATTGCAGATTAATTTGTTGCTTGTTGCATGTTCTATACACCCCATAAACTAACAATATTCACAATAGAAATAGTGATTTTCATCGGAAGCTGTGACATACTTTCTTTAATGCAAATCGATAAATAATGCAAAAACTATTCATTGAGGTAAATTACCTTCGCACCGTATATAATGAACCAGTGATGACAGAATCTACGGGAACATACTGCACATTAAGAGCACGTTCAGCAACTTTCCACTATGAATTTGGGTACTTGTTCAAACATTTTGAGGTGATTTTGAGAGATGAATTGGGTATTGGTTTATTTATTATTTTATAGATCATTATCTTATCACGGAGCTGTGAGTCTCCTGATAGTGCACCCATTAGGATCTTTTGTGTCTTATTAGATCATTAAATAATTGTAATTTTTTGGTTCGTTGCTCTCTTTCTCAATTTGAAGTTTATTAACAAAGTATTGGATTCAAATAGTTTCAGTTTTTTTTTTCAAAATTAATGCTCATGAGTTGTTTTGTTGATTTATACTTTTTAACAAAACATCACATTGTTTAGGAAAACAATAAAAAATATGAATCAATCATACGATTTCATGAAAGCTTTTCTCAGGCGCGTGTGTGTTAAAATTCTATTTTCTTGCACCTACGCTACGACCGAACAAAGATAGTACCTAGCATAGGAAAATCACCTAGTTTCACTTTCTTTCATTCTATAGCTTCTTATAAAGGTCTTGAAAATGAGACTAGAAGACATGAAACAATCAGCAGAAATGAACTTACAAATTTTAAATTAAATATGGTAGTCATAAATAAAGAAATCGCGTCAGCAATAAAACTATTATGGCGAGTAAGATCATAATTTAATACTTATTTGGGCAACAAATAATAATGATGAAACTCAAAAATTTAGTAACTCAAGGTAAAAGACGAACGTGCTGTGTTTTAAATGACTTCGCTTCATCGAACGGATGTAGTGAATTTACATTTTGTTATGATTATTTAAAAATTTGTAACTAAAGCTCTATGTTTATTTAGTTTTTATCTCTTAATAAGCCAAGGTCAGCTCTTACACCAAATTATATTTATAATAACGTCCTTTGTTTTCGTTTAAGTGAAAATAAAATCAAAAATGAAAGTTTCTTCTTTATCGAACTGTTCATAATAAATTCTCAATATAGAGAAATAATTTTAATTTATTTCCCTCTATACATATGCAAAGTGCATTCGACAAAATGATCTAATATAAATGAAGATTAAATTTTTGGAATGTAAATTTTAAAGTCATAAACATTTCTAAGCAACTATTAATTTAACTAATTTAAATTACAGACTTGATTCTCCAACTATTTCGATTACATAAATATTTCACATTTAAGTCTAATGTCAGGTAGGTATGAAATATTACCATAGCACCATTACGGCATTTGGAACAAGGCTCTCCCTGTGGGCTCCCCACCTTATTAACTTCATACCTGAACAAAAAGATATAGAAGGTTGATATAGGTAAATAGTAAAACATCTCTAGGCACAATATGTGTTCCGCAGGGCTGAAGGGACAATCATGATAGTGTCTTGTTTGCGGATCACAGTTCTTTGATTTTCAAAATAAATAGACAGATAATTATGACGAAGTTAAAAATAAACTTGCAAAAGTAGTTTAATACTCATGATGTCTTGTTGGCCGCTTCTCCGTCCCAGCATATAATAATTATTTAAGCGAAATATGTAATTATTTCGGTTACTGACGTTTTAAAAGAACTTAGCACAGTGTATTTAAATACAATTTTGATTTTGATAAAACTGAAATGTTCCCAGTCCTACTAATATCATAAACACGAAAGTTTGTATGGATGTCTGGATGGATGTATGTTTGTTACTCTTTCACGCAAAAACTACTGAATGGATTTTAATGAAACATTACAATAATATAGCTCATACATCAAAATAACATATAGGCTACCCTTCATTGCGAAAAATAAGGGGATGAAAGTTTGCATGGAAGTTCGTCGTTGTTGTAGATAAAGCCATGAAACTTTGAATTTAGGTACTTCATCATTTTCTTACCCTGCTCCCAATTTATTCGGGGTCGGTGCAGTATGCCTTGATATCGTTTGTCTTTAGATTTTTACGGCCGTCCGCCTACGTGACACCAACCCTCCTTGGGGACGACTGCCATCTTTCGACAGCACCCGGGACCACCAGCTTAACGTGCCTTCCGAAGCACGAAGGAAAATAGATTTGAAAACGTTTTCGGTTACCCATCCAAGTACCGACCGCGCACTTGGTTTTTTAACTTTCGGTACTAAGAACGCACGACCACGGCGCCATCGACCTCATCATCTAATTGAGGCACTTGATAGAAATTATAAATATTTTGTTCTAGCGTTTTTGACATTTTAACCCGTGTGTGGGTGAAAGGTCGTATGAAAGACCAAACAAAGTCATGCTTCCACACCTCCGATTTAGATGAAATTAGGTCCAAAAATACACTAAACGAAATAAAAATATTTGTATTAGCGTTTTTGAAATCTTGACCCGTGAAGTGCTGAGATGGGACTCCACCCACGACCTTTTGCTATCTGCTTCTGCCTACCATTTTTATTCTTGTTTCTTCGTTTCTATTTCATTGTATTTCAAAATGTACCAAATAAAAGTATGTAGATATAAAAGTTGTAATGGATGTAAGTTTCTTAAAACGTTAAGTTTCAAAAAAAAATTACAAACGCAAAAACTACTGAATTGATTTTAACCCACTTATTACGAGAAAAATAATAAAAGCTATAAATATGATATTTTCATATGGTGTTTAAATTACTAGCAGAAAACAATGATTTCGGAAAAGCGACAAACAAAAAAAAATTACAAACATTCATGTTGTACATAGATTATACCCTATACTTACCCTTACCGTAGTACGGGACCATCGCTTTGTCATACAAATGGTACAAAACTTACAAAATTGTAATTCAATTTATTGATCAATAAACACAGCTTAGTAAATTGTGTGCTATTGCAACAAAAAAGACATTATAAAAGTAAATCTGTCTCTTGTCATAACGTAAAAATGGGCATATGGACATGAAGGGGTTGTCGAAGATAAAACCGTAAAACTTTGAATTTAGGCACTTCATAATATTTGAAATTTTGACGCGTGTGGGGATGAATTAGGGGATAAAAGCTCGCATGGAAGACCAAACAAAGTAACGCTTTCCCGCCTCATTTTGATGAAATTTAGTACAAATATTGACACAAGATCTTAAGATAGGACATAAACTATATACCTTTTTTGTATAAATGGGAATAAGGGTGTTGGAATAAGAGATGAATGTTTATTAAGTTTGTATGAGAAATCGTTACTATCGAAGAAAATCATGAAACTTTGAATTTAGGATTGGAAAATCATGAAACTTTGAAGTTTTTTTTTACCTTTCTAAAGTACGAGAACCCCAGAGCAGCCCAGTACCCGCGCCCTGGGCTAAAAAATAGTGTTAAATTTAACCTATCTTTTATTTCTCTCTTTTCTGCACATCTGGCCGTGCTTCCCACGGTCAGAGCGTGTCACACTTGATAAGTAATAATTGCAATGTTTTTGAAATTTTGACGCGTGCCACCTGTAAAAATGATGTAAAATTTGAAAATGTTAGTACACCCTTAGATCTCATAAGAAACCTACGTGCAAAATTTGGAATCTTAGACCCAGTAGTTTGGGCCGTTTGTTGATATATCAGTCAGCCACTCAGTCAATTTCTTCTTTTAATGAAACCCTAATAGGATACCGATATACCCTGCCACGTACTTAAAATCGTAGTTGTTTTCGTAATCAGTGACCCGATAAAAGTCGTAGCTCACTTATCATCTCGCAAAGGGAACGCCTCTTTTTTACTATGAACGCTACGGGGCGGACGGCTACGAACCTTAGTGCATAGCCTCTTTTTCATAGTTAAAATATGGTTCCGTATATACGGTTCCGAGCTGTTAATTAGTACGGCGAGCGCCGTCTTCATACAAAATAACACAAACCGATAAACTATTATCTTAAACCATAAATAAAATAATCATGTTGATTTTCAGACTTTATCACCCCTTTTTACGGGTTGAATTCTGGAAAAACCTGTCACACTTGTTTAGGTTTTCTTAATTTTTAACCAAAAGGCCAAATATACAATTTTTTATAGATGTTTACTTTAAAAATGTTGGACTTGCATACAAACTTTTCTCTTTTTTCTCCCTTAACCCCCTCAGTTACTCGTCTCTTCCTTCCCCCATCAGGGGGAGCGAAGGTGGCGAGTGATCGAGAAAACTAAGAGAACCTTCCGGACTAACGAGGGAAGGCGGGGGTGAATCCTCATGGATTACCTACGGCCGGCCGTCGGACTCCTATCGACTAAACACCCCCTAATGCCTAGTGCCAAAATGGCTATAAGACTATTGGAGCAGCCGCCCACTCAGGAGAGAGGGTGTTGCACGTGCTGCCCTGGTCAGATACTAGGGCATTGAAGAGCGGAGAAGAAACGGCTTGAGGAGCCGCTAGCAAAGGTTTGAATCTATTTTCGAAGCAGCGAAAGACCGCGCGACAATAATAAAAATGATATTATGAAAATCACACACGGCGGAGATACGGCGCACGGAAAAATAACTGACTTTACTCAATATATCGCCACTAGCGACGCATGGGGCGCTACTAGCAGCGAGAACTGACTGAGGGGAGGTGTTGTGCAACCACAATGGTTGCAAGGCGGATGGTGATCTTATATCTCCTATTTGATACCTTAAGGGTAGAATTTTAAGAAATCCTAAAATTCGTCTTTCTTAATTTCTAACCGAAAAGTCAAATACCATTTTTGGATTGGATTTTACTTTAAACATTACGGTTTTCCATAAAAAAATTCATACCCTTTTGGGGTTGAATTTCGAAAAATCCGGCTTTATCCCTTACCTACATCACAAAAGGAATCTCTGTACAAAAATTCAGTTATCTAGGTTCAAGGGTGGGCTGGGCGTTGATCAGTCAGTCAATCACTGACTGACTGATCAATGCCCAGACCACCCAGGACTTTTCTGTTTATACATATAAGGGTTAGTATTTAACTGCAAATAAAAAAATCTTCCTTTTGCACAGCAATATAATCCTAATCAAAAATACTGATTGCACAGCAAAATATATATCCCTAACCTACCTTTTTAATGTACGCCCGGGTATATTTAATGTGCAGTCAGTACATTTGATGAATATAAACTGATGTATGATAAGTTCCATAATGTGCATTTAAATAATACCGTTTTAATAGACAAATAAGTATATGATAAATTCTGCATCAGCGATTTCGTCCCGCCTTAATTTTGATGTTGAAAAATCCATCCAATAAAACTAAACTACAAACAATAATTTTGTAGCTCTTACATTTTATTGTCACATACATATTAAGAGTATTATCATTTTCGTTTTTAAAATATTTGTTATTTCTCCATAACCCGTGATGTTGCGTTCTATCTGCATTTCATGAGGAAGTAGAAATCAAGAGCCACCTTCTTGATTATTCTTCCATTTCACCAAACGGAAGTATAATTAAGTATTCAATGGGTAAACTTAAAGGTCTTAAACCGTCTAGATAAGAGTAATGGAGATTGTTAACTCTCTGAGAAATTACTATTCATGACAAACAGATACAAATCGAATCATTGAATAAAGATTAAAGAAATCTGCCTTCTAACATCCTTGAGTTAGCTAAGGGTTAGTTCTTTATTTTATTTTTTTATTTTCTCTTTTTGTCATTATCATAGTAGGCAGTAGGAATTTGAAATGTAACCACGTCACAAAACGAAGGAAACTGATATTACTCAAATAGTAGCAACAACATTATTTTAGCCAATAGTTTGGATAAGAATAAGAAATATCCAAATCTATAAATATTTTTATATTTATAGATTTAACAAAATGCTAATTTACAGCAAGAAATTATGCATTTATAATAAAAACCTGCTTATTTATATACGAAACAACGGTAAATATTATATGTCAGCATCTTAAAAGTATTATTATTAGTTAAATTAAAAATGGCATAGTATCACAATTTTGTACTATTAAAACTTGGTGCATTCATGGTTCATCATTTTCTTTTGAAGATTTGAATCTTCAAAACTGCCCAAAAAAAGAATGAAAAACAATATTTTTTTTAACTTGCCTGTCATCATTTAGTTATTTTCATTCGATTTTTACCTTAGATTATATACCTGTAAGATTTTTATTTTCTCTTATAGGTGCGTAGTGTAGAGCAAGTCTTGTAATTGTCAAAAAATTCAACCTCGAGATTTTGACGGATTCATACGTTTTGGACCTCACTGAGTGCAAAAATACCGTTTTTGGTATTATGTCTGTATGTGTGTGTCTGTGCGTTAGCACGATAACTCGAGTATGCTTTATCTTATTGCAACCTAATTTACCATGCATGTTTGACGGCAAAATATAAGGTTTCTATCAACTTTTGAATCGGTTTTATTTTCTTTTTCGTTTCCAGTATACGAGAAAGTCAAGGGGAGACCACTCCCGATTTTTTTATGTTATTATGTCAAGGCCATTCACTAGATATAATAAAAACGTCTTAAGAAAATACTGATGGAATGGTAGCATTTTTCAAAAGAAAAATTTAATTTCATTTGTTTTGCCGGCCTTACATGGAGGTAACGCCGCATGCGTCATGTTTTTTCGTGCGTGCAGCCGGCTCTATCGAATTATAAGACGTTGTCACGTCAAAAACTTAATTGGTCGTAATAAAACAAGTTATTTTTAATAATAAATTATAATCACATAACTTTCTCATGACAATTTTCATTTCTACCTGTATCTGTCACTTTACTCAAACACTTTGAGGAATAATTGAGAACCAATCTGTAAGCAATGTTACTGGTCGCCGCGCGGGTCACTTTCTTAGTAAATTTGCCGCGTGCGTGTGTCCGGCGACGCTCTGCCAATTCCTAATTCGTTGTATTTAAAGGAAAAAATCCTAAACTCAGAGATAAAGATGTCCTACTGTACATGCCATTTGTAAGGTTAGCGGCTGCCAGGGGTTGTTTTAAGTATTCCTCCGCTAAGATATGGAATGACTTACCACCGCCTATCCGGGTTGAGTTTAATCCATCCCTTCCAACTTTTCGGAAAATGTGTCGCGAATGGCTGCTTAAACGGCAGTCCCTGGCACTCGCCCGAGGCTGACTGGATCCACATGTATTGTCGTGTACTATATTTTTTTTAACTCTAGCTCATACTTATAGCTCACACTTATATTAGAATTAAGAATAATTTCCGGTTGTAAAGTCTATTTGTTATATCTACTACTCGATGTAAATTAAATACCTACACCCACCCTACACCTATCTACTTTAAGGTATAAGGTTATGGCAGAATAACAGAGGTTGTGGATTCTCTACAACCACTGAGCCATAAGCCGTTTTGTCTTGTCTTGTAAGTTCAATTTTGAAATAACTATGTATTTTTGTATTGTTTACTTAGAGACAAATAAAAGCATTATTATCATTATTATTAATATTATAAAGTTTTTCTTGTTTTATAATATAATATCATTGATGAGCCCCTAAAACTTTCATAAATATTTTCCAAACCTTTATTAACTTTGACTTAGCTTATTTGAGAGGTGATAAAATAAAATTTGATTCAATTTTTTTTTATTTCTTGCTCAGACTAAACTGACAAACCAACACCATGACTTTCAGACACTGTCATAAAAAACAGTCTGTAAATGTTTGAAACTGTTAACAATATGTATCCCTTCTTGAATATCGAGGCCTACTCGATAATTTTACGTTCTAGTTGGTATTTATTTCACTGTAGTGTACACCTGCAATGTTGATAAGTACCCTCACGTACAAGGTAGACAAACTGTTATTAGGAATAAAATTATTTAATTTGCGTGGTAGAAATGTTTCACCTCCACCTGTTTTATTGCAAACTGATAACTGTAAACAGCAAACACCTGCAATCACATATAATTGTTCATTGCAAAGAGAAACCGTAGCAGTCGCACAATTTCATTTGCTTTCTTTAAAAAAGCTCATTGTTTTCAGTTATATTATAATCGTATGTGTTTGCTTATTTCAGCTGAAACCTATAGTTAGTATAAAATTTACGATGCTATTTTACCTTCATCTGATCTTGAACTAAGTAGATAAATACTACGAAGCAAAAGCGTAAAATTTCAGATAACTTATTGCTCGGCCTCAGCACCGTTTTGGTGAAGACTAGACTCCCTTACATACAATGCACTGAAAATTTAGTATAATTTTGATTGTACTTACATAATAAAGTTTTAATCACTCACAGAAACTATTTATGCATTGTAATATTTACCAAATATAGGTGCAGTAATCGCATCATTATTAGTAAAATCCAAAGACAGTCGTCATCGTCTTCAGTGTCGATTTGATTACTCATTTTAAAGTCGATAAACCACAACGATAGAAAGCTGGGGTTTAATGGTCTGAGATACAGTTCTAAAAGTGTATCACAGACGAATAAACTCTTATGTTTTGATCATAAACCGCTTGTTCCGGTGTTGTCTTGTTGGCGTCAGTTGTCGAAAACGGTACCATCGTTTTTCGATTTCTAATAGGCGTATTAGCATATGTCGGGCTGCCTTTCACGCTAGCCGCTTGATATTGGATATTGCACGCTATGTTACTTTGGATATTTAGAATCAATTTGCCTTTCTTTGCACAAAAATATCATCTATCTCCTACCCTATTCCCAATTTATTTGGGGTCAGCGAATACTGCTACAGGATTTGACATTAGATTTTTACAGCCTGCCTTACACCAACCCTCTTTGGGAATGACTGCTAAATTTCGACAGCACTCGGGACCACCAGCTTAACGTGCCTTCCGAAGCACTGAGGAAAATAAAGTTGAAAATTTTTCGGTCACCCATCCAACTACCGACCGTGCACTTAGTAGCTTAGCTATCGTGATCGTTATCGGAATCGCTCCTTTCTCTTATCATCGACCTTCGCACCAAAAAATATGAATTCTAAAGCACCCTGTGCCAAAAGCTTATTTCATTTCATGCTTACGAACATGTAAAAGTTCCGTACATCACTATTTAAAGGCAATAATTTTTAATCATACATACATACATAACGTCACATCTGATAGTATGGGCCATACGGTACCCCCAAAATGGTGACAGGGTTACCGCCTGTCGCCTACATAAAAGGGGCACCAAACCAAAACCAGGACAGATGTTACACTCAAAATCATCTCAGCAGTCCTGTTTGTAATTATAACAAGGATAAATAAATAATATTACAAATTCTTTAGTATCATTAGTTTTCCTCGACGATAAGTCAGAATGTGACGCGTTTTGTGTTTAGAAATGTATTTTAAATTAATTATAACAGTGTATGTACAGTGAGAATATTGTGTCGTATAAAATGTGTACGTCTTTATCTAATTCATAAACAGTGATTAGTGTTGAATTGCATTTCGAGGGTGGGAAAAATTGCTCTTAAAAATTTTATAATTCTTCAGAAACATTTCAGATATTTCACTATTGATCATAATTAGTCAATTCACTTACTATGCTAACCTTACCACAGTTTCTTCGATGCATAACATATTTGTAAGCAAACATATGCGATGACCTTAGTTTCGGCCTCCGCAAACAATGAGTTATTAGCGTCTACCTGAGATGTTAACTGCTTGTTTGTCGAGTCAATTCATATGCCATTAGAACGAACTGACCACTGATAACGCTTCCTACTGCAATGTAGAAGCAATTTCTAGCAATCATTTTGTTTATTTCGCACTACTCAAATCTTGCACTAATGGTGAGAAAAATCTTTCATAGTTTGCTCAACATATTTATCGTCAATACGAGTAAGTTAAAAACTATTAATAGATGTTTGCCCTTAACGCTATCAAAGAACTTGTTAGTTGTGGTTATAGTATAGGTACTTGCCTGCTTCCTAGCGGAACCTACGTGGTCTGTGATTATTTCATTCCAATGTTATTAGACGAGATCCCATAAATCACACCTCATCTGATTTTATTCGGAGGTTTGAGTATTTAAATTACTTTAGATTAGAGGTTGAGTAAGAATTTTTCATTATAGTGTTTCAAAAGTTGTACATTAATAAATTAGGACAAATAGAGGAAAAGCTTGTTATTATTAAAAACATTGATATGACTTCCTAAAATAACTTTGAGGAATTACTGTAATGCAAAATATACATTCAAAATTTGAGGATAGTGGTAGATTACATCTAAAAAATCCATAACAGCTCCTCTATAAAATCCATATTACTAACTCCAGTAGCTCTACAAAAAAAAACCACTGTTTATTAAAAACAAAGATAAAATGGTCCCTATTTTCAACCGACTTCAAAAAAGGAGGAGGTTCTCTATTCGACTGTATGTTTTTTTTTTTTTTTTTTTTTTTTTTTTTTGTATGTATGTTCCGCGATTACTCCGTCAATTATGAATCGATTTTGAAGATTCTTTTTTCGTTAGGAAGGACATACTCCAAAGGTGGTCCCGTATAAATTATACTGAAATTGGTTCAGTACTTTTTTGTTAAAATGATAATTTCATTGGGGATGAAATAATAATATCGTCCACGAACACAAAAATAATGTCAATTTTTTTTTTGAACTTGTCATTACCTAATATGCAATAGTGAAATTTTGGTTAGTAGGTCCAATAGTCAACACATAAACTATGACAAATTATTTTATGAACTTAACTTAAATAACTAGGTTCATAGTTCATTAACTTACCATTCATTTTGAATGAATGGCAGACATTTGTAATGAGATATAGGTCTGAGACGTGATATTATTTGTTAACCGACTTAAAAAAAAGAGGAAGTTCTCTATGCGACTGTTTTTTTGTGTTTGTTACCTGATTACTTCGTCAACTATGAGTATTACGACTCGATTTTAATGATTCTTTTTTAGGTACGTCAAGATCAGAGATGGCCCGTATAAATTTTATCTATATAAATTCGACCCTTTTTGAACAAATCAGTAATAGCAAAAAAAACGTTTTAGTTAAAGTTTCCATTAAGTTTTAATGAGCGCCTAGTAGGCCTATCCGTTTTCAATAAAATATACTTTATTTCCACTAAAAGTAATAAAATAAAATATTTTTAGCAAAAAAATAGGACAACCGACTTCAATGCGTACAAATTTAAACTAAAAAGTAAGAAATAAATAGTATTTTCATGAATTAGTTGAAAAGAGCGTCATAGAAAACCAAGGAAAGTATTGATACACATTTATAATTCTTTATTTATAATTCATATTCCGATATATTTGGAGTCGGTGCCAGCCTAAGCAAAAAAAACTTACCTAATAGATACGAACTTGATTAATCCATTAACTATACATAATAATGAATGATGAAGATAAGAAATAATCCGCCGCTCCGTGAAGGTCGAAAATTGCAAACACTATCCTCCTTGGCTAGCTGGCACCGGCTCCAAATATATCGGAGTATGAATTATAAATAAAGAATTATAAATGTGTATCAATACTTTCCTTGGTTTTCTATGACGCTCTTTTCAACTAATTCATGAAAATACTATTTATTTCTTACTTTTTAGTTTAAATTTGTACGCATTGAAGTCGGTTGTCCTATTTTTTTGCTAAAAATATTTTTCTATTTTCATTTATTACTTATTATTGTGACAAATTACAACGAGCACTTGTGTCACAATATGCTGGCACAACTGCAATGAATATGCGCAATGAATATGATACAAAATATCTAGATCACAACACAAACCAAAGCTCATTAATAAATTACATATATCTTAAGGTCTTACAATTACTCTACAACAAACAATAATCATGTTAAGTGCTATTAGATGTTACAACACAGAATTAGTCTATCTGAACAGTTTGGATGAAAATAAAAACAGCAGAGGGATATAACTATACCTATATAAAAAATATTAATTTAATCATACGAACAATATGTGCTTTTTAACTACACATACGCAAATGAATATACCGTGTGTAGGGAAAGGAAAGAGACTGGACAAGCACAAAAGCGTGTTCAGTAAGTATTTTTTGCTGTTTCAAACACTTAATCAGAGAAAGTGAACATGAGGACATACCTACATGAGACATACTCCACATAAGTAACTGTTTACGGAAAAGGAAACTCGTTTAAAATAACGCGGAAAGAACTAGTTTAGATTAAGATCCAGGATATTAATTAGTTGAGGTATTAAGTTTCGCTGAAAAACCCATAGTCGGTTCTATAAAGCAAATTATCTTTTATAAACAACCGGAAACTAGTTTTTGTAACGGGTACATATTTGTAAATCTGACCATCGACTATTCGGCGAAACGTAATTCTGGATTTAGTTATACGGTGGGCAGTGTCTCCACCTTACAGACGCCCACTGTCAAATAGCACTAAATTTTTGTAGTGTTGTGATTCTTTTGGTGAGTCGGTTGTCTGTCTAGGCTCCTCGGTGTAGGGAAGGGGATCAGGATTGGCAGCTCGCGAGTGTCACACCAGTGAGTGTTGCAAGCGTCGAGCATGCTATGGATACTGCTTACCATCAAGCAAGCCGTATGTCTGTCTGCCAACCAAATACCCTAATAAAAAAAGTATTAATCTCTGTTCCCGTGGCCGAGTTCAATTTGTAATTTACTTCATTATTTTAAACTTTTTTTCTTATACATCTTCGTTTATGGATGTTAGGTAAATGGTTGGTGAACACGCATTCTTTAGCAGAATCGTTTAGAGTAAACCATAATGGTTTTAAACTAGAGAAACTGTTTCATACTGTAATAACTTTTTGATACGAATTTACCTTCGGCTATAGTCTGTAAAACTACGTGCGGCATAATGAAAGTTTCGCGTATAGTAAAATATGATTTATAATATAAGTTATTTATTTATTTATTGTATTCCAGAATAATTTTTAAATATTTTCAATTCATTGTGAACACTTGTGTTCAATCAATACTTTTTGATTACACAATGTCTATAAATCTGAATATTAGAATCTCTTCGCCTTCCGATCAAACAAAGATTCGTAACCAGTGGCGTAGCGTAGGGGGGGCAGGGGGGGCGGTCCGCCCCGGGCGGCACATTTGAGGGGGCGGCAAATTTTCACAATAAATAAAAAAAATTAAACCATTTCATATTTTTATGCCAACTACAAGTTGGAATTTTTCATTAGTTATTCTGTGACGAATTCGGGGATTCCCTTTCTTTGAATGATATTTTGTAGCAATTGCTGGCAACACCGTCTATTCTGACTTGCGGTGATTCTCCGTAGTTTATTTTGTGTTCAGAGGAATATTTTGTGCTTAGATTTTGTGCTTTAATTGCTTATGACTAATAATCAGCGATAATGACTTTGACTATTTAAAGAAAGTTTTATTCATAGATTACTTAATGATTAGGCAAACCCGTTATTAGAAAGAGATAAATTTATATAATCTTTCGCCCTCGAAATTTTTCAGTGCTTGGTGCTTATGTTTTTATGGTAAACATTGTTTCATCAAATCATTGAAATTTGCACTTCTATGATCTGAACGAAATATTTTTGCAAAATGTTTGACGTCCAGTTGAGAAGTTGAGAAGATGAAACTACCTTACAGTGTGGAATATTTTTTTGCGTTTACAAACGCGTAAATATTTTTGAGACTAGAAAAAATACACTGAAAAAAATTTACCAGCCATTTTTTCATACAGGTTTCTAGTGTCAAAATATTTACACGTTTGTAAACCCAAAAAAATATTTCATAAGAAATTGTTTAAATAAGAAAAATGTATTTTCGAATGAAATGACACGTTTTCTTGTATCTCATAATGTAATTTGTACACTATTTAATAACACAGGAAGGCATTTTTCGAGCAATATCTTAAAGAGTTGCAATGAAGTGCAGTCTACCAGCCCAAAATGCGAGAGCGTTCCCAATTCTTTTTTCATTAGTTCCAAATTGAATGTAAATCCGGCAATTGCCTGACTTTTTCGTTGCCATTTTCGAGCGAGTGCATCTATACTTTTTAAATTTCTTAGTATGTATTGCATAGTATACATTAAATTGAAATACCTAAATAAGGGGGCGGCAAAATTATCTTGCGCCCCGGGCGGCCGATACCCACGCTACGCCACTGTTCGTAACCAAAACATTTTCAGCTTGTTACAAAAGTAATGAATTGATATGCAATTTTCTGCCAGAAGTATTAAAAAAATATAAAATATTTTTAGCAAAAAATAGGACAACCGACTTCAATGCGTACAAATTTAAACTAAAAAGTAATAATATTTTTATGAATTAGTTGAAAAAAGCGTCATAGAAAACCAAGGAAAGTATTGATACACATTTATAATTCTTTATTTATAATTCATACTCCGATATATTTGGAGCCGGTGCCAGCTAGCCAAGGAGGATAGTGTTTGCAATTTTCGAACTTCACGGAGCGGCGGATTATTTCTTATCTTCATCATTCATTATTATGTATAGTTAATGGATTAATTAAGTTCGTATCTATTAGGTAAGTTTATTTTGCTTAGGCTGGCACCGACTCCAAATATATCGGAGTATGAATTATAAATAAAGAATTATAAATGTGTATCAATACTTTCCTTGGTTTTCTATGACGCTTTTTTCAACTAATTCATAAAAATATTATTTATTTCTTACTTTTTAGTTTAAATTTGTACGCATTGAAGTCGGTTGTCCTATTTTTTTGCTAAAAATATTTTATTTTATTATTTTTAATAGAAATAAAGTATATTTTATTGAAAACGGATAGGCCTACTAGGCGCTCATTAAAACTTAATGGAAACTTTAACTAAAAGGTTTTTTTGCTATTACTGATTTGTTCAAAAAGGGTCGAATTTATATAGATAAAATTTATACGGGCCATCTCTGATCTTGACGTACCTAAAAAAGAATCATTAAAATCGAGTCGTAATACTCATAATTGATGAAGTAATCAGGTAACAAACACAAAAAAACAGTCGTATAGAGAACTTCCTCTTTTTTTTAAGTCGGTTCACAAATAATATCACGTCTCTATGTCACTATATCTCATTACAAATGCCTGCCATTCATTCAAAATGAATGGTAAGTTAATGAACTATGAACCTAGTTATTTAACTTAAGTTCATAAAATAATTTGTCATAGTTTATGTGTTGACTATTGGACCTACTAACCAAAATTTCACTATTGCATATTAGGTAATGGCCAGTTCAAATAAAAAATTGACATTATTTTTGTGTTCGTGGACGATATTATTATATCATCCCCAATGAAATTATCATTTTAACAAAAAAGTACTGAACCAATTTCGGTATAATTTATACGGGACCACCTTTGAAGTATGTCCTTCCTAAAGAAAAAAGAATCTTCAAAATCGATTCATAATTGACGGAGTAATCGCGGAACATACATACAAAAAAAAAAAACATACAGTCGAATAGAGAACCTCCTCCTTTTTTGAAGTCGGTTGAAAACCATTGTAATTATGTTTATAAATAACACAGCAGTACAAAACTTTGCTAAATGCATTTTTGTTTTAAAAAGTAGGTCAAGCTAAATTGTAGGCCAATACATAGAATGAAATAAAAACATCGCAAGTTCTCAAATATTTCCAAACTCGGTTAGAATAGACGTAACGTGTCAGCCCCGTAATAACTAATTAACCTTTTATTAAGAAATCTTCCGTAAACACGAATTAAGAGAAAGTATACTGAAGATATATCTGTAGTTCGTAGTTCGTAAGGCCTTCTACATTTATCTATTTAATCCGCCCACAATATTCATGATGTAACTATAATGTAACCAACATGAGTAATTGAACAATGTCGTATATAAATAAAGACAGCGAGAAGGTTCAAGAGCATGATAAAATAATACAATTTAACGAAATAAATAATACTGTGATAATATTAAGTTATGAATGGTCGTGAAATAAATGCGCCATTGTTGCTTACTCATGCGAAACAATAACTATTGTAACTAAAGTTGTAACTAGTGAAATGCATATTCATTCATATTAATTTTTGTTATTTGTAAACATATATGCATCATAATGCATATAAATAATCTTTTCTGTGTAAATTATAAAGTGGCAGTCAGGATTTTCTTTTGCTGAATATCTAACCAAAATTTAAATCAAAAAAAATTTAGGCGAAGGAAATTAGAAATATGTATAAACATTATAGATCTATATACTCTAAATTAAATTCCAAATGGTCCCTCTTATAAAACAAAACAATACTGTCCCCAATATTCAAAGTAGGCAACTTCCTTTCATGCTGCATTGACGTGGAACGGTGTAATTTGGACAAATTATTTGTGTCTTAATTTTATATATTAAAATAATTTCTCGCAGTTGGTATTTCACACACTCTACAAACTGCTTATTCAAATATTTTCAAAGAAATGCTTCAAACCAATTACACCGTCGTCGACGTATAAATATTTATCTTTGACAAAGACTTGTCAACTGTTCAGAACAAACCTACAAAAGCAAAGGAACTCTGATATTAAAATAATCTTTACAAACTAGGCAAATTCCATCGTAATCTTTTGTATGTTTTTATTAACATACCAATTACCAAAAACAGTAATTTAAAAAAAAAAAATTTTTGAAGTTTTCTTAATGGGTATGTTAGGATTTCCTATCAAACTAACAAAAAAAGCAGACTTTTTATTTAATGTGAAATAATATAAATAACTCCCAAAAAATTATTGTATTTCATTTAAAAAAAAACTTCTAATATTAGGGGTTTAAGTATGAAATTGCCGTTCTGTATGCAGAATTTAACGAAAATTAATTTTTTCATACAAATATATTTATGATTTTTTAAGGAACAAGAAATCTAAATTTTGTATAATTTTGTGAATATATTAAGTCAACATTAAGCTATAGGATACTTAGAGAAAAAAAATTAGAATTGAAACCTGTAAAAATATATTCATATTTTTATATAGGAGACCGGCACCTTTTAGGACGAGCTGTTTTTGAAGATGTATTTCTAATGAAAAAAATAAAAATAAGAATAAAATATTATACATAAATATAAGTCCTTGTGATGAAGTTTAAAATAAAAAAAAAAGAATAATGGAATTAGCTATTGTAGTAAAGGAATTATACACTAATGAATAATGAGGAAAAAAATCGGCAATTTCATACTTTAACCCCTATTATTAACCGCTTATATAGTAAAAATAATAGTTTAAATTGACCGTTTAATTGCGTACAAAGTGGGTTACATACAAGCAAACATGCAGATGAAACTTATATAAGCGTGTTAATAATCAGGATAATGAGATAAGCTTATCAAAATATTGTATTGTCGTCGGTCGTTGATAAGTGTACGACGTTTAAAGTAAATCTGATCGCGAATCGAGCCCAAACGAGTCAGTTACATACAAATATACAGGTGAAACTAATAAAAAAATCAACTAGGCATTAGCAGCATTACTTATATATATTTAGATAAGTGTGTCAAGGTTTTCAAATTCACTTGCAATAATTTGTTTAATAATTATTTATTTGTCAACTTCTTTATACAATACTATGCATCTGGGGTAGGCTTACACAATAAAGTTTGATAATAAAACAAATTCGTCTACGACATTTTTAGTTTCTTCATAGCAAAATTTCTGTTTTATACTTCGAAGCTTGCGTTTTCCATTTCTATGCACTCTTTCAAATTATTTTATTTAAATATTATTCTAACTCGAAGGTCGTTCAATGTTTTTAAATGCATTATGAATTCTGTCGTGAGTTTCTAGTGTCCTACTTCCCGGCTCGTTTCCACGGGACCGGTTATTTTGATTACTCCGCAATCGCAACAACTCGATTTTCGTCGCGAAACGGTTCATCTCGTCATCATTGGGGTCAACGCAATTGGTTATTTATAAATCTACAACACTAAAATTTATATCTTTTTAGAAATTTAATCAATGCTTGCTTTTTGTTAACGAATACATAAGTTGCCGAAAATATCTCTAAAATGTTCAATGCATACGTTTAAAATACACGTATCTCAGTAGAAAGTAGAAACGGATATTATATACCTACGATTTTAGAGTATTAAGGCGAAAGTGATGAGTATATCTTGAGGTAATAATCGTAGATACTTTACCATCAGCATCGACCCAAAACTGTTTCCAAGAGCCTTAAAAAGTTACCACAGCTTTGACATCCCTATTGAATGAATTTTGTAATACGAGTGGTAATCCAATATTGAGGTAATCCTATTGACAAGTGAATATACCTAACAAGACTTAGAACTGTTATCACCTAATGATTCCGGAAGATTGCACTTCGACCTCATTTTGCAATTGCATTAATTTGTGAAACGATTACTATATGTCCGTGTGAACTGTTAACCGAATAAGGTTGGATTGAAAACTATGAAACCTTGATGGCGTGTACACATATTTAACTGGGACCACGTTTAAAATGGAAATCAACGATGAAAAGTGTAGTTGTGAAGAGGACGACGTCAAAGTACCGTCAATCAAATCTTCTGAACTGTTATCCAATGAGTGTAACGCAGGCAGCGTTAGCAATGACACCTGTTTTCTGAGCAGCGATGTAGAACTGAGGCCGGTGACTCCAAGACTAAACAGGGAATGTAGAGTGAAGAGCTATTTGATAGGATGGGGTCTGATGATAGAAGAACTCTCTGAGAAGATAAAAATCGTGAGTTGTATGTAATGTAGATTGCTAAAATTTGATCGGAGGAGAGCATTCATGAAAATTAAAAACCTACTTAGCATTTTCAATTTATTTCAAATAGATTTTGTAGCAATCTTACACACTGCATAAACAGATGAGTTACAGATGCGTTTTGAGATATATTCGAGACTAGAGGATTTGATTTTTAGGTACGAAGTCTCTCCTAGATCAAATGTTCCATTTTATTGTTAGTAAGGAGATATGCATGTCTCCTTACTAACAATAAAATAAGGCTGATAAAATACTTACTAATTTGTGTAAATAACAATAAAATACTTATTAATTTGTGTGCCCCTTTTAACATTACCACCCATTACCTAAATATTATTTTCTTGTTGCAACATTATTAATTACTAAAACAAAGTTCGTTAGTGAATACTGTGATTTTTCCGCGAAGTTTGCTCCTAATAACGAGATAAATACATTAATTTTCGACATCAAGGCGGAAAAAGAAACACGTAAGTAGGTATTATAGTAACTCTGCATTTGTAAAATTGAAAGGTCAGCTGATTTAAGTAATTTAAACATGCCTCTGTATTGCATCGCACATACAATCAAAGTGCGAAGTTGGTTCCATATGTAATCACATGTCATTACAATCGCTCTTTGTAGTTTCTACGTGATATTGTGTGCAAGCAGAATAACCATTGTTCGGAGAAATTATTTTCCCACAATCGTATGAGATATAATTTGAAAAGTTAGATAAAAGTCTTGATTTCTTCGATACACTTGTATCTGATAAAAGCTTTATTATTTTAATACCTGAATTATTCACCGCAGTTTTTCTGTTTATTGGTTAAATCTACAATTATAATATAAAAAAGTCTATCAAATCTGCTGTCAAATACAATAATAATTAACGCTGATTTATGGAGTCAAAATCGGGAGTTGGTACATTCTGATAGACAGGATCGAGAACCCTCTGTCGTTTAGTTCAGGATTTGAGCCAGACGAATTTTCAGATATGGCTTCTTTCTATTTTTTAAACGAACCTGTATCAAAAAAATATCTTGCGATTGTAGTGTAAGAAAAGTTTTCTGCCTAACATGCTGCGACCACTGTGTTTGTTTATTTATTTCTTTTAGTGTTTAAAAGATGTAGGTTGCATGTTATTATTGAGAAAAAACAAGTATTAAAATTTTGATAATTCTCATACTGCAATTTCAATGGTAAATAATTATACTTTTCACTTCAATTCTAATGAATAATCACTACAGAGCACATAGCGCTATGTTCCGCCTACATCAGCGATTTGTGTATGTAGGTTACGAGACTGAGATACGCATTTGAGCACTATTGTTACTATCGCCTATTGAGATTCAAAGTCGTATTTATGTTCAATAACTCCTAATAATGACAAGCTTTTCCGAATTATGGGAAGTATATTTACTACTTTTTGAGGAAATGATAAGATCCCTGAATCACGTTGCAAATGTTACAAATGACGTGAGGTTGGCTCAAGAATGTACTTAACCTCCACTAAAATGTTTACACATAAATATACCGTAAGTAACACAAAAATATAGGATGGAAGCTTTCAGCAGAGCAGTAAGGAGTACCTTAACAGTAGCAGCTACACGAAAATGCTCTTAAGAGCCATTTCACGTTTTTGCACGAATTTCGGAGATTTTGGAGTCCTATATCACAATCTTAAGGAATACCTAGATATTATTTAATAATTGAGAAAAATAGGCCAATCTATGTTGTTGACGTTTAATGAAACAAAATTACTAAAACTTATTTGATTAATTTGTAATGTTCGATCTCCCACAACCGTTTTGCTGAAAAACAGTCGCAGACTCAATTTTAAAGTCCTTATTCTATTAATAAAGTTAAAATGATAAACGTAAAAAAATATAGGAATCATCGGACATATGTTCCAGTCGGTACTTAATGAAATAGATTCTTGAATTTCATTACCATTTATGAGTAAAAAAATAAATCATTTGGCAAATTTCTAACATTAACATAATAATTTCATCGCCAATTTTGGTTAAAATACATCGTAATAACTAAAATAAAATTATCCCAAAAGAAACAATATTCCTTCGACTTTTGATTTCTAAAGTTATTTGGTCAATATCAACAATAAATTTGTCAATATATTTATATGAAATGTGAAATAAATTAGTATAAATCACGATGCACAAGCGTGCTCCGATTAGTCTGACGCGAGCGTCCGTCCAGGTAGGACTTGTGCTATTTTTTCCCGCGTCTCGATATTCGTTCGCTCGTATCGAGTAGTCATAATCATACTGCGACAAATAGTTTTGATCTATTTTGAGTTTTGTTTTTGGATTTAAGTTTTGTTACTTATTAAATATGTTGGTATGAATTATACTAGTAGTTTGAATAATAATAATTTAACTTTTTATTTATTTATTTTTAGCTATGGGTCGCAAGGATAGTTATTACCGTTGCGTTAAAAAAAGGAAACGCGATAATTCTGCAGCCTTAAAGCAAATAATTTATTTTTCAACTTGGCCGAAATAACGATATACTTGAGCAATATTATGATGTCCTGAAGCTGATTTGATGACGAAGCTGGTTATAAACATACACATAAACATATCATCACGCTTTTATCCCCGAAGGCATAGGCAGAGGCGTTAACACCCACATTTCGCCAGATATGATTAGGTCCCCATGTAAATAGGTGGCGAGCCTGTTGCCATGCACCGGGCACAATGTAAGGCAAGCAATATTCACAATCCTTACTTCCTTATAATATTATAAATGCGAAAGTAACTCTGTCTGTCTGTTAAGCTTTCACGTCTAAACCACTGAACCGTTTTTGATGAAATTTAGTCCAAATATAGATTTGTTTTCGGGAAAGGACATAGGCTACTTTTTATCTCGAAAAAAAGGTTGAATGGGTTGAAATAGGGGATGAAAGTATGTAGAAATAGCTAAGTGGTTTTCTTGTTACAATCGAAATCAAAAATATTGAACGAAGAAAAAGCGAAGCTATATGACACTGTGATTTTATATTATTATTTTATTTTACTGGTATTTGTTATGTTTGCACTAAATCTAATAAATGAACGTAACTCAAAAATATATATAATCCCGAAATCCTTGGCAATATGTCTATTAAATTAAATCGTAAAACCACTAAAATATCACGGGATCGCAATGATATGCGTGGATGTATTATGGATAACGAAATTTAGTGAAAATTCCCTTGATACAAAACGCGACAACAAACTGATTTAAATATTAAATCACTGATATTTGCTTTATTTGATGCACATATAAAACACAAATATATACTATCCCGAAATCCACGATAATTCGTCATTAAAATAAACTCTTAAAATCACTAAAATATCACAGGATTGCATGGATATAATGTATTGTGAAGTAGTTTGACGTGATAACGTCTTATAAATCAACGACTGCACAAAAAGACATGATTCTTTGTCACGTTCCGCCTGAGGAGAGTATGCAATCGAGAACGCGGAATAGGCGATAGAGAAGCACGATCGGTATTTACGTTAACACGTAAAATTATCGTCCGTAAACAGACTTTACAGACAACCATTTTTTTTCAAAAATATTCACCATATCAAAGCCTTTCGTAATATCTGTTTAAGATTAAATCTTTAGAAATCAAAAATATCTACAGATCAAGTAGATATCCGTGGATGTAGGTACGTGAAATCACAAACGTCATTTAATACTAAAGGGTAACGGCTTTTTTTTAAGCAAGTGGTTATTTTAAAAATACATATCATCTCACTTTTTTTTTGTAATATAGCTTTAAGAATAGAGTGATAAGTCATTGAAATATCTTGGGATCACCCCGATATCCATGGATGTAATATGGAATCAAAAAAAATTGGTTGTCTGTAAAGTCGGTTTACTGACGATAGTTGAACGTGACAACGTCTTAAGAAAATACTGATGGAATGGTAGCATTTTTCAAAAGAAAAATTTAATTTCATTTGTTTAATATATTTCGCATTATAGTATGAATAAACTTGTAATAAAATCTCTTTGGCTATACTATTTGTATCTGGCTGGTTTTGGTATCATTGAAAGTTTAAATTTTAAAGAACATAATTCCAAATTCAAATTAGAGAATTAGATTCAGAGCGAGGTAACGCCGCATGACGTCATATATTTTCGTGCGTGCAGCCGGCTCTATCGAATTATAAGACGTTGTCACGTCAAAAATTCACATTAGTTACCATAGCCATTTAACCAATAAAAAAAAGTATCGGAGGAATATATAAAAAAATATGGTTAGTTATACTGATCGCTCCACCAACGGCATCTTCGATGTGTGTCAATGTGTGTGACGCTGTATGATATTTTTTTATTCTTATTTTATTCAGAGTTCCCTACCCATAGGGAACTCTGAATAAAACAGGATGCCAACAGGACCCGATTAATATGCCTCCGCTATGTGTCTGTCTCTCTGTCATATGGCTATATCTCTTACCATAATAGGTAGGCACTTGAAATATTCACAGAATACCTTTATGCTTTTGTGGCCGCCATAACAATACCACCTTCACCCATCTCTCATTGATCAATAACAATTGTGTTGTAATACGTTCTTTATTATGAGTATCATGAAACACGGACAGTAGATAGGTATCTATAAAAAATATCTTTAAAACACATTAAATATGTACTAACCAATACAAAAAAATACATTAAGGATCAAGATTATTTCGCAGAATATAGTTCTACTCACGCTGCCAAGTACGCGCACACAAGCATACAGCGCGTAAAAAACCTAAAGTCGAGCGCTTACGATCGGTGAAAGGGCTCTTAAGATATTATCTATATTTTTTTCTGAAATTTCCATCCCCATTTATAGATTTTCAAAAAATATATTTTCTGATAACTTTTAGTACTCCAACCTATATTGGTCCCATAGAAGTTTTTGATCTGTATTAGAAACAGGATCGATTGGCATAAAAAAGAGTAAATTTTTCCAAAAAAAATCATGGGAAATTAGGGAGTTTTTTTGCAATTTCTTTCTTTTTTGAATAATTGCCATTTTTGCTGAATGTACATTTTATTCAAATCTGTGAATTGTGATCAAAATTTAAAAAAAAAATATAGATAATCTCGACAATTTTCGTGTAGCTGCTACAGTTAAGGTACTCCTTACTGCCCCACTGAAAGTTTCCACCCTGTATACCACTGTACGTATCTATTGTGTGACTGTACAATGTACATTTGTTATTGTAGGCTCGTGCTTGGACTGCTGTTGAGTTTGATTAAAATCACAATTTACAAAGCAACGGAATTTTAAACATCACCGGCCAATGTCTGCCGACCATGCCGATAGATAAAATAGTCAAAGCCCAACACTGCTATAATTACTTTTAATATCTGTAAGTTACTTTAATAGCCTAAGAGCCAGTGGAAGGCTACCTGTATGTATTTGACCAGACTTGGGGTTTTGTACAGTGAGGCCCCTATACCTACCATATATGAGATGGGGGTTCACTAAGCCCCAAGTGGTGGACACGGCGCGCGCTCAAGCAAGACAGGTATCGATTTTTGGCGAATTTTTAATGCATTTGACGACGTCTGCCGTTTTTAAAATTTGATAATATATTATTATTATTATCTAAAAACAACAATGGCAGACCATTATCGCGCGGTTAACATTGTGGCAGACAGTTTTGAAAGTGCTGAAAAAAATTAAATTTTGAATTTATTTGAAGAGATCTGCCATTGATATATTTTATTTATTAGGGTCTTGAAAACTTATATTCATCACGGCAGACGACTTCATTGAGTACACACATCAGCAGACAACAAAATCTTTGCTACTATCCGGTCAGATGTATGTGTATTACGTTCCCTATTTTACATCAATATGATTTACTTTATCACTGTGATTAACTAAAATTGATAAGTTTGATGATTAATAAGTTTGATGATAAAAAAGTTAGTATGTTTTGGAAGAATCTCAAATATTAAGGTATATTGCAGATAACAAATAATTTTATTCAAATGGTTCGAAGGTCATATATGGTAGGTATAGGGGCCTCACTGTACAAAACCCCAAGTCTGGTCAAATACATACAGGTAGCCTTCCACTGGCTCTTAGGCTATAACGTAAAGTGAAAAACATTGGTTGAACAATATTTGATTATCACTACCAACATCATGTGTATGACTTTAATTCTTTATTAAAGTAATAACCAGTTCGTTATGGAATAATTTTATTTTTGCGTTTACAAACGCGTAAATATAATACTAGAAAAATGCACTGAAAAAAATCGACTTGCCTCAGGCGGGACTCGAACCCGCACCTTCCACAATCCGGGTGGACGCGTTGACCAATTTCGCCACCGAGGCACTGCTTTTCGCTGTCGAAATTTGTCAGTGCTTGGTGCTTATGTTTTTATGGTAAACATCGTTTCATCAAATCTTTGAAATTTGCACTTCCAAGACCCGAACGAAATATTTTTGCAAAGGTTGGGGAAAAAGTCTTTTCGCATTATAGTATGTATAAACTTGTAATAAAATCTCTTTGGCTATACTATTTGTATCTGGCTGGTTTTGGTATCATTGAAAGTTTAAATTTTAAAGAACATAATTCCAAATTCAAATTAGGAAAATGTGTGATTTTCATTTGTTTTTCGTACCGCCAAGATGAGTCAATTTAATGAAGAAATTCGATACATTTTAAAATTTTACTACAAAAAAGGTAAAAATGCAACGCAAACCGCAAAAAAAATTGCGATGTTTATGGACCTAGTGCAGTGTCTGTGAGAGTAGCACAAATTTGGTTTAAGCGTTTTCAATCCGGAAATTTTGATGTCAAAGATGCACGTCGCTCTGGTCGCCCTATTACAGATAAAATGGATGCCATTTTTGAAAAAGTGGAGCAAGATCGGCATGTCAGTAGTTACGACGTAGCTGAAGAACTGGGAATTGACCACAAAACAGTTTTGGCGCATTTGAAAAAAACTGGGTACACAAAAAAGCTCGACATTTGGGTACCTCACGAGCTCACTGAAAGAAACCTAATGAACCGTCTACTCATTTGTGATTCTTTATTACGACGTAATGAAACCGAACCATTTTTGAAGAAGCTGATAACTGGTGATGAAAAGTGGATCACGTACGACAGGAACGTGCGAAAAAGGTCGTGGTCAAAGGCCGGTCAGGCTTCACAGACTGTGGCGAAACCCGGGTTAACTCGCAACAAGGTGATGCTGTGTGTGTGGTGGGATTGGAAGGGCATTATTCATTATGAGCTGTTACCACCAGGCAGGACCATCGATTCTGAACTCTACTGCAAACAACTGATGAGATTAAAGCAAGAAGTTGAGAGAAAGCGGCTGGAATTAATCAACAGAAGGGGTGTGGTTTTTCATCATGATAACGCTAGACCTCACACATCTTTAGCCACTCAGCAAAAATTAAGAGAGTTTGGCTGGGAGGTGTTAATGCATCCGCCGTATAGTCCTGACCTTGCACCTTCAGATTTCCACCTGTTTCGGTCTCTTCAGAATTCTTTAGGCAGTGTCAGGTTAACATCACGAGAGGACTGCCAAAACCACTTGTCGCGGTATTTTGACCAGAAGTCCCAAAATTTCTATAGCAATGGGATCATGTCCCTACCTACAAGATGGCAAAAAGTTATCGAACAAAATGGTACCTACATACTTTAGTTAAATGTAAATAAACTATATTAAAAAATGTTTTGAATTTTCTTAAAAAATGCGAAGAAACTTTTTCCCCGACCTATTATTTGACGCCCAGCTAAGATGAAACTACCTTACATTATGGAATAATTTTATTTTTGCGTTTACAAACGCGTAAATATAATACTAGAAAAATGCACTGAAAAAAAAAATCGACTTGCCTCAGGCGGGACTCGAACCCGCACCTTCCACAATCCGGGTGGACGCGTTGACCAATTTCGCCACCGAGGCACTGCTTTTCGCTGTCGAAATTTGTCAGTGCTTGGTGCTTATGTTTTTATGGTAAACATCGTTTCATCAAATCTTTGAAATTTGCACTTCCAAGACCCGAACGAAATATTTTTGCAAATATTTGACGCCCAGCTAAGATGAAACTACCTTACATTATGGAATAATTTTATTTTTGCGTTTACAAACGCGTAAATATAATACTAGAAAAATGCACTGAAAAAAATCGACTTGCCTCAGGCGGGACTCGAACCCGCCATAAAAACATAAGCACCAAGCACTGACAAATTTCGACAGCGAAAAGCAGTGCCTCGGTGGCGAAATTGGTCAACGCGTCCACCCGGATTGTGGAAGGTGCGGGTTCGAGTCCCGCCTGAGGCAAGTCGATTTTTTTTCAGTGCATTTTTCTAGAACCAGTTCGTTGTTCACATGTCCATGTTTTATCTCAACCTCGGATACCAAATACAAAAGCGCGTATAGGATGTATGTAATTCAGTGGCGTAGCGTGGGTATCGGCCGCCCGGGGCGGAAGATAATTTTGCCGCCCTCTTATTTAGGTATTTCAATTTAATGTATACTATGCAATACACACTAAGAATTTTAAAAAGTATAGATAGATAGTAGCGTCGCACTCGCTCAAAAATGGCAACGAAAAAGTCAGGCAATTGCCGGATTTACATTCAATTTGGAACTAGTGAAAAAAGAATTGGGTACGCTCTCGCATTTTGGGCTGGTCAACTGCACTTCATTGCAACGCTTTATCACTCGAAAAAATGCCTTTTTAAATAGTGTACTTACAACATTATCACTGTTAGAGACAAGAAAATGTCATTTCATTCCATTCGAAAATACATTCTTCTTAATGGAATATTTTTTTGGGTTTACAAACGCGTAAATATTTTTAACACTACATAGAAACCCCTCCGCCTGTCTGAAAAAATGACAGGTCGATTTTTTTTATTATATTTTTTCTAGTCTCAAAAATATTAACGCGTTTGCAAACGCAAAAAATCGGGAGTGGTCTCCCATTGACTTTCTCGTACACCGGAAACGACTCAAAAGTCGATATAAACCTTATATTTTGATGTAATAACATGCATGTTAAATTTTCGTCACGCATCCGAGTACCGACCGCGCACTTGGTTGCTCAAAAGTTGATAGAAACCTTATATTTGGATGTCATACACGCATGTTAAATTTGGTTGCAACAAATTAAATCATACTCGAGTTATCGTGCTAACGCAGACACACAGACATACAGACGCACACACAGACATAATTCCAAAAAAAAAATTTTAGACTCAGGGAGGTCCAAAACGTGTAAATCCGTCAAAATCTCGAGGTCGAAGTGCTTGACGATTACAATACTTCCTATACTACTTATATGAGAAAGTAAAAATTATTCCACACTATCAGGTATTTTCATCTTAACTGGACGTCAAGTATTTGCAAAAATATTTAGTTCGGATCTTAGATTAGAAGTGCGAATTTCAATGATTTGATGAAACAATGTTTACCATAAACCATAAGCACCAAGCACTAACAAACGACGGCGAAAGCCGACGGCGAAAGCCTGGTAGCGTAGTGGCTAACGCAGCCGCCCGGATTGCGGAGGATGCTGGGCTCGATTCCCGCCTGGGTCAGGTAGATTTTTTCAGTATATTTTTTCTTGTCTTAAAAACAATTTCAATTTGTTATTCAATTTCATTGACAAAAAGTGCGCGTATATCCTCTGTTATCGGTATCGGTGCGCGCTCTCGCCAATGAGCGCTAAGCAACAATCAATACGTAACTCATGAGGTATATAAATTTATCTCTTTCGAATAAAGGGTTTGCCTAGTCATTAAGTAATCTATGCATAAAACTTTCTTTGAATAGTCAAAGTCATTATTATCACTGATTATTAGTCAGAAACAATTAAAGCACAAAATAATCCTCTGAACACAAAATAAACTACGGGGAATCGCCGCAAGTCAGAATAAACGGTGATGCCAACAGTTGCTACAAAATATCATTCAAAGAAAGGGGTTTCCCCGAATTCGTCACAGAATAACTAATGAAAAATTCCATACTCTTTTCAATTGGTCCGAATTTATAGTTGAAATAAAAATATGAAATGGTTTCAATTTTTTTTTATTTATTGTGAAATTTTGCCGCCCCCTCAAATGTGCCGCCCGGGGCGGACCGCCCCCCCTGCCCCCCCCACGCTACGCCACTGATGTAATTAAATAATCTCTAACAATTAGCTACAGTATGTATAATAGCATAGCAAATAGTAAAAATAGTTATTTATTATACAAGAGTGGAAAGTTCCTTTTTAACCGCGTGCTCGATTTGGATGACCGAGCAAGCGAAGGATTCTAAAGTTGAATCACGAGCGCAGCGAGTGATTCTAAATTAGAATCCTGAGCGTCAGCGAGGGAAACAAACGAGCACAAGGTGAAAAATCTTTCCACTCGAGTGCAATACGTAACTTTTCATCCCACCTCAGCGAGGAAATGACAAAATAATCTTCATTCTAATCATAAATTTGGCACCATAGAGGTTACATTAAATAGGTTTAATGACGTTTTGAATTTACAATTATATTGAGTACTCATTATATGTGATGTTCTAAATTCAAATCTACTTTGCCGCTCAAGCGAATAAAATAGAATTTTCCAGCCAGATTTCGAAGCGCAAAATTACACTTTCCGAGGTGGTGGGATGAAATAGTTATTTATTATACAAGAGTGGAAAGTTCCTTTTTAACCGCGTGCTCGATTTGGATGACCGAGCAAGCGAAGGATTCTAAAGTTGAATCACGAGCGCAGCGAGTGATTCTAAATTAGAATCCTGAGCGTCAGCGAGGGAAACAAACGAGCACAAGGTGAAAAATCTTTCCACTCGAGTGCAATACGTAACTTTTCATCCCACCTCAGCGAGGAAATGACAAAATGAAAAAGAATTTTTTCACAATTTAAAAAGTTCTAATCATAAATTTGGCACCATAGAGGTTACATTAAATAGGTTTAATGACGTTTTGAATTTACAATTATATTGAGTACTCATTATATGTGATGTTCTAAATTCAAATCTACTTTGCCGCTCAAGCGAATAAAATAGAATTTTCCAGCCAGATTTCGAAGCGCAAAATTACACTTTCCGAGGTGGTGGGATGAAAATGTAATTTATTACGCATTATCATCTAACATTTACTTAAAGGTGAATCTTCATTACATAACAATATTTAAATTACGAGTAATGTTTACTACTATATCACATAACATAAGGTTTTTAATGCGGTAGGTGATTATATTATATAGGTATAAAATTTTAGTAGTAAAACATAACTTATTCCCAATAAGGATTTTGTGCAACAGATGTTAATGTCTTAATTTGTAACGCTTTAATGTATTGGAGAAAGTCCGAAAGTAGCCCTTAATTTAAAAGAAATCTGCATAAACAACTCACTGAAAGCAAACAAAGTTTTATTCCCACAGAGCTTCAGTGTTCCATGTACCAAATTACAGTAACGGCCCCTAACGGGCTGGCCGCTCTAACTCGGTTGCGCAACTGTTCCCCTGACATCGGCTGACATACACCATTGCACCAAGCACATATTTGCAACGGAACTTACGCAATTATTCACAGCGAATTACATTATTTATTAGATAATTACACAGTCGTGATATGAATGATGTTTTCTTCTTTGGGCGTTTAGGTTTTCGGAACAAATTAGTTAATGGGATTTTCAAAAACTAATATAATTTATTACATACTAGCGCTCCGCCCGCGACCTCGTCCGCGTGAAGTTTTTTCTAAATCAAATATAACCTATGTCACTCAGGAGTAATGTAGTATTCTAATGGTGAAAGAATGTTTAAAATAGGTTCACTAATTTTTTTATTTATTCGTTATTACCATACAAATTTTTCCTCTTTATAATATTAGTCGATTATGTAGTTAGTTATTTATTTTGTATGTTGTACTAATTCTCTTACTGGGTCTCATTACATAAATAAACGTAATAATCACTCGAAAATGTAGTAACGGAGTTTTAAATTTTAATATTATAACAGTCCAATTACACATGGAAGAATTTACTCAATAAATAAGCAATTCACTTAGAATATACTTAATATAAGCAGTACATTTTATATTCTGCTAGTTTTGAAAACAATCTCGTTGTA
Source organism: Elophila nymphaeata (assembly GCA_955850985.1). NCBI lineage: Eukaryota > Metazoa > Arthropoda > Insecta > Lepidoptera > Crambidae > Elophila > Elophila nymphaeata. The sequence continues at coordinate 23,732,318 of OY039067.1, forward strand.
ATGTCAGTAAGTAGGTACTCCTACCTATTTATAAATCAGTGGTTCGTTTGTAGATAGGTTGATTGATACTAAATCGAAAAGGGATTGCTACCTACTTTGCAACTTTAACCTGATTATCGTACTTTATCTTAATATCGTATTTAACCTTATATTGTATCGGTGATATTGCCAAAAAAATAATAAGTCGCTTTAGTATTTCGTGTAAACACAAAAATAGTGAGTCGGAACATTTAACTCAAATAGGGTTTAAACCCAAAGGTTGTGGTATACAAAAACAAACAGTAAAAAGCCTTTCTCGATGTTAAGAACTAAATTACTTACGATAAGATTCATTTCTACTTTCTAAGGAGCCTTATTCAAATTTTGTTGCGGTCGTAAATAACGTTTATGGCATCCTATTTAAAACCTTTGTGTAAGATTGTGTCAAAATTTATTGAAATAAACATTAACCTGTACAGTTTAGCTCCTTTTTATCTTTTAGCACTTACAAAAGTTCCTTAGGTAGGTTATAGACATAACAATTAATATTACCTAAAGAATAATGGGCAACTTTGTATGAGCTCTGGGCCCAAGAGTGTAGCATTTCTAGCACACTCCAAAATAAAGTTTCGGATAAGTACTCTTATCTCAACATTTCATTAGAGGGCATCAAGACTGTAAGACTCGCATCAAATTAAAAAGTTGCAAAGGGTTCTAGAATTCGTGGAAGCAGGTATAAAAATGTCTTTTTAGGACTCTGTAGTCCTATTCCCTAACTTTTTTTGACAATTGAAAGTGATCATCACTGAGTGAATTACATGTCCATTGCTGTTTTACAAGACACGCCCCGATTTGCTTTACCATCCGCTCCGATTTTAATCCAATCGGACCTGGCAACATTAATCCCGAGTGAACACAAAACTTGACACCTATATAGATCTCGATTGTTTTGTCGGTGAGACTGAGAACGACACATTCTATATTGAACTTGGCTCTTATTTCACATTTACCTATGTTTTTGATTAGATATGTTTATACTGCATTGTGTATCTAGGTTAATATGTGTATCACCATTTATTTTGTCAGTGCAAATCTATAATTTTAGTTCCACAGTATGCTAACAACTTACATAAGTAGGGTGTATTTACGAAATTTTAATGTTGGCCACAGATTTAGTCATACTTATCTATGCTAGGCAAATTTCAACATTTCTCAATTGCAGCATAGGAAAGAAATCGAATGGAACTCTGCTACATTTAGTAAAAAAACCTGTTACGCTTACGAGTTTCTACATAATAAATATTTACAACGCAGAAATTTAAAGTGAAAATCAATAAGAATTTATTTATATAAATTAAACGCTCCAATATTCTGATAATCTTCATAAATGCGAATACCAAAGTACTGGAAATCAACTGCACAATAAAAATCTGTCATCTAAGCATATGTTTACAAATATGTACCAAAGAGCTCAGGTCAGAAGGCTGACAATAGGTCGATACGAAAGCTTACAGTTATTGCAATGAATCATGCGCCCCACTGCAACTCGACGCTTGTAATATGGTCAATCAGTTCAAGTGCACACTGTCGGGTCATGGATTTGTTTAGAACGCCATATGTGCACTCCGATATTGTTCGCTTATCAGAGCTACCGGTAGTTTTTCAGCGTAATATACTTGAATGACGAGAAGTTATTTCAGCTATCTTCTCACTTGAGTATTTAATTTCTAGTATTAGCTACTAATTTTGAACCAGTTACCATCCTAGTAAATTTAAAACTATAAAACATGATATGTAATTTTTTAAATAACAAATTTTTCACTGTGGGCGCGTACCGGAATGGGACCCTAACGGCCGGACCCAATTATTACTTATCAGAATAACCATAAATATGAGTCCAGATTAAGCTGTATAACTTATGCCATGTTATTTTACTTATGCTATATAACACGTCCACATTATTTAACATTGCTATATACCATTGCAATATTAAACAAGACACATAGACAATATCGCCCACACCAATAAAATATGTTATACTAGCTGTCCCGGCCACGCGTTGCTGTGGTAATTTCATACTACTGACCTATATCATTGTATCTGTCTGACTACTTATCAAAATAAAAACTATCCTATCTCTCAAGTTGAATCAAACTGCACACGGTGTACAAATTTGATTAAAATCGGTTAAGTAGTTTAGGAGTCCATCGCGGACAAACAACGTGACACGTACCTAATTTATATATATTAAGATAATATAACTATGTTTTATAACATGTTATGCTATATAGTCTGGACTCACCTTAACAATTGAAACATAAATAATTCTAGCGTCGTAGTACGTAGTTATTATAAATTATTTGTCTTTGAATTAAAGGCAGTTAACCTTTGAAATGCAAACAAGAGCCGAGTGAAATAAAAGAAATTCTTCAGAGAGAAAATTACATAAGCTATAGTGTTGTTGCATTATTTAAACACTTTGTAATATTTAACTAAACATTGTTATTCCTGCTGCGTAGCACGTGCTTTAGCCCATGTCCGCCAGAAACAGAACAATACCACAGATGTTCCCGAGAAAAATAGGAAAAAAACTACAATATATTCTGGCCAGCCTTTGAGATCAATAGCTTGAATGTAAGATGAGTTTAGCCCTAACTGGGCAGGTGGTGTATTGCGATCGTGTGAACACATAAAAAGCTCTATTTGGAACCGCTCGCCTCTATATCTCTATCAGCTTACATTATATTTTGTGCCTATCGTACTCCGAATTTACAAGTTTGCAACTAACTAGATTCTGAAATAGGCATGCATGATTCATTCTTTTTATGAAGGTTCTAAACTTTTGACTTTATAAATACTTAGAATTATTTTATTTAAAAGGTAAAAAAATATTATATATTTCTATACAGACAGTTGTTTATGCCACGATTATTCAAAGACAATATTATTTAGCTATTGTAAGAACTACGCTGTGTAAATATTGAGCTTTCATACAAAAATTCTACTGTTACGTTAATAAAGCCCAGACTCTTGAAGACGCAATACGTACTCGCTATATACATCTTTATAGCTATGTATGGTTATAAGGTTGAAGAGATACTATGGATGGAACATTTTCATTCCCCAGTCTCTGTCGGAGGGATCCTTTATTACAGTCACCGCCAATGACGATGCTCTACATAAACGTATAATACTTTTTGTGATTAGGTACTTAGACTTTACAGTTATTAAAAGAAAAAACTGATAATTGCAGTATGTTTATTGTTAGTGAATATAAGACAGAATTTAAATAAGAAAAAACCTTATTTAAAATTGAATGATGAAGAAAGAATTGGTAAAGCTCATATAAAATATGTACTAACTAAATCAACAACTTCAAATAGAAAAAAGTTGCAATTAGTAAATCATGTCACATGTACTCAATTATCTCCTTACGACAAATGTAAAATGCATTCAAGTCTCGTGCTCAACCAGCTTTTTATGTAACGCTATCCCTTTTAACATCAATTTAAGTAGAGCAACTGCCAAGACAGTTGCCCCGCACAAAAGTGGAGGCAACCACTTTTTTTACTGCCCCAACAACGTATTCCCGCGCCCCTTGCATCCCGCCAGTTCCTTGTTCTTACGCCGAGCAGGCTCAGCATGTGCACGGCGTTGATAGCTATCACACGGTCCAACAAGTTATTTTCGAGTTCTCTTGTTGTTTTTAGTATAAAAAATTGTCTTTTTGAGTTTGAAATGATTACATATTTTCAATTTCTTTTCTGACCAGTTTGTAAGTCTTATGTGTAAGTTTTGAGAAGAGCGACGTGTAAGTGTAGTGTAGAGCTTGGAATGTACAGTGAGACTCTGTTTACGATATGGATACCATAAATGTGGTTTTAAAAACTGGATACAAAATTGTTAAGGAATTCTCGGAACCACACAAGCTAGTAAGTTTACTTAAATTTTTGATATAGTCGCCATCACTTTCCTAGTAGAAAATATGCACTCAGCCACATGTGTAACGAACAAATGTACGCAGGTGCCGTTTGTTGTTGTTAGTGAATTTAAATTCTTACAAACACGTAGATAAAGCTGTTTTTGTATAATCCTTTTTAGATATGTGTACTCCTCGGGGGTGTAGGAAGCAGATATAGACAAAACAAGAAATACAGATCTTAATAAACTGTGCTTTTGGCATGTTAGTCTAAATGACACCGAAAATAAAATGAAATACTTCTCTAAGTGAAATACATATAAATCCCATTATTATTTTACTAAGTATCACTAAACAAGTGTTCAAGGTTCCGTTACTGCAAAATTATATTTAATACGCGGATAATTACCTAGCTGCTAGCACACGTTTGCACGATCAGAAATTTAACGGAAATTGAAGACGTGTAGATTACATTTTCATTGACGTGTAGTGTAATTCTGCGAGTGTAATGTAATGTGCTTACTTTTATTATATTAACTAGCCTGTTTACTTGCGACTGACATAACAACACCGGCGGGCTTAAATAAACTATTGAAACATTGTGATTTTTCCTTATAACAATATAGGGATAAAATAAATAGCCAGCGAGAGGTTACAGTTTTTATATTATCGTTAGTTTTCTATTATTATTGATGACTCGGAATTGGAGACTTTCCTCTTTCCAAACATTGTTATATTTTATTTATTAGTTAATATCCACAGAATTCGTATTTATATCTTACTCATTACAATTAATTATTCTTTGACTTCTTAACTTCATCCATTTTATGTTGTTCGTAGACAAATAGAAATATTCTTAACACAGCACTGAATCCGATCTAAGCATAGATATAATTTTACACTGAAGAAATGAGTTTACGATATATTAAAAAATATTTATTATTACTAAGAAAAATGATAAATCAAACTTTAAATAAATGTACTTAAACAAAATTACGATCGTTATCTATCGATCAACAAATGGTATAAAGTTTTAACATCGCATAAAGACGTTGGTTTTTCATTCCTCATTATAGAAACAAACAACAAAATAACGACATCGATCATTACAGAAAATTCACCCAAAATGGGTAATTAAACATTTGTTTACGTTTGTCCAGATGGAAACATCGGGAGGATCGGAGAGCTCCGGCGGAGAGGACGCAGAGGCGCGGCGGGCGCGGCGCGGCCACGTCCTCGCTGAACTGATGCAGACCGAACGCGTCTACGTTCAGGAACTTGGTTCCATACTCTCTGTAAGTATCATCTACATAATAAAGAGGATTTATATACCTTTTAACATCCATAACATCTCTCGTACAACTAGAAAATACACTGAAAAAAATCAGCCTGCCCCGGCGGGAATCGAACCCAGAATCCTCCCCAATCCTATTTTCTAGTTTTAAAAATATTAACGCGCTTGTAAAACGCAAATATTATTCCATGATATAAGGTAGTTTCATCTTGACTGGGCGTCAAATATTTGCAAAAATATTTCGTTCTGATCTTAAAAGTGCAAATTTCAAAGATTTGATGAAACTATTTTTACCATAAAAACATAAGCATAAAGAACTGACAAATTTCGACGGCGAAAGCAGTGCCCTGCTAGCGTAGTGGTTAACACAGGCAGGTCGATTTTATTCAGTGTATTTTCTAGTTTTCAAAATATTTACGCGTTTGTAAACGGCAACAATTATTCCTATATACGTCGATAGTCCCGGTTTTTAATAGTATATGCCTGACAAAACCCTTTTAAAACTATTCTTGTCCATGCGTGGGCATAATATGTAAAGTATACTCTATTATAACTTTTATTTTTTATAAATATTTATTTCCATATCATGGTAAAGTTACTAAAATACATTCTCAATGTTATATAACTATATATTTACTCATTAAGAATTCTTCAGACGTAAAATGTAAGTTCGAAGACAATGAACAAATGTATAAAAAGTATAGAAACGATACATCGTTGATTAGTTCCACAAAAATGCATTAGATATCTCCTTCTAATGCTCCATTACGCTCTGAAAATTAAATATGCCATTGAAATGTAAGTGGAACACACAACACTGGGGTTCCGTCCCACCAGGCAGTCACGAACGAACCGAGTTAATGCATGCAGGTGTGTATCTGGTGCATCCGATGCAGCGCACGCAAGCGAGCGCAGCTCCCGGAGCGGAACGTGATACACCATACGCACTTACCCACTGCACTTTGCTGCAGTCTTTCGGTCGCGTGTTACACATTGTCGCTCGCTGCACCATGAAATATGGAAAATATGACCTCCATAAGTCTTCCGCGAATATGAGTGTCGGCACTTCGTACTCGTGGTACTACAGGAAAAACGAGAATGTTACGACGCGGAAGAAGAAAAAGCTCACCAGATCTGCATCGGACTCCACTCTGTTCAGTGATTACGCAAATCAGTTGCCTCTCTTCGAAAGAGAAAAGTGTCGCAAATATAAAAAGTGTAAAAAATCAATGAGTGATGTAGGTAAAAATAAACGTGCCAAATGTGATCTTGAAAGTTTCAAACCCGTCCATATGGAACCGTTCAGCGGAAACTTTTTTTACGGCAAACCCCTGCCCGGATATGAATACATGCAAAAAACTGAGGAGAAAATAATTTACTTACCGGATTCAGATGTAGTAACTGCTTCCGAAGATAATACAGGAGAATCTCTCACAACCGCTCCAACTGTTGTGGATGTTCCAGAATATGTAAAGAATCCTTTATATGGATGTTTAGAAGCTGATGTGCATATTTCAACTCCGACGTACTTGTCTACGTCATCCGTGTCTAAAGATTCACAGTTGAAATCATCCAGTTGCACAGAGCTAAGACAAACAATGTGTAGCAGCAAGGAACCGGAGGATATTTTATCAACAATATTAAAAGATTACAAAAGAATAATGAAGGAATGGAACCATACCATACAAGACCATTATGTCACGTCTATGTCTCATTGTAGTAAAAGAGGATCAACAATGTGTCGAAGAAGTAACACGTCTAGTTACGTCCGAAGTTTACATTCCACATTATCGTGTAGGAAAACTACCAAATGTTTGAAATCCACTGCTAGCACTACTTATGCTTCACAAACGTGTAAACGATATCAAGACGGCTCCACTAACGAAAGAAAAAGTCAATCGTTGCATAGAAATCAAACCTTCAATAATTGGACTTCAACGTTACAGAAATTGAAAAACAAAACGAAATTTTGGAAACTAAATCAAAGTTTGTCTCCATCGGAATGTGAGTGCTTAGAAGCTATTTATGAAGATTATGATAGGCGCTTACAAGATTGGTGCGATGCTATTAGTCACTGCTCATCTTTAATCAGTTCGGTACTTGACACTTTACTTATTATTAATAATTATACATATATTTGCCACCAATTTCCCTTTCATAAAAAATAACTTCTCAAAGCGGTCATCAATCTTTAAAGAGTTTTTGCTTGTTTACAGGGTTATAAAGAAGAAATCGAAAAGCCAGAGAATCAACACCTGTTACCGTCAGCATTAGTGGGGCAAGCGGACGTGCTCTTCGGAAATCTTCACGAATTATTCACATTCCACCAAGACGTGTTCCTCAAAGATTTAGAACGATCTATTTCTGCTACGGAACTCGTAGCTTTGTGCTTTGTAGAAAAGGTACGTAAATACGACAGTATTTAACAGGAACATTATCTACATAAGTTTTTAATTAAATAGTTAAAAGAAAAGGTGCAAACAAAAGTTTTAACAAGTATGAAACCAAAAATAAGAAATGTAACCCAAACTTTGTTAAAATACATTGATAATTTCTTGAAATGCATGCACCCTTTCCTACTTTATCATATGTATAATTAATAAAATAAAATTATGGTTTTGAGCGTTTATATGAATACAAATCACTGCTATTTATCCGTATTAGATACGATTTGCAGCAGCGTTTCACATTTAGTGACTAAATTGAATTTTGAATTCAAGATCTTATATTCACAATATTAGCTAATACTTCAAATTTTTACGGTTAGATTTATAATTAACATCAATATAGGATTTTAAAATGTATTGACAATCTTAGCTACAAATGGGCCTATTATTCACCAGCGGGAGACATTCTTCCGGCTATACAGTTACTACTGCCAAAACATACCGCGCTCTGAACGGCTCCGGGAAACACTGGTGGACACACACCTGTTCCTCCAGGCGTGTCAGCTGAGACTCGGACACAAGTTACCTTTGGCTGCATACCTTCTCAAACCCGTGCAAAGAATCACCAAGTACCAGTTGCTACTCAAGGTAAGCTTATATCATCTTTTTAGCTTGCGATCCGTTTAATGGAGATACTGATGAATAAATGAAAGTCAGTAAGAAATTAAAGGGGAAAATTGGAAGACGCGATATCATAACAATACAGTAGTATTATTCATTAAAATTATCTAGGCAAGACATTTCTATTGCTGACACACTTAATTATCATTAGGAATAAAAATACATTCGATCATTGTTGTAGCAGTAAAGTAAAGAAAAAAAGAAAATACTGTACCCTATACATATTTTTGAATGTAGGTATTCATTTAATTGTGATATGTCGGAAACTCGGAATGTCCTATGAAATATTGTGCTATAATTTTGTGAACGTAAAATATAATTTTGAATAAGCTAAGCCAGTCTTGATTCTGAAACAATTTCTCAATCTTAAAATAATGAAACGTTTTAGAAGTTTACTTTTCTAATGAATATTTTTTTAAGAAGGTCAAGACGATACAAACAGTATAGTGATGTCCTGTTATTTTTTATTAACCAATGGTATAAAATCGTGTAATGTTGTAACTGTTTGAGACTTATTTAAATTTCTAGGCAATCATGTCTTACACAATCTCATCCCTGAACTTATTAATAAACATTCACTATTTACAAAGTTAAGCTGTTAAATTTATTAAAGATTGAAGTGAAAGTAGCTTCACTGCTTCCTGGAAGGTTTATTAATTCCAAGTGTTTCCCTAGCATGGTTACTTATTTACAACTTGTCTATCAGGAAGCGATATTATATGATGATGGAATTGACATGTCTTCTGCCTTCTAAAACATTTTTAAAGCAAAGTATGATAATATTAATCAAATAGATAATACCTATTTATTTATCTAGGTAGAGAATAAATATCTGTGAGTTTTCCCTTATCTATATGTACAGGTAGCTGATATTCCTTATTTTTTTCACTTCGTTTTAATTTCTATAGGTTTTAATCAAAAACAACAGCTACATACATTATAGAGTACACTTAGATCTAGATCATACTAATAATGCTTATTTTGACACGCAAATTATCAATTCCATCAAGACGTCTGCATAAAGTCAAACCAAGTTTGGAATCTCGACGCCTTATAGAGCCTCCCAAAAGTATTTAGAATCACTGTTAAGAAGTAAACTTTTATAATTATTCTCGATTTTTTGTTCTCTTAGTGACCACTACAAAATATTATAACTTACCTCCCAGGTATCCTCTATGATATCGCCGGCGTAAACAAAAAAAATACCAGCTCACACAGTCAACTTGCAAAATGTCAAGTAGGTACTACATATTATTGAATGAAGGTCAATGTTTGCTGGCAAAAGATTGCAAGACTGGTTCTTAAAGTGCCCACGTACTTTGCTAGCTGCAGGCCAATAGTGAAAAATGTTCTTTAATGACTTGCTTTTATTTCATAACTACGATAATTCTAGATTCGGTGCTTTAACCAACCTTGGCCTTATCGGTATGTAGGCGTAAGTGATATTAAGGCGATGGTATTTTTCATGACGGCATAAACCCTGACCTTATGCTATCCATAGCCAGATTTAAAACTATTTAGGATTTTAGGCAATCATGCACAAAATTCCAAACAAGCAAACTGTTCACCTGAGGGTCGGCGGTCTAGTTTATACTATAGTGGAATTCTCGCTGACCAGTAGAAGCATGACGATGTGAAAAGATATGTAATTTGACTGTAATCATCTCTAATGTAGAAGTATTTCCTCAGGTCTAGTGCACCAAATCTGCTATTCCCTACCTATCTCATTTTTTTAATCAATAAAAATATGCAATATTACTTCATATTACGGCTAGATCACTGGGCCGTATGTCATTTGACATTCGATAAAAAAATAGATTCATAATTTAATGCTATACCTAATATCATTTTATATGTCATAAAATTGGCAACACCTTTCACCTGACATGTTTTTATGTAAATGCAGTATTACAAAACTTATACACTTTATAACTTCCGTGAAAGCCAAAAAAGCGCATTAACACATTGTTTTTAAAAATTAACAAACACAAGTATGGCAAGAGTGATATTTTTTGGTATGCATCCGCCGCTATAACTAGTTAACTGGTCTTAAAATTTAAACTTACTTGTCCAGTAGTCTTGCCATTCTAGTAATTTCGTGTGGGCTGTCCATTCACCTGATGTCTAGATATGGAGGTACGAGTTTTTAGAAAGAAAATATCACATAAATACGTATTCTGTTAATTTTTTTACCGTGACTCGTGGAAGATCGGGGCCTCATCTGCTCTACGATTCTGTATAGATCTCACTTCACATCTCATTTCGAATCAAGTTGTCAAACGCAAACAAATATTTCAAAATAAAAGGAATATTTTTAATCAATATGATTTGTAAATTAGATTGAAGTACCCTACCATGGCAAACGAAGTAAGCCATGGTAGGGTATAACGATAAGTGTGAGGTGTCTATTAAGGGTCTGGCTATCTTATCCCTACATGCTGTTAACAAAATTGTTACAGTCGGTATTCGATTTCGATATTTAGTACGGACGCAGCAGATCATAATATCCAAACTATCTAAATTCCCGAATTGATTATCAATATTAAACGTGTGTATTATAAAGCGAAAAATCGATGAGGAAAATTTTACAGTTTGTGGTAGCCTGATGTGCTGTTGGCTGTACCACCTATAATTTATTGTTAAATTTTGATACTTAACCCAGAGACAAATAACAAGTAGGGCGATGTCGTTCTACTCTTCGATAGATTTGTATTCGTAAACGATGACGAGACGATAGTCAGAAGTCCCAACAGTCGGAAGTACTCATTTTCGGAAACTATATCTGTCATTATTTACTAGGTACCTTAGGTAATGAAAATACTTTGAACGTATCTATCGACTACAGTGGACTGGCAAAATATTTTTTCCGAGATAGGACACTAAGATTTGGGCAGAAATGAGTGGAATTCAAGACTTTAAAAAATCTCTTTGTACATACTTACAATATACAGAATGAATTTTTCATGTAAGCCTACAGGGCCAAATCCTGAACTATAAGGAATATAGAAAAATGCTCAAAGGAGTCGCGAGCCCGATTTTGACAAAAACAAAAACTGCACTTGAATATAAACACTGTATAATCACGCTCACAAAGCAGAGCTTTAGGTAACATTAGATGACACATAAAGCCACATCTGGCTGTATGGGCTCTTGGTACAGCTTTAATGTTTTGCCTACAATTAACTTTTAATTTTATGGTTCATAAGTTGTGTTATTAAAAAAGTAAGGCGTTTTTTTTTCGCTATAAGCTATAACAGAAACATATAGACAGAACTACTAAATTCTGTTATTTGGCCCTAACACAAACTGAAGACATCTTTTTCCATCGCAAATGACACGCTAGAAGACAAAATTAGTTCCTAACATCTAAAGATAGTGACAACATCTGGTAGCTGAAATGTAAGTCTTTTACCGACGCTGCGCTTTAAATTCCTTTTTAAAATGTAATAGGTATATTTATATCATTAAATTTAGTGATTTTATTCAAAATACTGATAAACTATTTTATTAATGAAGAAAACACTATAGAAATCATTTAGATAACGTCTAATCGTTTTTTCAACGACATTCCAATGAAGTCGTTTAGAATTTTATTGTGAACTACCGTCACCACCTTACTAGCGAGGGAGCTTCTACGTAAAAAATATATTTTAATTTAATTTTTATGAACCTACTACACGTACATCTGGCTGTGCATTAGCTTACCACAAATTTTTTTAAATAGTCTTTGAACACTATGTCTAAGGAATGAGGTTGTTTATTAAATTAATCGCTATCCAGCTGAGCCACCCAGGACTTTGTATCATATATTTTAGATATTTACTCATACAAAGTCGTTCTAATTATTATCGTTATGAACAAACAAATTTTTATTTGGTCAGGACTTGCTACGGTACAGCGAGTGTGGCTCCATGACGACCGGTCTCCAGCAAGCGCTGGACTGTATGCTGGTCGTCCTAAAGTGTGTCAACGACTCGATGCACCAGATTGCAATCACCGGAGTTCCGGTAAGTTCCATTTATTTCAATATTTTAAAAATTCTTCGATACCATGTTACCAATATTCGTGTTTTTTAAGTTACATTCGTATCCTGCTCACAGCACAACGAATCATACTTTATTCTTTTTTGGTTTATGGTTTAAGAAGTGGTCGCCCGCGGCTTCGATCCCGTTGATGTCGGTTATTATAATATAGCCTATAGTCTTCCTCGATAATAGGACTTATCCAACATAAAAATATTTTTTTAATTTGAATCAGTAGTTCCTGAGATTAGAGCGTTCAACGAAACAAACTCTTCGACTTTATTCAAAGTCCTGACTGACTGACTGATCAACGCCCAACCCACGCCTCGGGACCTAGATACCTGAAATTTTGCATAGAGGTTCCTTTTATGTAGTCAAGGGATAAGGCCGGATTTTTAGAAATTCGATCCCTAAGGGGGTAAAATAGGAGAGGACAGTGTCAAGGAAATCAATAAGTATATGGCCTTTTGATAAAAAATTAAGACAGGGGCTTTTCCGAAATTCAACCCCTAAGAGGATGAAATAGGGCATGAAAGTTCGTATAGGAAATCAGTCATTTTTATAGTAAAATTTGTACGAGAAATGGTACATGGCGTTTAGGTTAAAAATTAAGAATGACGTGTTTTAGAATTTCTCGAAATTCAACCCCTAAGGGGATAAACTCAACTCTACTTTTTGTCATAGTAAAAATAAGCATGCACCTATTGATGTTGCTCATGAAAAAACTACCTACTAAAAAAACTAGAAAAATGCACTGAAAAAAATCGACTTGCCTCAGGCGGGAGTAGAACCCGCACCTTCCACAATCCGGGTGGAAGTTTTTTTCAGTGCATTTTTCTAGTATTATATTTACGCGTTTGTAAACGCAAAAATAAAATTATTCCATACCTACTAAAAGTTTGATAGGGATATAGAGGGTTATGTTTTGTAAAGCATCTACAACCACTGAAACTATTTGAAGATATCATCAACACAAACAACTTTTACTATGGAAACAACTCTGAAATCGCGAAAATTATTTAAGCTGTAACGTTTGTAATTAAATAACTAAATATAATGTCTATTTTACATGGTGTTTTCTAATACGTTTAGTAAAATATTGTCCTTTATAATGTGAGAAGGTAGCGTATATTCAAAAACCTTTGAATTGTACCAGCTTAGTATTTCCTAACAAACGACAATATTAGTCATCACTGGTAATCTATAAAGCGAGTCAACTGCTGTTCCATTATTTTATTTCTATTTAGTTCAAAAATTAGTATTTTACAGTGATCGTTTTTTAGGAAATAAACAGCTGGTACAATTATTAGAAAGCCAATCAAATATGGTTACTTACACCCAAGTAAAACTACAAACATATTCAATAATAATATAACAAGTTTATTAGAGAGTGGTATTCTCTAAGTACCTAACATAAAATTAATTAAAAAACTCAAAGAGTAAGAAAAGTAAAATTAATTAAAAATCAATCAGTTACTACAATATGCTACGACTGTCGGGTATTTAACTATAGCGTTAAATCAAGACTGTAATAACTTTAGATCTGTCGTTATATGCTGCTAGTAACTGTCGGTTTATTTATCGGTACAGTTATGAATTTAATAGCATATTTTATTTTATATCAGCACGTTATTTACAATAATGGCCGTAATACGTAAATACACTATTATTAAAAGTCGACTTTCATTCTATGAATCTTCTGATTGATATAAAATAATTAACCTTAAATAATATAGCAATAAATACCTATATAACATAAATTCTAGCTGGCATTAACGTTTATATCAATCAAGATAGCTACGTAATATTTTAATTACACTTCTTTGCCTGTAATGAGTGGCACTAAGTGGTAAATAAGATTATGTGATTACTTAATTGGGTCTGTACTAAACTACGCTCGGTGTTATTATTATCTAATGTGTATCTAGAGTATTAATGATTTATAAATTCTGAAATTTTTTTTTTTTTTCGATGTTAGCCCTCACTGTTTTTGCCACACTAAATCATGTAGGTCCTATAAATCACCTGTAAACTCAAAAGCAGTCCGCGGTGAAGCTTGTATTTATCATTTCACTTTATTGCATAGCAAAATTTATTACAGTGACATTTTGAGAAATAATTAATATCATTAAAATAAACAACGATAATAGGTTGTCATAAATATTTTTTTACATTACCAGCATACCTCTATCTGTTTTTATCCGTATCCTGAGTCTCACCCAGGATATGGATAAAAACAGATAAAAGTATCCTGATCGTCTCATTGGTTACAATTTAAGCTAATTGTGACGTTTATATATAATTCCGCAGGTGGATCTCAGCCAGCAAGGCGAACTTCTCATGCAGGGGTCGTTCCTCGTGGTGTCAGAGAACAAACGAGATCTGCGACTTCGAATACGTCCTCGTCGTAGACACATCTTCCTCTATGAGAAATCTATGCTCTTCTGCAAACCAGCCACCAAGAACAGCCATAATAAAGCCACTTATCACTTCAAACATGATCTACAGGTACATTAAAGTCAATTACATGGTATTTCAAAACAATAATTGCGAATCCCACTCTTAATTAATTTATGGTTAAGTAGTAATTAATTTTATCACTTTGAAGTTCAACAAAAACATGTGCTGCAAAATGCAAATTATATAACATTTAAACCAGGTTACTCTGGAAACAAGTTTTTAATTAACTAACACATGAAATAAAATTGTTACACATTTGCTGACATCATAACTTGTTATCAAAAGCGGTTGATCGGCTACTTTCCCTCTCTTGAAAGCTTATTAGGCATACTGAAACTATATTTAGACATAATTTACCTTTTCATTTTTCGTTTCCGCCAGATGTCACAAATTGGTCTAACGGAATCAGTGAAGGGTGACCTACGCAAATTCGAAGTATGGAGGCAAGGTCGCTCCGAAGTTCACACCATAACAGCGCCCACTATTGAAGTGAAGAGGGCGTGGGTCGACCGCATCAAGAGGGTGCTCCTGGATCAGTTGAAGGAGCTCAAGGGAGAGCGGGTCAGACAATATGGGGCACAGCACAGGTTAGATATTGTTACCTTCATATTTTGCTATTTGGCGCCCAACGTGGTACTCATGTTGGTTTATCACCAAGTTTACAATTAAGCATTGTGAAAATATAAACAAATAACATGTTAGATCATTATGTAGTGTGTTTTTTTTAACTGGAATAGTATGGGGAAATCCAAAATCACTACATAATTCAGCAGTATTCTAGAATTCTACACAATTCTACAGTACAAATGAAATCTCATTTTTGAATATGGAACGCTTATTGTACCTGTAAGTATCGACTGTGATGCAGTAGATGGGTACTTTGATCTAAACTGTTGTACAAGAAACATTTTATTAAATTTGACTAATTTCTATGGACAACTCACGCTTGACCAAAACAATTACTATGTCAATAAAAAAAAAAGAAATAATGGTTCCTAAGGCCGTTTCCCTGTATCTTCTATGGTTTTGGATTTCCCCATACTGTCCCAGTTAAAAAAACACTGTATATGCATGGCACTAGCAAATACGAAATCTGATTTTCGTAAGGATTTAGCATATGGTCCTTCGAGCCGGATCGTTTTAACCATAGGTTTCTAACTATTTATAAATTATGTGTAATACGTAGGTATTATTGATCTCGTCCATTACATTGTTCTGAGTTGCTAATTACTTACACGCCTTTGGTTGCTAAGTAAATGGTCCTTCGTACCGGATACCCAGAACGCTGATACAAACGAGCTCTTGGGACGTTGCGCCCGCGGCGAGCGAGCGCAGTGCGCGCGGTGCGGGCGGCGCGGGCGCGCGCACGACGTCGTGCGACACACACGAGGAGCCGTGCTGGTCCACCGACCCCTCCGACGACGACGACGACGAGCCAGACCCCGCGCCGGTACGTGCACATACACACACACACACGCACACACACATATACACACACGCCACATTGTTACTACCACTACTGCAAGAAAATAGGTAAAAGCCACAACCAATAAAAAGTGAAGACAAAAAAATGTCCTTGTAACCGCTTAATGCCTATTTGTCCCTTTCTAACCTCTACTCACACGTATTAAAAGGTCGCCTGACCGTCTAAGCCGCTAAGCACACTTATCTGGCGTCTGGCAAGGATACGGCGCGGACATCATTCAGTTTCATTCTAATACCGCACCAAACACACAGCAATAAGGACATTAATTGAACAAATTCAACGGCCCTCGTCGGACGCGCTACAGCATGCCATTTTGGCATTGAATTTGTTCAATTAATGACGTTATTGCCGTGTTTTTGGTACGGTACTAGAATGATATCCGCGCCGTATCCTTGCCAGACGCCAGATCAGTGTGCTTCGCGCCTAATACGTCATACGTATGCGTCAACAAATTACTTGTGCGGACAGTTCGAAAGAGACTGGTAGGAAACGGAAACAGGTTACTTGGGTTCAAAAAGTTGTCTTCGCTTTTTTATTGGCTTCCAATTTTACCTTTATATTTCTTGCGCTGCTGTAACCCCGTTCCATTTACGAAGTCCTTTTTGACAGATGTCAAATAGAGAGAACTAGTGAAAAATAAATAAAAACATATAATTGTTTAATACAAGGACTTTTTTATTTTATTACATTATATTTTTTACAGAGTGATTGCATAAACCTTTTTATATTTATTTTGTTAACTTTTTAGAATTTTTTGATACCAGTTTTCTTTTTGAGACCTTTTGTTCTTAGGTTCTTAATTTGTATTCGCCTTTTAAAGGTATGTTCCCAGATCACTCAAAGACCTTTAATTGCTAGCAACGCAACACTTAGAAAACTCGTCAAATCTGTTGTTTTCAATTCGATACAAAAATATTCGTGAAATTAACGATGGATTTAGATCACGGCACGGTTTAACGATGTTTCGGAGCATTACATTTAACTTTAAATATTATTAGAAATTTTTCTTAATATGACGTATTATTTACCGCGATAAAATATACGTTGTCTTTGTTTTACTCAAAAATCCAATAATATATTTTTGATTATTTGATCGCGTCGTTTTTGATTACATCTTCGTTACATTATATTGACATAGTTATCTGTCAAAAAGGACATCGTAAATAAAACACGGTATAAAGCTGGGTCTAGACGTGTGTAACGCGTAATGTAATGTATTGTGTAATGTAAAGCCCGGTCCATATTATTTGCAACGCAACATGCAACGTTGCACGAGTATAACGTGGACGGCCTGCGCGAACGTCTGTTCGCGACATCTTCTAGCGCGTACACCATGGGGCCGCGAAATTCGCGGCTCGCCTCGCTGTTGTGAATAGCCGAGTCTGTTGACTCGGCGAATGATCCAAAGACGCGCGCGGTGTGGACGTGCCTCGCGCGATCCAAGGACTCGCATTTTACTGTAGTATATCAGCCTTGTGATGCCGGCAGAGTAGAATAGCATCACCCCATATCCTCAAATGTGTGTCGTAGAAGGCGACTAATGGATCGGCAACGGGGTATTGGTCACCTTATACTCCGTCCACCAATTCGCATTGGGCAAGGGTGGTGGACTACTGCCTAAACCTCCTTCGGTGACAAGGAGAGGCCTTGTGTCCCAGTTGTGGGTCGAATTACGAAGGCTGTTATGATGATATCAACGATCTAGGGGGCTTAGACAAATGGCAATCGTTTCATAATGATACGATATCGAAATTTGTCAACATCGGCCATATTGATTGCTTATTATTCTTCTTCTTAGCTTGCAACTTACTTATAGTTACGACTGGCCACGTGATTTAACGACCGCTTAAGTCAATCCAATACATTTTGTTCTTGTCGAACTTCATTTTCGCTTCTATTTGTTACTTTGTCTACGGGCCCTGGTCTATGACCCTGGATCGTGAATCGCGAGATCGCCGATCCAAAATGGATCGTCTGGTGTAGACCGGGTGATGACCGTCCAAATCACCATTACACGCTAAGTATGCAGAGTGCGCGGAGTTTGCGCACGAGCTCATTAAAATGTATGGAAAATTGTTGCCATGATATCTTGCAAATAATGTAGACCGGGCCTAACGTGAATTTAGCGCGATGGCGGCATTAAGAGCATTACAATAACGCTTGTAGTGCCGGCCACACGCTAAATTCGCATTACATTACAGGATAAATTACATTACGCGTTACACACGTTGAACCCGAATTAACATAGACGTTTTGACTAACTGTGCTGCGTGTGCGTTACTCCAGCAAAATGTTAGCTCTTTTCAAAGATTGAATAATGCAGATAATTAGAGCCCTATCTGGTGTAAATGAGCCCGAAATTTTAAATTTGAGCCCTCAGCCGTTTTGGCAGTATTTAAGAAAAACTGATTCTGCTGGAGTAACGTTACTCCAGCAAAAAAATTTTTAATTTTTAGGTCTATCTGAAAAAAAAGTATGCAGTAAAGTGGCTCGAATTCGAGCATAAATGAGCCCTATAAAATAAAATTTGAGCCCCTCGTGATTCCATAGTTATTTCAGTTTTTGCTGGAGTAACGTTTGGCCGATTGCTGGATATCGGAAACTGTTGGACATACAATCACGATTTTTTGTATATATGCAGGAGTGAATTCGAGCCTTCTGTGCCCGAAATTTTGTTAAAATAACTAGAATGGTTTCGGAGCTATAAAATATTTTCTAAAAACCAAAAATATGCTCTAGCTCTTGAACGAAGACACCTAGAAACTTCGCAACAGTATCAGCTTGTACCTCATGTCTAACCACATGATCAAGTAAAATTTCGACATCTTACTGTAAGTGATTGGCGAGTAGTTACGAAATTTTGATTTCTTGAAGATGAATTATTCCCAGCACCGAAAAAACTACTTTCTCGAAGAGCTGGCTTACAACAATGTTTTAACAATAATTAGAGCCCTATATCAAAAGTACGTATACAAAATCACAGCTCGGTACATCGACTAATTTATATAATATTTATAAAAAACCATTCCGACAATTTTTGGTCGATTACTCGACCAAATTCGAATGTATATTATAAGGCGGCCGCACCGTACTTCGAGTCATACTTTATCACTTGGCGGTGTTATAATTTAGTTTGGTTAGTACAGACGCGTAAAAAAGAGTTTGATATGAAAATATTTATTATTGTGGAAGTTAAATAAAAAAAGGAAATAATATTTTATATACTTTTATTATTGATATTCTACTAATAAAAATAATCTCACAAAATTAAATCAAACGCAATATAACACTTAAATTTAAAAACATGGCTTAATAATCACAGCTTGTGTTTCAATTTTTATGATAAAGTTAAATTACACACTTTGCGATGTAGTAGGTACCTACTTGCATAAATAGTTTCTCGTTTCGTAATGATTCAAATAATTAGTATTGTTAAAAGACTGCTCTTAAAAATAGTTATTATGATATGGAATAATTTTATTTTTGCGTTTACAAACGCGTAAATATAATACTAGAAAAATGCACTGAAAAAAATCGTCCCGCCTGAGGCAAGTCGATTTTTTCAGTGCATTTTTCTAGTTATTATGAGCTGGCTTATAACAAATAATTGTTAATAACAATGCTTTTACAAAATTAGTGGCATATAAAATTTAAGTACCTAAATTTTAAAATTCTCTTTTTATGTAACTACATACCTACTTTACACTACTAATATTAACAAGGGTAAATTGTCTACATAAAATTAGAATAGGATACAACAAATCGTATAAAATTAAAATACAGTCAGTCTTTTAACACATAATCTAAAAACCTCACTTAATAATCACATACAATTATTAGCAATACAATATATATTATTTATTTATTGGTAACGTATAATCACACACTTTAAAAGGGGTTATTCCCTGAGTACCCCGATCCCCGAGGCCGAGGTCGTCCCGAAAGATTCCGATTTATTTTGAAAAACACAATTAAAAATAAATCAGGGTCCTCCGAGGTGACGGTGTCGGCGATCGGGTAGGTACTAAGGAAATAACCCTTCAAAAGTAGAAGGTACACTTAACATATTCTTTTTTTAAATATAGGTAGGTAGGTATGTAGTTACATAAAAAGAGAATTTTAAAATTTAGGTACTTAAATTTTATATGTATGTAGCCACTAATTTTGTAAAACCTTTGTTATTAACAATTATTTGTTATAAGCCAGCTCATAATAACTATTTTTAAGAGCAGTCTTTTAACAATACTAATTATTTGAATCATTACGAAACGAGAAACTATTTATGCAAGTAGGTACCTACTACATCGCAAAGTGTGTAATTTAACTTTATCATAAAAATTGAAACACAAGCTGTGATTATTAAGCCATGTTTTTAAAGGAGACGGTTCATCGTGGGCCAAAATGTAACAACATGAAATATACTTTATTTAAACGCTTATTGCATAGTAGTTATATGTTAAAAAAATGAGCCTTATCCGCAATCTGAGAAAAGAGAAAATCAGGTTTAAAGTTAATGATAACGAATAAATCGAATAACATGCAGTAATCGATTACATTTTTTTTTCCGTGATAATAGTTTTACGTCAGGTAAACTATAAATAATATTTTTGCCACACTCTCACGCACATTAAACATCAATAATGATAATATAATTATCTTGTCCTAAACAATTAAGAAGAGTTTCATAAAATGAATAACTATCTGTAATCGATTATTCATATCTGTTTTCTTAAATACTTTGGGGTCAGCGCTGTAAAAAAAAAAGAAAATGTCAGATGTCACTCGACTCATTTGCTTCGTTTTATTCGCTACGTTTTGAGTGTGCTCTTATTGTTTTTCGATTTTTCTACGATCTTTGCAATTCAATACGGACATCAGTGACCTTATTTTTGGAGGATTAGGATTGTTACTTTTTGGATTTGGCGCCTCTTTTATGCAGGCGACAGGCTGGCAACCTGTCACTATTTCAAGGCACTGCATGGTCCATATTGCTAGATGTGGCTCTGGTCAACCCCTCTCGGTACTATGAGCGTGATCGTATGTATGTATTATTTGTGTATGTCCGGTTTACCACAAGCAGCTTAGATCAACTCTAATAGATTTAAAGTCTATTACATTAATCTAAAAAGTGAGTAGGTAGGTACCGAACACTAAATCTCCAGTACCTAATATAAACTCAATAATCTTTAGCAACATAAAAATGCTTTAATATGATAAAAATATAGGACTTTATAATGTTATTCTCTGAAAAAGCGCTCTATTTCAACATCCGATTTTCATAACCCCACTTTTTATAATCTTTAATTTCTCAGATCTCAGATTGCCAATTTTGGTCAAATTTTCAGAAACCGTTTAGTGTCCTACTACCTTTTAAATAATACCACTTTCACTGTGTTACACCCCAGGCCCAAGGTTCTATGGAGGGTGATCCGTCTCCTTTAAGTGTTATATTGCGTTTGATTTAATTTTGTGAGATTATTTTTATTAGTAGAATATCAATAATAAAAGTATATAAAATATTGTTTCCTTTTTTTATTAAACTTCCATAATAATAAATATTTTCATATCAAACTCTTTTTTACGCGTCTGTACTAACCAAACTAAATTATAACACCGCCAAGTGATAAAGTATGACTCGAAGTACGGTGCGGCCGCCTTATAATATACATTCGAATTTGGTCGAGTAATCGACCAAAAATTGTCGGAATGGTTTTTTATAAATATTATATAAATTAGTCGATGTACCGAGCTGTGATTTTGTATACGTACTTTTGATATAGGGCTCTAATTATTGTTAAAACATTGTTGTAAGCCAGCTCTTCGAGAAAGTAGTTTTTTCGGTGCTGGAAATAATTCATCTTCAAGAAATCAAAATTTCGTAACTACTCGCCAATCACTTACAGTAGGATGTCGAAATTTTACTTGATCATGTGGTTAGACATGAGGTACAAGCTGGTACTGTTGCGAAGTTTCTAGGTGTCTTCGTTCAAGAGCTAGAGCATATTTTTGTTTTTTAGAAAATATTTTATAGCTCCGAAACCATTCTAGTTATTTTAACAAAATTTCGGGCATAGAAGGCTCGAATTCACTCCTGCATATATACAAAAAATCGTGATTGTATGTCCAACAGTTTCCGATATCCAGCAATCGGCCAAACGTTACTCCAGCAAAAACTGAAATAACTATGGAATCACGAGGGGCTCAAATTTTATTTTATAGGGCTCATTTATGCTCGAATTCGAGCCACTTTACTGCATACTTTTTTTTCAGATAGACCTAAAAATTAAAAATTTTTTTGCTGGAGTAACGTTACTCCAGCAGAATCAGTTTTTCTTAAATACTGCCAAAACGGCTGAGGGCTCAAATTTAAAATTTCGGGCTCATTTACACCAGATAGGGCTCTAATTATCTGCATTATTCAATCTTTGAAAAGAGCTAACATTTTGCTGGAGTAACGCACACCTGTGCTGCATCTCTTCCATTCAGTAAAGTACAGAATATTTGGTACAGATGACGGCAGATCAGGCTAATTTTAACTCTACTGGTTTGGATAATAAGGTGGAAAATTTATAGCAGTAAAGTTAGTTAAATAAAAGTTTTTGAGAATAAATAGGTAAATGATGTACATACCTACCACACCAATGATGACTTGCACCAATAAAAGAACTGTAAATTTAATATCTAAACAAAATTCTCAGGATATGATAGTAACTCTACAAGCCCTAACTTCACAAATTCTATACCTTAGTCAACATATGTGGCTTAGCCGTTTCGTTACTACAAGAACTATTGTATAACAGAAAAGTAATAAACAGTGAATAAATTCTTCTTGCGCCTATGTGACGGTAACGGCGAACCGGCCAAGCCACATATTTTGACTAAGGTGTAGAGTTTTTGAAGTTAGGGCTAGTAGAGTTCGAAGCTTGGCTCTATATGAGATGTATCAATTTTTTGACGGTGCGAGCCATTTATTTTCTCGTCTAGGCTAATTTGCATTTTACATGAAAATGTTTTGGTGGAATTTTATATATTTCTACAAAGATTTTTCCTAAAATGGATTTAGGAGTTCTGTTTTTGATCATCGACTTTCTGCTGTTCACTGTACCAAACATTTTGTGTAGTATGATAGGGATGCAGCACAAATGAAGAACAGGTGAAGTGGCCGCCTTACATTATCCTAACCCCGGCCATTAAATCCGTCACACACGAAGCTGTGATCGATATATACCTAATACGATACTTAAATTTGACATAGATAAAATTAACGATATTATTATAATATTCGCTTAGATTTACTCGAGCACTCCTCTTACCTACTAATAAAGCGAAAGTAAGTGTCTGTCTCTTACGCTTTCACGCCTAAATCACTGAACTGATTTTGATAAAATTTGGTATCTATGGAAATGGTTTGTGACCCTGAAAAGGATATAGGATACTTTTTGGCGCGATAGCCAATATTGACGCGAGCAAAGGGGCGCGGCGAGCGACCACTACTAATTAATAAAATAAGGTTTTCGCTCGTTATTTGGGGTTCTTATATTATTTTATCCCGACATTTTGTATCACTTTCCATCGTGATCAGGGAAAAACCGTCCGTCGTAGAATGCCCGGGGATAGTACATTTTACGAATCGGTTTTTTCCAATATGCAAATGATGACGTTTTATTTCTTCTCATGACCTCATTAAAGTATTCTCTAAATAAATAATTGCTCCAATTATTAGAATAGATAACTTTCGGGTAATTACGTACCATAAACGAGTATCTCCGAAAGTGTATAAAAAGTGGAGGAACAAACTGAGGAAAAATAAACTTGTCTCCGGTGAAAATTTCCAGGCTTCTGCTTACCGTCAGGTGGATTGGAGTCATTTGCTAGATTTCATATTTAAAAAAAATTATTACAGCCACGTGTGTAACGGACTTAATTCGCCTCGTCGACTATTACACTGGGGAAGGTTTATGACAATAACTTCTTGTTATGTAATCCTGGTACTAATGGGTCACTCACATACTGGGACATCAGCCTTCAAATTTTCTCGACATCTAAGGGAACATCAATATCCAATTTTTTTATGACAGCCGACTTAACTCCTTATATAAAACTGTAAACTCAGACCAATAAAAAAAGTCTGGTCTGAGACTGTAACTATTTGTAATGAGCTCTGTTCATACACAGCCCTAACATTCCTTATATTAAGATAAGAGCCTCTCTCAACAACGTAGAGATATTCGTCCCTATTCATATCATTACGTTCGTAATGTAATATTTCCTCAATAGCTGCACTGAATATCGTATGAATCTACCTTTATTATGTAGCCCTGGTCATAATAAGTTTATTTCCCTCGGCAAACAAGTACCAACCCACCTCTATATGTAATTCTGGTCGGTCATAATAGAAATCCTTTAAACTATGCTGGATTCAGAATTACCCCTTATGAAGTGCTTCAGCTACTGGTTGTAAAAGCTCTCGACTCTTATAACCAGTAGCTTCTATGGGTTGGCATTGGCACATAAGGTACCTACCTAAGCCTAATAGTGATATAATTTATGGGTCCTGTTCGTTACATATACTAACAGAATACTCTGCTACAATATTTAGTTTGTAAGTACGTAAGGTTTAATGTAAATAGCAATAATTTTGAGGGAGTAATGTGACCATCGCTTGGGAATTCTTGTTTACATCTCATTTGTAATAATTATATGTGATCATTCTGGGAATCTGTGGTAAAATATAATGTGTATAAAGTTGTAACTAATTTAGGTACCTACTACTCATTTCAGATAAACATTATAGGTAATATTTATTTTTTATAATGAAAAAGTCGGCGATATTTTTAATGTTAAATCCATCATTGGTAAAAATGTGTACCTAATTATTTACTAATAAATAAATATTTTCTATTGAAAAAATTAAGGTTTCATAAATATTTAATGTTCCGGGCATAGCTACTAACATAGACTTGATAATTGTGCTTTTTCTGGGGTAGCTATATTAATGTGGGCTTCAATTAATGCCGACTAATTTTGGGTTTACAGCGTTGAGTGAAGTGAAAACCACTCTATATGTAAGTGTAAAGTGTATTTTTAAAGGAATGCGGGCTGACTAGTCACGGGTAGCGCATGGAGAACGCTGGCAACCCGAACGCACATAAACGCTTTCCGATGTAACTTCCTGATAGATAATAGGTAGACAGGGCCTTAAATAAATTTCGAATAGAAAATTTATTGTAATTCCTTTGGAATTAGCTGCAGCGAATTCTCTACACCGCAACGTCCTACCCTAGTCCAAGGTTCACGCCGCCGTTCGCTGCATAATTAATTTAGCAACCCATCATCTTGCTTTAAATTAGTTTCGGAAATTATTTGATTAGACACTGGCACTGAAACTTGGTTTAGATCTGCACGGTCACGTGGCACCGCACTAATTCACGAATGCGCCCTAACAAATATGGCGTCGTAAGGTCTGCCATTTTGTATGATACGTGAGACAAGATGGCCGCAATGTTTTAAGTTGTGTTGTTCAACAGGTGACGGAGGCCGTCGGTCTCAACGGTACCATACACAGAATGGTACAATTCTTTTCGGTATCGGGCTCCACGCAAGCCACGTCCACGTTTTACGTGTCACAGTATTGATTACCATACGTTAGAAGCTAGCAGCCGATAGAGGCAATGTAAATAAAATGAAAAGAGACTGATATAATATCCAAAGCTTTATAACCAAAGAGTTCGACATCGAACGTGGATATTTCAGTTAAATTGCCGAACATTAACTATCGTGTAAGTCATGTTTTGTTTGTTATTTCACTCATTGTCAGTGTGCTTTTTGATTTTATTATGCGCTTGCTTCGATGCGATGCTATACCTACTATCATTGTTGTCCGTGTACCTACATTATTTTATTTATTATTTTTATACCTATTATTATATTTTGTTGGAACAATTACAGATTCACATCAACTCCAATCGTAGGACTACGAAATGATATTTCGTACATCTGCTATATGATTTTCAGTTTCCCCTATATCAGTTATTATTTCGTGAAAAAAGAAATTTTTCATGTATCGACGCCTCACATATTCCCTTTGGTTATAAATATATTTATAAACTGTCTACTGTCGGTCACTCATTTGGTAGTACTCGTAATACTTGTCACTATTACACATAACTATATGCAGAGTGAATATTTCAGCACAGCTCCGCACGGCATAGAGGCTTTGATCACTCTCACGCCAGATTTATCTAAAAGTCGCTTTTATGACAATAGAATTTCTATGTTTCGTCTTGTTAAATTCTTCGTCAGTTACTATTGATCATTTCTAAATTTGATTACTATTTATGTATCTCTTCAATTATCTTGTATATATTTTGACAATTCCACAAAAATTGCAGAATATTCAGGGAATACTTAACACCAGAACTTCTGCATCTCAAAACACATTTCAGCTTCATTTCAAGTATATTTTATGCACATTATAGATGTTGGACTTTATGGACGTTAAACGTGTTAGTGTTAATTCATCAAGGTATACATTTACAGAATATTATAAGTGATATATCTACTTAAAAGGTATACGATCTTACTATCTATAATTTACGCGTATATCTTACTTATACTATCTATTATGTATGATTTTACTATACTATACGACTCGGTCGATGTTATACACGGCTTTTCACTAACATGCATGGCGTAGTAGCGATACTGCCAAACTGATTGGAAATGCGTGGGTTGGATGATGTGATGGAACTAACACGTGGAAGAATTAATGACACCGCTTAATTAAAAGAAGCATGCTCTAATATGTAACTTCAAAGCAGTTTGAGCAGTGGTGAAGGAATGCATGTTTTGATGTGAACAGAATGGTTTGACTATACTCAAGGAGTTAGAAACCAACAAAATATAAAAAAAATTATAGGGTTTCTAATTTCTTGGAGATGTGCATTTCATTGTCAAATTCAATACAAGTAATACTCATTTCTACGTACAAAAACGCTCTTGACATTAAAAAACATCTACATTTACATACATGTGTACTACTTTACGTAAATCAAAAAAAAATATCAGAGACCGTCCAACAAGGACTCTATAAATACGAGTAGTAAAATATTAGTTGTATTTATTAAATCTTTACAAATCTTTACAATCATAGACATATCGACTTGTTCGCCGGTCTGTTACAATAAACTCAAAATTTTTAACACGGTTTCTAGAAATTTCGTTATAACTAGTTAGTGTTGTTTTACAGTTTACGAAATAAGTAACTAGAAAAGATTCAATTTCTTCTAGAAATCGTTTTAAAAACAATACCTTCACAACTCTCTGATAAACTCCGATAGCTTCATGATACCTAACATACCTATATCAAAGATACCCAAAAGCTATATTTTATTATACGAATATGATCAGATCTTAAGATCCTCTGATTTTACATCAATTTGTAACATGTTTATTCATTCTTCTCATTCTTCTAAGTCATCTTTTCAATCACATATTCTTTATCAGAGAGTAGTGACTATACTTCGTGCTCAATTCAAAATTTTGGACGTAGCAATGGTTGCCAAATTAAAAGTATGGAAAGAAAGATTGTAAACCTCCCGACGCAGCAATAAATTAATGTATTTTTAGCTGTTTTTTCGGTCTTCTATTTTTAGCTGCTTTTTTTTCATTTAGGTACAAGTGGCGCGAAGTAGGGTACAGACAGATGTACCTACCCTACTTCGCGCCACTCTGTGACTTTCTTATTCAATTGATTTTTATGATACAAAAATCAGATTTGAAGTTTTAGAGTGCGTGAATAAAGATATTCGAACTTATCAATCGCGGGAATTACATTTTTTTATCCATTTGGCCAATTGCTACGGCCGCGTGTGAACGGGACGGAGAGTGAGTGTGTGGTGTGGTGTGTGGGTAGGCGGTGGGGTGCGCGCTGGTGGCGCTGTCGGAGTACACGGCGGTGGGCGCCAGCGAGGTGTCGCTGCGCGAGGGGCAGCACGCTGACCTGCTCAAGGTCGGCTGCGCGGGCTGGTGGTACGTGCGGCTCGCCGGTACGTATACTCATCATCATCAAGGGGGCTTCGACCACTAGACTTAAGATAATTTTTGTAGAAGAAAATAAAGTATTTTTAATTTACATTTTCATCATCATGTCGGCTGAGAGACGCCCACTGTTGGATAGGTATAGGCCTCCCACAAGGATCTCCAACTCGATCGGGGTCGGATATTTCCCATCTTCCCCCTAAAGGCTTGGGGAAAGATGGGAATTTTCGCGTCATCGTCCCCTGATTGTGACTTTGGGGGAAGATCGGAAGTCCAAGATACTTTTTCCCCCGAAATAATTTCGTTTCGGAAACTGAAGTAACGATTACGCATAGAGGGATATGCATAAAGATAACTTCAGTTTTATGCAGAAACGATTGACTACAAAAAAAAAAAATTAAACAAATATGAAACTAAGTATTTGAAGTCACTTACTACTATGACCATTAAAATTAACAATTTGTACAGACTCAAATATGGTAGAGTTCTTTTACATAGGGTAGAGAGCATCCTTTTTTGCCCTTGCTTCACCTAGAAACATTATTAATAAATCTTAAGACTGATTTTCTTCAAAAGAACTCTACCATATTTGAGATATTGGTAGATTGTTAGAATTGTTAATTTCATTTGTCATAGTAGTAGGTTAGTGATTATAAGTTCACCTATTTCATATTTGTTTTGTTAAAAATTTTGGAAATCAAACGTTTCTATAAAAAACTAAAGTTCATCACAGTGGTATGAATGAAGTGAAATTGATAGCGCAATGATAGATACTTAATAAGTTTCCGAAACGAAATTAATGGTTACAAGTATTTCGGATCTTGATCTTCCCATCTTCTCCAAAGTCACAATCGAAGGGAAAGCATGTCAGGGTAAGATGGGAAATTCCCGATCGGTCCTGCGCTGCCCGCATCCAGCAGATTCCCGCGATCTTTACCAGATCGACGGTCCACCTTTTGGGAGGCCTACCAACGTATAGGTACTAATATAATAACTACAATAATAGTATAAAGGGGAAGATTCGTATGTTTGTTTGTTTGTAATGAATAGACTCCGAAACTACTGGACTGATACTGAAAATTCTTTCGCCGGTAGAATGCTACATTTAGACTAAGTAACATAAGTATATTTCAATAAAAAACGCGGACAATTTCGCGGACGAAAAACTAGATTATCAGATAACTTTACTACTTAATTATAGAGAATGGAAAAGAAAAACGGTAGTAGTATATTGGTGAAAGAATTTTTTTAAATTCTAATTTAAAAAAAATCTTTATTATCTATCAAATATAATTAAAACTGCAATCAATATTCTATGATTAATGATTTGCACATCACAGATATAATTTTTTTTTTGGTAATATCTACCAAATCAATAGCGTTACCTAGAGTGCGTTCCAAAACGATTTCAATTTACTCTGGGTAGAGTAAATGATAGCTCACTATTGGTCGTTATTAAGAAGCGCTTACACCATTGGTTAGTTTTGTTAAACTATAGTTATTTTACACCAATTAGAAGAAAAAAGCTTAACTTCACCTGGTTTTGGAGCGCAACCCTAATCATAACGATCATATAGATATTTTTAAGTGACACAGTATCAATAATTAAAGACAACAATCGCATAGATTAAGTTAAGTACTGATATTAACTACACTCTTTTAAATGGAATCTTATAAATATTTATAGATATTATTAAACCTAAATAATTATTGGCATAAACGCACACCCTGAAAGTAGTCTGTTACTAGGTAATTTATGCAAATAAATAAATTTTAGTAATTTTCATTGTAGATCATTGTGTGATGTCCTTATCGAATTTAGTTTAGCTATCTATATCGCACTGTTTTTGTAAATTAAACTTTATTGGCATAAGATAAAACTAAATTTTAGTTGTAAAATTGTTTACGGAAGGTAATTGAAATTTCAATTATTTTTAACCGACTTCAAACAAAAAAAGGAGGAGGTTCTCTATTCGACTGTATGTTTTTTTTTTTTTTTTTGTATGTATGTTCCGCGATTACTCCGTCAATAATGAGTCGATTTTGATGATTCTTTTTTCGTTAGGAAGGTCATACTTCAAAGGTGGTCCCGTATTAATTATACCGCAATTGGTTCAGTACTTTTTTGTTGAAATGATAATTTCATTGGGGATGAAACAATAATATCGTCCACGAACACAAAAATAATGATATTTTTTTTTTGAACTTGATATTAACTAATATACAATATTGAAATTTTGGTTAGTAGGTCCAATAGTCAACACATAAACTATGACAAATTAATTTATGAACTTAAGTTAAATAACTAGTTTCTCTTCAAGTTTCATAGTTCATTAACTTACCATTAAAACTATACCATTCATTCTGAATGAATGGTAGGCATTTGTAATGAGCTATAGGTCTGAGACGTGATATAATTTGTTAACCGACTTAAA
Source organism: Elophila nymphaeata (assembly GCA_955850985.1). Classification (NCBI taxonomy): domain Eukaryota; kingdom Metazoa; phylum Arthropoda; class Insecta; order Lepidoptera; family Crambidae; genus Elophila; species Elophila nymphaeata. The sequence goes on from OY039067.1 coordinate 23,763,020, forward strand.
AAAAAGAGGAAATTCTCTATCCGACTGTTTTTTTGTGTTTGTTACCTGATACTTCGTCAATTATGAGTATTACGACTCGGTTTTAGTGATTCTTTTTTTAGGTACGTCAAGATCAGAGATGGCCCGTATAAATTGTATCGATATAAATTCGACCCTTTATGAACAAATTAATAACCAAAAAAAATTTTGTTTACGTTTCCGTTAAGTTTTAATGAGCGCCTATCCATTTATCCAGTAGGCCTATCCATTTTCAATAAAATATACTTAACTAGCGACCCGCCCCGGCTTCGCACGGGTGCAATGCTTATGTGAATATGCATGTATTATACATATAAACCTTCCTTAAGAATCACTCTATCTATTGAAAAAACCGCATCAAAATCCGTTGCGTAGTTTTAAAGATCTAAGCATACATAGGGACAGACAGACGGCGGATAGCGACTTTGTTTTATACTATGTAGTGATTTCCACTAAAAATAATAAAATAAAATATTTTTAGCAAAAAAATAGGAAAACCGACTTCAATGCGTACAAATTTAAACTAAAAAGTAAGAAATAAATAATATTTTTATGAAGTAGTTGAAAAGAGCGTCATAGAAAACCAAGGAAAGTATTGAATACAAATTTATAATTCTTTATTTATAATTCATACTCCGATATATTTGGAGTCGGTGCCAGCCTAAGCAAAATAAACTTACCTAATAGATATGAACTTTGATACATAATAATGAATGCATAATAAAGATTAGAAATAATCCGCCGCTCCGTGAAGTTCGAAAATTGCAAATACTATCCTCCTTGGCCAGCTGGCACCGGCTCCAAATATATCGGAGTATGAATTATAAATAAAGAATTATAAATTTGTATCAATACTTTCCTTGGTTTTCTATGACGCTCTTTTCAACTACTTCATAAAAATATTATTTATTTCTTACTTTTTAGTTTAAATTTGTACGCATTGAAGTCGGTTTTCCTATTTTTTTGCTAAAAATATTTTTTTGGTAAATTTTCTATCATCATAAAAAAAATCATTGTATAATCGATTCCAAGCAAACACTTTCAGGGTATGCGTTACATCCGTTTTCACACATTAAATACATTTCTGTGATCGAAACCATTTATTATTTGCTTATGTTTTTATACTGCCAGATATGGCTTACGTGTAAGGAAATATTACCTAAGGCTCCGCTCAACCCCTCTTGAGACTATGAGCGTGATCGTATGTATGTATGTTTTTTTTATTATACAGGCGGGCAGGGCGAGGGCTGGGCTCCTGCAGCTTACCTCGACCAGCGCAAGACCTCGCGCTCCTCTAGCCGGTCGCACGACCGCCTTCACGACCACTGAACCCTGCCTCGTGTTCAACTGGGAACAATCTATTAGCAACACTATATCTTGTCCATCCTAGAGGCAGCCCTAATCAGTCTCAGGCATTTTGATCAACTAGTTCGCCATTATAGATGTAAAGAGAAGATATCGACGGTTTCATTTGGACAGCGATTTACTGAACTAGTTCTTTCGCGAGCTACTACAATAAATGCAGAGTCAATAAACGGTGCTTCTGTATTCGTTGGACATAAAACTCTGAATTTGTTTTTGGTTCTACAGGTGCTATCATCTACAACCAAATGCTTGATAAAAAGTTTTTAGTGGATTCGTTCTTATCTTGAAAAGGACCTAAATTCATTTGGAATCCGTTTTTAATCGTGACCATCTTTTTTATCTAGGTACTTACTTTATCTTTGTTAATTTAAGTGCTACTTACAGGTGGATACTGAAAATTTTATATCGAGTATAGATACGAGAAGAAATCGTATTACAAAGTGTATAGGTGTGGTAGATTACATCCGTGCACGTTTTAAATGTTTCGATGTTAGTTCGGTGTGGAGGCATGTTAAGTACCTACACCACACGTTGTTAATGTCGAACAATATATTTGTTATTATGTAAATGTTGTTCTAAAAAAAGCTTTATTGTAAATTAGTATTAGCATAGACCCACGTTATCGTATCCAAAGCGTATATTGCGTAGGGTGTTGTTGAGTAGACGTGACTGTTTTCATATTATATTGCTGTACATATTATTTAATAGTAAGTAATTTATTTGGATGCTAGACAAGCTTTCGGTGTTTACCAGGTGTTTACGTCTCAACTTTCCATGACAGTTGCTGTGGGTATAGTTTATCCATGTGATAGGGACCTGCGTGTTTATCTCATTAAGCCATTTATACATATTGTATGATCGACCTTTCTCATTAATCACGATTCTGCATACATTTTCATATATTTTACAATCATTTAGATGAGAGAAAAGAACCTTACTTTGCCTCGTAGTCGTAGCTAATTGTGAAGCACTAATCATGTTTTGAGGTAGATACAGTCGGCTAACAATTTAGTAAATATTTAAGTTAATTTTTCTCAAAACAATAATAAAATTTATTTATGCTGACTAAACTACACAGCTAATGGGGCAAATTCAAATCCTGATGATACCTACCTATATGCAAAGTTACTATGAAATGCGTATCGTTGTCATTATCTATTTATGTAAGTATATATACCACCTGCTATTCTTTAAAGATCTCACTTTACATCTCGCTTCGATTTCACATGTCAAAGTTTAGAGAAAATCCTTAGTTTTGTCGAGTAAATTGAAAAAGAAGTTAGCCATGGTAGTGTCGACATTAGATATAATTTGCCTTCAAAGCGAGAGTGAATAGACTATTTCTAGGTAAGCATTATGTAACATCGTAAGTCGCATCTTCGCATAAGATCAGCCCCCCGATCGCGCTATTTACAACGTTTTTACCAAAACCAAATCGTTATAGCTTTCATACGTTTTGACAGCTGACAGCTGTCAAAATGTATGAAAACGATAATGATTTGGTTTTGGTGAAGACGTTGTAAATAGCGTGATAAGGCCCCAGGTGAGAGTGTGGTCAAATGCTTTCCTATATTTAGGCACTAAAAAAAAACAAAAAAAGTGTTGTAAATATTCCTCGGCGTTTGACCGCTAAATTCGAAGTGATATGTGAAGTGCGTTCTTCATAGAATAGCACGGCTCAGGTTACCTTTCATGCGCGCGAGCACGGATCAGTGCCCCACGTAGTCGTATGTGCGAGCACTGATCAGTGCTCTCAGCACAAGAGAGGGTACTTCTACTCCTACTGTACATAGCAACCGCTTACTTTTGGTGCTTCACTTTGGTCTTTAGAGGCGTCGATAGCGGCCTTTTCTTCATCTGTGTCTAGAACATAAATGCCGCATGCAAAGTGCTGTGAATAAGTAATTGAAAAAAATATATACTTACCTACCTATGCAAAGTGTAAAGATAAGTGTTGCGCTATTGCTACGAATGCATATCCTTAAAGAAATTGTGAAATGTATGTACATTATTATAATTATTATGTTGTTTGCTAGTCGGCTTTTAAGTACCTAACATCATACCATTTTGTAATCTATTTTTACAAAAATATCTGCCTACCTATTAGATGTCATTGTATGATATTATTTTCGTATTGCGAACTCAGATATTGGTCTGAGATTGCGAAAGACATTTTTATAAAGTTATTTTGGAACTGATCACAATTACACACAAGTTGTCCATTTTTGTGTTTTATTTTCCTTTTCTCATCTCTCTTTCCTTTCATCATCCATACTAAATTTAATAAAGAGCTAGATGCTTTTACATTTTGTGTAGAAATTTAATATTTTCTTTAACTAAGTAGGCATAAGGGTAGGTACAGTCAAGCTAATAGGGACATCATTTTTAATCGTTTTTGTTTTGACTTGATTTGTTTTTTTGACTTTGACTTGACAGTTAGGGGTTTCAGAACCGGTACTGTGAAGAAAACTGGATTCCCGCGGTACCTACTGCATTGACTCTGGTACTGGGAAAACCGGGAAATTCGATAGGTACTTCTTACTGTGGAGTCTGTACGCGGATCTGTACCTACCCCTAGTATGAATTTGTTACTTTTCGAGTTCGATCAAACGTATCGTCTCTTTTCATACATTGCCCACTAGCGCCCTCTAGCGTAAACTATCAGAAATAGTATGCAATGTATGAAACGAGTCGATACGTTTGATCGAGCTCGAAAACTATTAAAACTCATACTAAGGGTACTGGTCGGACCAACGTGTCGGGCTGTGTCCACCAGGTCTTTTCCCGTTTATTTTGCCGGTCACGATGAGCTTCTCGAGGTTGTCACTGTATTTTCTTCCAATGTGACCGCAGTATTCTAGGATTCTGCGTATACTTACACTCGGATGACAGCCACAAGGAGATTTTGAGTTCTCGCAATATGGGAGACGTTAGTCTGAAATGCTGTCCACGGGATACGGAGCTCCTTTCTTCAACACCACATCTCGAAGGCATCAATGCATTTGCGCTCTGTCTGCAGATTTCAGTGTCCAAGTCTCAGCGCCATACGAAAAGATCGAGAAGACTAGAGTCCGTACTAGTTGTTGTGGTTTTTACGAAAATGTTGCGATCTCTATAGATTTTTTCAAGCTGACCCAAGTAACACAATCACGTCTAATAACAGACTATTAGATATCTAATAGAATTTAATTTAATTGTCTACCATAAGAGTAAAATATCTCCCAAGTAATGATCAAGAACGCTTATAGACACAGTTTAGTAAAAGTGGGCACAACCTTATCCCTTCTCATAAGTATGAGTTAAGAAAACATGAATAGATAGAGTTAAGAGTAATAATTTTTCACATCGTCTGTAGAGGTATTTCTAGTGCCTCACTAAACTGTTTATAGACCACAAGTTTTACTAGTAGATAGTTTATAGATAAAGTTGAGACCGTCAGGGAAGTCTTTACTTACTCGTCAAGTTTTAAAACCAAATTAACTCAAGACTAACAACTTTAAGTTACATTTGATTTGTAATAGACAATGACACTTAATGGCGCAGAACTTACAAGAGTTATTTAAACTTATTATTGCATCATGGCGTAACTAATTAATTACTTGTGTTTTATCTAGTTAATAATGGATAAACTTGCAAATCTATGTGCGAATGAAATTCTATCGTCGAATATTATGTAAAACTCTCTTAAAATATGAGCGCCCCTTGTAAATGTAAGATTTAATATATTTTTTACTTAATAAGAATATTATTTGGTGTAACAATTTTTTTAAAATTGCATTGTAATGTTTAAAATACACATTTTATTTAAAATATATTAATTTAAAACATATTTAATGTGTATTAGGACATAATTTAATGATAAAAACATAAAAATAAACACTAAAATATAGAACGAAAATTATTCGAAGCAAAAGTTGGCAATAAAAATGGCGTCAAGATAAAATTTACTAGAAAAACGATATCTATAGAACAAACGCTCTAGAGAATTTTCTGTAGTATGGCAAGACACAGTGACAAGAATAATTTCACTAGCTACATACTAAACTATCTAGTGAAAGAATAAACATATTTATGAGTGGTTTAATATTACCTAGTAACTGTCATCTCTGTATTCCTTTTTATCTTCACGCAGTAGGTATTTCTAGACGTTCATCAGTAAACAGGTAATTTGATTTGTTGTGAACGGAAGACCATTTTATGCAGTAACAAGCAATTTATGAGGGTCAATAAAAGATATTTCTGTTTTATTTATAGACAAAGTGAAAAATAGATATAGGCCGGGGCGGCGGCGGCAGTGCCTAAGAAGCGTGTTAACTTAAGGCTGGTATACAAAAGCAGACGTCTCCCTCCGTAGCTGCGTATTCGTATTTAATGAGCATACTCACAGATTTGTGTACATAGCTCGTACTTTGACCGAGTAATACTGCCCTACTAAGCACAAAAGCGGTATATAAATCAAAGCGTATTTTGAGATATTTTAACTTAACTAAAATAGTTTTATTTTACTTTATATATTGTCTTTTCTGCTTATTAAAATGAATTTATATATTATATTGGGTCTGCTTGTTATCACATTAGTTAAAACACAGTTAAAATATCCAAAATATAAATACCATATTCATGAGATACTGCTACACCGCTTAGTAATTACTTATAAATAGAATTAAAATTTGTGTTAACGCTTATTCGTTAGATCTTCTCCTATAAGTATGAATACAAAACATCGGGAGTGGTCTACCCTTGACTTTCTCGTATACCTACCGGTAACGACTCAAAAGTTGATAGAAACCTTATATTTTGATGTATGTGATGATGTACAGACAACAGCACGTTGGGTTACCACAAACTGTCAAATTTTCCCAATCGATTATGCACTTTATATTGAATAGACTAAGGTTGAAAATCGTTTGGAGAAATTTGACAGTTTTGTATAGCCCGACGTGCTGTTGACTGTACATGCACGTTAAATTTTGGTCACCCATCCGAGTACCGACCACGCACTTGCTTGCTTAACTTTCGTGATCGACGTCACGAAAGTTGATAGAAACTTTATATTTTGATTCCATTCATGCATGTTAAATTTGGTTACAATAAGTTAAAGCATAGGACTCGAGTTATTGTGCTAACCCACAGACACACACACAGACATGATTCCAAAAAAAAAAATATTTTTGGACTCGGAGAGGTCCAAAACTTGAAAAAAATCTCGAGGTCGATTTTTTTACGATTGCAAGACTTCCTCTATACTACGTATACGAGAAAGTAAAAAACTAAACGATTTCTGTAGTTTAAAATATGTATTGTAATAAATAAAGAAAAAATCAAAGTACATTTAAAAAATATTTTATCATTCAAAGATAATAATGCATAAAAATATTTACAAGAAAAGTCGGATTCTATGAAATCTAATAAAAAGTATAAAGGAAGTTCTTTCCAAAAAGATATTCTATTTTGAGGTGATTTCAAAATATTTTCTTTTTTTGTATTTAGTTATACCTACCTTCAAATCAAAACTGCCTCTATGGACTTCTACTTCGACCATTTCACTGATGTATGAACGCGGTTAATTTGAGACAGTTTATACTGGATCTTCTCTTGTAGAACCATCTCTTTGGGTAACGTTTTTTTTCTGCTGTACCTACTGCCTGAGAAAAATCTGCAAAATCATAAATTAAAACAAAATTTATGATTTTGCAGATTTCTTTTTGGAAAATTATGAATATACATAAATATATCTAATAAATTATATCTTATACTAAAATTATATCTAATAGGACTTAGCTGATTTTCAAAACACTAAATTACACAACTGGACTCGTTAAGTCACAGATTTTTACTTATTAAAACACAGTGTATTAGAAATCCTAACGTATCAATCAAACAATAAGGGTCAATTTGATTTGCTGATGCAACTGTATCTTAGTCAAAATGATGTGCGGATCAAGTAAGCATTAAATACGCGTTATACCTACATATTATTTTGCAACTGTTCTTCCTTTTTAAATATTTGCAGACTTTTCGACGAAGCCACCAGACCTTTTAATTTATTTTCACTGTTTCTGTTGCATAAAATCATCCAATTCAAATATTTAGTACAAATGCACTTAATTACTTCATTTTTAGGAAAAAGAACACTAAAATCACATTATCACTAGTATTTTTTTAGACTAACTGAAAAATATCTATTTAAGTATTTTATCTAGACTTATGTTTCTTTATAAACAAAGATAAGAGTACCAATAGCTAAAATAGAATGTTTCTAGAAAGTTATATCTTAAAATATATCATTTTATCTATAAAATTACTTCAAGTTAGGTACCTTTAGGCTTTATTAACTATTTGTAGAGCATTTTACCTTAAAACATTTAACATGCCTATATACGTATTTAAAATAAGCTTGCTATAGACCAAATTCTCTAAAAATAATCCAGCTTGAGACAAAAGACTCTATGAGAATACATTTTCTTTATTGAAACCATCTTTAGAAGGCCACTATCTAAAGATTAACCATGAATAGACTGTCAATAGACAGATTTGTTTTAAACCTCCAAGACTGTGTTACTTGGGTGAGATATGGCGCTTTAGCCATGCCAATTCTCCTGCGCTAGATGAAGTTGCCCACTATTTCTAGGTCCAGCGCGCCAGGGATTTCCAACTTCCCAGAGTTATCTACCACCATGATATTGGTTTTGGACATGTTTATGAAACCAACCAACTCCTCACTAATCCCCTCCATTCGGTCTAGAAGTGCAGACATTTCTGACTCATTTGCTGCAGAGGGTAATTTTATCAGCGTAGCGCAGGTTGGTGATTTTCACGCCACCTATGATGCCTCCCTCCCAATTCTCGCAGGTACGTCTCATTATGTATTCTCCATAAGCGTTGAACAGAATGGGCGGTAAAATGCATCCCTGGCGTACCTACTCCTTAGTGCAATTTAAAGGGTTTTGAGATTGTTTTATCGACTCCCTGGCTTGAGCCATACAGGGTGCAAAGTAAAGCGATGAGATGATTAGGCACTCTTAAGTTCTTGTAGAACCATAAGCAACCTCATTTGAAACGGTCGAAAGCTTTGCTCTAGCCAAAACACATCATCACTGGCGTATTAAACTCGTATGTCTTCTCAACGAGCTGCCTAACATTCAGAATCTGCTCTCGAGTGCCCTTTGTCCTTCACGGAACCTGCTTGGTCCTACGGCATTTGTCAATCCAGATAGTAGCGGATGCGATTATTGAGAATATGGGGGACTATTTGGTGGCATGTGATTGGAGGGACAGGCCGGTTACTCTTGTCAACCAAGAGTAACCGGCCTGTCCCTTTCTTGTGTAGCGAAAGAATTAATTTAGTTTTGCAACCAATCACCGTTTTGCCAGATGTCTGAGCATATCTTGAAAAGTGGCTGAACGCCCAAGTCAGCCATAACTAAGCACCTCCGCTGTTATTTGGTCGCTTCCTGGCGTCTTCTTCTTCCTGAGAGACTGTAAGAAGCAATAGATATTTCGGAACGAAGAATCTTGGGTTTCAGTTCTAGATCCCTCTCATCCAGTCTGGGATAGCTCCGGGTGATGAAAAGGGATCTGTGTACAACTGCTCATAGTAGGCACGCCTCTCTCGGCAATGCGGTTGAGCTGCGCCACTAAGACTAACTTTCTCAAAAACGTCTGCAGTTTGTAACTTTATATTTGAATGCCTCTCAATGTCGCTGCAAATGCGCGACCGTGTAATGTGAACGGCATGGCACCGATATAAAAATTCACACCTAGATATTGATTACCATACCTACTCCTAAAGGTTTAAATTGTCCCGGATAATGGTTTTAAAAGTGCAAATTAGTATTATTAAACGGCTGTGAAATACTTACGTAGTGTTAAATTTTATACCATTTATAACATTTTACTTAATATGTAAATAACATCACGCTACGTCCAATAGGAGCTGAGCATCAATGAAAAATGTTGCAAAAACGGGAAAAAATACTTATTCCTTTTCAAAGCTATCGTTGCGTGCGTGCGCTGCGTAAACGGTTAACGTTACGCAATAATTGACCGAATTGTTCTCATTAAAAAGTTCGTTCTAAAAAATTTGGTCTGAGAAAAAATGCATTATCTGCGAAATCAAAATTAATAGATCACAAGCTCAGACCAATAAAAAAGTCTATTGGTCTGAGATCACAAGTATTTAATTATGAACAAAATTGTTCGTGACATCTTTAGATTTCAATGTAGGTATATCTTTTAAGACAGGTAATCTTAAAAGTTATCAAAATTGATGATCAAGTAGGAACTTAGGTACCACGCATGCATCTATACTAATAATATAAAGTTTAAGAGTTTGTTTGGCTAAACGCGCTAAACTCAGTACCCCTAGTGTAACTTTTTTCGTTTCAAATACATAACAATTGTAGTTGCGTTAAGAGCTCAATTTGTATAGGAAACGTGAATAGCGCCCCTAGCGGAAACGAGAGCAAAACAAGCCGCGAGTGTATCTTTCAGATTATTCGATTGACCTTGTATTTAGCTAACTCAACGAGAGAGTTAAAGCATTTCGATGTGATTTTGGTCTTTTTGTGAGTGTGATTAATGATTTTACACGGTAACTTTTTAGTTCGTGAATCGTACACTCTCTCAATGTAGATATCCTTAGTATGAAAAACGCAACTCGCCTTCACCAAAAACTCCGGTGAAGCAGAGGTCAAAAAAGGAACAGGTAGGTACACCTACTAATTAAAATAAAAAATATTTTTGTGTTGGATATACTGGGTGTAAAAGACATGAACAGTCAAACGAAAACCACGTATTCTATACATCAAAATAAGACATATTTCAAAAAAAATATTGCTGGGAAATGATTTTTATTTTTTGGTGTTAAAAAAAAATTGCAAATTGTACCGCGCAATGTAAAGGGCTCAACTCGCACGCAACTCGCAAAACCGCGATAATTTTGCTTGACGGCGGCCCCGTTCGTTAGTGTGCGTGCGCATCGAGTGATCTACATTGAACGCTAACGTTTTAAAGCCATTTTTTGCTATGAAATACTAAAAAAAATGATAATGTTTCTTTGGACAATAATTAAGAAATAACGTATAGAATACGTTTTCATAAAAAAATTAAAAAAAAAATTATGACTTTGACCTTCAATAAAATCGTAACTATCAATTTCCCAGGTATAGTCTAAAGGATGAAAAAGGTTATGACAGTGAGCAGAATACATGGTTCTCGTTTGACTGCTCATGTCTTTTACACCCTGTATGTGCTCGCAGGATATGAAGTCCACTTATCGAAGAAGATTATAGGCTATACCCTTTTTTGCTTCAATCTAAGGCTATACCTCTACAACATCACACTACTACCAATAAGTAGGAGAGAATTAATGACCAAACAAATGAACCAATGTGTGAGTAATGCGCATAAGTGCGTGAAAAATAGTACCTACTACAGTCTGATAGTTGCTGTCTTTTCTATGTGACTGACAAGCCGACATAGGCTGCCTGTGTGTACGTGAAATGGTCTCGACTATCTCGTTCTAATATAGGTACAGTCAGCATCAGAAGTAGATGATCACTTTAGTACCATGTCATAGCAACGCCAGCGTTTGTGCAGTAATAGTTGCGACAATTATGTATGAATTATTATTATGACAAGGTACTAAAATGATCATCTACTTTTGATGGTGACCGTACATGTTAGTAGGTACCTATGTTCATTTCTCTGTCACATTGCTTGCCCATCTACAGTTTCCTATATTAACTTTCAGATTAGGTAACTTTTAGACAAAGGATCCTTTGTCTAAGGATTAACTAGTATGAATTGACCATAAGCAGACTTGTAATACCTTGTAATTACTTGTAATACTTGTAAACCGAGCATGCACAAGGCGCTAATCACGGGATTCTGTGTCTTGTAGTGTAAACCTTTTGGCATGGAAACCTTTACGCGTGAAAATTTTTGTGTTTATCCTGCATGTAACATATAACTAGCTTGTTGGGAACAAGTTATGCCAAAGGTAAACTAACCCAGCTAAGCTAAACTGAAAGTAGGTATGTCCTTAGACATTCGCAAAATGTCAAGCCAACCAAGCACCTACACTACTATTCAATAGGTTTGATAAAACACATCAGATAAAACATATGTTCAATAATTGTGCAGAAGGATTTTACAAATGACAATACAAAACATAGATACCTTAGGTATAGAAATATCAATATCTTCTATTTGCTAGCAAAAATATTACTCTCTTGTACTCGTAAAAATAACAAGCAAGTTTACTCAAGTGTTTTGTAAAATATACATAACCAATTTCATAAATGGTTTTTTGGGTATGTGATGATTGTGATTATGCCTTTACTCGAGCTTATTACACTGATGATCTCCCAAACTTGTATTATGTTGTGTCTTCAATATTCTTAATGTGTTAATGGAAATAAATCTTTCTCTCCAAGACTTCTGTTTTATTTTTATAATTGACTAGCTTATGCCTGCAACTTCGTCGGCGTAGAATAGTTATTTAAGGCAGTGTTTAAATTTTCTTTTTATTTCTCCTAACTCATGCGCCATAAACCCAATGTTCAACGATTTTACTTTTAAAATGTCAGATTTCCATACAAACATCCATCCCTTTTTTTACCCCCTTAGGGATGGAATTTTCAAAAATCCTGAAATATGTCCTTCCTAATTTCTAACTAAGTAGCTAAATACCAATTTTTATCGATTTAGCTTCGAAACGGACGGATTTCCATACAAACTTTCCTTAGAGGATGAATTTCCAAAAATCCTTTCTTAGTGCAGCCCTAGACCTCATAAGGAACCTACATGCCAAATTTGGAATCTCTAGACCCAGCATTTTGGGCTGTGCGTTGATATGTAAGTTAGTCAATCAGTCAGTCAGTATTCATTCTTATATATATAGATAGAGTCCTATATGAACCAACTTTATCAGTGAAATTAATACTCCTTATCAAACTAATTGATACTGATAGTCTTAAAATATGATAAAAAAGATTATTTTGGTATTGATAATTCTTTGACAATGAAACAAAGTTACATGATTCCAGTCCATGTATTTTATCCAAAAAAATAGTCTAAAAAATTAGATCCAAAGTATACCAGAACAAACTTCAACCAAATCATATGTAATTAGTAATTACATTTTGTACAATATATTTCCACTTAAGAATAGTTGTTGGCAACCAATTAGATTTACTGACGAACTCTGTTGAAGAGCCTGCTTTTAAATATGTTATCTATTTTACTGAATACCTCCTCGGCATGTTTAGCTGCATCAACTCTGTAGTGGAGCCCTCTCTTCATATAGTAGTCAACAAGAGGGACAGTCTGCGCATTATATGTTGCTAAGCGTTTCTTTAGGGCATCAACATTGTCATCAGATCTCTTAATCAGTGGTTCACCAGTTACATCATCAGTCATTGGTTTCTTGGGAGGATGGAATTCTTCATGATAACTGCGACCACTTGAGGGATGGATTAACCTGCCCGTAATCCTACGTACAAGAAGACTATCCTGGATTCCAAATTCAATAACTGCATCAAGTGCAGTTTTACGTTTGGAAAGCAAGTCATCCAGCTGTAAAAAACCAATAGTTCAGTTATTATATTTATATTACAATGGGTATATTTTTGGATAAATTATCTTTATTAGGCAAGTAGTAAACAAAATTTAAAGTTTCTACTGAAGAGAAAACTACAAACAATACCTACTGCATTATCATTATCTCAGAAAATGAATGAAATCAATGTTTTAAATATTATAATGGAAAGTTCACCTTCTCTGCTTGAGGAACTGTTCTAGGGAAACCATCTAATAAAAAACCATTTTTACATTCCGGCTGATCAAGATTCTTGTCAATCATGTCTACCACCATTTCATCTGAGACAAGCTTGCCTTCATCCATGACTTTTTTCAAACGGCGGCCCAACTCAGAACCTGAAGATACCTCCGCACGCAGCATATCTCCAGTAGATAAGTGACAGACACAGTACTTTTCCTTCAGACGTGGAGCCTGTATTGGTAGAAATTAATATCTTATTAGGCTTACAAACATGTATTATTTTTAGTTTCACTTCATGAAAAAAATCTGTGTCGGTGAAGTTACAAGGGTAAAGGTCAAAGATTAGAAACCTGTATTTACGGACCTGCGTGCCTTTTCCAGAACCTGGTGGCCCCAATAACACTGCCCTAATGCCAATGGGGTCATCATCAGGCATAGGTTTCACTGCTGTAGCCGCCGGTGGCATTTTAATTCTTAATTAAATCTGATCGTTTTAGAATAACCTAAAAAATAGTGTACGCTTTACGTCCCTGCAGAACCAGATAGTCTGTCCGCGACCTAACGGGCACTGAAATGCTATCGATATGTAACAACAAACATTTGATTAAACTTTATCTAATTGATTAAAATTATAAAAACAGTCAAAGAGCCTGCCAACACAAATGTGATGTGGTAAATTTAACCACAGACTAGAAAGAATATGTCTAAACTAGGGTGCGTTCCAAAACGATCTCAATTTACTCGGGGTAGAGTAAATGGTAGCTCACTATTGGTCGTTATTAAGAAGCGCTTTCACCATTGGTTAGTTTTGTTAAACTATAGTTAATTTACACCAATTAGAAAGCTATCTTACGCTGTCTACTTTGCTTCACCTGGTTTTGGAACGCACTCCTATTAACTAGTGTTACGTACGACTCTCGATAAATTGAGTTATCGATATTTTACTTTATTATATGGTCTACGTCCGGAAGCCTCCTCGTGGCGGACCCTGGTAACGTGAAAGGGAAACTTTCTCGGCGGGTGTGTGGCTTTTGATGTCAAGTGTGTCCGTTTGGCATTCGAAGTCACATGCCCTCGTCGAGTTGTTTTTGTTTTCCCACCACGGCTAGTTCAGGGCCACAACCGCGCCCAAAGTCCCCCGAGTGCGGTCCGATGGCTGCTCCCGGTATCATCGTCAGGAGGACGTGCCAGGTCGAGCAGCCGTCGGTGAGGAGTTGGCCTATAAGACCGTCGTCGGCCAGCCCACAGGGGCTGCCGACTAACGCCAGCCCCTGTGGGCGGCTGGCGTTAGTCGGCAGCCCCTGTGGGCTGCTGGCCACCAATTGGTGCACAAGGAGTGCCTAGATGGGCAGCGTTGGGACGGTCTCGGTGTAGTTTCGCCCACGTGCGCAGATCCCGAGCCGTCCCGTAATAGCGCACTGAAGGTCAGGCCGGGGAGGATGTTTAGTGGGTATGGAGGGAACGCCTTTACCTCGAGTCCCACATATCCCCTGCGGTTAGCACTACCCCGCAGGGACGAAGCGAAAATGCATTTGACCTCCCCGTCAAAAAAAAGAGGTTTACAATTTTAATCAAATAAAATCTACATCAATGAAATTATCACGAGAGCTTCTCCCGAGTTCTTGTTGTAAAAACACGTGTTGAGAGACTCCATTTTTAAATTTAATCAACCGTACTACAATTGCGTACATTTGCTGCGACGCGACGCCATTAATTAAGAATAGAATAGAAAACGTTATTTTATGGCCAAGAAAACCAATGACGTAGGAAGAATTCCTACGTCATTGAAGAAAACATTTGACAGCAATGATATTATATTTTGACAGTTTTAAATTTAGCGGCACAGATTTTAGCGTAACTTACTATGAACGTAACGTATACATAGTTTATTCCTCTCACTCAGGATTTTCTGGGAAAATTATGATGGATGGTTTCAAATAAGTAACAGTACTACATAATGGGCCTCATCAGTCAAGTGACTTTGGAAATTTTATTACTCTATGTATACTTATATACAGAAACCCACTAATGGCTCTAAACATAATTATATTCAGAGACCACCTAGTAAGTAGTCTGAAGACAAAAGATGATTTTTTACAGACGATTTTCTTCATCATGCGTAAGATTTTCAGATTGCTTAATAAGCAAAACAGTAATTAGAAAAGTTGTTGAAATCAGATAATAACAATAATCAAAAGTATTTATCGACTTATCGATAGTTGCACAACACTAGTTTTTTTTTAAATTAATTTTCGTTATAACTTGACGCAAAGGGACGTAGCTCATACAGCAAAATCTTCAGTTTCAGTAATCGATTATTAATTTTAATGAATATCTTGAAAAAAACTCAGTATTTTGAAGACGTGGTTGTATAAGGCCAAAACCATAGATATAGGAAACTGTAGATCAGTTTCAATGTAAAAGAGAAAGAGCATACTAACGCGTAAATTAGAGGGAGATAGATAGATGAGACCATTTCACGTACAGGAAGGGTCCCTAGAGGACCTAAGGAGGTCTTTCAGTCAAGTAGAAACAACAATGACGTAGGAATTCTCTCAGAGGAAGGGAATTCTCTACGTCATTGCGTAGAAAAGACTATTTTTCATGCACACATGCGCATTACGCACATATTGGTGTATTTTTTTGGTCTCAGTCCCACGGGTCTCACCCTAGTAGATTCATTGCCAATCTATAAACGTCAGTATTAATAAATCTATGATTCAAATTTATAACAAACCCTCTATTTGGAAGAAATGTTGTCACTTGTATTTAGGTCTGCCCTGGAACGGGAACCTCCCTGGAACAGCTAAGCCGCATAAAATGTGTGTAAGCCACATTTTAATGAGAACATCAAGAAGGAAAACTGAAGACATGGCTGTGTGACTTAGATTCCTTTGCTGTCCCGTAATAGGGTAAATAAAAAAAATGTTGGGAGTGTTTGGCGGGAAATCATGGCGTCTGGATGTCGATCTTTATTTCGATAATTCAAAATTGCTTCGGAGTGGATTTTGTGCAGTGAAAGTGGTGTCGTTTTGTTGCATAAGCATCCGTGTTGACGAACAGTTATGAGGAATCATTGAAATAAAGGTTTGTGTATGTGGCGTTGAGAATTGTATAGTGGTTGGAAATCCCACTATACAATTCTCATCAGTCCCCATCATGAGGTCTGTACCATGCATTTCTCGCCAAGCACTCCCTAGATGCATTGAAAAGTGTGGCACCCACATTTTAATGCAAAAATCAAGAAAGAAGATGAAACTAAAGACTTGGCTGTATGGGCTAGATCCCTTTGCCGTCCCGTAACAGGGAAAATTGAACCAAAAAAAAAAAAAAAAAAATGTTGGTTGACATATTTTAATTTAATCACAGATTAGAGAGTATATGTGAATTTAATGACATTTGAATAACCTCAAAATGCCATAATATTTTTTAGCCAAGCGGCAAGCAGTAAATCTCTGATATTTTATATAAAACAGAAATCATCATACACAAAAACCTTTTCGTATTATTTATACATAATGACCACTAACACTGCAAAGTAAGTTCTTGTAATAATGTATAAGAAAATAATATGATATTTTGGCTAAGTTATTTTTGTGTTTATTTAGTTATTGGAAACGGCTGTGGCGATGGACTACGTCAAAGAACCTTTCGAATGAAGATTTAGAGGCTGTACTTGATAATAAAGCCGTTACGAATGCTTTGTGCTTAGGATTAGCAAGTTATAAACCCAGCAAGGCTGAACATTTCTCTCATCTACAGTCTAAATATCCAGACCAAACAAAGTTGCTAAGTGTAGTTCAAATACTACAAAATTATATTGTAAGTACCTATCATGGTTAAAGTATAGTATATGGACTGTTCATTTTTGGGAGGAGGTTGTGGAGGGATGGGGGGAGGGGGGAGGGGAAACCTCCCTTAAAAGGGGGGGTTGCTGAAACGCTTAGTTCTTTTGATGAATTTTTGAAAAATAGCCTCTGGTACATTTTATGTGTAGTATTGTGGTAAAAATTTAGAAAGTTTTCATATTGCCGTAAGAAATGCCCATAAGTCGCTTCTGGAACTCGCCGGCCGCTGCCGCAGCACACGAGCTACACTCGCTCGGTTCGTGCACTGTGTTTTTATGTACACCTAACCCGCTCCTCGCTAACCTATCATTGGGTTTGTTCAACCAATAGTGTTACACAAAATGGTGTGTTTCATCAGTAATAGAGGAAAATGGAAAAATGAGTACCTACTAAGTTTAATAATATTTCATATTTTTATTTTATTATTTTGAAAGTAATGAAACACAACAAATGAAAAATACATCAACACTATCACGCTCTGGCCAATTAGTCTGAGCTATCACCCCTATTTACTGGTCTTTGACCTCAATTTGGTCTAAAAAAACATTTTTTTTTTTTTTTTATATCATACTTTGCGCAAAATACTACCAGTTGTTAAGTCTTATTCTTGTACTGTTAAAATTCTTGCATTTGTTATTATTTGGTCAGGTGATGATTACTGGCATTTTATTTAACCAAAATGTATTTTTAATTAATATAAATTGTACCTATTTTCTTTATTATTTATACAGCAGTTAAGTTTCTTAGACACAGCTTTATTATCTTTCAGGATGTTGACCCTTTCCAAATATGGGACATTGTTAAGCATTACCTATGCAACATATCTTATGGCACTCCAGCTAATGCTCTTAAGAATGTAGCCTTTGTTGACACAAGACCTACATTCCTCTTGCCAAATATATGGAGGTTTTATTACTCTGAGAGGATATTCATGCTGCGTCTCCTACAGTACATTGTGGAGTTCAAAGATGATTCTCAACACAAATACCATAAACAGTTCTGTAAGATTTACAGTTCAGGAATAAAAGACCTCATGTCCACAATCATAGAACAATTTGACAAAGTTGTAACTACAGCTCCACCACCTAGAAAAATACAAAGTGAATTTAGCAATGAATCAATTCGTCAAGAATGGGCTGAATATAACCTCAGGGAACAATTAACGATTTTACAGATTATATTTCTCCTTGTAAATGAGGAGAGTATTAAAGACACAGACTTTATAATACTTTTTAAAGCATTTAGAAAGCATGATTTTGGAAAAAATCAAGGATACCATGATTTATTAGAAGAGAGGCATAGAGAACTCTGTATGAGAATTATGTACATGGAAATTTGTTTGTTTATAGTTATTACGTTTAGAAAACAAAGGTATGTGTAGTTGATAGAACAGAAATGGTTTTATAGATGATATAAAATAATTATTATGGAATATTTGTTGTGTTTACAAACACATAAATATTTTTAAAACTAGGAAAAATACACTGATGAAAATCGACCTTCCACAGGTGGGAATCAAACCTAGCATTCTCTGCAATCTGGGTGGCTGTGTTAACCACTGTGCTACCGGGTTTCGATTGACTGATTTCGCTGTCGAAATTTGTCAGTGCCTGGTGCTTATGTTTTTATGGTAAACATTGTTTCATCAAATCTTTGAATATCCAGTTAAGATGAAACTACCTTATATTATGGAAACATTTTTGCATTTACAAATACGTAAATATTTTTAACTCGAAAAAATACACTGAAAAATATTCCATTTGAAATCGAACTTTGTAAATGTCAACAAAAATTACAAAAACAACAAAAATTATTCAAATGAAAAGATGGAAACCAGATCAAATATTAAAGGCAAACTTAAAACACATTCATGGTAGTTCTTCGAACTTTTGTTCAACATAGTAGCATGCAGTCGGAGGCATGAAATTATGAATGATTTGACTTATTATTAAATTCTATTTCATCTAATTTCCATCTTTTCAGTTGACTAATTTTTTAGTTTCTAAATTTATTTCTTTTATCTTTTCAGTTTTTTATATAATACGGTCACAATATTAAGATAAGTCCTTTAATTTGATACCCATTAATATTTTCCAAATATTATCATATAATTATGATAATATTTGGAAAATCACAATCTTCACATTAAGAGACTTAAATTTGAAAAATATACTTCGCGTTGCGGGTACAGGGCTCCAGCAACACATCCCCCGTGCTGCTCATGTTTTTGTTTAGATTGGCTCTAAAATCTCGCGACCGAGGCCGAGCACCGGGCGCGCGCCCTGGTCACTTTGTATATCAATTGCCTAATTTAATTAGGCAATTGATATACAAAGTGGCCAGGTTATAAACATAGTGTATGTTTTCAGTGATAATTGTTCCGCTTGGATAGATGCAACTGAAAAAATAGTTGATTCTGAACTAACAAAACTTCAACCAAATATAGAGAACAGCCCAATGTTACTATCCTGGATGTTACTTGCTTTAGAGGTAATATATTTAGAAAATTGGTATTTCTTGGTATTATATTTAAATTTATTTGAACCTATTTGATGGTGCTGCACCATATTGGTAGCAGTGTTATTAAATTAATTACATACTTTAGACAAGTGTAAATAAAACTAATTTTTTAAATTATTCTAATTTCAGAGTAAACAGCATGCTAAACTATTTGAGAGCAAATATCAACATTATGGTTCAATTGCATTAAAAATGCGTGTTTTTGAATTTATTGGTCAAATGCTTAGTTCTTCAGTATTTTCGGTAAGTTAAATATTCATAGCATAAAAATCTATGCTTATAGTTTATATGCACAATCATGAACCTGCAAAAATGTTTTGAATAGCTCTACCTCTGATTCACCTTGTGATTGATTTTATGTAAAGATGTTCATGTTAATCATATCCACAGGCTAGGAATTTAGGACAGCCTATGAGTTATCTATGTCTGTATATTCTTTTTATGCGATTTATGTATGACTATTTTAGAATGGAGATTTTTTTATATATTTTGCATTAACCACAAACAGGCATCTCTACAATTCTAAGTATGATTAAGTCTATCCAAAATATTATATTTTATCAATTCTTCATCAAAAACTCACTTCAATTTTCATTTTACAGGATCAATCGAAATGCTCGAAAATAGCGAAAGACACAATTTTCAAGATTCTAAACATAATTTGCAACAGATTTGATGGCGACGGCACTATAGGCCATCAGCCGGGAGCCATGCAACTTGCTTCAGATCTTCTCCAGTCCCCAGATATAGCCTCAGAGTTTTGGGCCCTTCAGCAGAAAGACGAAAACTTTGGTGTTGTGTCTTTCTGGAATACAGCCTTAGAATATTTTCCTTATAATTTTAGCATGCTTTCCACTTTAGCTGCAGGTTTGGCTCAGGCGGGAAAAGAAAGTGTTAGACATGTAAGTATGATATATAATTTTGATGTGCAGTACTCTTGTATGCACAGACAACAGCACGTTGGGTTACCACAAACTGTAAAATTTTCCCAATCGATTATGCACTTTATATTGAATAGCCTTAGGTTGAAAATCGTTTGGAGAAATTTGACAGTTTTGTATAGCCCAACGTGCTGTGGACTGTACATAATATATTGTTTGAAGATCAAAACAAAGTCTGTGTTCGTCTTCTTTTTCCATTTAAAATAATAAAATATTGCATAAATGAAGTCCTAGAATACAATATCTAAACTAGAGATCCTCATAATAAAACATTGTTACAGTTAATAGCTGAATTAAAAAACTTGCCCGTGTACACAGAAATTTATAATCCAAATAGCGTTCCATTAATGTCGTTGCAAGCAGACGATGCTATCGTGGGCCGAGAGTATTTCCCACTCGGAGACCCGTCGTACCGGGTCGAGGCGGGCTCCCGGGCAACCGTCATGGAGAGGAAGGATTGTACCATGATACATTTCCGCACACCATACTCGTATTGGACCGTTCTAAATAGCGAAATAGAAAAGGCGTTGGACCGTAAGAAACATCATAACATGAGTATGAAGTTACAATGTGTCTATGAAGGAGCTATGGTTTTAAAAGGTGAGTCTCAATGATGACGCCGTTCTTAGTTAACACAAGGTATTAAATGTGTAAAGAGGAGCTTTGCCGTTTCATATTATAGGTAAATATAACAGCTCGGAAACGGATCAGCACTGCCTCAGGATCAGCTCGAATCGTTCAGTATTCTTTGTATGTAACTCCATACTGTAACGCACACTAATTAGCGACGGAACGACGCCGCCTCGCCTCGGGATAAGCTCACGAACGGCCGTGCGGTGAATGGTCAACTAGAAAAGGGGCAGAGGATTTTTTCAACGGATTTAGATGGCGCCAGGTGTTAAAATATTTTTGGATGTTTTTTTATGGAACCACCTAGCCGTCGACGAGCGGGCGGCAAGCCGTAAGCGCAGTCGATGTAAGGGCGCTGCTAATCAGTTTCCGTTCCGTAGTTGACGCCGGTTTGACGCCGCGGCGAAAGGCGATACGGTTACGTTCCCTTTCAGAGCTATTATGTGTGCTACGACCTTTACTCTAGAATCCGATTTGTGGTATCAAAATCTTACCATAGGAACTTATGACGCCACGACTTCTTAATGCAATACAAAATCTATGGAAGAATTATGTTTGACTGGTAATTACAATTATCTCAGCTTACTGGATAGGCAACATCCCTATTTTAATTCGCGCGATTAAAAAATTTAGAGTGCGTTCTATCATCTATCTATACCACGGCGACTTTTTTCCCTAATCCCACCATCTCCCTTCCTTTTAAGGACTACTCGTGCTGGCTTAAGGTGACACCTACAAATTGTGGCTACTCTTCCAACGCGAACTAAGAAATTTGTCAACTCGTTTCTATGTCACACAATCAAGAAATGGAACTCACTGCTAGTACACGTGCTCCCTCTTTCTTGCAATTCTTGGTCATTCAAAAGAGGTGTGAAGAAGCACGTTGCAGGTCAACAAGGCGTTTGAATTCCACTACTGCTCATAATCCGGTGGAACGGAGTCATTTGCTTTATAAAAAAAGTCGAGAATGGTCTAGTCCAGTAGGTCTATTCGCTAGGTTTTTTTTGACAGTTGAGAGTGATGATCACTGAGTGAATTACTTAACCATTGCTGTTTTACACGACACGCTATTACGGCACTTGTCGTGTAAAAACAGCAATGAATATGAAATTCACTTGGTGATTATCACTTTCATCTGTCAAAAAAGTTAGCGAATAGGCCACCAGGTAGCCACACTGTGGAGTTTCTCTCGAGTTCTTGTTGTAAGAACACGTGTTGAGAGACTCCATTTTTAACCCAAATCAACCATACAATTTTTGTTACTCTAGTTACATTTTCACTTGACATTGGCAAAATGCGTACGCTTAATGCGTCGCGACGCCATTAATTAAGAATAGAATAGAATAGCCACACTGTGACACAGATTTTTATTTTCGAGACAAGTTTTGTATTGATTCAAATGGTTAAATTATTTATGTTCTTCTATACCTTATTTTAATTTAATTTAGCTTCTAGCACATTGAAATCTATGTTACATTGCAGGTGTTGTAAAAACATTGGTGCAAGATAAAGAGATACCAAAGAGTCTGGTAGCCCCAAGCGAAGGGGTGTTTGACGTGTTGGTGAGGTTCATGCGTGCAGAGGAACCCGCGCTACCCTTGCTGGTGGAATGTTTAGAAGTGTGCACCGCTCTTGTACCCGCATTTCCTAAGGAAATACATTTAAGGTATGTATTAAGGAGACACTTTAGGTATAACAGACAGCCCTTTGTGCAGAGGATGCATGTTGGCAGAAGAAACACCCGCTCTCGTTCTAATAGAATGCATCGCAGTCGTAACATCGCTGGCTCGCCAGACTCCAGGATGTCTTCAAGGCGCTCGGAAACTTCCTGGGAGAGTGGGGCTGGCTGGAATGATCCAGCTTCTCACCCTCTTGACGCAAAATAGGTGCAGTCGTAGAGTTGCAGAAGTAGCCCGTACGACGAAAAAGAAGGTATGTATGATGAATAGCAAAGTATCGTAACAGGCGACAAACATAATTTTGACCTGACGTAGTTCACCTAACATAATTATAAAATAAAAAAATGTCCTTTTGAAAATAAATTGACATTGCGGTGTTTGATTCTATATGACCAAGAAGCTTATATTTTACGTATAGTATCTTCGTGTATATGACTGATATATTAGCACCTTAGGAGGGTTGAGATTTGATAGGCGGCTGCTTCTAAAACTTTCAGCTAAATCCTCCTTAGTGACTGTTAAGATAATAATTATGGCAAAGCGGTTGATGTTGACATAGTTCAATTTTTAGTAAACGCGGTTTGCTGGTGAGAGTCTAAGGGCCCCCTGAGCTTGCGGACAGCGGTGTACAGCACCTTCTTGCCCCTTGGTAGCTACGCCACTGGCAATTCGTGAGCCAACAAAAGTTTCAAATAATTATAATAGAGAAAATTATGGTTTTTAAATTATTTTTGGAGATTTTGAAGGAATTTCTGAAAAGAGACCAAACCTTTGCTTCTAGTAAAGCCACCTTAGAATACGCACTTCTAAAGAGTACTCAAATCGTATAAAAACACCTATCAGTTTCTTCGAAGTTGCAATGTTTGTAATTACTTACTTTAAGACAATATCTATGGTTCATCATCTTTGGGTATAGTATTATATTATCTGTGGTTTTAGGTAGGCCACCTATTCATTTTTTAAATATAATTTTCTAGTAATCTACTAAATAAAATGTACATTTTTCTTAAGACTAATAAACACTGGACTTCTCCCGCGCGTCATGAACCATAAACTATCACACGTGGAGTACGCTAACGGAGTGTCATTTGACTCCGCGGCCGTTGGAGCTTACCTTGTCACCATAGAGCAGCCAACTGGCTCCTACAAATTCCTAGCAGCATATATAGACCTGTTGTGCGCTTTTCATGAGGTACGTTTTTAAAAACACAATTTTCTTTCATTAGATATCTTAATAATACTTAATTCTAAAACTAGAAAAAATGCACTGAAAAACATCGAACTGCCCCTGGAGGGAATCGAACCGAATCCGGTGCGTTAACCACTTTTTAGGTTTTAGGTAAGATTTGGTAAAACAATGTTTATAATAAAAACCAAGCACTGACGAATTTCGACAGCAAAAGCATTGCCCAGCCTGGTGGCGTAGTGGTTAACGCAACCGCATTTTTTTTCAATGTATTTTTTTTAGGTTTAAAACTATTTACGCGAAAGAAGAAATACTGACCTCAATACTAAAAACCCATACAATATTACAGTCACCTCCAGATGAACGCATTGCAACTGAGATTGTCCTCCCTGGTCTCATGTTAATATTACGCGAGGTATTTCCCAACGTATGCGGCTGGCGATACAGCCGGCCCGACGAACGACGCGCCATGATCGGTCGGTGTGCCAACTTCCTGACCATGGTATTACAACAGAAGGAGACCAATAAAAACATAGACATTCTGAAGAAAACATGCGTCTACAGTTTTTTGCACACGGAAAATGCCCTGGAAGTATTGAAGATCATTTCAATGGGTTCGTATATTTTTTTTTGGTTAACATTTACTATTGCGAGCATGAATTGACGTTCGACGTATTGATAAACAAATATCTATCGACTCTTCTGACAGCTGCAAGCAGAAAACTTAGTTAAAATATGTCGGGTGTCAGTCGAATACTTATGTAGTTTTTGTGTAGAAATTTTATATAAAATTTTCCTTATCGGGAGATCTATATCACTGGTTTTTGAAACTGTTGAAATCATTACCAACATGCTGTTACTCTTATCTTTATTACAGGCAACGAAAATCTCGAAAAAAGCATGCTAGATGAAACTAACTGGGCTTCCGGACCAAGCATCGATTATTTGGCAAGTTTTCAGCGTTGTGTTGCCATAGTAATGTTTGCTTTACGAATGAAATCTTTAGTCAGTGAAACCAACGAAGTGACACCTCTAGAGCACCTGATTTTCACACAAAATAAGCAAAAAGATCCGTTAAAAGTTGTACCAAAAGTGACCAGCTATATAAACCATGCTTTTAATCGTAGTTTACCTGTTCTAAGCTGTCGTTTATTGAAGAGATTGGCTGACGTAAGTAAATTAAATGAAAAATTATATTGATAATAACAATGGTAATTATACATATAGGTATATTTATAAAATTGCAGGGTTTTCAAATGTCCTTGTTCGCGTCCCTCGACATGACAGCTTATCAAGTTCGCGTCATGTTCTTAGACCGTCTCCGCGACGAACATGAGACGGTTGAACTAAAAGTTGCCATTCTAGAGTTTGTAGCCACCTGCGTTGGTAAACAACCAGGGCTTACAGAAGCCTTCTTCATGATGAATTATGAAAAGGCCAAATCTGAGGAAAAAGAAAGTAAAGACAAAGCAGCAGTTGAAAAGGTTGAGCCTGCAAAAAACCAAAGCGTCGACGATAGTTACGAAGGCATTCTAGAATACATGGCCGATTACCTTGGAATAGTTAAGTCTGTAAGTAATTTGTTTATACCTAGTTTATATTGTAAATTAATAATGTATCCAGCAAATGTTTTACCATTTTCTGTATATTCTCAGGACGCCACATATTTACAAAGTCCTCTACTCGGTTGTATAATGGGATTGTTCCATGCGTTATGGAAAAATAACATGCAAATACTGGTGAAGAAACTTCGAGAAAATCCAAAGTTTTGGGAACACATGACCAGTCCATTATTCAATGAAATACAACCAGGGCTACGGACTTATTCTCAAATATTTAACGTCATAGGAATTGAGCTCTTTGCGTCAAGAGAGAAACTTGAGCAGCCTTTAAAAGATGTTCTAGAACAATTTTTCGATACTGATAAGAAGCATTTGGATAACTGGATAGATTACATATTCTCATTCCAGGGAAGAGAAGATAGCGAGGAAGTAGTAGATAAGGTGCCAACCTGGCTGGGACTATTAACATCTTGGAAAGATTTTACTACCATTTTCTGCAAATGTCTCCCAATTAGCCTAAATATAGCACACAAATCTAAATTAGTCGCCCCGTGCATGACTGCGTTACTCAATGAGTTGGAAGACTTGAAAGATGGTAGGCTGGTAGTAATTTTAGCCGAACTGTACGTGATAATGTTAGCAAATTGGAAGGACGATTGCTTTGAAAACAGAAAGTTGAATGCAAAGCAAATTGACAGTCTTTTGGCAAATACTGCTATGGTTTACGAATGCTTACATCCTCGTGCCATCCGCGCTATACTTTCGATTTGCACTGTCGCTATAAGCAGTTTGGATTATGAAATAAAAGCAAACAGCGCTACCGCTCAATGTATCGTAAGATCAGTTACCAATTTGAATAGTGTAGAATTAGAGAAACTCCTAGACCACATGCGAGATCGGCCTAAAACTGAGACTAAACCAGAGGAGCTAAGAGGTAAAGAAGAAATTCCTCCAGTAGTCTTGTCGCTGGCTATGCTAGAACAATGTTTAGAGTTATACGATGATATGTTCTCTGGACTATTGCAGTGGTTCCAATCGAGCAAGTTCATTAACAAACTTCTCTGTTGTTTGCAAATGTGCTTGCAGAATCGTCAGCACTATTACACATCGTTGGCTGCTTTGCGGTGTATTACGGCTTATTCGCGGGGTCCTTTCTCTAAAGACCTGTTAATGAGCGACGTTGATCAGTTCCTATGGATGCCATTGCTGCCACCTAAATTTGATGTTAATGGTGGTTCTTTGGCATGGAAGCCTCAAGAGTGGTGGCGTGTGTATGCTTATAGTTTGGACTTTATTTCTATGATGGTAATGAAACATGGACAATTCTTCGCAAGTGACGCGATTACGTTCGTGGGAGTCCACTTAGAACATTTGATAGAGGCGGTATTACTGCCTCGTCAGGTGTTTAACATCGACGCGCTCAACTTGTGTGCCTCCACATTGAACTTAGTGGTGCAGCTTGTCAAGTTTGAAGCGAGATGGAGAATCCAAAACATCAATTCTTTGATTGGTATTATGGTAAGTTAAAACAAATAGTGGTATATTGTAATTACTACATATTTTGTCACTGAAACTCCGAATGCGTTAAAAATGTATTTATATAAATCAAAAACATTAAAATAAAAACAATTTCTTAATATAGCGCAGCATAAGCGTGTGCTTGTATCAGTGTGTGACACTGATGTTGCGATCGCGACGGTCGTCCGACCCCACACTTCAGACGGCAGATGAAACCATCAGTCACGCGCCTAATGTCCTGCACAGGTAACTAATTTCAATCACAAAGTGGTCCTTTAAAGCCCCTTTACACTAGCGTTAGTCCAGCGTCTGCAGTTATTGAACGCAGTGCTAGCGCGGCGCAGACGTCACACTATTAATGTGCAAGCCACACCGCCAGCGTTGAGCGAGCCGAACAGTATCGTGTCACCTCTTTTCATACTTCGGTTCACACCACTAACTACAGAGCTAACCTAAGTCAGCGATACAAAAGATGTGAACAGTATGTGGTATGCGATAGTTTGCCAGCCAGCTCGTACGCTCGCTCGCCCGCTGGCGGTGTGGCCTGCACTTAACGCGGCGTATACGTCGCGGTGTGTACGCTGCGCTAACGTTCAGCGAATGCCGACGATGGACAAACGCTAGTGGAAAAGGCGGAGTATAAAGTTTTTTAGTCTTTGATAAAACTTTCAAGTTTGGGATAGAAATAGTTTGTTCATGTGCTTGTGTTGGCTACCAATTTTATACATAAACAGTTTTTCTAACCTCGCTATGAATGTTTTTTTTTTCAGAACATTAGAGATTCTGCACATGGCAACTTTATGCCTGCTGTCGTTCAGCCCCGAGTTGTTGTCACTGCTTGCTGACCCTGGACTGGACCTTGAGCGCTGGCAACCCCTAGTGGAACTACATTTCGGCGCACCAAAGATCTCCTACGAACCGCTCCCACAGCTAACATTCGGGACGCTACTCTCGGCAATATGTTTGCTGACTCGGTCACTCAATCATGTAAGTACGAATAGATTTTCTAGTATTATAAGTACGAATAGATTATTTTCTTAACGAGAAATTGTCTTCAGTAGTTCAGTTGACTAAAACTTGTCTCTTCATCATTCCTTTATTTCTTCTTATTCAAGCGGAAAGTTTAAACTTTATTAGTCTCGATTTTTTTTATAAAGGTCTAATTAATTAACGTAATATGAATAAAGTCTAATACCATGGTCAAGACATTTATACATAGTAATGAAATGCAAGTTTAAATATTTTTGTCTTGCCTTGTCTAAAGTTTTAATCTTTTCCGCTCTGCTCAACCGTTTCCACTGAAGTAGAGCAGAGACGCGATTTGTAAATAACGAAATTCTATTGTTTGATTAAAACTCATCACTTCTCCCTCGTCTCGTTTCCAGGAAAACTGAGAGCCTTAATCGTGCTTCTCAATGAGTGTATTCCATTTAGCAAACAGAATCCTTTAAACAGCTGCCTTGAACCAAGCCCAGCCCACTTTTTACTCCAGCAAATAGAATATTAAAGTAATATGGTTGTCCCCTTCCCGCAGTCGCTCTAGCGTGACCGACTACATAGTCAGCTGTTATTGGCTCGAACCGGTATTAGGAGGCGGGTCGCCTGTCAATTAGACAGTTCTTCGTACATTATTCATCAAGGCTCTACTTATAGGCATACCACATGGACGAAGGTAGCGGGTCTCGGTCGCCGCGCGGCAAACGACGGGCCTGCTCGTGTGGCAGTCCCGGAGACTCGCGCCGCGCCAACCGCAGCGAGTCGCTCACCAGTATATCTTCGGCGGCCAGCGCGCTACCTTGGCTCAACGAAAGACTAGTGGCTGGTGCGCTTGAAGCAACCACCACGCTATTGGCATCGCAGGTACCATATGCAGGGTGTTGTTAAAAATATTTTAGTTTGGAACAAATACTTAACGCCCTTAGAATATTATTGATAGTAGGTATTTTTTCATTTATTTTATTACATCAGTGGTGTGGATGGATTGTGTAGGATGTGAATCGGATTTCTCGATAAGGATAATACGACAAAACGGCAGTTTATCGATCTCAGCTCAATTTATCGATTCCTAGACAAAATTTACTAAGCTGTCTTAATCGAATTGCTCGCAAAATCTACATAGTTACCTAAGTAGTTAACTTTATCGGAAGGTCAGTTTCATGAAAATCTTATGGAGATTTTGCGTGCAATATGTAATACTCGATAAAGAAATCGATTTATTAAGCTTGTCAATCGACAATCCATGCTCCCATGGGGTCTCTACTCGTGGAAAACACCGTAGGTATATTCTAACGTTAAAGTCGTTTCCTGTCTGAGTCGCAAGCCGCTAGACTTGGATGTAGTATTTACAGCTCTATAAGTACCTCCTACTCGGACACCAAGTAGGTCTAAGCATTTTGAAGATAATCTAAACTTTAAAACAGGATATGTTTTGTCATCACAGGCCCTGCTAGCAGTCCGCGACGCGAGCGTCCCAACCCGGCACAAACAACTCGTCCGTCGTGAGCTGAGCTCCGAACTGACGGTGTTCCACGACTTTGTACGAAAGCGCATACTCTGTGCGGCCCACTCGCGCCCCCATCTCGTGCGCAACAAGTTGGGTGCTTGGCCCCTCGCAGCCGACGAAGACGAGCTCAAACGGATCGAAGAAGCCAGGAGAGATAGTAATTCCGACGATGACAACGAAAGACCTCCACCCCCACCCCCTAAGCGCGCCGCTCACGATTGCATGAGAGAATACATCCTACGAAAGCATTACCTCGAGAAGTGCGCTCAAACACCCACCAAAGGCCCACCTTCCCCAGTTTCCCATTCCACCCCAACCTCAGATAAAAAGAAGGAAACTTCTAGAAGCTCTAAGCGCGTCTCCTGGGCAGAAACCACAAGAGACAGCGACGAAAACCTCGATAATTCACTACAGGAAATTGAACCTGTGTATTCCAATTTAACCGATGTTCAAATAAACAATGATGAGGATTATTTTCATTTCATTTCCGTTGTATTTCTTTATATATGCCAAACAGAATTGTAATGATTTTTTTTATGTAAGCGTACAAATATTGCCTGCCTATTCTTATATTACATTTGTATGAAGTATTAAATACGATTTTTATTTAATCTAATATTATCTTCCTATTTCCGTAAACGTATAAATAAATAGATAACATAATAACATAATAAATAGATTTCAATAAAAATGCTCAACATTTTACAGTTGTTAATAATTTAGGTAGTACATACATCCGTCATTTACAGTTTCACAAAATTATTCACTAGTGCTCCGCCCGCGACTTTGACCGCGTGGAGTTTGCATTTGTTTGGCGCAAACAAACTCTTCTGCTTTATAATATTAAGTATTTAAGATTGGCTTGATTCTCTATATTAGAGATGAAACTGATATCCGATCCGTATCCGGCCGGATACCGGATATTTAAAAACTACGACGATTTCCTATAATAAAATGCAATACATTAATCATTGTGAAGTAAATATCAATAAATAAGGCTTATAATTATGACGGCTTTTATTTAAAGTCGAAAACAGCATAGGGCCTTCCAACACCATTTTTGTTTCTGAGATATTCACTAATGTAAATACATAATAGTAAATATCTAAACTAAAAACTTAGCGAAACCGCCCGAATTGATCTCTACCCTTAGTATGAGTTTTGATAGTTTCGAGCTCGATCAAACGTATCGTCTCTTTTCATCCATTGTCCAGTGTTTCTGATAGTTTACGCTAGAGGCGCTAGTGGGAAATGCATGAAAAAAGACGATACGTTTGATCGAGCTCGGAAACTAACAAACTCATACTAGGGGTACTGAGGCCTTAGTATGAGTTTTGATAGTTTTCGAGCTCGATCAAACGTATCGTCTTTCTTCATACATTGGCCACTGTTTCTGATAGTTTACGCTAGAGGCGCTAGTGGGCAATGTATGAAAAGAGACGATACGTTTGATCGAGCTCGAAAACTAACAAACTCGTACTAAGGCCTCTGATCGAGATCGCCGCACCTGTGCGGCGCTAAACACGTCACGACATGCAACGAGTCAATCGACCGAATATCCGGCTATCCGCTCGCCAGTAATCCGGTATCCGTCCAAACAACTATCCGTTTTATCTCTAGTCTATATTAGAGATGAAACGGATAGTTGTTTGGCTGGATACCGGATATCCGGCGAGCTGCGGAGCCGAAAGGCCGGATTTTTGGCAATTCTTGTCTTTGACTAGTTTAGCGCCGTACATGTGCGGCGAACGCGATGAGATCCATTCGGGCGGTTTCCAAAGGTTATTACTAAAAGTTTTAAGTTTAGATATTTGCTATTTATGTAGGTATTTATAATTAGAGTGAACATCTCAGAAGAAAAATTTAGTTTTTTGGGAGGACTTTTTTGTAACTTTTTCGACTAAATAAGTCATCATAATTTTAAGCCATTTTATTGATTTTTAAGCTCACAAAGATGTGTTGCATTTTATTATAGGAAATAGCCGTAGTTTATTAATATCCGGCCGGATATTGAGTTACTATACGGTATCCGGCCGGATATTGAGTTACTATCCGGTATCCGGTCGGATAGTAAAATTAGGCTTGATAGGCCGGGATACCGGTTAATTACCGGATATCCGTTTCTCTAGTCCATATTATAGTATAATAGGTATAAAAAATGGCAATACTTTGGTTGCATTAATTTTGCATTTACCAGCCTGAAATAAAAATGTAAATCTTAGCAGCAAGCAACCAAATGCGCGGTCGGTACTAGCAGTGGTTCTCAAGGAGGGTTGGTGCCAGGCAGGCGGCCCCGGCTGTAAAAACCTAATACCAAATCCTTAAACAGTATGGTCGATATTAAAGGCATACTACACCGACACTAAATAAATTGGGAGCAGGGTAGGATAATGATGATGATAAAAAAAAATAAGCCAGTTAATTTAGGAGGTTGTTCAACATTGCCAGATGCTTGCAAAGGTGTTTTTCGCAACACCTAATGTTGCTACAGATTGCAGCTTTGCGTATGGAATTTATAGATAGGGGATGATAACTAGGTACTAAATAGTGTAATCTATAATATAAAAATGAATCGCAAAATGTGTTGGTAAGCGCATAACTCAGCAACGCCTAGACCAATTCTGCCAATTCTTTTTTTTAAATGTTCGTTGAAGTTCAAGGATGGTTTTTACGGCGAGAAAAATTCGAATAATGTCTTTATGACAGGACGAAGTCTGTCGGGTCCGCTCGTAGACAGAGAAAACTAGTAGTAGATATATGTACTATACTAAGCTGCTCACATAGAGTTCATTTGTATGTGCTGCTCATTACATTCGAGGCAGTGGCGTTGGCATGGCTGGCAAGTGTCACTGACTTTTTTAAATTTATAGAACAAAAAATTTCAAAACTACACTGTTGACTATGCAAAGCTGGCAAGATGTAGTATATACTCTTTTATATTGTCTATTGTTTTTCTATGGTTTTATTGATTGTATTTTGTTACTTTTTTTTTATTACATTGTCACTGAGAGCAAACAAGAAGAAAGTTTTATTTTCAGCTTTTTCACAATTTCCAACAAAGTGGTGTCAGAAGCGGGATTAAACATGTTCACACATTCCAAAAAAGCTATGGAGGCTCAGAATGCCATTAAAAACAAAAATAATAGTGGTAAGTCTTCAACAAAACTTTCATCTTCTTTGGTACGGCTCCAAGTAGAAGCAGCGTATGCCAAGCGCATGGCTATAGCGGAGCGGGAGCTAGCTGCCGCTGAGGTCGCCGCTGCTATGGCTGAGGCGCAGCTTGCCGCTGCTGTGGCTGAGGCCGACCGCGCTGCTCGCGTGGCTGAAGCCCAGCTCGCCGCTGCTGCCCGGGTGGCCGCAGCGGAGCGCGCCGCCGCTGAGGCGGAACGCCTCGCCCAGCTGGCTAGGCGAAACTCTGGTAGCCGTACCGCCTCTCAGTCTTCCAGCAACGACAGCCGCCCACAGACGCGGGGTAATTCTCGCAGCAGCTCGCAGTCGGGTGCCTCTGCGCATGAAGCGCTACTAGAGGACCCGTCCGCGGAACTCTCTGTGCACGCAGTGCCTATCGAGGGTCTTGTCGCGGAGCCCCTAGCGCACAGAGCGCTCATTGAGGGGCCCGTGTTCACCGCGTCGACTGCTGCGCAATCACCTTGCGCGTCATTTTCTACCGGCCATATGTTGGAAGCCTCACGCCACCACCTTGTGGCCACACGCCACCATCTTGTGGCCTCATGCCACCTACTTGTGGCCTCTTACAGTTTCGCGGAGCCCCTGTCGCATCCAGCGCTTTTCTGGGGGCCCGTGATAACCCCGCTGGTCTCACGCTTTTCCGCTGTGGTGCAGCGCCGTGTGCCAGCGGACTGTAGTCCCATGACTACTTCGTTTCATCGCGTTCATTCAGTTCATTTACACTATACATTAGGTACACGCACGCAAAATTATAACATTAATAAAAATAGTCTTTATTCAAACACTTCACACATTAACATTTCTAGGTTAACCGCTAGCGTGGCCGATACCGCCACTACTGCTACGGCTGTGAAGGTAAGATCTATTTCTTTGCCTATTTTCGGTGGGCATCCAACCGATCGGTTCGTTTTTATGAGACCCTACAAAGTCACGAGCCTATCTTTCTGGGCCCCTGAAGATATGTTGAGGATTACTGCTGCATATCACGGAGTTTCTTGCAACTCCGCTGGGGTCATTCAAGCTCGCAAGGTTCCGTTCGCCCGTCCAGAACAAATGGTTTGGATGGAGCGTTTGATAGTACGCGGTTTTTATAGGTTTTGTAACGTTGAGAGCTTGAAGGACTTCCCCAGTATCCATTGTATGTGTAGTGTAAAGGCAGTTCGCCCGTTAAAGCAGTCCGAGTACTTAGTGACTTTGATTTTACGTCACGAGTTCTTAGGCGAGCTTACTCCGCTGCTACGAACTGGTTCACCGGGCTTTAAGTTTACATTTTATTATCGTTTTTTGAAGCTTTTATTATTCTTAGTTCATGAAAGATATCATCGCTTCATTTTCAAATACATCGTGCCATCAGAATGTTTTCATTTTATTATCAATTTATTTGACAAGCGTAAGTCACTCAAATACGTGACATATTTTTTTGTGGCTTGTAAGGTAGCAAAAAAGTTGATACCATTTTTATTTTGGAAAAATTAGTTCATCATATTTTGTGTAGAAGTCATCTCTCACTACATTACTGTTTTCTGTGTACAGTCACTACCAGAGTTTTCGGTTCACACCGACAACAACTCTCTGGTTACCATGGCAACTGGTATCACTTAGTTACTTAGTTTATTTTTCTCTTTCATACATTTTCAAAGACATCTTCACAGTTAGTTTGAATGATTTTATTTGGGTTTTTTCACGATTTAGCTAGTGTCGGTTCAGTTTGTTCATTTCATTTTCGTAGTTTAGTTTTCAACAAGTGCATTTACTGGCACCAATGGCTGTTTTTTTTCCTTTGATAACGTTCACTGTTTTTTTTTTTTTGTTGGGTATTAATTTAGATGCATGAGCGTCATGCTTTGGCTTTCACCTTACATCGCTCATTAGATTATTGCCCTGACCAAAGTATGATGTTCTCGCTTATACCCCACCGGTGAGCCTCACAACTCACGCTGTTTTCCTTTCGCTTTACCGCGGCTATCGCCAAATATTTTTGCATTATGAGAACGTAGGCTTTTGGCGCTGCGTTTTGCAATATCAAAGCACAAGCTTTTGACGTTTCAGTCTACTGTCTTCTCGACTGTTCTTTGATACAGCGTAGCGACGTCCGCTCATTTAAATTTGCTTTTTTCAATGATTGTATGTTCTTACTGTTGTGAGCGACGACGCTATGCATAGGTAGGTAGGTAATTATCAGATTTTCTTGACGGTTTTTGTGGTTCCTACCGCTTTTGCTTTAACTTTTTTACAACGGTCACAAGAGTTGTCAAGCCTCCTACCTACTACTTTTAAACCTTGAGTTCAGTTGTGAATTTGTTTTTTAGGTAGACAGATTTTTTCGTTTTGCATAACTAAAATTAATGTTGTTTTTTTTATAATTTTGGTTTTTAATACTTTGAGAAGATTGTTAAGTTTGTAACTGGGCTCCTACGGGGACGAGTACGATTACCCAGCATTACTACACGCGGGAGAATTACTTTCAAAAACTCATCGTAGTTTGAAGATGGCTACCTGCGAGGCTGTTTGATGATACGTGATGGATCGAGGGACTGTTGTGCGGTTGCTCTTTCTTCGGTGTGCAAGACGACGCCTACTTTGCCCACGACAAGGTCACCGGCTACATTTTTCTTCGGGGGTTTCCACTACGTCGGTCTTCGTCCGGCTATGAAGAAATGTCACTGTTCGCCACCGCCAGGCGTAATTATGACGTCTGGCTTTCTACAAATAAACTGCGACGGGACTACTTCGAGTCGTTCTTACTCTACGAATGACTGACGTCAGCCCATTAACACTGGACGTGGAGGACCTGCCGATGCCTGATGACTTACATTTGGACTTTCAATTAGTGGGTACGGCTTTCCTGAGTCTGCGCGTCGAAGTTTTTCTACGAGTTTCAATATTAACCGCACAACCCGAAGCACATTTTTCTTCTACAAGCACTGGCGCACGCACGATTTTGTATATCTGCGGTCAAGCTACGATCATGCACGCACAAATTTTGAATATCTGTAGCCAAGCTACGATTCTACAAGGACTATGCCATCCTCCGATTGCTATTCTTCCCCCGCCGTCCTCGCTCTGGGTTCTTCTTTCTCTTCTTTATACTCCCCTTCAACTCAAATTAAGGAGTCCAGTTGCACAGCTTCGTTACGTTTTAATTATAGATGCTTTATACTTTTAATTCTTCCTACCAACTTAGCATAGTCACTCCTAAGTTTTTGTGTTGCCACACCGGGGGGACCATGTTGACTATGCAAAGCTGGCAAGATGTAGTATATACTCTTTTATATTGTCTATTGTTTTTCTATGGTTTTATTGATTGTATTTTGTTACTTTTTTTTTTATTACATTGTCACTGAGAGCAAACAAGAAGAAAGTTTTATTTTCAGCTTTTTCACAATTTCCAACATACACTTTGGGGGTGCATTTACGCCACCGATTCGAGGCTGTGGGTTGATGCCCAACATAACTCAGCTGAGTACCTATTTAATGAACAGAGCTCAAGAGTGTCATACGACCACAGATATATCAATCTAAGAAGATCGGTCGAATCACCGAGTTCATAGGAGACCGAGTGTCGCAATCAGGGGCCGTACTACATAACAAGGTTCTAGTTGAGCATGCCGTAATATACACTATTGATTGCGCGCGTATTAAGGATTGCGAAGCAATGAATGTTAAGCACAGCCGCAATGTAATACAATTTGTAAGATAGTAACGCATAATTTAAAGCGATTGTGTTTTTATGAATAAAAGTCGGACTATTTGTTTAAATATTGATTTTAAAATATAAATCTAAGATTTTCGGTTCTTACATGTGAAAAGTTATTCCATTACTTGATAAATATAACTGATTTACTGCAATGATTGCATGTTAGAACAGGACGGCCTTTTTGAAAGAAAAACGGATATTTCTTTCTGACATAAGTACGTGCCTACGTATGGCGGCAAGGGTGGCAATGTATGCTCACTGGGCATACACTTGTCATATGGCCTATCTCCTTGTATTATTAAATCTCTGTATACGACTGTTTTCAACACACTCGGAGGACAATAAAATAAGCTTACTTGCCTAAGTTTTATTTTGGCGAGAGTAGACTCTCCTAAACGTAAGTTTGGCCTCGCTGAGGACGGTGGGCAGTTGGAAATAGTTGGAATATTTTGTTCTTCTTCGCTCCGTAATAATTTCTTTAAAAAATTGTGTTAATCTGAGTAAAGAAAATAATATCCCGCTAAAAAAAATGGAAAGCGCGCCATTCCGCGCGTAGAAAAAAAAAAGTGACAACAACTGCTGGCCATACAGCCAACTTTAAAAATATTTAAGTAAATAAAAAAATTACCTACTGTGTTTAATAGATATTGTGAAATGTTGTAACAATTGGTTATTTAACTACATCTAATAGTTTTAATAAGTAATCAACAAACAAGTGGGAATTATTTTTCCTAAAATAAGAATTTAGTTGTTAAGCATAATTTATTATTACTAAAAATTTAAAAAGAGTGTGCTGTTGTGGAAAATGTGTGACGACAAGAAGCTTTATATTTTATCTTCGTGTATGACGACCACATTTTAATTCAAACTTAAAAATACAATCAATACCTCATAGCAATAGAAAGGTTAAAGTTTAATGCAATATTATAAATTATAATTGACAATTATAATATAATTGATCTAAGCTATCTCAAATATATTGAGGCTTTACTATTTAACTATAGTAAAATCTCTCCTTAGAAACCATCAATGTATGTGCAGTGCCAGGTATGTATTAGACTCAGATCAAATAATTGATCTGAGGTATAGTGAGTAAATTAGCTCAGATCAATTACTAATTGATATCAGTAAACTAGTAAGTAATTTTTTCTACCATCACTAAACTTTAAATGCCGTTATCGCTCTTCTATCGCTGGAGTTTGAAAAAGATGCCATGATTTCTTTTTTATACAAAGATTATTCAAGCTTTGTATTTGTAAATTAAATCGTGAGAATATTGCATTAAACTTTAACTTTAAATATTTATATCATTATTTTTATGGTAGAAAAAATTAATGTCCTTGTCCACGAAAAACAAATTGTTATGGCAACATTTTTAACATGGCCGCATGTTGAACGAGACGATTTTCTTTACTGTTTGCCAAAATAAACCGATATTAACGTAATTTGTGAGCGGATTTTTATTAATTGTGTAGTAAGAGAACTAATTGATTCGTGGCACAAATTATCGGTAAGCTTTTTGCCCTGCTAATATGGATGAAGATGATTGAAATTGGTCTTCTGTTGGTGTTTATTTTGTCATTAAGCGCAGTTTATAAATAGATTGTTTGTACTTTTTGGCTGCAGTGAGAGTTGAAGATGATGCATCACCCGAACATGCATCATCAGGCAATGTCGGGGCACCCGCCGCAGCATATGCCGGGGCACCAGGGTATGCCTGGTCATCATCAGATGCCTCCCCATCAGATGCACAGGGATAACAGGCACGTAACCCTCACTAGGTAGAGTAGCGTTCAGCTTTTTTATATTTTATTATTTGCTTACATTTATAAACACTTCATGCATACCTTTTAAGTTATTTTTAGTTCAAATCAAATTAGGTTATCTATTAATATTAGTAGTTCTGTAATCTCATTTACTATCACATACTTTTTTTTCTAAACTTAATTTGGTATGTATTATCATTTGAGAGCCACACACACACAATACTATTGACAATAATATTGTGTTTGCGGGTAGTATTGTCATTACTGACAATATTACTGTGGATTTCCAGAAATTCTGATTTCACTGTGTCAATATCAGGGAGAGGCAGGGGTATTGCCAATGATATTGTTGTTGTATGTGGCAAAATTTTATTTGAGAAAAGGATTTCAAGGTAGAATGTAGTTAATGCTGTGCTATGTTCATGATTATTGATGTTAAAAATGGAGGATGATAATATTATCAAAAGCGATAAATTATTTAACACAGCTTTTTTTCTTCATCCAAAGTTTCTTTCTTGATTGCCTTTTTAATACCCGACGCAAGAAGTGCCGTGGGTCTGTCTCTGTGTCCATCTGTGGCATTGTAGCTCCTAAACAAATGGACCAATTCTAATGGTGTGTTTTTGCTTGAAAGCTGACGTGAACGAGATGTTCTCAGCTGCGATTTATCTAAAATGTTATTTAAGTACCTAGCTGTCTATCGGAATTAGGGTTTGCGAGTAATTTAAAAAGAATGAAATAAAAATATACTTTATTCAAATTTTAAAGTAAACAACAAAAAAAAACTAAAAAGAAAAGTTTTCTCTCAACCCTTAACTTCATTAAAAGAACCTATTAATCTTTTTGAATGTTGCTGCGTTGGGGGAATGCTAAGTAAATAAAATAAAACCAAAGTTCAAATATAAATTATATTGATAATGTTAAAGTATGGATTAGTGGCCCCCGATGGATGCGGCGACGTTCATCTTAAAACTATCAATAGAATAGGAAAAATACACTGAAAAAAATGCATCAGGTGGGTAGGTTGATTTTTATTTTTTCTAGTATTAAAAATATTTATGCATTTGTGAACGCAAAAATTAGTACATAATGCCAATAGGTTCTTTTAATGAACTTAAAAGGCCGAGAGATTATTTTTTTAGTTTATTTTGTGTTGGGGTTTACTTTAAACATTTTACTTTTTATAGATAAAATTAATGCAATAAGCAATGCAGCGGCTATTTTCTTTCTGTCCATTGTTATAACATATACACAAATGAGATGTAGCTGTGCGACTGAGTCAGATTCTACCATGGAATATTGACAAAAATATTGTGTAGTGTGCGGGACCATATATTGACAAATATTATTGGCAATCTTGCATTGACAATATTATTGTATGTGCGGCTAGCCTTTGGCTTGGCTTGAAAGTGGTGAAATGAAAATGATATTCTTACATCATAGATTCTCAACCATTTTTATGTCTTGTCAGTAAAATGTCTTGCGACAGACTTGCAACAAAAATAGCAATGTGGCGAAAACACAATGGCAGAACAAGACCTAAATTTGACGCGAGATGTAAGCAAGGTACATAGCGCGCCGGCATATCTCGCTGGATGCGTGCAGACCAGAACCATCGGACGAGTTGGAGATCCTTGGGGATGTCCCATGTCCAATAGTCTGCAATCTGAATAGGCTGAAATATGTCGAGGTGCGAGGCCTATTGGACCGCGAGGCCTAGGCGGTCGCCCACGTCGGCCACGCCTTGCTCCGCCTTTGTGAAAATACAACAGTGCGATGCGGCGCTGTAAGAGTGTCCGCCCACCGAACGCGGTGCGGCGCGGCGCGGTGCGTTGCTCTGTAGAGACGCCGTGCGGCGCGGTTTAATTGGCAATGCTTGCTGACACTTCGTATTGACGTTAGTACTAGACCACCCGCACGGTATTGTAGCGTTCGCAACGCTCTGTTGTTTTCGCCCATATTTTTAGATTTATACGTGTCTACACCTGTACATGAGTACAGGCTTCCTTTGAATAAAATTCAAGTTAATTTATTAACACAATAGATGTGTATTTGCTAGATAACATCATTTAAACTTTTGGTCAAATCCAACTTCATACAGATTTTCAATGTCAGTGAATTAAGAGTAAAGAAATTTATTCCATTCACAAAGCCGAATGATTATCCTTGCTTTTCTTATATTATTTGTAGAACCATGTGATATTTTATTGCTTCATTTCGTGACTTGTCGCCTGTAAGACGTTTCATTACAATACCGCTCATTTCCATGAAACTGACCCATGTCTAACTGTATTAACTTCATATATTATTATGATATTGTCATTGTTATAATATTAACTATATATCAAGACAAGATTTTTTCTCATCAAACTATATTATAATGCAGCTTATGCACATCCTGCATTTTTTTACTTTTGCTATATTTTTTCTATTTTTGCTGATCTACAAAGTTTGAGAAATATCGTACTGTAATATCTGTTCTTTAACATTATTAAAGTTTGTCAAAATAGTATGTTAATAGAGAGTAATTAGATTTTAAAATATTAGGTAAATTATCATTAGGTACCCATCAGCTATAACATAAATAACCCAAATAATAAGGTGGCAATAACTTGTTCTAGAATAGAAGTATAAAATTCGTAGACATGGACATGGCATGAAATTTTCTAGGAATAAGTTTGATGCTGT
This sequence comes from Elophila nymphaeata, assembly GCA_955850985.1. Lineage (NCBI taxonomy): Eukaryota > Metazoa > Arthropoda > Insecta > Lepidoptera > Crambidae > Elophila > Elophila nymphaeata. The sequence goes on from OY039067.1 coordinate 23,803,915, forward strand.
GTACCGCCACACTACCCCCTTTAATGTCTATTGTGATTAAGAGTACAGTAGCTTCATATTTCAAGTCACTTAGCAATAATAAAAGCTGTAGCGTAATTTTGGTTCACTCAACATTGGCACTGTTTCATAAAATAATTCTGTTTTAAGTCAGACTATTGAGCGGTCAGCTATTCATATGCAAATATTGTGTAATTTGTTGATACGTCGAGGGTTCTTTGCGGCACTCTTTGTCACGTAAACTGGTCCTGAAAGTGGATACAAAGAAACATATGACCGACGTCTCTATTGATGCATCGCCTTCGGCCTCCACATTTCTGCACTCAGACCAATATATCACGTCTATTGAATGAATGGAGCAGTTGGAATAACAGTGTCTCAGGCGCAGGATGTTCTGGCGGCACGACCGGCTACTTTCTTTCCCTGCTAGTTTCACAGTGGGACGATCCGCGCGCCTAGCTACAGTAAAATGTAATTTATTATGTTAACTATCATTTGTAGTAGTGTAGTGATCTCTTAGTATGTGCAAGTTGATTTCGCAATATTGCTGTTTTACGAGAATTACCAAAAAGTCTGATAATAAGGTAGAAACTCAATTTTGTGTCGTTTTGTTCTGTGAAATTCAATTGAAAGTGGTTCATAATTTCAGTTCGATATTTTTCCAGTAGTAAGTTTTTCTTCTTGTTTGTGTTTATCATCTGTAGAAAATCCTATTCTCTGCAATGGTTGACAAGGATACAAGAATTATGTTTAAAAATGGTATGGTTATGGCTTTATATAAATTAAGCCTTTATTTATTTGTGGAGTGTTCTTGTGAGTTAAATATAATGGTTTACGAATAACTGCAGTGGAAAGTAATAGTAGAATAGGTTGGAAATGGTCACAAGCGAGACACACAGGACGTGACTCGCATAGAATGCATAAAATCATATGCATAAACACGCAAGGTGTACCCTTGTAAGTTTTCACATAGTCAGAAGTAAAAGAATTCATTATTTACTAAAGAAGCTATATATAGCAGCATAAGATTTATTGTGTTGTTCATACAAATTGTATGGAATCTTAAATACTTAATTGCGGCGAGTGCGTGACATACTACAATGATTGGTCGCCGTGCGTGTAGTCTGCAAAATGTAAATCGTGATTGAATAAAAAAGAATAGACAACAATAAGAAATAATAGGTACAAGACTGTCGCCGCATTTATGGCTGCGATTTGAAATTAATTAAACTGTAATTCCCAATAATTGGTTTAAAGTAGCAATAGAACTATACTCATGTATCTACTATACTCGTAAGTAGAATTCACAGTGGGTCAGAATCTTTTTGTACACGTAAAGTATTTAATTTTTTTAAGTCTCCATTGCAATGTACGAACGCCCTTAGCTTTAATTAAAAAGAAATAACATTGTTGTAATGATTTCATAATCATTCCTAAAGCTTCGTTGGTAGGATCCACCCATAAGGTGGACCGACGATCTAGTGAAGTCGCGGGAAGCCGTTGGATGCGGGCAGCGCAAGACCGCTCGGGTTGGACATCATTGGGGCCTATGTCCAACAGTGGTCGTCTCTCGGCTGAAATAATGATGATAAACGAGATAGTGCAGTGTTGTTGTACGGAGGCTGTGGGTGCAGGGTGCCGCTGGGCCCGTCGGGCGGTGGCGGGCTGGGCGCGCACGGGCAGCCGCTGGGGCTGGGCGCCGTGGTGCACCCGCGCCCGCCGCACGCCGTGCGTCCACTGCCGCACCACCCGCCCGCGCAGCACCACTCCGTGCCCCCGGTGAGACACCACACTAACGGCCCTTTTCACATGCACACAGTCAAGGCACGGCGAACGTGTCATGTCATGCTCATACATTTCTACTTTACACGGCACGGCGACGTGTGCATGTGAAAAGAGCCTAAGGGCCCTATCTCGTTACAACACCATGGTCCCGCAACCAATCGCTGGCCATCGACAAAATGCAGTTATATGGAGGATACCTCACCTGCAGGCTTATTCGCTTACACCATTGACAGTTTAAACTGATCATCACTGAAACAAACTACGTATTCATTGCTGTATTACAGGACAAGTATCACAATAGCGTTATTGTACGAGTATCGTATATTGTCAAATCATTAAATATTTTAATGATATAATTATTGCTATACACGTTAATTTTCCATTACGTTCAGTTCGCAATCGGTCATTAAGCGCACCGCGCGTTCTCATATTTCATCTCATTAACTCGAGTTTCTCAATATAATTATTTTTACAGTTTCTCAGTCTTTAATTTATCTTGTGTACTATAATCCCGTACGTTTGGTCCTTCGAGCCGGATTTGAACCAGCTACCTATGGATCAGGAGACGGATATCCCGTACAGTTATAGTAAAGTGGTAGTGAAACAGTAAAAAACCCAGTGATATCACTTTCATGTGTTAAAAAAAGTTAACGAATAGGCTGGCTGGTGTTTCTTGGATGCGCAACCAATAACCATTTTGTTCCTGGCAACAATTGGTTGCGCTACCGTGGTGTCCACCTAATGAGATAGAGCCCTTACGACTAGACCTACACGTACTCTTATTCAAATCAAAATCCTAATTTTTTATTATTTCAGATTATTATTTCGTCGATATATTTTCGTGGTAGGGTTTCTTACGATTTAGCAAAGATTTTGATAACGCTGATGCTGGCGACCACTGATCACCTTTAGGTAAACTATCTATTGTGTCACCGCATTGTGTTTAGTTAGGTGTAGGCCGAATGAGGATTTCTAGATATTAGTGTCTCCCGCAAGTCGCAAGGGAGTTTCCCTGTCGAGTCGACTAATCTTGAGACGGTTTAGTAGTTTTGGAGTTTATTCGTTACAAACATAGAAATCTTTCCAATTATAAAATAAGTTTTTCTCTCCGTTTATCCCAAAATGTTTAAAAAGCCGACGGCTGTTGGGGTGGAAAGGTCCTAGAGTGGGGGGCACCGGGAGACGCAGTGTTGGTAGGCCTCCCTTAAAGTGGGATCCACGTCCGGAAGCCTCCTCGTGGCGGACCCTGGTAGCGTGGTGTGGAAACTTTCTCGGCGGGTGTGAGGCTTTTGATGTCAAGTGTCTCGCCTTGGCTTTCGAAGTCACATGCCATCGTCAAGTTGTTTTTGTTTTGTCACCACTCCTAGTTCCGGACGGCCCTTTTCAGGGCCACGACCGCGCCCGATTGTGGTCCGATGACTGCTCCCGGTGTCCTCGTCGGGAGGACGCGCCAGTTCGAGCAGCCGTCGGTGAGGAGGCGGCCTATAAGGCCGGCGTCGGCCAGCGGTCCACAGTGGCTGGCGTCAGTCGGTAGCCCCTGTGGGCTGCTAACCACCAATTGGTGCACAAGGAGTGTCTTGACATGCAGCGTTCGGACGGTCTCTCTGTAGTTGCGCTCACGTGCTCAGATCCCGAGCTGTCCCGTAATAGCGCACTGGAGGTCAGGCCGCGGAGGATGTTTAGTGGCTATGGAGGAAACGCCTTTACCTCGAGTCCCACATATCCCCTGCGGTTGGCACCACCCCGCTCGGGACGATACGTAAATGCATTTTTCCTCCCCGACAAAAAAAGGCCTCCCTTAAAGTGGAACGACGGTCTGGTAAAGGTCGCGGGGACTTATCGGGTTGGAGATCTTTGGGGGACGCCTATGTCCAACAGTGGGCGTCTCTCAGCTGACATTATGATGATGATGAATAAGCACTTACCCTAAATAATAATTTCCAGCAACAAATGAAGCCGATGCGTCGCGCCTACGGCTTGGGCGGCGGTTACGGGCCGGGCGGGGCGCCGGGCGTAATGCCGCCGCCGTACGCGCAGCCGCAGCCGAGGCAACCACAGCCACACGCACAACCGCCACACACAGGTAACGTAAAACCACGTTATCTATTCTTTCCTTACGATATTTGGAAGTTTTTTTTATTAGGGCTTAGGCAATTTGTATATTGCGGCTTATGAGCCATTATTCAGGATTAGTTACTTCTTTTGAAAATATATAATTCTGTACATAAAAGGTATACATAAAGGTACGCTATAAAATGTGTGTGATACAGGTACAGTGTTTTGGCCTCTGTACCCTTAGTATAGTTTTCGAGCTCGATCAAACGTATCGTCTCTTTTCATACATTGCCCAGTTTCTGATAGTTTACGCTAGAGGCGCTAGTCGGCAATGTATGAAAAGAGACGATACGTTTCATCGAGCTCGAAAACTAACAAACTCATATTAGGGGTACTGGAGAGTTGTGGATAATCACCGTAATTTGTTCACTTTTAGTTACGGCATAAAGCATTAATTTAAATTATTTCTCATGATTTAATCATCAATACCCATATTTTTGTGCATCAAAATAACACCCCATTCGTCAAATCTTTAAATTTTCATTTAAAATTATTATTACTGACTACAATTACTTGAATGTCATTAGTAGTTAAAAATATAATTGAAATAGACTCAGGTCCCAAAATTTTAATTGTACGTTTTTATTTATTTAATAGGTCTACGCAGACCATTGTCACCGGTTCTGATGGCGCAGAAAAAGCTAATGTCTGACTTTGGTACAGTTGTACTTACTTAGTCGTGTTGTAGTTGTATATGTAGTGTATCACTTATATGTATATAGTTGTAGCTAATCACGAGTCCGCGAATTGTACTTAATCGTTTTAGAAGTAGATAATGCTCACGATTTTTTACACCTTTTTATTTGCACCTCGATATTGTGTAACACTTAATATTATTGATTTTATAATATTAAAATTGTTACATAATATCATGATGTATACATATGATTTTATTATAGATTTCTGTTTGTTGGTCTAAATTAGATGTCATCTCTAAATATATTTTTATGGTATATGTTGCATAATTGTTAACTGATTCTTAACTTTAGTATTTCATAGGTGTGTGCAGGTTTTCCTTCACCGTAAAAGCGTCGAATAAACGTATACATATGAATTCAAAATTTGAAAACATATTGGTACGTGGCGGTGTTTGAACCAGGCAACGCCCTTATGCACTACGCCACCGACGCTTTTGTTTATTAAATACATTTTACATAAATGTACTGTTCATTGTGAAGTATGTCTATTGCTTATGGCTTTAAAACTATATTTTGAAGCTTAGTGAACCTCACACTTTAGTGCTTAAAGAATTGTTTCGTATTGACGGCACAGGAAAAGATTTTTATTTACTTTTTCCGATATATTTTAGGCATTTCAGTTGGCTATTCTTAATTTCTTATGCGCGTAATAGCTGTATTTGTCGAAATATTTGGTGTATTCGTAAATACGAGAAATGTGTCATCCACATATTTTATACTACATCTACTCATTGCCATGTTTGGTTGAACAAATAATTAAATTTTGAATAGCTAAATGAGGTGCTTTTTGAAATTGGGCGTTAGACATTGACGACACACGACATCGGTGGACACATAATGCTATGAAATTGTATAGTACGCTGTCTCATTAACACGACATGCCGGTGCCGGCATTCCATAGAATTGCGTACAGCGATGTCGTGTCGGTGTAGTTGCCGGGCCGAGGCCGGCCAATGAAGATACGCCCACTATTAATAGTTCTTTGTTCAACAAGTGAGCAAAGTTATTTTTTGCTGCGAGTTTAAACCACGAACCAGCGAAGTAGTCTAATATTGTCATAAAGTCATAAATAGACTACTGAGTACAGTGAGTGATTTAAAGGCACGAGACAAAGAAATTTGCTCTCGAGTGAAATATACAACTTTTCACCTCTCCAGCTGGCTAATTGTTATAGGTGAAAAAACAATACAATGCAATATTTTAATACATACTTATTATCTTAAAAATAATTATCAAAAATTAAAAGTAAGATTACTACAATTATTTAGATTGCACGTTACTCTTGTTCGGAGCTCGTAGCAAAAAGCTTTTGTGCTTCGATATTTTACGAAATAAAAAAGGTCTTTTGGTGCTGGAGAGGTGAAAACTGTTTTGAAATGTCAACTGTGGTACAGTGCCACCACAATCAAGCAACCCACCGACGAGCGTGACGGGCAGCAGCGGGGAAGCCCCCAGCATAGAGAGCAAGGCAGCTATCCCGGCGGGCCCCGGGGGCGCGGCGGACAAGCCGGAGAGCGCGGCGCCGGGCGACAGCGAGGCGGCTCGCCCGGCGCCCGCACAGGCCAACAGTAAAGAGAAGACTCCTATGTGCCTGGTCAACGAGTTGGCCAGGTACAATAAGGTACGTTGCATCATCGCTATACCATTGTCTGTCCGATTAATCATATTTACTTCACATGACGCTTTACGTACCAATACTGACAAGTTCATAAAACAAAATTAGAGGTTATTTTGCTTATTTATTTCAGTTGGACGTAGCAAGATAATGGGCGTTTTAGTATGTAGCGTTTATATGTATTTAAATATTAGTAAAATTTTGTGTGGTGGTCGGCCAGGGAACCTGTTAAGACAGTTTACTGGTTCTCTTAGTCCCGCTGGTGCAAAAAATCCCAGAGAAAACTATTATCCAAGTGTTAACGAGACTTCTTTCCAACCAGTTGGTCTATCAGGCCAACAATTTTTGTATTTGACTAAACTGCGCTTCTGCGGCAATGTGATGCAGTCCGGGGTAGTGGTCCAACTAGTTGGACCATGGGTCGTTACTAGGGGCAGTTGTCCAACTTTGAAAATAGTTGGACCACAGCACGTTTTGAAAGTACCGTGCACATGCTGAGGCAGTTTTTTTAAAAAAAAACAGGTCTTGTAAATTACACTAATGCACCTAATGGTAAACATATATAGGGTGGCAAAACTGGCAAAATGCCAAATGGGGCCCGGGCCATGTCACTGATTGCCTCATAACATGGTATAGGTACGCCACTGAGTTCAGTCCATTTGCAAAAAGGTAGGTAGTGCGACTTTTGTATGTTGCGTTTTGTATATTTTGTAATGTACGGAATATCAATCATAAAAAATTTTAAACTTATGTGTTCCATGATTAACAACGTCAGGCAAATGTTGTAGATATGCAATGTCCCGTTTAACTAATCAGTCGTAAAAAAATATGCTCTGTCAAATTAGTAGGAAACTACTATAATAAAAAAGCTATATACTTTATATTATAGTTTTCTTTATCAAAATCAATTTCCCCTTAAAATAATATTTATAGGTATTTAATATAACTCATGGTGATGATGTATGTTTCAGATTAAGCATCAATATCGCCTCACATCAGAAACGGGACCTGCACACAAGAAAGTATTCACAGTAACACTCCGACTGGGTGATACTGAAGAATACACAGCAGAGGTTAGTAATAATTAGATCAAATGGCTTAGCTAGATCGATAACATACTGTTAGATAACGTTCTCTTTACAATTTTATCCAATTACTAGATAACAAGGTTTTGCCGTAATTAGTTGGAAAGATATTAAAATGTTTTATTTTCAAACTTGTAATTGTTTTGTTTGTCTTATTTTTACTACTATTTTTTGTTGGTTTTTCATCAAGCGGTTTGAATTCGTTCGACAACACTGTTGATGATTAATTATTAGGATTGAAATAAAGATTTTCTTGTGTGAAAGACGTTCAGAATTTTATATTGGTTTTCACCATTGTCGAGACAAAATGATGGAGTGGTGATTGATGGCAATAGATTTCAATGTCAATTGCGCCTCACCACCAGGCACTTTCCTAGTTCTAACGTAATGTCTAGTGTCTAACGTAGTCTTAAGTAAGAATTTAGCTGATTCTATTATTATTCGATTTTAGCCTTCTGTTTTTCACTTGTTCATATTTTATTACTGAGAGAAAGAGACATTTTTATATTGTTTTCTAAAGGTGCGTTTAAAAGACCCGTGATAGCGCGAGCCGCGCCTGGTCCGGCTCGAAACCACGGGCCGTTTAGACAGCCTAGCTCGGCGCGGCTCGGCAAAGTTCGCATGATCCATAGCTTGTCCGTTTTTTGACACGGATCAACCGCGCGCGCCACCGTTGGCTCGGCCTGTGTAACTGCGCGCCGTCTAAACAGATGATACAGAGCGCGTGCGGTAGTAGTTTCTCATTTTTTTATTTTTTTAACCATCTTTTTCGTCTTTCTCTTTTATTTAAATAATCAACACTGAGCAAAATAACAGTTGCTGCTGCTGCAGTAAGGCGGGCGGCAGCTCGCGTTGTTGTATACAAGTAGGCTTGCGTTCGGAATAAGCCGGGCCGCATTTTCACGGACGGCGTGGCTCGCGTGGGAACGCGCTATCACGGGTCGTTTAGCGCACCTTAAAGCGGGGCATTATTGCTCTTGCTGGGGACAGCGGCACAGACAATATGAAAGCGGGACCGTCCCGTTTTGGCGGGGTCACGTTATGAATGGCACATGTTCCCAGATGAAGCTTTATGTGTAACCAAATGTTACCCAAAGCTCTGCTCAACCCCTTTTGGGAATATGGGCGTAATTATTATACAATGCATACATACATACATAATAACTAGCAACAACAACGGACTTAGCTTAACTTTTTGCGATAATTATGAAGAACGCACTTCAGTAGTGTCATCGACCTTATCTGAGTTGTGTGAAGTCCTTTTCCATGTTTTTAAAATAATAGTAAGACCCCATTCAACTAATGTGAAGTGAAAGTGCAGTATTAATGCGTAGAATTCTAAAGAGAGATAGTGGTGGCAGATATCGCGATTCGCGAATATTCGCTTTATCGTGATGTGTGCTGGCGCGGCATAAGCGCTGTGTGTGTGTGTCAGGGGTCGTCAATAAAGCGCGCGCAGCACGCGGCGGCGCACGCGGCGCTGGCGGCCACCAGCTTCCCGCCGCCGCCGCCGCGCGCGCCCCAGCCGCACGCAGCCACGCACGCGCACCACAGGCACTCCGGTAAGGGATTCACACGGATACACAATACACTTTGCAAGCTCAATATACACGCTGGATTTTTAGTGGCTGTCGAGCCGAAGCTATTTTGACGTGACAACGTCTTATAATTCGATAGAGCCGGCTGCACGCACGAAAAAACATGACGCATGCGGCGTTACCTCGCTCTGAGGCGTTCCATGTAAGGCATTAAACTTAAATTTTTCTTTACACAAAATAAAATTAACTTTTGGCACAAATAAAATTAAATTTTTCTTTTGAAAAATGCTACCATTCCATCAGTATTTTCTTAAGACGTTGTCACGTTCAACTATCGTCAGTAAACCGACTTTACAGACAACCAATTTTTTTTTAAATAATAATAATAATATATTTATTTATTCAAATAATCTTTGTGTACAACTCATTCAAGTATTTTTTTGTGTAAAACTCATTATAATAGGTAGGTCCAGTGATGTAAAAAAGTATAGACAGGTTATATAATTGTATTTTAAAGTGGCGCAAGTAATCCTATATCTACGTACTGTTATTTATGTAGATACTTCGAGAAAAGAAAAGTACCACGTTACAAGCTACTATTCCACGCATTATGGTGACCTACCTCTAAAGAAATTTGTAGCATTCTTATCAGCCCGGAAAGGAACGTAACCGTATTGCATATCTTTACTATGACCGCTACGCAACGTAACACATCGCCTATTTTTACTATAAACGCTACGGTATGTAGCGCATCGTTTCTTTTTACTATGAGCGCTACGGAACGTAGCGCATCGCCTCTTTACTATGTGTTGGAGCCACAAGATGAGCATTTGAGTCTGCGGCTGCGTGGTCAGCAGCGAGGCAACAACCTACATTCCACGAATCCGCAGCTACGTGCACCGTCGGCATGTTACACCTATGAGAGACATGCACAAACCTATCAATGTGTACAGACAATGTATTCAGTATAAAAAATTATGCAAAATTATCAATAAACAGATTCCAACCGTCCGTGTTGGGTGTCACTACCTTCCCGCTGCTGTCTGCCAGGGCTACTCAATGGGGCAGCTCCTTCCTAACAACATATCCCTGCTTGCCAACCTTACAATCTGGCCTAGCATCCGCTCCCATGTACTTAAAGCGGCGCCTTACAACCGCCGCGACCTGCTCGTACACTATGAACGTTACGGAACGTAGGGCATCGCCTATTTTTCAAAGTAAAAAATATACTGTCATGTTCCCTTTCCGAGCTGATAAGTGTGCTACGACCTTGCTGCTCATTCGGTACCAACACCTAAAATTGGGCAGCACGCTCCTAAACCTACGCCATTCAGTTTCGTAACAACGTGCAGATGCAGTGATGCCCACCGTGGAGCTGAACGCGCTGGCGATGAAACTGTGCCAGCCCGCCGTGTACACGTCCATCCCGGCGGTGGCGTGTCGCGGGCGGGGCCGCGCGTACCGCCTGGGGGTGGGCGTGGGGGGGCCGCTGGGGGGCGTGGGGGGCCCGCTGGGCGGCGTGGGGGGGTCGCTGCTGTACCGCGTGCGCGTGGCGGTGGGGGGCCGCGCCTGGCTGGGGGAGGGCGGGACCCCCCAGGCGGCCAGGCACGACGCGGCCGCGCGAGCCCTGCACGACCTGCGCCCGCCGCCGCCTCCGCCCGCCGTCGCTACTACGCATTCGCCAGACTCTGAAAATGGTGAGTTTGAACCTGCTTGTTTATATAGGTAAACTTACAGCCAAACATTACCAGCTAGATAAATAACATTTCGAATTATATATATTTTTTTTTTACTTTTCAAGTGCATTTTATTGTGGAATAATTTTATTTTTGCGTTTACAAACGCGTAAATATAATACTAGAAAAATGCACTGAAAAAAATCGACTTGCCTCAGGCGGGACTCGAACCCACACCTTCCACAATCCGGGTGGAAATAAAACATAAGCACCAAGCACTGACAAATTTCGACAGCGAAAAGCAGTGCCTCGGTGGCGAAATTGGTCAACGCGTCCACCCGGATTGTGGAAGGTGCGGGTTCGAGTCCCGCCTGAGGCAAGTCGATTTTTTTCAGTGCATTTTTCTGGATTTTATTGATTTGTGGGATTCTCCTGCAAAAACTTATTGTTATTATTACTGGCGAGTAAAGGACGAAATGAAATGGGATTGGGGGCTAACCTGGTTCACGTTGCTCCCGCGTGCTGGATGCTATAGACGCGATTCACCTTCACTTCACTCCGAACTTGTCACCACAATAGTTTATGATATGCACGATACACGTATTTACAGATTCCGTGTAGATCGCGGCTGATTTTCACGTATGTCTTCGACGATAACTAATTTTAATGGGAGCGATGTTGTGCTCGACCAAGCGACGTATCGGAAGGGGAGATTTTCTAGAGGTACCCCCAAGTGGGAAAGGAAAAATATGCGGGTAGGATGTGGGTAGGATGTTAAAACTGTTATCGAAACGTTCAGTAATTTGAAATATAGTATTAAGGCTACGTTCGAAATCTACCAATTACAATATGACTAATTTTACAAAAATGTATCAACGGAATTTCAAAAACGAATCCGTTATGAAATTTACACGATAATGTCCACTTGACATAACAACAGTTTATTGATGACATAGTAATGTTTACAAAAAGCAAGTTTACATATATGGCATGTTTATTTATTCGAACATCCACCAGCATTAACAAAGTGTTATCTTGTTTTAGGCGATGCGAACGGAGACTTATTGAATTCGGAAGTGAAGTCCCCAGTGTCCCTGGTACATGAGCTCGCCCTGAAACGTAACTTATCAGTACAGTTCACTGTCAAATCGGAGCGAGGACCACCACACATGAGGGTAAGAAACAGTCGATTGTTAAATAGCTTTCAATTCCATCCTCTGTCTGAGTAATAATTTCACACTTACATTGTCCTGTTTTATTTATACATTTGTAAATTGCAATAACGAGTTGTAATTTTGCCTCAGAGTGTAGTTTATGCACTCTGAGGCAAAATTAACCATTCACTTACATTTGGGTCTGCTATCGCCAGAAATTAATGTCAACTGCTTATTGGTATTTACTAGAATCAAGCATGCTATCCTGGCCAGCACGTGGTGTTAGCGCAAACTCTCTTTAATAGTCTTAAATGGAACCTTTTATAATCACGAAAGGTGCCATACAAGACTATTAATTTAAAATTTTAATTAGAAACAAAGAAATAAACATTTATTGAGACAATACAACAAGCAAACAGAAATATCATATATAATAATTATGTCTCAAATGGTCCAGCTCAGCATTTTGTCAGCCTCGCGACTAGCGCTGGTCTTCCGCTGGAACCAATATCAATTATATTAGATATATTAGGGGCTCCATGGGATTACCTATCCCAGGTTGGCAGCGCGCGAGTGTCAAGTCAATGTTGCAAGCGTCTATAGGCTACGGTGACTGCTCTTCACCAGACAGGTCGTATGCTGGTCTGCCAACAGCTTTTACAGCTTCTTTCTTTCTTTTCTTTTTAAATAAAAAAGTGATTTTTCCAAAAAAAATACAGATTTTTTTAGTCAGTTTATTTGTATTTTTTCTCAGCAAATCCTTTTATTTGACACCCATATCATGGGAGTGCACAAATAACTAGTATAATAATAAAATAACTAGTCCGCCACCTTGGGCGTCCGCCATATTGGATTTAGAATGACACCACTTGGCTATGTATGCATTGTCATCCAAACTAAACGTGTAAATCGAATACCAACAATTGGTCGAAAAATGTTTTGCAAATTTTGATAGGCAACTAATAACACACGAACAGTGCAGGTTCAATAAAATGTTGTAAAAACGCAATAAAACCGTCAGGTGTTCATAACTGTGTGCACGGTGGGCGACATCGAGACGGAGGGCGAGGGCAACGGCAAGAAGGTGTCGAAGCGGCGCGCGGCCGAGGGCATGCTCGAGGAGATGCGGCGCCGCTGGCCGCCCGCGCTGCTGCGCCCGCGACCGCACCACGACAAGCGACGACACCAGCCCACCAAGAAGAAACCCAGGAACCTCATCAAGGTACCACGCACTTCCCACGAGGACCTCGATAAATTAAAGTACGCTCGCCAAGAAGCATCGAGCACATAACCAGTAGAGTGGTCCGTCTCCGAAATAGGTTAGTGTTTTTTCACTAACTTCAAACTGTCAATCACACTATTACTAGTGTTGCGTTATCGTAAATCTAAACGGGTATCGATATTTGCAATATTCCTTTGAAATATCTTTATTTTACTCGTTGTATTAACACTTCTTTGTTAAAAATATTATGAAATCTGTTTGAAACTTAATTCGCGTTTTATGTAACTAATACACATTATTGCACTTCCACTAATATTTTACCACTTCTCGCTGATTTACTTTCTGTATTATTTTATACTTGAACTCCTTATTATTTCCTAATTTTATGTTTACTTATTTGACTGACATTGTCAAACTTTGTTTGTCATTAATTCTTTATTTTGATTTTCCTGTGATGGTCGCCTTTTGGTACTTTTTTTTAAATTAGATTTTGATGAATTTAAATGTACTGTAAAATTTATAAAGAAAATATGTTTTATTAAGTATTTATTTTCATAGCTAAGTATCGATATCGATAAAACATTTGCATGCCCGTGTATCCCCATCTCTAGTATGACGCGTAGTTGCAATTGTTTGGCGAAATTTTTTTAGGACAATTGACATTTCTCCTCTATTGGTTATGTGCTCGATGCCGAGAAGAGATAATAACAAGGAGCTTATACTAAAGAATGGAGTCATTAGACAAAGTAACAAAGTGAAGGCAAAAATTTTGACAATACTTGACATTTCAAATTTCACATTTCTCTTTCTAGAAATTGTCGTCATCTCTTTCTAAACACGACTACATAGAAACAAGATTTCCCCAGTATTTCGCCATCTTTCTAAAACAAAAGTAGAAAAGTAGCTAAAAACTTAACATATTGTATTCAATTATCAGTATTTATTATCGATGAAAGAAATTAATATAATATATTTACTTTTAATGTTTAGGTTTGTATTTTATTTTGAAAATCATCATTGTGATTCTTTCTATAACTTATGGGAAATGAAAGGATTTATGTAATGGCAGCACTCTATTCATGTGTCAATGTCCCGAAATCTCAACATGACATAAATTGTCGTAATTGACATATTCATAAATATCGACTCGCGATTTTGGTACGGCTTTTTACATTTTAATAACTATAAATAGTGCAAAATGGTGCATCGCTGTATAGTTCGTGGTTGCAGAAGTGAGTGGTATCCAGGATGCAGTCTGAAATTTCACTTGTAAGTGTTATAATTGCATATTATTGTTCACCTAAGTAAAATTGGTTTTCCACATGTAATTCCATATGATTATCGTTATTGGGCGAAACTCCATAGGGGAAAGTAATTTCTGATACTCAGCTTTAATACTATCTGAATTTAATTAATTTTCATACATAAATTACTTATTCAAATATGTGTTTACAAATTGACTAGGGTGACTAGGATTTCCAGAATTATTATAAAATAATAACCTTTTTCCTTTCAGAAATGGCAATCAAAATTGATATATATATATTTTTAAGTCTTTGAAATAGCTGTTATATAGATATATATAGATTATATATATAGTTTATAGATTATGTATATATATAATACATAAATCGTTCTACCCATTTTTGGTTGGGAACGTTTATTTACAAACAAAACATGTAATTTGTGCAATGTACATTATTTTAATTGAGAAACATATTCAAAATGATTGATTGGATTTTACCAGTGTAATAGTGTATTTTATCTTTCACATTTGCATCTACTAACATGTAACGCAGAGTGCAATATGCACAGTGACCTCAAACTTCACTCGAAGTTGGGTTAGTAAAATTGACACAGCATTAATAAAATTGTGACTGTGCTATTCAAGCCTATTAAATGATAGTTTTTAATATGCTAATTACAAGTTAAAAGTGCCTGTATACATAAAATTTTCTTTTCTTTTTAGATTTCCGAAAGACCCTAGGCGGAAATTACACTATCTTCGCTCTTATCCTTCTGACTTCGTAACTGCGTAACAGGTACAGAAGGTTGATATATATATACGTAGGGCGTTCAATTTAAAGTAAGAATGAGGTACAAACTCTTTGAAACCGAATAAAGTTAATACGGGCTATTCCAAATACATGGTGTGATACGTTGCGTACCGACCAACTTTACATAGGAAATCCTTGTCGTTTTATGCATATTTTTTAATACTGGTTAATACATGACAAAGTTATAAACCTTGTCATACGTTAACCAGTATTAATCGAGTTACGAGTACAAATGATTCTTTTACATCTTTTACCGGTATTCATATTTTTAATTGTTGGTCTCATGATAGAATAAAGTCACATCTGCATAATTCTTTCTTTATAGTAGAGCGATTTTAAGTTTGTCTTGTACAAAATTAGCTGTAACTTTCTTCTTAGTTGTTTTACAGAATCGATTATTTTGCCAATCATTATAAAGTATTATGTAACATCGATTGATATGAAAGTAATATATTTTAGGTCAATATTTTGTAATTTAGAAGTATCTATGTGAATATGTAACTATATTCTGCGAATATCATTGTATCATATAATAATAAAGGATTTTGTTCTTTTAAGTATCAATATTATGTGTATATATAACTTTGTTTTACATAAATTCTTGAGTCACATATGTAATATATGAATGTTTAGATTGTTATTTATGTTTAGATTTAAAATAGAACAGTTCTTGTGATCAAGTTTTTATTAAGGAATAAACTTAGTGTGTTACAGAATTTATAAAACTACCACTACTACTAATTTATTTATTTTTAATAACTTCCCAAAATATACGCATGTAAAACTGTAACTTAAATTAAATTGATAATTATTTATTGACTTGTATTGATGTTTTGAAATCATTACAAAATTGTAAGCTGTGGAGTTCTTCGCCGGAGTCTTTCGCCATTTCTGCTCCATCTCAGCATAATAATTATTATTTCGTCCCGAAATGGTAGTAGGGCTTTTGACGATTTAAAAGTACTTAGCAAAGTCCATTTAATAAAGAGCTTTTTCATTTTTATATTTCGCCAATGTTAAGTGTAAATTTACTTATAGTAACAGACAGTTGTACGGAAGATTAAAACTAATTACATATTATGAATGTTAATTCTTTGTCATGGTAAACTCAAAAATATTTTAAACTTTGAGTACTAATTAATTTTATTAACTTAACGAAGTCCAAGATTGTCCGTAATTATTTTTTCTGCTATAGGCACCCTACTAGAAAGAGACAGAGCCTCTCTAGAAATGTCAAGGGTTGTCAAAATTTTTGCCCTCACTTTTTTCATTTGACTAATGACTCCATTCTATAGGTAATATAAGCTCCTTGGATAATAAGCTTGGGGGGAAAAATAATTTCAGAAAATTATAGATCTTATTACTAATCAACAGTCTTTATTTCACTTCGATACGATACGTATTTACAAAGTTATATTACATTTAAGTTTGGTATAAAACTATACACCGCATCCAGTCGCTGGCGCGGGGCTAACGGCCGTGTGACGTCAGTGAACTCAACAGCGGAAGTCGGCGCTGGCGTCCGCCTAACATTTATACCTTATCCATTATATTTGTACTCTATCGTTATATTTTTATTCGTATTCTGGTTTCATTCCATTTATGAGTGGTCCCCCGTCACGGCGACGCTCATTTTATTAGGTATTAAATTATTGTGGTAAAAGTAGCAATTCTATTCTTAATTAATGGCGTCGCGACGCATTAAACGTACGCATTTTGCCAATGTCAAGTGAAAATGTAACTAAAGTAACAAAAATTGTGCGGTTGATTTGGGTTAATAATGGAGTCTCTCAACACGTGTTTCTACAGCTAGAATTCGGGAGAAACTATAACGTGACGTCACTCATGACGTCACATTCGTTGGTACCAATATGTACAATTCGGTTCACTCCGTATGCGCGCTATCCGTGTCGATAGCGCGATATTGCACTTTTGGAGCGCAGGGTACGTGAAATTGTCTCTTCTATCGTATATCGCTGTAATATACGCGTTAAGGGCTCCATATACGGTACGATTCATTGTTTCGATCAATCTGACAGTCGTAACGATCGATCGTAAAGACCCATACGCTGTCCATACATCGTTACGATATTCATGATTGAATAAGATTTTCATATTTTCCGACCGTCTTCGATTGAGTAAATCGTTAACGATCTTGACATACACTAGCGATTCGTCGTTTCGATTGGTCTGAAATCACGGGTCGTGACGATCAATCGCACCGTATACGGGGGCCTTTAGAATGCTCTTTCACATTGCCGATCAACATTTTCTCTGTCTATGATCATAGTGAATAAGCGAGTACTTGTGTGTCGTCAGGAGGGCAGCGTGGGCGGGTGCGCGGGCGGCGCGGGTGGCGCGGGCGGCGGCGACAACCCCATCTCGCGGCTGGCCGTGGCCAGACACGCCGTGCGCGCGCGCAGCCCGCAGTACCGCGTGCTCGAGGAGCGCGGACAGGCGCGCCGCCGGGAGTTCCTAGTGCAGTGCGACGCGCCGCCACACTCCGCCACCGGCCTCGGGCCCAACAAGAAGACGGCCAAGCGCCGCGCCGCGCACAGTACGTACACTACACTGACCACACCCCGCCCCCCCTCGGGCCCAACAAGAAGACGGCCAAGCGCCGCGCCGCGCACAGTACGTACACTACACTGACCACACCCCGCCCCCCCTCGGGCCCAACAAGAAGACGGCCAAGCGCCGCGCCGCGCACAGTACGTACACTACACTGACCACACCCCGCCCCCCCTCGGGCCCAACAAGAAGACGGCCAAGCGCCGCGCCGCGCACAGTACGTACACTACACTGACCACACCCCGCCCCCCCTCGGGCCCAACAAGAAGACGGCCAAGCGCCGCGCCGCGCACAGTACGTACACTACACTGACCACACCCCGCCCCCCCTCGGGCCCAACAAGAAGACGGCCAAGCGCCGCGCCGCGCACAGTACGTACACTACACTGACCACACCCCGCCCCCCCTCGGGCCCAACAAGAAGACGGCCAAGCGCCGCGCCGCGCACAGTACGTACACTACACTGACCACACCCCGCCCCCCCTCGGGCCCAACAAGAAGACGGCCAAGCGCCGCGCCGCGCACAGTACGTACACTACACTGACCACACCCCGCCCCCCCTCGGGCCCAACAAGAAGACGGCCAAGCGCCGCGCCGCGCACAGTACGTACACTACACTGACCACACCCCGCCCCCCCTCGGGCCCAACAAGAAGACGGCCAAGCGCCGCGCCGCGCACAGTACGTACTGTGACGACCGCCGGGATCGTCTAGGGCGTAGCTCAAAATAAAATACTTTATGACTATAAGACTTGTATTCTTTTATAGTGAATCTCAAATATTAACAACAATGGTACAACGCGGCGGTCGTGCATCTAATGTGAAAACTGTCAACTCCTATTCTCTGACGTCACCCCGCGGATCGCGTTCCCAAATCAAATATATACGATTTATTAATTATAAATCGGCAAACAACGTGCCAGTGGCGAAGGAGTATCGACTCCGCCACATTCCCCCCGTACAACTAAAATTTATTTATTCGACAAGTCGAATGAATAAATTTTCCTACCTAACTAACGACACGACCTTCTACACATTCTACTACTTAAAACTACCCTACCTGACGAAGGGCATCGTTTACAATTCATGACGGTCTTTAAGATAGACTGGCTCCTACCACCTTATCCATCCATCATGGGATAATGGTGGGAAAAACCCCATGCAAGCAAAAACCTCCGAAAAAGCTTGCGAACGCCATGTAAGACTCTAACCGAGAAGTAACAATATTCAATAAAAGTAAATTTTGAAAATAAAAATTAATACGTTATGTTCCACAAATAAGACCAAATCTATGATCGGTACAAGAGGTCACTGTCAATTTATAGCTCCACGATCTTTAAATCAAACCCCCAAAAACGAATACAATACTCGTATAAACAACTTAATCTCAAAATAAAACTTGACACGAGTCCCCAAAATACGAGTTGTCAAACAGTGACTCTCCCTTCCCGACACGTGAGGTGACAGACCTTAGGAATGGAGACATAAGAAAATCTCTTTCACCGTACAATTACAAGAACCATTTCAAAACATTCCAAATCCGATACACGTCCACAATAATAAATTATTATGTTCGAATATGTAATTGGATCGTAATAAAATAATTTCTTATTAATTTGCAGGGAGAACATGAATGAGTGAGCCCCGCAAAATATTAAATAGTCAATCGCATTCAATGAAATTTTAGACAACATCCGTGTTGCGCAAAAAAAAAAAAATTAGTAAGACAAAAAAAAAACAATCACTCATTCATAAAGAGACCGAAATAGACTCGTAAGTATACCAGTCAGACAACCCAATCCGACATCCATCGTTTCCCATAGGAACTAACGGATTTTAGCATACGTTACTAGCCCACGGCACGATGACGGCCTAGCTCCTATCTCCCCGACAATTTGTTGACCTAACTAATCGTTTTTCTCTCTTGTGGACGTATATCTGGCTGTCTCCAAGAAAGTGGTAGGCAGGTCTGGTCATCTCACAGCAACATCATGACAGCTCACAAACCGCAACTCAGGAATCATGTAACAATTTACACAGCATCAATGAATTGTTCACAGTCCTAATCTAAAGTCATCCTATCTCTAGTAATTGCCAACCAAAACGAACATATTTACAAGAAATCCTAACCACTACTCTAAAACCTTACAACCTAACATAAGAAAATTTAAGTGAAAAATTACATAAAAAAACAACAAGAATTATCATAACAATACAAACAAACCCACATAACCTACCCCATACATGCATTTCAATTACCCCTTTCTACAGCTATTATTACCTAAGCCTAAACAGCTTTAACCTATTTACATGTACTAGTACTCTTCTTGAGTTACTAATACTCTTTATTAGATAATTATTATCAAAACGCCTAATAATTCGATATGGGCCTTTGAAAGGGCGGACTAATTTCTTACTCACTCCTGTTATCCTTTTGGGACTATGCAACAAAACTAATTGCCCAGGGCTATAAACTATAGGTGACGCCTTCCTATCATACAATCTCTTTTGCTTCATTCGAGCTCTGTACAAATTACGTCTTACCTTTCTCACACAGTGAGTGTGTAAGCGTCGCCTCTCTACGTTACTCACCGATTGAATATTGCGACTCAATCCCAAGTCAGACGGAATCTGCGGTTCCTTCGTAAACATAATAAAATATGGAGAAAACTTCGTAGAGGCTTGCTTCGAACAATTATAGGCAAACGTAACCAGTGGCAGCTGCGCACACCAATCACGCTGAGTACGCCGTACATATTTAGACAACATCCGCAATAACGTCTGATTAAAGCGTTCTACTAACCCTACCGATTGAGGATGCATAGTGGTCGCAAAACTTTGACTACTACCAAAGCGTCTAACTATATTTCTTACTAACGTAGAAGTAAAAACAGATCCCTTGTCGGATATGACCTTACGGACCACTCCGAATCTACAAAACACATCCTCTATTAGAAAATTACCTACGATCTCCGCCGTAACCCTAGGAACAGCTTTACAAATCGCATACTTTGAAAAACAATCTATACATGTAATAATATACCTATTCCCCGCCGATGACCGATTCAACGGACCGACTATGTCAATCTCTACCGCTTCAAATAAATTATCGACCACTATAGGCTGTAGCGGGACGATCCTATTGTCTTCCTTCTTTTCCTGACATCTCACACAACTTTTAATATAACGCTCGATCTCTACGTCAGCATTCAACATAAAATACCGCGATCTGAACTTCGCTAAGGTTTTCATTAACCCAAAATGACCACCCGTAAACGGATCATCATGTATTTCGGACATCACTTCACTAAATAAAGGTCTCGGTAACACTACTAAATCTTTATTTACACCACGTATATTCACACTTTTATATAATACATCACTTGACACAAAATATCCTTTATATCTGCTACGAGGGCTCGCTGCTACCGCACGTCGCTGCTGCTGACAAAATTGATCACTCTCTTAACTTCGATTCTATAGAGATGAAGACCATCCTCGACCCCATTTTCTTCATCACAATCTTCACCAAATGGATTTCTACTTAAATAATCCGCCACCACGTTCTGTCTTCCTGAGCAGTGCAGTATATCAAAGTCATGAGCTTGTATCACCAAGGCCCACCTCGCTAGTCTTCCTGACATATCTCTTCGGTCTTTCAGCCAACAAAGTGCTTTATGGTCCGTGACCACTTGAAATTTCAGGCCCCAAAGATAATGCCGAAAATAATTTAAGGCCCACACTAAGCCCAAGCACTCTTTTTCCGTAATCGAATACTTCTTCTCACACTCCGACAATTTCCTCGACGCGAAACACACTGGAAACATTTCGTCCCTGCCCTGCATGAGACATGCACCGAGAGCATACTCACTCGCGTCAATAAACAACCTCGTATTTATCGTAGCACTATTATCAAAATGTTTCAATAACGGCGGCGATTGAATTTTTGACAATAACTCGTCAAACGCTCTTTGTTGTGGCATAGACCACTCAAATTTGACATTCTTCCTCAACAATTTATTTAGAGGTACGGTCAGCTCCGCAAATTTATCAATAAATTTCCTATAATATGAGAACAATCCTAATACCGATTTTAATTCTTTCGTATTTTTTGGGATTTTGACCGATTTTAGTTTTCCCAATTTATTTTCGTCGGGCAAAACTCCATCCCCGGAAATTGTATGCCCCAAAACCGTGATTCGATCGTACCCGAAACTACATTTAGATGGCTTTAAGGTCAAATTCGCTTCTTTCAATCGTAATAAGACTTGATCCAAAGCGTCATGGAACTCCTGATAGGTCCTTCCATACACAATTATATTATCAACGTAAACAATCACATTCTTATATTTCAAGCCGGCTAGAACCTTATCCATCGTTCGTTGAAATATAGCCCCGCTTGTTTTCAACCCAAATGGTAAAACGTTGAACTCAAACAGCCCGGACGGTGTAACGAACGCTGTTTTGTGTTTATCGGCTTCATCAATCTTCAGTTGCCAATAACCCGAATTTAAATCAAGATCAGCGAAATATTTTGCACCATTTAAATGTGAAATCAAATCATCTATTATCGGTAAAGGATAAGAATCTGTAACAACCTTTTTATTCAGCTTACGAAAATCAACACAAAATCGCCACGTATCATCTGGCTTCCTAACTAATACCACCGGTGACGCATACGGACTTCTAGACTCCCGGATTACGCCATTTTTCAACATTTCCGCAACTTGTTCCAAAATAATGTTGTGCTGTTCGCGAGATACCCTATAAGGAGCTCTATGAACTGGGATCTCATCGACCGTATCTATTTTCACCTCTACGAGTCCACATTCCCCTAATTCGTCATTATTGAAAGCAAATCGCGACCGATGACTTAATAGTAACCGATTCAAATCGCTACACTCGCTTTGTTGCAAACCTTTAAACAAATTAAACTCTACGTTCATGTTTGCGACCGCTATGCATGACTCGTACAAATACTTATCATTATCCGTTATTTGTTTTAAAAAATATAAATAATCACATTTCGATAAGACTTCTGTGTCTGACCGTACACATTCTATAGAATTATTTACATTCAACATGTCCGACTTTGAAACAAAGTTACAATACATATTTTTTACACGTAACTGTCCATTTGTAAAATCTACAATTGCACCATTGCAAAACAAAAAATCCTGACCCAGTATCATATCTTGACCAATACTGTCTATTACATAAAAATTCTGGACAAATACCACACTCTCGATCAAAATATTCAACTTCATCGTCCCGATGACTGCCAATCTCGCACCGTTGACGGCTTTCACATGGACGTTGCATGAATCGAACTGCTTTTCCAACTTATTGGCCAATGATTTCGAAATCACAGAAACCGATGCACCCGTATCTATAAGAGTCAGAATTTTCTCATCACCGCACGTAATACTAAGAAACGGAACGGACTCACACTTTTGGGAATTTTCTTCTCGAGGCGGCAGCTTGACGGTCCGTCCAATTACATCAAGCGCCTCTGTCCGTTTGGGTACTGCGGTCGCTGTTCGGGTCGGCTTGCTCTGCTTCTAAAATTGTAAGGGCTTTGAGAGAACGTTCGGGAAGGAGGATTTGATTGGAAGGGTCTGGAATTGGATGATGTCACAGGAACGGTATGCGCCTGCGGTGGTGAACGGAGTCGTTGATCCCCAGTTCCAGTCTCAACCTGTCTTACTGGAGGCGGCGTGGACAAAGGCACAGCATTTCTTACTTCCATTGGCAGATTTATTTGTGCCGACGTCTCACCCCCACCAAACAGCTCATTCATTTGTTTCAGGACATCCTTCAATTGTTTCTTAGTGAGATACATCTGAAAAGCTAGTTTATTAGTTAATATGTATTTTTTAAATACATATTGCACCCTTTCAAATAATGTTGGATGAAGCATTTTTCGTCGATTATCGGCCCCGCTTTGGCCGCCAATTCGTCTAGAGCATAAAAAAAGGTCAAAGGATCTTCTTTGAAATGCTGTTTTCGTTCGAAGAACGCCGCTATCGGGTTGCTAGCGGGTGCGAACTCCTCGGTGATCTTCGTTCGTAGATCGTCGAATGACGCCGCGCTTACAACGACATTCTTGTAGAACGCTAGCGCCGGACCCTCCAGGTACGCGCCCAACACTAATTTTTTCGCTACCTCGTCGTATCTATTGACGGCCGAAATAACTTCGAATTGACTAAAAAAATCGAAAACATCACCAGATTGTCCGTCGTAGCGCTGCATTGCGATTTTTCGTGCTTCTTTTTTCTTCTCAATTCAGCTCCGATAAGCCAACGGCGCCTCCACCATGTGACGACCGCCGGGATCGTCTAGGGCGTAGCTCAAAATAAAATACTTTATGACTATAAGACTTGTATTCTTTTATAGTGAATCTCAAATATTAACAACAATGGTACAACGCGGCGGTCGTGCATCTAATGTGAAAACTGTCAACTCCTATTCTCTGACGTCACCCCGCGGATCGCGTTCCCAAATCAAATATATACGATTTATTAATTATAAATCGGCAAACAACGTGCCAGTGGCGAAGGAGTATCGACTCCGCCACAGTACACTACACTGACCACACCCCGCCCCCCCTCGGGCCCAACAAGAAGACGGCCAAGCGCCGCGCCGCGCACAGTACGTACACTACACTGACCACACCCCGCCCCCCCTCGGGCCCAACAAGAAGACGGCCAAGCGCCGCGCCGCGCACAGTACGTACACTACACTGACCACACCCCGCCCCCCCTCGGGCCCAACAAGAAGACGGCCAAGCGCCGCGCCGCGCACAGTACGTACACTACACTGACCACACCCCGCCCCCCCTCGGGCCCAACAAGAAGACGGCCAAGCGCCGCGCCGCGCACAGTACGTACACTACACTGACCACACCCCGCCCCCCCTCGGGCCCAACAAGAAGACGGCCAAGCGCCGCGCCGCGCACAGTACGTACACTACACTGACCACACCCCGCCCCCCCTCGGGCCCAACAAGAAGACGGCCAAGCGCCGCGCCGCGCACAGTACGTACACTACACTGACCACACCCCGCCCCCCCTCGGGCCCAACAAGAAGACGGCCAAGCGCCGCGCCGCGCACAGTACGTACACTACACTGACCACACCCCGCCCCCCCTCGGGCCCAACAAGAAGACGGCCAAGCGCCGCGCCGCGCACAGTACGTACACTACACTGACCACACCCCGCCCCCCCTCGGGCCCAACAAGAAGACGGCCAAGCGCCGCGCCGCGCACAATACGTTTACACTGTTAGGAGCACCGCATTCATAGTTGCACTTAGTTAGTGTTTTCATAGAGGGTGATAAAAATAAGTGTCCACTTTGGGGGCAATACTATTTTAAAGCTCGAGCGACGTTCTTTGAATCCTTTGCTCTGGATTCAAAAATACCTTTTTCAACACCATTGCTCGTAATTGGTATGTAACTACACCAATTTTAGTTTCACAATGTATCATATTACCAACTTATAATATCTTTCGAATTTCAAATTCGATTACGGCACAGTTTGGTAATCAAAAGTTAATAGTTTCATAAAGAAAAGTCACGCTTTTATTTATAAGAAAAAAAAATAGGAACCAAAGAGAATTTATATGCAAAATGCTGAAACATTTTTGTAAATTAAATAAGTTTGGCGTTTAGAAACACTCTGTTTTAAGATATACAATTATAAAAACCTTATTTAAAATTACAACTATTAAATAGAAGTCATACATAAATATTAAAAGAATATATTTATTTTGTAAAAATTATATAATTTGCTGTTTTGGCTGTATAAGCGTCGGTACCTTAGTCTTTCGCGCACAAAGCCGTCAATGAAAAAGTAAAGCGCGCCATTTTTCAATTTTCAGTACTATTTTGCAAGTAGATATTTTGCATTATGTATTAATTACTCGCAATGGTGTTGAAAAACGTCGTATAACACTCGTGAGCAGTTAAAAATTATATTCTCGGCTGAATATTAAGCACTCGCTGCGCTCGTGCTCAATGTCAGCCTCGAACGTAATTTTCAACATTACTCACTTGTATTATAATGTACTATAAAATAATTATTTAAAAACTAGTAAACTTGTAAAAATTTGTATTGTCAGACGTGCTGCTAGCGATGGAGATGAGCACGAACGCTAACGAGGCCGCGGCCGCCGTCGCCGTCAACAGCGCCGACTCCGCCTCGCCCGACATTGGGAACCCTAGCGTCGATGTCAAGCGGAAGGTAACATTCACTCTTTAAGAGCCATTTCACGTTTTTGCACGAATTTCGGAGATTTTGGAGTCCTATATCACAATCTTAAGGAATACCCAGATATTATTTAATAATTGATAAAAATAGGCCAATCTATGTTGTTGACGTTTAATGAAACAAAATTACTAAAACTTATTTGATTAATTTGTAATGTTCGATCTCCCACAACCGTTTTGCTGAAAAACATTCGCAGACTCAATTTCAAAGTCCTTATTCT
Source organism: Elophila nymphaeata (assembly GCA_955850985.1). Taxonomy (NCBI): domain Eukaryota; kingdom Metazoa; phylum Arthropoda; class Insecta; order Lepidoptera; family Crambidae; genus Elophila; species Elophila nymphaeata. Next base: position 23,829,914 of record OY039067.1, read on the forward strand.
ATTAATAATGTTAAAATGATAAACGTAAAAAAATATAGAAATCATCGGACATATGTTCCAGTCGGTACTTAATGAAATAGATTGTTGAATTTCATTACCATTTATGAGTAAAAAAATAAATCATTTGGCAAATTTCTAACATTAACATAATAATTTCATCGCCAATTTTGGTTAAAATACATCGTAATAACTAAAATAAAATTATCCCAAAATAAACAATATTCCTTCGACTTTTGATTTCTAAAGTTATTTGGTCAATATCAACAATAAATTTGTCAATATATTTATATGAAATGTGTAATAAATTAGTATAAATCACGATGCACAAGCGTGCTCCGATTAGTCTGACGCGAGCGTCCGTCCAGGTAGGACCTGTGCTATTTTTTCCCGCGTCCCGATATGCGTTCGCTCGTATCGAGTAGTCATAATCATACTGCGACAAATAGTTTTGATCTATTTTGAGTTTTGTTTTTGGATTTAAGTTTTGTTACTTATTAAATATGTTGGTATGAATTATACTAGTAGTTTGTATAATAATAACATTCTTTTTATTTATTTATTTTTAGCTATGGGTCGCAAGGATAGTTATTACCGTTGCGTTAAAAAAAGGAAACGCGATAATTCTGCAGCCTTAAAAAAAGCAAATAATTTATTTTTCAACTTGGCCGAAATAACGATATACTTGAGCAATATTATGATGTCCTGAAGCTGATTTGATGACGAAGCTGGTTATAAACATACACATAAACATATCATCACGCTTTTATCCCCGAAGGCATAGGCAGAGGTGTTAACACCCACATTTCGCCAGATATGATTAGGTCCCCATGTATAGGTGGCGAGCCTGTTGCCATGCACCGGGCACAATGTAAGGCAAGCAATATTCACAATCCTTACTTCCTTATAATATTATAAATGCGAAAGTAACTCTGTCTGTCTGTCTGTTAAGCTTTCACGTCTAAACCACTAAACCGTTTTTGATGAAATTTAGTCCAAATATAGATTTGATCTCGGGAAAGGACATAGGCTACTTTTTATCTCGAAAAAAAGGTTGAATGTATTGAATTAGGGGATGAAAGTATGTAGAAATAGCTAAGTGGTTTTCTTGTTACAATCGAAATCAAAAATATTGAACGAAGAAAAAGCGAAGCTATATGACACTGTGATTTTATATTATTATTTTATTTTACTGGTATTTGTTATGTTTGCACTAAAACTAATAAATGAACGTAACTCAAAAATATATATAATCCCGAAATCCTTGGCAATTTGTCTATTAAATTAAATCGTAAAACCACTAAAATATCACGGGATCGCAATGATATGCGTGGATGTATTATGGATAACGAAATTTAGTGAAAATTCCCTTGATAGAAAACGCGACAACAAACTGATTTGAATATTAAATCACTGATATTTGTTATGTTTGCACTAAAACTAATAAATGAACGTAACTCAAAAATATATATAATCCCGAAATCCTTGGTAATTTGTCTATTAAATTAAATCGTAAAACCACTAAAATATCACGGGATCGCAATGATATGCGTGGATGTATTATGGATAACGAAATTTAGTGAAAATTCCCTTGATACAAAACGCGACAACAAACTGATTTGAATATTAAATCACTGATATTTGCTTTATTTGTTGCACATATAAAACACAAATACATAACTATCCCGAAATCCACGATAATTCGTCATTAAAATGAACTCTTAAAATCACTAAAATATCACAGGATTGCATGGATATACGTGGATGTATTGTGAAGTAGTTTGACGTGATAACGTCTTATAAATCAACGAAAGCCGACTGCACAAAAAGACATGATTCTTTGTCACGTTCCGCCTGAGGAGAGTATGCAATCGAGAACGCGGAATAGGCGATAGAGAAGCACGATGGGTATTTACGTTAACACGTAAAATTATCGTCCGTAAACAGACTTTAAAGACACCCATTTTTTTCAAAAATATTCACTATATCAAAGCCTTTCGTAATATCTGTTTAAGATTAAATCTTTAGAAATCAAAAATATCTACAGATCAAGTAGATATCCGTGGATATAGGTACGTGAAATCACAAACGTCATTTAATACTAAAGGGTAACGGCTTTTTTTTAAGCAAGTGGTTATTTTAAAAATACATATCATCTCACTTTTTTTTGTAATATAGCTTTAAGAATAGAGCGATAAGTCATTAAAATATCTTGGGATCACCCCGATATCCATGGATGTAATATGGAATCAAAAAATTCACATTAGTTACCATAGCCATTTAACCAATAAAAAAAAAGTATCGGAGGAATATATAAAAAAATATGGTTAGTTATCCTGACCGCTCCACCAACGGCATCTTCGATGTGTGTCAATGTGTGTGACGCTGTATGATATTTTTTTATTCTTATTTTATTCAGAGTTCCCTACCCATAGGGAACTCTGAATAAAACAGGATGCCAACGGGACCCGGTTAATATGCCTCCGCTATGTGTCTGTCTCTCTGTCATATGGCTATATCTCTTACCATAATAGGTAGGCACTTGAAATATTCACAGAATACCTTTATGCTTTTGTGGCCGCCATAACAATACCACCTTCACCCATCTCTCATTGATCAATAACTATTGTGCTGTAATACGTTCTTTAGTATGAGTATCATGAAACACGGACAGTAGATAGGTATCTATAAAAAATATCTTTAAAACACATTAAATATGTACTAACCAATACAAAAAAATACATTAAGGATCAAGATTATTTCGCAGAATATAGTTCTACTCACGCTGCCAAGTACGCGCACACAAGCGTACAGCGCGTAAAAAACCTAAAGTCGAGCGCTTACGATCGGTGAAATGGCTCTTAATACCAATTAAACAAACGGACTATTTCATTACTTGTACATTAATTCTTACACTATCGTAAAAGACTTTAATTTTTAACTAACTCTATCACTATATTTAAAAAAAATGCTATGCGAAATAAGACATTTTTCTGTGCGTGCCAATTGTCAAGTCTTTTGAGGTATCAGTGCGATTGGACGCACAGGGTCGGAAAAAACTATTCATAGGCAATGCTTAAGTGGGAATTGCCACTATGCGTACTTTAAAATGAACGCACAGCCAAGCTAGCTATATTACCCAACGCACAGGTCGAGATGTCAAAAGCAACGTCCAGATGTCAAAAGTTTGTAGAAAACTTCAGTAAATTCAACGATGTGAACTACGCAACAGAAACGAACCAATCACAGATTACTATTCAACGTAATACGTTTACTTGTCCAAGAGTCGAGAGACCTCATAGTAATGTTTGTGAACATGAGAGTCCCACTGCACAAGAAAGTGAAGAATGTATTGGTTAACAGCCCAAATATAGGCTGTGGACCAATGTTGCTCTAAATCTACAGCCCAAATATGGGCTGTGGTCTATGAAACTATAGGTTCAAAATTAATTATATGATAATGCTTTTTTCAGTACCTAACTGTTGGATAAAACTATATTAGCAGTTGTACTCTTTCAAAACAAATTCAACAAAAGTAATTACAGTTATTTTATATAAAATTCAAACAAGTTAACATTTACAGTGCAACAAACTTATCTGATCTGATGGTGATGTCGCAAGTGGTGAACAAATTTGTCATAGAAATGTCAAAATGCTTATGGGTAAATTTTAGTTCTAATTTTTGCCACCAAGTCAGTTATGCTTGTGGCACTGTGGTTATTTTTGTCAATGTTCTTACATGAATACGTTGAAATTAAATTAACCAAAAATGTACTGTTTCCAGGAGGGCGAAATCCCAGCTGGTGGAGTGGCCAGCGGAGGCGCCAACCCCGATGTCCGGCAGCCAGTCCCCGGCGTCCTCATGATGGACTACCACCAGCGCTCTGGGCAGCCGCCGCCACATAATGGTTAGTTGACCACATTCTTGGTATCAATCGACGGCCGAATACTAGATAGCTTTTTAATTAAAAGATATTACGAACTTTAATTGAGAATCATTTGCAGATAAAACCGTAATTAATGTAGTTGCAATTTTTAAGAAAATTATTAGTATTTTGCTATATATTTTTAATAAATATATTTGATTGTATTCCTCATAATCATAACAACCTTGATAATTAGACCCACTGCTGTCATTGTCATTGTGAGTCCTCTGTTTTCCCAAATCCCTTTTCGAGAGAGTTCCTAACCACAAATTTCTTCTTGACAAAAGCACTGCATCATTTTGAATTACAGGATGAATCGCCTACGACGAGATTGATTAGACTATCCTGATCCCAAACTACAGTAATGAGATGTATATTGAATCGCCTACGACGAGATTGATTAGACTATCCTGATCCCTAGCTACAGTAATGAGATGTATATGGAATCGCCTATGACGAGATTGATTAGACTATTCTGATCCCAAACTACAGTAATGAGATGTATATTGAATCGCCTATGACGAGATTGATTAGACTATCCTGATCCCTAGCTACAGTAATGAGATGCATATTGCATCGCCTACGACGAGATTGATTAGACTATCCTGATCCCAAACTACAGTAATGAGATGTATATTAAATCGCCTATGACGAGATTGATTAGACTATCCTGATCCCTAGCTACAGTAATGAAATGCATATTGCATCGCCTACGACGAGATTGATTAGACTATCCTGATCCCTAGCTACAGTAATGAAATGCATATTGCATCGCCTACGACGAGATTGATTAGACTATCCTGATCCTAAACTACAGTAATGAGATGTATATTGAATCGCCTATGACGAGATTGATTAGACTATCCTGATCCCAAACTACAGTTACGAGATGTATATTGAATCGCCTATGACGAGATTGATTAGACTATCCTGATCCCAAACTACAGTAATGAGATGTATATTGAATCGCCTATGACGAGATTGATTAGACTATCCTGATCCCAAACTACAGTAATGGGATGTATATTGAATCGCCTATGACGAGATTGATTAGACTATCCTGATCCCAAACTACAGTAATGAGATGTATATTGAATCGCCTATGACGAGATTGATTAGACTAACCTGATCCCAAGCTACAGTATGTATATTTTTCAGGTGTAAGTGAAACGAGTGCGACTGGAGGTGGCGGCGGCAACACTCCCGGTGCCAAGGACCAGCTCATGTACCTGTCGCAGCTACTTGGCTTTACTGTGCAGTTCTCAGATTTCCCCAAGGTACAATGCTACTTATTGCTAATATGCAGATCGCGAATTTAGGCTAAACATAGTTACGATAATAAATATATAATAATAATACATATTTATTTAATTTTAAATTCCAATTCTTCTTCTTCTGTGACGTATGTGCTTGTACTTCATCACCTTTATCAAATAAGTGTTTAAAATGGTTCATCAACCTCCTTTACACCTTTCCTCGCCATTTATAATACCTACTTCCCCATCCTGGCTTCTCTTTCCTCTATCGATCTTCCGCTGTCCTTATTTCTTTCCAAAAGAAACTTATTATTGCACCGGAAATTTCTAGAAAGCTTTCTATCAACATCCTTTCGTTCATTCTTCTTTTAGTTCACACTCTTCTTGTTCGTTTACTAATATTTTCAACCTATTCCTGCTATTGCTTCTTCCACTTCCTCAACTGTCATCTTCTGCATCCTTTGGTCACCTCATTTTGCCAACCAGTCTTTCCATGCTTTCTTCTTATCTTTCACCACTTATTGTACTTCTACATCCATGCATACCTTACTCTGCGTCTTTGATTTTCCTTTTTTCACTACTTTTATCGAATGGATTTTTTGATATTATTGTGGTAGTGTCAATGTAATAGTGTTGTTGTTGCATCAATTGCAGCGCAACCACGGCGAGTACCTGTCGCTGGTGTCGCTGTCGACGGAGCCGCCCGTGATGTGCCACGGCGGCGGGCCCTCCACCGCGCACTCGCACGAGCAGTGCTCGCGGGCCGCTCTCCGCGCGCTCGCGCTCATGGGGCTCGACGCGCCGCCGCCCGCGCCGCAGTGAGTACACACACACACACACACACACACACACACACACGAGCAGTGCTCGCGGGCCGCTCTCCGCGCGCTCGCGCTCATGGGGCTCGACGCGCCGCCGCCCGCGCCGCAGTGAGTACACACACACACACACACACACACACACACACGAGCAGTGCTCGCGGGCCGCTCTCCGCGCGCTCGCGCTCATGGGGCTCGACGCGCCGCCGCCCGCGCCGCAGTGAGTACACACACACACACACACACACACACACACACACACGAGCAGTGCTCGCGGGCCGCTCTCCGCGCGCTCGCGCTCATGGGGCTCGACGCGCCGCCGCCCGCGCCGCAGTGAGTACACACACACACACACACACACACACACACACGAGCAGTGCTCGCGGGCCGCTCTCCGCGCGCTCGCGCTCATGGGGCTCGACGCGCCGCCGCCCGCGCCGCAGTGAGTACACACACACACACACACACACACACACACACACACACACACGCACACGCACGTACACGCACAACACACACACACACACACACACACGCACGGACACGCACACGCGAACACACGCACATGCATACACACAGAACAATGAGCAGTGCCCGCGGGCCTGAGTTGTACACCACCACACTTCACAGTAGACGCATATACACACCCGTGCTCGCTCTGCTGCTAATGTCTCTACTAGCACAACCATTCTATTACACTGAAACGCATCATGCATTGCTAAGCATGATGCGTTCCAGTGTAATACCCGCTTATTAAATCGATCACCGAGTCATATTAGAATTGAGAGGTCGAATAATTAAAATGAACGTAGACCTGGCCCCACCGCACGCACCGCAATTCGAATTCTTTGTATGAAGTCTCCGCACCGCAGTCGCCGCAGTACCTGACGCGGCCAAACGATGACTGCGGCGCGTACGGTGTGGACAGGTCTGCGTTCACCTTTAGTCAACATTTTATAGAAGGGTATCTGTTAATTAACTGAAACTACACTAAACACACTACGATCGATCGATTGGTCCGTGTTTGGATTTTTTTATGAGGTGAACAATAGCCTCTGGTACTAATAACATTTCACGTCCGTTCGCAGGCTGGCGGGCGCAACGGGCGCATTGAGCAACGGGCTCGCCGAGTAAGCGCGCAACACTGGGTGGTGAATATATCACAGCGAGCAATCACGTTCGGGACGTATTCGGGACAGGTATGTTCGCTACGGTTTACAGCTATGACATATTCACAAGCACGATTTGTTTTGATCTCGGGTCTTGCAACAATATTTAGTCCTTTTTCTTTATCCTAAACGTTTTCTATTATGTTAGAGTTGCATATTATGTTTATATTTTGTTATAAACGGCGTCCCGCACGGGGCCGTGTTAGTTCCCGGAGGAGTTTCGTTTTCGTGGAACGATTTCCGCTCACAAACTAGGTGTACATTTTTATATTCTACTGTTTAATGATACTTATACGATTTATTGTAAACGCGGATTATGTTCGGGCGGAGGAGTACTCGGGTCACCTCGACGATTTAGTATAGTTTTGAAATAGATAATAATATATTCACGATGTAATAAGATTGGTTATATTTGTAAAATGTAGCCGATTTGCATAGGTAGATAATTGGAAGCGAGGAATCGATTAAATTATGTAGAGAATTGTATCGAAACTGAGGCTGTGAAGCCAAACCAAAACAGTTTCATTGGGACGCGGCAGCGGCGCGACCACCGGCTGTTCTGCGACGCAAGGTGCTCTCTTAGTTACGAGATGAAATATTTACATTTAGCTGTATGTTATATTTTTATTTTTGAGACAGAGTAAATTGTCTGTCGCCGTATTGTTCCGATCGTGCACAAAATCACGGTCGGGACGTCTCGATGACATCGTATGTAACGCGTTACATATCCTTAGAAATAATTTGTACACGTACTCGTGTACGCCAATGATCTGCAAAATACTAGTTACTTTGATTTCTTCCGTTTATCCACCCTAAAACAGACACCTTAAGATGGATACTTGGACACGCGTGTCCATCTGTCCACCCTGAACAGGGTGGATAGTAGGAATTAATTTCTAATTGTTCTTCAGACATTTTGCCCCAAGTACAGTAGACATTTGAATAAAATTATCTTTAAATAAAACTTTCTTAACCTTCCAACTGCCCACGCACTGGTTTGTGCTTAAAGATATAAAATATTATTTCTCAACCGACTAAAAATAAATAAAAAAGATACACCCGTGCGAAGCCGGGAGAGGCAGGTAGTATTTTGTAAATTCTGCAATATGTCCAGGAAATGACCAACACTAATTTCATTATTGAGTAGATTTTTAACATTAGATAAGATAGTTACCTAATGTTATCGTGTTGCTTAATGTTGCTCCACAAAAAGTATCTGCGGTGTGGATTCCCCATAATGTAAATTTACTTTCGTTTCCGGGCTGGATTTGTATAGTGTTTCTTAAACTACATAGGCGAGGCAGAAAATAGGAAGAAAGATTGTCTGAATTCCCATAATCCTCCCCGTTCAGGGTGAATAGACGGTCACGCGTTTCCGAGTATCCACCTAAGGGCGTTTGTTTTCGAGTGGATAAACGGAATAAGCCGATGCGGTGCGGTGGTGCCTCGAAGCAAAACGTTGAGTTATACCTGCGTAGTATGAATGTGGGCGACGTGTCCGGAACAGCGGCGGTGGCTGCGGCCCGACGAAGCTAAAGTTGCATCATGCGGCCATGGTGTCTCGTTAGGTAAGGTTAGCGATCGCCGCACGCCCAGCGCGGGGGGTGCGGCGATTACAACGATGTGGCCTCGATTTTTAAATACTAGTGAGTGAGCGTTAGAAAATTTTCTCGACCCTAAGCTATGAAATGTGTAATTTTAGATTTAAGCTCAGACGAGAAACGACGCGGACGGACGTTCGACCGTGTATTCCCAGTAGAGTAATCCCATGATGGGACTACTGGTATTTTTTTCCCAGAGGTTCAGGAACAATTTGGCCTATTTTGGCTTTGTTTTATGAAAATCTTTATGAAACACATAGGTACCTACTAATAATTTCAACACAAATATTGTTACAACACAATTTTTGATGTTTCATGTTCTGTTGACAATTATTTGATGTTTTGTTAAGTTTCTTATAATAGTGTGACATGTTACCATGGAGTATTAATGAAACTATATTATAAATAACTATATACAAACTATGCGTTTTATGCGTCTGAGTATCATACGGGACTACTGGGAATTGACATCCCAATAGTCCAATCAATGGATCCTCTGGGAAAACAATACCAGTTGTCCCATTATGAGACTACTTTACTGTGGGAATACACGCGTTCGACTGGCGCTTACGCTCCTAGGCTAAGGTTCTAAGTTGCTTGTTGTATTAGGATCTGTGTAACCTATGCATGTACCCCTAAACTAGTATAGCGTTTGACTAACGCGTAGCATGTTCTCTAGACGTTAAAGTGTAAATAAGCGTAATTACAAATGATCGGTGTCGACGTGCTGCGTGTAGTGGCGCACTCGTCGTCCACTCCCGGGCTGATCACTTGTATTAATTGTACCTTATTGATTGTACATTTCATTGTAATGGGTCTAATAAGAACAAAATGTCTATTCTATGTAATACTACCGGATTAATAAAAGAATGTGATAGAAAATGCGTACATGAGTTTTCATAGCCTTTCGTTCGCCCTGCGTTTGCGAGCGAGACTATATCTTACAAGTTTCTAGTTATATCTTACAAGTTTCAACTGCATTATAAAGTTATGATGCAGGAAAGTAAAGTGTTACTCTGTTGCCTTCTTGATTTACTCCGGTGGTAGGTAATTAATTGCTACGATATAGTAATATTTCACATGTAAGTAACGTTAATGTAAACCTAAGACGACATTTTACTGGTGAATATGTGACGGTATATTCTTTTTTCGCCGTGAATCAATTTTAAATCGAGGCCATCGAGCAATTTCTTCATGTTGAAAGTTGCACAAGTAACTAAGCATAAAGAAATAAAATTATAAAATGATTAAAACGCCACAAGGGCATTAAGATGTGTTTTATTTATTTTGTTTTAAGTAACTAATATTTTATATTATCTGGGCAGAGCAAGTCCCAATGAACTTCGTGCTTTTAGCAACTGTAAGAAAACATCAATAAAAGTTAAATATTTATCTTGTTGTTTCATTTCTGCAATTCCTTTGTTGTGTTTAGAAGTTAGTCCATGATAATCCCTCCCTTCCCCCTTGGGGACATACAAAATATAATTATGAGGTAGTTAAAGTATTGTCAATGCCCTATGAAAAAAAGAAAATTGCTAGAACCAAGCTCCATTTACAAGATTATTAGGGTATTTAGTCCGGCCGTCACTGGGGTGAACCCAAAAATTTGGGATTAACTTTTTTTTTCAACGGATTTGTCATCTAGAGATCTCCTACTTTTGATATCCGAGTGATGACAAAGTGGCATCTTTGGGGAATTTAAGATACAGAGTGATTCATTATCGATTATGTGAAATTATAATTATTTTTAAATTATGGGTGTTTTTAACGTAAAAATATGAGCTATTTGGGTTTGATTTTATTAATAATATAGGTTTTCTCATAAGTAAATGATAACTGCACGTCTTGTATACAGGCTGTTTCAAAAAACTTATATTATTTTTACCTAAATTTAAAGTAATGCCAAATAAACAAGTATGCATGTAACATAACAAAAACTTCGTTTGTTATACAATCATTCTTTATTATACAGGGTGTTTCAACATTTACATTACTTCCGTAGAAAAAAAAATACAATTTTAAACGTGGGATATAAAGGGTAAACCTTTCTAGTCGTTATTAAATTCAGAATCAGCTTCTTTATCGGCAACTGCTTCATTTTCATCCTCATTATCACTAGCCGCTACAGTTCGTACGTTCCCGTGGCACATGCAAAACATTGTGCAAGGCAATCTAGCACTTCTACAGCCACATTTTTTTGTGCTACACGGATTGGTACTTGAACAGGAGCATCGAATCAGCTGTAAAATATCAGAAGGTGCCACCTCTACCTTTTCTGGTAAGGAGACTGGTAACAAACGCTTACTGTTGGCATCTTTAAAATATCCATAGTGCGTTGGTTGTAGGTTTGGAGGATTTGGTTTCAAAGCATTTTGCCATTTAAAACTCTTGTCAGTGCGCCCGTTTTACATTTTCAATGAATGCATCGTTTGTTGGCGGAAGCGAGCGTAAAAGGGGCAATTGTGACCTCTGCCATAGCATAAAATATTAAATGTACCTTCTTTCCTTACGTGTCGATAACAGTAGGGCTTGAGATCTTTCGGTTTTATAATTTGAGCAAATTAGAAATTGTAGACAGGGATACTGAAATGGTACGATCACGTAGAAAGGATGAGTGGAAGTAGAATGATGAAAACGGCGTATTGTGAGATGAGATGCGGGACGGGGATGACTAATGAACGTTTTTAAATCATATTAAGAGAGCCAGGTCAAAAGTACTTTAAATTCCCGAGCGTGTATGAGGACGGTGATAAGATAGTTGAAGCGAAATAAATAATGCAAGGATCGTAGCAAGTGGAAAGAATTATCTACCTAATATTTCGCGTGTTCCCAACGAGTCACACTGTAACCGGTGACACTGTGACTCGTTGGGACAACTTTGTAAAATAATTACCAACCAGTCACACTGTAACACGTTGGGACAATTCATATAAGAGGTTACTTATTATTATAAAAGATTATTTAACCCAATTATGTATTATGATTATGATTAAATAGTATGCTAAACATCTCCTGCATAGTCATGGTAGCCTGGTACTTCATTAAAAAAGATGTCCCAACGTGTTACAGTGTGACTGGTTGGGAATTATTTTACAAAGTTGTCCCAACGAGTCAGTGTTACAGGTTACAGTGTGACTCGTTGGGAACAAGCGTAATATTTGCGTACTCTACTGTGAGAAAATTATGTATCATTAAATGAATGAAAAAGACATTTATTTAAATGGACTTTGCTAAGTACTTTTATATCGTCAAAAGCCCTACTACCATTTCGGGACGAGATAATTATTTCACTTTAACAATTATTATTATACTGAGATGGAGAAGAAATGGCGAAAGAAACTCCAAAGATTACATTTTCAAAACATCAATAGAGGTCAATAAATAATTATCAATATAATTTAAGTTACAGTTTTTCATGCGAAAATTGTGGGTGGTTATTACTCCCACGCATTTGGATCATTTTATCTTGTGAAAAGCTTTTCTAATAAAATTCAATTAATTACATTAAAGAACTAAGTAATTTAACTTTTGATACTCACCACCATTTTATGTTATTGTTATATAGGTACAGACATTCCTTTCAATTTATGTGCTAAGTATACATTTATCATGTTACGGTTAACAATGTTATAAGTATACAATATGTGGTATACAAAAAAAAATCCAATAATGCATTAGTTATTTACACAATATTATACACGACAGCCAAAATATCCTATTCATTGCATGTGTCATACGATTGTCCATCTAAAGATAACAGCTATAAGACCTACATTTACACAGTATATATGAGTAATAAAGCTGAGTTAATGGAGCCTCAACAAAAATGACAAACAAAACATTTTCTACTTGACTTTAAATTATTAAAAATTCATTGAAAATGGAACACACAACCATCGGTAATCCAAAGGTAGTGGGTTCGAATCCCACTGAAGCTGTAAAATTATCAAAACCAATTCTTAAATTTAATTTAAGTTAGAAAATTCTAAAAACAAGATAAACATGAATAGGAACATTTATAGGTTTTATATATTTTTTTAAAACACCCTGTATATTGTAGATACTAATTATTGTTATGCTATTTAATATATAGTACCTCTACTACCAATAAGTTAATCAGCGCAATATAAAATCTTTACCTAAGTCTAAAAAACTACCTAATATATTTTTACGTCTTATATTTTGGAACAACCTGTATATCTGGATTTCCCCAAGGATGACAGCTTGTCATCAGCCGGATATGGAAACTAGACATATGGATCTACAAGAATCCGTCAAAAAAAAAACTTAATCCCACAATTGGCACTTCAAGGAAAAATCAGGGTTCTGCTGCCGGACTAATTGCATTAAGAAACACGACGGTTGTATATAAAACACTTCTTAACAGAATAAACAATTCATTTGTGGGCCCAATGTATACGTTTTTTTGCCTATAAATAAAACACAAGATCTTCAATCCATATGAATCACAAATTCTATACATTCTTGTGATGAATCATATGCAAAATAGATTGAGAAACCCTCTTACCTTGATTATTATGATTATCGTTCCGTCTCATTACACACCAACCATGCTAGTCGTTTACCTCTCAATTTTTTTTGCTACTAGTGCTACTTTCAGACTGCCTCTAATATACTTACTCATTCTTCATCTTTTGAAATGTAATAAAATACTCAAAAATAAAAACAAAGTTTATTAATAAAAATAGTTGCAATGCGTAACAATATCACCAGTCTTATCTAAGACCCAGAGGTAATCAGCAGACTGTGCATATGGTAAATTTATTTACATAATACTATTTCAGTTATCTCGATGTAATACTTCAGTATGGAGTAATATGGCAGGCTATTTCACGAATTTGAGGCCCAATGCCTCTATTACGAAACACAGGATGTCTGTGTGCTCTTCAATCTGAAACAAAAATAAATTTGATATAGTAAAGCAATGCGGTTTTATAGGGGAGTTTTTTTGTTTTATAGGCAATAGTAAAGCAATTCAGTTTTATAGGGGAGTTTTTTTTGTTTTATAGGCATTTAATAAATCTTACAAAATTGTAATGATTAGAAATTGTAAAACAGGCACTAATCATTTAGTTTAAATATTATAATGTTACGAATTCATAAACTGCCGTAGAAAAACTAACCGCTGCTCAGAAAGAACTAAGTGCAAAGCTAACCGCTGTTCAGAAAGACTTAACCGCTGCTCAAAAAGAGGTAAGAGCAGAGCTAAAGTACAGCAGGTCTTGTCGGCAGTCACCGACATAAGCGAGGTGGTTGCAAAACTCAAGAAACACGTCAGCGCAGTAGAAGAAAAGTTTTCCATCCTGGGTAATGACATGGACAATATAAAGAGCAGATTACAGAATTATAAAAAAAGATGAGAGCGTCTGGAAACCAAGGGAGTAGCAGTCACATCGGGTGGTGTCCATGGGCCCAACCACAGATTTAATAATACAAGGAGATAGGCCAAGCCGGCGTTTAACTTGCGACAAGTGTATGCCCTGTGGGCATACATTTCCGCTACTTAGCCTTCCGATAAAGTCAAGTGAATACGTAACTCAGCGATTTGACCGATCTCCTTTGCGGCTGTACTTAACTTTCATCGCTTCGCAGTCCTTAAGACGCGCGCAATGAATAGTGTATATTACGGCATGCTCAACTAGAAACATGTATGTAGTACGGCCGCTGATCGCGACACTCGGTCTTCCTATGAACTCGGCGATTCGAACGATCTCCTTAGATTGATATATCTGTGGGCCCAACGTTAGGTTGCCTCCGTATAGCGGTACCTCGTCTTGGGCTGCATACTGTAAACAGTTTCAGATGATCCGTCGCTACGAATGGATGGAAAGACGAACAGTGCCTAACCGCCCTGACAGTTGCACTCCGAGGACAGGCTCTTATCGTGTTGGAGGTACTACCTGATTCCGGAAGTGGCTTCAAAGACCTGCTAGAGGCATTGGAATCCAGATATGGAGAACGGCACCTGGAACACGTCTTTCGTGCTCAGTTGTACGACTGAGTTCAGCGTTCAGGAAGGGGACTACAGCAATGAGCTTTGGAGATCGAGAAGCTTGTCCGGAAGGCCTACCCAGCAGCCGATATGAAGATGATAGAATCAAACACCGTGCAAGCCTTCGTTGACGGTATCAAGGAGCTCTAGGTTAGACCTGCGGTGAGGCTCCGGCATCACGCCTCACTTAAGGAAGTACTCCGGAAGAAGAATCCGGCAGACCTATAAGGGTCGAGAAGTCACGGAGGAGGTGAAAGAGATAAAAGCTCCATACGAGAAAGGATCCGGTGCCATGTGCTACTAGTGTGGATAAATAGGGCACCTCCCGTTTAATTGCCCACAGAAGGAGCCAGAGCCAAGGAGTTTCTTATAACTCAAGGAGCGTATCGAAGAGCTGACGCAGAAATTCGAAACTTCGAAACGAGTAACAGCCAGTACTAACTGGCGAGTACCTACTGGTTGACGGCGCGGAAAAAGCCCCGACAACCATCATCTTACAGGCACATAATGAGAAGGGCATCGCAATAGGCGGATAGGCCCACGAAAACGCAGAAGCCCTCTCTAGAAGACCATGTTCAGAGGACTGCAAGCATTTCCTCATTAGAGCCTGTATGACTGTTAAAAAATCTGATGCGGATATAGATATTTTTCACGATAGTATCAATACTGTAAAAAGGTTACTGTTTGCGCCAGCTAATTGAAGACCAAGACTGCGCCTAGCGCTTTTGTATTTTAAATTAAAAATTTTAGAGTATACCACCTGTAATCTAAGTTAAGAATTAATGTTGATATCTGTATGTGGTAGCTTATCAATAGCTTTAAGTATGAATGATTTCCTATTATTTGAGTGTTTATAACCTTTTAGCTTTCGTCAAAATATGTAAATAAATAAATAAATTTCGTCAAACAAGAGTCCAAAGGCAAACTCTGAAGCTCACTCGGACAACTCCTTTGGAATATCCTGGGAATAGGATGCCTTGGAAGATGATGATGCCTTTAGAAAGGCTCAAGAAAATGATAACGACCTTCGTAACATCGTCATGTGGAAGAAACGAGGAGACGTAAAAGCAACATGGAGCGAGGTGGCACATATGAGTGCTATAACTAAAGCGTACTGGGCGCAATGGGACAGCATTATTATACAAAATGGAATACTTTATCGGAAATGGGAAAAGACTAACGGCCGAGAGTTCCACCAGCAAGTAGTTGTTCCAAAAATCTAAGTTTCAGAGGTTTTCCGTATGATACACGCACGATGGTGTTTCGGGAGGTCATCTATGCGTTAAGAGGACACTCATAAAAGTACGAGAGTTTTTATTGGCTCTACTGTCATGAAGATGTGCAGAATTGGTGCCGCAAGTGCACTACATGCGCTGCGGTAAAAGGGCCGCATACACGGAGTCGAGGAAACTTGAAACTGTACAACGTTGGTGCACCCTGGAAACGCATTGCAGTAGATGTAGCCGGGCCATTTTCTCTGACTGAGTCGGGGAATAAGTAGGTTTCCAGCCACCGTTTGCATGTGGTGGGGACACTTTCTCGGCGGGTGTGTGGCTTTTGATGTCAAGTGTGTCCCCTTGGCATTCGAAGTCACATGCCATCGTCGAGCTGTTTTTGTTTTCCCACCACGACTAGTTCCGGACGGTTCTTTTCAGGACCACGACCGCGCCCGGGGTCCCCCGGGTGCGGTCCGATGGCTGCTCCCGGTGACCTCGTCAGGAGGACGCGCCAGGTCGAGCACCGTCGGTGAGGAGGCGACCTACAAGGCCGGCGTCGGCCAGCGGCCCATAGGGGCTGGCGTTAGTCGGTAGCCCCTGTGGGCTGCTGGCCACCAATTGGTGTGCAAAGATTGCCTAGAACAGGCTGTTGATTGATGGACTGAAGTGATACTTACGATCTTGGCAGTGGGTTTCCCGCTGCCGTGGCCAGAAGACACAGGCTGTTGATTGATGGACTGAAGTGATACTTACGATCTTGGCAGTGGGTTTCCCGTCGCCGTGGCCAGCTTTAGTATCGATCCTGGCTAGCAGCGGCCGCCGCTGCGGAGTGCCCCGCACGGCGTGCTGCAGCTCGGCGATGAACTTGAGCGAGTGCAGCGGCACCACGCGGTCGTCGTGGTCCGCCGTCAGTACCAACGTCGCGGGGTACTCCGCACGATCTGACTCGGGGAACAAACGCTATCAGGGTATGCTTGCTTCTCATTTTATTCCCTACATCTTAAGGTCTCATCTCGGATAGAATCTTGCGTTCTCCCACAGAGAACGCAAGATTCTATCCGAGACAAGTGTGCATGCGTTATTGGCAGGATTAATAAAAAACAGAAAAAAACTTAAATGCGCTGCTGATATTCGGTCGGATATGTGACAGAACAAATGTTTCATTCTATTATCTTGCGTGCTTTGGAAGTTAATTATTGGTCTCTTAAGCTTATTGAGTACAAAAACCAATGTTCTAGAAGCCCTGGTAACGAATATCTCGATAACCCTAAGTGAGAAAAGAATGCCGGGATCATTTATGCATACTACTTCTGTTAGTAAAGACCGGCTTTATTGTACAATAAAGCTGGTCTTTACTAACAGAAGTAGTACACACACTCAAAAGAAATTTTTAGGATCCTCACACACAGGATACCTTAAAAGAATAGGAAGAATCAGCAGGACCCAAATCCGCTGCCTCACTGGCCACTTTGCCACTAAAAGACAGGTGTCTTTTACACAGGTGTGTACAATAGATAAAGCTGAAGACTCCATCTGTAGAATGTGTGGTAAGGAGGAAGAAAGCAACATAAAAAGCACATACTATGTGACTGCGATGCTTTAGCCAATAGGAGACTAAAGGCCTTTTGAGTGACAACGGCGGGGAATTTAATAATGCGTCCATAAAAAGTGTTTTAGACACTCATGGAATAATAAAGCGACTCGTCACCCCGTATACACCGGAACAAAACGGAGTAAGCGAAAGGGAGAACAGAACCCTTGTTGAGACAGGCAGATCGAAAATGTTTTCTATGTTGGCGGGGATGGGTGATAAGGAAAGGGGAAGCACAAAAGATCCCATAGGGTCGAAGTGCTCTGAGACACAGCCTCAGCCCCTTGCATAAGAATAGAATAGAATTGTAGTAGTATTTAATCCGTTCTGGGATGTCGTTGACAAAGATATTGAAAAGAATGGGGCTCAGGTGGGAACCCTGTGCCATTACTAATTTTAATTTACAGTTTGACGGAAAATTGTTTCCAATAGAAACAATTTTCTTATAGTAAAGAATGATCTTTGTCATAAGTACGACTCTATCCAACTCAGAAGTGCTTCCGGGAAGCCATATGGTGCAATCTTTGCAACCAGTAAACTGTGAGTAACTGTGTCAAAGGCATTACGAAAATCTGTATACATTAATTAGTTATGCTCATCCTTACATCAAATCTACAACTTCAAAGATGGAACAATATCGTGTCGATTAAAAGCAATACGTTGATTAAACTAGCTCTGTATAACCGGTTGATCGAAGATAGGTTTGTTTAAGATATTTTCGTTTTAACTTACCAGGTCCCGGCGGACGTATATTGTGTAACGGCGAGTATTTGATAAGATTTTCGAAGTGTGTCTTGTTGTCGGAACTGCCGAAGTCCGACACCCACGCGTGGCCGATCGTAAACTTCTGGAACCTTAGCATGTCCAGTACTCTGTAACATGAAAATTATAATATCATTAAGTTGTCTTAACACCTAAAGTCAGATATCACAATATCAACGGTCGATCGGATGAATGCTAAATTCTTTAGAAAGAAAATTGCTTCTTTAGAAAGAAAAAGTAAGATGATGATGACTTAAAAATGAATTAGGTTTGTTTGTTGAATCCCAGACTTCTAACCTATTCGCAACATTTAAGTAGCTACGTTTTAATATGCAATTTTAATTATCAGGATCTCAACGTTGGCGATAACGCTCCTTCTGGGCGTTTGAGACTTTTAGGGTGAACTAGAAAACTCAAGAAAAATAAGGAGTTATTGAGATGGTCATCATCACTGTTGGACATAGGACATAGACAATGGTATAAAAATAGCTGTTTTAAAATTCCCAAAGTGGGTTACAGGCAGGCCGCCGGCCATAACATATAATGCCAAGACCTGTCGCAGTAGTAAAACAAAAAGACATACTGCACCGACCCCAAAGAAACTGGGAGCAGGGTAGGAGGAAATGCGAATGTCGCGAATTTAAAACAGCCCTTAATTTTTTAAGGGGCTCTAGAAAAAAACATAATTAGATTATAATCAAAGTGGTCGATGAGCAAAATAAGGTTCAGAAACTATGATCTGCTGAAATCGATTCTAAGTCAATAAGTGACGCCACTCAGCCACTAATAGTATGTGGGCAGTACTCCACCCGACCTGCACCATGGCGGCTGTGTTTTTTTTATATATAAAAAGGTCAAGCAAATGACTCCATTCCACCAGATGGTAAGCAGAAGCAGGCGAAGTGAAGAAAGTGCGAAGAAAAGTGTGAAGGGAAAACGGATCAAAATTTGAGATGGATTTAGTGAAGATAGAAAGAGAGAGTTACGTTTCAAAAATTACTGTACGTTCAAGAGAGAGAAGTGGGAGCACACATTGAAAAAGTATTAAATAAAAAACAAATAATAAGAAATGAAATGTCTGAACCCAAAATCCCTCCCACTCGAATGAACGATAAATGAACAGTCTGAATACTGAGAGAACGTTCACTCGGTTTCGGTCATTTTGTTTCAAGTATTCTAGAAGAAAACGTCGCGGTAAAATGGTCCTCTTTCAACGACGTACTGAAAGAAAAGAGGAGATGAATGTTCTTTGTTTAATTCCAGTCGACCGTGTGAACACGGAATGAAATAAGAATGAAGCATTCACTGGAGAGAACATTAATTCGAGTGAACTGTCTGATATCATCTTAAAGCAGTACTCACCCGACCTGCACGACGGCGGCCCCGTAGAGGTCGGGCCGCTGGTTGAGGCAGGCAGCCACCAGCAGCCCCCCGTTGGAGCCGCCCTGCATGTGACCAGTATGGGGACAGTACTCACCCGACCTGCACGACGGCGGCCCCGTAGAGGTCGGGCCGCTGGTTGAGGCAGGCAGCCACCAGCAGCCCCCCGTTGGAGCCGCCCTGCATGTGACCAGTATGGGGACAGTACTCACCCGACCTGTACGACGGCGGCCCCGTAGAGGTCGGGCCGCTGGTTGAGGCAGGCAGCCACCAGCAGCCCCCCGTTGGAGCCGCCCTGCATGGTGACCAGCTCGGGCCGCGTGTACCGCTCCCGCACCAGGTACTCGGCCGCCGCCTGGAAGTCGTCGAACACGTTCTGCTTGTTCAGCAGCCGCCCGGCGTTGTGCCACCGCTCGCCGTACTCGCTGACGAACAATAATACATATTGAAAAATATAAAAATGGTCTTCAACCAATAGATATAGGAACTGTAGTAAATCAGCAACGTGAAAGAGAAAGAGCATACTAACGCGTACAATAGAGCGAGATAGATAGACGAGACCATTTCACGTTCAAGTCAGCTTATCAGACACGTAGAAAAGACAGCAACTGTCAGATTGCTGATGTTTTTTGTAAGTCATTGCAAGAATTTAAATAAAAGGAGTATCAAATCTATATTTTTGTACAAAAAAAAGGGATTTTTTTTGTACGATGATAATTTGTTTCTCAGAATAAGTGTACTTATGTTTAATTAAGGAAACTAAAGGTCTAGATGGTATGTTGTATTTATGTGTAAAATTATTGTATATTTTTTTTTTTTTTTTTTTTTTTTTAACTGCTAGCTACACTACGTCTCCCACTATATATGCGGGATCTTTGTTATTCCTATTCCTTTCATACTAGTTCTCGCTTATTTGCTTCTCGCACTTTCATTCTTCATACTATGTCTTTCTTTCATCCTTCCCTTTCTTACTTTTACTTTTGTTTGCTACCATCTTTATCATCTTCCTATTCTGATTCCTAATTTCTTTCGGGTGAGGGTGTAAGAATTTCACTGCGGTGGTTTTATTTATTTTCCATTTTTACTTAGACTATTACATTGTGTACTGCTTTTATTTATTACTTAGTACATTTTCTATACTTTATTGTATTATTCTATGCTCTATTACATTTCCATTTTGCATATTTTCTGTTATTTACTATTCCTGATTCTAATATATATGTTTCCATATTATACATTACATATGACTTGCTTACTCTATTGTTTACATGTTTGTGTTCTTATATGTTTATACAATTTTGTTGCTTTACATTATATGATTTGCTTAAGTCTATTGTTAACATATTTTTGTTCTTATATTTACTCAGTTTTATTGCTTTACATTATGTGACTTGCTTAGCTCTATTGTTTACATGTTTGTGTTCTTATATATTTATACAATTCTTATGCTCTTCCTTATTTCTATCTATAAATTGTTGTGCTATGATTCACTTATATAATTTCTTATATTCATGTACCATATACTTATATCTCTATTTTAGGTTATATTCTCTTTGCTTTCAATTTTATGTATTTTGTTCGTTTGGTGTTGCTAAAAGTTTGATTTATGTCCTAATGTGTTATTAATTGTTAGGTTACTTATTTGTTTGTCCTTTGTTTATTACTTTATTGTTGTGATTTTTAGTATGTTGCAGCGCAGGGCTATGTTATTTATTGTGTAAATTTGTTATTATTTTGGTTCTTTTATTTATGTCCTGTTGACTGTCTGTATTGTTTGCTTTATAATGCTTCTTGCTAATGGTTTTCATTTGCTGAGCATTAGTTGCTATTTATTTGTGTATGTTGTTTGTCCAGTATTCGTGTAACTATTTTTGTTTGCTCTAGTTTTTCATTGCTGTAGCGTATGTTACGGCAGTGAAATTGTAAGCTTTGTATTGTTGTGTGTGTGTTTGTGTAAGTGCATGTTAGGCGACTTCATCTAGATGATTACCACCCAAATGCTTTAATTGTATGCTATTCTAGCCCGAGCTATGCTGTCCCACTTACGTCGAACAGGACATCCCGGACTGAATGCGTTATGTGCTATTTCGTTATTATTTGCGTGTTTATTATTTTTGCAGTTTGCACATTCTGGTAGCCTACCTTCCCTTGCGCTGCAACAGTTTGTTTGCTTGTGCGGGCCACCGCAGTGTCCGCAGACCTCCTCCTCCTTGTTGCAGTATCTGAGGGTGTGGCCGTAACCCAGGCACCTCGAACACTGCACCAAGGGTGATTGGTCTTCCACCCTTATGCTCTGGACATCGATGTGAAGTCTTCCCTTGGATATCGATCTTTGGTATACTGTCGGCGAGACTGACAGGACAACGTGACACATCTGCGGGTCTTTGGTGCGCTTGCGATACTTGACGTGGATGTTCTTATCTTCCTCGTGGAGGTCACGGAAAACGTCCTCGTTCTGCCTGATCATTGCCTCGACTATCTCGTCGTTGCTCTGATCATTCAGAACGTCCCGCAGGATTACCAGTGGGTTTTTGTTTTTCATGATCTCCACGACGAATTCCTTGCTTGCTTTTTGGATTGTGTCCTTAATGTCGTCTCGCGCCTCCAGCGTCCCGCAGCCGACTATGACCTTTTGGTCTCTAGTTTTCCGTATCCTGTCAATCTCGACGACTGTCCCTGACTCTTTCAATATCTTCCTGATTTTGTCAATGATTTCGTCTCCGGTGTCTTGCTTATTTTCCACGCTTATGGCAATGGAGTGCAGGGTTTTCTTTTTGTCCAGTGCACAATTGTTGGCTTCTGTTTGGTTTGGCTTATATTCTCTTTCCCTTTCTTTGCTTTTGCTATTTTCTGCTTTATTTATTTTGTTAATTATCCTCTCTGCCGTTTCTTCCATAGCCTTGACGATTCTCCTTTCGGTGGCGCTGAATGCGTCCTCTCTTTCCTGATTCGCCTCTTCCAGCCTTTCCGTTGCCACTTCTATATCTTTATTGAGCTTGAGCAGTCTTCTAAATCCGTCATTTTCTTCAGCATATTTCTTTATTTCAATTTTTGCATTTGTTAGTTCTACTTCCACTTCTTCTCTTTCCAATATTTCTTTACTCAGCTCATCTCGGAGACCTTTTATTTCATCATCGGTTGTTTCTGACTCTAGGTCCAGTTTCTTTTGTAGTTGTTGTGTTTCTCGCTTATATATCTTTTCTTTGCCCTGTAGGTCCAGCACCTTGATCCTTAACTGCTCCAGCTCTTCCTGCATTTCTTTTACTGTCTTAAAGTCCTTTCTCCATCCTCTATCCTCGATGAGCGTGGAGTTTTCCCTACTTAGACCCTCTACCTTCTTTTTTAATTTTGTTACTTCTTTTCCTCTGTTTTCCAGTTCTTCTATTTTCTTTTCAGCTTCTTCTAGCTTCTTCTTGGTTTCCTCTATGTTCTCCTTATATTCTTGCTTTTGCTCCTGTTCCTTTTTCTTGCATTTTATTTCAAAGTTTTTTGCTTTTTCTTCTAATTCTTCTATTTTCTCCTCTAAAATTTTTCTTTCTTCAGCGCCGGCGCTTTCTGTCGCTTTGTAGAGTCTATCTATGTAGTCTAGTATCTGGATCTTAACTTCTTTCTTGACTTTCGCCTCTGTCAGAAGGCCCATACCAACTCTGATTCCTCCAAAGGCTTCTATTACCTGTTTGGTTTTTTGGGACTTCTTTGGCTCTATCTTATCTATCTTGCTTTGTAGGTCATCTTCTTTCCTTGGGCTTATGACAATTGTTTTTCTCCTGTCTGCTCTATTGGTTGGTTTGGGGGTCCTGGTCATCGACATGATGGTAGCGGACGTAGTGTAGCTGCTGTGTGTAGTGTATTAGTATGCCTGTATAATGGTGGTATGTGGGTAGTTAAAGTGCGTCCCCCTCCTTGCACAAGTTGGGGGTGTTTTTGAAGCGCGGCGGTAGAGTGTAGCTCTCCTAGTGAGAGCCTTCCCACCACCGAGCCCACTCGGCTGCCCCTTTTTTGTACCTCGCACTATTCACTACTCTGTTAATCAATGTAATAATTGGGTGATAATTGAATTAGATTATTTGCCCTGTATAGGGGGGTCTATATACTTATTTAATTATTTAGTACTAATTATTCTCCTTGGGGAGGTCAAATTATTTCTGTTCCCTAAAACCTGTAAAGGGGGTCAGTATTTTTATATTTATATTAACAGATTACAATAAATTAAATTAATTAAATAATAAGTTAAAATACAATGTCAATTTACAATTAATATCCTGAAAACAGGTTGTCTTATGCTAGGTAAGTAGATAATAGGTATAATGTTTATTTAAAAATTTGAGCAAAATTGCAGAAAAATAAAATTAAAAATAAATTAAAAATTTAAAAATTTAATATAAGTAGATTATTTGTGCTCTACTTCTTTACTTTACAGAATTTCCCACTGTCAGGCTTTACAAAAAGTTTTTCGCTCTATATAGAGTAGGGTTGCTCTACAATTTTTTATTGGCTCTACAATTCAATTTCTATTGTCAAAACAAAGGCTAAGATACTGGTTAAGAGATACAATTTTTGTGCTCTACCTAGAGTCACACCGTCTATAAGTTGTATAATTACCGTTTATTATGCTATTTCTATAGTCAAAATTTAGATTTGTCAACATTTACACCAGAAAAATTTTTGCTCTATGTAGAGCAGGACTGCTCTATGAGTACTTATGGGTCTCTACCTGTCACCTATTAATTATCTACTATTTATATTAACTTTAACCTATAATCTGGAAAAAATTTTTTGAGCGGCTCTATGTAGAGTCTCTGGCTCTACTTTTCAAAAAGTCCTTTTGACCCTGGACCCTTGGGTGAAAACCGCTTGTCGATCGGGGCACCCGTTCCCGAGTTATAGAATTTTAAAATTTTTTCCAGATTTAAAAAGACTTAGAATAATCCAATATATGAGGACCGAGAGGTCTCACTAGACTGGTCGACCGGCTAAAAGTAGGGGTAGGGGGTTGAAATTTTTTGGGGTAGGAGCGGGGTGGGCAGGTTTGTTGACGCAGGATGGGGGGGGTTAGGTTAGGGAAGGGTCAAAAAATCGTTATTTTCGCGCTAGGACCTATAGTTTTTGAGTTATTAGGGGTTTTTTGAATTTACCTTATCTTTACCATCTTATATTTTATCGCTGGATGCCTTAGGGGTCTTTTCCAAAATTTCCCTGTATCTCCCAAACTATACGTCCAAAACGCTCGGGGTAAATTTTGTTCTGCAGGCCGGTGACCAGTCTAATTTGCCCCGCTTAAAATGAATTTTTCCACCCTGCTGTTTTTGTTGTAGGGATGCGGGAATGTAAGGGGTAGTTTTTTGCCAACTTCAAAAAGCGGGTTCGACCCTTAGGAACGAGATATCGCTGTCGTTTAAAGTGCGGGGGTGTATAGGACAACCCAAATTTATCGTCAGGACCGAGAGGGTGGTTTTTGGACGCCGGGAAAACCAAAATTTTTTATGATTTTGGAAATTATTGTATATTAGTCAATAGTCAGTTTGTTTCTGAAATAAATAAATAAATAAAATAAATTGCAGTACTATTTTTCACGCACACATGCACATTACTCATGCATTGATTAATTTTTTTTTGGTCACTCCCTAGTCGATTCATTGCCAATCTATAAACATCGGTAATTATAAATCTATGGTATGAATACTATGAACACAAAAATACACAAAATTGAGTTAATAGTTTGCAGGCAATTTGACTAAGGGCTGATTTTTCAGTCGTGAGATAAAAGTTATCAGACAGTTAAATTACTACCCAAACTGAAGCAAATGTCACTTGAAACCAAATACAAGACGTGACAACTGACAATATAATTTAAAGTTCAATACCGGACGAATAAAACATATCGAATGATTGAAAGTGGTGTTCTCCATATTCCTATACGGTGCTGAAACTTGGACAACGAGAAAGGCTGACGATAACCGCATAGACGCTTTCGAGATGTGGTGCTAGAGGCGTCTGCTGCAAATCTCCTGGACGGCGCGACGCACCAACGCATCAATCCTGCACGAATTTCAAATTTCGACCAGGCTATCTATTATCTGCCTACGGAAAGATCTCGAGTACATACTCACATTGCCAGGAGGAACGGAGATAACCTCGAGAAACTCATGAGCACTGTCAAAATAGAAGGGAAGAGACCACGGGGTAGCAGCCCGATGCGTTGGACAGACCAGGTTCGCGCCACTATGGACAACAATCTGCACACTGCTGGGGATAGGTCGATATGGCGCAGAATCATCACAAAAAGGATGGCACCAAGGAGAGTCACGACCCTCATCACTGAAGAACACGACGAGAGGAGGAAGGATTGAAAAATCAGCAATTAATTATATTTTGTTGCTTTAGGATGTTTTATTTGAGCGTGAACACGGTACTCACCCGCCGCCTCTGATATTGGGTATGGCGACGACTCCGTTCAAGTGCTGCATGAACACGAGCCGGGTGACGCTGAAGCTGGGCTGGATGTTGATGTTGAACCCTCCGTACCCGTACACCAGGGCCGGCCGGGACCCATCAAGGGGTATATCCTAAAAGGAGAGCTTATTAAATCCATGTTTGAAGTTATACCAAAAAAAAATAGGAGTGGTCTCCCCTTGACTTTCTCGTATACCGAAAACGACTCAAAAGTTGATAGAAACCTTATATTTTGATGTTATACATGCATGTTAAATTTTGGTCACCCATTCGAGTACCGACCTCGCACTTGGTTGCTTAACTTTCGTGATCGACGTCACAAATGTTGATAGAAACCTTATATTTTGATGTTATACATGCATGTTAAATTTGGTTGCAATAAGTTAAAGCATACTCGAGTTATCGTGCTGACGCGCACACAGACATTATCCCAAAAAAAAAAACATTTTTGGACTGAGGGGGATCCAAAATAGTCCGAGAGCTGGCACGAATTTTTGGGTAGGTATTTGAGGCAAGCTGAAAACTTGTCCTATACCTCTCCTATTATACCCCAACAGGGAACTGCAGACCTGGCTGGTGAGTAGCGGGGCTAAATTAACCCCAAAATTTTTAAAAATATTATTTTTTTATTTTGAAAAATATATTTGAGGCAATATGCAATTTTTATATGTTGTAGTTTAATGTATAAAGAATATAAAAAAAAATAAGCCAGACGATTTGGTCGGGATTTTATAATTGCCAGACGCGTGCAAAAATATTTTGCAAAAAAATATAAAAAATATATTTGAGGCAACTTGAAATTTTAATAGGACTTTATTTATAACTAAAAAATAAGATCCTCAAAAAGACAGGTCATTTCTGTGGGACTTTCTACCTGCCAGGTGATTCAACAAGTTATGTATAGGTACGAGTGCGTAGCGCTATAGACAAGCTGTAGAGTGAGAGAGAGAGAGTTTATCGGCAGCTGTCTGCGTTCTTGCTTGCCGCGTTATTATTGGCTCTGGCGAGGTCACGTGACTTACAATAGCCACGAGGTTCCAATTCAAAATTTCGGAGTAAAAAATAAAAAAAAATGTGAATTTCTACTAAAAACGGTTCATATAAAAATTATTGTGTTGATTTGTGCGTGTTAAATGGATATATTTATTTTGTTATATTTTTTTATCATATAAAATTTGTTATCTAGTCAATTTAAATATAAATCTAAATGTAATGGTTTTTTCAACAAATCATAAAAAACATTTTTTTTAGAAAATTAATTTTCCAAAAACTTTTGTTTCAATAATTTTTTAATAGGATTCATATTTTCGCCACGATATCTAAAATTAAAAAAAATACTTTTTTTTGGGACAGTATTCAAATTTAAAATTTATACAGAAATTGAATATTTTTTTCTTGTTGAAATTAATAATGGCTAACGTATTAAATAAAAAAAGTAACGATTTCAAAAATACAAAATCACAAAGTCAGATTTATTGAGATATAATAATTATACAACTGCAGAGTTATGAGTACAAAAATATAAATTTAATTCATCCCACGTCACAAATAAATTTTTATTCATCATCTGAGGATGCTCCTTCATCAGAGCTATCAGAATCTTCTTCCGATTCATCTGCATCAGATTCGGCTACCTCTGCATCATCTGCGAAAAGTAAATTATATTGATTTTTTAAATTAATCACAGAAATTTGAATTTTGAATGCAGCAGTTATTAAAGAAAAACTATTTATACGCACCTTCAGTAACATTTCCAATATCATTTTCTTTATTTTTTTCATGAACAACAGCGTCGAATACTGATTGCGGTATACAGTCTCCGTCAAACCAGTGAAAATCTAGCGTATCTACGGATTTCTAATATTTCATGACTTTTTTTGAGAGTTTTCTCTACAAACGCAATCACTTTATCATCACTTTTTTTGCAAATGACACAAACTAATTTTTTACCAGACATTTTAAAAAATACCTTATAAAACGTGTAACACCAATATTAAAATTCTACGACTGAGAATAACGACTCCGAAATTCCGACTGAAAACCTCATGGCTATTGTAAGTCACGTGACCTCGCCAGAGCCAATAATAGCGCGGCAAGCAAGAACGCAGACAGCTGCCGATAAACTCTCTCTCTCACTCTACAGCTTGTCTATAGCGCTACGCACTCGTACCTATACATAACTTGTTGGATCACCTGGCAGGTAGAAAGTCCCACAGAAATGACCTGTCTTTTTGAGGATCTTATTTTTTAGTTATAAATAATGTCCTATTAAAATTTCAAATTGCCTCAAATATATTTTTTATATTTTTTTGCAAAATATTTTTGCACGCGTCTGGCAATTATAAAATCCCGACCAAATCGTCTGGCTTATTTTTTTTTATATTCTTTATACATTAAACTACAACATATAAAAATTGCATATTGCCTCAAATATATTTTTCAAAATAAAAAAATAATATTATTAAAAATTTAGGGGTTAATTTAGCCCCGCTACTCACCAGCCAGGTCTGCAGTTCCCTGTTGGGGTATAATAGGAGAGGTATAGGACAAGTTTTCAGCTTGCCTCAAATACCTACCCAAAAATTCGTGCCAGCTCTCCTACTAAAACGATTACAAGACTTCCTCTACACTACGTATACGAGAAAGTAAAAATTACTGACTAATGCCGGCCACATGTAGTCTTGGCAGCATGATATTAATTAATGTTACCACTTACCTTTTTCGATACGATGAACATAGGAACTTTAGTACCGTCTTTGCTAGAGTAAAATATCTGCTTAGCCTCGTACTGGGTCGCGTCGAAACCTTTCACTTTTACTTCTCTGAACACCTACAAAGTACAAAAACCTACATAATTAATATGACTGAAAACTATTATATAAAATAAATTCAAATTAATAAATAAATATTCAAACGTTTAATAGACTCTTAGGTGCTGCTGCAAATTGCAAGTAATAATAAAAAATGCGCTTTTATATTTCATAACGCGACGTACGTTAATGTTGACGTCGCCATCCACGATTTTCCGTAAACGTCAACGTCCAAACGTTACATGGGTTTTTATAATTCACATACCGTGGACGTTTGACGGTATTTGGGCAGAATTTCAGAAGAGTGCGGACGCCATGGCCTCTAGAATACGTCTATTACACCTACTGTATTTAAGACGAAAAAAAGACAAATAAAGAGATGATATTGGCAGCACCCACTACTAAAAGAAAAATATTTGAAAGGAACGTTTTATTTATTGTATGACAATTTTTAAGATGATCCAGTCAAGTTGTTTTTTTCTTGAGGATATACTCTTTCATTTGAGAGCGCAAGCACGAGGACTCAGTCATACATCAATTAGTCCTTGTAGCTACGCACTACATGGCAAAAATATCGCGACGGTCTCAGAGGAAAGTTTGGTGTCCCACGTAGTCGTTACGTGCACGTTAAAACGTTACCGTTGACGGAAATTTAAAAGCGTCTTCATATATCTCCATACAATTTACTTCCCTGTGTTATTGTTGTACGGTGGCCGTCCACGATAATATCGTCGCGTTACAAATTATAAATGCGCCCATTACAAGCAATGAGTTTAAAAAACTATAATCCAACTACGGAAAAAAAGAAATGAAATCGGATAAAATTGGGCCTCCAAAGGTAAATTGGACTCCTCCTGCTATTAAAGTCGGTTAAAATTCGCCATAATAATAAATCCATTGACACCTTATTCATCAAAATAGGATGAATAATTTAGGCGCTACGGAGGATAAATATAAACATACATACATAGACTGCTAAAATCACCGCAGTAGGATAAAAAGACCAAAAGAGCATAATTAATTAATTAGTATTAATTAATTACTTATGCTCTTTAATTGATATATTTCTTTTATACATATATTTCTTTATAGATATATTTTGTAGTAATAAGAATATGTTTACGTACAGTAGGCTGATATGGTTTATTGGTAAAGTCGACGTGATAGATGATGCCGGGCGTCAGGAATGACATGAAGTGGTAGAAGATCTCCGTTTGCTCCTTCTTGCCGGAGAAGCCCACAACAGAACCCACGCCCAGGGCGAATTCTTGTAAAAGTTCGCCATTTTTCAAATTATGTAGTTGTAAAACACTCTGTAATTAACAACAGATTATTATGTTAATTATATATTATGTATTATTCTGGTCAAGCAAGAGTTGTGGTCTTAGAAGTGCTTAAGAGTGGCCATTTCTTATGTGCCAACAACAGCAAGGACCAAAAACTTGACCTACTATCGACGGCTTCCGTGCTTAAGCAGTTCAAATGCAGATTTCTTTACCGCATCACTGATTGCCTGTAGTGTTTAACTACGGCCATTTCGAAAAATATTATATTTAATTAGTTAAAAAATATAATATTATATGTAGTAGTTTCATCTTAACTGAGCGTCAAATATTTGCAAAAATATTTCGTTCGGGTCTTAGAAGTGCAAATTTCAAAGTTTTGGTGAAACAATGTTTACCATAAAAACTTAAGCACTAAGCACTGACAAATTTCGACAGCGAAAAGCAGTGTCTCGGTGGCGTAATTGGTCAACGCATCCGCCCGGATTGAGGAAGATGCGGGTTAGAGTCCCGCCTGAGGCAAGTCGATTTTTTTCAGTGCATTTTTCTAGTATTAATATTTACGCGTTTGTAAACGCAAAAATTAAATTATTCCATAATGTAAGGTAGTTTCATCTTAACTGAGCGTCAAATATTTGCAAAAATATTTCGTTCGGGTCTTAGAAGTGCAAATTTCAAAGATTTGGTGAAACAATGTTTACCATAAAAACATAAACACCAAGCACTGACAAATTTCTAGTAGTCTCTAACTGGCTAAAATAAGGTGCAAAGTCAAGTGGCAGAGCGCGGCAGCCCGCTGTCGATTGGGGGATTGTGTGAATGACGAGATGACGTCACGCGCGGTAACCGGCTGCTACGTGGGCTTATAGAGGAAAGGTTGCCGCGTCACCCACGTTATTCTTTTTTTTATATTACGACATAGCTAACAAGCTTGCGGCCCACCTGGTGTTAAGTGGTTACCGTCGCCTATAGACACTTGCAATATTAAGGGTAAATCACTTAACACTGCAAGTGCGTTGCCATCCTGGGGACTAAGATCATATGCATTCCATGCCCAGTAATTACACTGGCTACCTTTCCCTTCAATCCAAAACAGCGAACTGCTTCACGGCAGAAATAACAAAGGCGGTCTTTTATTCGTCAATGAATTGGTGAACATATTCAATATGCACGCAAGCGATTTTCGCCTCATTCCATCGCTATTGTTACAAATAATTTTCATATGATTACGCTCATAGTCCCAAGACGGGTTGAGCAGAGCCTAGGTCACATTTCGATACACATAAAGCCATATCTGGCAATATGGGCCATGCTGTGCCTCCAAATAGTGACAGGTTGCCAGGCTGTCGCCAACATAAAAGCGGCACCAAACCCAAAAAGTAACTATCCTTCAGTAAACACACAAATAAAAGCCAACAAACAGGACAGATATTACACTCAAAATTATCTCGGTAGTTACACAAAATTTCTTTACACATAAACCGATTCATCTAATCTAATATACAAAAATGTCGTGTCGAGTTTGTGATCACACTCCTCCGAACCGGTTAGACCGTTTATGTTTGTTTTTGTGATATATTTATTAGGTATAAGAATAGATCGTAAAGTATATTTTATTAAAATCTATATACGGCAGAACAACGTTAGCCGAGTCAGCTAGTTAATTATAGAATTACAAGTAGCACTATTTTCTTACCTTAACATCTCTGACATAATGTATGACTAGTTTGTCGTTATCGACCGCTGACGCCCAATCTAAGACGTCGCTTGGGTGCTCCTGTAATTTACAATAACTTTATATGATATAGCTCGTTGTCAATCGAAGTGTGTCGCAAATAACAATAGTGTTAAATGCATTATTGATCTCAAAGTTAGTGATAAGATATTCAGTCCTTCACCGATTGAAGGTCAATCAAACTCAAAGCTCACTGCCATCTTTTGACCTTTCCATAACTTATACGCTGGCTTGCAGAGTATGGCTGCGAGCTAGCATATAAGAACAGATTTTCATGACCAAATTCCTCTCGAGTGATAACTTGTGAAACAATTCATTTTCTTTTAAATTTATGGCGTTCGTGACTCATACCCCCTTATTATAAGACATGGACTAAAGTTAGTCATGGTTTAAAACTGATGTTATTACTTTTATTTGCTGAAAGACAGAGTTAGCATCAGTTTTAAAGCAAGACTAACTTTAGTCCATATTTTATAATAAGGGGGTTAAAGATTTTTGCCAATGTCGAGTATAAATGTAGATAGGGTAAAAAATATATTGAGATTGATTTAAAAAATGGAGTCTCTCAACACGAACAAGAACTCGAGAGAAACTTCAACTTGCAAAATGCTTTGTTGAATCATGAAGCTCCGTGAACGGCAGCTGCGGTTCGGTGGGTGGGTTGACATTTTAAGGACATTTATTCTACAAAATCTCTTCCTTTCCCAATCTCATTTAAATTAGAGAAAAAAAAACCACTTTGCTCATAAGAAAACTTCAGGCTCTATCGTGTTCATATATATTTAAGGTTCGTGTCACCAGCTGACGTATTATCCACCACTTTATAGTCAGCTAACTTTTTTTAACGCTACCTCTGCTTAACCCTCCCACCGAGTCACGGCTTCATGATTCAACATTCTGAAGCATTTTACAAGTTATCGCCCAAGCGGAAATGATTGACTAAATTTGTGCTCTGGCTCGCAGACTACTAGACGGTGAGACGAAGGAATTTCATTACTACTTTCGGTAGTGGTATATCCAGCGGCTTTTTCGCACATCTATGCTAGGGTGGGTATTACAATTAAAAATAATGGTATGGAATACTTCCTTACCGCTATGAGAGTTTCCCAATTATCTTCAGCGGGATTGTCTAGGTCTATTTTGATTAGTCTGTAGTTAGGCGCGTTCTTGTTTGTGCGGAATATGCACACGGAGCCTTCATTTGTCACGAACTAATAAATAATAAATTAAGTTCATTAATGTAACAGTTAGAAGCAGATTGAATAAAAAAAAGCAGTCAAGGTTTTGACACAGAGAACACCATAACTGTCAAATTTCTACAACAGATTTACAACCTTAGTCCATAATAATAGACTAATGTTTATATGAAAGAATATAGATAAGAAATTTAACGGTTTGTGGTAGCCTGATTGAGATTCCTTGCATTCGCGCGAAGTGATTTGCTTCCTCTTTCATTATACAAATTTCTGAGCACGATTAGTAACATGTACCAAGTTATTCCATAAACTCGCTCTCAGGCGTGATTGTGGTCCAAACGTCTACAGAGTATAATAAAAACGGTAAAGATAGTAACGTAAGTATGTCAAAATATTGTGTTTACCTCGTAATCGGCCTCGAACTTATGCACTATTTGCGTTAGAGGCAGTTTCCCCGAGATGTCGGGATGCTTGCTGAGGTCGGCGAAGAACAGCAAGTTGTCGCGGCAGTCCTTCTCGGGCGACACGAGCAGGTAACGCCCGCAGTCCGTCACTTCGGCGCCGCTGTATCGCAACACTTATTTATTTTTATTGGTGATAACACTGGAGTAAGATCCCAGGGCCCCCAGACGTTACTTAGTTTTGAAGTAACGAAACTTAGGCAATGGATGACTATAATGCTGTTAACATTACTATTATGGGGACAGATTTTGATAAGATGGTGGTAGTTAGCCAAGCGGACTTGAAAAAAGTCCTACCACCAACCAAACAGAGTACAAATTTGTTCAACCCTGGGATCGAACTCGCGACCTCTGAATTTAATTCCGGTGGATGACACAATAAATTATAACGTATTGTTATTGTACTAACGGCCTTAAAATCACATATTTATAAGGGTGCGTTCCAAAGCGAATTTTCAGTTCTACCCCGAGTAAATTGAACTATTGGTAGCTATTGGTCGTTAAGAAGCGCTTTCACCATTGGTTAGTTTTGTTAAACTATAGTTATTTTACGCCAATTCGAAAAAAAAACGTGCTTTCTAACGATGTCTACTTGGCTTCACCTAGTTTTGGAACGCATTCTTAGTTCAATAGCTGCCTAATTGAAATACCTACAGAACAGAATATTCGGTCATACCATAATTCGATAAATAATTTATTACTAAATGTAGAATTCATATGCGAAGTACTTCCATCCCTTGTTTTCACCAAAGTGGGCGGTTGGAGCCAAGTTAGTATAGAGCAGAAATCCATAATGATTGACCGTCTTGCCACAGATAAGTGCCTATTACTAT
This sequence comes from Elophila nymphaeata, assembly GCA_955850985.1. Lineage (NCBI taxonomy): Eukaryota > Metazoa > Arthropoda > Insecta > Lepidoptera > Crambidae > Elophila > Elophila nymphaeata. The sequence goes on from OY039067.1 coordinate 23,864,415, forward strand.
CGATCGGTTTGAATGAGGTGAACTACGAATAGGCCTCGTTGTATAACCAAAGCGCCGGTAATGAATGAGTGTTTTAACTGAAAGACAGACGACTGCAGAATAGTCTACACAAAATTGTCATATTTGTTTCAATAAAATTTCAACCTTATTCCACGATCATAGAATTCAAAGTCAATTAAAGAGTTTTGACAGATTGTGGTAGTTTGATCTGCCGTTATCTGCACAATATTCTTACTAAATTATAAGTAGACTTTATTATATCCAATAGATATAATAAAGCCCATATTAGACGACAACTTTGTGCAATCCAGCAGACGGCATTATCTTTATTACTAAGCGAATTAGTGTACTTAATATAGTCAGTGATCCAACAAGTCTATAGAATACTCGCTAAAATGTTTCATAACGTTACATAAAGTTACTTACTTCCTTAAAACAGTTATTCAAATAACGTAATCCAAAACGAATTACAAGGAATGATTAGTTGTACCTACAATCGAATTACTCGACTAGTTTGTTCACAATGTTTATTTCTACTCGTCTATACACTATAGAAACAATGATAATATAAATACTTAAAACAGAAGACATACGCGTGCCTGTCTTGACCGTGGTTATGACTGTGAGTGCCTCTGTTTGGAAAAAAATATATAGTTTTCAACCAACATTCTTTTGAACAAACTTAAAAAAACCTATTCATAGAATGTAAATGTGATTGTTATTACTTCTTAGCTAATCATACAATCTTGTCAATGTTTAAAAATAATAAGGCCTGACCTAATTGTAATTGTAGCCAAATTATTAAAATTGACAAACAAATGTATCCTCCCAAATGAATCTCAATTTAAATTGAATCAATCAGATGCTTATTATTTTTATATAAACAGTGCATTGTCTTACATTGTCCAGAGAGGCTCCTCGGGGAACTCCACGACAAGGACATCCTCCGACTGCGGCGTGTTTAGGCGATGGTAACACAATTTCTGGTCCCGGCTCACCTCAGTCTCTGACCCGTCTGTCTTACCCGTTTGTTCTGGATACCACTAGGGATGGCGATCTGAGATCGATTAATCGAAAAATCGATCTTTTAAAGCAAAAAAATCGATCTTTTTAATCGATCCTATGCATTGAATCGATCTCGTGAATCGATCTCAGACATCCTAAAATCGAGATATGATTTTTTCTGTTTTGGTATAAACCACACAATTAGTTGAAGGCCCGTATTACAAGAGTTAATTACTCAAAAACTCGCAAGATGGCTGTATGCTTAGTCTCCTTCGCCTCACTTCTCATCAATAAAAAAAGTTACGTTTATAATCTTTGACTTTTCGTTAAAATTTCACTGATTAAAAGATCGTTAATTATAACATTTGTCTTGTTTTTTATGAATTTGATTTATACTTACTTGTAAAAACTAATTTGAAAAAAGATCGATTTTTTGGAAATCGATCTTTTAGACCTCGATTTTTTGTGGATCGATTCATCAGGTCACGATTCGAATCGATTTAAAAATCGATCTTTTTCGGTAAGAATCGCCATCCCTAGATACCACTACAAAAGAAACAGAATCTCTATACCTACATCCACTTAAACCGGGTCCAGGCGGATGTAAGGTGTATTGTAAGTACGTGTCATCAAAACAGCCTTTATAATTCGACCCAGTGGGCACAACCTTGTCATCGAAGAAGATTTAGGCAGTAGTCCAATGTGGATTGGTGGAAGGAGTATAGGGTGATCATTACCCCTTTGCTGATCCATTAGTCGCCTTCTACGACACCCATTGGAGGATATGGGGTGCTATTTTACTCTGCCGGCATCACATGGGAAAGTACGTGTAATTTAGAGGGAGGGCTGTGCTTGGAGTTTGTCTGCGAGATTATGTCAGAAATGATGAGATCCGCATGAAAACCAAGGTCACCGACTTAGCCCTAAACTAAGATGTACCTATACGAAAAGATATTGATTACTTGTGAAACTAAAATATCAGAAAATCCACGTCCACACAAGCATTGCGAGCGCTTTTGTGTAATGTTCGCTCTCAAAAACAACCGCAGAGGGATCACGGCGAGCGTTTCATGTAACGCTCATCAAGATCATAACAAACAAAGTCAAATGCCTTCGACAAGTCGAGGAAGCAAGCAAACACAGGTGTACTTCTATCAGTGTAGTACTTGACAATTTGCTTTAAGCACATTATAGCTGTTTCTGTAGAGAGACCAGCTTTGAAACCAAACTGGTTATCATGTCAATTTATAAATTTATCCAGCTGAGTGTTATGCAAACCGTCAAGCACTTTCGAAATAACAGTGGCCAATAATTATTCTTATTCTATATCACCAGTTTTATTCTTAATAATTGGCACCATCAGTTTTCATCATCCGCTCTGGCAAATACGAATGTCCTATACACAAGGAGTAGAACATAGCTAAAACTCTGGGCAGATGACGACCCGCATGCGAGGAAACAAGGCCCGTTTTTCCATACAAACGTAGTCCCCTGTTTCCACCCTGGACAATGCCGGTAGAGTTATAATTGTTTTGTCCCTATGTTTTCGTTTTTTTGATAAATTAACTATTAAAAGATATATGAACGTTCAAAAACCTAAAAAAATGGCCAAATTTTCCTCTGTGTTCAAACATCCAGGAAACAAATTTGACTAGATTATATTAAAAAATTAAAACATAGGAACACAGCTCAAGCCTTTGTTATTTTTTTTTATTAAAGAAGTACTTAAATCGGTCAAGTTTTGGAGAAGAAATCAGGGGACTACGAATCGTTGATTTTCTGTTCTTTTAATAGGTATTTTCAGTCCAAGCTGCCGTAGTCTCTATCGCGCTCTGCGGGGGGAGGCTTGAGGTTAGGGAGACGCGGACTAACACGTATACACTCATGACGTGACATGTAGTCGATAATTTTATCGATTTAACCTAGTGTTTTTCATCGATATCGATATTTCTAGGTGAATATTTTGCGTGCAGTGTATTTAACACATTATGATATTCGATTGTTAGCTCAACTGCGCAGATGCTACTGCTCCAATTAACTTCACTGCCCCTTTGGCAACTTTTATCACGCGGCCTTCCGCCACTGCGAAAACTAATCCCATCGCCTCCACTATGGGTTCCGTTCGCCTTCCGCGTTCATACCCTGCCCGCCTAGCATGACCACCGAAACACGATATGATATAGCCATTTATCGCTTTGAACTGTCTTATATAATAGGATAATGGAATAGGATATAACAGTCGCCTTGAAATTTTATACAAGCTGTGAACATGTTTAAGCTTTGTTGTACATGTTCGCAGTTTCGATAAAATTTCAAGTTGGCGGTTATATCCAATGATTTTTGACATTTCAAAGCGATAAATGGCTATATCATATCGTGTTTCGGTGTTCATGCTAGGCGGACTGGTCTATCTAGGAAAGCGCGTGCACCTTCCCCTCTCTTGAGGGGGCTGCTGCTTCCGATAGCCTTATAGCCACCACACTAGGCAAGGGGTGCTTAGTCGGTAAGAGTCCGACATAACCCGAAGGCCGTCCTTCAGGTATCCATGAGGATAACACCACCTTCTTCCCTCAGGATCCGGAAGGTCTTCTTGGCCTCGATTCATTTCTTGCTCACTTCTCGAAGGGGAAACAGACCGAAAAGTTAAGGGGAATAAAACGATTTCAAAATCCAATACACAAGCCGATATAAAAGAGTGAAGTAATACAATATAAGGTAATACAATAATTACACGAAACAAATACTCCGTAAGCATCGAAATCAACTTGTCGACTGAGGGCAGAGTAAAGAAAGTCTCTGGGAGCGTGCCGAGCGCAGGCGGACGCGGCGCCACGCAAACATTGACAGTCACACTCACACATTGATAGCTCGCGCGGCCGGGCACTGCGCGACAGCAATAGATTTTACAAATACCTATTTTTCATTTCTCTAGCCCGTGGTGTTCAATACTTAAATCGTCGTGGCCTGGAGACTTGCCCCTCGACATACATAGACATATAACACATTTCATACATTATTGTTTTATTTTAAAATGAAAGCGTTTTTAATTTTATTTACCTCCTTTTTTAATAAATTATTCTTTTATTTTAAATTTAAAGCGTTTTTAATTTTATAAAGTAAACATATTTTATGTAGTTTTTAAAAGGTGTTGTTGAAGTTTAAAAACGCAAAGCAATTATAAAACGGTTAACAATAGTTTACATGATTAATTTTAATGATACACATTGTGTTACTGTCTTCAGCAGCCAGTACTTATAGAATATCTTACTATTTACAGATAAGTACGTAAGACTCTGTCCACAGCTGCGCTTTTATGTTAATATTGTGTGAATATTGTAATCGTCTACCTTTTTTTAGTTACGAACATGTTCAAAGGTGTCTAAACTCTATTCTTAAGAGGCACGCGATCAACACGGTTCGTGGTCGTGCGTAGGTAGAGACAGAGCTTTATTTAGCTGGATGCCAAGTTACCACATTCTGCGAACTTTCCTCAATGGACTGTAATTAACATATAGGAATTTAAATTCGATCTGTCAACCCTGACTTACTAAGACAGTATATGTAAGGTCACAATAAAATAGGATAAAGTCTTAAATCGCGTAAAGAAAATCCAATGTTTTCAGGTTTTTCCCTGTATTAACCTCAAACAAAAATGTTGCTTGAACGCCTAATAAAGGAATATACATTTTATTATAGTCCGCGCAATATAATAGGCCCGTTTTGACAGATAGATACGTCTGTAGAATGTAACTGGGACGCAATCAAAACAGACGCGAGCGAAAAATTAAAATATATTATTGCATTTTTCAGTAATAAAAATACAATCATATTATAGCGAAATAAATAATATGTCATAATAAAAATAAAAACTATTTTTTCTCGCATAATATTTAAAGTTAAATGTAATTTTCTAACCTTCCGAAACTTCATAAAAACAGTTACATTCTTAATCTTTTTTTTCTTTAGTGATAGTCCAGTGACATAAATTGATCGTTAATTTCACGAATATATTAGATGCAGGAAACGAATATATTGTATCGAAATTGAAAAACATGATTTCTAGGTTTCTAAATTAAATTAGAATTAAATTATAAATTGAAATTTTCAAAAATAGCGAATTGCATGTTTTTAATGCAAGTGTATATGATGAAAACAGGGAATCAGGGGATCAATTCCCAAGTGATTTGACCAAACCACTGGGCATGTTAAAATAACAACATGATTTTATCATTTTACTAAATGAATGTCTACACGAAGGTACGTAGGATTTTTTTACGTATGACCACGTGAGGTGGAGTATTTATAAAGGACTCTGACCAAAATTCAGAAAAATTTTGACGACCGAGCATGCTTTTATAGATAATATCTATTATAATTATGTGTGTGCGTGTAAGTAAGTCTTTACTGTGGGGCTGTCCACCGGCGACGGTCTAGGCGTAATTTTTATTTATTGGCCTCAGCTCCAGCTTGTTTTTATGAGAACTCCTTCTTCACTATTTATTTGGTCTGAGGGGAGAGCCTATTGTCTTAATACCTACATATTAGCAGTGTAATACATATAAATTATGTACTACAAAAAATGTTCGCACTTGATCGTTTTATTTATTAACTCATTATAATTATGTCTTCTAATTTCAAAAAATTCGTTATTTTTTGTAAGTAATTTGAGAGTAATTTTCTTCAAATTATGGTAAGTTGAACTTCCATACAAAATAACTAAGTCCTGATTCCATCTAAATCCGTTGAATTTCTAAGTCCTGTACCCCTTTGCAAAAAGAAAAAAATATTTTAAGTTAAATTTCATCCAAAATCTTTCTCCGTTAAATGACTTGATTTTTTTTTATTTTTTTAGGTATTTTTTTTGATACATAGTTAATATTTTGACTCCAATTTGAGAAGAAAAAGTTAGAGCGTATTTATGATGAGATTTAGGGTACGTGAATAAAAAAAGTCATTTAATTTTCAAGTCATAATTCACAACGGTGCGAAATTTTCCTTTAATTTTCAAATCACAATTCACATCGCTGTTTAAGAAGTTTCACTCCAAAATATTTAAAAGCATATTCGTAAATGTTTTTTTTTAATCACACATCATTTCCTTATTGCTATTTATACCCGAATTTTATTGTGTTCTTATTAATATATTATATTCTCAAATTAACAACATTAATTTGTATAATTACCCATATTTACGCAATAAATGATTATGATTTGATTTGATTAAATAATTACGATTATAAACCTCATATAATTGTGACTCGATTTCTCATGTTAATCGTGTAAGTAAATAATCGATTATTTTGGTCACATCACCATTGACGATATTTTGACATGTGTCAAAACGGGCCTATTATATTGCGCGGACTATACTTACAGAGTAAAATAAGCCTTTATTGTCTTTGGTCCAAGACATAGACGCGAATTTAACTTTTACTAAAACCTCTGGATAATCTTCACCTGAAAAAGAGAAATCGAAGTTCAGTTATATTTGATTATCAAACCCTAGGCATTAATATTTACTTATATAATTAAGGAGTCTGAAGGTGTTTCCAGTGATAAAAAATCTCAATAATTAACTTCGTAGATTAGCCGTTACTATGTCAAATAACTAAAATGAAGCCAATAGTCGATTTAATAAACAATTTAATAAATATTGTTATATGTTGTAAATAAAAGATTAGATACCAAACTAAAAGTTCTAGTGATAGGTTATAATAAAACGGTTAAAAACCGACAGCAATCACTTTTACTTTTCACCAAATGGTGCTTCCAAGTAATGCGATTGATAACCTAGTTCCGAGTTTCGACCAACAATGCAGTTTAAACTTTTTTATATCTATCTACCACTTTTTTCGAATTAATCCGACAAATATTATCGTGCTCGTACCGCCTGCGTCGTTTCTATCCGACCAAGAACATGCCTTCGTAATTAATTTTGTTTAAACTTTTCTAAAAAAAACTAAGTACAAAATTAAGTAATGCCCTAGAGATCGACACTTGATATCAAGCCAAGCGTTTAAAAGGTTTGGGACTTATTATTAAAATAAAGCATGAATAATAATTTACCTGTAGCTACATCCTTCAAGTGTATAGTAATCCAATCTGATCCACTGGCTGAAAGTCCGTACGCGAAAGTGGCGCCATCTTCTGTGAACCTGCTGCCGGACAGCGCGATCGTGCCGTCTTCAGAGAGTGTATTGGGGTCCAGAAACACTCTGGGCTCCCCATCCAGACTGTCTTGCACGTACAGGACACTGCAAGTAATGTTATCTTGATCAATGTTACACTGACATTTAAATGACATACATTTACGTACGTATATATATGCATACATAATGAACATAATATTTCTGTAACTTTTCCCTAACCGACTAAGACAAATTACGGCTGTTTTGGTGTAATGGCGCACAATGGTGCGTCGATCCCAAAACGCCCCCCACAAGGGCTTAGGAGGGTACCGGTGGGTTTTAGCGAGTAGTATTAGTTAGTTGAGTTAGATTCAGAAGTTCATTATGAACACTATTCATAATGAACTTCTGAATCGAAGTTCATTATGAATAGTGTTCATAATGAACTTCGATTCAGAAGATGAGTTTTCTTTATCTGATTTGTCTAGTGTTAAATAAAATCTAATAAATCTTAAAACAAAATGGCGTCTTTGGCTCGCGAGTAACACCATTCACGAACGAGCAAAACGTATGGCGCGACGGCTCAGACCGACCGGCCCGTTTGTTTTTCGCCGCGCCAATTGACTCGGCGCGATGGTACTTGACGTGGTAGGAATTCCATCGTGCCGTAATCATCAAACGGATTATATCATTTCCAAAATTTTCTTCAATTTTTTATGTATGCAGATAGTCTGATAAAATAGACCTAACGGAATTTATGAACAAATCAAAAGCTAACCTCGTGCGTGTGGCTAATGTAGCAAAAAATTATAGGGAAAATATTAGGATTATGAAACTCACTTTTGATTCTGCAACCCAGTATTCTTGAAGAAGAAGTATCTATCGCCTCTGCGGAAGGGGCACGAATATTTAGGGTAATTCCTGAGCTCGGTGAGTCGTTCGTTCACGTCTCCCTTTACCGGGCACGCATCCAGGTACGGTCGCGTGATTTTGTTCTGAGCCTCTATGAATTCTTTAGTTTCGTTGGAGTCGGGGTCTTCAAGCCAGCGGTATGGGTCTACTATCTGTATTGGAAAAGAAGTATCATTATTAGTAGGATTACTATAAACCATTAAATATTTTTAAGGCTTCGCGAATAAATATTTTACTGTATACACATCGTGTACGCACGATGTATAACAGAAATCACGCACGGAATCGGCCCGGGCCACGTGTTGCGTAGGCTGCCCATGTTGTACGGTTGCAATGAGGATAATTCGTTTTTAAACTACTATCACTTAAAAAAAATATTAAATAAAAAAATATTGATTTGCTTAACAAACTACTTTCAGAGTACCTTTGCATTATTTTACACGTTAAATGCTTAATTAGGAAATAAATGAGGATTATTTTAGTACCTATAGATATTTTTTGATAGATAGTCTAACCTAGGAAAGACTGTTTTCGAAATCAACTCCAAAGAACCTTTCTATTAGAAACTCTAATCGCCATGTAGCATAAAGCCCAATTTATTTATTGCGATATCATTAAGGTTGTGGCCCCCGATAACGGAGTTTATTTTTGTGACAAGCTAAGGAAAGGGTTGCTGTACCCCTAATAAGAGTTTGTTAGTTTTCGAGCTCGATCAAACGTATCGTCTCTTTTCATACATTGCCCACTAGCGCCCCTAGCGTAAACTATCAGAAACAGTGGGCAATGTATGAAAAGAGACGATACGTTTGATTGAGCTCGAAAACTATCAAAACTCATACTAAGGCCTCTGGACACAAATATTTTAGTTCTTATTGGTTTTAGTAAGCGAAATAAAAGGCAGTAATCAACATTCATTCGAGAAATATTGTTTATCTACAATTAAGGCTTATGATTAACGGATCACCAAATATAGTAAAGTAAACGGCCAAAATATTTTTACTGCCGAAAATAATAAACGATTATCAAAATTAAAACACCATTTTCGTGTGAAATTATAGCCAAAAGTATAACATATTACTATTAGGTTTGTGGTTGAATAAGTACTTGAAGTCTTCAATTTATATGATCTTTATTTCTATTTTAAGTACAGACATATTATAGGTAATGTGTTAAGACATGTGCCCGTCTATCCAGCCGGGAACGGAAGAGACAACCTCCCCAGTGTTGCCATATTACACTGTTTCAATAATACTACCTAACATCTTTCCTTTTACAAAACAAAGAATAATTGCTTACAATTTTTAATTTAATGACAACTGACTAACTAACATCTTTCTTTTCTTTCCTTTACAAAACAAAGACTGATTGCTTATAATTTTAAACATCTTTAATTTTACAAAACAAAGACTGATTGCTTATAATTTTAAACATCTTTCATTTTACAAAACAAAGAATGATTGGCTTACAATTTTATGCAACTGACAAATGTAACCTTTACTAATCAATATTTTAACTATCTAATCATAAACAACAAAACGTTGCAAATGACAATAATTTTAAACAAAGTATGTTCATTAAGGCTCAATGTGCTTAATCTAGGCTTAAAAAAAACATATTGACATTTCTTTTAAACTTATCTGTGAATCGACATTTTAACATTTCCATTTAAATAACTAAGTTACTTTTACATAGGATATTAAATGCAACTTATTTACTTACTGAAAACATAAAAATATTGTTTTCTAACAATTAGATAAAATATCTCTATAAATATATATTTGATACAATACCTACACTTTGTATGTAAATAGGTACCAATAATATCACAAGGTTTTTTCAAACATATTTTACACAGAATGACTATTGGACAAATTTATTCAAACATTACTCTTTTATTTTTATGAACTTAGAATCAAACAAAAACTATTTACTTAAATGAGAATGACTTTACTAATGTAAGTATAACTTTAACTCAATGACAAAGTTTACAGATTGATCTGCTTATGTATACTTGTAATAATACACATAGCAAATGCAAACTATAATATCATATGACTGTAATAATTATTGTTAAATATTTAGTCTTTCAGGTATTTTATAAGTACGCCCATATCTAGATTTTGACTTATCACTAACAATAGGTAAATCAGATGTGGCTTTTGGTTCTGCTGGTGACACATTTACATTATTATGTGGCTCTAAATTATCAAAAGTGTCAATGGAATGAGATGGTTTCAAAATATGTTGCCTATTTCTACGGAATGTTCCTTCTGGACTGTTAATAACAAAACTACGTGGCTCTGGACCTACTTGTGAAATGATGCCTGGAACCCACCAACTGTTTGGCTTATGTTTAAACATGATATGATCACCTACAGACAACGGTTTCAAGTGTTTACTATTTTTATTATAATAAATGGATGATTTTAATTTTTGTTTTTTAATTGTATCCTTTAATTTATCATTATTTATTACCTTAAACTGCAAGTTATTTTCACTAATGGGGACTAAAGTTCTTAAGCTTCTCGACATACATAATTCTGAAGGTGAGTATTTACTGTACTTAGGTGTATTTCTATAAGATAGTAGTGCTAAATATGGATCTGAATTATCAGCATGACATTTTTTTAACATATTTTTTATAGTTCCAACTGTTCTTTCTACCATCCCATTTGAACGACTTAAATAAGGACTGGATGTTATGTGTTCAATGTCCCAAATCTTTACAAAATTACTGAACTCTTTGCTACTAAATGGTGGACCATTATCAGAGATTAGAATATTTGGAATACCGTGACGGGCAAAAATTGATTTTAATTGAGTAATGACACTACTTGCAGTAAAATTTGACTTTAAAATAGCAATTTCAACATATTTTGACATGTAATCCACTACAATAAGATACTTATTATTGTTGAAATCAAAAAAATCAATACCAACTTTATGCCATGGCAATAACTTATAATCATGATGTAGTATCGGTTCTTTACTATTATTTCTTCTATAAGATAAACAAACTCTGCACTTACCTATATATTTCTCAATATCAGTATACATGTGTGGCCAGTATACTGCTGACTTAGCTAAGCGAATACAGCTATTAATGCCTTGATGACCATTATGTATGAGCTCAAGAATGGACTGTCTTAATGATCCAGGAATTATAATATTATTACCCTTAAAAAGAATATTATCTAGGACATGAATTTCAGTTCTAATTGCAAAATAAGGTTTAGTATCTTGACTAAGCAATCTCTTGTGCTCTGGCCATCCGTTTTGACAGTATTCAATTAATTTACATAATGACTTATCTTTTAAAGTTAATTCTTGTATTTCTTTTAATTTTTTAGGACTGACTGACAGACTAGACATAAGTAAATTAACATGTAGATCCAAATCTTGGTCAATATCGACTAATGATTGCTCAGGCAAGGCACTCCTCGACAAAGTATCAGCTATATATAGAAAACGACCTGGTTTATACATAATATTTATGTCATAAGGTTGTAATCTCAACATAATTCGTTGTAACCTAGGTGGTACATCCTGTAATGCTTTCTTAAACAGAGTTATTAATGGCTTATGATCTGTTTCTATAGAGAATTGCTTACCATAAACATATAGGTGAAATTTGGTACAGCCATATAGTACTGCTAACAGCTCTTTTTCTATTTGAGAATAGTTTTGTTGACATTTACTGAGAGATGCTGATGCATAAGCTATTGGCTGTTTACCATGTGACAAAACTGCTCCCTTTGCATCTTTGGATGCATCTACTGATAAAATAATATCTTTATTAGGATCATAATATGTAAGAACTGGTGCAGAACAGATTAAATTTTTTATGACTTGAAATTCAGACTCATGCTGTTCTGTCCAATTCCAAATTACATTTTTTGAGAGTAGAGACCGCATATTAGTTGACTCTTGTGACAAATTCTTAATAAATGGACTTAAATAGTTCACCATACCCATGAACCGCTGCAATTCTGTAATATTAGTGGGGCTACGCATTTTACAAATAGCTTCTACTTTGGCTTTATCAACCTTGACTCCATTAGAACTGAAAACATGACCCAGGTACCTAACCTGTTGCTGGCAAATCTTTGACTTTTCTTTATTGAATTTAATGTTACACTCACGCGCTCTGTTTAAAACATTTTCTAAGCGTTCATTATGCTCATCAAGTGTACGACCATAACACAGAAAATCGTCACTCATTATTTCAACTCCGTCTAAGTCTTTAAACCGTTTTACCATCTCACTATGAAATATCTCCGGCGCTGCATTGATGCCAAAGGGGAGACGGGTGAACCTATACCTACCGAAAGGTGTTATAAAAGTACATAGTTTTGAAGATGTTTCAGACAAACGAAGCATCCAGTAGCCTTTATTGGCATCTAAAGTTGAAAAGTACTTTGCACCTTGAAGTTTTGACTTGATTTCATCTAAGGTAGGAAATTGATAATGAGGTCTCATTATAGCCTTGTTTAACTTTCTAGTATCCATACAGACGCGCATTTGACCATTCTTTTTTGAAACTATTACTAATGGACTTACCCATGGAGTTGGCTCTGCTATGGGACATATCACACCACTTTTTTCCATGTTACCAATTTCTTTTTTCAGTGCATTTTGCAGGTTAAATGGGACTCTTCTACAAACATCAACAGAAGGTGTGACATCTGGCTTCAAAGTAAAATTGCATTCAAAATCTGTCAAACAACCCAAACCATCAAAAAGATCACTATATTTAGACATAATGTTTTGACTACAGCTTTCCAAATTATCATTGTTGTTGTCACTGCTGAAAGACACAGAATTAATTTTCTTTATTAAGTTCAAAAGCTTACCAGATTCTCGACCAATAATATTTTGACAATTCAGCTCAACTATGTGGAAATAAATATGATAATCTTTATTTTTGTGATTGACCAAAACTTTACATTGACCTATTGTTTGTATGATTTCACCACTAAAAGTTGAAATGGTATGATTACTTTTCTTTATTTCTAAGTTTGAAATACCTAATTTTTTGAATGTGTCATATGATATTATGTTTGTATCCGCACCTGAATCCAAGAGAAACTTTACACTGACATTATTAATTTTTAACTCCATTGTCCATGGTTGATCTTGTTTAGAAGCTACATTGTTTATACAGTAAATTGCACCTAAGAATAACTTTTCAGAAGACCCATCATTATTACTATTTGACTCAATTACTTTTACAGACTTAAAACGACAATGTGATGCAAAATGATTAAATTTCTTACATTTATGGCACTGAACACCCATTGCAGGACACTTATACTTATGTGTTTGACCACAACGACCACATTTTGACTGTGACTGAAAAGACTGTGAGTTTGAGCGGCTCCGGCTTCTGCTGGTTGAACGACTGTTGGGACGACTATTATATGATGACTTTGACTTGTTGAATGACTTGTTAACCTGACCAACAAAATTGTTACTCGACTGCTCTAAAACTTTGGCCTGACGTTTTGTTTCTTCATATGTTTTTGCCAAGTTTATCGCCTGATCTAAGGTTTTTGGAGACTCGTTCAATATTTTTTCTTTTATGTACTGGTTATCTTTGTTCAGATTTAGACTAAAGATATCTCTTAGGAGATTTTCACGGAGATTTCCAAATTCACATTGGTGACTTATGTTTTTTATGTCAGTGACATAGTCATCTATGGATTCATTTAATCCTTGATGCCTGTTAAACAGCTTATGGCGCTCCATGGTGACATTTATTTTAGGCAAGAAATACGCTTCAAACTTTTCAAGAAGGGCACTGTAGCTTATTGTATCCAAATCAACATCAAATGAATAGAATATGTTAAGCGCTTCGACACCGATGAATTGTAATAAAATGGCGACCTTTCTTTGGTCTGGCTCATTTTCTAATTTGTTCGCCCTTAAATAAATTTTAAGTCTATTTGCCCAATTCCTCCACGTAAGCGGCATGTTTCCACTTTTAAGATCTAATTTTTCCATTATTGCGGTACTTACTAATGGCGGCGATGATGACGAAACCGACGCTTGACTTTGCTTCGCTTTTAAATCTTTTTGTTCCATAATTTTGATACTTCTGACACCATATTAGGTTTGTGGTTGAATAAGTACTTGAAGTCTTCAATTTATATGATCTTTATTTCTATTTTAAGTACAGACATATTATAGGTAATGTGTTAAGACATGTGCCCGTCTATCCAGCCGGGAACGGAAGAGACAACCTCCCCAGTGTTGCCATATTACACTGTTTCAATAATACTACCTAACAATTACTATGTAATTAAAGACAATTTGGTTACCCAAAAATGGGTAAAAAAAAATAACCCTAACCTACCCATCACTCAGCCATGTAGGTTCATAAAACTCTAGACTCTCCCAAAAACAGTGCACTCCGCCTGGTCATAAAAAAATAACCCTAACCTACCCATTACTCAGCAGTGTAGATGGCAATCATAGTGGTTTATAAAGGTTGAAATGGTGTATTCATTTGTTCGCTAAAATTTGGTGATCATTTAGTAAATTGGGCTTTAGAATTACAATTTAATGGGTAGTCGTTACTAAAATTGCTACTATTGTAATAGTAGATTTTTGTTTGTGTTGTTCAGTATGTTTTTTTTTTTTGATAATAGAGCTTAGGGTATCGAAGTATTTTTTGGTGATTATTATATTTAATCTCTTTAATATCACTAACCATTAATTAAAAGCATTAATAAATCAGAGATACTTTTAATTTTCAAATATCTATAATATTTTTTTCTGTAGCGAATCTAAATCATTTGTCACACCTTTTATTTATCACAATTAGGAAAATTGTCACGTAGCAATTTGAATTTAAAATTGAATGAAGCACGTTTGTGACGTGGGACGTATTACGGTTAGTTTACGTGATGATGCCACTGTAGAAATTACATTTTTGTGCATCAGTGGCTTTATAAATAAAATAATAATCCAGCCAATGTGCTTACAAAATTGAGCACAAGGTGGCGGTGACTTTATTATAATACCACAGATAATATAATACTATAATACGAAAAAATATTTACTAGAAGATGGATTTGTTTTCAGCGGGAAAGTTAAACAACTTTCTCTAAAGCCAGTTGATCAATGGGTGATCGGGGATAATAATAATCTATAATAATCGCTATATGATTTATCATACTAAGAGCAGTTTTCAATTTTGATACAAGCTGATTGAACTCGTACCAGCCGTCGACGAGCGGTCGGCGAGCCGTAAGTGCAGTCGACATATGTGCGCTGCTAATCCGTTTCCGTTAGGTAGTTGACGCCGGTTGCGGCGCGGCGAAAGGCGATACGGTTACGTTCCCTTTTCGAGCTGTTATGTGTGCGACGACCTTTATACTAACCTGGAGTTATCTTTAAGATAAGATAAGATAAAGCTGGAGTTACGCGATTTCCAAATCTCATCGATTGGTTTTTGTTTGGACGTTGTAGAACACAATCTCTCGAATATCGATCATAAGGATCGACGCCAGAGCCTGATGAAATTGGTAATAAGATTGAAGAAGTCGTTGATCGCGCCAGGCGAATCAATTTAGAACTGGATCAGTATCCATTTCTACGGAACTGCTGGATTTCCACACTCAGAAGATGACGATTGAGAGCTCATAGCCATAAGCAAGAGCAAGACATTGAAAACCTTGATTGTTTAGATCCTTCAATCAGAAGATGGAATGACAAAAGGCAACTTGACAGAAGACCTCAGTTCAATCGAGAGCGTAGATTGGCTTACGATTTTCCTGCAAAAAAGCTGACAACTCGTTACGATAGAGCCTGTTTTTGTACCGCAACTGATAATGACCACATTTGACATTCAAGCAGTCTTATTGCAAGAGAAATAAGAGTCACTGCCAATGTCGGATTATTTATTACCCGTGAATATACATCATCAATTATTTTATTTCTTGTTTTGGTTGACCAGAGCAACGAACCGGATTAGTATTTTTATAATGTGAATAGGTATTAGGTACCCACTAAAGCGCATGTAGATTTATATAAATTAAATATATTTTTTTATAATACAATATAAACAGAAATAGCAAGTAACTAAGAAATAACAAAAAAAGTGTACGAAGTAAAGAAAAGAAGCAAGGAAGGAAGCATTAACCAACTGAATTCATAATTTAGTGAATGTATCCTAGATTTTCCTTATTTCCTCATAGTATACCATAAGGATTTCAAACCCGTTACCCGTACCGTTACCATAAAAGGCAAGGTAAATAAATCCACTGGTTTATGGCTGGATTTCGTTAAAAAGAAAGAAAACCGTCAGTATTATACTAAGACTGACTTGAATATTGATAAATACGGTACCTAGTAATCCTGCCTCTATAACATGTTTCCTAGAGTGGATCATGAATAAAAAAACAATAATGTTAGATTAGGATGCTGATAACTCAGTGATTACTCGGTGATAGGTTTAATGAATGCGGGTTGAAAGAGTTTTCATATTAGACAGGAAAGGGGTTTTAATTTCATTAAGCAACGCTAGTTTAATAGTCGAAATAAAATAATGTAATCAACGAAAGACTAAGATAATTGATCTGGTTTAGCGATTAGGCGGATCTAATAAATTATAAGCTTCCAAATAAATTAAGCGTTATTAAAGCTACTAATGAATTGAAATTGAATGTTGATACCTTTGTGCCGTGGTAGTCGTCGATAACGGTTTCATCTCGCCGCGCATCTGGGTAGTTGAAGCTCATGTTTTTTGGTACGGAGGACGTCGATGCGCAAGCGCACTGTAACAACACACACACTGACACAACACAGACATAATATTGGTATTCACGCATTGCGACCTCACGCGCACAAACGCGGCCTCCAACTGGCCAACTCATTCGACTGGTTCGTCTTATATCGAAGCAGTGTGGTAAGCCAACGAACCGCGTTCAGACAAGAGCAGATACAGCAAATTACAAAGCTGATAAACAACCAACAATATGTTTGACGAATTACTTATTTTACTGTTCTAATTGTTAATCCATAGTAGAGACCCTGCATAGGTAACAGTGACATAATGTTATACCAAAGGCATTAAAAACAATACCAATTTTGGCTTTAAAAACTCGTTATGATAAGGTGACAATGATCGCATTCCAGCGATCCAATGAAATATATGAATATCTTTTTTAAAGCTTTTAGGAAATATTTTAGCATTCTACCATGGATCGCTCAGGTAAACATTACGTTGGTGATGTTGCAACGGGTAGCGTAGTAGCGCACCCTAGCGTAAGGATACCTTTTTTTACCGCTAAAACCCACCGGTACCCTATTAAGCCCTTATGGGGGCGTTTTGTGATCAGCACACAAGTGTGCGCCATTACACCAAAACGAGCGTAAGGATACCTAGTTGCAGAGGCAGTATAGTAGCTTAGGTAAGCACGGGCGGTTAAGTAAACAGAGCATAGTTTCTTTTATATTTTTTAAACTAAAACTTATTCTCACCGATGGCACAGTCAGCCATTCAGCATCATTAGTAGATTAAAACTAACCATGTTATATCAACGCCAGCGATTGTTAAGTAATAGTTGCCACCCTTTATTGTACGAATTATTATTACGACAAGGTGTTAATCTACTTCTGACGCTGACCGTACAAGGTTGTGACAAACAAGCCGCAATAGCTTCACTAGACAAAACGACAATATTTGACCACTATAAAATATTCCGTGCATCTCCGATGACATTCTATGAGTATGCAACCACCCTTATCTATATCTAATATCCGTAATAACTAAGGGTCAGTTCATATTAGGGCAGAGTCGTAGCGTATCGAAGCGAAATTAGACGCGTAAGTATTCCGTCGAAATCGTCCAAGGCGCGCGAATTGCCGCGTCCTTTTTTTAATCTCATGGCCCCTCTTCACATTCGGCCAGGACGGCCGAAGACAGGCAAGCACGATAGTGTGGACGGCGTATTTGTCTATGAGTCACCATATTCGCCTGTACTCGTGAGTAATCCGCCGCTTGTCGGTACATCAAAGGAAATCGTGCCGATGTTCGTGCTCGCGTCCACACCATCGCCCGTCATTCAGTCGCTCGGAAGAGGTCGAGGATGATACATGTGTGTGGAACAAAGTGTTGTGTGACTTATATGGCGGTACTTGTGTTACTTTTTCGTGTGCTTAATTATGTTCTTTTATATTCTATTGTTTACGTTGCGATGAACGCAAAAAAATGGCCCGGTGGATGCACAAAAACTTTTAAGCTCTATCAAAATGAGCCATGCAATTTTGAACCCAAAAAATAAAAATCACAAAGATTTTCCTCCATCTATTATTTTAACCCCCGATGCAAAAAGAGAGGTGTTATAAGTTTGACGTGCCTGTGAGTCAGTGTATCTTTCTGTGGCACCGTAGCTCCTAAATGAATGGTCCGATTTTGATGCGATTTTTTTATTCGAAAGGTGACGTGATCGAGATGGTTCTTAGCTACAGTTCATGAAAATCTGTTCAGGCGTCTCAAAGTTATCAGCTCTCTATTGAACAATATTCAAGAAAATATAATTTAGGTACCTAGCCATCTATCGGCATTAGGGTCCACAAGTAATTTAAAAAGAGGGAAATAAAAATAAGAAAATTAAATAATCCCCGGCACATAAAAAATTGGTTTGAAGTTAAAAGGCCGAGAGAGAAAAAATATTTTTATTTTTTTGTGTCGGGGTTAAGTAATTAAAATTTTTAATTTTACATTTTTACAACTATTTTTTGATGCACATTCTTATAATGATTAAATATACTGAGCAAATAGATAGCAGCAGCCGCTACCACTTCGACGTCCATCTTGAACGGACGACAGTGACGGGAATGAACACTCACGATTGTGTGGAGAGTAAGCCAAGATCGGGGCGATCATACCCGATCATTTATTGGTCCATCCTGGCCGATTGTGAAGAGGGGCCATCAGAAGAAAAATGTGCGCTACGTTGTGGAGATAAGGGAGAACTTGCTATTTTAAGTTTTAGATCGATGCGCTTCGACTCTGCGCTAGTATGAATTAAGCCTGAGTAATATAAGATAAAACTTTTGCTGTTGCATTGCATATAAAAATAAAATATCTGTTACACTTTATATTACCTAGATACACGGAGTACAGTCTATGCCTAGATAGTTCGTTTGTGTGCATCGCACTCTTTCGGCATCGCCTAGCGCGGAGCTGCAGAATTTGGCGCAAATATGTATATGTACTTACATATTTGTTGCACTGTGAATCTAGTTTCGAACCCACTGAACAGTCCAACAATGCTTCTTTTTTTATTCAATTGGTAATATTAATTATTAAAAAATAATATTTCAGAAATGGCTCAGCAAGCAGCACCGGCCACTGCAGCACTTCTTCCACAGTAAAACGTATAGGTATGCAATTTTCATGTTCTCGAAAACCTGTTTCTAATGCATGCAACTTGTACGTGAATGTACGTCATACTTAATATTAATTTATTTATTTTCCTCGCTACACTCAAATACAAATGACAATGTAATGCAGTTCATGTACAAATTGTTAAAACGGTACATAATTATGTGATTGTTCAGTTTCATTCACTTGCATTATAAGACTTGCCTAATGGAATTGTGCTCTAGGGTGCCTCTGAGGGAGGTACACTATCAGTATTTCATCAGTTTGACCAGTCAGTCTAGTATGGTTTACTAGGTGGTAGACCCATGGGGTCTACGTCCGGAAGCCTCCTCGTGGCGGACCCTGGTAACGCGGTGAGGAAACTTTCTCGGCGGGTGTGTGGCTTTTGATGTCATGTGTGTTCCTTGGCATTTTCCCCACCACGGCTAGTTACGAACAGCCCTTTTCAGGGCCACGTTTTTGTAAGTCTGTTGTAACTTTTTCGACTAAATAAAAGCCGTCATAATTATAAGCCATTTTATTGATATTTATCACACAAAGATTTCATTTTATTATAAGAAATAGTTGTAGTTTTAGAATATCTGGTATCCAGCCGGATATTGAGTAACTATCCTGTATCCAGCCGGATAGTAAATTTTGGCCGGATACCGGATATCCATTTTATCTCTAAAACATTTGGTTGAACGCGCTAATCTCAGGAACTACTGATTAAAATTGAAAAATTGTTTTTGTGTTGGATACTCCAGTAGTCTCAGAGCTATGTAATTTTATTTTGGTAAGATCTATGTTTAAAGATTTTTTAATACCAACACTAAAATGTACAAATTTTGAAATACATATTTTCATACTAATTTGTTGGGTAAGAAGTCTAGTTTGACAAGTAGTACCTATGTTTTTTCACAATCCAGGTACACGTCTATTGTTAACATGTGATGATCGACCGAAAATCGGTAAAAAAAAACATGTTAACACTTATCTATTACCCATTAATCACTGGCTACTTCAAGCTGTCTGTCTATAAAGGGTCTAATTCCTTTATAGACAGACAGCTTGAAGTAGCCAGTGACAGGGTATTACACCATTTTTTAAAACTGTTATAAATCAATCCTGGGCCCTATGGCATAAAACTACTATTATTATAAGCTTATTTTTATAAGACTTCTAAAAATATTTTAGAAGTTTAAAAAATTCTGTTGCATAAAATAATTTCAGTTTTTGTTGCATAAAAATAAAGACACTCATATAATAAGTTGGATACTTATATTATTTGTAAAATTTAGAAGCGTCTCGTTGCATAAAAAATATAACTAATAATACAAGTTAGTAGTCTACTGCCGGGAAATACAAGCTAATAATATATGTGAAACAAAATTTCTGTTGCAAAAAATGACTCAGCTACTATTATTTACTCCTATTAGTGGTGTAATTCTATCAACCATTGAAGGAGGTTAAAATATATTATAAGTATATTTCTGTATGCTTAGTTGCAATCACAAGTTAAACGCAATGTGCTCGAGTGATTCAGGTGATAAAAGAATGATGCCAAGACGTCGACAGTGGGTTTTTAAAGCAAGAATTTCATTCTTATGTGAATTGCAAATAGTTCTAATTGATAGAACTATTTGCAATTCACATAAGAATGTAATCGGCGATTCAGAATGAATTTTAATCAATTCTTTTTTTATCCTGGAAAGGATACAAGGCGTACCTATATCAACATCCAACGCTTAGAAATTATGCCCTAAGTCCTCAACAACAATTACAAGTAGCGCAGTGGCGTCCATGGTCTACTACTTCCTTTATTACTCTACATACTTTTTCAATACCATGCATATCAACAACGCAATGATATTGGATTCCACTCCTATTATGAGTTTGAAATTTAGTAGTAATTTTACGAGTGTTAAAATTTCTTTATGCACCGTAAATTAATAGACTCTTAAAATTAGTTATAACTCTTGTAACTATTATTATGAACTATTAATTATATGCAACACAACTCTCATAATATGAGTAAAAGTTAAGAGTTAATCGCTTATAATATAAGTACTAAATTTTTATGCCATAGGCCCCTGAGGTCGTAATTAACCCGTAGAATTTTGCCTTAAAAACTTAGTTCTATATTCGATTTCGCATTTTCGCGCGGAAACGCTAACCGCCATGCTTTTGGGACCGTGACGTCACTCCGTTAGTAAACAAAACAACTGCAATATCAAAATCAACACATAAAGCACGATACAAATCTAATTTTTTTACTAACGAAGTGACTGAAGTGATTCCAATATGGTGAATGGCGTTTTATAGATTTTAGGGACAGATTAAAAAAATCGATTTTTAAAATTGAATTATAAAATTTAACTCAACATTTTGACTGAACTTGTTGTAGCCGTGGTTACGAGCGAACAATATTGAGCTTGTCTAGACTGTATATAATAACTGCATATAATAATAATCCAAATTAATAAGGCAACGCGAAAGTTTAAAATATTATTACCAGTAATTGTACTGATGCACATTGGTGCATTGCACCAAACCATAGTATTGGTGTTGAGGAAAGTGTGGTATAAGAAAAATCTGTATTTATGTAGTGAAGACCAGAATAGTTTACAACAATCTTTGGTAACATGTTTTATACAATGTCAAGGATATCTACCTACATATCTTATCTTATCTTGTGATGGGGCCGTGAGTTTCCTCACGGAGCACTTCGACCCAGCAGGATCTTTTGTGTCTCCCCTTTCCTTTTACTCTTGTTGCTCCTTGAATATGTCGGCCATCAGCCTAACTATATCTGTGGGCTTTGAGTGCTGCTTGGCTTGACACATTCCAAAGATCCTTAAGGTTTTTGCTACAGTCTTTTCCATGTGTGGCTTCCAGGTTAGTTCCTTATCCAGGGTTAATCCTAGATACTTCACTTAGCTGGACCATGGCAGTTCGACTCCGTATAGGTGTAGCGTTTTAAGCCTTGTAAGGTTTATTTGTCTTGTATACGGAACTAAAAATGGCATAGTTATCAAAGTGTAAACTGTCGTGCAGTTAAGTAATTGAATACTTTATGCAATAAAATTTTACATAGGTACGTATTCAAAATAATAATTGTATTTTTTTTTAAGTTCTTAATGGGTAGTCAAAAGGTTATCCATGAAAGATTACTAATTGGCCGAACGAGGTTATAAGAAACGGGTAACTGTTACACGGCTGTATAGTAAGTTTACTTACATAATTCGGAATACAACAATCTAAGAAATTTCAATCATAGAGCGTTAAAAATTTAAAAATAGCACTTGAATAGAGATATGTAGGTAACTAACTTTAAAAAGTTATAAAAGTTAATATAACATACCAAACTTTTTTTCGTCACTCGGATATAATTAGCACTGTCGGAAATCGTAAATAATTTACGACGTTTATCCGTAAATATATTCTTATTCGATACAACACGGCAATGAGTGGCAAAAAAGTTGCAAAAAAGCGACGCAACGCCTTAAAATATGACATGACAATGACAATGACACATGACACTCACATCACATGACACTTTACTTTTTTTTCTTAATTTTTTTTCTGTTACGGTACGGCAAAGGGATCTTTCCCATACAGCCAAGTCTTCAGTTTCATATCTATTTTTTTTATTTTTGCAATAAAACACATATATGTGTTCGCAGGGTGCCACACATTTTAATGCATCTAGGGAGTGCAAATCCCACTATAAAATTCTCATTGTAGTACACACCACAAAACCTTTATTTCAATGATTTCTCATAACTGATCATCAACACGGATGCTTATGCAACGAAACAACATCACTTTCACTGCACAAAATCCACTCCAAAGCAATTTTGAATTATTGAAACAAAGATCGACATCCAGACGCCATGGTTTCCCGCCAAACACTCCGACACTTTATTTATTCGCTATCTGGTTATGCGAATATCCATTAGCCATAATCACCTTTCGATTTTTTATACAAACTATATTTGAAAGTTATCCAGAGATTATCAAACTTATTTCTTTTACCGCCCCCTTTAAAAATCAATTATTTTTCAGCGCCCCCAACTTTTTATACACTCCTAAAACTTAAAAATGACATTTTCATTACTTTAATTACACAAACACGCACAAACTCGTTTATCTCTTTCGAGGCTCAATCGTACTGTATATAAGGTATGCCAGATTATAGTCTAAGAGGTCACGGTATTTTTCATAACGATCATGGAAACGGTTAGATTTACTTTTATAGTTTGTAGAGTAGTCCCCTAATGTGAATTATGTCGGTCTGGCTGCTCTCAGTGGTTGCAACTTCGAGTTATATAGCTTACAAGAGGCTTCATCGTTGCGAAAAAAAAACGATAAGAGAAATGGTCAGTTTTAGTACCTATTCGAAGAATAACGTCTCCGCAGATGAAAAACGTTGGTCTGGCGGCTCTCAGTGGTTGCGTTTCAGAGTTATGATGCGCGAAAGTCAGTGCATTGTTGCGAAAAAAAAACGATAACAGAAATGATCAGTTTTAGTACCTATTCGAAGAATGGGGTCTCCACAGGTGAAAAAAGTTGGTCTGGCTGTTCTCAGTGGTTGCTTTTCAGAGAAAAAAAATAACAGTAATCAGCAAAATAAACAATTAAATCGAACAAATCCAAATTTTATTAATTAAACTTTTATAATTTTATCATCTTTGGGTAAATGCTAAGGCCTGAAGAGTTAAATATTTACTTATTTCCAATATTCTTTTAATTTTTTTTGAGCTTTTTCATTAGTCACATTAAAATCTATACTAAACCACAAAATAAAGTTTTGAATTCAGTTTTTTTATAAATATTTAGCTTTCAATTTAATATAATAAAGTGCATAAAGTATCAAAAATGATACTTGTTTTATTTTCATTTAAGAATTCATACTAATTGACTGATTCAATAAAACTCACATACATAAAAATCCTTTACCTTTTAGCTGTCTAAAAAAATGCAAATTACTCTCGAAATTGTACTTTTTATCCGGTCATGTAATCTAAATCTATTGATAAATATACTTAGAAAATTGAAAATGACGAAGGTATGTGTATATAATTGCTGATAATGCAATATTTTTTATTGATATTTGTATTGGTTGTAACATTTTTATCATGCTCTTGCTGGTGTCAAAAATGATACTCCATGCAGTTAGGCTATCTTGGTTATTGAGATTATTCTTTACGATATTTACTATGAATTTGTAAGCTTTTGCTTCAAATTTTCAACATAATAACTACAAAAATAATATATGGAAACGATATACCTAGACGATTTGGTTACGCAGTCAGAAGGCAGCAATTACTCGGAAGGTGATGCGGTATCAGATGACGTATATTAACTTTAGTTATGAGAAAATTAGTGTACCTACTATCTTACTAGTCAACAATTGCAAGCTGTACTCGAAGATGATCAGATACAATACACTTTGGAAAATCATGACTATTCATGACCATGATTTGGATCCCCCTGATACTCATTTAGTAAATAAAGGTGAAAATGTTTCAGACAGTGGCACAAATTGTGTTATTTTTCAAATCATTATATGCTCAAAACTTAGGTGGAAAAAGCAGTCAATGTTGTTTTCTGAAGACCAGATTCTATTCAAAGGTTCTACCACTTATCCGGATGACATTAGAGCTTTAACAACTCCTTATCAGTTATTTTCATGTTTTTCTCCCCGGATTTACTGTATAGACTGGACTAGAACTTCATATCTGTAGGATCCGTGACAGGTATGAAAAAGCTGAGAAATGGAAGAGGGCCATTCCATGCCCAAAAGTCGTAAGGGAATCATCGCCCACGGGTGGAGTTTACTTTATAGACTTGTGAAGATACAGGAATCCTATGAAGTCCAAAAATAGTATGGCCATTTTCTTCCACCATGTAGATTTGTCAGTCATCAATGCATGGGTTTTGTATAGGTCACTATGTACCAGGAAACAAGTAAACCCCAAGCAGATCCTAAATTGGCAAACTTTAGAACGAACTTGCAGATACCCTGTGCAAATACTCATACCCCTTCGATCAGAGGGCGACCTAGCCAAAGTCACTCAATGGAACAGCCGCTTTTTAAAAAAAGGAATGTCTAGTGATAAAAATACTGTAAGGTTTGATAAAAAAAAATATGAATATGATGATATGAAAATTATTATACATATGTTTATATAAAAAACATAAGGACACGAACTCTTGAGATTTATGATTTAGATGCGTAAAATGCCATTAATAAGAAACAAATACATGCAAACTTTGCGTTTCCTAACGATTTTTATCTATAAACCCGTAAATGGTATAAGACTTACCGCTGACATCACCAGAAATATTGTCATTTTCTGACTCCGTCACAGTAACATCAGATACTTTATCAGGTAGTCGGTTCCCTGCATAGCAGAGAAGAACACATTTGCCGTCTTCTTCTTTCTGTCCATGTTAAATTGGCAATGGATAGCTTGGAGGATTTTTAGTTAAATTTATCTAGATATTTGATACATATTTGAGCTAAGTTCCGATGCTCTGTTGACAAATGAAACCAAATGCAAAATTGAACAATTCTATCAAACTTTACAGTTATATTATTACATTATAGACTCCTCATCTACGTGCCTAAGTAGCGAAGAAGATTTCGAAGATTAAGAGATCTAAGTTAAATCTATCTAAGTTAATAAATAAATCTCAGTTAAAGTTATGATGAACCTGTGATTTTACCCAATAATTAATTGATTATATTACAAGCCAATGCAAGCTAATACATAATTTTCGTATCATCATTACGCACTGCGCCACAGAAGCGTTGATGGCGTAGTGCGTAAGGGCGTTGTCTCCCACCCAGGAGGCACTGGTTCGAACCGCCACGTACCAATGTATTTTCAAATTTTGAATTCATAATTATGTACGTTTAATCGACGGTTTTACGGTGAAGGAAAACATCGTGAGCAAACCTGCACACACCTATGAAGAAATTCTTAGGTTGTATGTGAAGTCGACCAACATTCACGTGTGCGTTACTCCAGCAAAATGTTAGCTCTTTTCAAAGATTGAATAATGCAGATAATTAGAGCCCTATCTGGTGTAAATGAGCCCGAAATTTTAAATTTGAGCCCTCAGCCGTTTTGGCAGTATTTAAGAAAAACTGATTCTGCTGGAGTAACGTTACTCCAGCAAAAAATTTTTTAATTTTTAGGTCTATCTGAAAAAAAAGTATGCAGTAAAGTGGCTCGAATTCGAGCATAAATGAGCCCTATAAAATAAAATTTGAGCCCCTCGTGATTCCATAGTTATTTCAGTTTTTGCTGGAGTAACGTTTGGCCGATTGCTGGATATCGGAAACTGTTGGACATACAATCACGATTTTTTGTATATATGCAGGAGTGAATTCGAGCCTTCTGTGCCCGAAATTTTGTTAAAATAACTAGAATGGTTTCGGAGCTATAAAATATTTTCTAAAAAACAAAAATATGCTCTAGCTCTTGAACGAAGACACCTAGAAACTTCGCAACAGTACCAGCTTGTACCTCATGTCTAACCACATAATCAAGTAAAATTTCGACATCCTACTGTAAGTGATTGGCGAGTAGTTACGAAATTTTGATTTCTTGAAGATGAATTATTTCCAGCACCGAAAAAACTACTTTCTCGAAGAGCTGGCTTACAACAATGTTTTAACAATAATTAGAGCCCTATATCAAAAGTACGTATACAAAATCACAGCTAGGTACATCGACTAATTTATATAATATTTATAAAAAACCATTCCGACAATTTTTGGTCGATTACCCGACCAAATTCGAATGTATATTATAAGGCGGCCGCACCGTACTTCGAGTCATACTTTATCACTTGGCGGTGTTATAATTTAGTTTGGTTAGTACAGACGCGTAAAAAAGAGTTTGATATGAAAATATTTATTATTGTGGAAGTTAAATAAAAAAGGAAATAATATTTTATATACTTTTATTATTGATATTCTACTAATAAAAATAATAAATAATCTCACAAAATGAAATCAAACGCAAAACACTTAAATTTAAAAACATGGCTTAATAATCACAGCTTGTCTTTCAATTTTTATGATAAAGTTAAATTACACACTTTGCGATGTAGTAGGTACCTACTTGCATAAATAGTTTCTCGTTTCGTAATGATTCAAATAATCAGTACTGTTAAAAGACTGCTCTTAAAAATAGTTATTATGAGCTGGCTTATAACAAATAATTGTGAATAACAATGCTTTTACAAAATTAGTGGCTACATACATATAAAATTTAAGTACCAAAATTTTAAAATTCTCTTTTTATATAACTACATACCTACTTTACACTACTAATATTAACAAGGGTAAATTGTCTACATAAAATTAGAATAGGATACAACAAATCGTATAAAATTAAAATACAGTCAGTCTGTTAACACATAATCTAAAAACCTCACTTAATAATCACATACAATTAATATTAGCAATATATATTATTTATTTATTGGTAACGTTATACGTTACCAATAAATAAATAATATATATTGCTTTATTATTTTCATTTTAATGTCGCAGAAATGCTCAATTCACCCGGCACAATTATAAATACAACTGTGATTCATTAGTTGTACGCTTTTTTAAGTACCTATATTTAAAAAAGAATATGTTAAGTGTACCTTCTACTTTTGAAGGGTTATTTCCTTAGTACCTACCCGATCCCCGACACCCTCACCTCGGAGGACCCTGATTTATTTTTAATTGTGTTTTTCAAAATAAATATAAATCGGAGTCTTTCGGGACGACCTCGGCCTCGGGGATCGGGGTACTCAGGGAATAACTCCTTTTAAAGTGTGTGATTATACGTTACCAATAAATAAATAATGGTGCCGATTCCGTTGGCACAAACTAGACTAAACTTAACTAAAATTAGGTTTAGTGCTGTCAGATTGCAATTCCTATTCTGTAACGGACTAAAATGACAGAAATAAACTAAATTTTAATCTGACAGGATTAAAGTTGATTTAGTTACTCAATTTAGCTATTCGCTATTCTTTTGTCTAAGTTTTATGTCAAAATATCTCTAAATTTAGAAATGTCAAGCTAAATTTAGACTACGTGTAAATTGATGTCGATTAAAATTCGTTTTTGAGAACACATGAATAGTTCATCACCAACTTTGACGCCGCCGTGGTGGAGTGGTCAGTAACGCTGCCTACACATCGGGCGGTCCGGGTTCGAGTCCTTGTTTTGTTGATACTTAATTTGGGCTAGATAATTGATGTGAGCGTAGAAATATATTATTATTATTAATAACTAAATGATCTGTGTTCATCACGCATAATCAGAGAATCAGCTTTAGTGGGATTAATTAGATTTCGAAAATAAGTAGTAGGGTAGCCGTATAAAAGATGGAGAATTTTGTATCAGCAGGTTTGATAAGTTCCGCAGAGAGGTATATGTAGGTCTTAGATTATATAATCCAAGATGTAGGTAGACGGGCTTTTTTTATAAGTAGAAAAGCTATCCACTTTTTTTTTGTTTTCCCTATCACGGGATGGAAAAGGGATATAGCCCATACAGCCATATCTTCAAGCGAGAAAGAAACATTTTATAACACGATGCAAAGCATTACTGAGGGCCTCAACAATATGCATTTCGACACTCGCTCTCGCTATCGCTAAATCAAAAAATGAATGGGATTGACATGAGCGATCGAAAAGACACTTCGATTGCCTATGTCAATCCCATCCATTTTTTTTATTTAGCAAGAGCGAATGTGGAAATGCATGTTGTCTAGGCCCTCTGGACCGTCCGGAAGCCTCCTCGTGGCGGACCCTGGTAACGTGATGGGGAAACTTTCTCGGCGGGTGTGTAGCTTTTGATGTCAAGTGTGTCCCCTTGATATTCAAATCACGTGCACATAAATCTATATATTGATGTCTGTATTTTCCGCTAAACACTTCCAAGATTTTAATTCAAATATATTAGATGAAAATTAAAATAATAGTTTTTATGCTTTCGTTAAACTCACATACGTTGGTTAATACCTTTAACTACTTTCAAATTAATTTTAAAAAGTTTATTATTATAAATTTTCTTAAAAATACCCCTTTCATTCATTCTCCATTCGTTCTTTATTTTTATCAATCTACTAAACGGGTAAAACTGTTCAATTCAACTAAGACGCGCTAGTCCTGTCAAAAAAGAAAGATTAAATTAGGTTAGACGTGACAACAGAATAGCAAATGATTAAAACTAAATTAAAATTAGATTTTTTTAGGTTAGTTTAGTTTAGAGAGTGGCACAACAGAATTGGAACCAATATATATTGCTAATAATTGTATGTGATTATTAAGTGAGGTTTTTAGATTATGTGTTAACAGACTGACTGTATTTTAATTTTATACGATTTGTTGTATCCTATTCTAATTTTATGTAGACAATTTACCCTTGTTAATATTAGTAGTGTAAAGTAGGTATGTAGTTACATAAAAAGAGAATTTTAAAATTTATTTACTTAAATTTTATATGTATGTAGCCACTAATTTTGTAGAAGCATTGTTATTAACAATTATTTGTTATAAGCCAGCTCATAATAACTATTTTTAAGAGCAGTCTTTTAACAGTACTGATTATTTGAATCATTACGAAACGAGAAACTATTTATGCAAGTAGGTACCTACTACATCGCAAAGTGTGTAATTTAACTTTATCATAAAAATTGAAACACAAGCTGTGATTATTAAGACGAAGTGGTAAGACTAGATGCGTAAAATATCGCTACAGAGGTGTCTTAGAAACAGTTTTTGGGTATCAACCGCTAAAATCCATGGAATAATATTATTACTGTCGTAAAGGTATAGATATGCTTTGTATTGTTATACACTTCGAAACACGATTAGTGTGATTTGCCTCGATAGAAAAAAATCGTGAAAATCGTGAAAAATCGTCAGTTTGTTCAAATTTTACAATTTTACGGCTATTTTAAAGAAAAAACAAGTACAAAATTTATATTTTCATAAACCTTACATCAAATTCCATAACTTAGTACAGATGGTTTTCTCTAAAATAGAAGTTAGATTTTTTTATTAAATAAAACATAGATAAAGCGCTCGCGCAGAGAGGGTGCAGAAGTAAATCAGTCGGCCGCGGGGCATCATAGCGAGCAGACACGTACTGTTTCGTCACGCTCACTCGCTCTGTCAAACATCATGCACAGTTATTCTCATTTTGATCTAAATGGGTGATAAAAGCAAAAGAGGAAGGAAAATATCCCTTCCTACAATCAAATATTTTATTTTTATATAGTAGATTATACTTACATAGGTAAAATAAAATAAAGATCATCGTACACTTGACCGGGTACCGGTATAGGTATTATCTATAATATCATTTATATTTTGTTAGTAGGAGTAGAAATACTAATAAGGGTCACCGTACACTTGATCGGGTATGATAATGTGGACTTTTTGTCAAGTAGATAGATAAGTTTCAAGGAGATAAATATTCTAACTGTGTCATCACAATATATACTGGAAAACTTACTGTATGTAAAGAAAAAAATTATGCATTTTTCACAGAAATGCCATACGCATAATGTAAATACTAGGAAGAAACACGATCTGGTTGTACATAAAACTCGTCTCCACAGAATAAACAATTCCTTTGTGGGCTAATGTATACGTTTTTACAATAAGCTTTCGAAGAATATTAGTAAATTTTCCTATTAACAAATTTAAAAAAATTGTAATATCTAAATTATATAAAAAAGCTTATTACAAGATAAATGATCCAAATGCGTGGGAGGAAAATCTGCCCAAAATTTACGCATTTAAAATTGTAATTTGTTTATATTGATATATTTATTGACTGTAATGATGTTTTGAATTCATTACGAAATTGTAAGCTGTGGAGTTTCTTTCGCCATTTCTTCTCCATCTCAGCATAATAATAATTATATAAGTAAAATAATTTATTCGTCGAAATGGTGCTAGGGCTTTTGACGATTTAAAAGTACTTAGCAAAGTCCATTTAACTAAAGAACTTTTTCATTTTCATTTGTCGATCTAGACCATCCCTTTTTCAGCGCTACACCAGATGGCAGAGTTGGGAATGATATTATTGTTTAAGTAAAAGGCCCGGTCGCTGCCTTCAAACTTGGAATGGCTACTACCATAGCACAAAACAAAGTCCAAGCACAACAAAAAAAAACGGGAACACTACAATAAACTAGAATAGTTCCTGGTACTATTAGATGCAAGGCCAGCTACATGTGGCAGATAAAAATCGTTGCCTATTTGAGATATAGGGAGAAGAAAATGAGCCTATGGAAGTTCTATAAATAAACAGAGACGAACAATTTTGAAAGGATAAAATAGAGCAAAAAATTATACAATTTTATCATAACCACATCCTTCCCGCATTAGTAGACTCGCGAAAAGCACGTGGAATGACACTCAGAGGTGCTTAAAACAGTAAAGAAAAATTAATTACATAAATCTCTTTTTGTTTAGTTCGTATATATTTAAAATTCTAATATAGTTCTTTTGACAGAATTTGTATTTCTTATTTTCTACACAGCAATAAACATACATTTCCCCCTCCCCTTATACGTCTACTCATTGTTTGGGGCTCGGAGAGTTGTTTGGGCTCCAAACCGGGCTCCCAGCCCCAAACAGTTAAGTTCGTACCATCCTAAAAGAAAGCAAACTACTTTTTTTTACTACTATGTGACGGGACGAGCAAACCGTGCACCTGAAGGTAAGCGCGTAGTCTGCCCGTGGACAGGAGCAGTGCCAAACAGTAACCAAATAATTACTCTTTGGCACTGCCCTGCACCTGCACCACACTGAGACTCAATATAGAATGAATAGTAATACAGAATTCTCAACTAATGCAATTCCTTTTGTAGATGAGAAAGCTTTATTGATTTCATTCCATTCTTATTCCTTCACTCAACGTTTTTCCTTTACAGAAAGAATTGTAGTGGTTGGGAAATGTGCCTTACTAGTACATTATTTTATACATTAATATTCTTTTAGGATGGTAAGATATACTTACTGTTCAGTATTGGTATATATACAGGAAAATTCCGATTCCGATACCTATGAAATATACTATGATCCTTTCACTTCTACTTTTACTTGTGAAAAATAATTTGGTATCCGTAAAATAAATACAATACCGATAGCCTGTCAAGTGTACGGTGGCCCTTATTAGTATTCCTACTCCTACTACTAAGAAAATAATAAAATAAATCAATACAAGATAATACCGATACGTTACCCGGTCAAGTGTACGGTGGCCTTTATTTGGCGGGGAGGTGGTTGCCCCGCGCATGCTCCCGCCGCACGTCATACCTCACCCCCTCAAAAACGCGATGCGCGTGTTCACACTTCGTCTTAAGCCATGTTTTTAAATTTAAGTGTTATATTGCGTTTGATTTCATTTTTTGAGATTATTTATTATTTTTATTAGTAGAATATCAATAATAAAAGTATATAAAATATTATTTCCTTTTTTTATTTAACTTCCACAATAATAAATATTTTCATATCAAACTCTTTTTTACGCGTCTGTACTAACCAAACTAAATTATAACACCGCCAAGTGATAAAGTATGACTCGAAGTACGGTGCGGCCGCCTTATAATATACATTCGAATTTGGTCGGGTAATCGACCAAAAATTGTCGGAATGGTTTTTTATAAATATTATATAAATTAGTCGATGTACCTAGCTGTGATTTTGTATACGTACTTTTGATATAGGGCTCTAATTATTGTTAAAACATTGTTGTAAGCCAGCTCTTCGAGAAAGTAGTTTTTTCGGTGCTGGAAATAATTCATCTTCAAGAAATCAAAATTTCGTAACTACTCGCCAATCACTTACAGTAGGATGTCGAAATTTTACTTGATTATGTGGTTAGACATGAGGTACAAGCTGGTACTGTTGCGAAGTTTCTAGGTGTTTTCGTTCAAGAGCTAGAGCATATTTTTGTTTTTTAGAAAATATTTTATAGCTCCGAAACCATTCTAGTTATTGTAACAAAATTTCGGGCACAGAAGGCTCGAATTCACTCCTGCATATATACAAAAAAATCGTGATTGTATGTCCAACAGTTTCCGATATCCAGCAATCGGCCAAACGTTACTCCAGCAAAAACTGAAATAACTACGGAATCACGAGGGGCTCAAATTTTATTTTATAGGGCTCATTTATGCTCGAATTCGAGCCACTTTACTGCATACTTTTTTTTCAGATAACCTAAAAATTAAAAAAAATTTTGCTGGAGTAACGTTACTCCAGCAGAATCAGTTTTTCTTAAATACTGCCAAAACGACTGAGGGCTCAAATTTAAAATTTCGGGCTCATTTACACCAGATAGGGCTCTAATTATCTGCATTATTCAATCTTCGAAAAGAGCTAACATTTTGCTGGAGTAACGCACACAACATTCACTTAGCCAGCGTGGTTGACTAAGGCCTAATGTTTACACCCCACATTAGGGGCAGTAGGTAGTCTCCTCAAATAAAAAGGAGGATGTAGAGAGGACAATAAATAAAAAAAAATGTGGGGTAAGTTCGAGCCCGTCGGTAGGGACATTATATGAGCTTTTGTAATGATTGCAAGCTAAGTATTTATAAAAAACATGATCATGATTTTCCAAAGTGCACTATATCTGATCATCTTCGAGTACAGCTTGCAATTGTT
Source organism: Elophila nymphaeata (assembly GCA_955850985.1). Taxonomy (NCBI): domain Eukaryota; kingdom Metazoa; phylum Arthropoda; class Insecta; order Lepidoptera; family Crambidae; genus Elophila; species Elophila nymphaeata. The sequence goes on from OY039067.1 coordinate 23,898,546, forward strand.
GACGAGTAAGATAGTAGGTACACTAATTTTCTCATAACTAAAGTTAATATACGTCATCTGATACCGCATCATCTTCCGAGTAATTGCTGCCTTCTGACTGCGTAACCAAATCGTCTAGGTATATCGTTTCCATATATTATTTTTGTAGTTATTAACAAATATCAATAAAAAATATTGCATTATCAGCAATTATATACACATACCTTCGTCATTAACAATTTTCTAAGTATATTTATCAATAGATTTAGATTCCATGACCGGATAAAAAGTACAATTTCGAGAGTAATTTGCATTTTTTTAGACAGCTAAAAGGTAAAGGAATTTTATGTATGTGAGTTTTATTAAATCAGTCAATTAGTATGAATTCTTAAATGAAAATAAAACAAGTATCATTTTTGATACTTTATGCACTTTATTATATTAAATTGAAAGCTAAATATTTATAAAAAAACTGAATTCAAAACTTTATTTTGTGGTTTAGTATAGATTTTAATGTGACTAATGAAAAAGCTCAAAAAAAAATTAAAAGAATATTGGAAATAAGTAAATATTTAACTCTTCAGGCCTTAGCATTTACCCAAAGATGATAAAATTATAAAAGTTTAATTAATAAAATTTGGATTTGTTCGATTTAATTGTTTATTTTGCTGATTACTGTTATTTTTTTTTTCTCTGAAAAGCAACCACTGAGAACAGCCAGACCAACTTTTTTCACCTGTGGAGACCCCATTCTTCGAATAGGTACTAAAACTGACCATTTCTGTTATCGTTTTTTTTTCGCAACAATGCACTGACTTTCGCGCATCATAACTCTGAAACGCAACCACTGAGAGCCGCCAGACCAACGTTTTTCATCTGCGGAGACGTTATTCTTCGAATAGGTACTAAAACTGACCATTTCTCTTATCGTTTTTTTTTCGCAACGATGAAGCCTCTTGTAAGCTATATAACTCGAAGTTGCAACCACTGAGAGCAGCCAGACCGACATAATTCACATTAGGGGACTACTCTACAAACTATAAAAGTAAATCTAACCGTTTCCATGATCGTTATGAAAAATCCTGCCACCTCTCAGTCTATTACGCCTTGAACGCGACAGCCGTGGCGGCCACATGGCCGAAATCATATTTAAACATTAATGTCATAAAATTTTCTTTCAAATAAAGCCCGTTTTATTGATATTAAAAATATATTTCTGTGTTTTATTATGATTTAAACTTGTGTCCCTCTATAAAAAACACCCTTTCTATACGTCAGACGAGAAACGACGCGGACGGACGTTCGACCGTGTATTCCCAGTAGAGTAGTCCCATGATGGACTACTGGACTACTGGTATTTTTTTCCCAGAAGTTCAGGAACAATTTGGCCTATTTTGCCGGCTTTGTTTGTTTTTTGAAAAAATGAAACACATAGGTACACCTGCTAATAATTTCAACACAATTTTTGATGTTTCATGTTCTATTGACAATTATTTGATGTTTTGTTAAGTTTCTTACAAGTTTCTTATCTACTGGGCATTGAAATCCCAATAGTCCAATCAATGGATCCTCTGGGAAAACAATACCAGTTGTCCCATTATGAGACTACTCTACTGTGGGAATACACGAGTTCGACTGGCGCTTACGCTCCTAGGCTAAGGTTCTAAGTTGCTTGTTGTATTAGGATCTGTGTAACCTATGCATGTACCCCTAAACTAGTATAGCGTTTGACAAACGCGTAGCATGTTCTCTAGACGTTAAAGTGTAAATAAGCGTAATTACAAATGATCGGTGTTCGCCCTGCGTTTGCGAGCGAGACGTTATATCTTACAAGTTTCAACTGCATTATAAAGTTATGATGCGGGAAAGTAAAGTGTTACTCTGTTGCCTTCTTGATTTACTCCGGTGGTAGGTAATTAATTGCTACAATATAGTAATATTTCACATGTAAGTAACGTTAATGTAAACCTAAGACGACATTTTACTGGTGAATATGTGACTGTATATTCTTTATTCGCCGTGAATCAATTTTAAATCGAGGCCATCGAGCAATTTCTTCATGTTGAAAGTTGCACAAGTAACTAAGCATAAAGAAATAAAATTATAAAATGATTAAAACGCCACAAGGGCATTAAGATGTGTTTTATTTATTTTGTTTTAAGTAACTAATATTTTATATTATCTGGGCAGAGCAAGTCCCAATGAACTTCGTGCTTTTAGCAACTGTAAGAAAACATCAATAAAAGTTAAATATTTATCTTGTTGTTTCATTTCTGCAATTCCTTTGTTGTGTTTAGAAATTGGTCCATGATAATCCCTCCCTTCCCCCTTGGGGACATACAAAATATAATTATGAGGTAGTTAAAGTATTGTCAATGCGCTATGAAAAAAAGAAAATTGCTAGAACCAAGCTCCATTTACAAGATTATTAGGGTATTGCATTAAGAAACACGACCTGGTTGTATATAAAACACTTCTTAACAGAATAAATAATTCATTTGTGGGCCCAATGTATACGTTTTTTTGCCTATATATAAAAAACAAGATCTTCAATTCATATGAATATCACTAATCTATATACATCCTTGTGATGAATCATATGCAAAATAGATTGAGAAACCCTCTACCTTGATTATCATCCCGTCTCATTACACTCTAACCATGCTAGTCGTTTACTTCTTATTTTTTTTTGCTACTAGTGCTATTTTCAGACTGCCTCTAATATACTCATTCTTCATCTTTTGAAATGTAATAAAATACTCAAAAATAAAAACAAAGTTTATTAATAAAAATAGTTGCAATGCGTAACAATATCACCAGTCTTATCTAAGACCCAGAGGTAATCAGCAGACTGTGCATATGGTAAATTTATTTACATAATACTATTTCAGTTATCTCGATGTAATACTTCAGTATGGAGTAATATGGCAGGCTATTTCACGAATTTGAGGCCCAATGCCTCTGTTACGAAACACAGAATGTCTGTGTGCTCTTCAATCTGAAACAAAAAAAAAATGATATAGTAAAGCAATGTGGTTTTATAGGTTTTTTTTTGTATTATAGGCATTTAATAAACCTTACAAAATTATAATAATTAGAAATTGTAAAACAGGCACTAATCATTTCGTTTAAATATAATAATGTTATAAATTCATAAACTGCCGTAGAAATCACGCAAACTAACCGCTGCTCAGAAAGAACTAAGTGCAAAGCTAACCGCTGTTCAGAAAGAGCAAACTGCTGCTCAGAAATAGCTAAGAGCAGAACTAACCGCTTCTCAGAAAAACTTAACCGCTGCTTAAAAAGAGCTAAGAGCAGAGCTAAAGGGCGACCAACAGCAGGTCTTGTCGGCAGTCAGCGATATAAGCGGGGTGGTTGCAAAACTCAAGAAAGACGTCAGCGCAGTAGAAGAAAAGTTTTGCATCCTGGGTAATGACATGGACAATATAAAGAGCAGACTTACAGAATTAGAAAAAAGATGAGAGCGTCTGGAAACAAAGGGAGTAGCATTCACATCGGGTGCTGCTGTAGGTACAGTCCATGGGCCCACCGTTAGGTTGCCTCCGTATGACGGTACCTCGTCTTGGTTTGCATACCGTAAACCAGTTTCAGATGATTGTCGCTACGAATGGATGGACAGATGGACAGTGCCTAACGCACGCGTCCGCCCGCACAGTTGCACTCCGAGGACAGGCTCTTATCGTGTTGGAGGTACTACGTGATTCCGGAAGTGGCTAGACCTGCTAGCTTTTAGCTGCATTGGAATCCAGATATGGAGAACGGCACCTGGAACACGTCTTCCGTGCTAAGTTATACGACAGAGTTCAGCGTTCAGGGGAGGGACTACAGCAATGGGCTTTGGAGATGGAGAAGCTTGTCCGGAAGGCCTACCCAGTAGCCGACATGAAGATGGTGGAATCAAACACCGTGCAAGCCTTCGTTGACGGTATCAAGGACCTCGAGGTTAGAGCTGCAGTGAGGCTCCGGCATCACGCCTCACTTAAGGAAGTACTCCGGAAGAAGAATCCAGCAGACCCATAAGAGTCGAGAAGTTACGGAGGAGGTGAAAGAGGTAAAAGCTCCATACAAGAAAGGATCCGGTGCCATGTGCTACAAATGTGGAGAAATAGGGCACCTCCAGTTTAATTGCCTACAGAAGGAGCCATATAAGAAACTCAAGGAGCGTATCGAGGAGCTGACGTAGAAATACGAATCTTCGAAACGAGAACGGCTAGTACTAACTGGCAAGTACCTACTGGCTGGCGGCGCGGAAAAAGCCCCGACAACCATCATCTTACAGGCACATAATGAGAAGAGTATCGCAATAGGCGGAAAGGCCCACGAAAACAGAGACGCCCTCCAAGGCCATGTTCAGAGGACTCCAAGCATTGCGTCAAACAAAACTCCAAAGAGCAAACTCTGAAAGCTCACTCTGACAACTCCTTTGGAATCCTTGGAAGATGATGATGCCTTTAGAAAGGCTCAAGAAAATGATAAGGACCTTCGTAACATCGTCACGTGGAAGAAACGAGGAGACGTAAAACCAACATAGAGCGAGGTGGCACCTATGAGTGCTACAACTAAAGCGTACTGGGCGTAATGGGACAGCATTATTATACAAAATAGAATACTTTGCCGGAAATGGTAAAGACTAACGGCAGAGAGTTCCACCTGCAAGTAATCAAAGTTTCAGAGGTTCTACTTATGATACACGATGGTGTTTCGGGAGGTCATCTAAGAGGACACTAATAAAAGTACGAGAGAGATTTTATTGCCTCTACTGTCATGAAGATGTGCACAATTGGTGCCGCAAGTGCACTACATGCGCTGCGGTATAAGCGCCGCATACACGGAGTCGAGGAAACTTGAAACTGTGCAACGTTGGTGCACCCTGGGAACGCATTGCAGTAAATGTAGCCGGGCCATTCCCTGTGACTGTATCGGGGAACAAGTAGGTTTCCTGCCACCGTTGGGATCCACGTTCGGAAGCCTCCTCGTGGCGGACCTTGGTAACGTGGTGGGGAAACTTTCTCTGCAGGTATGTGGCTTTTGATGTCAAGTGTGTCCCCTTAGCATTCGAAGTCACAGGCCATCGTCGCGTCGTTTTTGTTTTCCCACCACTACTAGTTCTGGACGGCCCTTTTCAGGACCGCGACCGCGCCCGGAGTCCCCCGGGTGCGGTCCGATGGCTGCTCCCGGTGTCCTCGTCAGGACGCGCCAGGTCGAGCAGCCGTCAGTGAGGAGGCGGCCTATAAGACCGGCGTCGGCCAGCGGCCCACAGGGGCTGGCGTCAGTCGGTAGCCCCTGTGGGCTGCTGGCCACCAATTGGTGCACAAGGTTTGCCTAGACAGGCAGCGTTGGGACGGTCTCGGTATAGTTGCACTCACGTGCGCAGATCCCGAGCTGTCCGCGCAATAGCGCACTAGCGGTCAGACCGGGGAGGATGTTTAGTGGATACGGAGGGAACGCCTTTACCTCGAGTCCCACATATCCCTGCGATGGGCACCACCCCGCAGGGACGATGCGCAAAAGCAATTGAACTCCCCGTTACCAAAAAAACAAAAAAAAGTTTCCTGCCACCGTGGCCAGAAGACACAGGCTGTTGATTGATCAATTGAAGTGATACTTACGATCTCGGCAGTGGGTTTTCCCTTTTTTTTTATAAATAGGTCAAGCAAATGACTCCATTCCACCTGATGGTAAGCAGAAGTGGAGTCCAAATGCGAAGCTGATGCGAGAGATACACTGCCGCACTAGCCACCCTTGCCTTGCTGACCTGCAAGGTGCTTCTTCACGCCTCTTTTGAATGACCCAGGATTGTAGGAAGGAGGGAACACGTGTGCTGGCAGTGAATTCCATTTCTTGATTCTTGTCCCTCCGACGTGACCAGTAATGTACGGACACAGGCTGTTGAATGATCGATTGAAGTGATCCTTACGATCTTAGCAGTGGGTTTCCCTCCGACGTGACCAGTAATGTACGGACACAGGCTGTTGATTGATAGATTGAAGTTATACTTACGATCTTGGCAGTGGGTTTCCCGCCACCGTGGCCAGCTTTAGTGTCGACCCTGGCTAGCAGCGGCCGCCGCTGCGGAGTGCCCCGCACGGCGTGCTGCAGCTCGGCGATGAACTTGAGCGAGTGCAGCGGCACCACGCGGTCGTCGTGGTCCGCCGTCAGTACCAACGTCGCGGGGTACTCCGCACGATCTGACACGGGGAACAAACGCTATCAGGGTATGCTTGCTTCTCATTTTATTCCCTACATCTTAAGGTTGTGGGAGAACGCAAGATTCTATCCGAGACAAGTGTGCATGCGTTATTGGCAGGATTAATAGAAATCAGAAAAAAATCTTAAATACGCTGCTGATATTCGGTCGGATATGTTACAGAACAAATTTTTCATTCTATTATCTTGCGTACTTTGGAAGTTAATTATTGGTCTCTTAAGCTTATTGAGTACAAAAACCAATGTTCTAGAAGCCCTGGTAACGAATATCTTGATAACCCAAAGTGAGAAAAGAATGCCGGGATCATTTATGCATACTACCTCTGTTAGTAAAGATCGGCTTTATTGTACAATAAAGCCGGTCTTTACTAACAGAAGTACTTAGTACACACACTCAAAGAATTTTTTAGGATCCTCACATACAGGCTACCTTAAAAGAATAGGAAGAATCAGCAGGACCCAAATCCGCTGCCTCACTGGCCACTTTGCCACTAAAAGACACCTGTGTACAATAGGTAAAGCTGAAGATCCCATCTGTAGAATGTGTGGTGAGGAGGAAGAAAGCAACATAAAAAGCACATACTATGTAACTGCGATGCTTTAGCCAATAGGCGACTAAAGGTCCTGGGTCTTGGTTACCCTAACCCAGAGGACTTTATAGACCTTATTCCCGCCAACATCGTAAAACTCATACAAAATGTTTTCTATGTTGGCGAGGATGTGTGATATGGAAAGGGGAAGCACAAAAGATCCCATGGGGTCGATGTGCTCAGCCACAGCCTCAGTCTCTTGCATAAGAATAGAATAGAATTGTAGTAGTATTTAATCCGTTCTGGGATGTCGTTGAGAAAGATATTGAAAAGAATGGGGCTCAGATGGGAACCCTGTGCCATTACTAATTTTAAGTTACAGTTTGACGGAAAATTGTTTCCAATAGAAACAATTTTCTTATGGTAAAGAATGATCTTTGTGATAAGTAGGACTCCATCCAACTCAGAAGTGCTTCCGGGAAGCCATATGGTGCAATCTTTGCAACCAGTAAACTGTGAGTAACTGTGTCAAAGGCATTACGAAAATCTGTATACATTACATAGTATGCTCATCGGTACACATCAAATCTACAACTTCAAAGTTGGAACCAGGGATGTTACGGAGCTTCGACTCCGGTTCCGTTAAGTCGGAACTTCCGATTATTATTACACCTTCGGTTCCGACTTCGGCTCCGACACTTTTAAATCGGAGGTTTTAATCGGAGGTCGAAGCATAACATAGCGGCGACGGCGGCCTGTGTCGACTGTTATGAAAGGTTTTTTTTTCATTGTTTGTGTTTTATTTTATAATCAAAAAAATTTATATTTAAGAATGTTTTATTTGTCTGTAAATAAAAATTCTTTCTCATGCCACCACTTCTGACCCTGCCTCCGACTCCGATTCCGATAAATCAAATTTAAAAACTCCGACTCCGACAAAACTACCTCCGTTACATCCCTGGTTGGAACAATATCGTATCGATTGAAAGCAATACGTTAATTAAACTAGCTCTGCTTAACCGGTTGATCGAAGATAGGTCTGTTAAGATATTTCCGTTTTAACTTACCAGGTCCCGGCGGACGTATATTGTGTAACGGCGAGTATTTGATAAGATTTTCGAAGTGTGTCTTGTTGTCGGAACTGCCGTAGTCCGACACCCACGCGTGGCCGATCGTAAACTTCTGGAACCTTAGCATGTCCAGTACTCTGTAATATGAAAATTATAACATCATTAAGTTGTCTTAACACCTAGTCAGATATCACAATAACAACGGTTGATTGGATGAATGCTAAATACTTCTTTAGAAAGAAAAAGTAAGATGATGATGACATAACAATGAATTAGGTTCGTTTGAATCCCAGACTTCTAACCTATTTGCACCATTTAAGTATATGCAATTTTAATTATCAGGATCTCAACGTGGGCGATAACGCGCCTTCTGGACGTTTGAGACTTTTAAGGGGCACTAGAAAACTCAATAAAAAATAAGATGGCATTGAGATGATCATCATCACTGTTGGACATAGGACATAGACAATGGTATAAAAAATAGCTGTTTTAAAATTCCCAAAGAGGGTGTCAGGCAGGCCGCCGGCCGTAAAATATAATGCTAAGACCTGTCGCAGTATTAAGACAAAAAGACATACTGCACCGACACCAAAGAAACTGGGAGCAGGGTAGGAGGAAAAGCTGTTTTAAATTCGCGACAGACAGTAAGTAAAATTAAGGGGCTCTAGAAAAAAACATAATAATTATAAAATTTTTTTTTTTTTTTTTTTTTTTTTTTTTTTTTTTTTTTTGGTGTGGGTAGTTGGCTAGGACAGTGAACTAAAAAGTTACTCCTCATATTTATTAATATTTTATTAAAAATATAATACATTTTACAATTTTTATGTCTATAAGTATATGGTTACATAGTTAGCTCACCCACCTGCTGTTATCTCCTTTCAACAATCACAAATCACAAACTTTGAAAATGGAACAAGTGCAGGAATCACTTTCAACTCTAAAATCACTCTTCACAACACGGATGGCAAAGTTTGAGACGGAGTTGAAGTCCCCCGCTGCATCCAGAACCACTTCATCTGGACTAGAGAGTGATTTTATGGCATTCAAAGATTTCATTCTCGAATCACTTAAATTGTTTCAAAGCCAACTCGAACTGCTTGCAAGGGATGTGGACCGGATTGAAACTCAAAACCGTCGTAAAATACTGCTACTGCACGGCGTTCAGGAAAGCAATTCAGAAGTCACATCTAATGTTGTCACCAATGTCATCAGAGAGAAACTCAAAGTTCTCGATTTCACGTCAGATCACATTAAAAGATGTCATAGAATGGGGCGAACAGCTGGCCCTGACAAACCGCGGCCAATTTTGGTCAAGTTTTGTAATGCAGGTATTCGAGACAAGGCATGGTTCTCTAAGACTAAGCTAAAAGGATCTGGCGTGACACTTTCGGAGTTCCTGACCCGTTCTCGTCATGAGGCCTTTATGGCTGCCCGTGAACGCTTCGGTGTGGGCAAATGTTGGACGAGAGACGGCTATGTCCATATACTGGGTCCTGACGGTGCTCGCCATCGAATAGTTAGCATCGTTGAGCTCAACAAGATCGAGCCTGAGCCTGAGCCTGCGAAGACGACAGCAATTTCCAGACCAGTGAAATCCAAACGTCCGGCAGCGATCAAAAAGTAGATCTCTTCCAGGTTCAGTTTTCTTGATATAGGTATTTACTTGTAATACTTATTTGTTTTAAACATGTCTTACTTCTCGCAATGGGTACCTTCTTTTGCATTGTGTTCATAAAAATTGTGTTCAAGAATTACCTCCTTTTAACTTTATTCTACTTGCATGTAACTATACGTTTAGATTTTAATATAAGTACCTTTAATATGTTTAAAATGTAATAGTAGTAGAAGATTCGTTTCGTTTTCGTATTTTATTTGACAGATTAGTTTAACATTACCTACACTTTTTAATATTCTCTTAGGCAAATGGTATTCGTCCATACAGCCATAACATGATCTGTGACTGAATGGACGAATCCTTGCTCTAATTACAATACTGCAATATTTTCTTTTATTAATTTTGAATTTTGTGATTTCATTTCTTTAGAGTATATATTTTAGTCTTGACAGCTGGCGGGTGGAAATTGTGTAACCGGGTTTTTGTTTTTATTTTTATTATTTATTTATTATTATTATAGTAATTTATTACTTATTTTATTTTTATATATTTTTTATATATTTACATAAGTATATAAGTAGGTATATATTTATTTTATTACTTATAATATTGTCACCATGGATGAACACTGTAATATTAGTGATTTTATGTCTGTTAGTGGTAGTAGTACCGATGATAGCTTTGTTAGCATTCCATCATTGAGAGACACTATTGCGAGTCACTTCTCGGATGTTCCCTCCAACTTTAACATTGTGCACATAAACGCACAAAGCATTCCGGCACATTTCTCTGATTTGTTGTCTTCATTTGACTGTAAGAATATCCATGCCATTCTTATTTCCGAATCCTGGCTTAAGCCTTCCCTTCCATCAACTTCCTACTCCTTGCCTGGATTTGTTCTAATTAGGAATGATCGTTCGGTTGGTAGGGGTGGTGGTGTTGCCATATATCTCCGTGCACATATTCCTTTCTCCATAGTGAGTGTGTCACCACAACCACCTCCGTCAAATGCCGGCGAGCATCTCTTTTTGGAGGTAACCCTGCATAGTACTAAAACACTGCTTGGGGTATATTACTCTCCGTCTAATCGTGTTGATTACTTCTCCTCCTTAGACACTATCCTAGAAACCTTCGTCCCTTCTTACAGTCATACTATTATCATAGGGGATTTCAATACATGTCTCCTCAAAGACGATTCCCGTTCCTCATCCCTGCATACTGTCTTACGTTCAGCAAACCTATTCATTCCTCCATTAAACGCAACACATCACCTTCCTAACTGTTCTCCTTCTCTTCTCGACTTAATTTTTGTCTCTTCTCTTGATCATGTCGCTAGCCATGGTCAATGTCCTGCTGATTCCTTTTCTTATCATGATGCGATATACATGTCTTACAAAATCCGCCCTCCTAAGAACAAGCCTAAGATCCTTGAGCTTCGCAATTTTAGTAGTATGAATACTGACAAACTTCGTGAAGATGCTAGTAATATTGAATGGTCGTCACTTTTTGCTTACGATACCGTAGATGATAAGATCAGCCAGTTTTCCGCCAAAATTATAGACCTATATAATGTTCACGCTCCTGTCCGTAAAGTAAAATTGAAACACTCACCTTCACCCTGGCTCACCGAAGAAATAAAATTACTAATAGACAGGAAAGCTGCCTTAAAAACCAAATACAGACATCGACCTACCGACGCAAACTGGGAGAAATATATAAGTATTCGTAATCACTGCAATAAGGTGTGTAGGAATGCTCAACGCCACTACTTTCATAGTTCTGTTGAAAACGGAGATCCAGCAAAGGTCTGGAAATTTCTTCGATCTATGGGTATTGGGAAGGCACGCCAAGCATTGACGCCTGGTGGTCTTGACTTAGATTCTTTAAATATACATTTCTCTTCTAGTCACCATTTTGATAGATCTGTAAAATCTTCAACAGTAAACTATTTATCATCTCTTCCCATACCCGATTATACTCCATTTCTCTTTAGTCAATTCTCGGATTGTGGTGTTAAAAAGAGCATTTTATCTATTACGTCGTCAGCAGTGGGCTGTGATTCGTTAAGTCGTAAAATGATATTACCTATTTTAGACGAAATCCTTCCTATTATATCCCATATCCTTAACTATTCCGTACAGTGTGGTGTTTTCCCCACTGCGTGGAAAGATGCCAAAATCACCCCACTACCTAAAAAATCACATCCTGAGTCCTATTCCGACTACCGCCCTATCTCAATTCTTCCGTTTCTTTCAAAAGTGTTAGAGCGGTTAGTTTATGACCAACTTGTTTCATTCCTATGCCACAATCACCTCCTTAATCCCTTCCAGTCCGGTTTCCGCTCGGGTCACAGTACTACTACTGCTCTTATCAAGATATCAGACGACATTAGATGGGGCATGGAGAATGGCTTAGTAACTATATTATCTCTCCTTGATTTTAGTAATGCATTTAACTCCGTAGATTTTGATGTGCTCCTGGGTATTCTACACTCAATTAACATATCTCCAACGGCAATTGACTGGTTTCGTAGTTACCTGTTTGGTCGCCGGCAGAGAATTTGCATTGAGGATTCTTTATCTTCGTGGTGCTATACATCTGCTGGGGTTCCACAGGGTGGCGTTTTATCACCATTATTATTTGCAATTTTCATAAATTCTATTTCCAAAAATCTGTCTTCATTCTACCACCTTTATGCAGATGACTTACAAATTTACTGTCAAGCATCACCAGGTCAATTAGCGGAGGCAGTTATAAAAATAAACTCTGATTTAGCACATATTTGTGAGTGGAGCAGCTGCTACGGTTTGACATTAAATCCCTCTAAAACACAGGTTATTCTTATTGGTAGCTCGGGAATGACTTCGAAAATTGACTGGTCGATGACACCAAACGTTATTCTTGATGGATGTCACATTCCATTCAGTAAAACTGTTAAGAACCTAGGTCTTTACTTCGACAATAACTTGTCTTGGGCTTATCAGTTGCAAGAACTTAGCAGGAAACTGTTTGCATCAGCAAGTTCCCTTAGAAGGCTTCGGAACTTTTTACCTACTACTACTAAAATTGCGCTCGTTCAATCTCTCCTTCTCCCAATCCTCGATTATGCTGACTGTAGTTTTCCTAACTTAACTGAAGAACAACTAAATAAGCTTGAGCGACTCCAAAACTTCTGCATACGGTTTATATTTGGTCTGCGTAAATATGACCATGTTTCAGAATTTCGTGTTAAACTCAAGTGGTTGCCTATTCGTCTTCGCCGGAATGCACATATCCTGTCCCTTCTTTATACTGTCCTGTTCCATTCCAACACTCCCTTTTACTTAAAAGATCGTTTTAATTTTCTTACTGATACGCATTCCCGAGTCTTGAGATCATCGGAGAACCTGAGGTTGGTAACACCCTCTCATTTCACAAAATTTTACAACAAATCTTTCTCGGTACAAGCTGTTTTATTGTGGAACGATTTGCCTGTGCCTATAAGGCAAGCCCAGACATTACACAGTTTTAAAAAGCAAGTAGCAGAGCACTATTTGTCGCTATGACACCTAATTTGTTCATCATTCAAACTCAAACTCAAACTTATGTTACTATGTATTTTAATCGGTACAGTATTTTATTTACATGTATAGATATCTATTTTTTATCATATATAAAATATCATTATCATGTATTAGTAAGTATTAATTATTCGTATGTAGTGTATTTATACAAGATGTATTAAGTAATGTGTAATTAATATGATAATATTTTCACGTATTAGTATCATAAGTATGTAATATTCGAATGTAGTGTTATTTATATTTATATATGTATGTATATATTGTGAGTTATACGTCGCCATCTTCCCTCGAGTACATATCTTTGAATCCTGTCCATCCTAAGGTTGCCTGGAAGAGATCGCTCTTAGCGATAAGGTCGCCCTTTGTACAAATAATTTTAATTACCTACTCTGTATTTGTATTTTATTTGGTCGATGTACAATAAAGATATATTCTATTCTATTCTATTCTATTCTAATATTATAATCAAAGTGGTCGATGAGCAAAATAAGGTTCAGAAACTATGATCTGCTGAAATCGATTCTAAGTCAATAAGTGACGCCACTCAGCCACCAACAGTTTGTGGGCAACGGAACTAATTTTGAGAGGGAGGTATAAGTTAGATAGAAAGAGAGTTACGTTTTGTATATTACTGTACGGGCAAGAGAGAGAAGAGGAAGCACACATTGAAAAAGTAATAATTAAAAAAACAAATCATAAGAAATGAAGTGTCTGAACCTAAAATGAAACACAATTGCTGAATGAATTCATTAATGAGCCGATCCTACAGTGTTGGATATTGGCATTCGGCATCTTTCACTCCCACTCGAATGAACGATAAATGAACAGTCTGAACACTGAGAGAACGTTCACTCGGATTCGGTCATTTTGTTTCGAGTCTTGTAGAAGAAAAAGTCGCGGAAAAATGGTCCACTTTCGACGACGTACTGAAAGAAAAGAGGAGATGAATGTTCTTTTGTTTTAGTCCAGTTCGAGCGTGTGAACATGGAATGAAATAAAAATGAAGCATTCACTGGAGTGAACATTAATTCGAGTGAACTGTCTGATATCACGTTAAAGCAGTACTCACCCGACCTGTACGACGGCGGCCCCGTAGAGGTCGGGCCGCTGGTTGAGGCAGGCAGCCACCAGCAGCCCCCCGTTGGAGCCGCCCTGCATGTGACCAGTATGGGGACAGTACTCACCCGACCTGCACGACGGCGGCCCCGTAGAGGTCGGGCCGCTGGTTGAGGCAGGCAGCCACCAGCAGCCCCCCGTTGGAGCCGCCCTGCATGTGACCAGTATGGGGACAGTACTCACCCGACCTGCACGACGGCGGCCCCGTAGAGGTCGGGCCGCTGGTTGAGGCAAGCAGCCACCAGCAGCCCTCCGTTGGAGCCGCCCTGCATGGTGACCAGCTCGGGCCGCGTGTACCGCTCCCGCACCAGGTACTCGGCCGCCGCCTGGAAGTCGTCGAACACGTTCTGCTTGTTCAGCAGCCGCCCAGCGTTGTGCCACCGCTCGCCGTACTCGCTGACCAACAATAATACATATTGAAAAAATATAAAAATGGTCTTCAACTCGCTTTGTGAAATTTCAACACACGCACGTACGCACACAAGTGGTATGAACCATAGATATGTGACCTGTAGTAGATCAGCAACGGAAAGAGAAAGAGCATACTAACGCATATAATAGAGCGAGATAGATAGACGAGACCATTTCACGTACAAGTCAGCGTATCAGTCACGTAGAAAAGACAGCAACTGTCAGATTGCTGATGTTTTTTGTAACTCATTGCAAGAATTTAAAAGGAGTCTCAAATCTATATTTTTGTGTAAAAAACGATGATAATTTGTTTCTCAGAATAACTGTAGATACTTATGTTTAATTAAAGGTCTAGATGGTATGTTGTATTTATGTGTAAAATTATTGTATATTGACTGTTTGTTTCTGAAATAAATAAATAAAATAAATTGCAGTACTATTTTTCACGCACACGTGCACATTAATCATACATTGATTAATTTTTTTGGTCTCTCCCTAGTCGATTCATTGACAATCTATAAACATCAGTAATTATAATCTATGGTAAGAACACTAAGTGTCAAAATTACACAAAATTTTGTGAAAACACGTGTTGAGAGATTCGATTTTAAACTCAATCTACCGTACAATTGTCAGTTACTTTTATATAATTTTTGATTTTGATTTATCACTTGATATTGGCGCAAAGCGTAATCTTTGTTAAAAGAAGAAGACACGAAATGATATCTGACAATGTAATATTAAAGTTCAATATCGGACGAATAAAAAATATCTAAGAATTAAAAAATCGGCCCTTAAGAGCGTTTACGCGTATTTTACGAAAATCGGCACTTTTTGACCTTCTTAATTTCCATGAATTCTTATTCTACCAATATAAATGTTATAAAAACTACTAGATAATATTCTTTCCCAAAAAGTTGTAAAGGAAAATATTTCATTTAATTCTTTATTCTTAAATTATAACAAAATATATTAACAGCATTTTTAAAATTTTACGTTTAGATGCAATTTCGAAGCCCTTAATATCCGAAAAGGCTAATATTACAATGAAATAAAAAATACTGTGTAACTGACAATATCCCGAACAAAATAGTTGTAAAGGAAAAAAAATTAATTTCATCGAATTACTAATTAAAAAAAAATCAAATCACACTGCAAGTATTACGAAAATACGATTTGGAAAATTGCTATTTCTAACAATTAATATCCCTTATTTGAAGAAACAAATGATGTAATTTAAAAGAAGATTATATACTCTAAATTTTGGTATAAAAATGGTATCTGAATAAACTATAATATATTTATAACATTTTTTTAAAAATCAGTATAAAACAGTCCGCGCAATCGCTTTCATATCAGTCGCCCATGAGGCTTGTCGGAGAGAGGTCACGTCGCTCGGTGCTAGCTCCGTGATCACGCGTAAATATTCGTAATGCTACTACAGAACGAACGATGGTGTTGATACTTTTAGTATTGATAACCGACTTCATATAAAGTTCTATGTTGCACTCTATGTATTATTTTTGTGGACCTATTTTCTAAATACTTCTGATATGGTGCTATTGTTACCAAATCAGGATCTGATGATGAGATTCCGAGGAATTCGAGAGCAACTCTCAAATTTTATATGCAGGTATTATATGCTTCATATTTTATTTCCTGAAGCTATTGAAGTATTTGCGTCTGGTAGTCATCATATCATGTTAATGAGCTGGTGATGGCAGGTAAAACTCCTCCATGATTAGGAGTTGAATGACAATTCTTGAATTAATATATGTATTTATAAACCGATAGTTGTATCATTTTATGTTATTCAGGTGAGCTGATGATGAAAAAAAAAACTCCTAATAGTTAGGAGTTGGATGATAATTCCTTAAATATTATGTGTACCCACGTATAGATCGACAGTTGAATTAAGTTTTTTTCTTTCTATTTCTATTCTATCAGGTTTTTCAGGTGAGCTGATGATGGAGGGTAAAACTGCAAAAGTTAGGAGTATGAGGATTATTCTTTTAATATTATGGTCCACATAGTAATATTCGGTAACGGTTAAGAGATGGAGAATAATTCTTTAAAATATCATGGGTATGTACAGAACGATAAACCCGTGGTCCTTGCTTTGGCTTCCCCTCCACACCTTGATTCTGTACAATTTTGTTGTACTGTTCGTTCTTGTCCCTATGTTTGTTTGTCCTTATGTATTCTTTCAGGTTATAAACGGACTTCAAAAGGAGGTTCTATGTTCCAATCTATGTATTTTTTACTTAGCAAAGTCAATGGTTTTTACTAAATACTTTTATGATAAATAAAATTACTTTAAATGCAGAATTGTCGACTACCCAAGATTTGTTACTTTTAGCACTACTATAATATGGGTATCAAATGAAAGGCTCTGTAGAGAAAATGCAAATGAACCGTGTCAAAATAACTATACAAAAAATTACAGATAAAAAACTTTAAAAACAAAGATTTTACTTAATTGCTCTAAAAACAAGAAAGTAAACTTAAATTGCATTTTAAAAAAATCTATAGGTAAGTATGTACTAACATGATAAAGAGTTAAAGTTTGTAAATAGTTTATGTAAGTTTGTGAATAGCCATACGTGATACCGGCAGAGTAGAATAGCATCACCCCATATGCTCCAATGGGTGTCGTAGACGGCGACTAATAGGCCAGCAAAGGGGTATTGACTACCAATCCACATTATGCAAGCGTGGTGGACTACTGCCTATACCTCCTTCATTGAAAAGGAGAGGTCTTGTCTTCCAGTAGTGGAATGAATTATAAAGGCTGTGATGATAAAAGTTTGTGAATTGTTTTTTTGTGACGTTGTAGGAGGTAATTGCTCTTGGATCTACTGAACCAATTTTGAAAATTGTTTTTGTGTGAGGTAGACCATATCTAGAAAGGCTAACTATATAATAACCAACAATACGCGAAAGAAGCCACGGGCTGAGCGCTAGTTATATGATATATTACAAGCTAGTATTATGATATATTAAGCTAGCTTAAGCTAGTATTATGATATATTATTATATGCTTGTTACAAGATTTGCTTCTATTATTTATATCTCTTTATTTATTCAATCGCTGATATACACAAGTAAATCTCGCGACAAGTATTTATATCATACTAGTGGCCGCCAGCGGCTTAGCTCGCGTTAATGTCGGTTATAAAATAGCCTAGAGCCTTCCTCGATAAATGGAATATCCAACACAAAAAAATATCTACACTCATGACATAATATTAAAATTATTATCTCAATGATGTACCTCAAATGACATTCTTTTTAACAAAGATAATCAAAATGAAAATAAAGGTCATTTACCTGTTGCATAATTAATGACCATTATGCAACATGTTCGGCTCAATACGTTACAGTTATTTTTCTCAAAAATCAAAAACTTAGAGCAAAATGGGACGGCAAAGGGAGCCAAAGGGACGCCAAAGAAGAACATGTTTTTGAAAACTTAAAATTCACGATATTTTTGTTTTATTTATATTTGTGGATGAGTGTAGATAAAGTAGTTTATGTACTGCACATAATTAGGTATTAAAACACTTGCGGGATATTATTAAAAAACTCGCCAAGGCTCGTCTTTTAAAACCTCACTCATGTTTTAATAAACCCTATTACGTGACAGTAACATAAACTACTATACCCATGTACTATGGTGTAACAATATGATAGGTGCGACAAGGGTGGTCGGTGGCCACCAGATGTTATTATTACTTACATATATATTCAAAATTTAATTCATGTTAAATGTGTAACCGTTAATTTTCCATAGCATTCAATTTAAATAACTTGTATTGTATATTTAATTTCATTTTGTGAAAAAGTATCAATTTGTTTTTTGTGCTCTGTACCTGGACGGCAACGCGAGTAATGCGAGAGGGAATGACCGCTCAGCGTGTAAATACCTAAACTTGGAGTCTGCCGTGCGGCGTAAACGCTCTTAATTATATTTTGTTACTTTAGGATGTTTTATTTGAGCGTGAACACGGTACTCACCCGCCGCCTCTGATATTGGGTATGGCGACGACTCCGTCCAAGTGCTGCATGAACACGAGCCGGGTGACGCTGAAGCTGGGCTGGATGTTGATGTTGAACCCTCCGTACCCGTACACCAGGGCCGGCCGGGACCCATCAAGGGGTATATCCTAAAAGGAGAGCTAATTAAATCCATGTTTAAAGTTATACAAAAAAAAGTCGGGAATGGTCTCCCCTTGACTTTCTCGTATACCGAAATCGACTCAAAAGTTAATAGAAACCTTATTTATATTTTGATGGCATACATGCATGTTAAATTTTGGTCACCCATCCGAGTACCGACCGCACTTGGTTGCTTAACTTTCGTGATCGACGTCTCAAAAGTTGATAGAAACCTTATATTTTGATGTTATACATGCATGTTAAATTTGGTTGCAATAAGTTAAAGCATACTCGAGTTATCGTGATAACGCACAGACACACACACAGACATAATTCCAAAAAAAATATTTATGGACTGGGGGAGTCCAACACGTATAAATCCGCCAAAATTTCGAGTTCGAATCTTTTGACGATTACAGTACTTCCTCTATACTACGTATACGAGAAAGTAAAAATTACTGTCTAATGCCGGCCACATGTAGTCTTCGCTGCGTTATGGATTATTTAAGAAGGCGAAGACCTTGGTGTGTAATACAAAATACTACCTATGAAATTTTGGGTCGTCATCTCCCGCGAGCGTCTTTTTACCGATTAGTTTCAAGGTTGTTCGTATTTGCAGAGCAAATTGAATGGACTTTAGTACATCTGTGAATTAAAGTATATATTTGTCTTGCGTTATTATTATTTTAATACTGCTTTCAGTATGTGTATTTTCTACAGTGATATAATTTTAGAGTAATTTATATTATTAATTAATTAATTAATGTTACCACTTACCTTTTTCGATACGATGAACATAGGAACTTTAGTACCATCTTTGCTAGAGTAAAATATCTGCTTAGCCTCGTACTGGGACGCGTCGAAACCTTTCACTTTTACTTCTCTGAACACCTACAAAATACAAAAACCTACTTAATTAATATGATTGAAAATTATTATACAAAATATAACGAACATCAAAGGAGTTTAAATAAAATCGGTTACAAGATATTTCTCCAACTCCTCCTCTTGATAAAGTCGGTTATAATGTGGCCTATGTTGTTCGAATCGTAATAACAAATTGATTGGACGCCACATTCATCAAAATCAGATGAATAGTTTAGGCGCTAGCGTGGAACATACGTAAATGCAAACATACATAGACTGCTAAAACCACCGCAGTCTTATAAAAAGACTAAAAGAGGATAATTAATTAATTAATCGTTATAGTTTTGTAGTAAAAAGAATATTTACGTACAGTAGGCTGATATGGTTTATTGGTAAAGTCGACGTGATAGATGATGCCGGGCGTCAGGAATGACATGAAGTGGTAGAAGATCTCCGTCTGCTCCTTCTTGCCGGAGAAGCCCACAACAGAGCCCACGCCCAGGGCGAATTCTTGTAATAGTTCGCCATTTTTCAAATTATGTAGTTGCAAAACACTCTGTAATTAACAACAGATTGTTATGTCAATTATATCTTATGTATTATTCTGGTCAAGCAAGAGTTTTAGTCTTACAAGTGTTCTTAAACACTTCCTATGTGACTGCCCATTTCTTATGTGACTTGTTTATAAGTTCTGGCAACAGCAACGACCAAAAACTTGACCTACAATCGACGGCTTCCGTGCCTATGCAGTTCAAATACAGATTTCTTTACCGCGTAAAATTCACGCGGAGGGGACTTGTCACTGATTGGCTGTAGTGTTTTACTACTGCCAATTACGAAAAATATATTACTAAAACCGTATGTTGTAATCAAATTCACAAATCAGAAAACTTCTTCATAATAAAATGGTCTCTAAGTGGTTAAAATAAGGCCTAGAATCAAGTGTGGGAGAGCGCGGCAGCCGGCTGTCGCTTGGGGGATTGATGAATGACGAGATGACGTCACGCGCGGTAACCAGCTGGACTATAGAGAGGAAAGATTGCCGCGTCGCCCACGGTTTTCTTTTATTTTATTTTATTCGTGAATGATTTGGTGAGCATGGGCATATTCAATATGGACGCAAGCGATTTTCGCCTCACGTTATCGCTATTGATACACAGAATTTATACACGATCACACTCATAGTCCAAAGACCCCCAGCCACATCTGGCAATATGGGCCGTGCAGTGCCTCCAAATAGTGATAGGTTGCCATCCTGTCGCCTACATAAAAGCGGCACCAAACCCAAAAAGTAACTATCCTTTAGTAAACACACAAAAGCCAACAAACAGGACAGATATTGCACTCAAAATCATCTCAGCAGTCATACAAAATTTCTTTGCACATAAATTAATCTAATATATAAAAATGTCGTGTCAAAGAGTTTGTGATCGCAGTTCTCCGAAACGGGTAGACCGTTTCTAATGTTTTTTTTTTGATACATTTATTAGGTATGAGAATATATCGTAAAGTATATTTTTTTAAAATCTCTATACGGCAGAACAACGTTAGCCGAGTCAGCTAGTTAATTATAGAATTACAAGTAACACTATTTTCTTACCTTAACATCTCTGACATAATGTATGACTAGTTTGTCGT
Source organism: Elophila nymphaeata (assembly GCA_955850985.1). NCBI lineage: Eukaryota > Metazoa > Arthropoda > Insecta > Lepidoptera > Crambidae > Elophila > Elophila nymphaeata. The sequence goes on from OY039067.1 coordinate 23,919,721, forward strand.
TATCGACCGCTGACGCCCAATCTAACACGTCGCTTGGGTGCTCCTGTAATTTACAATAACTTTATATTATAAAGCTCGTTGTCAATTAGTGTGTCGCAAATAACAATAGTGTTAAATGTATTGTTGTTCCCAAAGTTAATAATAAGATATTCAGTCCTTCACCGATTGAAGGTCAATAAAACTCAAAGCTCACTGCCATCTTTTGGCTTTTCCATAATATATATGCTGGCTTGCGGAGTATGTCTGCGAGCTAGCATATAAGAACAGATTTTCATGACCAAATTCCTCTCGAGTGATAACTTGTGAAACGCTTCATTTTCTTTTAAATTAATGGCGTTCTTGACTCTAACTGATGCTGTTACTTTTATTTGCTGAATGAAAGATAGAGTTAGCATCAGTTTTAAACCACGACTAACTTTAATATGTATTTTATAATAAGGGGGATAAAGATTGCTATTTTGCCAACGTCCAGTGATAATGTACATAAAGTAACAAAAAATTATACGGTAGATTGAGTTAAAAATGGAGTCTGTCAACACGTGTTTTTGCAACAAAAACTCTGGAGAAACTCCAACTTGTACAATGCTTCAGAGAGTTGGATCATGAAGGTCCGTGAACGTCAGCTGCGGTTCTGTGACTGAATTGACATTTTACGGACGTTTATTCTGCGAAATCTCATCCTGTCTCAATCTCATTGTAATTAGACAATTTGCTCGTAAAGGTGGTGTCAGACGGTTAATTTTTTTGCTCATTTTCACCTTTCATTCGGTACCTTTAACTCGAAATGAAGTGTCTGAACCCAAAATGAAACAAGTGCTGAATGAATTCATTAATGAACCAATCCAACAGGGTTGGATATTGGCATTCGGCATTTTTCACTCCCACTGGGAATGAACGATAAATGTCACTGTCACTGTCACAAACAGTCTGAACCTCAGTCTAAACACTGAGAGAACGTTCACTCGGATTCGGTCATTTTGTTTCGAGTCGTGTAGAAGAAAACGTCGCGGCAAAATAGTCTTCTTTCGACGACGTACCGAAAGAAAAGAGGAGATGAATTTTCTTTTCTGGTTCATTCCAGTTCGACCGTGTGAACATGGAATGAAATAAAAATAAAGAATTCACTGGAGTGATCATTCATTCGAGTGAACCGACTGACGTCACCTTCAAAAAACTTCAAGCTCTAGTATTCATATAGATTTCAAGTTCGTGTCACCAGCTGACGTATTATCCACCACTTTATAGTCAGTTAACTTTTTTTTCTGATATCGGATTACCTATAATTTGATAAATGTTTAATCGGAAGGTAATGACTTAATTTTTTTTTTATCAATGTGCGTGGGAGGCTTTCGCTGCTTAACCTCTCGAGCGTCGGCGGGAAGCCCCGCATTCCCACGAAAAAAAGTACCGTTGAGCGTCGGCGGGAAGACCGGGCGTCCCGCAGATAGTCACGGTCTATAGTTTGTTTTTTACTACTTTAACTTATTTTAAGCAATAGGAGTGTTTGACATCAATAGAATGTGTGTTCAATGCTCTCAAATACTAAATTATGATTGTTTATCGTGTTCATAGAAAAAGTGTGAGTATTGGTCGTTGAAAAAAAATGGTGACGTATTTGGCATGTTGTCAGCCGGGGTGTGTTGAGGTGAATTTAATTCTATAGTTTTGTTTACAGATGCGTATTATGTATTGTGTTGAATATTTTATGTCGATAAGTGTATATACTTGGTGGGTAACTAAAAAGAATGTAATTTTGAGCAAGTTTTACATGATTTCTGAATCGTCAAAGTTTGTGTATTATTTGTTTGTGTATTTTTTGACTGTTGGTGAAATTAAATGCTATAAAATGCTGTAAGAAGGGTATGTATTTGTGATTACTTAATTTTAATGGTTAGACAATGTTTCTAGGTTTCTAAAAATGTATAAATCATAAAAAACGGATGTAAATTATTGGTTATATAAGGAAAATAGTAAAATACATCAGGTCATCTGAGGTCAACAAGTTAAGGCATCGACACTACAAGGTATCGATGCATTTTGCCGCGCGACACTCAAGAGGTTAACCCATCCACCGAGCCGCAGATTCATGATATAACATTCTGAAGCATTTAACAAATTATCGCCCGAGAGGAAATTATTTGACTAAATTTGAGCCCTGGCTCGCGGACTCCTAGACGGTGAGACGAAGTAATTTTATTACTACTGTCAGTAGTGGTATATCCAGCGGGTTTTTCTCACATCTATGCTAGGGTGGGTATTACAATTTAAAATAATGATATGAAATACTTCCTTACCGCTATGAGAGTTTCCCAATTCTCTTCAGCGGGATTGTCTAGGTCTATTTTGATTAGTCTGTAGTTAGGCGCGTTCTTGTTTGTGCGGAATATGCACACGGAGCCTTCATTTGTCACGTACTGTAAAACAATAAATTAGGTTCGTTAATGTAACAGTTAGAAGCAAATTGAATAAAAAAAACGGCTGTTTTTTTCGAGTCAAGTTTTTGACACAATTAGTCTAATTTCTACAGCAGATTTTCAACTTTATTCCATAATAATAGACTAATGTTTATTTGAATGAAAATAGATAAGAAATTTACGGTTTGTGATAGTCTGATCGAAATTCCTCCCATTCGCGTGAAGCCATTTCGGTACTCTTTCATTATACAAATTTCTGAGCACGATTAGTATAATCTAGGCATCTAACATGTACCAACTTATTCTATAAAATCGCTTTCAGGCGTGATTGTGTTCCAACCATCTATAGAGTATAATAAAAACGGTAAAGCGAGTAGCATTAGTATGTCAAAATGTTGTGTTTACCTCGTAATCGGCCTCGAACTTATGCACTATTTGCGTTAGAGGCAGTTTTCCCGAAATGTCGGGATGCTTGCTGAGGTCGGCGAAGAACAGCAAGTTGTCGCGGCAGTCCTTCACGGGCGACACCAGCAGGTAACGCCCGCAGTCCGTCACTTCGGCGCCGCTGTATCGCAACACTTATTTATTTTTATTGGTGATAACACTGGAGTAAGATCCCAGGGCCCCCCAGACATGTATTGTTATTGTACTAACGGCCTTAAAATCACATATTTATAAGGGTGCGTTCCAAAACGAATTTTCAGTTCTACCCCGAGTAAACTGAACTATTGGTAGCTATTGGTCGTTATTAAGAAGCGCTTTCACCATTGGTTAGTTTTGGTAAGTATAGTTATTTTACACCAATTGGAAAAAAAAAAACTTGCTTTCTAACGATGTCTACTTGGCTTCACCTGGTTTTGGAACGCACTCTTAGTTAAATAGCTGCCTAATTGAAATACCTAGAGAACAGAATATTTGGTCATACCATAATTCGATAAATAATTTATTACTAAATGTAGAATTCATATGCGAAGTACTTCCATCCCTTGTTTTCACTAAAGTGGGCGGTTGGAGCCAAGTTAGTATAGAGCAGAAATCCATAATGATTGACCGTCTTGCCACAGATAAGTGCCTATTACTATCGATCGGTTTGAATGAGGTGAACTAGGAATAGGCCTCGTTGTATAACCAAAGCGCCGGTAATGAATGAGTGATTTAAATGAATGACGGACGACTGCAGAATAGTCTATACAAAATTGTCACATTTGTTTCAATAAAATCTCAACCTTATTCCACAATCATAGAGTTCAAAGTCAATTAAAGAGTTTTGACAGTTTGTGGTAGTTTGATCTGCCGTTTTCTGCACAATATTCTTACCCAATAGATATTATAATAAAGCCCATATTAGATGACAACTTTGTGGAATCCAGCAGACGATATTATCTTTTTTTTTTTATAAATGGTCAAGCAAATGACTCTATTCCACCTGATGGTAAGCAGAAGTAGAGTCCAAATGCGAAGATAGCTGGCGCGAGAGATAAACTGCCGCGCTAGCCACCCACGTCTTGCTGACCTGCAAGGTGCTTCTTCACGCCTCTTTTGAATGACCCAGGATTATAGGAAGGAGGGAACACGTGTGCTGGCTGGCAGTGAATTCCATTTTTTGATTGTGCGACAAAGAAACGAGTTGCCAAATTTCTTAGTTCGCGTTAGAATGGTAGCCACAGTTTGTCGGTGACAACGTAGACCAGCACGCGTAGTCCTTAAAAGGAAGGGAGATGGTGGGATTAGGGAAAAAAGTTCCTCAGAGCACTCGCCGTGGTACAGACGGTAGAAAGCGCTCAATGACGCAACATTGCGACGCAATTGGAGAGGCTCAAGGTTTTTAGTCACCTCTTCGTCGCCGATGATGCGGGCCGCGCGACGCTGCAACCTATCCAAAGCATCGAGTAAGTACTTGGCGGAGCCATCCCACAGGTGCGAGCAATACTCCACGCAGGACCGTACTTGCGTCTTGTATAGCAAGCAAATTTGATTTGGCGTGAAGAAACGCCGCACCTTGTTCAGGACTCCGAGTTTCCGTGAAGCTGTTTTGATCACGCTTTCGATGTAGTCCTTCGGATTCAAGTCGCTGCGAACCTCCATACCGAGCAAGGTGATACTGCTCTGTAGCGTTAGTGTTGTGCTCTGGAGAGAGGGAAAGGAAAGGGCGTTTACGGCTAAAACGTCGCCATTCCTTTAATGGCGACGTTTTAGCCGTAAACGCGCACACCTGAGTTTTCTTGGCATTGAACTCAACCAGATTTGCTGTACCCCATTGAGAAACAAGGTCGAGCTCTCGGTTGAGTTCAATGACAAGATTCTCACGACTCTCTACGGTTTCTGCCCGTCCAGCCCTTGCGTGTCCGATGTAGCCCGCATGCACTGTACTGTCGTCTGCATAGCAATGGATGTTCCCAAGCGGAATCATATCATTGATATGCAGAAGAAACAGTGTAGGGGATAAAACGGAACCCTGGAGAACACCGGCATTCACTGACATGAACCGCGAACTGCATCCGTCGCAGAGGACACGAATTCTTCGCTCATGCAGGAAGCCAGCCACCCAGGTACAAAGCTGAGCAGGCAGACCATACGTCGGAAGCCTGGAGAGAAGACTTTTGTGCCAGACCCTATCAAAAGCTTTGGCGATATCAAGGCTGACAGCCAATGACTTGCCACGCTTGTCCATGGCTTCACCCCAGACATGCGTCATGTACGCTAGAAGGTCACCCGTCGATCGTTTCGGCCTAAAGCCGTACTGTCGATCGTTGATCAGAGAGTGACCCTCTAGGTAACGGACCAGGTGGTTGTTGAGGATCCTTTCCATACCTTTGCAAAGTACCGAGGTGACTGCTATTGGCCGATAGTTGGCCGGGTCTGAGCGGTCCCCTTTTTTGGGAACAGGCTGCACATTAGCCTCTCTCCAAGCTTCCGGCTCATGTCCAGAAGAGTAAGAGAGCTGGTAAAGGCACGTGAGTACGGGAGACAACTCCGCTGCACATTTCTTAAGTACACCGCCCGGGATGCCATCGGGTCCACTAGCTTTCCGGACGTCGTGTGATTGCAGTTCCGCACGAACATCACGCTGCCTGATTTTAATGTCAGGCATCGTGGAGCCACAATGAGGTAGTGACGGTGGCTGAGCATTGCAATCATCGACTTGGGAATTAGCCGCAAAGAGTCTTGCCAGAAGATCGGCTTTCTCCTGCGGCTTATGAGCTAAAGACCCATCCGGACATCTCAGGGGTGGCAGCGAGGGCTGGCAGAAGTTGCTTTGCACGGCTTTGGCCAGACGCCAGTAACTACGGGAGCCCGTAGGATGCGTTACCAATTCGTAGCCAATGCGTGCGACGCGCTGGGCATCTGCTCTTATGTAAGCCTTCTTACAGGACTTGGAAGCATTGTTGCTGGCTGCTTTCAGTGACTCGATATCAGGAGCTTTAAGAGCCCGACCCCTGATCCAAGCGCGATACGCCGCCTGTTTCTGTGAAACAGCAACAGCACAATCGCGGTTGAACCAGAGGTTACGTCTGCCCTAACTGATAAGATCGGAATGTGGAATGTAATATTCCATACCCAATACAATCTCCTCAGTAATGGCAGCGGCGCAAGCTGATGTATCGTTATCACTGAAGCAGCGTTGCTTCCAAGGGATGGACGCAAAGTAGTCGCGCATACCATCCCAATCTGCAGACCCATTTTTAGGCAGTTCCACGGTGAAACCAGCCTCCCCACTTTGTCCGGAACTGTCGCGGTAACGCCCACTCAAGCTCTGGTTGTACGCTGGCTGAACCCGAAACGCGCTCAATGAGCACTTCACGGGTTTTACACCACGCGTACGGTGGTAACTAACCAGGCGGGCGTTAGGCCCTACCACCACCTATCTTTATTACTAAGCGATTTAGAATACTTACTACAATGAGTGATCCAACAAGTCTAATACTCGCAAAAAGGTTTCATAACGTTACATAAAGTTACTTACTTCCTTAAAACAGTTATTCAAATAACGTAATCCAAGACGGATTACATGGAATGATTAGTTATACCTACAATCGAATTACGTGACTAGTTTGTTCAAAATGTTTATGTCTACTCGTCAATACACTATCGAAACAAAGATAATATAAATACTCAAAGCAGAAGACATACGCGTGACTGTCTTGACCGTGGTTATGACTGTGAGTGCCTCTGTTTGGAAAAAAATATATAGTTTTCAACCAACATACCTTTCAACAAACTTAAAAAAAAACCTATTCATAAACGATATGTAATTATTAGGGCCCGGATTAATATGTAATTACATATTTTTAATTTATAAGATTTTAGGTCACGTATGTGTTCTCTACCTAGATTAGCTTTTTTCAATATTTCATGGGTGAGTCCATATTTTACAAAAAAATATCACAATCATCCATATTTTCAATTTTAGCTACCCTAAAAACAATTAATAAACTTTTAAGCGGAAACTTTCAGGGTACAGCAGACGTGCCTTACACAATTTCGGAAATAGGCGTCTTTAAGTACGCTCCCATTATGTGACGTGGAAAGATCATTCAGCCAATATAAGACCATATTTAGACCAAATTAACAAAGTTTTGATTTCGATAATTTTAAAAAGCATGTGATTGTGTATTGCAATCAATTTAATAAGACAGATTTAGAGGAAGATGAATGTATTTTTTTAATTTGAATTACCTGATTTTTTTTGTATTTTTTTATGTATGTAACTGTTATTGCATAGTAATTTGTCACAATAAACTATGAAAATAATAATATAATGATAATATAATAATAATATAATGAAAGATATGCTTTTTTATACTCCATATATTTTTCCATATTTTATATTTTTCAGTCTATGTACATATTTTGATTTTTTAAATACATATTTATCCGTGCCCTAGTAATTATTAATTCCTGGCTAATCTGTAATGTAATGTTATTATTTCTTAGCTAATCATACATTCTTGTCAATGTCTAAAAATAATAAGGCCTGATCTAATTGTAATTGTAACCAAATTATTAAAATTGACAAGTAAATGTATCTCCCAAATGAATCTCAATTTAAATTGAATCAGTCAGATGCTTATTATTTTAAAATAAACAGTGCATTGTCTTACATTCTCCAGAGAGGCTCCTCGGGGAACTCCACGACAATGACATCCTCCGACTGCGGCGTGTTTAGGCGATGGTAACACAATTTCTGGTCCCGGTTCACCTCAGTCTCTGATCCGTCTGTCTTACCCGTTTGTTCTGGATACCGCTACAAAAGAAACAAAATCTCTATACTTACATCCACTTAAACCGGGTCCAGATGGATGTAAGGTGTGATGTAAGTACGTGTCATCATAACAGCCTTTATAATTCGACCCACTACTGGGACACAAAGCCTCTCCTTGTCATCGAAGGTGGTTTAGGCAGTAGTTCCACCACACTTGCCCAACGGGATTGGTGGAAGGAGTATAGGGTGATCAATACCCCTTTGCTGATCCATTAGTCGCCTTCTACGACACCCATTGGAGGATATGGGTGATGCTATTCTACTCAGTCGGCATCACATGGGAAAGTACGTGTAATTTAGAGGGAGGGCTGTGCTCGGAGTTTCTCTGCGAGATTATGTCAGAAATGATGACATCCGCATGAAAACCGAGGTCACCGACTTAGCCCTAAACTAAGATGTACCTATACGAAAAGATATTGATTACTTGTGAAACTATAATATCAGAAAATCCACGTCCACACAAGCATTGCGAGCGCCTTTGTGTAATGCTCGCGCTCAAAAACAACCGCAGAGGGATCACGGCGAGCGTTTCATGTAACGCTCATCAAGATCATAACCAAAACCAAGTCAAATGCCTTCGACAAGTCGAGGACGCAAGCAAACACAGGTTTACTTCTATCAGTGTAGTACTTAACAATTTGCTTTAAGCACATTATAGCTGTTTCTGTAGAGAGACCAGCTTTGAAACCAAACTGGTTATCATGTAAAGTTATATAATCCAGCTGAGTGTTAATCAAACCGTCAAGCACTTTCGAAATAACAGTGGCCAATAATTATTCTTATCACTAATATCACCAGTTTTATTCTTAATAATTGGCACCACCACAGTTTTCATCATCCGCTCTGGCAAATACGAATGTCCTATACACAAGGAGTAGAACATAGCTAAGGCTTTGGGCAGATGACGACCTGCATGCTTAAGGTGTTTAATACTTAAATCGTCGTGGCCTGGAGACTTGCCCCTCGACATAGACATAATGACATATAACACATTTAATACATTATTCTTTTATTTTAAATTGAAAGCGTTTTTAATTTTATTTACCTCCGTTTTTAATAAATTATTCTTTTATTTTAAATTTAAAGCGTTTTTTATTTTATAAAGTAAACACATTTTATGTAGTTTTTAAAAGGTGTTGTTGGAGTTTAAAAACACAAAGCAATTTTAAAACGGTAAACAATAGCTTACATGCATAATAGTGATTTTGATTAAAGGTGCACTTGAATCAATAAGGATTAATTTTAATGATACACATTGTGTTACTGTCTTCAGCAGCCAGTACTTATAGAATATCTTAATATTTACAGATAAGTACGTAAGACTCTGTCCACAGCTGCGCTTTTATGTTAATATTGTGTGAATATTGTAATCGTCTACCTTTTTTTTAGTTACGAACATGTTCAAAGGTGTCTAAACTCTATTCTTAAGAGGCACGCGATCCACACGATTCGTGCTCGTGCGTAGGTAGAGACGGAGATTTATTTAGCTGGATGCCAAGTTACTACATTCTGCCAACTTTCCTCAATGGACTGTAATTAACATATAGGAATTTAAATTCGATCTAGCATACAATCTGTCAACCCTGACTTACTAAGACAGTATATGTAAGGTCACAATAAAATAGGAAAATAAAACTCAAAAAGACATTTCCTACTGCAATAGACATAAAGTCTTAAATCGCGAAAAGAAAATCCAATGTTTTCAGGTTTTCCCTGTATTAACCTCAAACAAAAATGTTGCTTGAATGCCTAATATAGGAATATACATTTTATTACTTACAGAGTAGAATAAGCCTTTATTGTCTTTTGTCCAAGACATAGACGCGAATTTAACTTTTACTAAAACCTCTGGATAATCTTCACCTGAAAAAGAGAAATCGAAGTTCAGTTATATTTTATTATCAAACCCTAGACATTAATATTTACTTATATAATTAAGGAGTCTGAAGGTGTTTCCAGTGATAAAAAAACTCAATAATTAACTTCGTAGATTAGCCGTTACTTGTCAAATAACTAAAATGAAGCCAATAGTCGATTTAATAAACTATCTTAATAAATATTATGTGTTGTTGTAAATAAAAGATTAGATACCAAACTAAAAGTTCTAGTGATAGGTTATAATAAAACGGTTAAAAACCGATGGCAATCAATTTTTCTTTTCCAAGTAATGCGATTGATAACCTAGTTCCGAGTTTCGACCAACGATGCAGTTTAAACTTTTTTATATCTATCTACCACTTTTGTTGAATTCATTCGACAAATATTATCGTGCTAGTACCGCCTGTGTCATTTCTATCCGGCCAAGAACACGCCTTCGTAATTAATGTATTTTGTATAAACTTTTCTAAAAAATCTAAGTACAAAATTAAATAATGCCCTAGAGAACGACACTTGATATCAAGCCAAGCGCTCAAAAGGTTTGGGACTTATTATTAAAATAAAGCATGAATAATAATTTACCTGTAGCTACATCTTTCAAGTGTATAGTGATCCAATCTGAACCACTGGCTGAAAGTCCGTACGCGAAAGTGGCGCCATCTTCTGTGAACCTGCTGCCGGACAGCGCGATCGTGCCGTCTTCAGAGAGGGTATTGGGGTCCAGAAACACCCTGGGCTCCCCATCCAGACTGTCTTGCACGTACAGGACACTGCAAGCAATGTTATCTTGATCAATGACATACATGTACGTGCGTATATGTATGCATACATAATGAACATAATATTTCTGTAACTTTTCCGTAACCGACAAAGATAAATTACGGCTATGGAAAAATCAATAGCTTATAAAAAGTAAGCCTGGTGGTATTGGACCGTGCCTATTTGTGGTCAAACATAGGCGGTTAACGCTTTAGTTTATTTCCGCATCTTATGGAGCCGGTACGCTGACAAATCATTCTGATTATTTCCATAATGAGAATCGCGAAGTTGGTTTAAAACTGCAACTAGTGTGGAAAATGAGAATTTAATGAGGAGATCATGGCACAATATAAAAATATGATCAGATTTCCTTCTATTTAGAGAACAAGTTAATTGAAAAATCTGTCTATTATTCTAAGGGAATGGCTTTCTTTCATCTATCGGTCGGTAGAATAGGTACCTAAGATCATCATTTCATACACCTTACTAGGGCAGGGAAGTTATTAAAAATATTCCCTTAGTAATAATTGTTCCCACTAGCATTTATATGACAGATAGTCCAAAGAAAACTGTCAATTTAACTGCCAGATATCTCCCAGGAGTTTTTCCCGAGTTCTTGTTGTAAAAACACGTGTTGAGAGACTCCATTTTAACCTCAATCAACCGTACAATTTTTGTTACTTTAGTTACATTTTCACTTGACATTGGCAAAATGCGTACGCTTAATGCGACGCGACGCCATTAATTAAGAATAGAAAAGAATCTCCCAGGAGTTTTTTCCGAGTTCTTGTTGTAATGACGTATTGAGAGACTCCAATTTTAACTCAATCTACCATATAATTAATTATTACTTTAGATACATTTTCACTTGACACACTTAAGACATTGGCAAAATTCGTAAGCTTTATATGTCGCAAGGCTATTTAATTAAGAATATTACAGTATCTCCTAATCAAAACCTATGAAACCGGCCGTAAAGAAATAAAGGGGTTAAAGTATGAAATTGCCGATTTTTCCTCATTATTCATTAGTGTATAATTCCTTTAATACAATAGCTATGTCCCTTATTCTTTTTCTATTTTAAACTTCATTACAAGGACATATATTTATGTATAAAATTTTATTCTTATTTTTATTTTTTTCACTAGAAATACATCTTTGAAAACAGCTCGTCCTAATAGGTGCCTGTCTCCGTTATAAAAATATGAATATTTTTTTACAGGTATAAACTCTCAATTTTTTTCTCTAAGTATCCTATAGTTTAATGTTGTCTAAATATATCCACAAAATTACACAAAATTTAGATTTGTGGTTCCTTAAAAAATGGCAAATATGTTTAATGAAAAAATTAATTTTCGGTAAATTCTCTATACAAAACGGCAATTTCATACTTAAACCCCTAATATTAAGTAGGCACACGAGTAATTGATTGCATAACAAATTACCTAACAGATTATTTACGTCGTAGTGTAGAATGTAGGTAACGAGAGGTGCTGTAAGATATAATTTACGAGAGATATGAACATCCAACGCGGTTTATATCTAAATAAGATACAACACGTCATACCATTCTAGTAAACAGAACAATAATTGCTTAGTAGTTTATAGGAATTTAATTAATACTGTGCGCCCATAAATAGTTTTCATGTTAACGTGTAGCCAAGTGATTGAACTCATAAAGAAGGTCTATTTCACTTATCATTTCGAGACAATTCACGTTATATTATTTAGGTATACATCAGTTTCAGATCTGATTGTATTCTATATTAATGACATCCTAGAAGATAAATATCAACTCTTGACCCCTTAAAAGGACTAGTTAGAATACTGAAGCATTTTTTATGCCTGACTAATCGATGGTGGCCGTAGATGGCCTTTTCAGCGTCACCAGGTGTTTGAGAGATCACCTTAGTGGGTCTTCTAGCGTGTAATGCAAGCCTCCATAGAGGATTTCTAAAGTGGGGGTCTACACCGATTTTAAGTGACTAGGGCGTTCGAAAGGGCCTCTAAGGCCGCAAACTCGAAGTCACCGACGAGCGGGGCGACAGAATGGTGCGTGGCGCCGGTGACGCGGCTTCTTTCGAGGCCAGTTCCATTTAAATCTATGCACTGAATCGCGCCGCTTTTGCGCCGCTGCCGCCGTCGCCCCGCTCGTCACTGACTTAGGGGTCTGCGGCCTTTAAAGTTTTGACCTCGCTCGGAACAGCGTGCCCCCACACTAGCCGTTCGTTCTTTGCTACCTAGAAAAAAACATAAAACCGGAAGACAAGAATGCAATACAAAATGTACTAGCCATCACACACCTCCCGGTGTGAAACGGAAAGAACGCCCGGTAAGCAAGCAACGGGACCACGCCCCTTGACGATTTTGCTTCATTCAGTACGCCAGTAGCTGTGCTCCTGCCTGGATTCGTTGCAGAGTTGCGAAAAATGGCGGGATCGACAGAATCTCTTATTTTACATATTCAAAAGTTCTCGTGTTTATGGGATATGCAGTATGTAATTTTTTACAGACTTTAAAAAAAGAGTCATGCCCCTTTTATATCATTCATCATCGTCCATTACGATGTTTTACGTATTATTGCAAAAGTACACGAGTACCTCTCTCGGAAAGCGCTAGACTACGACTGAGCGCCGATTAAGAAAGACCGACCACCGGTGAGTGTGTTACGATGAACCCGTTTTCATGGTCTTTTCTAAGTAGCAAAGAACGACCGGCTAGTCTGGCCCCACGCTCAGGTGCGCCGTACAGTGGAGGGATAGGATAGGAGCACTAAATCACAAGGTTTAACCCTTGAATATGCAGCACCGCCGTCAAAAACGTATCCAGAGCTTTATAGGTTGGGCCCATGTTGCTCAGGATAACTTCTAATCATCATACGGATCATATTATTTCCATAATTTTCTTAAATTTTTATGTATGCAGATAGTTGACCATGTTTATTGATTTATTATTGAAGTTTATTAGCGAAGAATAGGCATTAAAATAGCGGAGCGCTCAAAATCAATCCCATGCAACTAACAAAACTTGATGATTTGTTGTTTTATCTTAAGATTGAATTAGTAATATAGGTAATTATTTCAATCGCTGTTATTATTATTGCAATCATCAATGGCTTACTTCCTCATGCATTAATTACCAAATGGCACCGTGTCGTGTTATGATTATGAGTGCGATAAATATAAGTAAATATTTGTAATGAATAATTTACATTTTTTTATATACTGGGTGTAAAAGACATGAACAGTCAAACGAGAACCATGTATTCTATACATCAAAATAAGACATATTTCAAAAAAATTATTGCTGGGAAATGATTTTTATTTTTTGGTGTTAAAAAAAATTGCAAATTGTACCGCGCAATGTAAAGGGCTCAACTCGCACGCAACTCGCAAAACCGCGATATTTTTGCTTGAAGGCGGCCCTGTTCTTTAGTATCCGTGCCCATCGAGTGAGCTACATTGAACGCTAACGTTTTGAAGCCATTTTTTGTTATGAAATACTAAAAATAATGATAATGTTTCTTTGGACAATAATTAAGAAATAACGTATGGATAACGTTTTCATAAAAAAATGAAAAAAAAAATTATGACTTTGACCTTCAATAAAATCGCAACTATCCATTTCCCAGGTATAGTCTTAAGGAAAAAAAATGTTATGATTGTGAGCAGAATACATGGTTTTCGTTTGACTGTTCATGTCTTTTACACCCTGTATAAAAAGGCTACTGTGCTGTTAACTAATTAATAGTGATATCAAAATCTTTCAAACAAATATATGCAAATTGTACGAATTTTTCTAGTATAACGAAATATACAATTAATGTAATCAAATATTAGAGTTCACAGCTGATAAAATAGCCCTAAGATTCCGTAAGGATGGGATCCTTATGGAATCTTAGGGCTCATCATCATTTCAGCCAAGAGACGCCCACTGTTGGACATAGGCCTCCCCGAAGGATCTCCAAACCGTTCGGTCCTGCGCTGACCGCATCCAGCGGCTTCCCGCGACCCTTACTAGATCGTCAGTCCACCTTGTGGGGGGCCTAGTTTCCCGGTACGTGGTCGCCACTCGAGGACCTTTCCGCCCCAACGGCCGTCAGTCCTCCTCGCAATGTGCCCTGCCCACTGCCACTTAAGGTTCGCAATTCTTTGGCCTATGTCGGTGACCTTGGTTCTCCTGCGGATCTCATCAGTTCTGATATGATCATGCAGAGAAACTCCGAGCATAGCCCTCTCCATTGCCCTTTGGGTGACCTTGAGCCTTCTTATGAGGCCCATTGTAAGCGGCCACGTTTCGGTTCCATAAGTCATCACTGGCAACACACACGAATTAAAGACTTTCGTCTTAAGACACTGCAGTAGATGGGCCGAGAATATGCCGCGTAGCCTCCCGAACGCTGGCCAGCCGAGTTGTCTTCGCCGATTCGGTGTATTTCTAAATAAATAATCTATGAATAAATCAAAGCTAACTTCGTGCGTATGACTAATGTAGCAAAAAATTATAGAGAAAATATTAGGATTATGAAACTCACTTTTGATTCTGCAACCCAGTATTCTTGAAGAAGAAGTATCTATCGCCTCTGCGGAAGGGGCACGAATATTTAGGGTAATTCCACAGCTCGGTGAGTCGTTCGTTCACGTCTCCCTTTACCGGGCACGCATCCAGGTACGGTCGGGTGATTTTGTTCTGAGCCTCTATGAATTCTTTAGTTTCGTTGGAGTCAGGGTCTTCAAGCCAGCGGTATGGGTCTACTATCTGTATTGGAAAAGAAGTATCATTATTAGTAGGATTACTATAAACCAATAAATATTTTTAAGGCTTCGCGAATAAATATTTTACTATGTACACATCGTGTACGCACGATGTATAACAGAAATCGGCCCGGGCCACGCGTTGCGTAGGCTGCCCATGTTGTGCGCTTACAATGAGGATAATTCGTTTTTAAACTACCTATGCCCGTAAAAAAATATTAAATAAAAAAATACTGATTTGCTTAACAAACTACTTTCAGAGTACCTTTGCATTATTTACGTTACACGTTAAATAGGTACTTAATTAGGAAATAAATGAGGATTATTTTAGTACTAATGGATATTTTTTGATAGATAGTCCAACCTAGGAAAGATTGTTTACGAAATCAACACCAAAGAACCTTTCCATTAGAAACTCTAATCGCCATGTAGCATAAAGCCCAATTTATTTATTGCGATATCATGAAGGTTGTGGCCCCCGATAGCGGAGTTTATTTTTGTGACATGCTAAGGAAAGGGTTGCTGGACACAAATATTTAAATATTTTAGTTCTTATTGGTTGTAGTAAGCGAAGTAAAAGCCAGTAATCAACATTCATTCGAGAAATATTGTTTTTCTACAATTATGTTTAACGGATCACCAAATATAGTAAACGGCCAAAAATTATTTATACTGCCGAAAATAATAAACGATCACCAAAATTAAAACACCATTTTCATGTGAATTTATACTCAAAAGTATAACATATTACAATCTAATTAAAGACAATGTCTCCAAACATATCATTGGTGACCCAAAAATAGGTAATGAGTGCCAAAATGTAAACTCCTTTTTTTTCTAAAATTATAACCCAAATTATAACATCTTGCTATCCTATAAAACACATAGCTCCAAACTAATAATTGTAATACGGCTACCGGTCAAGACTTTTATTTAAATTAGAGAGTAAGCAGTGCACTACGCCTACGCCTGGTCATAAAAAAATAACCCTATCCTACCCATCACTCAGCAATGTAGATGGCAATCATAGTGGTTTATTTAGGTAGAAATAGTGTATTCATTTGCTCGCTAAAATTTGGTGATCATTTAGTAAATTTGTGCTTAGAATTACAATTACAATTTAATTTAATTAGTCGTTACTTAAATTGTTACTATTGTAATAGCAGATTTTTGTTTGTGTTGTTCAGTATTTTTTGGTGGTCATTATATTTAATCTCTTTAATATCACTAACCATTAATTAAAAGCGTATAAATCAGAGATACTTTTAACTTTCAATAATCTATAATATTTTTTTCTGTAGCGAATCTAAATCATTTGTCACACGTTTTATTTATCACAATTAGGAAACTGGTCACGTAGCAATTTGAAATTAAAATTGAATGTAGCACGTTTGTGACGTGGGACGTGTTACGGTTAGTTTACGTGATGATTCCACTGTAGAAATTACATTTTTGTGCATCAGTGACTTTATATACAAATAACAATGCAGCCAATGTCACACGACTTGTGGTTTTTAGGTGCTTACAAAATTGAGCACAAGGTGGCGGTGACTTTATTATAATACGAAAAAATATTTACTAGAAGGATTTGTTTTGATCAACGGGAAAGTTAAACAACTTTCTCTAAAGCTAGTTGATCGATGGGTATTATAAATAATCTATAATAATCACTGTATGATTTATCATACTAAGAGCAGTTTTAAATTTAAGCCTGTGACAATGGCACAAATATTTTTTTAATCCATTATGTAAGTATAGCAACTTTTTTGTTTAATTCTTGCTGGAAAGTTCAAAAATTACTTTTGGGTGTTTTTTAATATGGAACTTCAAGTACACGTTCTGATACAAACTGATGAACTCGTGCCACCTAGCCGTCGACGAGTGGTCGGCGAGCCATAAGACGTAGGCAGTCGACGTAGGTACGGGCGCTGCTGATCCGTATCCGTAAGTAGTTAACGCCTGTTGGACGGTCGGCGCGGCGAAAGGCGATACGGTTACGTTCCCTTTCAGAGCTGTTATGTGTGCGACGACCTTTATGCTCCCCGACTTACGCTAACCCGGAGTTACGCGATTTCCAAATCTCGTCGATTCGTTTTTGTTTGGACGTTGTAGAACACAATCTCTCGAATATCGATCATTAGGATCGACGCCAGAGCCTGATCGAATTGGTAATAAGATTGAAGGAGTTGTTGATGGCGCCAGGCGAATCAATTTAGAAGTGGATACTGATGATGTTCAGGAACTGCTGGATTTCCACTCAGAAGCCGACGATTGAGAGCTCATAGACATAAATAAGCAAGAGCAAGACATTGAAAACCTTGATTGTTTAGATCCAGTTCAATCAGAAGATGGAATGACAAAAGGCAACTTGACTGAAGACCTCAGTTCAATTGAGAGCGTAGATTGGCTTACGATTTTCCTGCGAAAAAAGCTGGCAACTCGTTACGATGGAGCCTGTTTTTGTACCGCAACTGATAATGACCACATTTGACATTCAAGCAGTCTTATTGCAAGAGAAATAAGAGTCACTGCCAGTGTCGGATTATTTATTACCCGTGAATATACATCATCAATTATATTATTTCTTGTTTTGGTTGACCAGAGCAACGAACCGGATGAGTATTTTTATAATGTGAATAGGTATTAGGTACCCTCTAATGCGCAGGTAGATTTGTAATAAATTAAATATATTTTTTTTGTAATAAAATATAAACAGTAATAGCGAGTAACTAAGAAATAACAAAAAAAGTGTACGAAGTAAAGAAAAGAAGCAAGGAAGGAAGCATTAACCAACTGAATTCATAATTTAGTGAATGTATCCTAGATTTTCCTTATTTCCTCATAGTATACCATAAGGATTTCAAACCCGTTACCCGTGCCGTTACCATAAAAGGCAAGGTAAATAAACACACTGGTTTATGGCTGGATTTCGTTGAAAAAGAAAGAAAACCGTCAGTATTATACTAAGACTGACTTAAATATTGATAAATACGGTACCTAGTAATCCTGCCTCTATAACGTGTTTCCTGAGTGAATCATGAATACAAAATCAATAATGTTAGATTAGGATGCTGATAACTCAGTGATTACTCGGTGATAGGTTTAATGAATGCGGGTTGAAAGAGTTTTGACATTAGACCAGAAATGAGGGGTTTTAATTTCATTAAGCAACGCTAGTTTAATCGTCGAAATAAAATAAGTAATCAACGAAAGACTAATGATGATCTTCCAAGAGAGCAAATAAATTTCACATTATATATAAAGGTTTATTCTAGAAATTCTCACTTAGAATCGGTCTTTTTAGGGTTCCGTACCCAAAGGGTAAAACCTATTACTAAGTATCTTATGAACGGTGATAGTTGGACAGTTCAAATTTTCCCAAAGATGTATTTCTGTTACAGCTCTAACAACAAATACTAAAAAAAACAGATTAAAATAAATATTTAAGGGAGCTTCCATACAACGTGATTTTTTTAGCTTGTTTATGTTCGATATTGATAACGGCAATAGGTAGAAGCTTGAATTATTCACAGAATATCATTCATTATAAGAATAATTAATTAAATTAAAATAAAACAAATATTTAAGTGGGGCTCCCATACAACAAACATGAATTTTTTGCCGTTTTTTATCGATAATGATACGGAACACTTCGTGTGCGAGTCCGACTCGCACTTAGTCTGTTTTTTATTTTATTTTCATACGTATCATCGGCAAATGATATGGTAAATGGCATGGTTATTTTTTAAAAACAAGGGTAGTAGACCTTTGCGGAGGCGATTAAATAAAATGCTTTAAGGAGACGATATGGAGTAACGTGCAATTTTCGAACGATCATCACGTGTTAACAATAAGACAGTAAATTTTGATAAAATGTACTTATGAAGCTAGACTAATTACACAACAAATTAGTATGTGTATATTTGATACTTCGTACATTTTAGTGTACTTATTAGGAAAAATCTTGAAAATAAGTCTTAAAAAAAAGAGCTGACATAGCTGTCTGAAACTACTGGAGCTATTTCCTTAAAACTTTATTCATCTTGTAGATAATTTAATTATTTTAATATTCATGAGAAAAACCAGCATCTTGTTAAGAAAAATAAGCAGTTTGTTTTAACACTAGTAAAAACGGGAATTAACGCGATTAAATTACCATTTAAATGGCTGGCCTGACGTTTCAGCCGAGTTAGACGGTCGGTGTAACCCGGCTGAAACGTCAGGTGTTTAAAAGGTAATTTAATCGCGTTAATTCCCGTTTTTACTAGTGTCGATCATGCAACGCTTAAAAGTTTGTTTTAGTTTTCTGAGTGTTTAGCCTTTATCGTCGCCTTAAATTGTGTAGGTAGTACCAAAGTAGTACAGATATTACTTCGAAAAATACTAGTGGGCATTGCTGGAATAAACTTTTACAAAGACCCAGGTAAGAAGCCGCCGCACCGCAGAAATTGAAATAAAACCAAAACAAACGATAAACATACTGCCGCAATCATTGATTTGTTTGGAAACTTTTATAATCTACATTTAATTGAAGAATTATTTTTTAAGTTATGTCGATTTAAGATATAAATATTTATGTTGTGATAGGTACGTTTGTATTCGAATAGCAAGTACTGGAGTACGACCAATCAATAACATGATAAAGTTTTATCAAATAAAACGCATTGACCCCTCACAACATTACCGGATGATAATTGATCTCGTTTAGCGATTAGGCGGATCTAATAAATTATAAGCTTCCAAATAAATTAAGCGTTATTAAAGCTACTAATGAATTGAAATTGAATGTGGTTGATACCTTTGTGCCGTGGTAGTCGTCGATAACGGTTTCATCTCGCCGCGCATCTGGGTAGTTGAAGCTCATGTTTTTTGGTACGGAGGACGTCGATGCGCAAGCGCACTGTAACAACACACACACTGACACAACACAGACATAATATTGGTATTCACGCATTGCGACCTCACGCGCACAAACGCGGCCTCCAACTGGCCAACTCATTCGACTGGTTCGTCTTATATCGAAGCAGTGTGGTAAGCCAACGAACCGCGTTCAGACAAGAGCAGTCGTTCTTGACAAACCAGAGGACGATTCTCTTTATAGAGCAAATTATAAAGCTGATAAACATCCAACAATATGTTTGACGAATTACTTATTTTACTGTTCTAATTGTTAATCCATAGTAAGACCCTACCCTACATAGGTAACGGTGACATAATTTTATACCAATGGCATTAAAAAACATACCAATTTTGGTTTTAAAAACTCGTTATGATAAGGTGACAATGATCGCATTCCAGCGATCCAAAATATATATCTTTTTTTTAACATTTTAGGAAATATTTTTACATTTTAGCATTCTACCGTGGATCGCACAGGTAAACATAACGTTGGTGATGTTGCAACGTGTAGCGCAGTAGCGCACCCTAGCGTAAGGATAATTGCAGAGGCAGTACAGTAGCTTATAGTGAACACGGGCGGTTAAGTGAGCAGAACACAGTTTCTTTTATATTTTTTAAACTAAAATTATTTTTAAATAAAAAAAAACCGCCTTCAAAACTAAAAACGAAGAAATAAAAATTCTGTTTATAATAATCTAAATGTTTTTTTGAGGTCGGTCCCAAATACAAGTAACAACGTTTAATCCAAATATTGAGTTGGCACTAGGGCTTTCAATACCGGTATTCCGGGATCCCGTAATACCGTAATCACGTTTTTTTCTTGGTATTCTTCAATACCGGTATTGATCAGTCGATACCGTGATTTTACGGTATTACAAATAAACAATTCTTTATTAGAGTTATATGAACATAAGACGAAATGTTAGGCATGAACCTTACCTCAAAGTACAACTACAACTAGAGGCACTAATTTTGAATCAATAATAAGAGTAAAGATGTGTGTCTTCGAAACCGGTAGGGGTGGTCAGGAAATATTTTTATCTGCAGCTTACAAATATGTACTGGTACCTACAATTGTAGAAACTGAGCGAGCTTTTTCTTTGTTGCATAAATAGCTGATTGAACTTTTTATGCAATAAATTGAGAAGTTCACTATCTGATAAGTCATTAAACGCTCTGTCCTTTTTAAGATCACACTTTCAGTTACAAAAAAATCCAAAATCTTAAGGTTTTATTGATTATGTTTATCGTTTTACTTTCGTTTGTTTCGTTTTTGAATATTGTTATTTAGGATTGTTTGATTAGTAATTATATGAATGTTACAAGGTAAAAGAATAGATGATTCTTAAGTAATCTCGAATGCGAAGTTTAATTAATGGAAGGGTATTTTTTTATTTTAATATTTAATTATTTATTTTACAAACTTAAATCTACCATTATAGGGTTTATTTTTTGTTTATTAAAAAAAATTGGGTCTTTAATTTTTAGTTCCGCCGAATTATTAATAAAAGATTAGGGAAGGGTAGAAACAATATGTTAGTAGATAACATGTATGTTTAATATTTTGTTAGCCGGTTTTTCATGTCTTTATTAGGTACCTATGTAACAGAAATAAAGACTGATTAGAAATAAAACGGGCATTTTATTTGAGTTCATATTTAATACCGTGATCCCGTGATCACGGTATTGAACATGCTAATACCGGTATTGATACCGGTATCGAAAATATCCGGTATTTGAAAGCCCTAGTTGGCACCGACCTCAAAAAAACATTTAGATTATTATAAACAGAATTTTTATTTCTTCGTTTTTAGTTTTGAAGGCGGTTTTTTTTTATTTAAAAATAATTTTATTTTTTGCTTTTCAGTGTTTTAAGTATGTAAATTTTCAGGAAACGATCCCGAGATCTTTAAGACACACAAGTGATAAGATTACGATATCATCGATGTCAATTAAATAGGCATTATTAGGGATAATTTCAAAACTACTCGTCAGATGTCGATTAAATTTCAATGGGACCAAATAAAAAGCACCTGCTTCCAAAGGTCGAAAAAATCTTCAAAATCGGTACACCCAGTAAAGAGTTATGAGGTAACAAACATTAAAAAAAAAAAACATTAGTCGATTTGATAACCTCCTCCTTTTTGAAGTCGGTTGAAAATTCACTCTCGCCGATGATACAGTCAGCATCATAAATAGATGTAACACACAGTGACTTAAGAAATACTGATGAAAATTTAAATATTTTTGATAATTTTCGTCAGTCCGAAGGAGACTGATGAAATGCTGATCGTGTAACCTTAGGCCCTCGCCTCGGCTTACCAACGATGCTTCTTTTTTTAGTCGATTGGTAATATTAATTATTAAAAAATAATATTTCAGAAATGGCTCAGCAAGCAGCACCGGTCACTGCAGCACTTCTTCCACAGTAAAACGTATAGGTATGCAATTTTTATACTCTCGAAAACGTGTTTGTAAATTTTGTAATGCATGCAAGTTGTACGTGAATGTGACGCCATACTTAATAATAATAATTAATTTATTTTCCTCGCCACACTCAAATACAAATGACAATGTAATGCAGTTCATGTACAATTGTTAAAACGGTACATAATTATGTGATTGTTCAGTTTCATTCACTTGCCTTATAAGACTTGCCTAATGGAATTGTGCTCTTAGGGTGCCTCTGAGGGAGGTTACACGATCAGTATTTCATCAGTTTGACCAGTCAGTCTAGTATGGTTTACTAGGTGGTAGACCCATGGGGTCCACGTCCGGAAGCCTCCCCGGAGGAAGGCGGACCCTGGTAACGCGGTGGGGAAACTTTCTCAGCGGGTGTGTGGCTTTTAATGTCATGTGTGTTCCCTTGGCATTTTTCCCACCACGGCTAGTTACGGACAGCCCTTTTCAGGGCCACGACCGCACCCGAAGTCCCCGGGTGCGGTACGATGGCTGCTCCCGGTGTCCTTGTCAGGAGGACGCGCCAGGTCGAGCAGCAGTCGATGGAGGAGTGGCTGCTGACCACCAATTGGTGCAAGGAGTGCCTAGACGGGCAGCGTTAGGACGGTCTCGGTGTAGTTGCGCTCACGTGCGCAGATCCCGAGCCATCCCGTAATAGCGTACTGTAGGTCAGGCCGGGGAGGATGTTTAGTAGGTATGGAGGGAACGCCTTTACCTCGAGTTCCACATATCCCCTGCGATTGGCACCACCCCGCCGGGACGATGCGTAGATGCGTTTGACCTCCCCGTCAAAAAAGAAAAAAGGTGGTAGACCCATATGTAGGGTCGTCTGGATAGGTACCACCGTCTTTCCTATTTCTGCCGTAAAGCAGTTCGCTGTATTTCGGTTTGAAGGGAAATGTAGCCAGTGTAATTACTGGGTATGGAATGCAAGGCATATCATCTTAGTGCCCAGGATGGCAGATGGCAACGCACTTGCAGTGTTGAGTGATTTACCCTTAATATTGCTAGTGTCGATAGGCTGGTTACAGTAACCACATAACACCAGGTTAGCCGCAAGCTTGTTAGCCATCTCGTACCTAATTATAAAAAAAAATTAATGACGTCAAACTGATCGTGTAACACAGTGACTGACGAAATACTGATGAAAATTTAAATATTTTTGATAATTTTCGTCAGTCCGGAGGAGACTGATGAAATACTGATCGTGTAGCCTTAGGCCCTCGCCTCGGCTTACCTTGGTGTTTAGCCCGTGTGAAGTGTGAATACGTCCGGCCTTAGCATCACTGACCATCACAATCCATCAGGTGAAATGAAGGAATAAGCTTCGCCATCATGATAAACTGCTATTCGTAAGGATATTCTTAAAGTTATTGCACTGTAAATACGATAATTTGTAACCTTTGGCTAACATAGAAGGAAATGATTATGCATAAAATTCAATGCATCTATTTTCTTGGCACAGTGCTCCTACTTGCCTAATTTTGTTTATCGTAGATATTCGACTTTTTCCAACTTATGAACTGATAAAATAAGTTATGATTTTTTTTTCTTTTACGGCAGGAAAATTGTATATGAATAAAATTGCTTAAGTGTTTGGTTAGGTTTAAAATAAAAAAAATAGAAAAATGAGAGAACGAAGACAATAAAACATTACGCATCTACAAGGACATAACACAATATAGTATTTCTGTTATTTCTATTAAAAGCGTAAGAGCTAAGTTACGTATTCAAAATTACCTGTAAATGCTAGCGTACTAATCAATGTAGTCTAGGTAATGTTTATTTTGTTAAGCTTCTTTATGAGATACAAGCATACAATTATTTGAGTCTGAATTCCAGTAAACAATACTGGTATATAATAGTGATCATATATCTGCATTTGAGCTCCAAATGACACTATTTGAATGTCAATGATACATTGTTTTATGCCGCACAATAGCAGCTTTGACTGGTAATTACTGCACAACAAATTTGCTATTGGAGTCATGTGCTAACTAGAAACAAAGGTAAATTATTGACAACATAAAATTATGGAAAAATCAATTGAAATAACTATTAAGGCGACGTTAAGTGCACATTGGTCATAGTGAGCAGAGCATCCCGCGATTACCGTGCCTGCATAGCACACTCAGAAAACACAGAAAAAGAGAAAAATAAGAAATTTTCTTAACAAGATGGTACTTTTACTCAAAAGCTAAAGAGGTTGTTTTAGAGATGAAACGGATTGTTGTTTGGCCGGATACCAGATATCCGGCGAGCTGCGAGGCCAGATGGCCGGTTATCCGGCGGCCGAATTATTTTTTAATACCAACACTAAAATGTACAAATTTTGAAATACATATTTTCATACTAATTTGTTGCGTAAGTAGTCTAGTTTCACACATACCTATGTTTTTTCACAGTCCAGGTACACATCTATTGTTAACATATGATGATCGATCGAAAATCGGTTAAAAAAAAAAAACATGTTAACACTTATCTATCACCCCATTAGTCAATATGTAATTAGAACCTTCATAGACAGACAGCTTGAAGTACAACGACAGCAAATAGTGTATTACACCATTTTTTAAAAACTGTTATAAATCAATCCTGATGTCTTAATTAAACCGTAACATTTTTATTTCAATTTAATAAAACCAAAATGTTTGTGACGGGGTTTGAACCGGTGCCTCCTGGGTGGGAGACAACGCTTTTTCGCACTACGCCATCGACGCCTCCTATTTCTGAGTAAATTAGCTAGTATAATGCAGTTCTCAAGCAGTCGCTTCAAACTACTCAGCTTAAAACATTTATCTACTAATCTGGGAATATGAACCCAATTTTCGGCATATTCTATGCCTATAATTGGGTAGTAAAGTTTTGTCAATGGAATTCATGTTGTTAGTGCACCCACTGGTGTCAGACTAAAAGGTCCAGGGTTCATTCTCCCTTCTCAGAATGATTCGCATTTATGCATGGTTTGGTTGGGTTATTTTAAATCTGTCTGGTCAGCTAAAATGAGCTTATATAATTCACCAAAAAAATAACACTTCTAATTTTCAGCATTTTAGATGTCTAATAGCCAACTAACTACTCAGTCTGTCGAGGATTCTGGGTTAAGTATGTTTGGAAAGTCTTATCTTAACTTTATACGACTTCCCCATTGTAGTAGGTAATTATATTAAAAAGAGGCAGGAGGTGTAATAATGTAAATTCAAAAAGGAATAATATATTTTCAAGTAAGCAGTTTGCTGTTGCCTTTGAAACGGACCTGGTGATCTTGACTGGTTCAAATAGTCCATCTATGGAGGCCCTTCTATTGGATAATATGTAATTACAATATAAATAATGTTTACATTTATAAAATTATATTTATAGTTAAAAATACTATGTTTACATTTTCATGGGCCAAAAATTAACCTGTCATTGTAAGAATCCGATAGAAATCCGAATATTTATACAAAATAAATGATCCATATTTGAATTACTGAGTAGACTTTTCTTATAATATTGTCTTGATATAAATAAAACTTTACAACCAACTACTTGTTTTCATGCACTTGAGTAAAGACTAACTGATAATTCAATCATACAGCACTTCAACAATATCATTGATAACTTATTATAGGTGATAAGATGACTTTCATAAGGTACAGATAGAATAATGAATCTGGTTGTAATTTACTCAAATAGTGACCTTTTTTTAATGCATTGCCACTATATGTCTTACAGAATAAAATAGGGTCTTCTATTCGTCAACTGTAATAGAAGGTGGAATGAACAAAAAGGCCTTGCTTCAAATATTTTTTTTAAATGATAAGTTTTCAGACTCACTGATAGTACCTTGACTCTACATTTTGACTGGACTTGTTGCAGCCGTGGTTACGAGAGAACATTATTGAGCGTGTCTAGACTGTATATAATAACGATCCAAATTAATAATGCAACGCGAAAGATTAAAATATTATTACCAGTAATTGTACTGGTGCACATTGCTGCATTGCACCAAACCATAGTACATTAGTTTTGGTGTTGAGGAAAGTATGGTATAAGAAAAATTTATATTTATGTAGTGAAGACCAAAATAGTTTACAAAAATCTACAGTAACATTTTTTATACAGTGTCAAGGATATCTACCTACATATCTTAAGTCTTTTTAATTATAAAATAAATATGACATAGTTATCAAAGTGTAAATTGTCGTGCAGTTAAGTAATTGAATACTTTATGCAATAAAATTTTAAAATAATAATTGTATTTTTTTAAAGTTCTTAATGGGTAGTCAAAAGGTTATCCATGAAAGATTACTAATTGGCCGAACGAGGTTATAAGAAACGGGTAACTGTTACACGGCTGTATAGTAAGTTTACTTACATAATGTGGAATACAACAATCTAAGAAATTTCAATTATAGAGCGTTAAAAATTTAAAAACAGCACTTGAATAGAGACATGTAACTAACTTTAAAAAGTTATAAAAGTTAATATGACATACCAAACTTTTTTTCGTCGCTCGGATATAATTAGCACTGTCGGAAATCGTAAATAATTTACGACGTTTATCCGTAAATATATTCTTATTCGATACAACACGGCAATGAGTGGCAAAAAAGCGACGCACCGCCATATAATATGACATGACAATGAATGACACTTTACTTTTTTTTTTGTTTCTTCTGTCCCTGACGGGACGGGCAAAGGATATCAAGTCCATACAGCCCTGTCTGTATTTATGTCTTCTTTCTTGATGTTTGCATTAAAATATGGGCGTCGCACATTTTAATGCATCTAGGGAGAGCTTGGAAAGAAATGCATGGCAACAGACCTCATGACTGTGACTGATGAGAATTGTATAGTGGGATTTCCAACCACTATACAATTCTCAACGCCACATACACAAAACCTTTATTTCAATGATTCCTCATAACTGTTCGTCAACACGGATGCTTATGCAAAGAAACACCACTTTCACTGCACAAAATCCACTCCGAAGCAATTTTGAATTATCGAAATAAAGATCGACATGCAGACACCATGGTTTCCCGCCAAACACTCCTTTAGTTTTTTTTGGTTTAATTTTCCCTGTTACGGGACGGCAAAGGGATCTAGCCCATACAGCCAAGTCTTTAGTTTCATCTTCTTTCTTGATTTTTGCATTAAAATGTGGGTGCCACACTTTTTAATGCATCTAGGGAGTGCTTGGCGAGAAATGCATGGTACAGACCTCATGATGGTGACTGATGAGAATTGTATAGTGGGATTTCCAACCACTATACAATTCTCAACGCCACATACACAAAACCTTTATTTCAATGATTCCTCATAACTGTTCGTCAACACGGATGCTTATGCAACAAAACGACACCACTTTCACTGCACAAAATCCACTCCGAAGCAATTTTGAATTATCGAAATAAAGATCGACATCCAGACGCCATGATTACCCGCCAAACCAAGGAGCTTATACTAAGAATAAAATATAAGCTCCTTGCCGCCAAACACTCTCACTTTACTTTTTTTTTCGTTTCTTTTGTCCCTAACGGGACGGGCAAAGGATGTCAAGTCCATACAGCCCTGTCTGTATTTACGTCTTCTTTCTTGATGTTTGCATTAAAATATGGGCGTCGCACATTTTAAAGCATCTAGGGAGTGCTTGGAAAGAAAAGCATGGCAACAGACCTCATGATTGTGACTGATGAGAATTGTATAGTGGGATTTCCAACCACTATACAATTCTCAACGCCACATACACAAAACCTTTATTTCAATGATTCCTCATAACTGTTGGTCAACACGGATGCATATGCAATGAAACGACACCACTTTCACGGCACAAAATCCATTTCGAAGCAATTTTGAATTATCGAAATAAAGATCGATATCCAGACGCCATGGTTTCCCGCCAAACACTCCTTTTTTTTTCGGCATTACATCACTGCCGACTGTACCCGCGCGCAGCGTTTCTTGCGAACATATCGTATTAAATACTAGACATATTATTTTTAAGCTATTGCATAGCTTCTATCGCGGGCCTTGAGCGCGGGGACCGAATCCAGGAATTCCGTAACGAAAAAACCTCACGCTCCCCACTCCGATGGGCAAGGAGGTGTGGCTTGAAGGCCGTGCATCGTCTAACGTCGATTCAGTTCGGCAGTCTTCGACACAGCGTTGTGTGCGTGCGATTAGACGTATTCATAGCTGTACTTGTAAAATTTGTGTATAAAGTGTTTTGAATATGAATGTTAATTATTTCAATTATAAAATTAATATCAAAGAAAAAGAAATACTGCAAGAATTTCTTCATAGGCGTGTGCAGGTTTCCTCACGATGTTTTCGTTCACCGTTAAAAGAGTCGATTAAACGTACATATGAATTCAATATTTGAAAACACATTGGTACGTGGCGGGGTTCGAGCCGGTGCCTCCCGGGTAAAAGACGACGCTCTTACGCACTACGCCACTAATGCTTTATTAAATGATACTTATGCAATATTTTATTTTTATAACTTTTGAAGTAGGTTTGACTTTTTTAAAAAGTTGTGGAACACCTCAAACCATTCGTGTTAAAATAAAAGAATGTTAGTGCTAAATTCACTTAAATAAGCTCCAAAATAATTTTCCGTGCCATGGCGTAACTTATAGAACCATAACTTTTAATTTTAAGTCATAATACATAGCGATAAAGTCGGTAATAGTCCAGAGTTTGAAGTATCGTCATTTGAATGGCACAATTACAGTTTATCATTGATCGTGACTATTAGGTAGGTATACCTAATAGTCACGATCTTTACTTATAAAAAATACTTTAAAAAATATAACAGCAAAGAGTTGATTGTTTTATATGGATTTATTATACAAAAATATGTGAAATGTAACATAATAATGCCCAACATGCACACATCTCCATTTTTACTAAACATATAATTAATTTGAACTTAATATAGATATGTCAATATTAAAATATTGTTATTTACAATGGTATTTAAACTCTAAAAAATAAATATTGGTTCTTTTTATACGAGAAGACATTATTTCAGCACATGTAGCATAAGAAAATAGATTCACTACTTAAAAGTGAACGCAGACCTGCTAACTTTTTTTGACAGATGAAAGTCATGATCACAGAGTGAATTACATATCCATTGCTGTTTTTACACGACAAGTGCCATAGTTGCGTGTCGTGTAACACAGCAATGGATATGTAATTGACTCGGTGATTATCACTTTCATTTGTCAAAACATTTAGCGAGTAGGACTACTGGTCGCACCGCACTCGCCGCATTCCAATTCTTTATATGAAACCTCGCACATTTATCCGCAGCGCAGTCGCCGCAGTACTTACCTGACGCGGCCGAACTCCCCAAGCGGCGGCTGATGACGTCACCTACGTCGGCGCGCCCGCATCACACGTTGCGGCCAGCACGGCGAGGGTTTCGTCATTCGCATAGAAATCCAGTGCGATGCGTGCGGCGACGGGAACGACTGCGGTGACTGCGGCGAGATGTGCGAAGCCATTAACAAAAGCAATGACTGCGGTGCGGCCAAACACTAATAATTTTTATGAAAACCATGCCACTTTACCGTAGATGACGGTAACAGATTCGCGACCAGGGCCCCGATCGCGGTAAATCATTTCAAGTCGAACGCAGATGAAACACAAACGCTGTCAAAGTTACGTTTCTGTTAGGCCCTGTCCGCACAGCGATAAATAATATCGCGTTCAAATTGAACGCGATATTATTTCCGCGCGAATATTTTATCGCTGTGCGATCGGGGCCCAGGGTTGCCAGGTGTTCGGTATGACAAAAATATCGAAGCATGGGGAGGTTCGGTATTTTTTTTCTGATTACTTTTCTCCCTAATAAACGAATCGATTGTCAAATTTTACGCAATCGGCATCGATGTTGCACACTCCACGAGTGATGAAGACGAGAGAAGAGACGAGAAAGGAGGCAGAGACGTAGTAATTTCGTCCGCGAGCGAAAGGATCGGCAATACGACAAGTAAGATAAGTAATGAGCTTTTTTTGCTCACTGTTCGGTATTTTTTTTGGAAAAGACCTAGCAACCCTGTTCGCGACCCATTCCCGCGTACGAGAGGATAAAGAAATGCTACATCAGGACCATGGAACTGACAATTACTGTCTTTTCTACGTGACTGCCAGGCCGACTTAGGCCGCCTGCGTGTACGTGAAATGGTCTTGTCTATCTATCTCACTCAAATATACGCGTTAGTATGCTCTTCCACAGTTTTCTATATCTATGTATTGTACCGATCTATGTATAAATATGTCGATCGACAGTTCCACATTGCAGATTAGGCAAATCAAACAGAAAATTAGAAAGACGGTATCTTATGCTACGAGTGCAGAATTATTAGAATCGATTTAAAATACATATTTGAGTTCTCATCATTAGTGTAAAATCAACACGTACAAGTGATATTGGGCACATTGAATAATAACATTAATCACCACTCACCTTAGATTTATGGCTCATGCTTATTAGAAAACTATGAAGTATATTGTCATTTTATACATAATTATGGTCTCCATATGATGAGGAATCTTTTTTAATTTACTCATAAGATTTTTAAAGCACTACTTATAATATTCTAAAACTTAACATAGACTTATGATATTTCACAAATACAAATTCTAATTAAAACTATTTAGTAATTCAGTGCAATCGTTCAAAAATGTTTTGAAGTTGGAACTTTTTTTACTGCTAATTGATGAATACTTATTCACTTATAAATAAATATTCAACTTTATTTGAGATAAATGAGATAGTTTTGTTTTGGGTTACTTTAGATTACTTGTTAGTTTAATTTGTCCTGTCGTCGTAAATTGTGTCTAAAGATCACAACTTTACAGTCTTCTTTGCAAAAAAAAAGCGCACGACACTACTTAATAACCTTCATCCTTAAATTTCTTACCGAATATTAAAATGTAAATTAAGTGAGTAAATAGAGATCATTCTTTGCTCTTTAGTCTTCAGAATGTATTATAAACAAACACAAAGGCAGCGTGCTGCTACTTACAAAATTGCACTACATAGTACAAAAAGTGCTACACAAATATTAAAACAAGTTTTTATTATTCTACAATTCTAGATTTGGTCGATTACTATCCTCCGTTCATGTATAGATTAGGAGAATATGAATTTGTTATAAATATAATACTGTTGATTTATCATTTCTCTTAAACATAGCTTGTGTTAAAACCTCAATTCGCACTCTTATCACAATAATCATAATGTTTAAGGAATTCTTATCACATTTTTGCACGGAACATTCATCTACATTTTGTTTTTCTACCCGCAATTTGGCAAGTGATATATAAACTGTATCTTAAGTTTCCCATCATAAGGTTAACTACCTATTAAGTTTAGCCAAATACGCTATATACATTAAAAAAAAACTTCGTACAGATCTGGGCATTAAATAATAAGTACCTATGTTATGATACTTAATGTCAGAAAAAGTGAATAACAATTATTTGGGACTAAAATATTCAACAATGTAAAATTAGTTAAAAAGGTAGATAGCATTCATAGACTAATAAAGAAATTCTGACGTTTTAAACTCCCTCTGAACGATTATTTATTGAATTAAAATTACCATTTAAAAGCGCTTTATTACAGCATATTTTTCATGTATTATTCAGAATACACGGTGAGCAGTCTAGTATAGAATTTGCTTAATGCCATTGTTTTGTCCGTCCATTTTCTAATAAGGGAAAATTGGCATTTAACTGGCTTGACGTTTTATGCAATAATTGTTATCTATATGTTGGTCAGGAATTATCTGATCTCCTTTTTGATACCACTAACATGACTTTAGGCTGGAATTCCTCCTACGTTAACGTTGATCCGATGACCAACGAGACAAAAATAAATAAACACTAGATATTGACTTCAGTGCCTCTGTAGTCAGAAGCCGGCCACATCGTAGTATGTGTCCTTGGCAACATTTATTCGTGTGTGTTTCGGAAGTTACTGTCCACATAAAATATTGTCAAGAAAACATTTGACAATTTTAGATTGCACGGTACAGATTTCAACGCAAACTATGTACGTAACATATCTATACTTAATAATATCTATTCTATTCTATTCTTAATGGCCTCGCGTCGCATTAAGCGTACGCATTTTGCCAATGTCAAGTGAAAATGTAACTAAAGTAACAAAAATAATTGTTCGGTTGATTGAGGTTAAAAATGGAGTCTCTCAATACGTGTTTTTCCGACAAGAACTCGGGAGAAACTCCCTTAATAATATCATTGAGTATTTGACTTTTTCATGACACTGACGCGCTAAATGTCGCAAGGTTGTTCCAAAATCCAGGTTATTTTAGAAATAAAAAGGTAGCAAGGTGCGGAGGGTAGCGAAGTCCTCGCAGGTTTTCATTCTTTAAATAAAAGTACCCAAAAAATCTTCAAATAAACCTATTACAAAAAAAGTCAAATGTTCCTTGGGTTTTCCCATAAATAAAAATAAAGTTATCCTGTGACATTTACACCACTGAGCGCAGCGCGTTCAATGGATTGCCGACCGCTTGACCGTACGGACAAGCGCGTACATTCACTTCGTACATACACATAATGTGACCATTATATTTTTCGTTAAAGGCTTACGGATCTTTAAAAAAATGCTGTTGTGAAGTTTATTATTTACTAACAATTAGAAAGTTGAAGAGTTTAACTAATATAACTTCTCTATGTAGTACTTTTTTGGGGCAGAAGTAAATTTGGTTTTAAAATATCGGGTACTTAATTTGTTGATTACTATCCTTGTATTTTTTCACTTGTTCATAGTTTTTTCATTAGAGAAAACTTCCTTTTATAGGTAATGTTTGCTAAACGAGCATATTTTATCTCTTGCTTGCACGCGGACAGACAATCTGAAAGATGGACGTATGGTCATTTTATAGATACAGCGATCGGTTTCGCACTGCGGGACTTTTGTGTTCATAAGCGACCGATCGTGCGCGCAACTGGCGCTAGCTTAGTAGGAATACCAGCCTAAAGTTTGTCACCGGAGTAACCGGTACTCGGTAGCACACATCTGCCGCGGAATCAAAGCAGCGAAACCGCTACAAGAGTTTCGTTAACATTTCTACATTTCAGAAGCAAAATGAACATGCATTTTGTGCACTTCCCTATAAACACACGTGGTTCCACTACAGAATGGCGGAACGAACGCGGAGATGTCGACGGCGGTCGAGGATGATCGGCGAAATCACGAGAGAAAGAGATAGAATCATAGCCAATTATATGCGTTAGAACAGGCTGTTTCGCTTATTTTTCAATTGACAAGTCATGGCGAAACTACTGCGGTTTCGGTGCTATGGTATCGCGGTGGAGGAGTGCTACAGCCTACAGGCGTAAGATCTAACACTTAAAGTATACACCTAAGAGAAGCTGTCCTGCTCGCACTCGTCCCAACTGTCGCACTCATAATGGTCGCAGTCGTAGTCAATGTCGCAGGCTGCGTGTCCCGTCGCGTCCGAACTGATGTCCGTTAGAGCGGCGTCGGATACCGGCTTTGAGGATATATCTAAAATCTGTATCAAAGAGATGACATGGTAGACTTTTCAGTAATATTGTACAATTTGGGGTCGTCCATTAATCACGTGAGGCTCCGAAAGAGGGGGAGGGGAGGGGTTCAGCGTAAATCACGAAATATCACAAGGGGAGAGGGGGGTGTAGTAAGATGTCACATGTATTTATTTATTCGTTTAAACGCGCGATATTTAAGCCGAAAGAAATGCAAAAAAATCACACGATTAATGGACGCCCCCTTTACATGTAGATATGGATTGGTTGATGTAATAATTTCGAACAATTTTTATATAAAATTTAGTAATCAGCAGTGGCATGACCATAGGTAGGTAAGTGTTAGTTTTGACAATTCACTCAGAAAGTATACTTCTATTATACCTAAGTTCTATATAGATTACGTAGGCAATTAAAAGTAAGTAGTCCAGATAAGGATGCCGTGGCAACCTATAATTAAGTCTGCACTTAGAGGATTGTTAAGCACATAGTTTCAAGCTGTAATAGTGTGAGATTTGTTGTTTGTCCTAAAATAAATAAATAAAATAGTCATTTCAAATCGTCGATACTACCATAAAAGGTTATCTTGGTCATAAAAAACCACGAACCTACTAATGATAAAAACATTTACGATTTAGATGAGGAAAATTCTAGAATTTACGATGGTCGAGCTTTTACAGTAACATATTATTATATACGGTAAAAGAATGAAAGCTGGTAATTACGTACTCCTATGCCCATAGCTGTTGTAAAGATATACTTGCATATTATATCAGTACGTCAGTGCCGGCCATAGATTTATAATTACTGACGTTAATAGATTGGCAATGAATCGACTAGGGCGAGACCAAAAAATGCCTAAATGTGTGCATAATGCGCAATAGTAGTACTGCAGTCTGATAGTTGCTGTCTTATCTACGTGATTGACAGGCCCAATTAGGCCAGTGTGTACGTGAAATGGTCTCATATATCTCGTTCTAATATACATGTTAGTATGCACTTTCTCTTTTACATTGCCCATCTACAGTTTCCTATATCTATGGTGCCGGCACTGAACGCTCCTACACTGATCTACAATCGACAAAGTTCTCAGTGTACCACTTGTAGGAGATAATCGTGTGGCACTGACTTGTCTGATTGATATCGACCCGCCCCCTTTTTAGGGAGGCGGGCCGTCTGGCAACCGGATTGAGCCAATAAGAGCAGACAATGTCGTTAGCAAAGTTAGAGCGACTGCGCGGAGAAAGGCGACCTGCGGAAGCGGAGTGAAGACACTGCGCCTCATTGGCTGCACCATATTTTGTTAATATTCTATTGGCCGGAGTAAAAAGTAGGCGGGGCTTGGTGCAAGGCAGCCGTTTAATGGATTCTATATGCTAAATGGAACACCGGGAACTTTGTCGACTGTACTATCGGGGTCTCACTATTAAGGGTCGTTTTGGTTTTATATTGCCGACGACTACCCTTAGCCTGTGGACCAATAGAATTTTGAGTGAAGATCCCAGAGTGATGCAATACAATTGCCTTAGCAAACTTCGCCGTAAAAACATCTGGTTGAAATTTATTTAAAAAATTACCTTTTTTATTTAAATATTGTAACCAGATGTCTTACACAAGAAAATAGGGTCTTCTATTGGTCAACAGTAATTGAAGGCGAGGGTCAACAAAAAGGGCTCCCTTCAAACGAAAAACTTTTAAACTGTAAAGATTAGGAAGACCCTGATAGTACGCAGAAACCATGTGATGTTTTTACAGAAACAGTTATGGCTCACGCGCGTTCCTAAAAAAAAATTATCTATCCTACAGAACGACCGTGACAAATATTAAGATTGATGTTTAAAAAATGCTTACGTCAGCAGACGAACGTAGACTGTAGTTATCTGACTGCGCGTCTCTATCGGCTGTTGAGAGCGCGTGCAATGCCACAGAGCTTCGCTTAGGTTCGTCGCGGGAGAGATTCTTCCCGTCCGATCTCACTGCCACTTCCGAAGGATTCGAACGTTCTGTAAAAATAGTAATGATCATAATATCAGCCGAGAGACGCCCACTGATGGACAAAGGCCTCCGCCAAGGATCTCCAAACCAGTCGGTCCTGCGCTGCCCGCATCCAGCGGCTTCCTGCGACCTTTACCAGATCGTCGGGTCATCTTGTGGGGAGCCTACCAACACTGCACCGTGTGTTCCCAGTGGAGTAGTCCCATGGCGGGACTACTGGTATTTTTCCAGAGGTTCCATTGACTGGACTAATGGGATTTTGATTCCTAGCAGTCCCGTGTGATACTCAGACGCATAAAACGCAATTTTCAACCTTATTCTATAGTCATAGGTGTTCCAATTCTTATGAAGAAATTTACGGAAGTTAGCCAAATGTGCAACCGTTAGTACATACATCAGTTGCTACCCAAAATTATAATACCCACACACCTAATAAATAAATACCTTTAGCTAAGGGATCTGCATGAGAAACCGGAGAACCACTTCTAGGGGAGCCTAGGCTGCCACTGAAATACATTTCTGGATTGGCTTCGTGACGATCTGCAATGGTGAACAACAGAGAGATAAGATTATTATAATATCAAAGTAACGCTAAATAACAATATTCTGAATTCTGAACCTATATTCCAAACCCTTATATTTAATTCTTATGATACCAAGGGTTGATATAGTATACCCGGACTGCCGAGATGATTTTGAGTGTAACGTCTGTCATGGTTGTTGGCTTTTGCTTGTGTGTTAACTGAAGGATAGTTTATTTTTGGGTTTGGTGCCGCTTTTATCTAAGGTGCTTAACGTTGCGAAAGATAATTCCATGTTCACATCCAATGAAGTATTTTTAATTCTCAGGACAAGAAAGTTTTTATGGCTATTTATTTTTCTTAGGTACATTTCTAAAATAAATTGGTGAAAA
This sequence comes from Elophila nymphaeata, assembly GCA_955850985.1. Lineage (NCBI taxonomy): Eukaryota > Metazoa > Arthropoda > Insecta > Lepidoptera > Crambidae > Elophila > Elophila nymphaeata. The sequence goes on from OY039067.1 coordinate 23,956,597, forward strand.
ATAAAATCTCTTTCGAGTCTTACCACAGTCGACAATCTCCTGGAAGACATAATTGGCAGTAACTACTGGCTGTCGTATCCAAGGGTGCGCCATTAGTTGCGGCACTGTACACCGGTTGGCAGGTTCTTTGCACAGCATCCAACGGAGTAGTTGTTCTAAATCTAGGTGGAGAGGAAATTAAAATTAAGTACTACCAACATGTAATATCTGATGAGAGTAAAAAAATTACAGCCCGTATGATTATAAACTGTATTAGATACTTCTAACATGTTATCCGCTAGCAGACCGCTATAGAACCAACCATCGACCCCTTTTATTTTGAAAGAACTTCTAAAAGTGTCTGCCCATTACAACGTATCATATCATGAGCGTAATAGGAACGTGTTCGGCATAGGTAACACGGTACGAACTACTATGGCAACTAGAAGGTATCAACACCGTATCGTACCATGACCGTAACCGTAAATTATATTTATTGTATGAATTAATATGAAACAACTCCCACTTAAGTGTGATCGCCGAACTTAAAGAAGATAATTTCGTACATTAACACCACGTTGTCGCTCCTGCGCAATTATGTTGCTGTCACGCTCACACAGGTATAGTGACCGCCCCTTTTAGGGATTCTAAACCTTTTGAACAAAGTAATACGGTGTTAACGTGTTCAATAAAAGTTGCGAGTTAGAATTATCTAAAATATTATAAATATTACTTATTAATCAGAGTTTAATTTCATTTAGATAATTTGAAATTAATCACTAGTATTTTATGTCTTAATTATCAGCAAATATGTACACCAAATGTCAAGATGGTCTTCATCACATCTGATCGCGGTGATGATAATGCCGAAGCTAGAAGTGAGCTTCCCCCGGAACCGTCACCACTGAGGAACTGAATCACAATAATGCCGTTAACACAATATAGGTAGGCGCTAATAATTTGGACGCCCAATATGCTTACATACATTTAACAAATTCTTGGTATTCCATTTAGCAAACAGAATTATTTAAACGGCTGCCGTGTATCAAACCCCGCTTACTTTTTACTCCGGCCAATAGAATATTAACGTAATAGACACTACCAATAACAGCAGCATTGTCCCCAGCAGACAATGCTGCTGTTATTGGCTCAAACCGGTATTACACCCGTGTAGGTTGTGTGCAATCTTGCGGTTGTACTATCGCGGTCTCCCTAATCTTCCATCTTAAGTGTCGTGTTTGTATTACACTGTCGACGACTACCCTTAGCCTGTTTACCAATAGAATTCCGAGTGAAGATCCCAGAGTGATGCGATACAATTGCCTTAGCAAATATTGCCGTAAATACACAATTTGTTAAAACAATGACATTTTTTTATAAATTGCAACCAGACGCCTTATAGAACAAAAGAGGGTATTCTATTGGTCAACAGTAATAGAAGGCGGGGCCAACAGAAAGACCTCGCTTCAAACGAAATTTTTTTAAACTGTAAAGTTTAGCAAGAACCAGATAGTATTTAAAATAGAAAAATATAAACAATTTTGTGGTACTGTGTAAAAAAAACCTTTCTGAAATCCCTAGGTTGTATAGCCTAACCTAACCCTCAACAGATCGCAAGGCAAGGGTGGCTAGAGCGATAGCATTTGGACTCCACATCCACTTACCATCCGGCAGTCCAATTACCGAACTATAGCAACCGGTAGCTAATTGTACAACTGCAACGCGACTGCTACTCGTTGCGGTTGCTTTTTTGGTATTACGGAAACAAATCGCATAGTGGTCGCACGTTAAGTGCATTTGCGACCAAAATGTATGGCAACTAGCGCCACTCGCAATTAAACGTACAAATAATGACAACCTATGATTGCGATTACTTTAAGTCAAAAAACTTTTTAGTTTCAACAATTTCTTTCCATAAAAAAATAAAAGATTTATATAAATTTAAATTTATAAAGGCATAAGTATATTTAGGCAACAATGGAGCAAGTTCAGAACATAAAGTTTTAAAAAGTGATTTGGATAGCCTGTAGTGAGCTCTGAACTCGTTCTTTGAAATGTATAGAAGAGAGCTTCTGGCATTAATGCGAATTCTTCTTCGAAGTCGAGCAGCGTTGATCCTTCCTACACTAGCTTCTTGGTCTAAATATTCACTAATCAGAGCTCGTGCCGTCTTATCAAACGTTATATTTATGTTATTTTTTAAATAGATGGGAATAAGTTAACACCACACAATTATTAATTAACATTTTTAAATAGATGGGAATAAGTTAACACCACACAATTATTAATTAACAATAATCTAACACAAATCACTAGTCCATTACAGCTAAATAAACTAAACACCTCAATAATTGACCAAAGCAACTACAAACAATTACAATATGACTAGTAGCTGGATCATAGTCGCAATTGTTCGCACGTTGCTGTCAAAAAATGTTCCGTAATACCAAAATACAATCGGTCGCTGTGTTCCCAAGTGTTGACATTACACTTTTAATTTGTTAAGTTGCCGCTTGGGGCGCTATCATAGCAATGTACGTTCCGTAATACGAATTAAAGTTCTGCTAGCAATAATTGTACAATTTTACAACTTGCGACTGTCACTTTGAGATCGCTAATAAGACTGCGGTAGGAGTCTCGTTTGCTACCAATTTATTTTTAAAAAACCTTTATTAGTAATACTGCTGTTCAGTTATGAAACCTACCATCTGACACCAGCTGGGGTAAAGCCAGTGGACCCTGGATGGTGTCCTCGATGTCAGAGAACGGGTTAACGAAGAATGTCAGCACATACAGCGTTATCCCCATCGACCACATCTCTAGTTCTGGTCCAGCATATCTGAATAGAATAAGACGATATCGTGATGATAATAAATCATAGGATAAACTTGTTCAGAAGAAGCGAAAGAGTTGTTGGGTGCGCAAGTTTCACGTCAAACAATTCGATCTTCCCATACCTACACATATGACCATAGATTTATAATTACTGACGTTTATAGATTGGCAATGAATCGAAGAGGGCGAGACCAAAAAAATGCAACAATGTGTGAGTAATGCGCACGTGTGCGTGAAAAATAGTACTGCAGTCTGACAGTTGCTGTATTTTCTACGTGACTGACAGGCCTACCTAGGCCGCCTGCATGTACGTGAAATAGTCTAGACTATCTATCTCGTTCTAATATACGCGTTAGTATGCTCTTTGTCTTTTACATTGCCGATCTACAGTTTTATATACTGGGTGTAAAAGACATGAACAGTCAAACGAGAACCATGTATTCTATACATCAAAATAAGATATATTTCAAAAAATATATTGCTGGCTAATGAAGTTTATTTTTTGGTGTTAAAAAAAATTGCAAATTGTACCGCGCAATGTAAAGGGCTCAACTCGCAAAACCGCGATAGTTTTGCCAGACGGCGGCCCCGTTCGTTAGTGTCTGTGCGCATCGAGTGAGCTACATTGAACGCTAACGTTTTGAAGCCATTTTTTGTTATGAAATACTAAAAAAATGATAATGTTTCTTTGGACAATAATTAAGAAATAACGTATAGAACACGTTTTTATAAAAAAATGAAAAAAAAAATGTATGACTTTGACCTTCAATAAAATCGTAACTATCAATTTCCCAGGTATAGTCTAAAGCAAAAAAAATGTTATGATGGTGAGCAGAATACATGGTTCTCGTTTGACTGTTCATGTCTTTTACACCCTGTATGTATGCTGGTGACACAAAGTCACGCCTTTCTCCCATAATGGGAAAGCACATATCATTTCTTTCCACTTACTACGACCCTTACATATTTTTTTTGCTTCATCTACTCTCCTCATACAATCTCGGCGATTTCGATTACTTCTTTTTTAAGATATTTTCACTTCTTAACTTACAACTGTACATGCAACAATTCGATAGGTGTTGTCAACATTGTGTAGTGAGAGAAATTTAATTCACTAATCATATTGGTAACAATGATCAAGTAGAACAAATTAACAACATTTCAAAAAAGCAAGTTATGATAATTACAAAACCATTTGGAGCTTTGGTCATCTACAACACTATATATTTTTTCAGAATTCATTACTTGCTAAAACATGAGATATTAAAAAAAAACTAAATGTACCAAAAATGGAGAGCGTAGGATTACACAAATTATGAGGTATAGGCAGTAGTCTACCACGCTTGCCTGATGTGGATTGATGGAAGGATCAAGGTGATCAATACACCTTTGCTGATCCATTAGTCGCCTTCTACGACACCCATTGGAGGATATGGGGTGATGCTATTCTACTCTGCCGGCATCACGCGACCAAAAATTAAGATAGATATAACTTACTTATTACCAGCCAGTACTTCGGGGCTGCAGTACTCTGTAGTGCCATAGAATGTGGAGAAAAGAGTGTCTTTACTCATGAAGGTGGCAGAGCCAAAGTCTATCAGCTTCACGTGGAATTTGTTGTCTATAATCACGTTTTCATCTTTTATGTCGCGATGGAGTATGTTCAGTGAATGGAGGTATTCCACTGCTTGTCCTATCTGGAAAGAGTGACGTGTCTTGTATCTTTGTAAGAGGGAGGTTACACGACCAGTATTTCATCAGTCTCCGCCGGACTGAAGAAAATTATCAAAAATATTTAAATTACCATGACTATTTCGTCAGTCACTGTGTTAGACGATAGGTTTGGCGTCATTCATACCAAATTGACAGTACCCTTAGTATGAGTTTTGATAGTTTTATTGGAGCTCGATCAAATGTATCGTCTCTTTTCATACATTGCCCACTGTTTCTGATAGTTTACGCTAGAGGCGCTAGTGGGCAATGTATGAAAAGAGACGATACGTTTGATCGAGCTCGAAAACTAACAAACTCATACTTAGGGGGATCAGACTGTGAAATCGTGTAACCTCCTTCTGTTAGTCAGAAGGAGGTTACACGATTTCACAGTCTGACAGATTTCACATAACATTCTTCCGGATATTAGAATTAAGTCACATAACACTGTTACGAATTCGTAAATTGCCGTGGAAATCACCAGAAAACAATAGAATGTTCAAGAAAGTACTCGAAGCTTCCAGAAGGGCCTCGACGAATTCGACGAGAAACTTTGATGAACGATGGGAACGTTCGAGCAATAATGAACCTACAGACTTATGACATAAGGTTTGTATTCGTCAGATGAGCTTAGTTGTTTGTTCGAAATAATAGTCGAACACTAGAAGTGTTTGCGCGATTTAGTTTTGCGTAGTATAAAAGGACTGTTGATTGCAGCGTATGGACATTCTAAGTTTAGAAGCGAACAAGTGCGGATCAAAGCAATACTCTCTAAGTGATATAGTGTGATTTACCAACCAAGGCGAATACCACGGAATAAGTTAGAATTGTGATTGGACTTTGTTGCTTGGTTATTGTAAATTTTAGAGTGCTATACAATCTCGTCAGTGTCACCAAGTGTTTCTATCTAAATCAAAGAATCCCTAGCTCGTAACATTATATGCGACTTGATTCTAATATCCATTTATTAACTAGAGCGGTAAAATTAAGAATGTCTCAAATCGCACAGCTCGGGCGATTAATATGCGATCTGAGGCTTTCTTTTTTACCGCCCGAGATAAGTACAAAATTTTATGTCACCATCTGAACAGGAAGTGCGCTTTCTGGTCTGGTGTGGCATAAAATGCATTTTCAAGTTTGCGCAAATATGCCAAGCTATTTTTGCTGTTGTGTTACATTTTGTATTGTATGAAGTAGAAGTCAACACAGTGCGACTTTGTAGCATGACGTCATATTTCTTCCAATGTTCTAAATATTAAAAGAAAACTAATTTGGAGCTGCTTGCTGTTTTAGTTTAAGTATTTCTATATGTAAAGTTGCAAAATATAACAGCTTTCGTGTGACTTAATTTATGGATGGTTGTCTAGTATCAATTTTTTCATTGATCGATATGAATTTAAAGCTTAACGATTTTAATGTTATCTTTATTTACCTGTCTAAAAATATAGCTCAACAATGGCTCGTCGAGGCGCGGGCGGCGCTCTATAAACTCAAATAAGTCCATACCAGCTCCGTGCTTTTCCATCACCATTTGGAAGTATTTGTCGTTTTCGAACACGTCGATTACGCTCACCTGCAAAAATTACGCAACAACGTCATAATTTGATTTACTACTGGGACACAAGGCCTCTCTTGTCATCACAGGAGATTTAGGCAGTAGTCCACCAAGCTTGCCCAATGCGAATTGGTGGACGGAGTATAAGGTGATCAATACCCCTTTGATGATCCATTAGTCGCCTTCTACGACACCCATTGGAGGATATGGGGTGATGCTATTCTACTCTGCAGGCATCACACGGCTACATTATTTTATAGCTTTTCTTTAAATAAACTATAATTTAGTTTTATAATTCTATCAAGTAGTTCTATCCCAAAGAAAATGCGATGTTTTTTGTTGCGCTTGTATTAGTAAGTTAGTAATTGTCAAGATTAAGTTGTTTATAATAAGTAGAAGATAGATAGAGTAATCGGCCCAAGATCCAGTGGGCGATACCCTGTGCGATGGACTGGCCAAATAAAAATCCTCATAGATTCACCCATAAGTATGTGCTTGCCTCTGTTCGAGAGATATATGACGAGACACATGAAAAAGGTCATGCATCGAACCCCGTGACCACAAATACTATAAGAAACAAGCCAAACGTTTTATAAACTGTAACCAGACTTCGGAAAAAAAGAAAGGCACGAAACCGGTTAAAATCGGAGTTTACAAGGTAAATCGACTCCTATTGTAAAAGTCGGTTAAGCCTATGTTACCCGGGCCATAATAACGAATCGATTGACACCTTATTCAACAAAATCGGATGAATAGTCGTGGCGCTACGGAGGAACATACGTAAATACAAACATACAATACATAGAGTGCTAAAATCATTACCCTTCCTTTTCGCTATGCGTAGTCAGGTAAAAGGCGAGAGCCACAAAGGCATTATCAGTTGATTCCAACTCACAATATTAGGATGTTTGAGTGTAAGCAGCAAGCTTAGTTCCAGCGGTAAGCGCCGTCCATCAGGGGCGTCCACCCAGAACTGAGCGCCTACTTTTTCTTTTAAAATGAATTTCGCCACGGCCAAGAGACGGTCAGAACGACGGTATGCCATTTTCACGCATCCATACGCGCCTTTGCCTGAAATGAGAAGTATAAACAGTGGGATCGCGGTAATCAGCTCCGATATTTTTAATGTAACTGAGTGTAAATATTACTAATTTAAAAGTTGAATTTATACCATCACAAACTCTGGAACAAAACAAAAGAATTGGTGTACAAAACTTAAATAAAAGTGCTGTGTTTATGTGCCTAAAACAAAAATGAATACACGTTAACTGTGCTTATTTGACATTGCAGTGCTGCCAACACAAAGCTTGGTAAAATACAAGCTTCTTGGTTTGGACTAACGCACCGGTGTTTACTTATCAATCTGCAGTTACCAGGATAGAATCCTGCTTAGACAAACATTTGATTTTTTTTATTTTTTATTATTACTTTTTTTGGATCAAATTTTTTTTTTGTTATTTTATTAAGACTATAAAATGGGTGGTTGGGGCTGTTGTAAAGAGAATATCCACAATGAAGATTTTGTATTATGCACCAATTGCAATAAAAAGTTTCACGTGAAGTGCATACAATCCTGTGAAGCAAGTTTTGTTGATGGCCTGAATAGGGATTGGAAGTGTCCTTTGTGTAAAGATATCGTAAACAAATCCGTGAAGAATGATAATACCCCGGTTCGAGGCGGTGGCTGTGAAAACTCGATATCCAACAAAAATGTCGCAACTCGGGCTACTAAACGACAAGCAGTGTCCTCTCCGCCTATGGCGCCATCTGCTGGTAATTCTAAATTGACACATGACGATATAAGGGAAATTATTAGGTCGGAGATGTCTAATATGCTTACCACAATGAAAAATACTTTTGAGAACACCCTATCTGGATTTACATCAGAACTGAAGTCGATAAGAGATGAAATATCCGATGTGAAAGAATCAATGAACTTCATGAGCAATCAATACGATGATATCATAAAAATACTTGACCCGACTAGGGAAACTGTCAAATCCTTGCAGCTAGAAAACGAATCATTACGTCAAACTATTTCTGGAATGTGCAATCGCATCAACCAGTTGGAACAACATTCAAGGCTTAGTAATTTAGAATTACAATGCGTACCCGAAAGAAAAAACGAGAACTTATTAGTTTTGATGAAAGAGTTGGGAAGTACTGTTGGTCTTCAGGTTGATAAAGAACAAATTGCACAGTGTACAAGAACTGCGAAGATTGATCGAAGTAGTGATCGGCCGAGATCAATAGTCGTTCAATTTACCACACCCCTTGTTCGTGATCAGGTTTTGGCTGCTGTATATAAGTATAATAAAACCCATCAAGATGACAAACTCAATACTAGTCACCTAGGCATCGCAGGAGAAAAACGACCCGTATACGTCGTGGAACACTTATCTCAAACTAATAAATCACTACATGCTGCTGCAAGAGTAAAGGCAAAAGAAATTGGTTACAAATATGTGTGGGTCCGTGGTGGTCGTATTTTTATGAGGAAAAATGACACTTCAGAGTATAAATTGATCAGGAACACTGAATCACTGGATAGAATTACAGAATAAACATTAATTTGATTTTAATTGCACGTTTATATTGTTCTTATTTTATGCAAAATTCACATTGTTAGAATTAAAAATTTACTACCAAAACATACGCGGATTACGGACTAAAACACATGAGTTCTTTAACCATATTTGTTGTAATGATTATGATATTGTTGTGCTCACGGAGACATGGCTGAACAGCTCGGTGTTAAGTAGTGAGTTGTTCGATGAAAGATATGTAGTGTATAGAAGAGACAGAGAAGATACGCGTTATAATTATAAGAAGGATGGCGGTGGTGTTCTGCTAGCTATCTCTACCAAACTTACATCTAGGCGTATTGTTGATTGGGAAAGCGATTATGAAGATGTTTGGGCTATTATTGATATTCCAAATGTACAATCAATTCGTCAAATAGCTCTATGTGCGGTATATTTGCCGCCACCGATACACCGCTCAATGCTAGAACAGTTTATAGATAACTGTAACATTGTATTTGAAAAGACTTTTTGTCATTCATGTATCTTAGGTGATTTTAATTTAAGTATGATAGATTGGAACATGTTGAGTGAGTCATCTAATGAATATATGATACAAGGTGTAGGGCAACTTCTGATTGATTTTATACATTTGAACAAATTAAAACAGTTTAATAATATTGTCAATATTTCTGGACGAATCCTGGATCTGGTTTTGACTAATCTACCATCCTGTAGCCTTGGTCAATGCCATACTCCTTTTATTAAAATTGATCCTTTGCATCCTCCGTTGGATATTAATATTGGACTTATCAGTGACAGCAAACTTCCATATAAAAACGGTAATAAAATAAGGAATTTTCACAAAGCAGATTATGAGGTCATATGTGGGCAACTAATGAAATATGACTGGGATATGTTGTTTAAGGATGTTGACAGTGTTAATGATATGCTTAGGATTTTTTATGATTTCGTTAACACTGTTATAGAAAAATGTGTTCCTAAAAAGTGTATGAGACGTAATAGTTATCCACCGTGGTTTACTTCTAAATTAAAAAAAGCTTTAAAAGAAAAATACAGGCTTAGGACGCGATTTACCAAATATAGGAACCCTAGGGATGAAATTGAGCTCAAAATAATAAGCTCGCGATGTAAACGCTTAGAGCATGATTGTTATAGTTGGTATATAGGGCAACTTGAGAAAGAGATCCACAATAACCCCAAATTATTCTGGTCGTACGTTAAAACTAAACGAGGCGGCTGTGGACGCTACCCCTTGTCCATGACTAATGGACTCGAGACGACTTCAGATGGCACTCAGATTTGTGAGCTGTTCTCATCGCACTTCCTTTCTGTTTACAATAATATCGATCCGGTCAGTACAGGTCTCTGTGAGTCTCAACAGCGAAAATTTCTGGAAACTTTCAGTCAAACTTTGTCGATTCCTGCTTTTGATCATGACGCTGTTTTGAAGAAACTTAAAACTATAGACTGTACTAAAGGTGCGGGTCCTGATGGCATTCACCCTAAATTTATCGCATCTTGTGCGAGATATTTATCTAAACCTATACTAATGATCTATAACAAATCACTATCCAGTGGGGTTTTTCCCGACATTTGGAAAAAAGCCAAAGTTGTACCAGTGCATAAAACGGACAGAGAAGACCTAATTTTAAACTACAGACCTATCTCTATTTTATCTTGCCTCGCAAAGATCTTTGAATCACTAATATGCCCCTACATTGTAGACCATTTTAAAAAGTACCTGAGTGGCAGACAGCATGGTTTTGTTCAGCGCAGATCTACCAGCACTAATTTAGTAGATTTTGTTGAATCAGTGACGGAGGCTCTGGATTCCGGTGGGCAGGTTGATGTTATCTATACGGATTTTAGTAAGGCTTTTGATCGTGTACCTCATACTGTCTTATTACAAAAGCTATCTGCCTATGGCTTTTACGGACCATTACTGAGCTGGATAACATCTTATCTCCATAACAGAACTTTTTATGTAGTTGTTAATGGTTTCCAATCTCAATTACGTGACATCACGTCTGGTGTTCCTCAGGGGTCGCATCTAGGTCCGGTTTTGTTCAATATTTTTATTAATGACATACCTGAACATTTAAAGCAAAGCGATGTTTATATGTATGCAGATGATTTAAAATTTAGTAGACAAATAAAATCTGTTGAAGATTGTAGAATGCTACAAGGAGAGATTGATGAGCTTATCAGGTGGTGTAAGGACAATATGATGGAGCTCAATTTAAAAAAGTGCTACCATATTAAATATGCCAGAAAAAAACACCCAATACTATGGAATTACAAAATTAATAACCACGTTATTCAAGAATTGGATCAGATTCGTGACTTGGGAGTCATATTTGATAAAAAAATTACCTTTGTACAGCACGTGGACAACATAGTTAAAAAGGCGTCAAAGATGTTGGGTTTTGTCATTAGAGAGGCGAGGGCATTCCGTAGCGAGAAATTAAAAATAATTCTATATTTCAGTTTAGTACGCAGTATTCTGGATTATTGTAGTGTAGTCTGGAGGCCGCATTATGCTTGTCACTCCCTGAGAATAGAAAGAGTACAAAAACGATTTTTATGGCATTTAGCGTTCTCAGCAGGTCTCGTTAGTAAAAAAAAAAGAATTTCTTACGATAATCAAATGACTCACTTTAAAATGATATCTTTAGCAAATCGTAGAATACTTAGCGACTCTTGCTTTGTTTGGAAGATGATTAATGATGCAATTGATTGTCCACAAATTCTTAGTAGGCTCGATATTCGTGTCCCAGTCAGATACCCTCGCAGTAACATAGTTCCCCTTCGTCCGCCATTTCGCAGAACAGTGCTTGGTACTAACTCACCCATTTCAAGGTTCACAAGATTAATTAATGAACATAGTGCACACATTGATATTAACTTTGACCCACTCAACAAGTTCCTTAAAACTATACAGGGTTTGTTAAAATAACTACCTATTTTATTTAACAGTTAAAAGTTAAGTTATGTTTGCATGTGGTATTTACCAGTAAAAGTTTGTTACATTTAGATATTAAAACATTACTTTAAGTTAATTAACAAGATTTGATGTATGCAAACGTTGGTAAATCAATAAATAAATAAATAAATAAATAAAATCCGGTCCCTATCTAATCCGACATACACTGTTGATTGTACCTACAATAGGGTAGGGTACCTACCCTACATAAAAAAAATTGGTTGTCTGTAAAGTCGGTTTACTGACGATAGTTGAACGTGGCAACGTCTTAAGAAAATACTGATGGAATGGTAGCATTTTTCAAAAGAAAAATTTAATTTCATTTGTTTAATAGATTTCGCATTATAGTATGAATAAACTTGTAATAAAATCTCTTTGGCTATACTATTTGTATCTGGCTGGTTTTGGTATCATTGAAAGTTTAAATTTTAAAGAACATAATTCCAAATTCAAATTAGAGAATTAGATTCAGAGCGAGGTAACGCCGCATGACGTCATAGTTTTTCGTGCGTGCAGCCTCTATCGAATTATAAGACGTTGTCACGTCAAAATTTCGACAAATCATCACTCTAAAATGCATGATTGGACAGGTTGTACGCGACATTTTATTTCTATAATAAAATATTACTTACTCCACTGTATATGAACTGTGGGTTTTTGACCAAAAATGACATGACGTATTTTTTCTATACCTGATTTTTGACTAAAGAACGGTCGCCGAGCAGGAAGAATTTCGTACATTGACAACACCCTACGCATCCATATCGCTTTTTTAACTGAAATGTGATCTAGTGTCTTAAGACTTAAGGTATAAACTCACCTATCTGCTTCAGAGTGACATAATGTTTGCTATAATCGCCCGCTACCTGTTCTTCCCCGCATTGGCTCATCAGGGACATTGACTGAGGCCTGCTACTTACAGACTTATTGCCCTGTACACCAGAAAATATCATAATCAAATAATATATGTTACTTAAATTACATAAAGAATTGCTGGAGATATAAAGATTTAAATCAGGTTCATATTTAATGAAGCTTACCAATGCAAGCGAGTTGTCTGCTGTGGAGGTAACACTGGATGCTAATGTGGTGTGTCGCGGGGCGTCTTCCAGCTGGACACCGAGCCACACACAGCGAACGCGACTGCCATTGGCTAGCTGCATTGTCGACACAGTGTACAGGACATCTGACGAATAAACGAAAAAAAAAAGCCGTTTTTCTAACTACGCATAAAAACGGCTATATAGGGAACGTGCACAAAGAATGTGCTGCCATCTGGCGCAATCAATTTGAATATTTTACTAAAGCGCCTTGATAAACATCGATTTATAATTAATAACCTATACAACATGTAAACTAAATAACCAACACCCTGAATACAGGTGGTTTGGGATCGGCTTCTGAGTTGATTTCAATAATTTAAAAAAAAAAAAAAAAACAAACAAAAAGTACCCAGAAACTATTGTACAACATTTTCTGGGTACTTTCTGTTTTGTTTGTTGTTTTTTTTTTCAGAAAATAACCGTTTTTTTAAAAAAAAATTCATCGACTAGGGCAAGGCCGAAAAATTAACTAATGTGTGAGTAATGCGCATGTGTACGTGAAAAATAGTACTGCAGTCTGACAGTTACCGTCTTTTCTTTCCGACTGACAGGCCGACATAGGCCGCCTGCGTGTACGTGAAGTCTGTCTATCTCGTTCTAATGTATGCATTAGTATGCTCTTTCTCTTACACATTGCTCATCTATAGTTTCCTTTATCTATGTGATAAACAGTAGTAGGGTAGTTGTAAGAATAAAACTTAATAAAATATTAAGTTTTTTTCTTATTAATACAGGTAGGTCATCAATGTTAAAAGGTTACGAAACCTTGTTAGTTTCATAATTTATTAACGATGTGACGGGTGACGACTCTGTGGCAGTTTGGCGCCTTTTGGTACAAAATCATTTATTATTATTGTAGTTCAAATAGAAAATAACGTGTAATGTTAACATTCTTAAAAATTAAAAATAGACCGGGTGTTGCACGTTTTAAGGTTAAGTTAGAAGCATGTTCAAAATATTGTTACTTACGAAGTTCAGTGCCGTCTCTGTGTAGAACTACGCCCCTATAAGTCCCGTCGCGGTGATGACAGTCGCCGGTACATTCGCATGCCTCAGACTTGCTGTTGCGCGATTGTTGCGGCGTGGACGTTGTCACGTGACTACGCAGTAGTCGCTTCGCTATACAAGGTGTTTCGGGTTCATCTGATAAGCAAATGTGATGATTACTTTCTAAAGTACACTTTTGAACGATCGCAGTCAAAAAATGTTTACCAGTTTTGAAATTAATTCTACATCACGTTTTTTTCACAACGTCGAAAATGCCATATCAAGTTACTTATTACCTTTTAAAACTTTTAAGTATGCAAAATGACGCATCGAGAATAAAAAACAGAATTTAATCACTTTTTGAAGATGAAATATTTATCAAAAATGTTGTTTGAATGTCATGTTAGTATGCTCTTTCTCTTTCAGATTTCCCATCTACAGTTTCCTTTATCTATGGTTTTTTCAAAGAAGGTTTTCTATATATCAAATCTTGATAGTAGTACTTAGACAAATTGTCTAAGTAGTAATCAGTCCATCTCCTAGATCGATTGATTGTCATATCATTAGAAAAAACATAATCTATGGTCAATCACATTATTATGAAATAGATATTTAGAACTTGTGACCTAAATTTGTGCATGCAATTGTGATCCTTAAGGTGGTAAACATTTTCTGACCGCGACTGTATATTAATGCAATAGACAAAAGGTCACAAACCTTCGTATTTCTTCCTGGGAGCCGACTCAGTTTGAGTTTCCAGATCATTATCGTTACTAAAACTATCTACGCTTTCGTTACCATTGTGTTTCGGCAAGTCCTCAATTTCGCATCCGGGTGGTGGCATTTCGTTTATAGGCGTGAGAAAATCGGCGCTAGTTTCATTCGAGTCACAGAAATCTAACGATAAACTACTTTTGTCGTCTCTAACTTGACCAGGTAAAGTTACCTTTAGTGAGCGATATTTACTAGAGTCCAACGATAATCTCAAAGACGGATCGTTAGTTCTGATCCTTGGCACATTGCCAGTTGGAGTAACTTCTTGGGAATGTTGAGATGTATAGTATATAGAATCTGACTTCTCCGATGGCTTGTTAGAAGCTTGTTTAATTGCAAGGTTGGTTTGCTCCGATCTCAGAATATTTTCTGAGCGTGATTTCGATATGCTGCTATGGCAATAGTTCTCATCGTCGATGGATATACCAGACATGCCCGATGTAACGTCCGGGAGCGCCGAAATATCGTTCCTTTGTTCTGTTGTACTTATACTGGACACCATGTCTTGAGTAGGCGTTGGAGTGTGGGTAACAAGGCTACAGGACTTATCGAGGCAGAGCGCGCTTGAGGATTTTTCCCTTGTTGTGGATAAAATGGACGGTTGTACGTTGAGGGACATGCAAGCGGATTTTTGGCTGCCGTTGAAAGCGCCACATGAATCTTCATCAGTGTCAGAAGCTGAAAACGTTTAAATTAGTTGCTAAGTAGATGGTGTTATTACTTTGCGGCATATCACAAGACAAGACATACAGTTCATGGCATTTTGATTCAAGTCTTTATTGCTTGTACGTATCTTTTTTATTTCTGATCTACTTGCTGAAGTAATACAATTATTTTCTCTTCTGTTTAGGTTTCTATATTATGCTTGTTTATGATTGAATTTGATACCAAATTAAATAGAAAACGAAAAACATGGGAAAAGATCGTGTCATGGATAAGTGCTGTGACGGGACATTATCCATGACAGGATTTTTTTTCCATGTTTTTCGTTTTCTGTTTAATTTGGTATCAATTTAAATCATAACTAAACTTGACAAACAAAAAATAAAACAATGTTTCAAAAAAGGTGTTAAACATGTAAATCTGCAACATCGTTAGGTATACGTCAGCTTGATGACGTAATAAAAAAAAAAACGAAAGACATGGCTAAATTCGTCGTTGTCAAACAGTTCTGATTAGCTCAGTTGAAAGAGCAGTCGCCCGGATAACGAAAGGTCGCAGGTTCATGTCCCGTAACAGCACTTATCCATGACAGGATATTTTTTCCATGTTTGTCGTTTTCTATTTAATTTGGTATCAATTTCAATCATAAAAAAATCCTGTCATGGATAAGTTTTGAGACGGGACTTATGCTTGTTATTAAAATTACTATGATATGATGTAGTTCTATTTATTTATAACATCATACTAAATAAGTGGTTCATTGTTTTAAAGTGTAGGTAACAACAACTTTTTTTTTTTTATTAATAAAATTTTGTTCAACATTAGAATTACCTGAACCATTGTTATCGTTGTTTACAGGCGACAGCATCATATTTCTGGTTCTATCTGTCATTTTCACCATGTCAGCTTCCCGACCAAAACTGGGTATGACGTCATCTATATGATGCCCAATGACTTCAGAATGTGGTTTACCGAACGTAAGCATAGCGAAATGATGGTTGCATGCTGTAATTATGCCTCCTTCATCCACTACTAACAATCCACTCACGTTGAAAGTTACCTGATCAGTAAATAGATTTAGTGAAAATACAGAAAGGAAGGTGTCATTCAAAATTAGTTCATTTCAATTTAGTTCAGTCAGGTGCGTGCGACAGCCTTTTGTACAAATTTTAAAAAGCTATGCGAGC
This sequence comes from Elophila nymphaeata, assembly GCA_955850985.1. Taxonomy (NCBI): domain Eukaryota; kingdom Metazoa; phylum Arthropoda; class Insecta; order Lepidoptera; family Crambidae; genus Elophila; species Elophila nymphaeata. Next base: position 23,972,922 of record OY039067.1, read on the forward strand.
AGAGCCTCTATATAATATGTCCAGGGACATTGTAAGAATTGGAAACAGTCATCAGGTATGAAAAACTCCATATCTTTCATAGGAGACTGACAAATTATGGAGAAAATGAATATATGCAGGAAGCAGACAACATGCCCGGATTATCTTCCGGCAACAATAAAACGCAAGTTTGAACATCATCAAACTGCAGAGTACTAATAAGAGAATTGACTATGACTAGGAATCAATAGTATACCTGTGTGTGACTACAATCTCAATGAATGAGTATCCTGGGAATGACCAATCCAAGGCCATTGGATATAGTTAAGTTTATGGCATAGGTATATTTCGAGTCAAGATAGGTCGAAGTGCTAGGAGTAAGATAATGTTCGACAATTGTATTGGTAGTACTCTACCAATACAATTGTCGAAGGTTTACTATGCTCTACTGAGCATAGTAAACCTCGAAAAAGTGTCGAAAACTTTATTGAGATGTCAACTCCAGAAAAATTAAAACAAAGTATTTGACAAAGAATTGACAAATTTGGTAAGTTGCGTCCAAACCGAATTGATATAAGGATTGAGAAACTGCTGAAAGTAATGGAGATTCTGTTATTTTATTCATACCTATTCTAGTTACCCAGTGGCGGAGCAAGACCTAAATGAACGTTTGACGTTTAGGTGTTGCCGTCGTAGTGGAATGGTCAGTATAGCTGCCTACACATCAAGCGGTCCGGGTTCGAATCCTGATAGCGGCAAATATTTGTGTGACAAATACGAATATTTGTTTGCGAGTCATGGTTGTTTATATATTTATTTAAGTTTATTCATAAAAAAATATCTAAAATTATTATGTATATAAAAATTGTCCGTTATCTAGTATCCATATGACAAGTTCTTAATGATACTTAATTTGGGCTAGATAATTGATGTGAGCGTAGAAATATATTATATTATTATTATATATGGCGCGAGGCCGAAAATTAAGTTGGAGACCCTTAAGGGCCGAACAGTGGGCGTCTCTCGGGTGGAGCCTGAGGCCCTTCGGGCCGCGCGGGGCTTAGGCGATCGCCCACGTCGCCTACGCCTCGCTCCGCCTCTGCTAGTTACACGAAGTGGGTTTATATTATGAAACAAAACTAAGTGCGAGGAATTTGAGTTAACTATAATATTTTGAAGCAAAGTATCATACTTACCCTTATATTAACTTCAAGAAGCGATCTATCCTTGTATTTTGTAGATGTCCAACCACCATTTTCAGCGCTATCTGATTTTGATATCCACAAACATAATGGAAATGAACCCCCATCTAATGTTCGACCTGAAAATAATTTTGGGTTTGTTTTATTATTATGCTTACGTATACCACACACAACCACAGATGAACAATTTTTTTCGCGGTGGTAACTAGCAAACTTAAAAAAGCCCATAATCAAAGAAATCAAGTTACTTCGCGATCTAATAATAAATAATTTACCTGTAGCTTTTTGTTTGGACACACTTCTTGTCATTGGAGCATCAGCTGTAGGCAGCCGTATCGACGGTATGAGTGAGGCAATTGGTAGACCTAATAACTTATCACTGGTGTCTGCTTGGAATAAGAGAGCTGCATCCTCACTTGAACACCATAATATAACTCCAGTGTCAGCATCAATAGTAAACTGGAAGTTTTTGAGAAAAAATTGAGTAGATATGGACGAAATCTGTATTTTCAACAGAATCGCCTTTGTCAACCAAGACTGATTTACTATTACAGACATGTGGGTTAAATATTATTTCTTAGTTGAAGTTACCTTAATTTTCTGACTACCATCTTAAAACTAAAATTGAGATAGGTGGGGCACATGCTTAGAGAACTAAAACAAAAGATTACAATCTGGAATAGCAAATCAGCACATGACTATGTTTTTATTCCGAAATAATGTATTCTTCCTGTGGGATGTATTCCACACAAACAAAGTCATGGATAACAACTAGCTTTTATATAAAGGCATACAAACCATAACATTTTTACAGTTGACAGGTTCAGCAACTACCAAACAAGGTCCATCATTATCCAGCTGTCTTATCCACAATGAAACTTGAGCCGTGCTGCCATCTTTTCTTAGCAGTTCTACTACCTGAAAATAAAAACAATTATCATTCAGAAAGTTACTAAATTTAATTCTCTACCAGATGTCATTTTACCAACCTTTCCGCTCAATAAAACAATAGTCCTGTCTTCGGAAGTATCCCCATCTTCAGGGTCATGAAGGCTAAACTTTTTACAACTCCTCTTGTGAATCAGATCAGAGAAACGCATACCACACAGTTCGCCAGAAGAATAGCCTAGCAACGAGCATGCCTTGTTGTTTACTATCAGTATCTGAAAAATTATATATGAAAAAACTACATTCCGAATTTGTTTTAATAATAATTGACATATGAATTTTTATTAATTTAATTACTTTATGAAGCATTCAGATGATAACCCCCAAGAGGTCCGGGCAAGTCTGGCTTACAGCCATATTCTTATAAACTTCTTAGTTATGTAACTGCTTAAAGCTCATGTTGTAATTTTGGGAAACATACAAGTGATTTAATATATCTATACATCAAAAAACTCACTTTTGAAGAATTGGGTTCAATGGTGAAAACAGCTTTACTTGGGTTTATTGTCTGTTGCAATCGGTCTGTCTGTGACTGGGCCGGGGAGCCAGCATTGTCTCCAGGCGCCAGTGAAGTGTTAAAGCGAAGACCATTTGGCCCATCAACTATAAGTATTAAAAATAGTTAATAATTCATACTTACAAATTATTATCCTACACTCTGTAGATACATATACTAAATTATTTGACAAAAGAAATATATTTATTTGTTTTGCCAAAGTTGTATTTTCAGTAGGTACTACTTGAACCGAATTCCACATGTAAAAAATCATTTGAGGGTAAATTGTTTTCCCTTAAGTATACTTTATTCAACCTTTCGTCCCTCACATTCAAGCCATATAATGTAAATAAAAACAAATATGACAATTTTCATATACTAACAATATTTAAAATTCTATCTTCAGTGCAATTTGGTCACTTCAAATTCAGTTGCATAAAATATGGTGAAATTAATTGAAATTATATACCTCTAACAAAATCCACAGCTGCTTTAACTTTAGTTGGTGTCTCCAATTCCATCCTGATTGGTCGCACCCTACGATTCAAGCATGGGAAGCTTTGGTTGCCCTCAAATGAGCAGTTGCTAAATGCATGATGCAAGCGAGGCTGTGGTTTAACCGTCCTAAAACATTAGATACTTATGCATGACACAATATATTATGATACCAAATACATTAATTTGGGAAATTGTGCACTAACCAACATATATTTAAGGATTGATTGGAAAGATTGTAGCTACACACAAATTGTCAATTACTAGTGATTTGTAAACATAAGAATTGATATAAAATTTAAATAGTGGAGTGTTGTAAGCAAGATGCATAAGTGCTGTTATATTACAAATCTTAAATACATTCATACAAAATACTAATACAGTAGGGCTTCAATAATCCAAACGTCTCTATATCTGAACAAGTCCACCTCTCGCCCATGCCACTGTCTAATAGAATATTGCAGCACCCTTAACTGATGAAGCCATAATAAGACAAATAAAAAATGAGATTGCACACAATAATTAAGAAGTGAAGAGGAATCGGAAGTATTAAATTAATGCTTTGAATGGGCGAACCAAGACAATAAAGTAAATTATATGTACATACTATAATCCCAACGCCTCATTAATCCAAACAGGGTAAAAATTTAGTGTTTGGGTTATCAAGGCCCAACTGTAATAACATTCTCTATAGGTACTATTTTTTCTATAATGGTACAGACCTGCATTTGTAATCAGTTTCTGTATATTTTTCTGGTGTATGAAGGTCAGGGCTGTCATTCCTCAGGATATTAAAAATATTCTTATTTTTCTGTAATTAAAAAAAAAAGAAAATTACAATGACCAATATTTTGAATGAGCTATAATTTAAGTTTCATTCTTTACTTTACTTTCAATAAAAAGTAATATCCTTACCTAAGTAGGTACTTACATTTTTAGGTGTTAAATTAAGATGCTCAGGTGAGTAAACATCGACAAATCTTCCTAATCTAGGTTTCGCCGGAGTACAATCAGGTGTATCTTCCACAGTATCTCTAGTAAAACAGCGGCATAGTAAGCCTTAACGAACTAATAAAATATGACAAGTTATTTAATCCTTAAATAAATTTTACGTGCTCTATATCGTGTAACAAGTATGTAGCTGCGCTTTATGATTTATTTACATCCTTCAGAATTATTTTGGGAAAGAAAATCAATACATTACTTACAGCGCGCAAGTTCAAAAGTAGAAATAAGTCAAGAGCTAAGTTAGTGAAAAGTTTACCTGTTGTATTCAATATTCTCTTTGTCACTCATTATATCAGGGCTTGTAGGGCGAATTATATCAATGTCCATGTTTTTTCCAAAACAATGTTTGAAAACGCCGTTACCTACCGTAGATTTATAATTTCAAATAAAAGTTGGTGTCGGTGACAAAAAAAATATAATAACAGCTGTCATACGTCAAAAAGGTCACGAAGTGTTGCACGAAAAATGCGTAGTCAGCATCAGTTTAATAAAGATACTTACTAGATTATTTTCATATAATTTCTAATTTATATTACGATTCCAAAATGAATAAATATTTTAAAAGAAGTTAACATTTAAATAAAATAACCTGCAGAATAAGATTATTGTAAAAATCGTGCTGAGAGTGGGACATGTTTATTTTTATGTATTCTGTAATAAGGTTTGCTTCATAGACTAGTGAGGTTTGCTTACTCTTTGCTTTATTTTATTTGGCGTTGTCAACAAGCGCCAATAGAGAGCGCTATTCCAAACTTTATAAAAATTTTTTATTGTTATTCTTACATAAACAATTTGAAAAATATTCAGTCAAAGAATAAAATCTAACAAATTTATTTTATAGTCGTAAAAAGTATATTTTAATAATATTTTCATTCAAATTTGTAACTAATTTTAATTTCATAACTGGTTTTGTACGTGAAACTTAGAGCGTAATTTCGTCAGTTCTTTCGACTGGGAGCGTGGCGTCTCCTGTAATCCGGCTACTCGGAGGTCGGAACTGGAGGATGGTTTGAGGTTGGGAGTCCTGGTACTAAGTGGCCCATGTTGACTGGACGTCCACACTAAGCCTGGTATTAATATGGACCCCCTGGAGGAGTCTAGGGGGTGCAGGTTAACTAAGGAGGGGCGAACCGGGCCAGGGGGGAAACCCAGCAGCCAAAAGTCCCCGTATCGGGCAGTAGTGGGATAGCGGCCGGGAGTGGGTGCTCAGTAACAGCCTGACCAATACAATCAGACCCTGTTCTTTTTGCTAATTTTAACCGACTCCAAATTCAATAATAGGATATTTTTTCAATTCAATAAACGTAGAGATTTAGGATTTCTGGACAAGGTCTGAACTGAAATAAGAAAATGGAGAAATAAAAAATAATTTAAAAAACTAAATCGAATTCAAAATTGATGAAAAGAGAGAAATAAAAGCTTTATGTTCTAAACTTAGGTTTTGAACGATCTAAGTTCAAATCTATTTTTTTTTGAGGTCGGTGCCCAGCTTCAAAGAATGAACGGCATAATGCGGCCTCAACAGCAATACAGTACTTCGTAATGCTCCTCTCATCACCACACTGTTTTAAAGAAGAATCTTAACATTATTAGTTTTAAATGCCTTATTGTTACGGACTAAGAAACCCAACATACGACTAAAACACCTATTATATAATAAACATTCAAAACATCATCTAAATTAATTGAAATTTGAATTAATTACACCAATTATAAGTAAACTAGCGTCGGGGCTTCGTTCGCGTCAATGTCGGTTATCTAATAAGTATCCTACCTTGTCCTTGCCACATCAAATTCGGTTCAGTAGTTTAGCCGTGAAAAACAGACAGACATAGTTACCTACTTTCACATTTGTAATATTAGTAGGGACTTAGGGATTAATCCCTCTATAAGCTTTTATTTAAAAGTCCTTTCGGACACAGACCTACATCCGTGAACGTTAGCCATTAGCCTGCCTGCAATCAAATTCATTGTCCGAATGGTTATAAACAATAGATTAATTACACTTTACAATTTATATTTCTTAGGTATAACAATAAATACAAAACAACTAGAAAATTCATCCGCAATTGTCTTATATCTTGAGCAATAAGATCGATAATGGTTGTAATATTGCTGTTTATGTATTTGCAGGAGCTGGGCGGAGTACCTACGTAGATTGAAAGGACCTTGGTATTCGAAAGTGCAGACAGCAACCGGAACGAACTATAGCTGCCTTCTAGGAAAAATCTAGATCATTACAAAAATGTTACCACAAAGCCGAATGTACCCATGTGAACGTGAACCATGTACGCGAGAAAAATGGTTTGGTTTTTATAATTTTTATTTTGACTTTTAATGGTAATTGATATAACGGAATGACTCCTATATTGGTTAGGTTTATGCCTATTTAAATGATCTGAGGGTATGTGATACAGGTAATTTTTCTACTGCCAGCAGTGTTGCCAGGTCTTTTCCACAAAAATACCGAACAATGAGCAAAAAAAAGCTCCTTACTTGTCGTATTTCCGATCCTTTCACTCGCGCACAATAAACCGACAAAATAGGGAGCGCTGGGCAGGACGAGGAGCATGACGTGCGGCATGACGAGTAAGGTTGCCATACTACATCTCTGCCTCCTTTCTCGTTTCTTCTCTCGTCTTCTTCACTCGTCGAGAGTGTGGCTGGCTCATAAGTAAGGATACTACGCAACATGTATGCCGATTACGTAAAATTTTACATTCGATTCGTTTATTAGGGAGAAAAATTATTCAGAAAAAAAATACCGAACCTCCTATATACCTGCTTCGGTATTTTTGTCATACCGAACACCGAACACGGTGCTAAAATACCGAACGGTTCGGTAGAATACCGATCACCTGGCAACCCTGACTGCCAGCCAGCTGTTATCTGCATTACGATCCCTCATATTGCTTCCATAATATTAACACAGAAATGAAAACAATCCAGATTATGGACAGTATGATAATTTCCTTAAAAAACCAAGTTATTATTAACATATATTTTGATTTAAAAAACTAATTAACAAAAAATACTTTATAGTTGGTCCATTAGCGGATAAGTTAGGTGCGAGAGGTAACCCGACTTGAAAAATATTGTTTTAAAAATCTAAATGTTTTTTGAGGTTAGTGACCAACCTCAATTTTTGAAATAAACGTTGTCACTTGTATTTGGGACTGACCCAACCTATTTATTAGATAGACATCATTTTGCATACAGTTTTGGTTGGATTTGGTGTAACTTCCTTTTATAGTGTAGATTTTACTGGGTGATGAAATATCTTTGTCTTCTTGAGGACTATGTGCTTCATAACTATTCACCAACTTTTACGTATCAAAAAATCATTTACATTTTTTGAAACAAAATTTTTATTTCTTCGTTTTTAGTTTTGATGGCGGTTTTTTTTTATTAAAAAATATTTTTCCTATAGTACATCTTTTGAGATTTTATGAGATTCTGTGTAAGAAACTGAACGTTGTTTATGTGTGGATTGCTCGAGCATTATTAAATATTATAGGTACTTGTATGAAGTTAACCTTCTATGCTTCCTTTATACTGCGGTAGTTACCCATGTAGGTACGGTCACCATCAATAGTAGATGATCACTTTAGTACCTTGTCATAATAATAATACATACATAATTGTCGCAACTATTACTGCACAAACGCTGGCGTTGCTATGACATGGTACTAAAGTGATCATCTACTTCTGATGCTGACTGTACTCCACCGACACGAAAGCATGATCTATATAATTCCGATTTGTTTTTATTTATGCTAGGTGTGAAATTTGAGATAGCATGGAGCATAAAAATACCATTAAGTGACTTCTAGTATTGGACCCATTTATAATCCTATCTGAATCACGCGACACGTGTGTGGGCGACTGGCTTTTATTTTGCTATCCTTTTGTTTTTTGAAATAAGGTTGCCTTTGGAAGTGCGTACATTGTTGCATTTGCGAAACTGATGTAAGAAAGGTGTTATGTCTATATTTATAACATTCTGCAAAAATGTTAACTTTACAGACATCGATGTGGATACTGAACCATTTTTTAGTGTTCGTTAGTTTGATAGATTGCTATTGTTAGGTTATATTTTTTAATTTTGTTAGAGTGGGTTTCCTTTGATTTCATTCCAAAGGAGCTTTAGAGTGATTCTCTGCGATGATTCTAAACGAGAGAGCATGAAAATTAGTATAAAATAAAAAAAATAGACTAAAACAATCGGGAGTGGTCTCCCCTTGACTTTCCCGTATACCGGAAACGACTCAAAAGTTGATAGAAACCTTATATTTTGATGTCATACATGCATGTTAAATTTTGGTCACCCATCCGAGTACCGACCACGCACTTGGTTGCTTAAATTTCGTGATCGACGGCTCAAAATTTGATAGAAACCTTATATTTTGATGTTATACACGTATGTTAAATTTGTTTGCAATAAGTTAAAGCATGCTCGAGCTATCGTGCTAACGCACAGACACACACACAGACATGATTCCAAAAAAAATATATTTGGACTCAGGGAGGTCCAAAACGTGTAAATCCGTCAAAATCTCGAGGTCGAATTTTTTACGATTACAAGTCTTCCTCTATACTACGTACGAGAAAGTAAAAATTACACGATAACACCACAGGAAGTGGTAGCACATAGACGTACTAACTGGTACTAACAACGAGCAAACTTTTGCTACTGGATGGTGCCATAAGTAATGCCGTGTGAAGTGCCAGCATAACATTTGGAACCGTTGCCCCACGTTGCTCCAAACAGTAACCGCGATGTGGGCACGGAGTAATTTTTCCACTTTATGGTGTAGTTGCACCCAAAACGATAGCTTTTCCCATGACTTAGATAAAATTGTTCGCGAATATATATTACCATGTGTAACTGGACATTATGCAGGTCACCACGCAGGCGCCGGCGAAGGGAGTCATAACCTTATCTTGACATTACATTCACTGAACTAAATAATAGGGCACAGAGCTGAGATATTGCAATGGTCGTTGGCGCTAAGAAAAAATAAACTTTTTTCTATTAATAAATATAATTTTGCATACAGTTTTGGTTGGATTTGGTGTAGCTTGCTTTAGCTTGTGTAGTGTAGCTTTTACTGGGTGATGAAATATCTTTTTCTTCTTGAGGACTAGGTAGGTACCTATCAAGTTTTACGTATTAGTATTAGACAATTTTGCAAAAAGGAAAACATAATTCACTGCTTAATTCATAGGAATGGGTTGTTCCGAGTGAACGCATGATTTAATTTTGAATATATATATTTCCTTTTTACGAAATTGTAAAAAGTAGTTTATTAATCTGACATACTACTGACTTTAAACCATAGCAGAAACGCTTTGGAGTTGTGTTTGGAGCCATTGCCACTTGTTTAGGCATGTACTACTGATTATTGATGGCGTTTGGCTCTGAGGTGATGCCAAAATCCTGCGAGAAAATACTTCTGATTCCTACTTATGAAAAGGAGTTTGCTTTGGTGTTAACAAATGGCGGTCATGTAATGTATTCGTTCGAAGTGCAGAATAAAAGAAGTTTGCCGTGACTAGAACTTACCTTTGGCCTGGGCATGCTTATTTATTTGTCACCTTTCTTGTATAAAAACCTTCATCATCACATAAAATATTGTACGATGAACGCTTATTGTTCTATTCTATTCTATTCTATTCTTGATTAATGGCCTTCGCAAATCTTAATGATTATGCATTTTGCCAATGTCAAGTGAAAACTCAATTATAGTTATAAGAAAATTGTACGGTAGATTTTGGTTAAAAATGGAGTCTCTCAACACGTGTTTTTACAACAAGAACTCGGGAGAAACTCAACGCTTATTGTTGTTACAGTTTACCGATTGGAATGACACATAACTTTCATTTTACAATAATTAATAATCGGATTTTAGAAAGGTTTATCCCAAATTCCGCTATATGTACCAAAGAACAAAAGTTTAAACCGATTTCAATTTAAGATAGGAAATTGATTGTTTCGTAATTCATGTTCTTGCTATATTAAAAAGCTTATTTTTTGTACTTAATAATGTCTGCTTGTGTAAGAAGTAAAGTCTGACTCTGAAGAATAGTTTTAATAGGAAGTATGGTACCGGTTTATATCAAGATGAATAGAATCTTTAAAAAAAGAAAAAATATATTATTTGATCATAGACGATATTGTTGATATTTTTTATTTTTACTCGAAAAAGAACGAATATGGGTTCGAACTAAAAGCTCGATATAGAATTGATTCTCCTGACAATTTGCAAGAGTTGAAATGTAGCTGCTTTTATTATGTTCAAGTTGTATTGAGTTGAATTTGAAGCATATTTACGATATTTTGTTCAATTTAAATATATTTTAAACCACGTGTAACCTCGTACATGTTAAGGAAATAAGGATAGCCCCTCCTTAAGATCGATAAGCATGGAATAATTTTCGAAAGAATCTCACAGCTCGCAACAAAAATGATAACAATTAGGTATTCTTTTTTCTGTGAAGATGATACTTAGTAATATATCAATATTTGTAGGATAACCTCTACCCATTCATCAAGTTAACATTTTGTAACCCCGTAAACATACTATAGTAGGGCTGCTAAAGTGAATGTAGATGAAAAATATATAAGGTAGGCATCATAAGTTCTCTTAACCACTACGCTACCAGGGCACTGCTTTCGCCGTCGAAATTTGTCAATTCTTGGTGCTTATGTTTTTATGGTAAACATTGTTTCATAAAATCTTTGAAATTTTCACTTCTAAGATCCGAACGAAATATTTTTACAAACATTTGACGCCCATTTAAGATTAAACTACCTTTAGGGAATAATTTTTTGGACATTTTTGTTTTAGTTTTAAAAATGTTTACGCGTTTGTAAATGCAAAAATTATCCCATAGTATTGTTGATATCAAGACATACTGGATCGATCCTAAAAAAATGGAAGCAGGGTATTAGAATTAAGATCTATACAGCAGATAACTAGGTATATTAAATAATTACTTATCAATCATCACGCAATCTGAAGATCTCTGACAGTATTACATATATCTACTGATTACAGTGAAGACAGCCCTATCGATAACTGATGAAGCCAGTCAGTATACGGAATTAACATAATATGTAACTCGGAAGTACCTATACTGTAAGCCGGAGCCGCTAAGAAGTCCGCCTTCAATGATTGAGATTCGGTTCGTGAAAGTGAGCACCGTGTCTGTTCGATTGATAGGCATTAACTTTTATGATTGATCACTCGTTTTGTGTACCGTTTGAGTTCTATTTGCTTTTGTTTTAAGGAGGTGTTAAGTTATGTAACTGATTATGAATGTAATCTAGGTCAATGGTTCAAATTATGAACAAAGTAATTGTCCATTGACACGTAATTACAGTTATTATGGTAGTAGGCAGATACATATGAGATGCGTATGTCAACACATTATTTTAGGGACTATTGAATTTTTTTTTTGTGTGCGTTCATGTTCAGTGTAAATTAATAACGTCGATCGTACGTTCTATCATAAAGGTAAAAAGTCGAGAGTGGTCTCCCCTGGGCTTTCTCGTATACCCGAAACGACTCAAAAGTTGAAAGAAACCTTATATTTTCATGTCATACATGCATGTTAAATTTTGGTCACCTATCCGAGTACCGACCGCGCACTTGGTTGCTTAACTTTCGTGATCGACGACTCAAAAATTGATAGAAACCTTATATTTTGATGATAGACATGCATGTTAAATTTGGTTGCAATAAGTTAAAGCATACTCGAGTTTTCGTGCTGTTGTTAGGTAGTTGTTATTTAAATAAAATTTTTCTTGTTCCACCTTTGTTGAAGCGATAATCAAAGCGATGATCATTATTTTATCAATCAATCCAATAATGCAGTTTTGATGCAATAATGCAGGGTGACCAAAATTTAACATGCATGTATGACATCAAAATATAAGGTTTATATCAACTTTTGAGTCGTTTCCAGTATACGAAGAAGTCAAGGGGAGACCACTCCCGATTTTTTGTTTTTTATTGTTGTTCTTAGATTGACACCATTGTTTTCCATTTTGGCGCGGAGTTTGATTTGCATCTGTTATTTATATAAAATACAGTGCTGTTTTTAGTTATATCATATCTAGTGTGTATTGCGAATTTTATAATGGACAAAAACATCGAACAAAGAGTTTGTCTTAAATTTTGCATTGCCAATGGAATTTCGTGTTTGGAGTCACTGAAAATGTTACAGAAGGCTTACAGTGAATCGACTTTATCAAAAACACGTACTTATGAGTGGACTAGATGTGATGGAAGATTTGCCTCGCTCTGGTAGACCATCAACGTCTGCAACGAAGTTAACATCGCGAAAGTGAAGGAAACAGTGACTGAAATCCTCATTCAACTTTGAGAGAGATAGCCGCCTGAATCTCACGAGTCTATCCATACCATTTTAAATAGTCACTTGGGCATAAAACATGTTGCCGCTCGGTTAGTCTCAAAAGACCTGAATCTTTAGATATTACTCTCTAATCTGTGGACCTGAATTCTCTCCAAAAACTCAATTGGATGAAAGTCGCTGAGGACATGCTAGAACGAGGCCTGGATAATGTTAAAGTCTAAATTACTGAGTAGTCCGGACGAAAAAAAAAAGATTTTTGAATTCAAATTAACTATCCATAACACAAGTTCTTGATACTTACTTAATTTGGTGTGAGCGTGGAAATATAACAATGAGCCTCTTTGATTCAATATTGTAATTCAGCTATGCAAAGCACTTGTTTCCTTGATTAGTAAAATTTTTTCATTATGTCACTATTTAGATCCGGGTAATTGTCTATGTAACCGGTATTATCCAACTTTGTGTTTAGTAGAAATCGATTAGATTAGCCATTGATACAGCGTTCTGAAATCTTTGCCCATTTCACGATCGATTTGCCTTGTCTACTGTAAATGATGCGAAAAGTTCTAAAATGCTTTGTTTCTTATTGTTCCCAATACATAATTGTAATTTCTGTGTTTTGTTCGTTTTAGATATTTTCAATATAATATTGGCATTTCAAAAACTTATGTAAGGCACGCAATGATATCAGAGACAATTAAAAGGAAGACTTGACTGTGATTTCGTTAATAATTAGTCGTATAATGTTACTAAATTAACTTATATAGGCAGTGTAGACATGAAAATAGGCAGATTAAGTTTTGAAGTCTGGTGAATATCATCATCATCATATCAACAGCTCATGTAATGTCCCCACAGAGGGGCTCGAGTCTACCCCAAATTAGGGTGATTAGGCTTTAGTCAACCACACTGGCCAAGTGCAGGTTAGTTGACTTCACACACAAGCTAAGAATTTCTTCAAAGGTGTGTGCAGGTTTCCTCACGATGTTTTCCTTCACCGTAAAAGCGTCGAATAAACGTACATATGAATTCAAAATTTGAAAACACATTGGTATGGATGGGACTAAGAGACAACGCCCTTAGGCACTACGCCACCAACGCTTCTCTGGTAAATATGTTTTCAGTTAAATAAGTCGCGACAAATAAAACATATCCGACACGTACCGAAAAATTCAGTGAGACCTTTAGTTTCCCATACAATCTGTTAAAAAACCGCAATCTAATCCTATTTCTTCATAGTGTTTTTGTTTCTGTCGGTAATTTGCCCGAGCTTCAAGGGCTAAGAGATAGATATAGTGTGGATGTATGCAAGCCATTTGCATAATTATATCCGTGCCTGATTCGGTGGTCATAGCTACGTCACGTTTGCCACTTTTGCGGTACACACAAACTAAACTAAACAAAAATTAGACTAATGTCATCAAATGAAAAACGCCCAAAATTATACTTGCGTGAAGGATAATCTTATTCTTATTTATTTGAAACCTAAATGACATAATAATTAAACCAATAATTGTATCAAGCTAAGCAGGTTATTACGTGTAACCATTACGGTCGTTATTGGTTAATCCTGATCTTAATTCATTCGCTTGTCGCCGGCAGTCTTTGAGGGCATTCGATAAAAATTCTGCACCGTTTGATGTTGCACAATGTTACCTTTCACTGTTATTGCGTAACATTTTTGCAGCGGTGCACTGGCTGTTATATTTCGGGCAGGTGCATTCCCAAGGTTAAGTAGCAGTGCGCCTTGATATCATGGGTGAACTACCCGGTCAATTATAAATACTCGTGTGACTCTATACTTGAAGTTGTTGATAATTACGTGTTCGGGACGCATTGACTATTTGGGTCGAGTTTTGTGAAACTGGTCAATAGCCGAATCCAAATCGGGTGGGCAGATTTGGGAAGCAACGTATAATCTTCTCGATCCGAATATCACAGTCCCAAAGTAAGTGTTATGTGACTGAGATGTAATTATGAGGCAGTAATGAGGATTATTAATGGAATAATGAGGAGGAGGAATAATGAGGAGAATTGGAGTCTTCACTTGTTAAGTCTGAGTCTTTCAACAAAATCTAATGAGGAATAAGGTAAAAAGTAAGAGATTTGCAAAACGGGCACACTTTTTAGAAGATATCCGAAGTGGCTGAGCGTAATGTAAGGAATGACGATCTTGTAGAGGTAGTGAGAAACTCTTGAGACATAGTAAAAGAGATCGGAGTTGTGATGTGAGCTACTTACTTTAAGGAAATCCTATGTTTAATTTTATTAGCTTTATTGTAACCTTTTTGTGTATTTATTTAGAAAACTAACAGCGTTTTCATTAATTGTAAAAAATATATTTTAGAGACTATGAATGTATGTTAAAGTATGCATAGGTTTCCCTATCTGTCCATATATGTATGTCTTCACTAAAAAGACGCAATCACGCACCTGCATAGGATGAGATAAGTAGTTTACAAAATACCCTAGATATTACAAAAGAAAAAGATATTGAAATTAGAGTGCCCGGAATAAACAAAGAGTTATTTAATGTAATCGAAGACTACAAAAGAATGAAATACCAAGAACCAACTGAAAAATTTCAATAAAGGAATGCGAGGTCAAAAATAGATCGTGGTCTTAAAATTAGAACTCAACGATCAGTATAGTTCGTATGTAGTACAAGTAATTAAATTAGTGAAATATTAACCTCAGCGAAAAGGTTGGAGCAGATCTGTGGCCTTGGTCTGTGCAACCGTCAATTAGCGTGAGTAATGACTTCTTTAATGTGTACTAGCTTTACACCCGGCTTTAGTTTCAATTAATAATTATTACTGGCAAATTACATTAATTCGTATGTTAATATAAGATTTTATTAGCATAGTTAGCTTTTGATTATAGTAATATTTTACTATGATATTTGTTTTACCACTAAATATGAAAATAAATCAACTAGTTATCTTATTCTGTTAACCAGTTGTTTTGGAATATCAGTGTCTGTGAGTATTGAAAGAAGGGTTAAATCTACTTTTAATAGATATTTCATCATCCTCCTCCTTGCGTCGTTTATCCTCAATGCTGAGGGTCGTGGCCTCTTTGAACAACGTCCTGGACTATCTTACGCCAGTTCGCTCTATCTTCGGCGGCGTGGATGGCATCGTGTACCGAGGAGTTTAAGGCCGAGCGAATTTGGTCCGACCAACGCATTGGACTTCTGCCTCTCGGTCTCTTGCCGCTCACCTTGCCCGTTATAAGTATCTTTTCTAGATTGTCACCTCTTTTCCGAGCAATGTGGCCAAAGAACTCAAAACTCCTCCGCAAGCAAGTGGTACTGAGTCTCATTGGTGCCTTCAGCTCTGCTAGAATCGATTCATTGGTTCTGTGTTCTGTCCAATGAATTCCGAGCATTTTCCTCCAGCACCACATTTCAAACGCGTCAATACGTTGGCGGTCAGTCTTCCTAAGGGTCCAAGTCTCCGCACCGTAGAGAAAGATGGAAAAAACAAGGGTGGTAACGAGCTGTTTCTTAGTTTTCCTTGAGATGTTCCTATCGCTCCATACACGGCCCAGTTGGGACATAACGCTCTTTGCCATGCCAATCCGTCTTCTGACATCCTTCTCACAGGATCCGTTGTTCGTGATAACGGAGCCGAGATATGTGAAATCCTCTACAATTACCAGGTTTAATCTACCGGTCATGTTGAGAGACATGTTGCGGTCGACTGCCATAACTTTGGTCTTGTTTCTATTAATGAGGAGTCCCATTTCATTGCTGATTCTTTCCAATCTCTCCAGTAGGATATACATTTCCTCTTCGTTAGCCGCAAAGAGTGTGGTATCGTCGGCATAACGCAGGTTAGTGACTTTTGTCCCGCCAATGGAGATGCCGCCCTCCCAGTCGTCACACACTCGCCGCATGATATACTGTAAAGAGTATTAACTGCAATCACAATTTCCCTGCTCCTAATTTTAATTGCGGTCAGCGTTATACATTTTCTTTTTCAAAATCTCCATACTGATAAAATAATAATATAATAAGTGACATCAAAAGAAAATAAACTGTTATTGTTTGTCTCCTGGTCTGACGAGCTGTCTACACACCAAGAGATATAAGATTCAAATCTTACTAGGAATACACAAACTTGTTTCACTATTCATGACTTTGTTTGTTTCTAGATTACAATGGTTTACATGTGTTCTATTTCCATTTTTAGTATCAGTAAGACAAGCTCTTACCTATACTTAATTTGGTCTAGGTACTTAATATGTGTAGGTGTGGATACTATTATAAATTACATCTAGATACTTGTTAAACACAGCCCATTCATTTCATAATGCATTCATTGTCGATTAGATTTATTTCATGCCTGTGAGCAATAAACATTTTTTCATGTGGTGATAATTAATACAATCGGACTTCATATGTGATTAGTTCAACAATATCCTTAACCTAATACTTTGAGTTTAGAAAGCGTAGAAATACAAAAAAAATACAATAGATGATTTTAGAAAAAATACAGTTAATTTGTCCCTATAGAATACAGTCCGCCTGATGGTAAACCATTAAAATATACTTATTATTTACGTAGGTACACATTAATTTAATGTGGTTAAACGATAGCCTATAGATGCTTACAACTCAAGAGTTTTACTCGCATTTTGCCAAATTTGACCTTATGCGCCCTTAAGTCTGGAAACCTCACAGCAGAGACAAAACACTTCAAAAGAGCATTGTTATTTCTCTGCAGCCTTCTTAAGGTGAAGACAAGGTCCCCAGGATGAGTTCAAATTTTCGACGGCTGCAGTCTATAGATTTTTGCTTTAGGTACTCTAACGTAAGGACAGTCTGCGAAACACAGCATTTTTAATTATTTCTAAAGACTAGGAACTCTGTCGATCGAGAATGTAATAAAAAATATATTTCATCTCAATCATTAATACTTAAGCTCCGAAGCTTTTCTGTTTTCAAAACCCAATCACCTTCTCTAAAGCTGTCGTCAAACTGCACACGGGACGTTCCGTCGACGTCTTGATCCTGACCCGTCCGCGGCTTAGGTACAGCTTTACAGTTGGAGAATGGCAACTTGTAAAAACTTTAACAACAGGTTAATCCGTACCAGGTTAACCACTAGAAGAAGAGGAATAAGAAGCTGTTGGGTATAAATAAGCTTTGATGTTGAATTTGCACACAACACAACCGCTGTAACTGATACCTTCAGGCCCGGATTCCACCAAAACGGAGACGAGACGAATGGAGAAGAGCTGTGTTTTAAACAACCATTGAAAGTCGTTATTCACATAATCTTGTCTCCGCTCAGCTTCAGTGGATACCACCGAGCGGATATGAATCATATTTGTATGGCGCGATCGAGCTAGCGAAGATGTGAGCTGTCCCTCGCAAGCTAGAGACGAGAAGAGATGTGAGCGGCGCCTCTAGCGGCGGCTTTCCTTACAGATCGAACTGAACTGCAATCTTAACAAACATCGCACACATCTCCGCTACAGTCTAGTCAGTACGCATGTCCGCTCAGTAGCCCAATTCACGTATTAAAACCGTTGGGATATCGCAGCGATTTAGTCGTTTAAACACTTTTTCGTATTCACGTACGTCAAATGAACCGATTTTGAAGTAGCTCGATCGCAATGTCGTTGAACCATCGTCTACCCGTATTCAGCTAATAAATCGTTTTAAAATCGCACCGAAATGTCAACTGAGAGGTATTCAGCTAAAATATTTTCGTATCACGTTCTATGTTAAATATTATCGATATTGATTGATTTAATTTGATTAATTTATCGTAAATCACTGTATTTGAAGTATAAAGTATATTTGAACCTTTTAGTAGAAAATCAAATCATTTTACGGGCATCTTTTTTGTTTCCTTGACAAGTCGTTCAGATGTGCTTTAGTTCCGATCTTATTGAGTTGTCGTCCTATCGAGATGTAGCTGGGTAACATGTGAATACCAAAATTGGATAGGACTACGATCGAACGATTTCTAAACTACAACGATTTTTAGATCGAATGTATTTACGTGAATTGGGCCACTGCTTTGATGGATACACCTTTGTTGAAAAACATCTCTTCTCGTCTCCGCTTCGAACATCTCCGCTCCGTACATTTCTAGTAAATTGTTCATGGTCAAATATGTGTTACTAATTATGTGCCACACAAGCTTATCTAGCCTTGCACCCAGAAGCGTGCACGAGCCATCATTTCTAGTATCGATCATTGACACGGCGTGCTAATAATCGATATGAACAATAAATCGGTATCGAGTATGTCGGATATGGTCGTGCCGTCGTGACGAACACGACATTGGGTATGCATTGTCTTTGTGGCGGCCCGGATTTGAGCGAATTTAGGTTCAAGTACTTTAGCTATTTCTATGGGCGTATCCGATTGGGAAGGTCGATGCTTTTTAGTTTTCGAATTAATTTTCGGTAGATTGCGTGTCGTATCTTGCGTAATAAGTAGCGTGAGAAAAAAACAATAAAGTTAATGTTAGACGTGATTGAATATTGTTATTTTAAACTAAAAAGTAATGTTTCGTAAAAGAGGATAAAATGAGCTGTTTTAGAATCTGTCTTTTTTAAATTAAATTCTTATGAATATTATCTAACTAATCACCGTTGTTTATGTCATTGTCTCTTCTTCTACTTAGTTCTTAAAAGTAATCATGCTTCCTGAGAATAATTTATTGTGATTTTTAGGTGAGAAGAAGAATCATTAAATCACATCATAGTCTTTTTTATAATGAATAGGTTCTGGACGCCCAATACGTCAAAAAATTCGTGGGTATAATATGGATTTATATTTTTAATATTATTGTGTGTTACCTGTGCTGTCAAAAGATAGCAGTCGTCCCCAAGGAGGGTTGGTATCAGACAGACGGCCGTAAAAATCTAATGCCAAATCCTTAAGCGGTATTGTCGATATCAAGGCATACTGCACCGACCCCAAATAAATGGGGAGTAGGGCAGGAAAATGATGTGTTTTACAGTTTTTTTGTCAATATTTAATAAAAACCATCATTCAGAAATAGTTAAAAAATCTTAGTTGAATTAAAGTGAAAAGTTGTTAAGTGTTTATTTATTTTTATTGTGGTCTGTCCGTCTGTTTGAATATTTTATTTATCAATTGGACGATTAATTGTCTTTAAGTTATAGAAATAGATTCATATTTTGCCATAAGCTTTAAAATTTTAGGATTCCCTTTTTTGGGGATGTATTTAGCAGATGTTTGGCACCGTGCTTGTTTTCATATAAATGGATGATTTAGATTGTTCTTTTTTTCTTGTTTGTTTGGTCTTTTTATGCATGATATTGTTAAATTTAGATTATATTACTGCGCGCGTTCTGTTAATGTTACTGTGTGAGGTATCCACGGATGATCAGCGTCGTGGCTCCACGGGGTCTCGATATTATGCTGAGTGGAAGCCTTTTCATTGCTAAGTAGCTGTAAAAGTGAACATATTGTAATTTGTGATGTTTGGCAATGATTAAATATTTTCTTTCTTATTTATTATAATATATTGCAAAAAGATACATTTATCTGCAAATAGCAATAACTAGATACCTAATAATTTTGACAATCAAAATCTGGAAAATCTGGAACGTTGATAGTTTGTTAGCGATGAATAAATTTGTAAATAGAACTAATAAGACGACTATGGACCTATTAAATAAGGAAATTCAATCTCAAACAGAGAAGGTTGAGCAGCGGTTTTTATTAAATCACACAAAGTGCAAAGTGTTTCACACCTAAGTAATAATATCGATAACATAGCTAACGATAACAAACAGCTTGTGGCATTGAAGCTTCAAACATAACATTTTCTTATTATTGGAATAACCGACACTTAGCGTTTTCATTATCTTATTTGATGTCAGCTTACCTGACTATATATTAGGGAGCTCATTATCAACTCCTTTTAAGTTTTAGACATTCAATTAGCTAGGAAACAGAGGCGTCTCTAGCCCATGTAGCGCCCGTGTGCAATCATTACCCGAGCGCCATCCTTGGGAGACATTTCTAACAGCCCCCCCCCCCCCAAGGCCCAGATTAAAAAAATTATGGAAAGGTAATAGTGGCGCCTATGACGCGCTTTGTATCCTGTAGCGCCCCTTTGTATGGCCGGCGCCCGTGTACAACGCACACCCTGCACCAAAGGTAAAGCCGCCCCTGGGTACCTACGCTGTATGTAAGCAAGCGCCTACAGGTGACGGACGCCCGCGCGCGAAGTTATTTTATTTTCTTATGCTACGGCCGCACACATCGCGATAACATTCGTGCGATAATCTTCGCCTTCGGCCTACCGCGAATGTGCATGGCCACACATTGCGCGCTGTAAAGTCTGTCGCGATGTGATCGCGATGTTACGCAAAAAACAAAATGGACGCCGCGGTCGGCTTATATTTTAGGGCAATTATTTTTTATTCTGTCAGGAATTATTGTTTAAGAAAAAAGCAAGGCTAAACAATATTGACTCACACTCCTAATTGCTAATAAGTTCTAAAATCCTGTCGTTATTCCAATCCATGGTAGAAAACTAATTTAAACCAATACGTCCGATGCGCACGACGTCTGTGCGCCGACTGAAGACCACGAAGTGTGGCCACGCAAGCGAAGGACATCGCGATAAAAACGCTTTGATGTGCGCCAGTTTACCGACAACGGCGCGATGTCCTTGCGACTTCGCACGAAGTGCCGAAGTATTCGCGAATACTTGGCTAGACACATCGCGATAACGCGAATATTCGCGACATCGCGCTGTTTGCGGCCGCAGCATTAGAATCCCGCTACGCACCCACTACGTTTATGAATGGTTAGGCACTCGCTGCGTGGGGAGCGTTACAGTGGAGGCTCTATGTGTCGCGAGCGGCTCTAGGCGCCCCCTAACACCCGGCGTCCGGGTGCAACGCACCCTCTGCACTACAGGTAAAGCCGCCTCTTCCTATTAGGAAACTATTACTAATGTGACAGAATTCATAAGAAGGAAAAAAGGAGGATTCATTACATCTAAAACGATTTCCATATTTTTAGGCTTAGAAACTATTGTACTGATTTTAAAAATCCATTCGGCAGAAGAATGCCACGTGTAGCTACATCGTCACTGAGTAATATTAACCAATTGGGTACAAGTTTAATGATAGTGTATTTTCGGTACGAATATCATTGAAAACCTGTTTTCAATAAATTTTATTATGTATAGTGTTTATTTCACGAACGTGTGTAAGCTATTACAGCTTGTCTCAGTTTACGTTTGCCGGCACTGAAATTAATGCACTTTTGATATGGATCATCAAATAATATAAAATTGAAATTTATCATAGTATAATTGGCATAAATTTTTATGAGTTTTATGAAATAATAATTTAGGTTTTTATTACAAACGCACATAAAACCAGTGTTTGGTTGCAAAATAAGCACAATTACAATTTTAAATCTGCACGTTCGTTATCTTTACGAGTTGCTCTATTGAACTTGTCTTAGGTAATTGCCCAACAGCTCATTGTCAACATGTTAAGGTCACGACATGAGTGACTTTTGTTATGAAAATAATACAGTGCACGTTAAATGTGGTATTATTGAGGGTGTGAATGGGGTCTCGAAACCTTCTATTTGACATTTCAATATGATGGTTGTGAATGTGTTGCATCATTGTTTTATTAGTAAAATAAATAACTGAAATAATTATTAATGCCGTCATTATCTCTAGACGTCTAGTGGTTCCCTCAACGAAATTAGATTCAAAGGGATAGATTTTTAGGGTAGTATAATTTTATTCTAAACATAAAAATGGTTATAAAAGTAGATATAGAGAGATATTATGTACAAAGGTGAGCTTGTATCTAACAGAGATCTCTTCCAGCCAACCCCTAGCTTTAGTGTGTCCATTAAAGCGGGAATATTATTTGTAAACTAATAGATAAAGGCAAAATATACAGTTAATACATACAAATACATAAATAATATATCTACATATGTACTTATATAAAGTATACTTAACACAATTTTGAGAGCTAGTGATCTTTCAACAGATGTTTGAAAGAAGTGACCGATGAACTCTCTCTAATCTCTACTGACAGTTTATTCGCGCCTTTTTACTATGAAAAAGAGACGATGCGCTACGGTTCGTAGCCGTTTCGTAGCCGCCGTTCCGTAGCGTTTATAGTAAACTAGCTGTAACGGCCACGCGTTGCTGTGGTAATTTCATACTACTGACATATAACATTGTATCTGCAGTAAAAAAAATATGACTACTTATCAAGATAAAAACTATCCTATCTCTCAAGTTGGATCAAACTGCACACGGTTTACAAATTTGATTAAAATCGGTTAAGTAGTTTAGGAGTCCATCGCGGACAAACAACGTGACACGTAATGATAAGAGGCGTTCCCTTTCCGAGCTGATATGTGTGCTATAACCTTAAAAGATTATGTACGGACAACAGCAGATTAGGCTACCCAAAACAGTCAAATTTCTGCTATTGATATTCAATCCTAAGCGTGGGGCATAAAGCACAAATTCGATTTAGGAAATTTGACGTTTGTCTTATTTAATTGACGCCGTCATGGTGGGGTAGTCAGTATAGCTGCCTCACATATCAAGCAGCCCTGGTTCGAATCCTGGTAGCGGCAAATATTTATGTGAAGAACACGAGTATTTGTTGATTTGAAATACTAAATGACCCAGGGCAGCAAAACAAGAGCACCCTCATATGTGTACCGGGTCATTGTCGAATCATTGCTAACGAAAAGGCCGTTGAGCTAGCAAGAGCTGGGGTTCAAGGACTGCAGTCTGGCCCAGAGTCTTTCTGTGATATCTCAAAAAACCAGGCCATGCGATACTTAAAAACCCACCTCCTCCAAGAGGCAAAAGCGGACTGGCAAAGAACGCCCGGGCTAACACACTCAAAAGGACTAATCGAACCATACTCTTGTAAGCGCACAGACGAGCTATTGAAGCTCAACCGAGGCAACCTGAGTTAGACGATTAGGGCTCTGAGTGGATACTGCAAGCTGAACAGGCATCTCTACAACATGAGACTAAAAGATGCTGCGAACCGGAGCGTGAAGCACTAATACACCTCCTGTGCTTTTGTGAACCTTTCATTTACAGAAGAAACCGACATTCGGGGAGATACATTCTCGACCCAGATGATATCAAAACCAATGTAAGCTGGAAATGTCTTATAGGCCCTCCAGACTCACGCGAGAAGTCTCGCCGAGACTTGACCCGAGAAACGAGATGGTATCTACACTCACGCGACCTTCTCACTTGCGTTCTCGACCGTCATGCAAAATGGATGACTTTGACAGTGCAGCGGCTTTGGTATTTACAGTAAACCGCAACACAGCAGTTAATTGTAGGATCAAAAAATCGAAGGAGTAATATTATAAAAATTAGTACAACCTAACATTATAATTATATCATCCGTTTGGATGATATAATGTTCATTAGGATATTGGTTGTTTTAATGTTGGCAATGAGCTGTTTTAAAATAGTTTATAGAGGATACCAAATTAAATAGAATTAAAAAAAAACCTGTCATGGATAAGTGCTGAGACGGGACTTAAACTTGAACGAATTGCTATGAATTTTGATCTTAACTAAATGCCAAAAAAATGTGATACGGTTCTCTTTTCTCGCCCGAGAAACCCTCTGAGGCGGGCCAAAAAACCGACACCGAGCGGAGAACAGGCGAGCCCGAGAACAAGAACGCGAGAAACTAATCACATCCACGCTTCTCGGGTGTTCTCGGGGGTTCTCGGCGAGAGTGTGGAGGGCGCATTATAGTTTTTAGACAGTGCCGAACTAAAGTAGTACATGTAAGGTCTCAATAGGACTTACATGAAGGCTAGTCACAATAGATATTTATAGATCGCAGTGACGTACATAGCCCCGAAACCACGAAATAATAAAAAATACATTGTAATAATCTTATTCATTTAGCAAATGAGTTTAACTATTTCTGTTGTAAACGTTCGGTACCGGTTATTGTATATCTAAACTGTTCTATTATCTGCGTAATAGTCTTATATTTATTACTTCAACTATTTGAAACTTGTCACAGCGTTATGCGCTCTAAATGATAATAAATGAGAATTATAACCGTGTAATTAATTTTCTTTAATCTGTCCTACTTATTGATTGGCTTAGCGAACATTTTACAACGAGTAATGTAGTTTAGGAGGTCATTTGGAATTGAAGCAAATGTTAATAATAAAGATAATATAATTATTCAATAATGCATAATGTAATTTCAAAGAACTGGCTTTAAATATCGAGGAACTTTTATTGGATATCTTGTAATAGCGCAATGTATTAATTACCTAGGCAGTGGGTTTTTGCATTATGGTCTCCTCTATAATTACATACTTATATAAATTATAAAATAATATACACAAAAATAGTTATATTTATTATCCTGGGACATAGATAAATGTTTTCTGAAAAATTGTGTATTTCAAATATTCTAATTTCATCAGATACATAGCATTTTTGAAATCGCAAGTTTAGTTTTAATTATAATATTACTGCTTGAAGAGAAATGAAAAAATAACGAATATAGGAGAACAGAAGTCCCAACACACTTTTGCATACGTAGGAACATTGTTTCCAAGACAAATTCATATGGACAATTAAAATGATTTGAAATAATTAATTAAGCGAGTAACTTTTTGCAAATATTCGTCCGAATTTTTACAATGGAGACAATGAACGTATACATTGCCAAAGATCACACCAACCGCTGGTTTCCATTGTTATTGTGTCAATATGTAATGTTTTTATAGTCCACGACAGTTTCCCATATCCCCGTGTAACTGAATATGAGGTAATAATGAAGAATAGGGTATTATAAAATGTTTGTAATAGCCGATTGAGTGAGGCCTGACGAAATCATTTGGAAGGCTTAATTCCTCGGTGAGGTAATAAATTCCGTTGTATTCTTCTGAAATGTTGTATAAATTGTTTGCGTTATAGCATTGGCGACGCTCGTCGGAGGCCGTGGTCGTGTGTTCACGAATGCTAGCTACGAAGTGCGCGATCGATACTTGGATGAGAGACCGATTTTTATTAACTCGATTTTCTTGCGTGCGTTCGGAAGGCTCGTTAAGCTGGTGGTCCCGGCTATTGTATACAGAGTTTTTACAAGTAGACAGAAATGGCTACTTGTAAAAACTCTGACGCAAGGCTAACTTGTACCAGGTTGACCACTGGAAGAAGTAGAAGATTAAGTATAGCATTTTTTGATAAACATTTTATTTGAGAACAAAATGCGTTATTAACAGAGTAATGTTAAGAGAGTTGATGAGGCGAAAGAAATATGTAAGGATCGTTGCAAGTGGAAAGAATCTATCTGCTTAACTCTGTGGGTTAAAGTGTTTTTTTTTAAATATTTAGGGCACAGCAGACTAGGCGCCCGAATTTGGAGCGCGAACTGGGGAAGTACCTCCACCTTACAGAAGACCACAGTCATCATCATCATCATCAACAGCTCATATAATGTCCCCACCGAGGGGCTCGAGCCTTCCCCACATTAGGGGCGAATAGGCCTTAGTCAACCACGCTGGCCAAGTGCGGGTTGGTCGACTTCACACACAACCTAAGAATTTCTTCATAGGTGTTTGCAGGTTTCCACACGATGTTTTCCTTCACCGTAAAAGCGTCGATTAAACGTACATAAGAATTCAAAATTTGAAAACACATTGGTACGTGGTGGGGATCGAACCAGTGCCTCCCGGGTGGGAGACGACGATCTTACGCACTACGCCACCGACGCTTCTCTCCATCCATAGTCAAATAACACAAATTTTTTGTTGTGTTATTTTTCTGTTGGTGAGTAAGGTTTAGGTAGGACTAGGGTTGGCAGCGCGCGACTATCACCTCTGTGTTGCGAGTGTCAATAGGCTACGGTGACAGCGTACCACCAGGCAGGCCGTATGCTTGTCTACCAACAAATAACATAAAAGCTACATATGTTTATTTATAAAGTACATTAAAGAGCTTACGATTGTATAAATTAGCAGTTTACGTTTCTTAATTTCTTAAGCGACAATAATCAGGTTGCCTGGAAGAGATTGCTTCTCAGCAATAAGGCCACCTTTTGTACTGTCCTATGTGTATTATATGTTCTGTATTTTTTTCTTTTTTGTCAGTGCAATAAAGTATATTTGAATGGAATTGAATAAAAGATTAAGATGAATGACTGAAAACTGCGAAATAATTGGGCCGTAACAAAAATTAATACACGAAAAATCGAGACTGTTAAAAACCGAATACTAATCGATTACCACAGTTTAGACAACTGTGGCGTGAAGTAATAAATCGAACAAACAAATAAATCACGCTGTTTTGAACAAAAGGCAAATAAAACAATAACTGACAATGTTACGTAAATCGAGGCACGATTAAATGAGATTTTCTTATGATTGATGCAATTGTGAGGTTGCGAATTTTGTAATAATGACTCTCGTACGGTTCCTCAGAAGTATCTTAACAATTGAGTACCTTATCATAATCATTCATCTGTACATGGTATAAAACAAATTTGCTCTTACTGTCTATTCGCTTAGAATTTTTAAACTACGCAACGGCGTTTTAAATGCGGTTTCATCAATAGATAGATAGAGTGATTCAGGAAGGCAGGAAAGAAGTATAATTCGTTAAGGTTCATGTGAGTATTCTAAGTAGGTACTATCCGTGCGTAGTCGGGGCGGGTCGCTACATAATAATCTCAACTATTTCTATGCAAGCGCATGCATTGCTATGACGAAGTATTGTGACGGACTCCCGCTCTGGCATTTCGCCATTTACTTAATTGTTTATTTATAACGGCACATATACAGATGTCAGACAAAGTACAGTATTATAAAAAAAAATCTTAATTTAATCTGAGTGCATGCCTGTACCCAATAACAATTTGCGCATAGAATTATATTGGATTGGCAATAATTAAACCCTTACATGTTCAAAAATAGGTCGTTCAAAGTTCAAAGGTTTTATATATTTTCCACGTTTACACCAATTATCTAGCCCAAATTAAGTATCATTAAGAACTTGTGTTATGGATACTAGATAACGGACAATATTAATAAACATAATAGTAAAGATATTTTTATGAATAAACTTAAATAAATGCATAAATGACTCGTGAACAAATGTTCGTATTCATCATACAAACATTTGCTCCTGTCAGGACTCGAATCCGGACCGCTTGACGTGTACGCTTCGTTACTGACCACTCCATCACGACGGCGTCGAGGAAGGTCGTTCGAAGTTTTCTTCTACTTCCTATCCTAGCTCTTCCAATTTTCAATGCGGATTGGACAGAGTATGCGGTGATCAATACCTCTTTGCTGATCCATTAGTCGCCTTCTACGACACCCATTGGAGGATATGGGGTGATGCTATTCTACTGCTGGCATCACACGGCTGCCTGCGGTCAGTGCAGCAATATAATTATGTTACTACACAGCTATAGGTCTCGGCAAAATTTTATGGTCGGCGGACTGCTTTGCACCAAACCTTCGAGGGAATATTGTTGTGGGTGGTGTAAGGTGTACACATAACAGCACAGAAAGGGAATGCCTCTTTTTAACTATGAACGCTACGGATCGGCGGCTGCGGAACGGCTACGAAACGTAGCGCATCGCCTGTTTTTTAACCGACTTCCAAAAAGAAGGAGGTTCTGTATTCGTCTGTATGTATTTTTGTTTATGCATGTTCACCGATATGTCTGTCGTTTGTGGACCGATTATCAAAATTCTTTTTTTATTCAATAGTCCCAACTTTAAAATTTTATAGGCATATACAACATGTAAATGAAATAACCAACATCCTGAAAACAGGTGGATGGGGATCGGCTTCTGAGTTGATTTCAAGATTTTTTTTTTAAAAAAACGATTTTAAAAAAAAAAAAAAAAAATGTACTCTAAAAATGTTGTACAACATTTTCTGGGTACTTTTGTTTTTTTTTTATTTATTTTTTTAAAAAAAATCGTTTTTTTTTTTAAAAATCTTGAAATCAACTCAGAAGCCGATCCCCAACCACCTGTTTTCAGGATGTTGGTTATTTCATTTACATGTTGTATAACGTTTTTCATATATTTTCTTCAGTTATTCTAGTATTTGCGTCTGGTAGTCATTATCTCATGTTGATGAGCTGATGATAGAAGGTAAAGGTATGTTCACCGATATCTCTGTCATTTCTGCAACGATTTACAAAATTATTTTTTTATTCTATAGTGTATACTCCTGAGGTAGTCCCATTGTCTCCAAGTCAGGATGTGATGATGAGAACCTAGGGAAATGGAGGGCAATCCACAAATTTTAAAGGCATGCATTACGATATTCATAATAGGGGTTAAAGTATGAAATTGACGATTTTTTCCTCATTATTTATCAGTGTTTAATTCCTTTAATACGGTAGCTATGTCCATTATTATTTTTAAATTTTAAACTTCATTACAAGGACTTATATCTATGTATAAATGTTTATTCTTATTTTTAGTTTTTTTACTAGAAATACATCTTCAAAACTGCTCGTTCTAAGAAGTGTCCGTCTCCGTTATAAAAATACGAATATTTTTTTACAGGTATCAATTTTCAAATTTTTGCTCTAAGTATCCTATAGCTTAATGTTGTCTTAATATATCCACAAAATTACACAAAATTTAGATTTGTGGTTCCTTAAAAAATCGCAAATATATTTGTATGGGAAAACGAATTTTCGTTAAATTCTCCATATAAAACGGCAATTTCATACTTAAACCCCTAATATTTTTCATAAAGCTCTTTTAGTATTTGCGTTTGGTAGTCATCTTATGTTGATGAGCTGATGATGGAAGATAAAACTCCTTAACGGTTAGGAGTTGGATGATAATTATTTAAATATTAAAGGTATCCAAAGAGCGATAGTTGTATTCGTTCAGGTAATTCAGGTGAGCTGATGGTGGAACGAAAAACTCCTTAATGGTTAGGAGTTGGATGATAATTATTTAAATATTATAGATACGTAAAGACCGATATTTGTATTTTTTTAAGTTAATCAGGTGAGCCGATGATGGAAGGAAAAACTTCTTAACGGTTAGGAGTTGGTTGATGATTACTTAAGTATTAAAGGTCTAAAGAGCGATAGCTGTATTATTTAAGGTTATTCAGGCGAGCTGATGATGGAAAGGAAATGTGAGCTGATGATGGACCATGCGGTGCCTCCAAAATGTTAGGTTGCCAGCCTGTCGTCTACAAAAAAGCGGCACCAAACCTAAAAAGTAATCCCCAGAATGACAACGCACTTGCAATGTTAAGTGATTTACCCTTAATATTGGAAGTGTCTATAGGCGGCGGTAACAACATAACACCAGGTGGGCCGCAAGCTTGTTTGCCATCTCGTAATATATAAAAAAACAACAATTATTTACACTAAAAATAGAAAAATAATCAATTTTTAAAAAAAAGTCAAACCGACTTCAAAAAGTGTAAAAATAATAAACAACTTTTTAAAAAAAAAGTCCAACCGACTTCAAAAAGTATAAAATAAAATATTATTAAAATGTGTGCTAGGTACCTGCTGTACTGTTTGAACTCGGTGCCAAGCCATGCCAATCGTTCAGCACCACGAGCCCCTCATCATCCAAGCTGGTGCGTTCGGTCGGTCGCAATAGCGGGATGGTGTGATCTATGAGTGTGATGTGGCAGGCGGACCTATAGAATACCTAGTTGGCTTGGCACCGACTTCAAACAGTACAGCAGGTACCTAGCACACATTTTAATAATATTTTATTTTATACTTTTTGAAGTCGGTTGGACTTTTTTTTTAAAAAGTTGTTTATTTTTCTATTTTTAGTGTGAACAATTGTTTATTATTATGAGATGGCGAACAAACTTGCGGCCCACGCAGTGTTAAGTGGTCGCCTATAGACACTTGCAATATTAAGAGTACCTAAATCACTGACCATTAGGAGTGCGTTGCCATTCGGCGGAATACTTTTTGGCGTTTGTGCCCCTTTTATGTAGGCGACAGGCTGGCAACCTGTCACTATTTGGAGGCACTGCATGGTCCAACAACTCTTAATCGTTAAGGAGTTTTACAATAATCAGCTCACCTGATAACCTGAAAGAATACAACTATCGCTCTTTAGGTACCTTTAATATTTAAAAAAATATCGTCCAACTCCTAAACATTAAGGAGTTTTTCATTCCATCATCAGCTCACCTGAATAACCTGAAAGAATACAACTATCAACTCCTTACAGTTAAGGAGTTATTCCTTCCATCATCGGCTCACCTGATTAACTTGAAAAAAATACAACTATCGGTCTTTACGTGCCTATAATATTTAAAGAATTATCATCCAACTCCTAAACGTTAAGGAGATTTTCGTTCCATCATCAGCTCTCCTGAATAACTTGAAAGAATACAACTATCGCTCTTTGGGTACCTTTAACATTTAAAGAATTATCATCCAACTCCTAACTATTAAGGAGTTTTTCGTTTCATCATCAGCTCAACTAAATTACCTGAAAGAACAGAACTATCGGTCTTTAGGTAGCTTTGATATTTAAAAAAACACCAATCAACTCCTAAAAATTAAGGAGTTTTACCATCCATCATCAGCTCATCAACATGAGATGACTACCAGACGCAATCATACTAAAATAGCTTTATAAGAAATATGAATAACCCTCCTTTTCCGTTGTTTCCCGAGGGTTGCCCTCGATTTCCCTAGCTTCCCATCATCAGATCCTGACTTGGTGACAATGGGACCCCCTCAGAAGTATACACTATCAAATAAAAAAAGAATTTTGTAAATCGCTCCACAAATGACAGAGATATCGGTGAACATACATTTACCTTCCATCATCAGCTCATCAACATGAGATGGTGACTACCGGACGCAAATGCTAGTATAACTTTAAAAAATATATGAAAAACGTTGTACATGCCTATAAAATTAAAGGGTTGCCCTCGATTTCCCTGGCTTCCCATCATCAGATCCTGACTTGGTGACAATGGGACCACCTCAGGAGTAAACACTATCGACTAAAAAAAGAATTTTGAAAATCGGCCCACAAATGACGGAGATATCGGTGTACATACATAAAAAAAAAAAATACATACAGACGAATACAGAACCTCCTCCTCTTGGGAAGTCGGTTAAAAATTATTATAATTTGTGCTAGGTATGTACCTACCAACTGTACTGTTTGAAGTCGGTGCCAAGCCAACTAGACATTCTATAGGTTAAAGATGTACGTCCGCCCCGCCTACCAGATCACATTCATTGTTCACACTATCCCGCGATTGCGACCGAACCCGCCAGCTTGGGTGATGAGGGGCTCATGTGCTGAACGATTGGCATGGCTATAAAAATTAAGAAAGGGGTATTTTAGGATTTTTCGAAATTACATGTTACCTCTCTCTTATCGCCTCTTAACCAGATCCCGGGCGGTCGTGACAGTACCGAAGTGTTGGCTATACATACATTGTCCGCGCGGAACTTTTGTTCAATGGTTCAAGTGAACGTATTATAAATGGCGGCGTGGTCACACTTTAATGTGTAGATAAGAGTGAATTAGGGGTGGCTGCTTTTACAAATGAAGGATCGAATAAAATAATCTTTCTTTTTTCTTTCTTTCTTTTTTTAATATTTTGGTTTGATCAATTTTTAAAAACTTGAAAAATGCACTGAAAAAAATCGACTTGCCTCAGGCGGGACTCGAACCCGCACCTTCCACAATCCGGGTGGAACTTATTTGATTTTAGAAAAAGTACATTATTATGTTATGAAATAAATCTCTTAAAAGCGACAAAATAAACTCTTTTCTTGATATCAGAACAGTAAGACAAGTTGGGACAGAGAACATTATTTTCTTACTACTAAGTACTTGTAGTATAGTATTATATTATTTGTGCTACTACCACCGACTACTGATAAGTACGTATCAATAACACTGATTGTATCTATGATATTAGAAGAGTTATTAAAATTTAAAAGCTTGAATATACAGGCCTTTTAAAACATTGTTATTATAATACACTATAAAAAATTTAACGTTGTTTTTCTAATAATATTAATCGGTTTTACGTTTTTAAGTAATTAAGTGTTTTGCACATCCTTACAAATAATAGCCCTTAAGGTCTGTCAATAGTGTGGCCTTATTTATTCATAAATAAATTGTGTACATTAAGGTGATTTAAATGTGACCGACTAACGTCGAACCGCAATTCACCCATGCACGTGTAGGCTAAATGTATGGAAACGGTGTTGCGAAAATTTTAGCACTAATAAAGCTTGTTGATTTACGAGTTAAAGTTTGATAAATTAATTTGTATGTCCTTTTATAGATTTCAATTATCTCAGTTGGTTTTCTAAAGGTTTTAATTCGTTATTTCTTTAATGTCGACATCATCAGTATGTACCACCGAATAGATTTATGTACATATGTATATCAGCAAGAATAATAGATATTTTTTCTAAAGCGGATCTCTAACCCACGATCCTTCGGAGCTATGCATGTATTATGTTATGTTTAATTTTAAACAAACCTCTTAGTATAGCTTCAATATTAATGCAATTCTGGCCTGTTTTATGTAGTTGTTATTTAAAAAAGTGTACAATCAACTACATTTTTAAGACAGTCCATATTAAGATATTTTTCTTATTTAAAGAATCAGTGTATTAAAATATTATTTTGGCGACGTGTTATGCTCATTGATTTTACCCCGTTGCAATCGCTAAAGTGAAAAAGCAAGTTTATTAATGATAGGTTCATAACTAAATAATAGTTATTATTAGCTACGTCAACCCTTTTTCATAGGTAGAAGGCTGAAAATCGAATCAGGACTTTACCTTTGTCATCGTACCAGCGGGAGTCTGTTTCCCTGTAAGTTTGTATGACGCGAAATTTCGAATTACAGAAACAATTACAGTATCATTAGTAGTTATATCTCATATAATCTAATGAGTGTTGTAGAAGGCGACTAATGAATCAGATAAGGGATGGTGATCACCTTATACTTCGTCCACCAATCCACATTGGGCAAGCGGGGTGGACTGATGCCTAAACCAAGCCTCCTTCCACGAGAAGGAGAGGCTTTGTGTCCCAACAGTGGGTAGAAGGCTTTGATGATGATAAGTATTAAGTTTCGAGAAACTTAACGTATCCACGAAGTAACATTATATTGAGCAAAAAAGACATATTCACGCGCAGCCGGTTGCAGTTCTCGGCACGTGGACATATTCGGTTAACACTAAAATGTGTAATTTAAAACATTGTAGTAATTATAGTTATGATAATATAAATAGTTGTAGTGCACTATTCTGTACCAGGGTCGTATTAAGGCGGTTCAAATAATATATTCTTACTTGTCCCTATCTTATCGCATGATAAATTAAAGCTTGATGTTTGTTTACTTGGAGTTTTTACCAATTTGTTTATACGCTGTAAGTATAGAATTGTATTTTTTTTAATCCGTCTGTTTAGCTACTAATAAATATCAAAGCTTGTCATCATAACAATTGTGTTAACATTATTATTGTGTTTCGACAGTTAGTGATACGATAGCCAGTCTTTCAGTAGTTGAGGGTTCATTCATTCATTCATTTAACGGTATAAAAAAGGTGTTACGTAATTTATAGGATTATATGTATAGGATATGATTTCTTTTGCTTCACCAAACAAAAGAAATCAGGTGACATGAAGAGGTCAAGAGAACCCACATCAAGTAATAAAAAGAAAAAACAAAGTAAAAGTAAGAATCAAAAAATAATTCAAGCACTTCATAATTATAATAATTTCAGTCCGGCGCTGGTTTGTAACACTATCGGTTAAAGCTATAATCAACTTAGGCACCTTCAAGACCTAAGAATATTACTACATTAAATTGGTCTACTATGTCAGTTTAGTTTTTTTCTTAAATTGCGTATTTACTAAATGCCGTTAATTTGACATTTCAATTATAAATATATGTGAATTTTACATTAATTAACAATATAATATAGTAAAAATGCCTAAGAATTTAAGGAGGTAGAGTACTACTACGGGTTAGCTGCTCGAATTAGGAGTGCCATAACTAGGGAAGTAACTCCCCCTTACAGAAGACCGTCATCAAATAACTCTACATTTTCGTAGTAGTATGTTTCTGTCGGTGTGTTTAAGGTTGCCTGCCCCCTGATCGCTCTATTTACGAACGTATAAGCCAAAACCAAATTATTAACATTTTATCATACATTTTAAGTGCGTTTTTATATCGGAATGTAATCATAATTTGGTCAAATCACTGTAAAGATTGGAACGTCTTTCATAAAATAAATTGTAATAGCTAAAATAAATAAATTAATCAAACTATAATACAATCATTATACAATCAATATTATTTTTAATTTATTTTAATATAATACATTTATAATTTATTTTAGTGACTTAAAATAAACAGAAGTAATCTGCATAAAGAATAACCGCGATTAACTACATAGGTACTAAAAATAATTATTCTATTATGTTGTGTTTTTTCATGATGTCGAAAGGGCTGGCACATTAACGAATTCTTACTCTAGTTCTATTGTATAGGTATTGTCATTCAAATTTCAGCGTTTAACTTTTTGAATAGCTTTTCTTTATCAGCATTGTTGTAAAGTTCGTCAATTTACATACTATCCGTGTCAGTATGACACAAGTATTACTAAATACGCGTCCCGGAGCAAGTGAACGGGAGGCCTTGACTGTCTGTGGATACAGTGTCACACGCCAAATTATAGTATGTCAAGCTGTTGACAATTTATGGATAGTTTTAGTTGTCTTTTGTAATTGAAAGGATTATATGCTGGGTGGAGTTTTAGTATTTACTAGATTGGAAGATTAAATGCTGGCTATGATTGTTGAAATGGATACCTATTCACATAATTACGTGGGATTACTTCATATCTAGCTTATACTCGTACTTTACTTTCGGGATACGGGTACGAATCCTGGTAGGAACAGACGTCTCGGTCCAATGGATACAAAATTTTGTTGTTTAAATGTATGTATAAACATTTTCCGTTTCCATTGGAACTAAACGTAAATATATAAAACAATCTTCAGCTAAAATGCAACATTATGTACCTAAATGCGTTAAAACAATTGACTAGGTGGTAGACCCATATGTAGAGTCATCTGGGTAGCCTTTCTTATTTCTGCCGTGAAGCAGTTCGCTATTTCGGATTGAAGGGAAAGGTAGTCAGTGGAAGGCATATCATCTCAGTCCCCAGGATGGCAACGCACTTGCAATGTTAAGTGATTTACCCTTAACATTGTAAGTGTCTATAGGCGATGGTAACCACATAATACCAGGTGGGCCACAATTTTGTTTGCCATCTGGTAGTATAAAAAGAAAAAAATCCATCCACTATTAGGTACTACACAAACATACGCTGATTAGCTGATTTTTATATTGAATATTGTTGTTCCCTTCTCTATGAGATTTTTTTCTAGTACGAGCCTACACATATCTATCGAATAAGACTATATAATTATAAAGAATAATAAATTGAACTATTCTTACGATCTAACTCGTGTATATTGGTGCGAACTCTTCAAATTCACATTTTGTTATTTTAGTCACGCGTCACACTTTTCACAGAAATGTATAATTTCGTTTGTGTATTTATTTTATGTTGTATAGATTTTTTTATGAATAAACTCCTGAAAAATCTTAGTCTAAAACGCGTAGATATATTAAATTAATCATTAAAATTTCTTAACGGTATCTGATTAGATGCATTACCAACTGTTCTTGAGGTGTCAGATAATATTCTTATCAGTGTAAGAGCATTTATCAATATCCACTATTGTTACACTTCTTAACGTACTACCGCTCTCAAAATGCCAAGGCGTTTCTAATACGCCATTGCGTACTTAAAACTGGACCTACTATCCTGTCCAGTATCACTAGACCTATCGGACAGTGGTATTATCTAAAAAAATCATAAAAATATCTAAATAACACCGGTTGACGCAGCTCCACTTAGACTGGACACGGACTAAATGCCTTATAAATAATTGTATTGTAATAACACTTAGTGAATATTGTACTACATTTAGTTCCCACAGTCCTATTAATTCAATTTGAATATAAAGGTCGTTCATTCATTCTAGGATAGTTATGTCGATGCCTTATAAACTACATTTGAAGTAATTACGAATGGAATTGGTCAAACTAGTTACAGAGGAATTTTGTATAATCTATTTTTTACCTTGCAAAAATTATAGCGGATTTTAAAAATATGGTTTTTTTTGTCGTTCACACGATATTTTAAGCTATTCAAATGAATTCGTGTAGTTTAATTAATTAAAGAACTAAATGCGGTCGTTTAGCTTCATTATGATTGCATTTTTAATTTCAATACATTTATTCATACTGATTACAAATTAATTTTCTTTCTTTCTTCAAAGCTAAAAACATTACTTTAACAAATTACTTCCTATCATCATAACATTTCCTTGTCATCTAAGGAGGTTTAGGCAGTAGTCCACCACGCTTGCCCAATGCGGATTGGTGGACGGAGTATAAGGTTATCAATACCCTTTGCATCTATTAGTAGCTTTCTAAGACACCCATTGGATGATATGGGGTGATGCTCTTTTACTCTGCCGGTATCACACGGCTGCTGTAACAAAATATTTTACATTAAAATATTGCATATAAATTTTAATTTTAACAATGGCATGTAAGTAGATATTCAACCAATTTTAATCTTGTTCTATTATTATAAGCTAATGCGCTTTAAAGAAAGAACTGATAAAATGTTCGTAATATTAAACATTTTGTTAAATTAATTTACCCTACGTACTCTTGTTCTTCCAACGCTCACGTCTTGTTTCCAGAAGTTCACTTGTTTTTCTGCCGTTCACTTATTCATCGGTCATTCACATCCTGATATGCATGTTGCATAGTGGCAACACCATTCAAAAAATATTTTAGGTCAGTCCAGGACTATCTGATGGGTCAGAGAGTCAGTGGGTCTTTGGAGACAAACTTGTATCAAAAGTTCCATTAGTTGGTCTTTGGAGACATGTTTGTATTTAGACACATTAGTGGGCCTTATTGATGGGTGTATGACAACAAAGCGATTCTTTTGCTGTTGAAGATACGATGGAGCAGTAATCCTGAGTTCAGACCCTTGTCTACATAAAACTGACATTTATTAACTTGATAAAGACAGCAAAAAAAAAAGAAAAATAAAGCAGATAATTATGTCATTAATCCTTCACTGTGATAAGGTTTTGTCATGTCTGTAATAGCTAATACTTAGTTTACTACTTTTCGTACCTAGTGAAAGATTGCGCAAGCATTATTTGACTGCGCCTGTTTTAATTCGTGACTTGACATAGTAAACAGTATAGCGCTTTCCCTTTCAATAAAAAGTTGCTGCAGATTGCAATAAACAAAAGAGTGGATGTTTTGAAATAATTTTAGGAAAACTAATTCTTAGACCCCTAACATTTATTCATGGCTATATTTAAAGACAGAAACATATACAGAAACTATGCTTATACAATTTCAGGCTTACGTTGCCATCGAAAAATTACGGCTATCATTCCGTCGCGAACTAAGAACTTTGGTAACTCATTTCTTTGTCGCTCAATCAAGAAATGGAAATCAATACCAGCACAAGTGTTACCTCCTTATAATCCTTGGTCATTAAAAAGAGACGAGTAGGCGAGGGTGAATAATGCGGCGTTTTATTTATTAGGTCTCCACTTCTGCTTAGCATCAGGAAGTCGTTTTCCCCTTTTTATTTAAAAAATAATAATTTTACATTTTAGAATTTTCGATAACAACATACTATTTATATTACTATGTTAGTAGGTATGGAAGGTATTTTTAATACTAGAACAAATACACTGAAAAAAAATCGACCTTTCTCAGGCGGGATTCGGCAGCGAAAGCAGTGCTTCGGTAGCGTAGTGGATAACGCAGCCGCCCGGATTGCGGAAGATGCTGGGTTCGATTCCCGCCTGAGGCAGGTCGATTTTTTTCCGTGTATTTTTTCTAGTATTAAAAATATTTACGCTTTTGTAAAAGCAAAAATTATTCCATAAGGTATGGAAGGTGTTCGTTCGCTTGTTATATCACATACCAAACATTATGTCGATACAGATATATAAAATGGTATAGGTACTTATCACGGATCGGCTATCCATTGTACGTAATAGTAGCACAAGGATTTCCCAAACATGTTGCATTGATATTGATAGGTGAAATCGAAGACACTCTCGGACGTGAGATCTGATTTAGTTGCAGACTAGCACGGCATTGCATGTATAGGGACCATGGACACCAGAAAAATTACCCGGTAGTGATCCACAACTCTAATTTTATTGGTCATCATTTTTCGTATAAAAGTTACGTAAGTACTCATATCACGAATTTATAAAACATTAGTTGTTGATAAACTTTGTCAGGATTTAAAAATATAAACCACAATATAGAGAACGATACAGTACTTTGACTTCATATAGCGACGAGTCGGCGCACACACATACATACAAACGTCGTTGACACGGCCATTTTTGCCGTTTTGCCGGCTTTGCCGTTCAGAGCATGCTTAGCGGCCGTGTAAACGACGTTTATATGTGTGCGTGCGCCGATTCGTCACTATATATGGAGTCAAAGTACTGTATCTTTCTCTATATTGTGTATAAAGGAACAGTGGCACTATAAGGTAATCAACACCCCTTCGCTGATCCATTAGTCGCCTTCTACTATCTACTCTGCCGGCATCACATGGCTGGTATAGTATTATAGTACAGAAAGTGCAGACATAGAAGTATAAATATAGATTAACAAAGAGTAGGGCAAAGCTCATCGGAAGAGTATCAGTCGCTCGCGTTGCCAAAGGACATTTGGTTACACACAAAGCCTTGTCTGTCAGTATGGGCCATGCAGTACCCCCAAAACAGTGACAGGTTGCCGGCCTGTGGCCTACACAAAAGGGGCACCAAATCCAAAAATTAATAATCCTCCAATAAACAAATCAACTAATGCCACCAGGACAGACGTTACACTCAAAATTATTTCAGAAGTTCGGGTATCATGTTGTATATAACTGTATTATGTAATATGTTGTTTATAACTGTAACAACAACTCAATTTATTTCGAGAAGTATATGCACCATATATCACAACATTCATTTAGTTTCTAATCGATCATTCTTTTCCTTTTGAACACGATTCGATAAATCATACCGAGTCCGACTCGCAACCTATTATGTTTTACTTACGAAATTAAGCACAAACAATATGCCCCAAGTAACGCATAGCAATTGTTCTGGCCCTATGGAAATCGAATTGGCAAACTGAAACTATGAAATTTTGTTACCTTTCGATTATTGCACCGATTGTTGTAACTCGATAGCTATCTGAGGTCAAACGCTTTTCGATTACACATGCGGGGACAATGATTATTGAGATCGAAATTGTAACACCTGACAGGGAATTTGATTATATTTAGATTAGGTGTTTGGCATTTAATAAAAAAATATTGACTCGTGAACCGTGTAATCTATGTGTCGCGTTCAGTGTTACTTAATCTATTGTGGGTTTTTAATAAAACCCTTTTGTGGTCGTGCATTCGGCTATGAATAATTGTGTAACACTTTTAGAAGTACAAAAAATATCACGATTATGACTTGGATTATTGCCGTGTGAAATATCTTAACTACTTTAAATTCTCAATTCGAGGTCATTAAAGAAATTATCGAGTACACACTGCACGTGAAAAATACAAATAGTAAAACGCAATCAAATTGCATTATTCACGCTATAACTTTATGTGGAACTTAAATTAAAGATACTATAATTTATAGTATATATAATTCCCGTGTCACGATGTTTGATGAACTCCGAAAT
Organism: Elophila nymphaeata; assembly: GCA_955850985.1. NCBI lineage: Eukaryota > Metazoa > Arthropoda > Insecta > Lepidoptera > Crambidae > Elophila > Elophila nymphaeata. Next base: position 24,013,319 of record OY039067.1, read on the forward strand.
TAATAATCCGATTTTAACTTTTTTTAAAATGTGTGTTTTGTTCCGACTTAGAGATAGGATAGTTTTTATCTTGTTATGTGGTCCTCATTTTATTTTACTGCAAATTCAATGTTACAGGTCGCTGCTGGCCGGGGCAGCTAGTCTACATATAAAATTAACTGTACTCAACCAATTTTGATGATTTTTTGTTCCGACTTTTTTTTTCCATGATCACACCAATTATCTAGCCCAAAGTAGACATTTTTAATATACATAATATTTAAGATATTTTTTATAAATAAACTTAAATAAATTTAAACAATCATGACTCGTCAACAAATACTCGTGTTCATCATATAAATATTTGCCGCTACCAGGACTCGAACCCGGACCGCTTTATGTGTAGGCAGCTATAGTGACTACTCCACCAAGACGGCGTCTTATGACATCGGATAGGTTTGTTTTCACAGCAACGCGTGGCCGGGTCAGCTAGTATAAGGTAAGATAAAATAATCCTGATAGTAAGCAGTCACCGCTCAGCTTAGCCTATAGCATAGCCATAACCCCATCCAATAGAAACACCACACTACGAAAATGTAGAGTTATTTCACTGCAGTCTTCTGTAAGGCTAATCTGCTGAGTCATACCTCTTTTAAAATAACTATAAATTATTATTTCAGTAAACAAATCCTACAATCGTGGGTTATTCAAAAGAGGCGTAGTACCTTGTAGGTCGGTAAGGCGAGGGTGGATAGCGCGGCGGTTTATCTCTCGCACCAGCTATCTTCGCATATGGACTCCACTTCTGCTTACCATCAGGTGGAATAGAGTCATTTGCTTAACCTTTTTATTAACAAAACAGATCTAGATGAAAATAATGAGTATGGAATGTCATCATTCGGCTGCCCTGCTCCCAATTTTATTTATGGTCGTTCGTAATATGTTTTCTTCTTCCACTCTCCTCGACCAGCAGTCATCTCAGCATTAACACCCTTTTGTCATATCATCATTCACACATTCTATCCATCTTTTCATCGGTCTTCCTTACCCTCTCTGTCCATTCACATTCATTGTCATTGAAATGAAATGAAAAGTAAAAATCTTTATTTAAATGGACTTTGCTAAGTATTTTTAAATCGTCAAAAGCCCTACCAACATTTCGGGACGAAATAATTATTTTACTTAAATAATTATTATTATGCTGAGATGGAGAAGAAATGACGAAAGAAACTCCACTTACAATTTCGAAATGATTTCAAAATATTACAGGCAATATGTATATCGATATGAATAAATTACAATTTTAAATACGTAAATTTTGGGCAGATTTCACTCCCACTCATTTGGATCATTTAAATAATCATTTAAGCTTTTTTTTATATAATTTATTTTTTACAGTTTTGTTTTAGTTATTTTTAGGCAAATCTCTAATATTCTTCGGAAGGTTATTGTAAAAATGTATAGGTACATTGGCCCACAAACTTTATGGAATACCATACCCATTATTTTCCTCTAGGTAGATTGTAATCAAGTAGATGCGGATTTTCACGGACTCAATTCTCGTAACTCAAGGCCTGAATATCTCATCCCGCTAATAAATCAATTTCCTGCGTGGAACCGGTTATAATTAAATCAAGTGTACCTACGTAGTAATACCTACATAGCGACAAAATATTTTTGTCGTCAATATTTTTTGTGAGTCCATTACATTGCATGACCTTCATAATTTAATAAGTTCCAATGGTCATTACTACTGTGCAACAGGGACAGAGATAGGAAGTACGCAAGACATATCTAGACCCATTACATCTGAGATTTAAATGTCAGAATGCGGATTGTATATTGATCTAAATTGACTTTTATTGTAACGTGTTTAGATTTTTTTTTTTTATATTTTTTTTTATATGATATGAGATGGCAAACAAGCTTGCGGCCCACCTGATGTTAAGTGGTCACCGCCGCCTATAGACACTTGCAATGTTAGCAACGCAAGTGCGTTTGCCATCCTGGGGACTAAGATGATATTCCCTCCATGCCCAGTAATTACACTGGCTACCTTTCCCTTCAATCCGAAACACAGTGAAATGCTTCACGGCAGAAATAAGAAAGGCGGTGGTACCTACCCAGACGACCCTACATATGGGTCTACCACCTATTCCCTTTCAGCCGGCCTATTCGCGAACTTAGATTATAAGAAGTAGAGTATGATATATTAGTTTAGTCAACCTTCGTATGCTTTCGACACTTGAACTATATAGTTTTAATGTCGCTTGAACAACTAATCCATATTTTTTAAATAAAGAGCCTTGTAACATTCTTATTCTCGATTTGTCGTGCTTCGGAAGGATCGTAGCAGATGTTCCCGGCTGCTGTTAAAAGAAATGGCGACTTGTAAAACTCTGACGTCAGGCTATTCTGAGGGCTATTCCCATTGTTGGTCTCAGGTAGACGGTCGACCGTAAATTCTAATGCCAAACCTATAGCAGGATATTGATAGCAACATATACAGCACCAAATAAATTGTGAGCAAGATTGGACAAAGAAGAGTAACATTCTTATTCTGGGAACCGTGCACAGTGCATTTGACTCAAGGCCGTCAGTGAGGTAAGTTTAGGCACCTTTTATCAATGGGCACAGAAGCTACTGTGTAAGTAATTTTTTCCTTTTCATATAACGTTATATGGGAGTAAATCATGATTTGCTCAGTAGCTTTTATAGGGAAACGAAGATTTTGTTGGAATCACCCGGGTAACTCCGTATAAACATGTTCATTTCCCACGTAGTACTCATCAATTCAAAACTGCACTTCCTTCTTAATCTCTAAATAAATAAATTATCCAAATTTATTGAGGATGCAATTAATAGCTTTATGATGCGAATTTAATCGATGTTGCCATATTAGACTGCTCTAAATTGATTCACTATAGAGTAACTTGACATTGACTTCCCGCAATTGATTTGTTTGCGAAACCTTACCTTTACAGTAAGTGGTGCAGGTAGTGTCAAATCACACCAAAAATTACGAGTTTTAACTAAAAGTTACCAATATGTTCGAACTTTGTCTGTCTACTTATATCAAATTAAATTGTTATTATTTTCTCCAATGTGCAAAGTGTAATGTAAAAGTTGTGTTATTTGACAACAGTCAAATAACACAACTGTACGCTCTCCTGGAACGCGTATTTAAAGCGCAGGGCAGAGAGAAAAGTCAGGATAGTGGATGAAGGAGTGATAATGCAGTCTGCATACAAAAGGCCAAAATGTTTTACTACATTGTTTTTAATAAGACGAAAAAAACTACGACTGAACGTTTTTTTTGCGGTCCGTAGTCGTTTTTCTTTACGGTACGAACCTAGTCGTTCCATAGCCGCCGTTCCGTAGCGTTAAAAAAAGCGGCGTTCCCAAAAGTTGTCTTCACTTTTTTATTGGTAGTGTGGCTTCCAGTTTTACCTATAAATTCTTCTTCTTGGGTATTCCCTTTCAGCCGGCCTATTCGCTAACTTTTTTTGACAGATGAAAGTGATTATCACATTATCACCGAGTGAATTACATATCCATAAACCATTGCAGTTTTACACGACTCGCTCTTATGCCACTTGTCGTGTAAAAACAGGAATGGATATGTAATTCACTCGGTCCCCCTGAGCTGACAAGTTAACCTTTAACTTACACCTGTGTCACAAGTATAGGGACTGCACCTTCACTGCCACAATGAATCCGGCACTCGCACGGTGAGTCCATCAAACGCTGTGTTAATTTTGAATAAGTAAATAGTTTATTTACCACCCTGTTACTTAGATAATAAAAACCAAGGTCCCAGTTTCCGCAGCTATTATAACAAATAATACCTAACAATGCATTACAGTTGACAGTTCTATGTCTAGGCTCCAAGGCGGTAGTGTCGAAACCTGCGGTTTTGCTGGTCAATTATAATGATTGGCGTTTCTCTAACGCTCTGATATCGGACGTTAATGGCTACAGCTCGAGTGCGTCATGACGTTGATTTTAAGTAATATTTTGTGATATAAATACGGAAATGACACAAGACAGTGTACTTCTAAATAGATTATTATAATTCAAAGTTCGTATGGTACATTCTTTTACTCCAGATGAAGGTTACACTCAAGATTTGTGAATTTAACAAAACGTACAATTTTTTTTTAGATTATTTTTTATTATAAAAAAAGTCATGCCGTACAATGAAGATGCTTAGATCTCAGACGGCGATGGATGATCACTTAGGAAAGGGTAAAGGCATATGAAATTTATGAATTACAGCTTTACAATGACGACAGGTCAAGTTTCAAGCAACCAGCATTCGATACCGGTCTTCTTGGCGTGTATCATTAAGTATTGACCATTCCACAAAATAGATAAGAATTAAGTGCATAAACATAATGTAAGTAATAAATTGTGTAAAGTATAACAATAGTGTAGAAATTTAAGGCTATTTAGGGCTCTACCGAATAGGCATATTCTGGATTTTCTCTGGCGTACTCTGATCTGGAGGGACGAGGAAAGCTTATTGAACTTCCAGATCAGAGTGGTGCGAAAAGTAATTCCATTTTAAAACAAATAAATCTTTGATTTGATTTGTCATGTAATAAGATATCTATATTATTTGATTGTTGTTCATGCTTAAATATACTAAATATTCATACTCAAACAGAATAAATCAGCTAGGTATGTCAAATAAACGTCTGCGTCTACACTGCCTTAAATCACTCCCACACGTAGTTTTCCGGACACCGTGGACACACTGAATGCGAATTCCTAATTAAATAGACTGTTGTCTATGTTGTTCACTTTAGGAAGATAGATGTTAATCTGTAAAAACAGCAGGATCATTTAACATGCCTTAACGAGATCAGATGTAATTAAGATAGCATTAGTCCATGAATATTTAATTGGTCTACCGAGGTGTGTCTACTATGTGAATTATCGATTGAGTGGTTTGAGTAGAATGTGAGATACTATTTTTGTTTTGACTGACTATTGCTATTGAACGAACAACGAATTCATTATTCTTCTACATATTTTTAGGTTTACATAAGTAATACTTTAAAAATTTAATCGCACCAAGGGGTCACGCGGCATGGTGGCGAAAAAAACACTTACTACAACATTCTACGCAGAGTAATTATTGGTCTCAGGCAGACATTTTTATGAATTGATATTGTTTTATATATAATAGATAATATGGCGCCAAATCTACATTCAATTCACTGTGTTAGGTCTGAGCGCGCATCAAGGCTTAGGTCCTTTTAGTATTAACATTATTTATCTGTGTTGTCGATTAGGTTTTTCAACTGTCAACTATTAACTCAATTTGGCTGCCTGAAGCAGGTTTGCCATAGATTTGTCTGTTTTTAAGAAAATTAGTTGTAATATAATGAGTCAAACCGATGATGCTATAATGGTTAATAGGTTACAGTTTTGTTTTCTTATTTTTATTTTTATTATCTGTGTTAAAAACTATGCCAATCTCATGCCAATATATGTTTACCTTTGAGATCTTAATTCGAATCATGTGATTCGAATATCATAGTAAGGTATTATTCTTATTATTATTTTCGAGTCCTCTGTCTGCTGTAAATTCGCTCTGGTTGCCCAACCCCATTATCTCTGCCCAACTTACATGTACAACACCTAACGCTTCGTGTTGCAACAACATAATTGATTCACCTCAGCTGCTTATTTTATAACGGCCATGTTTTACGCCATTATGGTCAGCAATAACGAAAGATGATTGATATGAAAAGCTAAAATTATAAATCTTGATAAATATTATTCATTGATTATCACATAAATTACAGGTAATTTACAATATAATTACGAGTAAGTATGACATAATCAAACATTTTGTTAACCGTACTTAAGCATCGTACTCATAAAAATCAATAATCTTATGATTTTTAACACTTTAAACGTTCCTAGAACTCTTTCTTAGTATACGATTTTTTATATTTTAGAATTTAATAAAAGTTGGTTTCTCAAATGGCATCGTAATTCCTAAACGAATCAGCCGATTTTAATGCGGTTGTTTTGTTTGAAAGCTGACGTGATCGTAATGGATCCTAGCTATAAATTTATGTCGGGGGTTACTAAAAATTCTCAATTTTGTAGTTTTTATAACATGTGTGATCTATAAATGTTATGTTTTTATTTAAATTATAAGTTTATTTAAAGCTATGAATAAAAAATACAAAAAAAATATGACAGTAAAATATTCTATTTAGTATCACTTCAAACAACAGAATCGCGGAAATCATTCCTTCTACAAATTGTTTTTGAAAAATACACTCCTAATGAAATTTTAATGAGTTTACATTCTCCCATATCCACTTTATCCACTAAGGTTTTCGAAGAAATTACGTACAGTGATTCATAGCTAAGGCCTTTTGCACACTGCGATTTCTTTAGCGTAGCAAACACGCGTTAGGTACGCACGCTCCTATCGCTATAATTAGGTTTTGTTAGCATAACATTGTTAACATACATACATACAATCATGCTCATAATCCCAAAAGGGGTTAAGCAGAGCTTTAGGTAACATCTGCTTACACATAAAGCCACACATGGTATTATTTGATGTCATGTAGGCCTTCAAAATAGTGACAGGTGCCAGCCTATCGCGTACATAAAAACTCATGTAACTTAACATTCAGTGAACCATCGAGAAATGCTTAAAGCATCAAACGCCGTTATATTTATGTTCATAAAAACTTCTTAGAACACTAAGCTGGACCGCACGTGATCTTTTCTAGACGTTTTAAAGCGTGTTGTTTCTAACACTACAAGTATACGATTTAACCTCTATGTCGAGCTTTTTTTAATCAAGATTTTTTTTATTGATCGCGCTTTATTTTTAACGGAAAGCGAAAAGCCGGAACTTAAGGCAATGCTCACATAGGAGTTTAAATGACACTGAAAAAACATTACACAAACAAAGGACCTTTTTGGCTTACAGTACACTTGACGTTTTTAACTACAAACTTTGCAGGTGCTATATTGACAAACATGCTGTATTATTTTCTTAAGTATTTTATTTATTTTATAACCCTTACGTTTTTTCAGTGAAGTGTTGAGTTAAAAAGCGCAAAGATCTTTTTACACCGATTCGATTTAGAACTGTTCAAACGAGCGCTTAAGTAAACCCTTTGTACTAGATCATTATTTGATACTGACGCATCATAAAAAATTTCAAAACATTTTTTAAAATAAATTCCCAATTTCAGCTGAACTCATGGCATGAATTCAGTTACAGTAAAAAAATATATAATTTATTTACTGAATAAATAAATAAAATATTTATTAAATATTAGCAATTGACGGCCATATCACGTGTATCATATCGCTGTAGAAGCGTTTCTTGAAGTGCATTGTGTAAACAGCCTAAGTACCTATTATAATCCGGTGTAAAGAAAATTGAGGTAATAGACATGCATTTAGTGGGTAATCTCCAAGGCTCCTTACAAGGCAATGCGGTTTCTTAGATATACTTTTAGTGAGCCGTGGTCTCTGTTGCTTTGTTTCAAAGCAATTTTCACTGAAATGGACTCGCTATATCATTACGTGGCAGTTGTTATGGCTCTATTGAAGGATGAGAATGATTCCCGAGCGCGCCTAACTAGTAATTTGGTTTTGTGGAAACATTTGCATATTTTCACACGTGTATTTTTTTGTGTTTTGTCTATGCTGTGTCTTGGTTTAGAAACATTAGGAAAAATGTGGTATTCTCAAATTAATTTTTTTCTCGCTCTTCTCTCTTCTTGGGAGAATAGAAATATTAGTAGAGTCGAAGAGTAAACACACACACTTCATTTAGGAAATCGCTAAACACCTTTTATATCAAAGCAGCTCATTAATAAGCGTTGAATTTATATCAAAAAAATTTATTAGAGCAATATGTTTTTTACACTTTCAAGAGCATGCTTCGAAATTAATTCGTCTTGTTCCGTATTATTCGATTTTGGAATATGTGCTTTTTACGATTGATAGAAAAAGAAGTAGAAATCGACAAATTTCAAAATACAATTTATTCAAGAGAGATATGTAAAGGCCACTTCTTAATTTGAAACAATCAAAGTTTATAATGCATTGTATTTTATTAAATTTAGAACAATTATCTCCGGAATTGTGAGTAAAATAATTAATGGAATAACGCGTTTGAAGTGTAGAAAGGCCGTTTGCAAGGCCGTTATCGGGCCGGCCCATTTCATAGGCAATGCACGTATAGTTCCGATAGCGTGGGTACCGGACAAGTTTAGCCTCAGGAATTAGTCACGGCCTGTTTTGATTTATGGTGACAGTAACATGGCGTATGCAAATTGTGGACATTGATTTTAGATGTTCCTGCACAATTTTGGATTCGATGTATCTAATAAAATATGTAATTAAAGTATCAATCACTTATTGCAATAAGTTAGCATTTAGCAGGATATAAATAATTGGAACGATTGATTCTTCATAGGTCTAATTCATAAGAATTGTCGTTTGAACTTGTACATTTTTACTTTCTCGTACGTAGTATAGTCTTGTAATCGTCAAAAAGTTCGACCTCGAGATTTTGACGGGTTTACACGTTTTGGACCTCCCTGAGTCCAAAAATAGTTTTTTTTGGAATTATGTATGTGTGTGTGTCTGTGCGTTAGCACGATAACTCGAGCATGCTTTAACTTATTGCAACCAAATTTAACATACGTATATAACATCAAAATATATGGTTTCTATCAAATTTTGAGCCGTCGATCACGAAAGTTCAGCAACCAAGTGCGCGGTCGGGTAATGTATTAATCATAAAAAAAAGTATTAAAATATTTTTATTATTTCTGCCAGCGCACTGCTATTGACTTGGACCACCGCTGCTAGGGCTGGCACGCGGAAACACGTCAACTAACCGAATTTCGCACCATGTTGCAACGACACGCGATCGAGATCGTGATTTTCGATCTGCGATCACCACAATGCTCCTCTCCACTGAAACCTGAATGTCACGGAATTCACAACTTAAATATGCACGCTAAATATTATTATGGTATGCAAGGTGAATTTGACAGAGATGTTTATGTTTTATGTATGTGCAGTGTCGTGATTGATACATTATCGAAGGAACTGTGATTGTTTTTTTTGTGTATTATGAGATGGCAAAGAAGTTTGTGGCTCACCTGGTGTTAAATGGTTACCGTCGCCTATAGACACTTGAACTGCTATGCTAAAATAAGTTTTTTTTCAGGTTTTGTTATTTATAATGTTTTAATGTTATTTTTACATAGGTTACCCCATGTATTGTAAGAAAATAAAAATGTGCTTTATTTTCAAAGATATGAATTAATAAAGTAGAAATCTATAATCGACCTAAATACAAATACGTACACATTTTGGTCCGAAATAAAGATATTATTATTATAGGCTCAACCAACGGTGCGTAGGCCTTAAGGATTCATTCATTCCATTTTAGTATAAAGTGTTAACTTCACATTATAGGGCTTCCATCGCTTCCAATACAAAGTTTCTACGATGAGCTTTGATGACTGTCATCATAAACGTTTGTTTTTTTAATGACGGAGAGCTCTTACAGTAGCTCCGGGTATATCAAAAAAATATGATCTTAGTGAGTTCTCTAGTCTTTAAGGAGATTTTTGACGCCGTCGTGGTGGAGTGGTCAGTATAGCTGGCTTCACATCAAGCGGTCCGGGTTCGAATCCTGGTAGCGGCAAATGTTTGTGTGACGAACACGAATGTTTGTTTGCGAGTCATGGTTGTTTATATATTTATTTAAGTTTATTTATAAAAATATCTAAAATTATTATGTATATTAAAAAAAATGTCCGTTATCTAGTATCCGTAACACAAGTTCTTAATGATACTTACTTCGGGCTAGATAATTGGTGTGAGCGTGGAAATATATTATTATTATTATTATTATTATTATTTTCCGTGGAATGATTTTGAGTGTAACATCTGTCCTGGTTGTAGGCTTTTGCTGGTTTTGTTTACCGAAGGTTTGTTTCTTTTTGGGTTTCGTGAACCTTTTATGTAGGCGATAGACTGGCAACCTGCCACTTTTAGAAGCGCTGTACGGCTCATACTGCCGGATGTGACTTTGTGTGTAACTAAGTGTTAACTGGGGCTCTGCTCGATCCCTCTTGGGGCTATGGACGTGATCGTACGTATATAATATATGTATGTTTTCTAGTCGCCAGGAATCTTGCACGTCGAATCGGAAGTGAGCAGATAACCTAAGGACACCACCTATACCAATGATATTATAATATAAAAAGAGAACCTACACCTATTATATATATTGACGCCTTCGTGGTGGAGTGGTAACGCTGCCTACACATCAAGCGGTTCGAGTCCTAATAGGAGCAAATGTTTGTGTGATGAACACGAACATTTGTTCACGAGTAATGATTGTTTATGTATTTATTTAAGCTTATTTATAAAAATATGTATATTAAATTTGTCCGTTATCTAGTATCCATAACAAAAGTTCTTAAGATACTTAATTTGGGCTAGATAGATAATTGGTGTACGCGTGGAAATATATTATTATTAGTATTTCCTTTATTTCGTTTAAAACACATACAAAATTATACTTCTAAATATTATTTTTTTACAATGTCTAACATTAAAAAATATAAAAATGCAGTTCTCCATCGGTAGCAAGATCAGCGTCGGCTACCGGTGGTCAAGGATCCAGAGACAGGAACTTCCTCACTATACGGGCCGTGTCTAGAAGTACTGCCTTCTGTATCTGACTCTTGATCCAACCACAAAACGCGAGCCTCTTAAGGTGTTTATCGAGGCTCTTAGCTATCAGACCATGGGCAGATATTATTATACCAAGTTATTATGTTGGTACTCTATTTTGTACTTTCGAAATACTTTACGTTTGAAGACTTATGAAATGAATTCAATATTTCATTGATATAAGACATTAGAACACAATTTTGTAATTGCATGTGGTAGACCGCGGTTTCATTAGACTTTTTATGTCAATTGACTACAGCAAGTTTTAACCACAGTGTGACAAAATATTACATAAAAATAATCTTTTTCCACCAAATGTTATGAATTTATATAATTATTTAATATTTATATTATTAATTTGATATTTATAAAAGTAGTTTTGTTAATACGACTTCGTCTGTACAGGATTAGTATAAATTATAGCCTATATGTTATTCTGATGTATGAGCAATATTATCGAAAAGTTTCATTACAATCCATTAATGAGTTGTTGTTGCGTGAAATCGAAAATGCATAAGTTATATTTTTTTGGATATTCCAACGAAATATGGCATATTATTTTCTATATTAAAAATATTTTTAAGTTATTTTATGCATACTTATAGAGGATTGTAACACTAGGGTGTGACTTGCGTGTTCTAAATTTTAAATCTGGCACCAGTGATAAGCTTTCTTAGTAATTTTAGGTTCAGAGTTGTACTAGTTTTCACCTTCGCCTTCATCATCAGTAACCATCAGGAGAGATGAAGACCTATAGCCTAAAATAAACAAAATGGAAGTTAATGAAACTGTCACATAAAAAAGGTTACTTAAAACACGAGCGGGTCCTTAAAAAACGAGCCTTGGCTCAGTTTTTAATGATATCACGCAAGTGTTTTAAAACCAAGTTATGTGCGGTTACATACACTACTTTGTTTACAGTCATACATACATTCTAATAAATTTTATATGCTTTTTAGATTTTTCTAGCAACAAACTATTTGTTAGCTCGGTGGCTTTTTGCAAAATATCTGGCGGAGTTAAAGTTTCAGTATGGGTTAATCAGATTAACCCATAACGATTAACCAAAGATTAACTTAATCTTTACCTTAGCGTAGAAAGGATAATTAAAAAAAAGTCTGTCTGAAACGCTTTTGCAATATTATCTTAGTTTGTTATTTTTTTTTAAGAAAAATAGCTGTAACGTAATGAGTCGAACCAATGACTTAGAAATACTACTAAGTCATTGAGTCGAACTGAGAGTCGAACCGATGCTCTACTATTACGTTACAGGTCGTTTTTTTATTAATATTTATTTTAATTATCTGGGTTATAAAAAAAATAACAAACATAAGGCAAAACGAGAAGGCAAAGGGATCTAACCCAAAGACACATACAGTATATTGATCTAACCCATCCAGAAAATTCGACCGCTAGATATTTTGCAAAAAGCCATTGAGATAACAAATAGTTTGTTTCCAGAAAAATCAAAAAAGCATTGCAATAATCTTACAGAAAAATTAAACAAACAAGCAAAGATTTAAATAGGATTCATTAATTAGGATTTAAGGTCCGTATTACAGAATGACACTCAGAAGTCAAACATGTCTTAAAAATCGTCTGTCACTTTCTATCACGCACAAAGTGATAGAGACGTAGGGCGCTCAAGTCGGCGTTCATTCTTGAAACTTATTCTATAATGCGAATATAAAATTAATCAAATGTAAAATAGGAGAGCCTCCTCATTCATTGTTTTCAGTAATTGTAATTATTCTATTGGCTCGATTGGTCGCGTTAATAAATCCGGCACCTTCTTATTGGTTCTCTGCAAAATGCGTCACGGCACCGGGGCACTTCCAACTGGAAAGTTTTGGCAGAGCGCTTGGTGATTGGTAAAAATGTACAGATATGTGTTTCCAATTCGGTGCGAACTGCCAAATTCTAATGGAAAATTGAGAAAAAAAAAACAAAACACTTGTTTTGGAAAACGTAGTATTAGAGATTTTTTGTTTTATTTGAAGTGCTGCTTAGTTATCCAATTTTATGTATAATAGGAGATGACGCATCAATGGATGTGAATAAGATCTAGATGATATAGATAGACAAATAATCTGATTATAGTCTTAATCTTTAAAGTCCCGGAAAACAAACTACTTCCTCAATCACGGCATAATATAGTGCGGTCGGGATGTTTAGAGGTGGCTTTGGCTTGCAGATAGAACTAAAATAAAAAATTTAATTTCTGTATGAGTAAATTTATATAAAGTGTATAAAGTATAAATATAATGTATGAACTACATATAAGGTATTAAAAAATACTTGCGGAATACTATTAAAAAACTCGCCCACACTCGTTTTCTAAACTCTTACTCGTGTTTAAATAACCCCTTTTCCGTGACAGTTACATAAACTACTATTTTGTTGTAAACCTACAATCATTTAAATCTTAAAACCCCAAACTAGATCGCAACAATTATATGCAACACAATCGTGGCGACTAAATGATTAATTACTTGCAACTATTTTAGATAACAGATTGAGTTATACTTACTAAACGTATTACAAGACCAGTGTAAGGCGATCTTTAAAATAAGCGTTTTGCCTTAGGCTGTTCAGATAAGCAGGGTTCTATAATAATGGAGCAACATACACCACATACTAGATGAGGCCGGCTGATAACAAATTGCCTAATTATTATTTCAACAATAGCTCAGTTAATTTGTTACACCCGTGCTTTCTTTCGACACTGCCGAAACCAATTTACTTGTGTAAAGGAGGCAATTTGGCTTACATCAAAAAATTTGGAAGTAAAATTGGAAGCCGCACTACTAATAAAAAAGTGAAGACATTTTTTTCTAACCCCAAGTAACCTTTGAATGTTTTCGTTTCCTAGCTACCTGTCTCTTCCTAACTCTCCCCACAAGTAATCTAATGACGTACGTACTTATGAAGTATTAGACGGTCACGTGACACGTCACGTAGTGGTTAGTAAGAGACAAATGGATAATAAGAAGGGTTCACCCTTGTTTGGTATAACAAAGTTTAGGCGAAAATCATTTCTTCGAACAACGTTTAAGAAAATAATCACTTTGTATAATATCGATTGACATAATTTTCATTTCATCGAATGTTCATTTGCGATAACAACGTTTGCGCTATTGATCAAAAAGTATAATGTTCATTTGATGTATTGTTCAGATGGTATAATTTTCATTTCATCGAATGTTCATTTGCGATAACAACATTTGCGCTATTGATCAAAAAGTATAATGTTCATTTGATGTATTATTCAGGTCATATAATTTTCATTTCATCGAATGTTCAATTGAACAATAGGTTAGCGAGGAGCGAAGCGACGAGCGAGTTAGGTTGACATGAACAAAGCGCACGAGCCGAGCGAGCGAAGCGAGCGTGCCGCGGCAGCGGCCGGCGAGTGCCAGAAGCGACTTTAGGGCGATTTCGCTGAATTATTACTGAACTGAATATTCGATACGATCTTTCGACCAAATCATTATTAGTCTAGTTAAACATTAGGTTAAATAAAATTAGTGCATTTGAAAATTCGGTGAAATGACTTTATGTCAAATAAATAATTATGCTAAATAAAATTCTACCAATCAAACATTAGGTTGAATAAAATTAGTGCAAATGAAAATTCGGTGAAATGACATTATGTCAAATAAATAATTATGCTAAATAAAATTCTACCAATTAAATATTCGGTCAAATGAATAATTATGCGAAATGACTTTATTGCAACTAAAATTAGACGAAACGATTTTCGAGCAAACGTTGTTATACCAAACAAGGGTAAACCAATAAGAACTTGCAAGGTCAAACTTTTTGTCTTCACTTATTGTTCGAGTTGTGGCTCCCAGGTTTACCTATAAAATTTAAACAATAACTTTAACTTTGTAAACAATAATTTTGAAAATTTGACTTACATTTGTTGCTATTTAATACCAATAAAACAATCCATATGGAGTGGATAAGCAGAAAAGCATATGGCTTGCCTGGTGGCGTGCAGCCACCGTAGCTTTTATACACTTGCAAAATTGAAGTACATTCGCGCGCCGCAAATAATTTCATTTCATACCTCGACTAAAATGTCTTTGGTGATTTATGATATTTTAAGTTAACGTTTTTTTTTTGAGGTTCGTATGCTCCACGGTAATAGAAGAAATAGGTCTCGGAGTCTGATTAGTCAGTGTAAAGGTACGGTTTGCTACCTTCATAGTGGTAGGGCTTTTGACGATTTAAAAGTATTTAGCAAAGTTCATTTAAATAAAGAGCTTTTTCCATTTCATTTTAAGTTAAATTAATCTCGTCTCATCCCATCTCATCTCATTTCATTCCTGATTTATTTGGGGTCGGTGTAGTTCCTATATCTTGTTATCTCCTATAGGTTTTGGTATTTTATTTTTACGGCCGTGTACCTTACTGTCACCAACCGTCCTTAGGAACGACTGCTATCTTTCATCAGCACCCGGGACCACCAGCTTAACGTGCCTTTCGAAGCACGGAGGAAAATCGAGTTTAATTTTTGGTCACCCATCCGAGTACCGACCGTATATTTGGGAGCTTAGCTTTCGTGATCGTTACGAAGAACGCATGAAAGCGGCGCCATCGACCTCCTCATGGCTGACGCACAGAAACAGGAGAATATTTATATTTATTTAGGGGCTTTTTTAGGGGATCTTGATACATGCATTCTGAAAAAAATATTAACTTATTTCACACGTAACTTGTGCCGT
This sequence comes from Elophila nymphaeata, assembly GCA_955850985.1. NCBI lineage: Eukaryota > Metazoa > Arthropoda > Insecta > Lepidoptera > Crambidae > Elophila > Elophila nymphaeata. The sequence goes on from OY039067.1 coordinate 24,028,786, forward strand.
CATCGGTATAGTAATTGATTTTATTCCGCATTAGAAATTGTTTCAGTGCGATTTGAATACGACATGCAACTCCAATTCAAGATTGGAGATAAAGCTATTTTGACACAATCTAATAATGTTATGACAATCTCAAGGTTTTTCCGCATGTTACATTTCCGAATCGGCGTTAAAGTTCCCACAAAGTTCACAAAGTCACTATAATCTATAATTTGGTACAAGCGTTTTGGCATTGACTTTGTAACGTGTAAGTTTGATCACGCGATAATTTTCTAAATTGTAGCCTTTTTATATGATACTTTGACCTAGTTGAATTGGTGGACGTTGGGCGATGTATCTACACTGAACAGTCAATGGTTTCAAGTTATCGAAATAGAATTTTCTAACTATTTGTGTATGCACTATAGTATCATCATATCAGCCGAGAGACACGCACTGTTCGAAATAGGCCTCCCCCAATGACTTCCAACCCGAACGGTCCTGCGCTGCCCGCATCCAGTGACTTCCCGCGACCTCTACCAGATCGTCAGTCTTTCTTGTGGGGGGGAGTACCAACGCTGCGTCTTCCGGTACGCGGCCGCCATTCGAGGACCTTTCCGCCCCTACGGCCGTCAGTCCTCCTCGCAATGTGTCCTGTCTAGCTGCCACTTATGGTTCGCAATTTGCACTTTGGCTGAATCTACTGATGTTGCTCTCACTATAAGAAGAATAATGAAAAACCTTTTTTCGACACGAGACAAATTAATTAGTCTTCAGAAGCACAACAATAGAAATAAACTTTATCGATCATCTACAAACGTACAGGTGTGGTTCCCGGTCACCAATAACACTACTCTCACCCCGTGAGTGTCGCAAAAGCCGACCGAGGGAGACTAGGGTTTCCAAATGTTAAAAACAGTATTATATTTTTTCACTGCATTATACTTTTTACTGATGAAGAAAACAATATTCTGTTTTCAGCACTATTCTATGAGGCTTTTAAAAATAAAACTAAATTGATAAGTTGTGCGAGAAGCACTTAAAACATGTCTTAAAAAAAACTTACCTACTGTTAATTTTTCTAAAATTCTGTTTATTTTCTTTCTCAGACCTATATATGCTTTATTTCTTGTAAAAAAAGTTCTTTACAAGAAATAAAGCATATTTAGGTCTTCGAGCCCTGTACAGACGTCACACCAACGGGTTTTTCGCACAGTGTCAGTAAGTTTCCGACAAGAGCATACCCATGGAGGGTGGGTCTCAGACAGGCACACCATGTATGCCAAAACCTGGTAGTAGTATTGAGCCAAACATGAAGGGAATTTTGATTATTTATAAAAGATTGTTTGGTTAATTTTTTCGACTTTTAATGATAAGATGAGTTCTGTGACTAAATCTACAATTAAAGATTTTTTAGAAAAGCCGTACCTAATAGTGAGTAAAAGTTTATTTCAGTTAATTTTGGTTTTTGATTGAGAAAACATGTTTAGCCCGGAGAAAACCCAAGACACACCTTGCAGGAATGGAGACTGGTATGGAAACATATTACACCGACCTCAAATAAATTGGGATCAGGGTAGAAAGAAGAGGAAGAGAACCATCGACACAGGGAGTGCTTTTACTAAACATTTTAGGTCATTGTACAATGCTAAAATCGACAGAGGGAGTGCTTTTATAAAACATTTTAGGTCATTGTACAATGCTAAAAGCGATATCCTCTAGGCAATCGTAGGATGGATGGCAATTCAACTAAGTAATCCGTCAATTAAATATATAACAAGAAATTAAAAGTTTTTTTTTTTAAAAAAAACAATCCTTTAATGTGTTTAGGTTTATAACGAGAACTTCAAATTCAAAAAAGACGAATCAAACTCGACGCGGTCGTGTTGCTTAATTACTGAGTTCCTATAGCCTTCCAGCTCCATCATCAGACCCCGGTTACCATCTAGCACCAAAGTATTCGTCAACACGAATCAAACGAGCCGAAACTCGATGGGGTTGCGTCGTGTCATTACAGAGTCCCTATGTTCCCTTCTAGCTCCATCATCAGACCCTAGTTACCATTGAAAGACAATCTACTCGTCAAGACGATTCAAACGAGCCCAATCTCGATTAGGTTGTGCCGTTTTATTGCGAACTTCCTGTGGATACCTTCCAACTCCGTCATCAGATCTGCACCATGTCATCATAATATTGCATTGTCACGCAATTTACACATGTATGCCAAATTTCAGCTCACGCGGTAACCGGGAAGTGGATCTAATTTAATTTGCAAGATTTGATGACAAACATCGGGACAGGTGAAACTAAATAAAAGCTTGTAAAAATAAATACTTCCTACTTATACAACATGTAAACTAAATAACCAACACCCTGAATACAGGTGGTTTGGGATCGGCTTCCGAGTTGATTACAACAATTTTTTTTTGAAAAAACCTTATTTTTTTTGTAAAAAAAAACAAAAAAAAAGTATTCAGAAAATGTTGTACAATATTTTCTGGGTACTTGTGGTTTTTTTTTTCCAAAAAAAATCGTTTAAAAAAAATTTGTTGAAATCAACTTGGAAGCCGATCCCAAACCACCTGTATTCAGGGTGTTGGTTATTTAGTTTACATGTTGTATAAAAAGCGCTAATATATAAATATTAAGGGTAAAATTTGGAGTTTCGAGAGAACCATCCATCTGAGTGGTCACCCATCCGAGTATCAACCGCGCACTCAGTTGCTTTACTTTAGTGATCGTTATGTCATGCAAAACGGTACCGGCCTCCTCTTATATCAGATAAAGCTTGTTTTTCTCTCAATAATCCTCATTTATCAACTGTGCTGTGCTTAGCAGCTGTGCTATCCATCATTATAGTGCGTGTTTATTTTATTGAGTGTTTATTTAGTGATTGGCGCGCAAATAACTCGGGCACGGCCCAGCGGCGCGGGCGCAGAAATCGAAAGTGTTCCGTGGCCCACTTCACGCATTTTGGACATTCGCTTGCGTAACCGCCATCGTTACAGTTGCACCGGTGCACTGTTTCTGATTGGCTGAAATAGCATCGCTAATTAAAGAAGACGTCACAAGTTCAAATAGTTTAATCGCAATGGGATACTCCATTTATTTTCCCCATTATCTAATGATTTTTATTACATTAAAAATTACGAATCACATTATTGTTTATTGTAATAAATTATGTGTCGTAATTTAAATATAATTTGTTAAAATTATACTATAATACTGTAAAATAAAAGATTTGTATGTTTGTTTAGGCTCAATAAATACATAAACAATGACTCGCGAACATGTTTCTCCCACAAATATTTTATTCGTGTTTATCCCACAAATATTTGCCCTTACGACTCGAACCCGGACCGCTTAATGTGTAGGCAGCGTTACTGATCATTCCACCACGACGGTGTTCGGCACAAATTAAGTTAAAGTGACTTTTACGTTACTTTTTTGCAAAATTTAAAAACATAGAACTTGGAGCAAGCGGGCCGATTGACTACATTATTTCCAAAAGTTAACTCGCAGGCGGAACGCTAGTTTTGCATATTTTGAAAGTTTATCGAAATAAATAAAATAATAATTGCCTTTCTGTCAAAATTCGAAAATCGTGATAGATGCATACACCAATTTTAATCAAATACTAAATTGATTTTAAACAAGTTGTTGTTACTTAATAACTGCTTCGAAACGTTGTGTGGACTGGAAAGCTCTCTAAGAAAAGACATCAACGCAGGACGTGGGTTTATTTGGCACTAGCTGAGCCGGCAACTTTGTTGGCGTGGATTTCCCCGTTCTTGCAACATTTTTCATTGATGCTAGGCTCCTATTGGTCGTAGCGTGATGTTATATAGCGTATAGTCTTCCTCGATAAATGGACTATGAAACACAAAAGAATTTTTCAATTTCAATCAGTAGTTCCTGAGATTAGCGCGTTAAACCAAATATACAAACAAACAAATAAGCTAGAAGAGCTTATTTATTTTTGTTATTAATTTTTATTTTATTTATAACTCTTCTTACAGTGGTCCTAATTTATTAGGGGTGGGTGAAATCTGTCATCATAGTGCTATTGGTTTTTTAATGACCGGTCATATGCCGGACATCAACCTCCTTCAACGCTGTTGTGGTTGGTTTACTCGCCACTGCGCTAGTGATTTTTTATGAGAATGAGAAGAGGTAGGTCTATTGTTTCAAGAACTAATATTCTATATATATTAGCCTCTATAATTCGACCCACTGCTGGGACACAAGGCCTCTCCTTGTTATCGAAGGAGGTTTAGGCAGTAGTCCACCATTCTTACCCAATGCGAGTTGGTAAACGGAGTATTAGGTGATCAATACCCCTTTGCTGATCCATTAGTCTCCTTCTACGACACCCATTGGAGGATATTAGGTGATGCTATTCTACTCTGCCGGCATCACATGGCTATTAATTTATAACTCGGAGTTAATTTACTTGATAGGGAGGCATCTTCTGCTAGTCAAGTCGAACATCTGTGACTTCTACTGAGCTTTTGGTGCAAGACTTAATCCAATTAACATTTTTTTAATGTTATTTGATTGGCAGACAAGCATTCGGCCTGCCTAGCGCGCTGCCGACCCTAATCCCCTCCCCTACCCCGTCGAGCTCTGGCGACCTTACTCCCCAACAGAAACCCTCAAATATTAAGTGTTATTTGACTGTGGTCTTCTGTAAGGTCGAGGTATTTATTTCTCTTTCACAATATAGCCATTACAAAAGTTATGATTAAGAAAAGACATAAGAACAATTTAATAACTATATTGTGAGAGACTGGCTTCTGTACTAGGAAACCCTGTATTACAGATTACCAGGCCCTCACCACCTCACTATTAGACGCTTAACCGATATTAATCACATGTCAGATGAAGGGCCAAAGATAAATGAGCAAGGTTTCTACAGCTCTATAGGGTTAGGGATGGGGTTAGGGTTGACTGCGCGCAAAGAAATTAATGTTACACTTCTACACTGTTACCATTTACTATCAGATGCGCCGTACGCTCATTTTGAAGTTTGCCTAATAAATTGCCTGATAATATACCCCAAGCTTCAATAGCTTTGATAAAGCTATAGGTAGTATTGGATATGACTATCACATTTAATATCACCATGGAGACAATGTTCGTATGTCACTCAAACACTCCTACTGGAACCAGTGACCTCTCGATGAGGTACATCACCAACTCTACGAAGATAGTCTCGATACCTATTCGACATACTTTGTTGTACTTCAAAGCTAATATTTTAAAGCTAATTTCAAATTGTTCATTACAGATATTTACTATTGGTTATCATAAAAAAGCTTACTAAAGGCGTGATAGGCATTATAGTGAATTTATAGATTTGAAAAAATATTACCATCATTGCACCTCTTGAGACTGAGTTTCCGAGATCAATTTTGCGAGCCAAATAAAATTTGCAAAATCACATTGTGGCACAAAAGAAATGTATCAACACCACGTCCCTGTATCCGCCTCGAATCCCTGACATTTCGGCGGCTTCCGTAACCCTGTGTTGGCACCCCACCATCGGCGCGCGCGCACTTCAGCGGCTCACTCACTCTCGCGCCCGCGCGCTGCTTGCTCGCGCGCCTCGTGGACCATGCTACTGCTGTGATAGTGTTGTGAAGTGTTGTTGTATTTACGTTGTTCTGTGCGCGCAAGCATTCACTATGAGGTCCCTCGGCGCTGTGGCGCTTATTTTAGCTGTCATTACAGGTGAGATTATTACCAGATTTAGGCACTTTTTTTCCAAAATTTTCACGAAAAAATAGGGTCCCTAAAATACCCCTTGCTGATATAAAAAAAATCAATTAAATTGATTCAAACTGCCTTAGGTACTAAAGAAAAAGTCAAAAACCATTTTTTGTTAGAGATATTTTTCGTTATTCGTCAGAAATTTGCACGGAAGGATTTCCCGCGCGTTTAGGAAACACCTTATATGTATCACAAAATAATCACTACATATTTTGCATAAATTGCAATTGTCTATTGCAATTTATGCAAAATATGTATTATACAAACAAATTATACAATTATGAGGTAATACTCCAAATTTTAAAATACATAAAATTAATAAATATGAGAGAAAGCAGTATTTTTAGAAGTTACGTGAAATATTTCAATAATGTATACTCATCGCGGATAACATTAGCGTAGCGATCGCTACCGCAAAAGAGATAGTTTTCTTAAATCAAGAAACTTTTACGTAATTTCGTTGACAACTCACTCTTATTAAGACATTGTTAAAAACATATTTTTTCGAATAAATATCATATTATTTTTGAAAAGTTTACCAATTGTAATTTTTTATTTTATTTACTAAAGACACTCGTAAAATCGAAATACGACAAATAAGGTTTCCAAACCTCTATATGGTAGGGTCAGGGTAGCACAGAAGCCCACACGCTCTGCTCTTTATCATAAGGTAAATCTTAGGGTAAAGCCACCTAAGAAGCCGCACTACCAAAGAGTACGCAGAATAGTTAGGTTTAGGCAGGTAAACACCACAACTTCAAAGTACGCACTTAGGTAACGTAAATGATAGCCGTCAATTGTTAACGCGCTTTACGTACTCTTAAGAAGTGCGTACTCTTTGGTGGCCTTACTATATACATGATTGTTACCCTTGTGGCGTAGAGAAAATTAAAAAAAGATGTCCTATATTTTTAATGAATAATTAAATATGTTGGCCTGATTGATTATCCATTGAAATTGTGGGTTTATTAATAATTATTTAAATAGGTATTTCGTAATTGTGACCTTATGTTCTGATCTAGTATGTAGCAATATCGACTTTTGTTTTATATGTTTATTTAAATTCTTATATTTGTTATTGAGTTTAGAATTTTATAAAGGTTGCTGGGAAAATATTACCTTGATATCGATTAGTTTTGATTACGTTATTAAAAATATTAGCTAACACTACTAGGAGTAAAATGGATAGGAATAATTAATCTCCTGTATGATAATAAAAAGCGTAGATACATTTTCTAGATTGCTTTCAACCAAGCCTTATTCTTTCCTGGTCTCCGTTTATTTTTGACATTAGAATTATGTGAAATTGTCGTTCTAAATCTGAAAAAAAAAAACAATCACAAAATAACTTAACTATCTTAAGATAGTTAAGTTATTTCATATCGTAAAATAAACATAAGTTATGTATGTCACTTATCACTGGATAATCACTTTCATTCTCAGCTAGAACTCGCTGTACACGCATTTCCATCGAGCATGGGAAGAAAATGCGAAAACCATTGTTTGCAGTGACTAATTGATACACATACAACCATCGAACTCTTTTCTAATCAGTTCGTACGGGAGATGTGGCTTGGATTACTGTAGTACTGATTGTTTGAAGTTATAGAGGTTTTAACAGCCGTTTGTTCGTTAGAGATAACAAGTGAAGATGACTATTAATATGGTATTTTCTTAAATTTTTTAATGTTAAAAATTTAGAGGTTGATTTGATCTTAAGATAAATAGGAAGGTTGTATCGTGTAACCACGTGTTTATAGTATTTGTATTTGCAATTTCACATATCATTTATTTTAATATATTTACTGAGTATCACGCTAAATTTCCTCATGATTTATTCATTGTAGATAATTCTACCCATCTGAAGTTTACCTGCAAACATTTTCAAGTTATATTGCGGCCTCTTTTCTCAGATACATATTGACATTACCATTGGGTCTCTTATGGTCTACAGCTTGACAAAAATATAGTCATCTTTGTCTAACATTACAATTGTTCCATTAAAATTTGCAATTATGTCTTGCACATACACCGTTTCAAAAGCACATACCTCCAAGCGTACATTTATTTTGTAACATACACTTGTGATATTGCAAAATTCGATCCACGCAGAAATAGTGTTCTGTACTAAGTTTCTTTGATTCACTTTAATAAAACTCTATTACATTTTCCGCTGACCGGTGTTTTGCAATAGGTTTCTGGTTTTCACTTCAGCGGGAGCCGTTTCCTTGAGCACCTACAGCTAACATCGTTTGAATAAATTACAATACATGTAAACATACGCAATCCTATTTGCATACTAGCTGTCTGAATGAACCATGAAGATAATTTCTTCTTTAAATACACAAGAAATTCGTTAGTAGAAAATAAATAATTTTTGACATCAAATTTGAATGCAGGCAAATTCCAATTTTATATTGCACAAGTGATAAATTCCTAAGTCTTGTGCGATGTTTTATTAAGGATTTCTTAAACAATGCTTTTTAATAATAGAACAAGTGTACTGTAGACGCATTTATAATTTTAATTAAAAAGAAAATGTTTTTATATTCACAACTAATATTCGTTGATGAGTTTCATTTCATTATTTACCTTTATATTTGTGAGGTATGGGAAAACGAGTTTAACATAGTAAAACAAATGAAAAATATGTTAAAAGAAATGAAGGATTCTTATTTTATTACAGAGAGATAAATGAGCAAAATAAATAGAAATAGTTTTAAAACTTATAAATAATAATATAATACTTATAATACCTTAATAAAAATCATTTGTAATATAAAAATGACTTGTTTTATACTGTTATAGTCAAAAATTCTTTGATCATCGTACCTTTATTACAAAACCACATTTTTGGCAATGGCCATATCAATCAAAACTCGATCAATGTTGTGACGAAATATTTTACACTTAACGCATAATCCGAATCATTTATTGTGCAATCAGAACTAGTAATACGTGTGTTAACGACGTAAAATTGTAAACTGTTGCGAGTATAGTAATTGAGGCGGTACTCTTTGCGTAATTTCAGCTTTGTTTTTCGACGCCAGTACGAAATGGTATATTAATTTGCTTCGAGCCAATGACGGTAAAATGGCAGAAATTTCGTATTTCCATTGTGTGGAATTGGTTTCACAATTTTCCTTAGACAACTAAGGAAAATTATTCAAACAATTGAGAGTATGAACCACTTTAAATATTGCTATCTTCGAATCTCGTAATAAAAAAATGCGTGTATGTAAAAAACATTCGTTTACTTTTTCTCTTCGAATATGACCCAAAATATATCCATTTTATTACTTGAATATCTTGAGTGTTTCGGGCAAGTTGTTCTTCTCTCCCAACTGAACTATATAGGAGTAGTTACGTGGGATCATTTGCAATTTATTTAGCGTTCTCTTAACCCTTATTAAATCGTTACTTTTAAATACTGTACCACACCTAAAAACAAAACTTGAGGTGAATTATTTTTAAGTCTATTTTAATTATTTATAGAATTAGTATTAAATTTTGAAGTATTGTTATGGTCAAAGGGTAACTTTCTAACCTCCGATTCTCTCCTTAGCAATAGCTGTGAAAATTAAATGCTTTTCTTAATATTCATTTGTAAATAATGACCTTTCACATCAATGCTTTTGTCCCCACAGAAGCCGTTTATTTCTTATAGTGCCTTTGATGGGTTGTAAAGATTTTGCTTTCAAAAAGTGGTCTTTTATGTGTTAGTTATAACCTTTGTTTATGCAATACTAAGTTCGTATTTTCAAAAGCAACTGGAGCTATTAAATAACTTTTATTTTCATTCAAACTTTTAAGGGCCGATTTTTAATCCCTGGATATTTTTTGGAACCAACTATGCAGACTAATTAAAACTACGTTGTCATTATGTGCGTATTTGATTGAAAGTGACATTTGCTTCTGTTAGTTTTATAATTAACGGACTATTCACTTTTCTCTCAGTTTTGGAAAATTAGCCTGAAATTTAATAAAACAAAATATTAATAATTAAATTTGATTTGTAAAAAATATTACGAGCGTATTTTATATTGTTTCTGAAATATAGGAACAAAAATAAAACTGCGTTTGAATTGGGAACACGTTCGAAACGTGATGAACGTTGTTTTATTTTTAAATTTTAAGTAAAGGCAAAGCTTTAGAGTTTTTTGGTTACAATTATAAGTATCTCTATCACAGATTTATAATTACTGACGTTTATAGATTGGCAATAAATGGACAAGGGCGAGAGCAAAAAAATGCACCAATGTGTAAGTTATGCACATGTATGCGTGAAAAAAGTATTGCAATCTGACAGTTAAGTACTGTCTTTTCTACATGACTGTCAGGCCGACTTAGGTCGTCTGTGTGTACGTCTCGTCTTTTTATCTCGCTCTAATATACGCGTTATTATGCTCTTTCTCTTTTAGATTGCCGATCAATACAGTTTCCTATATCTATGATCTCTATGGATTTTACAAAATTGTATAGGCCATCGTGGCCAGAAATTATTATGCTTATTTGGCGCCCTTGTAGGAAAAACAATCAGTAATAGGTATTGTCTTAACACTGTTGGAATCATAAACAGAAAGAGTAACGCCCTTGCGGAGCATTGAACTCTATATCTGATTCTGTGGGGAAGATAATTGCTATACTTTATGCCACATGACGTGTATCTTTTGAATGAGAGATAGCATTTATGAACGTGGAATGATGCGATTCAACATATGTTTCGCAGACGTATATAGCGATATGAAGTCTTTGTGAAAAGTTAACAAAAATAGTCATATAATTCTTTATGTTCGTGTATTTGAAAATAAAAAGTGGTATTATGTTGTAAACTAATGAAATGTAGACTTCTTTAGCATTGGGAAGATGTAGATACTTATTAGGATGAAAGTTGACAAAAAAGTAACTTTGCATGAAGCACCAAAGTATTACTTTTCGATAGGTGATATCGCTGGTTGAAGCATTTAGATGTGTGACAAATATTGGTACATTAGGAATTTGTTCCTTATTCTTAATTGCAGGCCGTCAGAGTTAAAAACTTTATTACCGCCTTTCAAAATATGTCAGAGATTTTTTTTATTTTAACTATTATTGTAGCGGGGATACGTAATTACGTATCTCTCTTTGGAAATCTTTTTTAGAGGAAAATCTGAGTGCAAATTGGGAGGTTACTTATAAAATTTTAGTGATTATTATACCGTACGCATGACCGCAGTGTATCTCACGGTCTTACAAAGAACGGTACATGAACTTCAGCACTGTAACATTTGGCCGCTCACAATTTTCCTTGTTTTTAGGAAATGCCAATTATTTTACACAAGAAAACAATTCAGTTCAGGATGCTTTACATCTTATGCAATGAGCTGTTGCCTTGAACTGCCATCATCGTGTTATCTCAGGTGGGCTTGCCCAACCCACGGCGGGAGGGCATGAATCATTAATGTAACAGCCTCGTAAATCCGTCGCTGGAAGTGCATTTAATTGTGTGCTTCATCGCGAATAAATACGTCTACAACGCATTAGAAAGTGTAGGAATCTTGAAAGCCGGCGATCTTTATACTGGACATTGAATACCTACTATTTCTCTATATGTGTTTTCCCTTTTTATGTAATTTGGATGGCTAACGAGCTAATAATTTATTTGATTAACGACTTTTAAGCCAAAAATACACATACATACATACATGCATATAAACACGCTCATAATCTCAAAAGGGAGTTAATAATTGATTTGATTAACGACTTTTAAGCCAAAAACACACATACATACATGCATATAAACACGCTCATAATCTCAAAAGGGATTGAGCAGAGCTTTAGGCTGTTATTCGTGAAAATGTATGGTCCGTGCCCGCGACGCTAAGTATATAGCGTTCGTTGGGCGGCCATACATTCTATCTTCACTGCGCCCCGGCCGCGCTCCCGTGGCGCTTTCTATAATAACGGCCTTAGGTAAAGTTTTGTTACATATAAAGCTAAATTTGGCAGTCTGGGCCATGCAGTGCCTCAAAAATAGTGACAGGTTGCCAGCCCGCGTCTATATAAAAAAGGCATCATACCCAAAAGTAACAATCCTTCGGTAAACAATCAAACAAAAACCACCAACCAGGACAGATGTTACACTCCAAATCATCTCAGCGGTCCGGGTATAAGTAAGAATATAGCATAGTAAATTTCTCTTATCATAATTCTAATTCGCGCTCATTCCACAATGGAACGGCCAGGTTAAACTTTGCTGCTCACTCTGTCCTACACAGAACCGTGCACACTTTTGAAGAAAGATTCAGCAATATCGACTTTTTCTTTTTAACACGATGCAGTGTACGACACGATGTCAATATATCTCACATGTAGTACTGAAACTGTTTCAATTTTGCGAATCACCCCAGTATACAGAGAATCACACTAAACACACACTCACACTAAATACTCATACACATCACACACATCCACCGGATCGAATGTATTTTTTTATTAACATTTTTTTTTGTCTGTACAGCCTACCCGTGTTTGATTATCCTTTTATATTGATTGTGTGTGACAAAACTTTTTAATTGGCTATGTAAGAATTTAATTCTATTTTAATAATAAATTTACATGCTGTAAAGTTTGCAATAAATAAAAAAATAGGGATTGTTAACTGCTTTATTACACCACTCACCGCGTTTCTATTAGTTGATCTAGTGGTTTCAGATTCCGGCGGAGGATGTAGATGATGCGAATGAACATCATACTGCATCCAACGTTCCCGTGATGAATAAATTGTAATACTGTCTGTTGTAGTTAGTAGGCTGCATTCAGAGATCCTAAAATCTTGCTGTGTGCTGTCTACCTCATCGCACAAAATAGATTTAAATTTTTTGCCAAAAAAGTGGTTTCAAATCCAGAATCTTGATAAATTTGCTTGATGGTACAGACTGTTTTTTTTAAATTATCGGTGAAATGAAATGAATGAAAGAAAATGAATGAACGAATAAATCATTTAGTGACTAGCTATCTTAACACTAAATGCTCTTAACGCTTTTGACATATATGGTGATGGTAGATAGCAAGGAAGAATTAAAATTAGTCCTACAAAATAAACACAAATTAGTAGCTCCTGTTTGGCTCAAAATTATAACCTATTATAAAATTTACAACAGCAATAAATAAATTAGGCCTATCCTTAACTACCTACTGCATTGCATGCAAAGATTTGTGATTTACGTTCCTAAATGCAACATTAGGCCTACGCAACCTTTTCCATAATGGCACGAGCACGATCGGTTGACACGGATTTTTCGCGAAAAATGACACAAAAGCGTTACTTCATACATGTTGATCGAGTATCCTTGCTATTGTTGTTCTGTCCCAGTGGTTGGACTTAGTTCGTGCATAGTTGCTTCGGCCTCGCACTGTTGGTCAACAGTTGTATCTGTTGTTGGTGATGAAGTTTATTGGTAATAATTTTTTTTGAAACGGCATATGATAGCTTACAAGACGAAATATTTCGTAGGTATTAGTGCCATAATGTTAAAAAAACTGCTTCCTGCAAGTTTCCAGAAAGAGATTTCTGTTTGGCAGGTATTAAAATATACATAATTTTTTTCTTTAGCTCACTCATGGTTTTATTTTTACTTTCCTTGTATTCGTAATGAAAAGCACAGTGTTTACTGCGGGTTATAGACTTATTTAGTCCCTTGAACAAACCCCGTCTCGGGAATAAATAAGTTACTTTCACCTCTGGGGTAACAATGTACTATTTTAAATTTAGAACACACCACGTCACCATACTCACTAACCAAATTCAGTTCTATTTTATACTTCATTTCCGCTCTAGGGAAGGAAGCAATTACTATGAGTTTTTCCGGTCTGTCGTGGGAATTAGCGTGTAGCACCCAATACTCAGATCAAACGAACGCTACTTTATGAGTATGAGAAATGAAAAATATCTGTCTATATTGCAGTTTACCGGAGAAAATATTTTCTGAAAGCTACGAGACAATTATTTCAGACATAACTTATCATAGTTTTATATTAATTCAATAAATGCAATCCTATAAATCGAATTACGAATACGTTTATATAATGTAAACATTCAATTGCAAGAATAATTGCAGTATGACATAATGATAGTAAATGTTTTATTAGAGATTTGGACCACAGATTCATCTTATTGAACACGTAGCAAACATAACATTATCTGAATTGCAATATTCAAATATTTGATAACACGTCTAATATCTACTATTATTGCACGTTATGATTTATGTAACAGAGATTTCTGAAATTGTATTGCCTTTTAGGTTTTCAGTTAGGACAAGTATTTAAATGAATTTATGTTTTGGTACTTTTATATATTTATATAATTTTGAAATATGACTAATATATCGAGACTCAATATTTTTCTACCCTGCTCCTAATTTATTTGGAGTCGGTGAAGTATGTCTTGATATCAACAGATTTTTTAACGCCAGCGTCCACCCTGATACAAACCCTCCTTGGGAACGTCTGCTATCTTTCGACAGCATCGACTACTTTTAGCCTAACTTGTGGTATAAATTTTAAAGTGTGTTGTTTATTTGTCACGATTTTACAGCTAAATAGCTTAACTGATTTTGATAATATTCGGCATAGACATAGATGAGGGCCTGGAGACAGTAATGAGCTGGTTTATCTCATAAAAATAAAACTAAGTATAATGAAATTGTTTAACGTTTTTATTTTTGTTTTTAATAGCACTAGCCAAATTGATTTGTTAACATTTCTCATGAACTACGTATATTTTAGTATAAGTACGAGTTACGCTTTTATCCTATAGGCCTAGGCATAGCTATTAAAACATTGAGAAATAAACCAGTAATGTTTGTATCAGTTTTAGTATGATTAACTTAAATCACGCTTTTTACTGAACAATGAACTAGTGATTGCCAATACTATAAGCAAAATGTGTTGCGCTGTTCATTGTCAACAGTACATTATCTGAGAATTACCAACGGATACACCCCATTACATCTTATTTGTCAATTTCTAGCCGCACCAAGGTGAACTGGCGACAAACCTGCAACCAAGTAACACGAATTAAGCTCCGTTAAGAACACGGCTTGTATTACAGAAAATCATTAATTTGCAGTTTGGTATATATCTAGGTTTAATTTATATGATAAACCAGCAGGCCTGGACAAAAAGCACACCGTGTCCATTCTATTTACACTGCACATTTATATTTTGTTGACATATCGACATTCATTTGGTCGGTTGCGTATTTCATGGTTTTCTTTTAATATTAAATTAATTAATTACTTAGAGTGTAAACAACTAACAAAGAGTAAGGTTCGACCAAACTATTGTTCTGTAACGCAGTCAATAAATGTAACTTATACCTCGGCTGATTGTTTCTCTGCACTCCAACAACATCATCTTAAAGGTTTACTAGGTGGTAGACCCATATGACAACATCATCTTAAAGGTTTACTAAGTGGTAGACCCATATGTAGGGTCGTCTAGGTAGGTACCACCGCCTTTCTTATGTCTGCCGTGAAGCAGTTCGCTGTGTTTCGGATTGAAGGGAAAGGTAGCTAGTGTAATTACTGGGCATGGAGGGCATATCATCTTAGTTCCCAGGATGGCAAACGCACTTGCGGTGTTAAGTGATTTACTCTTGATATTGCAAGTGTCTATAGGCGGCGGTGACCACTTAACATCAGGTGGGCCGCAAGCTTGCTTGCCATCTCGTAATATATATATATATAAATATATAAAAAAGGTGTACAAACTGTAGACAACAGCACGTTGGGTTACCACAAACTGTCAATTTTTCCCAATCGATTATGCACTTTATATTCAATAGCCTTAGGTTAAAAATCGTTTGGAGAAATTTGACAGTTTTGTATAGCCCGACGTGCTGTTGACTGTACATATACACATACAGTCACACTCGCTTTGGCTTTTTTTTATCGAAAAAAGCTAGACAAGTTGTTTCTATTGTCAAAATCACTATCTTTAATGATAGTTTTTGAGTTGTAGAGTCAGACGAAGTCACTTTCTATTGGCGGTTTCTTTAAAAAAAATCATAAAAGTAAATGGAATTGACATTTACGTTGGATATGTCACATGACTCCATCAAGCTAATAGTCTATTTGTAGCCAAGATGCTGTACTTACGTTTATTTCCACCGGCATTCATTAGTTCCTTATAAGCGCTTCTCCTTTTTTAAATCAAGACACAGTTCGTTATATTTGTCTTTGTTTAGTCGGAAACAATCTACAAACAAAGTTTCTAGCATATCACTGATTTTTTCTAAGCTCCTAAGACTTATAACTCTCTTCCTTCGTCCAATCCAAATTTCATCATTTTCCGCTGTCCACAAAAGCCATGCTGAAGCACTTAGCGAATGCATTTCACTTTTATATTTCAATAAAAAACACTCTAAATACAAACAACAGACTAAATCGACTATGCTTTTCTGTTGGAAGTGAATAATCGTTTAGTTGACGACTAGTAGAATAGAACCGTTTCTTTTTATTACGTCAAAAACTGCATCTTGCCTACCAAATTATATGAAAACAATTTATTATACTCTTTATTGCATTTAAAAATACATAGGATAAATTGTCAATTACAAAGGTTTAAAAAATTACAAAATTTACTGTCAAAATAGAAAACGCCACATTTTCTATGAATAAAGAATAGAATCCTAGTAGAGAGCATCTTGGCTACGACTTTTTTTTTCGTTTAATAGAGTCACATGACATATCCAGCGCAAGTGTCAGTTGAATACATTTTTTATGTTTTCTATTATAGAAACCGCCAATAGAATGTGACTTCGTCTAGGCTACAGGAGAGTTGAAATGATTATGAATGTGTTGGTTCACAGGTTTACTGAAGGTTTAAAACCTTTTGTGTTTGATCCCTTTTTATGTAGGCGATGGGCTGGTAAGCTGTCACTTCGAGGCACTGCTTGACCCATATTGCTGGATGTGTTTTTATGTGTAACATTCTACCGGAGTTTCTCCCGAGTTCTTGTGCAAAAACACGTGTTGAGATACTCGATTTTAAATTCAATCTACCGTACAATTGTCGCTTACTTTAACATTTTCACTTGATATTGGCGCAATGAGTAATTTTTATGTGTCGCGATCGCCATTAACGTAAAAGAAGAAGAACATAACTTTTGTGGGTGAATTTCCCGGGACCAAAAATTGCGTGGCATCGATGAAATCAGTATTAAAAAACAAAGCTATAACGTTCCTATTTTTTTTCTAGATACATGAAATAGTTATCTATGTGGGGCACTAAATATTTTTATAATAGTAATAATAGGTACTTCAAAAAAAATTATTAAACCTCGAAATCTTTCATTGCCGTGTTTTTCCACACGTCACCTTGATGTATATTATACCTCATTGCTAAAAATCTATTGATTATTTATATTGAAAATTAGTTTTATTTGATGCGTGAATAGTTAAAGTATTGTTACGGAATACATTTATTCAAATTATTTAACAATACACCGAATGGTTATTCTAAATGCATTTGTCCCAGATCAAACTTTCATCGCCGTGTCCTAAACATGTATGAGTATATTGTTTTATCTAACAACTTGCGGCCCCCTCCTTGTGCGCTAAGCGTTGGATATTAGTGTCGCCTAAGTACTCGACGTGGAAGGACGTACACTCGTGCATGCGTTTTTGCGCTATAAATAAAAGTATTCCATTTTTTATGTGATGGTCATTTTTTCTTTCATCGCCGTGGATAGGTATAACTTCTATATGAATAAGTTTGTCCTCATGATTGAGTTTTCAATAGAATGCCATTTCTCATATGTTTATTTGTGGAGTGTTTATTACCTCGAATAACTAATAGATTTTTTGTTATTTTATATTTTTGCCTTGATTTTCATCGCCATGCTTTCATTGCCGTGGTTTCCGTGGCCAAAATTTGCTATGGCAATGAAAAAAAAGACACGGAAATGAAAAAAAATTCATTGCCATGCTTTGTAACACAATTTAGTTTCATTGCCGTGGCCAGGTGTTTCATTTCCGTGGCCAGGTGTTTCATTACCGTGACTTATGTTTTTATTGCCATGATAAGATAAGGCAAAAAATACATGTAATTCTGATAGTGCCGAGTATTGACCGCAACAACATACATATATGAAAATAAACTCAAAATACCGTTTTCTAAATTGAAATTATACACCTCTGCCCCACATACAATGTTGATAAAAATATATCCCATATCCCAAAAAAAATTAAAAATTAATCAGTTTTGAGAATCACCAAAACAGTCTTTAATTACAAAAAGTTATAATGGCATTAAATAATTTTTTGATAAAGAAACTTAATACCAAATGCTGGCTTTTCTCCTGCAGCTGCGCTTGCATGGGTCGGTGTAAGGGATAACCTATATTTCTTAAAGTCTAATCCATGTATATTCCAAATTTTATCAAAATAGGTTCGGTAATTTAAGCGTGAAAGCATAACAGATAGATAAAAGGAGTTACTTTCAAAATGATGGTGATAATACTCAGGTAAGTACATATATAAAACTAGCTTTTGCCCGCGACTTCGTCCGCGTGGAATAGTTACTTCGGGTAGCATTTTTATATTTTTGGGTACTTATTTTGCAAAAGATACACATACAAACTGCTGTGCATTACTGTAAATAGATTATTTTAATACATTTTTACAAACTACCTTTTTTGTTTTTCCATCCTTTGCTTACTTTCATGCGGCCTTCCATCCCCTATTTCATCCCCACATGGGTCAATATTCCAAATAACGCTGAAACAAATATCTGTATATTTTTTGCGCGCTATTTAAAATTTCAGTCTTATCTTTGGTAATGAGGAATCTCATAAAAAAATTCATCTCTTATTTCAACCCCTTCATTCCCTTTTTTACAAAAAAGTATCTTTTATTCAATTTCGAGGTTTAGTCTATTTTTGTACCAAATTTCATCAGAATCGATTCGGGGTATGGCGTAAAAGCGATTAAGATAATAAGTCGCGTCCACCATCTTGGATCTCAAAATGGATGTTGTGTTCGGAATCAGGACCCCCGAAAACTAAGAAAATGATACCCATGTCGATTTTATATCTAAAAGGCGTATCCGCCATCTTGGATCTCAAAATAAAAGTTGTAATTGGAATCCAGACCGCCAAAAACCTCAAAAATTATATCCATATTGCTATTAAGTAAAAAGTCACGTCCGCCATCTTTGATCTCAAAATAGATGTTGTATTCGGAGTCAGAACCCCAAAAAACCACCAAAATGATACCCATATTGATATTAAATTAAAAAGTCGCGTCCGCCATCTTGGTTCTCAGAATCGATGTTGTATTGGGAATCGGGACCCCGAAAAGCAGGAAAATGCTACCCACATCGATTTTATATTAAAAAGTCTCAACCGCCATCTTGGATCTCGAAATAGATGTTTAATTCGTAATCCGGACCCATAAAAACCACGAAACCGATACCTATAATGACAATGTTTAGTGTGTGGTGTGTTAGACGTGAATGTGTGACTTTGTTTGGATTTCCTTACGAACTTTCATCCCCTATTTCATCCTCACATGGGTAAATATATCAAAAACGCTAGAACAAATATTTATTTATTTCTTATCAAGTGCCTACATGCAAAGTTTCATGGTTTCGTCTTTAACAATGACGAATTCCATACAAACTTTCATCCCCTATTTCACCCCCAAACAGGTCAAAATTTCAAAAATTTTTGATCAAATATTAATTTTTTTCATAAGAAGTGCCTAAATTCAAAGTTTTATGGTTCTATCTTCAAAAATGACCAACTGCCATACAAACTTTCATCCCCTATTTCAACCCCTTCAAGCCTTTTTTTGCAAAATAAAAGTAGCCTATGTCCTTCCCCAAGCTCTAGTCTATATGTGTAACAAATTTCATCAAAATCGGTTCAGTGGTTTAAATGTAAAAGCTATATAATATTAGTAGGGATTTTATGTTGAATATAGATTTTCATTTCCGTGGATGTGTTCATTCCCGTGGCACAGTTCTTTCACCTCTTATATCTATGTTCTGTGGTTCTTTCATTGCCATGGACGCTTGTTTCATTGCCATGGACGCTTGTTTCATTGCCGAGCACGCATGTTTCATCGCCGTGGCACGAAATTTTTAATCTTGTATATCTCGTTTGTTTTTTATGTTAGCTGCTAGATATTAAGCAAGAATACATACATTATCAAAAACTTCAAAACCCGCGATTTAGTTTTTTAAAAAACTTTAAGATAAAAAAGTCCACGGAAATGAGAATTTTTTTGGACCTGTTGAAATTCACCCTTGTATCTCTGCCGTGAAGCAGTTCGCTGTGTTTCGGATTGAAGGGAAAGGTAGCCAGTGGAATTACTGGGCATGGAAGGCATATCATCTTAGTCCCCAGGATGGCAACGCACTTGCAGTGTTAAGCTGTATACCTACCCTTAATATTGCAAGTGTCTATAGGCGACGGTAACCACTTAACACCAGGTGGGCCGCAAGCTTGTTTGTCATCTCTCAATATAAAAAAAAAACATTTTTGAGCTTAGTCATTACAATTCTTTCGTTTTAATAATCACAGCTTCAATGTACACTAATGTAGCTTCAATGTTATTGATTTGATTATGACTGTATTTCTGTAACACGAGCACTGATGCCAAACATTTTGACAAGCATACAAGTCAAAAGTCTTTTGTCCACAACATGTCTACAAGTCAATGCATCTGCAGTTAGACAGTAGTGCCCCAGTGGGCCAAGGTTGCTTGTCAGTTTCACAAACGTCATTAGTGATTCTACGCTAGTTATTTTGTCTTACTCGTCCAGATAGTTAAGGGACAAAAGAACCAGTGCCGTTTCTGTGACGAAATATGTGAGGAACGCGCTCGGAATTTACTTGTCGTGACAAAGTATCGGTCGCTTTACGTCTAATATCGGTCAAGTGATGCCGGTTGACCTTTGGTGGTTCAATTATAGCTCCAGGTTTTCCCAACACTATTGTATTTACTTGTATACGTATAGACATAAGACATTTTGCCAATGTCAAGTGAAAATGTAACTAAAGTATCAAAATTGTGCGGTTGATTTGGGTTAAAAATGCAGTCTCCCAACACGTGTTTTTACAACAAGATCTCGGGATAAACCCAGGAAAACTATATCCATAAAATTTTTAACAGACGTTCAAAATAGGACAAATATTTTCGTCACGCCTGACTGTCTGTCATTAACTGGTTTTATAACCTGTAGTCAGGTGTTAAGACATTACTGATTAATGCCCAAAATCGGCTTTCATTATTCACATCATCATTTCGGAATAAGTACCCAAATAACGCCGATAAGAACAATATTGCCTTATAATTATTCATTTTATCACGGCTGAATATAAATTTATGGATTTACAATGAAGATGTTGACGCTATAAGGCATGACCTGAGCATAATCATGGCACGTTGTACGAGAATTCTCATCGTGTCAAGGTTAATTTAAGTCTGTCAGAGCTTTTTTATTTTACCGTAAATGTGATTAACATATTTAAGGAATAAATAGAAATTTACGATGTATTTTTAAGATGTTCGCGTAATTTTTTTACTCTATATCGTAAATTGACTGCTACTCTGCTTTGACCGGATTGATGAGTAACTTAGGCCTTGTGTATTTATTTATTAATAATATTACTTACACGGGCTTAACCCAGTTACATAACCAACACAATTAGACAATTAATTGACATTATCATTAAATTACAGAAAAATATACTTAATACATGAATTAACATTACTAATTATAAGGGAAACGAAATTTCACAGACAATAGAACAATTATTGCGGATTCATCATCATCACCAACAGCTCATATAATATCCTCACCGAGGGGCTCGAGCCTACCCCACATTAGGAGCGATTAGGCCTTAGTCAACCACGCTGGCCAAGTGCGGGTTGGTCGACTTCTCACACAACCTAAGAATTTCTTCATAGGTGTGTGCAGGTTTCCTCACGATGTTTTCCTTTACCGTAAAAGCGTCGATTAAACGTACATATGAATTCAAAACTTGAAAACACATTGGTACGTGGCGAGGATCGAACCAGTGCCTCCCGGATGGGAGACGACGCTCTTACGCACTACGCCACCAACGCTTTATTTATTTCGGATTACTCCCCAGCTATCAGCAAAAATGTCACAGTCAGGCTGTTGACGCAGGAATGCATTGAGACCGCGGAGCATTTGGGAAGCAGGGGCATGGTCATGCGCCACCGTGCGAGTCCGCAGCGCAATGACACTTAGAAATCAATCATGTCTTGAAAACCGCTTGCCACTTTCTGTCAAGCACAAAGTGATAGAGATGTATGACGCTCAGTACGGAGTTGATTCTTGAGAATCATTCTATACTACTAACCTTAGTGTGTAAAATCTGTCCTGGTTGATGGCTTTTGTTTGCACTGAAGGTTTGTTAGTTTTTGTATTTAATGCCACTTTTATCTTATCTCAATCTTATTGATGGCTTCGCATTAAGCATTGAGCCAATGTTCACTGAAAAAAGTTATTCTACACTAAAATTGTACGGTAAATTTATTTATAGTGGAGTTTCTCAACACGTGTTTTTATAACAAGAACACTCGGTAGAAACTCCCTGCCACTTTTATGTAGGCGACAGACCGGCAACCTGTCACTGTGACTAGTTTTGACGCACTACATGAGCCATGTTTTCTTACATAAAAATATGACCCATACTGCCAGATGTGGCTTTATGTGCAAAGCCCTCAAGGGACCGTATGTATGTGATTAACGTTTAGAATAAATAGTAATTTACCATGTATTTCATAGATGTTCGCGTAATTTATTTACTCTATATAGTGTAAAAAGTTTAACGCTTGAACTTCAATGGTCTGTAATATAACGAAGCATAGGTACTTAACAAAATATTAATTTAAAGTGACAAAATATAGTGGCGTGATTTTAAATAGCAACTTTATGCAAATACAGTTGTATTTTAGGGTATAATTAAGTTCAAAAAATCTTTACTTGCTCAGAAATAATATTCAAATTTTGTTTGAATACAGTGTTATATTAATGAATAGAAAATGCGGAATAACAAAGAAAAGATTAATCGTAACTTTCCGTTACGACAAATAGCGATCATTCTCAGCGTTTAATGAAACACGCACATGCTATTTAGTTCACGATAATATGTGAAATCCACTCTAATTCAAGTTATAAATATTATTATTTTAACCGACTTCAAAAAGGAGGAGGTTATCAATTCGACTGTATGTTTTTTTAAATGTTTTTTACCTCATAACTCGTTACTGGGTGGACCGATTTTTAAGATTTTTTTGACCTTTGGAAGCTAGTGCTTGTCATGGGGTCCCATTTAAATTTTATCGACATCGGACAAGTAGTTTTTGAGTTATCCCTAATAATGCCTATTTAATTGACATTGATGATATCGTAATTTTATCACTTGTGTGTCTAACAGATCTTGAGGTAGTTTCCTAAAAATTTCTATACTATTTTTTTTTAAACTATTACTGACATTATTCAATATTTTTTTAGCAAAAACAAAATATGTATTATTTTATAAGACATAATATAATAATACTTATTTTTTCAAATGTAACATACATTGATGCATTTTACGCTGCTTAATGCTTTGAGCTATATAATAATATTAGCACATACTATATTCACTTAACGTATATTACGCAATAGTATAAAATATTGCATTTTATTCGTATTTGTCTAAATTAGTATACATAAAGTATAATTAAAATAATTATAAGATTTTGACCACATTTTTCTTCAGACTGTGACTTTTAGCATAGATGCAAATCCGAAATAGTCGCGATGCATACGTGATGAACTCGCTAATCGTATAATTAGTACAAATACGTAATTATTAAATATTTATTCATAATAACGTATTTTTTATATGACCGTATATATCTGTATGTATTATACATTAATGCAAGGACACTGACGTTCAACAATAGTCCAGCAGATTATTTATGTCTTTTGTAGACTCTTCAGGATCATTAGTCTTTAATAATCAAAGTTACAACACAGCTGCTTTGAAGATAAAAGCACAGCACAACACACCGCGATACATTAACTCTACGACCTTGCAAAGACATAAAATAGGCAATTTTCATTTAAATAAGTCGTATTGTGTAAAATGACCTTTTACGGATATCACCTATGACATTATGTGCGCTTTCACAATAAACTTAGATCCTTTTTCGATTGACGATTTAAAAATATGCATTTCCTTTGCATATTTTTACATAAAAAGCTTATAAATAATTTACTAAGATAGGCTTGGCTTGTTAAAAGATCAGTTATTTATCAATTCGTTTTCCGATATCCATGAAACAAACTCTACATTATGCGATTAGGCCAGTCTATCTTTACCTGGGTACTGAATATTAATAAATCTTTCGCAATTTTGTTAAAAGATGTTCTTAAAAAACAAAAAATATTGCAAAGAAACGTAAATAATGAAACCCAAAGACAAACCAGCTCAGTCGTTGCCAATATTAGCGCGGTAAAACAGACATAGTGGTCTTCTTTTATACTAGGTAGTGATTTGTGTTAAGATCTTGAATCTTATTTCTTCGGGATTTTACACTGCAAAGAGCAAACTATAATTTCCATTTCTGAATAGAAAATCTTAATACCGCTTTAGTTTGATTGATCATAATATCGCCATTAAGTGTTAATTACTATTGTCTTTTGAAAGTTGATGATAAGGTAGCCAGAGCCTCAGAGAGGCCGAGGGTTCCGGGTTAAGCTCGCATTCATTGTTGATCTTATAAATCTCAGGCGAGATGAAGGCCAAGAGCTTTAATTTATCGAATATATATATAGAATAAATAAAATATTCTTTAGAATAGAATAGAAATAATATTGAACATCGACATAAAGATAGCACATTTAATAAACATTTTAGGTGTATGGCAATTAGTTT
The DNA here is from genome assembly GCA_955850985.1 of Elophila nymphaeata. Taxonomy (NCBI): domain Eukaryota; kingdom Metazoa; phylum Arthropoda; class Insecta; order Lepidoptera; family Crambidae; genus Elophila; species Elophila nymphaeata. Next base: position 24,053,483 of record OY039067.1, read on the forward strand.
TCTTCGCTTTTTATTTATGTCAAATAAAAATTGGGAGTGGTCTCCCCTTGACTTTCTTGTCTACCGGAAACAACTCAAAGGTTGATAGAAACCTTATATTTGGATGTCATACACGTATGTTAAATTTCGTTGCAATAAATTAAAGCATGCTCGAGTTATCGTGCTAACGCACAGACACACACACAGACATAATTCCAGAAAATATATTTTTGGACTCAGGGAGGTGCAAAACGTGTAAATCCGTCAAAATCTCGAGGTCGAATTTTTGACGATTACAAGACTTCCTCTATACTACGTATACGAGAAAGTAAAAAGGGAAGATAGCGATGTAGCAACCTATAGTCCATTTCTTCTCCAAGTTTATTTCTATCACTAACACGCGTAACACTTGTTTGTTTATTGCACGAATTATAATATAGCTTACGTAATTATTACGCAGGGCAGTCACGGAATAGCTCATTGTCTCGCTGTTCCGAGCACTTTCACGGTCATGAATGCTCGGTTGACTTTCGTTTGGTGCTCGCGTTCTTGGTGCGGTTACAGGTGCTAGACAACAACCTTATACAATCGTAGCCAGCGTATAGCGTAATTTGGAATTATACAATTTGCAATACAGACACGTAAAATTGATAGACACGTTTAACACTTCAAAAATATGTAAGTCAATACCTCATTGGTATTACAACAGAGTCCTTGTAATGTATGAGGTTTAAAGCGTGAATTGTGTAAAACTTTTTAGGCATAACTTTCTGCGATTGTTTTATTTTGAGGTGTAAGTCGACGCAAATATTGTCAATGCCAAAACGATTTTTTTGAGTTTAAAGCTAAGATAGAGAAATGTAATGTACTAGCTTCTGTCCGCGATTTCGTTTGCGCAGGATTAGTATAATAAATTAGAGCCTATATGTTAATCTGATTATGAGCTATACTATACTATTTTAAAATCTATTTAGTAGCTTTTGCGTGAAATAGTATTAGTAAGAAGAGTAGGATAAATATATTTAGATTTCTTGACCCCAAACAGAAGTAGATTCATATTTTTTTTACAACAAAATAAATGGAGTTTGAATTCTTTATCCTACTTAGCTGACTAGATATTAGCAAGCTGAGTAGGATAAATAATTCAAATTCCATTTACATGAAACTTTAAGTATTCAAAAAGAATCTACAAACTCAGACGTAACACTAAGCACGCAGTAAAATCTCCTTACCAAATTTGTACCAGAAATTTGCATATTCATTGAATGATAATGACTTCCCACCTTATCAGATGCAAATGCGTTAAATTGTCGCTGAATAATCATTTATAGACACAACGTCTTTAAATTGCTTGATTATTGCTTGATTTGAATGAATTTGAGGATGACTATCAATTTGAAACGTATGCCAAATTACAATCGAGCTAAGAAATGTTGACCTATTGATCACAACTATTGTTATGTAAACGTCTGGTTAATATTTAATACAAAAATCAGCCTATAATTCAAAAATATTCACGTCTTATTCATAAGTGATCTCACATTTGTGTCAATCTTATTAAGATATATTTAATTTACTCGAATATATTTCCTTGTTACACTTGCAAAATTAAATGATTTCACAGCTTATACCAATGAGCGTAGTAAATTTTAAAAACTTTATTATTCACTGCAAAAGTTTTTCAATGGTATGTATGACCCATTGGTCATTGAAATTAATTTTAATTTTTGTTTTTTTTTTTTACCGAACTAGAAAATATTTTTTAAGACTTTTATTATGTCGTCAACTTAATAATTTAATATATATTTCCCTTAAAGGGTTTATATGTTTGAAAACTTAAATATAACTACTATACACAGTAATGACAAAATGACATATTGTTAAAATTAGCTACAATTACTAAAAATAATCTATTCTTATTCCGCATGGCTAAAAAATTAAACTCTAAAAATTTGTCGATATTATGACGAACATATGCATCGGATTATAATTATGGATGTAACCGTGATTGTGATGATTGATGGAATCTTTGTAATAACTTAAACAAACATAAGCTCATCGAGTGATAAGCGCACAAACAAGGCAGCAGTAGCAACAGAATATGATGCTTGGTTGTCGTACCAGAGCTCTTAACCTTAAGGTTGTAAGTAATTCGTTATTACATCAAACTTAGCAACTTGCCACATACATGCAAAGTCAGCGAGAAATCGCTTTTCAAGCTATCGACTCATTTAGTGGATATCGGAGAAATGCTGCCAACTTTCGCCCTCGCCGCCGTTACGTCATATGCGTCATCTAATTACACCATAACAGCTAGTTTACTCGGCACTTTTGCTGCTAATAAGTTGCAAAGACACGGAGCTCTAAATATGCTGGCTGTTGTAGTCCACTGTAAAATAACCTCGCGAATTAAGATAGTGTTAGAAAAGTAGAGACCCATTATCATTGGTGTTTGCAAATGTTCTAACGCATGAATAGATATAAATAAAGGAATATTGAAAGCTGTTACGCTCATAATCGCGGTTGAACAGGGTTTTAGGTATATTTGGTTACACATAAAGTCCACATCTGACAGTATGAACCATGCAGTGCTTCAAAATAGTGACAGGTTGCCAGCCTGTCACTTACATAAAAGGGTCATCAGACCCAAAATATAACATGACCTTCAACCAACAAATGTCCTCTATGTCGGTTTTTACAACCAGGTCAGTTGTCACACTCTAAAATAAACATCTCTGTAATCCTGGTTCAGCCGTAGTAAAAATCGAGTTTGTTAAATTATTCTGTTCTTAAATATACCTCCTACTGGTTTACTTCTATTATATTGGGTTACCAAGTGATTTGTTAGTTCATAATTGTGACCAAATTCAATATAATTTACATATTATTATGCTATTACGAACGGTAGAAAAATAATAAATATAGTTAACATATTCTAGTATACGGTTGTGGAACCGGTCGTAAGAAAAAAATGAAAAAAGATACTACCACTGGAAGTGGTAATATGACTTATAACTATTTACGTAAGTAGGTATTGATAAAAAAATCTGCTCATTTTCCACAGTTTAAGTTTGTCAATAATTAAGCAATTTCGCGTAAATTATTAGCTGCAATAAATATAGCAACGTGCTATAAAAATTGAAATGATCGATAGAATATCAACAACTTTCAAAATAAATACCAGTTTAAATCAATTCCAAATATTTAGTAATGTTTGAAATTATATTTTAATGACTTTGTATTAATAAATATTCCAATTTCGTAGAATAAATCAATATATTTCCATTAGTTTTTACCGTAATTACTACATTTCAAATAAGTTACTTTTATAACGATCGAGTACGAAATCTTTTACTTTTTATTATTTGTTTTATAGTACTTACGTACGTCTAAAAATCTTAGTATAATTTTTCTTCGTCGAGAATAATTGACTATGGCCCTTCTTAATATTTTACAATAATCAACATCATCCGAGATATAAATGGTGGTCACAACAACCTCCCTGAAAAGCAAAAGACGTTCAAAAAGATTGTTCGAATAACATTGGAATAAAAGACATGCAGATAGATTATTCCATGACATTTAAATAAATATAAGACACACGAAAAATTGTACCAATGTCATTTAAAAAAATAAAAGACGATCCAAAAGCTTTCACAAATGACATTTTTTTAAAACAAAAGACGTTCGAAAAGATTGTTCCAATGACATTTTAAATAAAACCGACGGACCTTTATAAACGACTTCGAATGTCGCATCCAGTTTGTAATTGAAAAGTGCGCAGCGCAGGCCATGTAATTATAGCGGCGCGTGCGCAGCTCTCGATTCTTTATGTCACGGTAATCAGCTTTAAAGTGCTATTGTTTCTAGGATACCCTTTATTTGCTGTATATTTTTAAGTTTTTATGTATAGAATATATTGAAGAATGTTTATTCAATGGTTTGTTGTACCTACAAGAGAATTACACAAATAGGCTAGCTCTAAATTGTAGCTTGTATCTTAAGTTTTAAAAGAAATCACTTTCAACATATCTATGATAGCGAACATAAATATATAAAAATACTTGTACACAAATACATGCATTAATATTTACAAAAAAAAAAAAAAATAATAAAAATCGTTTATTTTTCTCCACAATCTTAAGTAGATACATTACACATCGTGATATCACTATGTAAAAGGGGTAACAGAATATTGTAAGAGACCGGTGCCTGAAACGGGCAGTACACCAGTACTCTCCTCTCTGAAGTGTGACCTAAATTAACTTTAAATTAAGTACAGCTAGATACAAACACAGGAGAAAGTAATGAAAACAAATACAGTCCTACACAATTTGTTGTTCACTGTTGATTTGAATAACATGAGATGCAATAACAAGATAAAATTCTTGCATAATGAAATAAAAAATAAAATAAAATAAGAATAAAAACTAAAACAAAAGCTATAGCCAATGTCTAACACTAACACCAAGCGAACCACAAGAGTCGATAAAATAGATATAAGAAAATAAATCTAAAGTACATAAATCTAAAGTAAAGGCTGCGCTACCTATCAGTAGTTAGCAGACTCTCTGTTTCATGATAATTGAGCCTTAAAAGGTGTTCAGTTATAGTAAACTTGCAGTAGTAGGTGGTCAGGTGTAGGATATCGAGATTTTTGTGGAGTCTATTGTACAGGAAAGGCAAAATAGGTTCCTAATTACATTTTTTATTTCGTTTCGAATACTAAACAATTACATAATAAGATATAAATAAATTACATTTAACGAAAATAAACTTGTTATGCAAGCAACAACGTTATTCTTAGAGTGCAATTTATAGTTTTTGTGTGATCAAAACTTTTTGTTAAATCGTTAAGAAAAACAGTCTTTTTCAAAAAGTGCTCCGATGCAAAACTTGTTGGCATGCCGCATTTAATTAAAAACAAAATTATGTGTCATCTTCTGCAGCTCGTCTAAAATAATCAAATAAGAACTTTATTCCTAAAATCATAAGGATCAATCCAGCTGTTTATCACTTGATTCACAAGTTTACCTCGACCGCCCGGATTTCAACAAAATACTTTAAAACCAGTTGGAACTACGCGGACCACCGTTGGTTTTACTACGACAAACTGCGTAGACTGTGACGTCACTGATTTTTGTCCTTGCGATTGGTTATGTTATATGATAGGGAAGAGAAAAGAAGTCATGCAGGACTGACCTAGTGAGATTAGAGGAGAATCTAATTAATATTTAAGTCAGATTGACAATGCAAAACAAATATATTTTTTCAATAACACTTTGGCAACTGACCGTCTGTTTTTAATTTCTATTTCAAATAAGGGGTTTGACAGAAAGGTAGAGTTAATTTTACGATCAGCTGTTATGTTTCCCGGGTTCAAAATTCGATAAGAGCAAAATTTTATTAGTTTGATGCACAATTTTAATTCTTACTACTGTTAGAATCGGATGTGGATGAAACATTTGGTACAGATTATGTCTTTTTTTGTTGTCGAAGAGGTGAAATGCATTTACGCATCATTCCTGCAGTACGATGCAACTGCAGCCGGTGATGGACTCAAGGTACAGTCGTTCCCCTTCTACCCACTAAACGTCCTCTCCGAGCATCCTGCTAAGGCACACTACGACAGCATCCCGGGATCGCGCTAATTCGCTTTTCACCGAGACGCTTTCTACGCCCGCCCTTTCGGGCCCAATCAGTTGCTCCGTTTATTCGCGTCCGCAGAACGGATCACCAGTCTTGAAGACTGGGACCCACCGAGCACAAGGCTCTCCTGGCTCTGAAAAGGGCCTTTCCCGGATCCCCCACGGTAGTGCCGCGGAGGGTTTGGATGGAACTCAGCGCAGCTTAAGCCATGTGTCTATGCCATCTTCTCTACCTAAAGCCGTAGCCGACTTGAGTATCAGATCCCATTGCCGAACGCACAACGGAGACCGGCCAACGTGTAGACACCAATCGCTGGCTTCGACAAGGCAGCGCTGTCCTCCGGGACACTACCGTGGAAAACCAACACAGAGAAGTAACATCCATACGCCACCTCTGAAATTATAAGCGTGCAGGAGCGACCGACCACCAATGTCCGCTCAAGGCAGCTCACCAAAGGTGCAGCAGTCGTCAGTCAATATTCAAAGGTCAGCCATCCGCCACAGATGTTACCCAAGGTGCGCCACGAGGAGGTCTTGGACATGGCACCCGAAAATAGTATACCATAGGTATATTTTAACTACCTACCAGACTTGGTACAATAACCGATATAAACTTATCGTGATTTTTTACCATAATTAATAAGAATCAATAGTGATTTATGTAAAACAATATTATGTAGTTTTCACTGGTAAATCACTTTAAAATCACTTTTTACGCGAAAATTCACTTAATAAAATTGACAAGAACACAAAATTGTTATGCCAATTTAATTTGAGCCGAAAGAAACTTAAAAACTTGTCATAAGGAGGTCTACAACGAAACTGACTGTGAAGGTTGCGTGTTCTTTTTTATAATTAGTCAATGGCGCAGACTCTAAAAACAAAACAACAGAAGCATTATTTAATGGCATAAGATTGCAAGAAACTAGGTTGCAGTCTGTAACTTACTCATCAATTAGACAATTTGTTCAGCGCCTTTTGTTTCACATATTCACAATGGTTGCGAATCTCTGCAAAAGCGGCTTCTCTCACGAAAAATATCAACATAATTTTCTATCAACTGCAACAGAATAAGAGTAAAAAAATCAAAGTTGTATATGACATAAGTAAACCTTTTTTTAATTTAAAATAAATCTATTGCAATCGTAGTCAGTTTTGGTTTTTATTACTACCAAAGTTCTTCTAGTAACAAATTTAACTAGCACTGTAATTAAAATTCATTGGTTTTACACTCTAATCAAGGTATGGCGTGAGTTAAACTTTTTGTTTCACGATTCCCATAGATTGTATGAGTTTTCAGTTCTGAATAATGTTCTTAATAATAAATCAGATAAGATCAAAGAAATTATGTTTTTATGTCGCAGACGACTAAAATAGTTTCAGTTTTTTGCTGAGCTGACATTTTTCTAAAATAAATCAGCCCATAAATATTCGAAGGTCAAGAACAATGTCTACAACTATTTATTATTTCATAGAGGCTAAATTTGATATTATTGACTATTTTTTTTTATTTCGTCAATTCCCGACTCCTCGTCATCTGGTTGCCACAGAAAAATTAAACACAAAGTCAATTTCTTACCTTTCAATTACACCTACCACTGAAATAGTGTTCAAACTAAGTGAGGCGTAGACCTCTTTACTTATTCTGTGGCTTCGTCTAAGTAACCACTAAACTGTGGTATAAAATAGTTACTTAGAAATGTGGGTGTGTATTCATGTTTGTTCCCATAAGAAAGAGGGTTGTGTCTGTTTAATTACTCTGTCATTTAATGATGTTCTATTGTGGACTATACAGACACAGGCAAAGTCAGAAAACTAGGTTCTGTTACGTAACTTTAAGCAAGTTTCTTTTGCTCAATCTTAGATGTTACTGGATACTTTTGTTTATAGATAAGCCAATCTATTGTAAGGCTTTAATTAAAATTGCATTTTCGGCTATGAATATGACTATAAATTACTTTATTCATTTACATATTACTTTCGTACTGACGAAATGTTGCAGTTTTATGTTTATAACAATGTAGTACGAAACTTTTTGGTATATCTTTAAAACATTGCCTTATCTAATAATAATTAGAATAAAGTGAAAATTTTTTTTTCGTTCTTGTTTTATAAAAATTGACTTTATTTAAAATTCATTTATCTATGTTGTGTAAAATAAATAAATCCTTATGATTGACTCTTTCGGTTGGTATCATAAAATACAGGCTGTTTTTCTTCACATTTCACCAGTTTTTTTTTAAATGGATCTTTAATTATTTTTGATAATAAAGGAATGTTTACCCTCATTAAAATTTGCCATCATCAATATAAAGGGTACTTTTCCTCCAACCACGGTCTTTTTTTCACCTGGTATATATACCGGGTAATATTTTATTGATTAGCGTAGTAGTAATTAATTGAAAAAAATATTTTGTTTAACTTTAAATAAATTTTATTTTGTTTTTATTTGGGTATGAAACTGAGTCATTGTATTAACATTTTTGTGTAGTGTTGTATCAAAATAATCATATTGCATTCTAATTACAATAAAAATGTGGCAACCCTGCAGAGTATTAATTTTACGATGTTTATTTTTACATCTATTTATGCTTTGCGATCTAATTTATGCTACTAGTATTACGCTATTTTAATACACGATATTTATGATTATAAACTAATCAATTATTTTTATCATTTCAGGTAAATACCCGAAGTTCAAACCGCAGTGGTTCAGAAGTGACAGACGTATGAGATTTTAGTAATCATAAACTATTTAATAAGTTTCAAACACGACAGATGTTGTCCTATTATAAAAAATGTTAACGGTTGCGTATTTCGTTCCGATCTTCGTTATAACGTTATAACCTCCGATTCAATATTATCGGTACCGAAATCGGAATCGGAGGTATAAAATCAATCAAAACCTCCGACCTTTCGGAGTCGGAGTTTAAGCTCTGTAACATCTCTAATATGCACATTGACTGTGTACTTTGGAAATAACTTTAAACATTCAAGGTTAAAAACCATAATTACTATTGTAATACTTTAAAATTAACTTACCTACTTCTTGTGTCACTAATTGTGTTAATAATAATATGCATACTTAGAATACATTCGTAAATCAAATATTCTTTGATTGAGATCATTTTAAAATCAATAGCTCTATTAGCAGTATTAATAGTTTTATTAATTTTAATAACCCGTTTATTAAAATAGAGTTGTGAAGGTTAATATGCTGTATTTATATTGAGTGAGTAATATTTAAGCAAATACGCAAAAAATTTAAAATTGACGGATTTTGTTGATGTTTCCATATTACCTCATTCCGACATAAAATATTGTACATACAGTGCCCATGTATGTTCCAGTATGCATATATAAACAAATATCACGGTCATGATACCAAAACGAGCTTAAGGTAATATTTGGTTATACATAGAGCCTCACCTGGCAGCATGGGTCCTACAGTGCCCGAAAATAGTGACACATTGCCAGCCTTTTAAGTGGATTCTGTTGCTCTGTAGTCTAAGTAGTCTGGGCGACAATATTATACCAACTTAAAACAAGACAAAGATTTGATTTCATGATATTATTTCGCTTTATAATTACTTCCTCAACAATATAACACATCTTGTAATAGTCATTAATTCTTTATAAATATAAACGGTAATTATATTATTTTATTTAGTTAAATTGACGTGTTTATTGACAGAGACTACAAAAATGACGGGTGGCGCAAAGTGCAGTTTTATAAATATATATGGAGGAGATAAATTCTAAAACATACATACTTAAACTAATTTAATATCCTAATATATATTAATATATACAAAGCGGTAAAACCAGAACCGATTTGTTTGCAATGGTTCAATATTATAATATACGAGTATAATATGGTTTACTAAAAGATGTAGTCATGGTTGATAATAGTTTTTGATTGTTTGTTCATTAATTTATAAGCCTTATGTCAGGTGTAGCGTCGACCTTTAACTTGTAGGCAGTAGCTATTTAACTCAAGGTATTGTGTTTAGCATAATCTTTTATAAGAAAAAGAGAGTCCACGTTTTGATAAATTTTATTTGAAATATCTTTTAATTTAATAAAATTTAAATGTTATATTGTTTAATTTTTTAAACTGACGGGGAAGTTCTTTGTGATTGATATAAGTAGCAGAAAAGGGATGCGAGTTTCACCACATAGGGACTAACTTTCTGTCTCAATCTATACTTCAATACTAATATTATAAAGAGGAAAGATTTATATGTTTGTAACGAATAAAATCAAAAACTACTGTACCGATTTTGATGAAATTTGATACAAATTTAGATTAGATGTTGAGATACCATAATTGCTACTTTTCATTCCGTAGTTCATCCTCGCACAGGATTCATCCCTTATTTCACGCCCACACAGATAAAAATTACAAAAATGCCAAAACAAAATATTTATTGATTTCTTATCAACGGCCTAAATTCTAACCCCCTTATTCATAAAAACAAGTGAACTTATTAGAGAGTTACAAATTGTTATTGTCTCTGTCACTCTGGCACGAGATTAATGAGACAAAACACTTTTTCACAAGGTAATAACTAAAATAGGTTTATTGAGTGTTTATGAATAAGGCTGTAGGTTTCATAGTTTTATCTTCACAAATGACGAACTTCCTAACAAACTTTCATCCCTTACTTCAAATACTTCAAGCCTTTCTTTCACAATAAAAGGCAGCCTATCACCTTTCCCAACGTCTAATCAATATTTGTACCAAATTTGATAAACATCAATCGAGTAGTTTTTGAGTTTATTCGTTACCAACATAGAAATCTTTAGAATTATAAAAATGAAGATTATCTCTAAGCTTATCCTAAAATGTTTAAAAAATAAAATTGTCCACTTGCACGAAGCCGGGACGTGCCGCTAGTACTTCATACTGTTATAACTGTCTGAACAAACCTAACAAACTAACGTTGTTTACACTTTTATTTTGGCGACGACGGACTATGACATACTGTACCCGTAGTGTAAGGTTTTTAGTAAACAAAACGCACCGATTGTAGTTGCGTTACGAGCTCAATTTGTATGGGCAACATGATTTGAGCTTCTCTCCGCTAGGGGCGCTGTTCACGTTTCCTATACAAATTGAGCTCTTAACGCAACTAAAGTAGTTGCGTTTTTTACACTAAAAAACTTACACTACGGGTACTGATGATAGTGGGAGCTATCCAGGCGTATTTCAAACAAGGCTAACAATCAACCAAACTGTGCTAAAATTAATACATTCCTTACTGATCAAAGTCAAAATCTCTGAATTAGATACCAATTGGCAAAATTTTCGACCACTGAAGCAAAATGAAAAGGAAATCAAAAACAACAGCAACTCACCAAAATATGCAGAATTTCATAGCAGTTGTATAAGAACAGGGATTGAATTAATTAAATTAATTATTAAAAATTTGAGAACAGACAGTTTTTTACTTTAATAAAATTAATGAAATGTAACATTGTATCAGCTATAACAATTAAAGTCACATAGTAAAAGCGACTTTAATACGGCTTAACAACTTCCTTTTCGCATACGATTCAACGTAACGCATTACTTAAATGTCACCAGTAGGTAAACAATAACACGTTCGAAATGGGAAAATAAAAAAAGGTTTCCGCGAGTTAATTATTCAGAGCATACGTAATGTGCACCAGTTTCACACAGGCTAAATTGTGCATTGTACGGTTTCCGAGTGGGTTCCTTTGTATGCAGTTCTGTACATCTGTCTCGAACGTTGCTTATGAGATAATTGATACTTCCTAGGAGAATGGTAGCAAATGTGTTGAGTTTGTTATTTTCGGTTTTCCTTGTTCAATACATTTGCATTGAATTGGTTAGAAGAAAGTAGCAATAGGCTTTATCTATGTATTAGCACAGAGTAATAAACTATACTCTGTGTACTAGCTTCTGCCCGCGACTTCGTCTGCGCAGGACAATATAAATTATAACCCATATGCTATTCTGATATATGAACTATATTATTGTAAAGTTTTAATGCAATACAATCAGTAGTTTTTACGTGAAAGAGTAACAAACATCCATACAAACTATCGCATTTGTAATATTAGTAGGATTTAGATTTCTATGGTTAGTGTTTAACAATTAATGAAAAAATTAATTATAAATGTACCCATATATATAAAATATTAGAGCACTAAAGTACTACAAAGTGTTCGTATTTTTGAAATGAAATGACATGAAAATTAAATGAAAAAGCTCTTTATTTAAATATTTTTACTAGTTCTACAGAGCTCTAAGGGGTAGATAGTTCTATGTGATCGACCCGCGTAATTAGACATTATTCACTGAACAAAAACGTGAAATAAAATAGTAAAATGCAATAAACACCTTACCTAATCAAAACATATTATGTTCTTTTACGAAACATTTCTGTAAATTGTATTCACATTTACAGCGTTCCTTGTATGTGCTTAGCAGTTGCTATTTAATTAAATTACCATGGACCTAAAAATAAAGATATATTAATTGAAAATAGATATTAATGACCGTTAAAATTGTGTTCTAGCCTGTCCTAACATAAACGACTAATTGAGTTTATAGATATAAAAACATTTTAATTGCAGACAGGTTTAAGAATAGTATTTTATTTATATTTCTTTCTTTTTTGGTGTAGCTGTGTGTATTCTCTTTTTTTTTTTTATAAAAAAAATACATAAGTAAGAGGATATGTATATTTTTAAAGTGTCGATGTATACTTTATTCGAAATTTTTTGAGGTATCGATGAAATGAGTTTTATTAACAATCACCAGTAATAATATACCTTTGGCTGTATATTTTGCCATTACAGTATGTTTATAGTCTCAGCAATTTCAGTAAGAGATCAGCACCGCTTAGATCGTCTGTCTTTTAAAAGACTTGAATAATGGTAAGCAGTTGCCACCGTCTATGAATTCTCGCATTCTCACCCGTAAAGCTCTGGAAATCGTTCTCGCTGACATAAAAACAACACTCAATTACGTGTTATTTGTCTGCAATTTTCTCTAATGTAAGGTGCATTCTGCTATCCCTCAATGGTCTTCGCTATCTCTTAAAAGTATTCGAAAACTCTCTTTCTAAAATAGAAATGTTCCCAGGTGGCAGTACACATTTGTCTATTTTATTTAACCGACTTCCCAACAGGAGGAGGTTCTGTATTCGTCTGTATGTATTTTTTTTTTTTATGTATGTTCACCGATATCTCCGTCATTTCTGGACCGATTTTGACATTTGTGAAGCCGTAAGTTTTGACACAAATTGATATTTCGTGAAATTATTGCAAGCATTTGGCATACAACTCACATTGAGGGATGCTGTTTAGGAAACACCATTGTGTACCACTCAGCAGTTTGACTCGAAGGGTAAAGAATTTAAGCTGCTCACAGATGCAAGTCGAAAATAAAACAAAAGAAGGAAACTCCTGTAGCTCGCGCGATTCACGCGCTCCCAGCTTACGTTTCATAAGACATCACGACTCATTTATTACAATAGTTTAACACAATTTCCCGTGTCCCAGTTGCGTCACGTTTTAGAAATTGTTAAAGCGGTAGTGGGTTCTTGAGGTATTACTGTCGCCTCGCTATGTACACATAACGGCTGTCCAATTTCCTATTAAGTATGAGTAAGACTTGATATATTGAATTGTATATTTTTGCTTAGTTAAATTTTCTTTATATAATGTACAATGGGCGGTCTTGTTGCTTTATGAGCGATCTCTTCCAGACAATCAAATGAATTGTATCACTTATATTACAATACAATATCTTGACTTAAGTAAATAAATGAATATGGAAAAATAAAGGAAGCAGAATAAATACCTCTAACACCTAACGATACTAACTTAATACACACATATTTACATAAAATAAAATACAATATATACATACAATATAATATATACATAAATACAATAAAATATATACTTATAATACAAACAAAAGGCAAAAATGTCACATTGCAATAGTGCTTTTTCACTTTGTCAATGAAAACATGACGTGATTGTGATTTTTTTTTATTGTAGAAGGCAATGTATTCCATTACAGTGCTGCTTGAATTGTGAAAGATTCAGTCAAAAATTTGGTGGAATGCATTGGAATAGCTAAGCATTAGATCGAAGCGATTGATCCTCCGATGATCTTAATATTTGAGAAAGGGTGTCGTTGACGAACGTAAAACGTTCCTTGAGGTAAAAAGGAGTCGCTGGGTTGAAAAGGATGCTGTAAAGTAGGGAGAGGACATGAACATTGCGGCGAAGACGAATAGGCAACCACTTGAGTTTACGGCGGAAATCTGAAATGTGATCATATTTGCGGAGTCCAAATATAAATCTTATACAACAGTTGCAGAAACAACTAGCGAAGCTGCAAAATTTATAGTGGATAGTGGTGTGTCGCATCATTAGCTCTCATATAAAAAGTTTCGATGGGGCTAACATGTCACTTCGTGAAAAAAGCACCTAAATAAACAAGATAAAAAAGATTATTAAAGTAGGTATCTTGTATTTCATTTAATATCACAGAAAATTGCGGAACGACGGAAGCCAAAAATATCGTTGACGATGCTATTAACTATCTTAAGCTTCAATTATGTCGAAATTAATAATATCCTCAAAAATCAGCGCGTCTGACAGAGCGTGACCATAAAAGTGGATATCCATATTCAGTACACATAGTTTTTCATAAATTATCATAACTTAGTGGTAAACAGAATTCTACGTCACAGAAAATAAGGTGCATTGGATTGTGTGTGAAAATAACAGCAACAAAAAGTGTTATTTGCTATCACGTTAAATGTTGATCGTGTTTTGTTTAGTTCCGCGAGTGATATAGAAATGGTGAGAACGTATGATTACCTACCTTCATTTTTCAGTAAAAGAAATATATGACTTATAAACGTCACAAAACCTAAAACCACAATTCACGATGACGAAAAAGTTAACTTTTAGTTAGCGGTTCGCCTATAGGAATTACATCCAAAGGTCCCGGAGAGGAGAGTACAAATGGTACAAAGGAGATCGGACATTTTAGTAAGGGCTTCGGTCCAAGTGGCGTCGAATTTAATATTCTAATACTAACTATACACTAAAATAATTCGACATTGGAGAAAAAAGTTATTAACATTATTACGTGCTAGTACGGTCAGCATTAGAAGCAGATTCATTGTTTGGTTGTGTATCTAACCCAGAAAAAAAAACCCTAAATAAAATAGAGAACTTGGTCAAAATAAAGCAGGGAATTATTAGTATCTCTATAGCATAAAATTAGAGAAATCAATTGGAGACAATTTTATTATCTCTGCTTATTTCCTCTAATGGAGATGTTTCGAATTTGTATGGAGGCTGGTACTAGGCCATTCCCCAAGACACAAGTTATATGAGATGAAAGAGGATATTTTTAAGAATATTATAGGACAAAAACTCTAATTTTAAATCCCCGCATTTTAACAAAAAACAGCATTTTATTCTGGATCTAAAAATCGTTATACAAAGATCTGAATTTCAATTTAAAAAAGTAAGACGTGTCAGTAATGACAGCTGACCTGTTATGTATTGTCAAAATATTTGTTTTATAACTAGGAATGGGGTCAGTTTTTTTCAACCTACAATTATTTTGCATTTTTTTCATAATTATTGTTACAAGAACACGACAAGTTAGTTTTTGCTCTTATTTCTGACTAACAATAGAGATTTTAATATTTTTAATCATTATATAATCAGAGAACATTCGATTTAAAGGTTAGATTTCTTGCATTCACTTAACTTAAAATTACTCGATAATGCGGGGGACTAAAATTAAAAAAACAGTATATAATATAATATGATCCTCAGAGCATAAGCTTTCGTTTAATATAATATATAATTTACCGTGGGGGGTTTTTAAGTACCAATATGGAACATCTCCTTTGCAAAAGCAAAGCTCGAATGTTACCAAAAATATAAGCTTCTTGGCTACTGATAACACCTAGATAACACAACTAACACAAAGACCAGTAAATGTCTAATGAATTGTCACACTTGTCAATCAGATTTAACGACTCTCCTTACGTCACGCTCAGAAAAACTGACAGGCTTTGATTATATCTTGACTTGACAGAGGGCGAAACCGTCGCGGTTTTTACAGCTTTACAAACACATCACTTTTTTGCTCTATAAGTAAAGATTTCAATTTAAGCGACAGCAACGAGTCATTTTTACTGAGTGAAAAATCAATCGCTTGAAACACCTTTTTGTTGATGTCTTAAAACAGTCGGCCTACTGAATTTATTGTTAATCATTAGGATTCATCATTAGCATATGACTAAATGAAAATAAAAAGAGTATAGAAAGAGATTACTTCTTGTGTTGGTTGCGTCGTGGAGGCGATAGGCTGACCACCCTGCTATTATTTTGAGGTATTGCATGATCCATACATGGCAGATCTGTAACAACATATTACCAAAAAATCCGTTCAGCCCCTTTTGGGAGTTTGAGCGTGATTATTGTATGTATTTAAACTGCAGTACTTTTATTTAGCAAAATCATTGTATCCGATTCAAACGGAATTTTATTCTGTATAACACATAAATTTATTATATTACATTGACTCTAAACTCCATAAGATATTGGGTAATCGTCCCGCGAGATGACATATGTATAAGGCGAGATTCTCTAAGAAATAAATTGGAACAGTGTTGAAATTACACGTGGGGCGTGTACCAAATTACTCTAACATGCATGAATACTGACAGAATAATGTTTTTGTTACATTTGACATTTTGGAGGAATTCATACAATTCCGATTTCATAGTTTGAATAGCCGTATTTTATGCACAATTGTGTTGAAACCCACTCAAATATCAAGTCGGTACTAATATATTTAGTTTCGTTATTTTACTATCTAAAGCAGCTCTCGTGGAATCTTACCAAATATTCTGGGCACAGAAGGAAGCCGGGTAAGTGAAGATGAGTTTTGATGCGTTATAAAGGGACCTTTAGCCTACACCCGGGTCACAAATATCGCGCTATACCCGGTAAAGACATGTACCGGGCCGCTTCTCACTCATTATCCAACCACGGCATGGCGCGCCTTAGCCGAGGTTTGAGCTTTCAGAGGTACCCTCAGGCGCACCGCCCCGTTCCGACTTGAACGACCTAGACCCTGTAATCGGCGTAGAGACATCGCAAGAGATGCTCGCCAGTTAGAAGTACTCTGTTCGGTGGCTGGTATTACAGGCTAGAGGACCCACTAAGGTCCTCGCCGTCACCAAAAAGCCCAGTGATACAGAGAAAGTCATCTGCGAGCACGTAATAGTAGTCATAAATAACTTAGAAGTTTGATTTTTTCACTGCTTAAAGGGACAATAGACCTAGGTATTTGGTATAAATTTCAATTTGATACCTTTATTCGTTCGTGAGAAATAAGGTAGTAAGTTTCATTTTATTAAAATATTTTTATTATAATTATATAACTAAAAAAATATGATTTTCGCAATTTTCCTTATTTTCGTATTATATGACAATGCTTCATGCCAAATTTCAAGATTCTGAGTTTACGGGAAGTATCCTGTAGGTTTTGATTCCTTGGCGAGTGTCGGAAATTTGTTGAAAATATCGACATAATCGGCTGTATCTTTTGATTGGCTTGGCTTAGAAGTTTGATATTTTCACAGCTTAAAGGGACAATAGACCTGAGTATTTCTTATGAATTTCAGCTTGATACGTCCACGAGTTCTTGAGATAAAGGGTCTTGACAGACAGACAGACAGACAGACGGACAACAAAGTGACCCTATAAGGGTTCCGTTTTTTCCTTTTGAGGTACGGAACCCTAAAAAGAATAATGGGTCACAAGTTCATGACACTTCTGACTTCCCTCTCCAACGCGATGGACTCGGCTTCCGTAGGTGAACCCATAGAATGGTAGGAGTTTTTGTCTCTAGAGATTATGAAGTTAACCTTTTTAAGTGTGTTAGGAACAAAATTAAATAATTGAATAAAGCATAAATCAATTATACGTTTCTTCTTATACGATTTTTAATTGAGTGTTTTTTGGGAATTGCCTATTAAGGGAAATTAAATTTTAATTTGCTTAGGTAGAGTTATAGTCAGAGCCGAAAATATACTAACAAAGAAGTATTTTTGCAATGAGTTGAAATGCTATGTAGATGTAGAAGCTACGTAAGTTCGTTTGTCGGCATATGGATTTTGGTGCAATAAATATGCTATCATTTAATAAAATACTTTTTTAGATCCACCAGTATCATATTATATTTTTTCAAGACCTGACATTAAAGTAAAAATCAAAGAAATACAAAAAAAAAACGTGTTACAAAGGTAAAGACAATACTAAAAAAGTATGTGTATAGCAAACCAGTAAACTAGGAACATGTATTAAAAAATATAATTGACAATAAATTAAAGTAACTGCATTTGTGTATTTCGTAATTATACACATGGATAGCAAACCAGTAAACTAGGAACATGTATTAAAAAATATAATTGACAATAAATTAAAGTAACTGCATTTGTGTATTTCGTAATTATTTAGTAATATTTTTACCGCCCCATGGTCTATTGGTTCGTCCATCGGAATTAGACCAAGAAGTCATGGGGATCGATTCACATAAGAGTACAAATTAGTGCTCAGTTTGCTTGGTGAATAGAGCTTGTTTTACAACCACCAGGCTAGTTACCACAATCTTGTCAATGTCAGCATTATTGAGTTATGATGAGAGTTAATGATAAGTTAAAGTTAACCAATCCGTCTGTGGTTGAAGGTTGCGGGTAGGCTAGCTTCCAGCTTCAGTCTTCTCATCACTTACCATCAGTATCAAAAACACAACACTTCACTATCAAAGACAAGAAAGAAAAAAAAAACATGAAATTAGAATAAAAAAATGTTCTTGGCTCAATAATATACTACTAAGTGTTGATACACGACCAAAAACTAATATAATACTTGTGTTGGGGTTGCTTCGCTTATTCCCAAGACTTAACACATATTGATGTATCGTTAGTTACAGTACAGTCGATATCATATCAAAAAATTAAAACAAAGATTTGCAAAAACCGGTCTTATTGCTACTGAAAAAGCTCTGTTCAAATTTACAAGTTCCCAATGTGAGTATATTACAAAAGCCCCTTTGTCCTTCAATATTTTCGTTTCACTAGCCAGTTCAATTTAATTAATTAACGAGGTGCGATTGAAATAATTTAAATGCCAACTAATCACAAAAGGTCAGTAAACGACGAATCGCAACATGTGGTTACATAGGTTACATAATATTTACGTTACGGGCTCCGGTGTCATAATTAGCAATGCGACGTTAATGATACGTTTAAACTGTGTGAGAAAAAACTAAGCATAAAGCAATTTTTTTGTTAAGCCTGACATAAATCTGTTTTATCTGGGAGCAGAAACAACAGATATCTTGGGGGTCGGTGTAATATATTATGTCTTGTTGACATACTTCTATAAGTTTGGGCGTTGAATTTTAAGGCTGTTTAGGTATATTGTTATAAGATACGAACGAATCATTAATCCACTAAACTCAAACTTTTAATTATTATTTGCTGCAGAAAAAAAACGATGAATAGGCGAAGGAAATCTACACTTTTCGTAATTATCACCGCCAATGGATTTGAGGTTGCTATTTTAGTACTTATGCAAATATTTCGTCTTATATTTCCTGTTAGCGTGAAGTTTTTAACCTTTGAATAATTCTTTGACGACTACTTGAAGCTTCGATTAATTTTGAACGTGATATATTGTAGATATTAAATTAATCAAGTTAATACAATTGTTACTTAGCATATTATACTACAGATAGAATTGTTAATAAGGTTTGACCTTAAATAAGTTTTAAAAAGGAATATGTTTGTTAGTGCACTATTAACGCACTTAAAATAAAATACCTAATATTTATAATCCTGTTAATTGAAAGGTTGTCTAGAAGAGATCGCTCTTAGCAATAAGACCGCCAATTGTACCATTTTTATTGTAACAGTATTAAGTTCTTTTTGTTTGTGGTTATTACTTTGGTGTGCAATAAAGATTATGTAATAATATAATCTATCTATCAATCAAAATACAATTTTTATCTTTTCATGAGTATTGTATTAATATATGAGCTGAAAAATCTTTTGCTTTACTGGATGGTCGAGCACTGCTAAACCTTTATACACCATAGAAATATATCAATACAGAGAAAAAAATCCACTTATTTTATGTAGAAGTTTTACCTGGAACAAAGTCGATTAACATTTCAGATAGTAAGTTATTTTTAAGCTTCATTAGTCGAAAACATGACATTAATCTATATTTAGTAAAGTATAATATACCTACACTTACGAGTATAACCGGAAATCCGATAAATACAATAACCAACACACTGTGTAATATAATAGTAATTAAATATTTTATTTATATACAGAATAAAACTAATTTACATGCGTGTAATTTATTGTAATTATAAACATTAAAATAAAATGTTATTTACGATTGGTTCTAAAAGTTGTTAATCGGTTGAAAAAGTCATCTTTGCGCAGGTAAAAGGCAGGTCAATGGCATTAGGATAAAATTTGGAATTGATATTTTTCGATCTTACTTTTTTTTTCCTTGACTTGTTTTGGAGAAGGTTTCTGCAATTTTGATGCCGAGAGATTTTTAAGCCATCTTAATTTACCTACATACTTTGGTTTAAATTTTTCTTATATTACAACGGGTTAACAATTGGCCTTCATCTTACATTGTGATAAGGCTGAGGGGGAAACATATTTATTTCTTATTGGTGTGAGCGGTGAAAGCAAAACAAAATTTCAGAACCATTAAAAATTACCTGATCAAACGTAAACTACTGGATTTTAACAACTGCTATCGTCTGACAGCAGCCGGCACTACCGTTTTAACAAGCCCCTGGAAACACAGATGGAAATTATTATGAGTACTTACCGCATACTAATTAATGATTGTTACCTAGATAGAACTGACGATGACGAGACGCTCTCAATCTCCGCAAAAGTAAATTACACTTGAAAATTTATTGTGATAAGATACCAAAGTTGTCATCGACTTTTATCTTTCTTATAAAAACTGTGTAAAAAGTCCAAACCAAAAATTATAATGTCATAGAAAAACTACAAGGAAATATCAGCATTTTTTGGTTTTCCCACGCACTCGACTTAAACCATTCAAGTCACTTGACATTCAATAATTTAATGGAATCCAACACTACATAAATATCACAGTAACGTTAAACATGCCCTTGGTCAAAGCTTATTCTCATCTAAGAATCATTTTGCGTAATACGTTTTAAATGCTTAACCGTAATGATGACCGTAATAAGTTTGAACTCATTTCGCGTAGGTGTCAAATAATAAAATGACCTATCATTGCTGTTATGATAAATTGTTTGCTATAGAAATAACACGAGGTCAATGGTTAATTGTAACATCTATTTAGCCCGACACATGTTTCTTTTTCAGTAGGGTTCGCAGCTTGAGAGTGAGACCTCAATGTTGCAACATTTAGTGTGTAGGCTAACAGTAATTGGTTACAATCAGACGGACCACATGATGGTTTGACAACAGATTTTTTTTACATAAAATACCTTTCCAAGTAATGGTTTGGGACCGACAATATTATCAAGCCCACCTTTTTTGAAATATCAATCCTTTTCCTGTTAAAGTTTAAGTACAAGCTTTTGCATCCAAAATTATAATATAAAACAGATGGGACTTAAAAGCTATTAAATGATGGATCAATGTTCCTTAGAATATTCGGCTACCTGAGAAACCTTTACGAGGTATTTGACTTTCTTCGTTTCATTGTAAAAGGACTAATATTAGGCAACGTTGTTTTTTTTAAAACGTCAAATTTAATTTACAAATTTGTTTTTAAAAACAATTTAGCCTTCATTAATGTCGCATAAAAAAGTTATTGGCCCATAAACGTTACTATTATTGCAATAAGTAAGGGTACCTTTATGTATTTTAACTCGTGTTTTTCCTCATTTTATCGAGTGGTTAACCTGGTATTAGGATACAGTAGCCCAATTCACGTATTAAAACCGTTGGGATATCGCAGCGATTTAGTCGTTTAAACACTTTTTCGTATTCACGTACGTCAAATGAACCGATTTTGAAGTAGCTCGATCGCAATGTCGTTGAACCATCGTCTACCCGTATTCAACTAATAAATCGTTTTAAAATCGCACCGAAATGTCAACTGAGAGGTATTCAGCTAAAATATTTTCGTATCACGTTCTATGTTAAATATTATCGATATTGATTGATTTAATTTCATTAACTTATCGTAAATCACTGTATTTGAAGTATAAAGTATATTTGAACCTTTTAGTAGAAAATCAAATAATTTTACGGGCATCTTTTTTGTTTCCTTGACAAGTCGTTCAGATGTGCTTTAGATCCGATCTTATTGAGTTGTCGTCCTATCGAGATGTAGCTGAGTAACATGTGAATACCAAAATTGGATAGGACTACGATCGAACGATTTCTAAAGTACAACGATTTTTAGATCGAATGTATTTACGTGAATTGGGCCACTGGTTTGCCTGGTGTTAGAGTATTTTACAAGACGCCATGTCTAGCCTCTGAAGTGACTTGTTCACGACTGTCACCAATCGACCACCAGCATAACGTGCCTTATGGAGTTTCTCCCGAGTTCTTGTTGTAAAAATACGTGTTGAGAGACTTCTTTTTTAACTCAATCTACCGTACTATCTGTTACTTTAAGTTTATTTTCACTCGACATTGGCGAAATGCGTATACTTTATGTGTCGCGAACGCCATTTAATTAAAAGAAGGATGTGCCTTACGACAATACTACCATAGGTTATGGCATTAGATTTTTCCGGCCGTGTACCTGTCTGACACTAACTCTCCTTGGAAAAGATAGCACATTTGACCCCAGCCGGGACCACCAGCCGTGCTTTCCGAAGAACGGAAGAAAATTGAGTTGAAAGCTATTCGATCACTCCACCGAGTAGGGACCACACAAACGCGTCATCGGCATCCGAGTTTTAATTTTTAAACTGACAATATTTCGTCTCACTTATATTTGATAATTTCTGCAGAAGACGAAAGAAACAGTAGATTGCTTGATAAGGGAGGAATGGAATCGATTTTGATTTGAGGATCATAGTCCGAGTAGGAATTGATTCCTTTTACCCGTGTCAAGCACTCTACTTTTCCAAAATACAAGGGAATTAAAAAGTAGTTTTTTTTTTGCTATTTATTGATAATAACACTCGTAAAAAATAGTATTTTTCACAGATTAGAGAGAGTAGGTTGTTTAAAAAATATTAAATTTGGAACACATCGCGTTACAGCCGTGGACCAGGGGTGTTGCAAGTCAAGTCAGTTGAGATACTTTTTATTAGATGTGAAAAATTCTTAGGTATGTAAAAAGGCAAGATTTGACTCTGAAAGCTTTAATTTATCACGGTCCATTTTGTTTGATAAATGCATAACATAAACAGTATTCACTTAAAGAAATCGATGTCTACATACATATTTTATTTTATTTGCAAAGATCAATAAACGTAGAGTTGTTGAACTTTGGGCGAATCCGGTTTTTGCATGTTATGATATCAAATTGTTAAGGCGAATCCAATACTATTATATTTATGGGCTATATTGGCTGACCAGTTAGTACCGTTAGATAAAGGAATTTATGTTATTATTTAATTTATTAAATGATAGCGGCTTTAATTATGCCACTAAAATCTTTTTTTTTTAAGAAAAAAGAAGGAGAATTATGTTTGTACTTATATGTCGCACAATCAAGGAATCAAATTCACTGCTAGCATACGTGTTTTCTTATTCATACAATCCTAGGTCATTCAAAAGAGGTGTGAAGGCACCTTGTAGGTCGGCAAGTCGAGGTTTTTTATTGACTACTGCAGGTTATCGCCGATGACATTTCTTGCGTCACCGGTTCATAAGAAGGCGAAGACCTAAGGGCGTCCTCAAGTCTTTAAGTCGAACGTTCCTATATAGAGGATTACTGGAGGATGGAGCATCTCTCGGGAGTCTCTCGACCGCTTAGCGTCCCTAGGGCATCCGTATCGAAAGGGCGGCAAGGCGAGGGTGGCTAGTGTGGTACCTTATCTCCCGCACTACCTATCTTTGCAGCTGACCTTCACTTCTTCTTACCATCAGGTAGAATGGAGTCATTCGCTTGACCTTTTAATAAAAGTATAGTACGCGGTTTTCTTAAATATAATTATTAGTTATAATAATGTTAATATTCGTGAAATTAGCAAAGATTAATTGGAGGCTCTCGGCCGCCTAGCGGTCCTAGGGCGTCCAAGTCGGAAGGGGCAAGTAAGCGACAAAAAGTAGTCAAGCAGTGGTGGTGTGTGAATGACGTCGTGAATAACCTCCAGCATTTTGCAGTTGCGTTGTGGTTGGCCCCAGTGCGCGTCACTGCGCGGTATCGTTGGTGGCTGCGTTGCTTTTGACTGCAAAATGCGGTCCATGGGAAATAAACTTCTGATTAACATGAGTAAAATAGAAATTAGATTACCTTGTTAATTTAATAAATGATTTTCATACATTAACACTCAGGTGTTGACGTTGTGTAGTGGTTTATGGTTGTGTGAATAATCCCTAACCACGTCTAAAAGCCCAACATTTAAAAAGGAAAGTCAAAGTTTTTGCCTTTTATTATGGATTTATAAGATACGGGGTCAAAAGTAATTTCCACTCTTACCTGTTTAGGGTAAAGTACTATATAAAGTTTCATAACTTTAGTGATAATATCATTTTATTACAACTATAATTAGATGCAATAAAGCAGTAGTTAATGTAGTCATATAACGTTTCAATAGTATATTAAATAAGAAATTTCCAAGAACGAAGAGTGAATAAAAGAACATAAAAACTGAAATCAAATAATCTACAGAAAACTAACTGAATAGTTTTTTTAGATACTATTGTATATGATGATGATACTATTGCAAGAAAAACATTTAGCGAGTTAATCGCGACGATATTATCGCCGTGCAACTAAAATTATTATGTATGTTATCGCAACACTTATTACTATAGAATCGTCGCGATTGACTCGTTCGTAGAGGTGGCTCCTTCATCATCATTTCTGCCAAGAGAAGCCCACTGTTGGACATAGGCCACGTGACGGTTTATTGACCAGCAAAGAACAACAACAAAAAATCGGGAGTGATCTCCTCTTGACTTTCTCGTATACCGGAAACGACTCAAAGGTTGATAGAAACCTTATATTTTGATGTCATACATGCATGGTAAATTTTGGTCACCCATCCGAGTACCAACCGCGCACTTGGTTGCTCAACTTTCGTGATCGACGACTCAAAAGTTGATAGAAACCTTATATTTTGATGTCATACATGCATGTTAAATTTGTTTGCAATAATTTAAAGCATACTCGAGTTATCGTGCTAACGCACAGACACACACACAGGCATAATTCCAAAAACGGTATTTTTGGACCCAGGGAGGGCCGAAATGTGTAAATCCGTCTTACAAGATTACAAGACTTCCTCTAAACTACGTATACGAGAAAGTAAAAAGGCAAAAATATTACCAATTTTACCACCTGTCCTAAGCGGGGCCAAAAGGTTCCTGCTTCAGCAAAGGGTTCAGTGGCATAGTGCCGTAGGGGCCGTAATAGGGTATTTAATTTTTAATTTGACGGGGAAAGTCATGCCTTCATCTCACTGGTGGCAAGTGAGGATAAGGCTGGAAGAAGTATATTATGTATGCCATCATTTTTTTTCCACGCTCACACAAATTATCTAGCCCAAATTAAGTATCATTAAGGACTTGTGTTATGGATACTAGATAACGGACAAATTTAATATACATAATAATATAGATATTTTATAAAACCTTAAACAAATACATAAATATACCAGGAGCTTGCTACTCGAACCCGGACCGCTTGATGCCGTAGGCAGCGTCACTGATCACTCCACCACGACGGTGTCATTTTCAGTGTCGGATTTTTTAAAACACGTGTATTTTATGAGAAGTGGTTTGAAGCGGATTTATCAAATTCATTATGTTTTTGCTAATGTTTACAATAGGAATTAAGTAAAAGAACGTACAACTCTTAATTATCCAGGGTGTGGTCTGCATTCCGTAAAACGTGATTGGTTTTGATTTGATTCCGTAAAGCGGAAAACAAAACAACTCTTAAGCACCGGCAAACCGTTTATTTCGAAACCACAGTTTAAGGTTGTGTTTAACGCGGATAACGTTATCGCGATATAATTATAACATAATCGCTTAAAATTTCTGCTAGAGAAACGCAGGATACGGAGAAGGTTGTATAGTTTAAAAGGTACTATTGTGTTTGCAGATGTAATGTTGAGAGTCACTATTTTGCTCAACCCTGAAATACCAAACCAAATAATGCTAAAAGAGAAGACAGTCTTTTTTGTTTTTATTACTGTTTGCACTGCGGCCATCAGCAATAGTGCGTTAAAAAGTGATAACTGTGTATTCATTAGCTGTGCGATTCGGCGCGCCGTAATTGTCTTCTATGTTCATTTTCATGAAATTAATTAATAAACGCAAAATCAAAATAATCTGATATTTCTCCGTCATTCCTTATTTATTTCTTTATGATTTTTTCACTATCGTTGTATGTATGGTAACATACTGAAAATGAACTGGAATTTTATAAGGAAAAAAGAATAAGGCTGCGTTTTTCTTTTCTTAATTGAGTTTAGCAGATGAGTTTTGACTTCTTTACATAATTTTATAAATAAGATTATTATATTTTAAGATATAAATCTGTAGATTATCCTAATAAATAATTCTTATTAACGTTGTTCTTATGGATATTCAATTTATCCATATAATTTACTGTATGAAGTATTTAATTTTGATATTTACGTGGCGGTTCTTTGGAAGTAAAGTAAGGGTAGATATACACTCTTGTGGTCAAATATTAAGACGAGGACTTCTCAAATCAGAAGAATTTTGAACGCCTGGATTTTTATTATAATAAATATAAAAATACTGATATTCATACACATTAAAGTTGATGATATTATATACCTAGTTAGATATACTCTTCGCCAGTCTCAGTCACGTTACAATGTTTTTGTAACGTCTTTTTCAGACTGGCTTATTAATGGATGAAAGTTCTCAGTCGTCACAAGGAGATTTAAGAAAGTAACGTGTCATCTGTGGACGATTTCATTGTCGAAATAATGTGACAAATGTGCCTTCGATTCGCAAGTGAGACAGTTATGATTGTGCATTGTCGAGAAAGCGGAGTATTCACATCCGCTCATGTAATACACCAACAAGAGGCTGATTAATTGTCTTAATAAGCCTATTCTTAACGCGAACGGCATTGTGTGAGCACTCTTGTGCAGTTGTCATACGCAGTGAAAACTGTTACGTAAATGATTATGATCTTTTAAGAGGATTTCGGGCAGCTCATAAAAGTAGTTTAGTCGGGGTTCCGACGGGTGACAAACATTAACTCGTAGAAAGCGGGAGTCGAAACAGAACGTTGGAAAGCGTCCGTGCTGGTGATTCGGCAGAATTTTGAAAAGTATTTGTTTTTATTTTTTTTCTCCATAGATTTCCTAAAAGCAGTGCTTGCCTTCGAATTTGATGTCACACAAAGCGTTTGTGGCTTAGCCTGTGACGGGAAAGTTTTTGATCTCAGCTGCAACTGGCTGCAGTGCAATCATGAAATTGTTGATGGACATAATATATTGATAAACAAATGCGTCATGTCCTTTTCTTTCTTTAAGAATATTTGTAGACTTAATAGATTTTTGTCGATTTGGGTATGGAGGGAACGCCTTCACCTCCGAGTCCCACATATCCGGACGATGCGGAAATGCATTTGACCTTCCCGTCAGAAAAAAAGGCTGGTGTAAGGCCAAGAAGCTTATATTTTACTCTATCTTCGTGTATAAGACTATAAGTGTGTACTGGTGACTGACTGGGCATGACTATTTCGTCACTCTTATCAAGCCCATGGATATGTATGGAGGTGCGCGCTAGTTACGACGTGACGAGTGGGTGACATTTGCTGCATCTCCATACATTACCTACACGAGAGTGACAAAATAGTCACCGTGTCAAAAGTCTTTAGTGCGCACCTGCTCTACGAAGATTATCGTTCAAATAATTGTACACTTTAACACATATCGTTTTTTGCTAAAGTACCTATAAACCATAGACTGAGTCCTGCCTATATAGAAAATTGCATTTTTCATTTAATGTAAACACGTATTTTACATTTAAAATATGCAACTGCATCGCCTAGAAGATGCTAGTTCACACACGGCCTTAAAGAACTCCAGATTATACTGATACGGGAAAACAGACCCCGGAAAAGAGTTCCACTCCTTAGCTGTTTTATAGATCGACGTATCCATAAATTTATGACAACTAACCGTGAACTCAAACGTAAAATTGTATTGTACACATAATATGAATAATTAACGGCTATTTAAATACATTAATTATTACAACATTATGATTTTAATCGGAACAAACATAGAGTATAAAGTCGAATATCCATTGTAGTTTTGGAAATTTCATGTTCAATGCCAACGATCAATAAATTAAGTGACGCACAACGTAAAACTGAGGTTTTATTTAATTTATTAAAATTGTGTATTGCAAAAAACGCATGACTGAAAAGGTCGAGTCATCGAATCAGAGATTCGATATTCGGAAAAGTGATGAAAGAATATATAACAGAGGCCAGAGAATTTACCCGATGAGTCGTGATCCTTCGCCATTATTATTTTTTGAATCACAGAATATTGCATACGCCGTAAAGTGTTGGTCCGTTGGTCAGCAATATAGTTTATAAACCTAGATGTTCTGACTTTTATTAATAGCATATTTTTGTGTAACGATCATTAGTTAGTTTACTGTAGTTGTTACATAGTCTTTGTGTACAGAATATTTTATATATAAGATTTATTATTTTTCTAATGAGTAGGGGTAGAGCCGGCAGCTAGCCATTTGCTAGGCCTAGGGGATGAATGTATGGGGGCTGTGATTGACAGCGGAATGGATAATTTATTATAAAATATTCCGCTATCTTATAAATAGATATGAGGCTTTTTTTGCTTTTCAACCACAAAAAATTTAGATGTTTATGAGACGGCATTTGGGTACATACAAAAAAGTATTTTTGCTATAATCGCACAATTTTTAATCTGCCAGGAGTTTTTCGACCAGGAAAAACCTCTATTATCTACAGTAACTTATTATTAAAGTGAAAGTACTAAGCGGTAAGTATCTGCTTAGACATCCCGTGATTAACGCCATTGGGTCTTCTATGGACTCACGTTTTCCCAAGACAGGTGCCGTGAATTAGTTTAAAGGCCCTCTTCAGAACTTTCCCTTTCATGTTCCCATTGATTTGTTTGCACTTCACTCGTAACTCAACTGGGTATCAAATACTTTTAAATTATAGCTTTGTCGTCATTGCACAAATAAAAAATATGTAATTACACATAGGACAGTTCACTAAGCGGCAATTAATAGTAGTAACATCTTTTGAAGTTTGTTTCTTGAAAATGTGACTTCACGTTCTCACCTGCCATTGGTGCATTTTTCCGTCGCACATGGCTTAGATACCTCATACAGCGCTGATGGAAAAGCCAGTTTGAAAGATTTGTTAGGGCATTGTTAATTTCAGAGTTGCCATTCCCTTACGTAATTCTCAAGATAATCTTTGGATTTAATTTCGAATACAGAAATCACCGCCGCTCTGACATTTAACTGTCAAATGGATTTGAAAGTCGAAAACCAGCGGTGGTCTTTTTTTAAATACCATTGTAACGAGAGGGAGTATCAAGTTTTTCTAATACAACGACTATTCCGATAGTACCAAGATACGAATATTTTTTATTTCTTTATTATTAAATTGGCTAGCGATCCACACGGTTCCATCCACGTGTATCTTGTTTCCGTTAGTATACCAGGATTGAAAGTATTCTAAGTCCACCCTCAAAATGTGTTGCTGATAGAATTTGTAAAGTCCGTTCAGTAGTTTCAGAGATTACTTCCCACAAAAAAACTCACACACTTCCATAAATTACTTTATAAATTACTTTATAATATTAGTAGACGTAGATAATGCTAGTTCATGGAGACATATTACATAATAATCGTGTCATAAAAATCATTATGATTATTTTTTTAAGGTGAAATATGAATCATTTTCCTATACTTAAGCAAAAATTATGCATTACTTAATTTACCTCATTTACAATTGATATGAAAAATTACAATAAAAAGCTAAGCATAAAACATAAATGTACGAATTCAAAGGAAAATTTTGAAAAATAATTTCAACATTAATTTCATCTGCGAATGACTTCCTCAGACACGACATAGGGTGTACACGAGATTGAATAATTGAATTTAATGGCGAATATTATCGTTAACCCCGTTTTTTATTCACAAACGTGTAACACGTCCGTCAATTAGAAGGCTGCTCTACATATATCGGATTATATAACATTGCTAAAAAATGAATGCTATCATCTTGATTGGTCATCAAACATTTTCTCTGTTGATTAATTGAATGGCTCTATTTTATAATGTTTTATTTATGTCATGGATGAAACATTAATTCTTTTTTATTTGTTTGTATTAGAGATATCATTATTTATATTTTTATACTTGGCAGAGCAAATTATGGCATTTTGGATCACCTGACTTTAAGCGAGTATATGGTGGAATCAAGCATGACCTGGATCTCTTAAGATTAAATCACTTAACACTGCAAGTGTGTTGCCAACGCTGCGTCTCCCGCTATTCGAGGACCTTTCCGTCCCATGCGGTGTAGCACATAAACTTAAGCTCGGCTTTAGGTAACATTTGGTTATGTGCTACACCACCACCAGAAGAGGTCATCTTCCGAGATTATCAGTGTAATAGCTTTTTTTATGTCATTTGATTGGCAGACAAGCACACGGCCTGCTTGATAGCAATTAGCTACCGTAGCCTATAGACGCTTCCAACACTGACGTGACTCTCACACGCTGCCAGCCCTAGTCCCCTTCTCTACCCTGTGACAACTTTACTCATCAACAAAAAAATGTACTTTCATTTGACTGTGGTCTTCTGTACTGCCCCCGATCGGGCTGCTCCAAATTTGAGGTTAATCTGCTTTAGGGCAAAGCAGATTAGCCGCTCAAATTCAACCTTAACTATTTAATATAAAACTAGAAAAACCCAGCATCCTCCGCAATCCTGCGGGGTTCAATTCCCGCCTGGGGCAGTTCGATTTATTTCCAGTGTATTCTTTCTAGTTCTAAAAATATTTACGTGTTTGTAGAAGCAAAAAAATATTTCATAATAAATATATTATAAAAAAGAATCGTATTTAACTGGTCAGCAGATTAACCTATCATCATCATCATCATCATCAACAGCTCATATAATGTCCCCACCTCGGGCTCGAGCCTAACCCATATTAGGGGCGATTAGGCCTTAGTCAACCACGCTGGCCAAGTGCGGGTTGGTGATCCTGTCTGGATTAACCTAACCTAAACCTAACTAAATCCTGAATGAGCTACTAAAAGCCCTCAATGAGCGGCTAACAAATGATTAATCACCCATTTAGTATTTTTAGTTGCTTAGTTTATAATTTCCCTTTATAAAATAGTATATCATTGCTTTATTGTATTGTATCCTTCCACTACGGTCTAAAACCATTTTATTTGTAGCTCACCAGTCACGACATCAATTTCGCGCGCCTTCCGCGATGAAACAAGTGAATACTATCGCATGTTGCGTCTGTGCCTGCAATTAATCATTATTCAATAACTTTCGTGTTAAGCGATTTGTTGGGTAAAGATTGCTGTACACGTGTTTGATGGACGTTAGACGGAAATCTCGATCACTGCCTTTCTTAGACGCATCCAAGAATGTGTTTAAGAATATAGGCAAATAATCTTTCTGGGTAGAGATCATCGATTCCTACATTTGTTGCTATTTTTTATATAAAATAATATATAAAAAGTGGTTGAGAGTAACGAAAGTGTTATGGTCTAGTGACAGAGAGGATGTTTGGTACATGAGATAAGAAGCTCGGCACCTATGCTTACATAGTACTAGTGACTGCCCTTGACTTCGCCCGCGTTGGCCGCGTTTCGTGACCCACTGCTGGGACACAATGCCTCTCCTATTCAACGAAGGAGATATAGGCAGTAGTCCACCACGCTTGCCCAATGCGGACTTGTGGACGGAGTATAAGGTGATGTGATCAATACCCCTTTGCTGATCCATTAGTCGCCTTCTGCGACACCCATTGGAGGATATGGGGTGATGCTATTCTACTCTGCTGGCGTCACGCGGCCTGCTCCCTAGTATTAACAGTAGGTAATTGTCTAAACCGCAAGATACCTGTTCTGGTGTTAGTAGAACATAAAAATATTGTTGTCATGAGTATGTGTCATGATGAGAATAATATTGTTGTCCTGCGTATGTGTCATGATGGGTTTTTGAGGCGGAACCTAAGAGTGCCTAGCCAAGTGACCAATCTATTCCTTCTAACCACCTTCGCATTCTAGTGCCTTGTCCACCGGAATTAGATCCAGAGGTCATGGCTTCCATCTCCTCCTTCCTCCTGTTGGTGACCAGAGCAGGGAAGCCCAGGCAGAGAAGCCCAAACCTCGTATTACACCAGTCACGGTGCATCGTCTGTCTCCCCCACCTTTTTTACTTTTTGGGGAGGTGAGAGAGGCTTGCCCTAGACGAGCAAGCACTGTGGAAGTTTCCGCAAGGGTTCCCGTCTGGCAGCAATACATCCGCAGCCAAGTTGTCCTCGTCTGATGATGGGGAGGAGGTTACGGTCGCTGATGTTTTTGCGCGAAGGTGCATGTGAGGTACATCGTTGGGTTTTAGTGAGAGTCTCACACAACGTTGACGCCACCCCAGGCGTGACGTATGTGACATTTCCCAACGTAAAAAAGGGGGGTACTTTGTACTCGTTTTGGTTGGTCATAGGACTTGTACAAGC
This sequence comes from Elophila nymphaeata, assembly GCA_955850985.1. NCBI lineage: Eukaryota > Metazoa > Arthropoda > Insecta > Lepidoptera > Crambidae > Elophila > Elophila nymphaeata. The sequence goes on from OY039067.1 coordinate 24,086,128, forward strand.
TCGCCTGCCTAGCAATCACCATCTTATCAAAATCTGTCACCATAATAATAATATACCCTGACTGCTGAGATGATTTTGAGTGTAACTCTGTCCTGGTAGTTTGCTTTTGTTTGTGTGGTTTACTACACGATTGTTACTTTTTGAGTTTGGTACCCCTTCATGTAGGCGACAGGCTGGCAACCTGTCACTATTTGGTGGCATTGAACGACTCATACTGAGAGATGTGGCTTTATGTTTAACGTAACGGCACCTAAGGTTCTGCTCAGCCCCTTTTGGGACTATAGGCGTGACCTTATGTATGTATGTAATAATTATGTTAGCAGCATTATTGTGTTCTGATAATTAATAATAAGGTAGCCAGTCGGTTGAGGGTTGCGGGTGAAGCTTGTCATATAACTGAATACTCTAGAACAGCGATTCCGATTTGCCGTACCGTGCCATCGAAATAAAATACCCGTTCGCAACATTCCCGCCTTTGCTGGTTGGTTTTTCAACAAGAGTTTAACTTAAAAATAAATATAGAAATCGACTTGAAGTGGAACCAGACCTTCGGATAAAATTTTCGTAATTTTCCACGAACTTGGATTCTTTAGTAAAAAATAAGCAGCTGCCCCATACTTCGCACTCAAATTACCATTATTATTTAAAAAATAGGCAATATCAAAATATGTAGTATTAATAAAAAAATGCTAATAATAAATACCATACTATTTTACCTAATGAAACCAGCTTGGGTTCAAAAGGTGGTCCTTCGTGGGTCACGAAGGGGCAGTGTGATAATTACCGGGCCACGGCAAAACAATGTTTGGGAAACACTGCTCTCGAATACATTAAAATGTAATGTACTCTGAAATTGGCAGATTACATTTTTGACATATTTTTAAATATTCTTAGTTTAAGGAAAACTTAATAAATACTAAAATATATGACACAGACAAAGCTATATGACGTAAAAATCAATTTTCTAAGACAAACATATAGAAAAAGTAATGAAGATTACTAAAATCACTACCAGTTAATTACATGCTAAAATACACGTACAAATAAACTACGCTAATTAGTAAAAATTCCAAGAAGAAATAAAAAAAGATGATCACAAAAGTCACTTAGCTATATTTAATTATCACGAAGGTCGTGTATGAATAAAAATGTAAAAGCCAATCTAAAATATCGATTCTGAGATCTTATTATCGGAATATCCTAAAGTACACAATTAACTTGTAAGGATTAGCAATTATCATTCCTTTATAAATATTGTCCATAGTGATCAATTTACCAAGGTTAACAAATGATGTCGAAAATCTTTAAGTGACCAAGTATTTTGTAATCAATCCGTGGGAGGTGATTGTTCGTTAAGTTGTTTTAAACGCACAGATATCGAGGAATCGAGTTGAACTAATCGAGAAAAGAAACGATGTTTTAATCGAATTAAAGCGTTAATTAGGTTAAAGTTATTGTGTTAGTTGGACACGACTGAAGAGATGATCAATTATTTCACAAATCATGTGAAAATTTTGAGGACATTTATAAGCTAAACTATTTTATTGGTGAAACGTTAACTTTAGTTCGCATGGTCAAAAAAAATATACCTCCGTCAACTGTGTCTGATAAATTACGATAAAATATTAGTCTGATGTTGATATGAACAATGACTGTTTAAGTATTACACATGCACATTTTACATGTAAAAATCTTGAAACTTGTCATTTATTTAAAGTTAAGACTTTACTAATTTTAAATATCATTGTTTCAGGTAAAGGAGAAAGAATTGTATTTTATTTAATGAAGACTCGGCGAAATGCATAAAAGTAAGAGAGCCGTTTATTATAATATTTTTTATTTATACATTACACTATTTTTGTTACAATGCATGGCTCATAATAATGCTAGATTGGCTTTACGTGTATACCTAATCAAATGTTACCTAAAACTCTACTCAATCCTTTTGCAATTATAAACGTTATTGTATGTACTTAAGTTAATGATTAGTTATAGGTTTTTCCCATTTATCATCCAACGTTAAAAGGGCAAATGATATTAAATCCTACCTAAAAACATTTACGGGTGTCCAATACGCTGATTAAAAAATACATTATTATAGTTGTAAGTTAAATTAAACTCTTTGCTAACGAATTAAAATATACATTCGCTTGCATTTATGAAGACGGATCGCATTGACATTATAAATTACAAAACGTTATTGAAATTTATTGTATAGCAGGTCTACTAAGATTTAATGGCGTGCTGATGGTTCAAAAGTCATTGGTAACCGAGTAATGAACTCTAAATTAAAAAGCGTTTGTGTATTACAAGGATATAGTTGCTAACGCCGCCTTTCAATAACTTATACATATAAGGACGTTGTTACTTATTAACCATAATTATTTCCTTAGAAAGGTGGCAACTTAAATCGTATGTAGAAGTTATAGAGGCATAGTTTAATTTTATTAAATCAACTCCTATATGATAACGTAGTTAGGCTATAGTCCGAGTATGAATTGATACCTTTTACTTTAATTAATCACTCTACTTTTCATTTTGAATACAAATAATCTAAAAAGCAGTTTTTTTCTTAAATGTATAATGTATGTAATATTGATAAAAATACTCGTAAAAAATAGTCTTTTTCACAGATTAGAGATAGTATGTTTAAAGAATCTTTTTAAATTCGGATCAATCGGCCGCTGACTTCGCTGTTGGGCCTGTCAAGTCAGTTGAGATACTTTTTATGCTGTCAAAACTTAATTATTCTTGCATACATTTAGTATGGCATTACGAATTTGTGACGTCATAAATTCTTACAGTCAACTGAGTGAATATTAAATGATTTTGATACGCTTAAATGGAGATTTTCTGGCATAAAATGACATCACTTTTAATCAATTTAACACTTTAAGACCTTGTAATTTTTGAATGGTGTCAACACTCCCTAATGTATAAAATTAATCTTTTTAAAGGAGCACACCGCGTCACCGCAGCTTACCATCTCGCCGAATCAGAGAGAATACTCACTAACCAATTTCAGTTTTATTTTATAAATTCCCGCTCTAGGGAAGGAAGCAATTACTATGAGTTTTTCCCACCCAGTGGTGGGAATTAGCGTGTTCCACCCAATACGCATTTCAAACAAACGCTACTTTCCGAGTGTGAGAAACGAAAATTAAATTTTCAATTTCATTGCCAAATCAAAATCAGGCCTTTATTACCGCAGACATTAAGTAAGTCAATGTGCAATCGATAGTCTAAGTAACGCCATTTATGAAAGCCATTAAGTAATTTTAAAATAACTGGGTTAAAATAATTAGGTATCTTGGTAATTGTAGTCCAGGTCTTTTATGTAGGTAATCAGGTTTTTATATGACAATTGATATTTATTATTAGCAACTGGCCTCGTTGCAACAAAACCTGTGATTGTAAGCTTTATGTCAAAAGCTATATCTCCGCTAATAATATAAAGAAGTAGTTGGTGAGTTTGTTTGTGGGAAGTAATCTCTGGGACAGCGAATTGATTAAGAATTTTTTTTCAGCAATATTTAAGTAGTATCTAAGACATTCAGTGTGGACATAGGATACTTATTAATTATTATCATAGCATACCAACAGAAACGGGATACAAGCTGGTGTAACTGCGTGCGGGTCGCTACTGTTTGATAATTCAGCACATATTAGCTTAGAAGAGACCGTATCTAAACACTCTTCTAATTCATGTGAAATGAAAATCAACTTAATGCAGTTTGTATTAGAACGCTTTTTGTCATAACTTCGATTGTGAAGGTCTGTCTCCGCTCAAGACCTCTTTGGTAATCTGAACTGTATAATGCTAATACAATAAGGTGACTTTTCTATTGAATATTCCTGCAATTCCCATTACATGGGATAAGAGATGCAAGCGTGACATTTAATACAATTAAAAATTTCCGAAGATACACACTGCTGTTTTAAGTCAATGTTAGCAATCTTCATTTTAGCTGTTACATTGGTGATTACGTAGAACGCCCACTCTTGTTCTCTTGGGAAAGGTATTGTCATAATCATTACAATAATCTTTTATCACACGCCGAGGTATTTCGTTTGTCGAGGTAATGCACGAAAGAAAGTATAAACATTACCAGTGAAGTAAATAATTAAAAGTTTAAAAATGGTTATAAATCTTTACCTTCATAACGAAACGATATTTGTGTTTACAAATAACATTTAGGGTAAATTAGTTTACAAACTTATAGAACGTATAGATAGTAATTACAATTTATGAAAGAGACAACGATTATTATTAACGCGTTAATAACGAGTTACTAAAATTCTTTTTAAAATGAGACAGTCATAACATTGCATTGTCATATATTTTATACATGCATCTTTCGTCACATATGTACTGTGTCAATGCACAATGGGACAGAAGAGAATTACTGTCTGATCTACGGACTCGTTTAGGTGTCAATCGATTGGTTTCGCTGTGGGTCACACCAGCTGTTTTGACCTAAGTCGCTTACATCACTGCACTTGCCCCGGTTTAAACCAGTTAACTAGAGACACCTGTTTTCTTATTACTTTGCGAAACTTAATTAATAGTTACAATTACACTAATTGTTTGTTGTGGAAATGTAAAATAAATTATAGTTGTTTTTTGTCGCTAACGAACATGTCTGTTGACGTCAGGACCTAATGATTAAGTTGTTTTAATGACTTAATTGATTTTAGTAAATTGCTAAGTTCTGTTACACAATAAATAATATTGGTGCTTAGTAGCCGGCTAGGGTGTCTTTAACCTGTCATTAATATTCGAATTGCAAAATGGTTATAGTTTTTGTTTTAAAAATCCTGATTATGATGTCGAACTGCTTTAGGCAAAAAAAAAACATGAAATGAAATCAAAAAGCTTAATAAAGTAAAAAATATTTCACTTAAATAATAATTATTATGCTGAGATATTGAAGAAATGGCGAAAGAAACTCTACAGCTTGAAATTCACTGATAAGTCACACTCACAACATGATTTCAAAACATCAATACACATAAATAAGTATCAATATAATTTAAGTTACAGTTTTAGATGCGTTTATTTTGGGTATTGGGATCCAGGAGAGTACAAACGCGGCTGCCGGCGTTATCTTCAATCAGTATAATCTAACAAACATAGATTCCTACATTGGATCACGCTCGTAATCTCATGAGGAGTTGAGCAGAGCTTCCGGTAACGGCAGTACATGTTATGTCTCCAAATTGTGGCAGGTAGCCAGCAATCCAAAAAGTAACAATCCTTCAGTAAACAATCTAACACAAAAGCCAAAAACTAGGACACATGTTACACTTACACTCAAAATCATCCTAGCAGTCCGGGTATAAAGTATAATCTTAACGTGTCATATTAAATAGAAATCTTTTCTATAAACAATTAGTGCAGAAATAATTATTAATATTACTAGAAGCTAGCGTAATCATTGTGCAAGTTTGCAATATGGGAAATGTATGTTTTGTTATCTTTATCACGTGAGACCTAATTCGAGTGTACCTTAGGCGAAAATAATACTTCAGATAATACTTTACGAAATTTACATATTAAGATTATATCAGGTCAGGTCGAACCTATGTCGCAATTGCTCTCGTTACGTTGAAATATTGCAAATTCTATAAGCGCTGGACCGTTAGTATCATATTGTAATGGTTTAGTGAGAGCGGTGGCGAAATATCCCTTCTGTTATCCACTTCTGGTATTTAAATTAAGCTCGGAGATTTTACTATTATGTTTCAAGATGTTAATATCATGCTTCCTATAGTAATAATTTTCATTGGCTTAGTAACTAAAGCGAGCCGACTTCATTGCTAACTCAGATCAATAATTGGGTCTGAGATTGCTAATTACGCTTTGACATTTGGTTTCTACTTAGTTGAGATAAAATAATATAAGATAAAATTTATTTCTTTATGAACGTCTAGATAACATATTTAACATCTAAGTAATTTACAAAAATATAGTGATATGGGAAATAATAATTAATTAATGCTGAGTAAAGAATTATTTTCATTGGCTTAGTAACTAAAGGGAGTCGACTTCATTGCTAATTACGCTCTGACATTTGGTTTCTACTTAGTTCAAACACTGTTGTATTTTTTTATAAGCTGAAGAAACATTAATTATGTAGAGCCCCAAGTATTGTTACTACTTCGGGCTGTAAAAAAACTGTGCCAACTATTCTAACGCGGACTAAGATATTTGGCAACACATTTCTATCAAGAAATCGAATTGTCTACCATAACACACGTCTTCCTTTCTTCTTAAAATCCTGGCTCAATAAAAGGCCTATGCATACATTGACAATATCAAAATAGTGACAGGTTGCGGCGTGTTAGAAGAATGTTCCGGGCAAACGAGGAAGGAGGGGGGATCCTACTTTGATACCCGAGGGCCGACCCTAGGGTTATGTCGGACTCCTACCGACTAAACACCCCCTTATTGCCAAGTGCCAAAGAAGCTATAAGGCTTTCGGAGCAGCCGCCCCCTCAGGAGAGGAGGAGGTGTACGCGCTGCCCCTATGTGTAATCACATTAGGACATTAGTGCTAAAACGAACGAACGGGCACCAGACTGGGCCGAACGCAACGGACAATGGCCTGTTGCCGAGCCTACAGAAGGTAGTTCACAATCACTTAAGGGGGCGACGGCGTTAATGCCGCCGCTTGCAGGGCCAGTAGGTCCTGCGTCAAAGTGTCTGGAGCGTCTGTGAGGTCGGGGAGTTGCGACGTCTTCGTCATATGTAAAACCCACCTAATCCAAAAAGCAAGACAATACATACCTATAGAAATGAATGCCCTACATATTCTTAGCACCTTTAAAATCCTTTCTTCTGTCGCAGTTTCAGCAACAGTGCTCCAGTTTCATGATTACATAAACCACCTTATCGGATAACGTTGCCCAACGGCGTACCTGCCGGGCACCAAGCAAGTTATTTACGAGGCGACTTTGCTCAACAATCGGCTTGCCTGATTGATTTCCTTGCGTTTTGCGCATAAGCGGGCGAGATTATTGCTGTGTGAAATTTGATAGGACACGTATCACGTTTTAGGGCAATCTTGATTGTGCTACATAGAAAAGAGTTGCCAAATTTCTTAGCGTTGGAATGGTGGCTTATATTTTGTTCAAATTACGTACTTATATTAAGTTCAAGTTTATTACCGCAAACGAATATTAATTAAACAATGCACTATCAACCTTGTATGTGCAGGCTACTGTCTGAAAAAAAAACATTGAAACCGGAAAATATACCTTCCGCTTATAAATCGATATCACAATGATACGAGTAAATTTCAACCAGAATAACATGCCTTTTGCCAAGGTTTTTCCAAATATCACAATACTTTATTAACGCAATTAATTTTGAGATTTTAAAATATTGAGTATGCATTTTTTTAAATGGCGCAATGGTAGAGGCTTTAAAGCGATTTAAATGCACCGCGCTGACCTCCAAATCGGCGGCCTTGTTATGGAATTTCGTATTTTTGTAAGACCTAGTTTATTTCACTTTTCAATATTTGGTGCGCGACACAAGTTTAATGTTTTATTAATTTTACGGATGGTCTGTAAATTGTGTTTATTTAACGGATTATTTAAATTTATTTTAATGCTAATGAGAAGGTTTTCCAGGACTGCAGATATGTTTTAGAGTGGATTATTGGTCCGGGTTGTTAGTATTCTTTTATTGGATTACTGAAGGATATGCTACGCATTGCGCCACCAAACAGCCATACACTCGTTCGGTAGACGCTGGTCTAATGTATGTCTGCTGCACACACTGTCTAGACAAAAGCCGCATTTTCCTCAACCGCAAAGGCGTTGAACCACTGTATGCATTTACATGTATGTATTATGTATTTGAGTAAATCGGGACCAGGAATAAAGAATTAAAATTATACAATGCGCGCTCTTATTACTAAAAGCGGTGTTGGGACTTCACTGTTAGTTTTCTTCTCCTTCCCTTAATCTTACCAAACGTCAGATTCAATTATCCCGCCAATTGCCGCAAGCGCCGACTGCCGTGAAGTTCGATACGAACGCAGCTCTGGGAATTTCTGCGGTTTCAAAAGAAAAGGAAGTTTTCTCGAAGTTCTGGACGTGTTCAATCTTATTATAATCAACTGGAGTCTAAAAGTGAATGGGTGCACTCGAAGCTGTCCAGTCTTAGAGTCTTTGGTGATTCCTAATCCTACCTACTCTTTCTAGCAGTGCTTGATTGTAAAAGAAATTAGATTCCCGGGTTTGATATATTTATGAATTTAGGCGACTTCAGACTTCAGAATTGGGTGCTTTTCGTCTTATAAGCTGTCTAAATATCAAAAGCGATGTTTTCCATACAAAATATTCGATGGACAGGTAATAAAGACATCTGGAAGATGCTTATGTCGATGTAGACAGTTAAACATAATTTACGATCAATAATTCATTCCATGGATTCACCGTGCCATTCCATAGTACTGCAGAGAGAGTCAGGAGCACTTACTGGAACTGCTCCAGGTTTTCCTCTCTGCGTCTGAGTGACCCAAGTAGGTTTAAGGGTCCCTTTATAGTGCAATAGCGGTCACCCACGGCTTCGCTCGCGCAAAAGTATCATAATTATATCCTTCCCATGGTTTTCACATATCTCTTTACCAAATTTCTTTGAAATCGGTCCAGTAGTTTCGAAGCCTATTCAATGCAAACAAACAAACAATCAAATATTTCCTCTTTATAATATTTGTTTGGATTAACACTAACCTTCACTACTCCTGCTTCCTTCTCGCTCATATTCTAAAGTAATATTACAATTAATGCATCACAATGTTAGTTTATTACGTTTACAATAATCGCTTAATACTAATAGCAAGGGTTTAGTTAGGGCTATTGACAGCGCATGCACACATTTATAATACAAATGCCGCCGGACCAGTTGTTGGTTAGTTGGGTGTTGAAACATTTCCTGTACAGGTTCTTTGCATACATAATGCTTCGATTATCTGTCCACATACTCGTATTACACTAATAACATTCTTTTAGAATGAAACATAAACACCTTCTAAAAAAATTCAAGGCCTTTAGGTAATTACATCGAGGAGGTTCTCTGGAAACTTAATTGTTTGCCTTTTATACTAGTCTACTTCACCTTCATTACCATGTATTTGGTCTAGTACAGTGGTCGGCAAACTTATTAGCCAAAGAGCCAAATATGAAAATTACAACAATAAAAAAAATTAGAAGCCTAATGCATTTTGGTTGTGTAGGTGTAGCACTTTTGACTAGCACTTTCACACCTTGAAATATTTGTCATGGTTAAAAATATCACGATTTATCTGTCCATACTGGGATTCGCATCTGGTATCTATTACAAGCAGTACTTACTACCTTACCAAGACACTATTATGATGCTATTTGTTTAATTTTGAGTCATATTCTATTTGCGTCTTTATTTATACACGCTTATGTAATTAATCACGATTTTATGCCGTCTAGTCATAATAAAACTTCAGTTTAACCTGAGTTATACAATCGAGGTGAATTTAAACAAGATAGCGCTATTAAGTATTAATTCACATTCAATAAAAACGAAATTAATACGAATTAATGTGGTCAATAAATACAACATTATCTAATGTCTAAAGAAACACGTAATCAATTGTTAAATTAGAAATAAAAATAAATTAATCACACATTAAAATAACTTTAGATGCAAATGGAAAAATGTAATTAATTCACATTAAGCGTATCCAATTCGTAATGCATATAATGTTGCACTGCGCTCGTCTCGCTACTGTGACATAAAATTTCACTTAATTTTCCGTTTCATCCCGACCACTCTTCCGCGTCAACACCACGCATGCATTCTTCGATCTTCGTTGCTTTAATAATAGCTATAACTCAAACATCTCACATGTAAAGATTACTAGATGAGCCATTAAATAAGAAACATTGCTTATTATTTATAGTAAGTGTAGGTGAATAAAAATTGGAAAAATGACGCGTAACTTTCTTGATTTAGCTGGGTAGAGAAAAAGATTACAGTCACTGTTTAACTTTCAATTAGTGCAATATTGAATACCCAAAAAAAAAATTTTTGTTCAACTAGACATATTAAATGACGCTATAAATATCTATGAAAACAGTACAAAAGTTCTATTTAATTTTACCTAGAAATTCAAAGTTAGCCATTTTGACTGTAATTTCGAGAAGACAACTCACTGTTTACGGTCACACTTTGCTCTTAGGGTCACACAGACCTACCAACCAATATTTCACCAGTGCGTGTTTCGACTCAAATCATACATAAACATACAAAATGACATTTTGATTTATACCTATTATATATTAGTTTATTGATTTAAAAACCCAATAATTTTTAATGTATTTATATGGTTTTTAAATCCATAAACTAATAAATAATATGTATAAATCAAATATGAAATTAAATATCACAAACCACAGTTTATGTTCATTATATGACGTTTATTGCCAGTTAGCGTATAATATCGTAATATTCTTGATAACGAATTATTGCTGGAATATTGGTCATGTTTATCTCTCTATATGTTATAAAATTTTCTATGGAATAATCTTAACTATTGATGGTGTTTCAATTTACAATGCTATTTTATAGAAAATTATGGAATAACAAGAACAAAAAACACAAAACCAATTTTACACATTACTACTACTAGCACTTGGTGGTAGACTGTAACGTAACGTTCGTAGCTCAAAGAAGAACTAGAGAGAGAGAGAGAGTTCGCGGAGGTTCTAGAACTAAAAGTTGAAAATAAGAAGAGTGACAATAACACATTTAATTAAATAGAAAATACAAGCAAAATATTGATAATAAAATATTGTAAATATTGATAAGAAAACGCGACGGGGAGCGACGCGCGCGAGAGGGAATGAGGATGAGAGGATTGAGGGAGTGAGAGGAACGTAGTAGAGAGGGACGAGAGGACGATGAGAGTGCGCTCGCGAGGGAATTGATCTTCGTGAAGCTCCGAAGCGCTGACGAAGCGGCTGGGCCATACTCGCAGCCGCCCGCGGAGACACGCGACGGCTTGATGTGGGCCGGGGCGACACTCGCAGTAGAGTCCCGCAGGCTAGCCACCCGAGCGGCACCGGTCTTCACGTTGTTCGGAACATCCTCAGCAGACAGAGTGATGGTGCAAGGGCAGCAGCTTCGGAGTCTTCATCGTGTCTTCATGTAGGTATAGTCCCCGCGCCTCCCAGACGGCACGGGAACGGGCAGAGGTACAGCGTAGAGATGATGTGAACAAGATGGAAGAATGATGAGAAATGATCAGGACAGAAAAATAATAAAGAAATGACCCCCGATAACACGCGACAGCCCCTTATATATGGCTGTCACATGTTATCGGTTTGATGGAAGAACGAAAAACATAAGAGTAAATAAATTATGAAAGAATGGAAAGGTGTATTCACTCGGTAGCTATCGAATAAAAAGAGATGGAATATTATTTTGAAAAGGTGAGGATAGCAGACTACGAATGAAAAATAAAATATTTAAACATGCATAGTCTGAAGAAAAATAAAATAATGAATGATTTATAATGAAAATATTAACAAAATTAAAAATACAAATGAGACTGAAATAAATACACAATACGTAGCAGAATAAAGAGAAGGCCACCGAGAAAATACTTGTAAAATACACAAAATATTTAAAATATATGATAAAATATGAATATTTAATAAATAAGATATTGGAACGGCAGGCAGGACGCTACAAGACCCATATGTAGGGTCGTCTGAGTAGGTACCATGCCGTGCTTATTTCTGCCGTGAAGCAATTCGCTGTGTTTTGGATTGATGGGAATGGTAGCAAGTAGTAATTTACTGGTCATGGCAGGCATATCTTAGTCCCCAGTATGGCAACGCACTTGCAGTGTTCAGTGATTTACCCTTAATATTGCAAGTGTTTTTAAGCGACAGTAACCACTTAATACCAGGGGGGCCGCCAGCTTGATTGTCATCTCGTAGAATTAAAAAAACAAATTCTCCATAGCAATGGGAGAGAGTTCTCCCCGAAATAAGTATTGTATTGTGTAATTTCTATTTTTACACTTGTGTTTTATGTATTGAGAATTAAAGTTGTCTTTATAATTTATGGATCATAATATAATGAAGTAACAATATTTTTACGCTCTAGACACTTCTAGTAAGGCAACTAAGCGTATCATAAATTAATTGTTCCTTCTCGTTTAAAGCGGTTTTCTACTCTTTCCGTACTTTTCAGGTATACTTTTCACAGTAAATGTGCAACCGGTATATGCACTAATTTTCTTTTGTAGGTTTGTCCACTCTTGTTTAAAATCTTAAAACTATATATAACTTCTATAATCTTTTGCAATCAATCGAAGTTTTAAAAGAATTGAGACTTTTTAAAATTGAATAAAAAACCATTGAAATAAATTTTATTTTGCAAAATTCTTAGCATGAAAAGTAGTTTTACTGTTCGCCCGTTCACTGCACTTTCATGGTATGCGTTTTCACTGTATCTCGACACCGGTCTTCCGTGGCCGCATCTGGCGGTTACTGCGTGTGTTCCGGTGTCCATTTCTGCATCGCTTACTATATATAAATGGATGGAAAGTAATGGCAATCACTTATACAATTACCTTCACTTAATCTGTTTTTGACTTGCACTCAATATGAATGATGACTGAAAAATTCTATTTAGTCTGTCAGAACAGGACAACATTTATTGGACGCGTATTTTTTTTATATCACTTAAACAAATAATGACGACGATACACTACATTGAAATGTGTGACACTTTCGTACACTTTTTATTGAAGAGTGACGCCTGCCACCTTAAATACTCTTTAGTTTAAGTAATTACTGATTTGATTAAGTAAAAAATAAGTTTTTAGTAATCTCTATGAAGGATTTAATACAATTATTATATTTTTTCCCAGTCAATCATCCCTATTGTAGTAACTCAAAAAGATGTTCTAAGACATTTTAAGTGCATCGACGTAAATAAGATGTAGATGGCCCAGATGTAGAGGAGATACATCCTGTGATTATTCTTAATTCTGTGCATTAGCCATGTCCTCTAACTTTAGTCTATAAAAAGTCTATTGAGCAAGGAATCGTTCCTGATATCTGGAAACAGGTACTAAGTCAGGATAAAGAGTAATACCAACCGATCTATGAACTGTGTCAAATTGCAAACATTTTGGAAAAAATAGTAGGAAAACAATTTTTCGGTGCTGCCTCATTGTCATTTAATCATAACAGCCTTTATGAATCGACCCAATGCTGAGACACAAGGCATATCCTTGTCAGAGAAGGAGGTTTAGGCAGTAGTCCACCACGCTTACCCAATGCGGATTGGTGGACGGAGTATAAGGTGAGCAATACCCTTTTGCTGGTCCATTAGTCGCTTTCTACGACACCTATTGTAGGATATGGTGATGCTATTCTACTCTGTAGGCATCACATGGCGGTGCTGCCTATCGGTTTATTATTACTGAGCAACACGGTTGTTTAAAGGGCTGAAGTGTCGAAATCAAGTCGTTACATGTTTTCAACATCGTCCTCTGTACTACTGAAGTCTATACTACACTTTGAACTTAGCCGAATGGCCGAGAAGCGATACTGAAGTCTCAAACATTTCTTAATTACGAGTAAATGGCGTTTAATATCTTTAGTTTCTATTTTATATTTGTGGGAAGGCGTACTAGCAATATAATGTATAATTTAAATCGATTGTCGTAACCTTCAAAAATATTTCTACCAGAAGTAGATAATTAGACTATCATTTTTCGCAGTATCAGATTCAATTTTAAGTAGCTAGTAATGTGATCGCTATAATATTATTGTTTCGAATTACCTATCCTTGCAGGACTATGCATGGAAAATAATGATGAATGTTAGAGCAATTGCAGTAGTATCTCCACCTTACAGAAGACCACAGACAAATAACACTATATAAAGGTATGATTTAGTAGCCGACTGCATGCAGCAGCAGCAGACGACGTGTCGCCGCGTTGTGTCGCAGCGACACGTCGCGGCTTCATGTCGCTGCAGTCATGATTTTGAACCCGACTGCAGTTGGTGCCATATCCAGTTGGTTCCGAGTGCTTCGCGATACAAAATGTCTGACTTGTTTGTGAATAGCGATCGCAATTTATTTTTGTATCTTTAAGAGGAAGAAGACGATGATTACTTTTTTATATTATACAAAAAAAAGACGAAAAGCCACACGTCATTATCTGACATTCAGAGCAAGTGAGGCAAGTTATTCAATACTGATCAATAAGCATTTGAAACTCATTTTAAAGAGAAACAACGGTGACGTGTCGCTCTGGCGTCGGCAACACCACTGATCCGCGGACGGGCGACAGTGTCGTCTAGCTACGGATGGTGTTTCATAGAAATACATAGAAACCAGACAGCGACCAGAATAGCGACGACATGTCGTCTGGCTACGAAATCATACCTTTACTGTGATGTTATGTTTCTGGTGGCGAGTAAGATTGCCAGAGCTCCACGGGGTAGGGAAGGGGACTAGCTTTAGTTTTAGGGACTAGTTTAGCTAGACTAACTTTATGTGGAACCGGGGTAAACAAAAGTTGTGCCGGGACGCGTCCGGATGCTATAAGTGTGGTGTGTAGGCAGCAGTTTCGGGTGAATAGTGGGAATGAGAACAGTGGTACGGGTGCCGAGCGTAATAAAAGACTTAGAAAGAGGGTAGACAGATTTGTCTGTCAATAATCAACAACTCGCATAGACTTTAGTTCATCCGTGACCATGGCGCATGAAACTGCGCCGAAATATCGGATAATTCAAAAAACAGAGGTACGTGGTATAAATCCCGTTTTCTCACATTTAATTGACAGTGACCACGTAAGTTTAAAACAATACAAGGGGACTAGGGTTGGTTGCGCGCGAGTATCACACCAGTGTTGCGAGCGGGGAAGACCGAACGACCATGGCACCATAGACCTCTACGATTTAATCTCGTTCAATAAGATGCATTGAACGAGATTAAATCGTAGAGGTCTATGGTGCCATGATCGTTCGGGCGAAAGTCGTCATCTTGAAAATCAATTACTGAAAAATGGGCTTGACAGCATCGCAAACTTTTAATTGAGTGTGTCGTTTATAAGCGACGCATGCGCGGGCGTTTGCGAAATACCAATCTATACGCCTTTACGCCGGACAGACTCGTTTTGAGAGGCGAAATCCTTAGCCTTACAAACGCGACAGGTTAAGTCCGACATTACTTAATTTATTGCGTGTTGTAAGCTAACCCTAATACAGATACATTTTAATGCTATATTAAGTTATTTTGAGTTATTTTCGAATAAGCGTTCAAAAGGTCAATGACTTCTAAACCCTCTTCAGTTGCCTTTTGAATTATAAATACATATAATATTTGTTTTGTTACATTTATATAATATTTTAAAAAGAGAAAATGTGATAGAGGTTTCAACGAGATTATGGGCTGTTTCACAGTTTCCAGATAAGTTTCGATTAGTGTTAAGATCGTATCACACTTGTCAGCTCGAAAAAGGAACGCTATGAAAGCTTTGCCATCTGCAAAAATCAGAAAACCAGACTTACCCGCTAAAAAGCCGGACTTTTAAGTCCCACGACTGGAGGGACCCCAAAAAAAAAGTATTTTTGACTAAAAGTTCAAATAAAACGGCTTATGTTTGACATCACCAAATATATTAAAATATAACGCCAAAAAAAATGGATTTTTAATGCCGAAAATAGTAAACGAACACCATTTTTATGTGAAATTATAGCCAAAAGTATAACATATTACATTCTAATTCAAGACAATATCTCCAAACATATCATTGGAGACCCAAAAATAGAGTGCCAAAACGTAAACTCCTTTTTTTTCAAAATTATAACCCAAATAATAATATCTTGATATGATAACCTATTACAACACATCTAAACTAATCATTGTAATACAGCATGGCTACCAGTCGAGATTTTTATTTAAATTGGAGATTAAACAGTGCACTCCGCCTGGTCAATCGGAATTTTAAACAAAAGGAATTATTAAGATCAAAATTCAAAGTAATCAAATTTTATAAAAATGAATTTGTTATTTTCCACTAAAAATACCAAGACCGTAATGCAACTTAATCGTAGGTAATTATTATAATCCGTTTTTTTTTAATACCGTCAGCTGCAAGGAAACTATCCAATACAGGAATTGATTGAATGACGGAACCGATTTAATCTAGTTCGACAGGTTGTAGGCAAATGGGGGCTATCAAGCGCTTTTGAATTATTTATAAATGACCAATATTTTCAATTTCCTTTTCTCTGTTGTAATAGTAGCGATTAGTCATTTCTCGTAATTACAATACGCTGGCAATTATAAACATTTACCATCAGGAATTTAGATGCGTTCATCAGAATTTTTCAATGTTTTACAACAAATACTATAAGTCATTGTTCGGGGACTTTTAAGATGGCAGAACCTTGGGTGGGTGAACTTCCCTTATAGTTTAAGATGATATACATTTTTACCGAATGAAAGTAGATTCATTTTGAAAGTCTAAGCGCGTGCAAACCACCAGTTATTGCACTCTGCAATGTCCTTTTAATAAGGTCAAGGTTGCATATCTTATCTAATTGAATTTTGCTTATATTATTATGGGGCAGATTTAGTATTTATCTTTGGATATCATATCTAAGCGGTATTTCAAACTGACACATCGCCTACATACGTATAAGGCGCAAATTCGGCCAACTTGGTATACTACTCTCATCTATGGTTGGGGGTACCCCATTACTAACTTCTTCCATACAGAGGAGAGCGGCTGGGATAGTTGACAAACCAGCTTTTTCCGATAGGCTTAACTTTTTGGCATTGCGTAGAGATGTGGCATCACTTTGCATTTTCTATCACTTGTATCACGCGAAGTGTTCTGAGGAGTTGTTCGGACTTATACCAGCCGCTGCATACCCACAGTCATGAAGCCTGGCTGTCCATAACAGTGCGTTTTTCGCGTAATTAACTGCCGCGAACCGCGACTGTGGAACCAACATTCGCCAGCGGTATTTCCGAACCGATACGACCACGAAATCTTTAAAGAGAATGTCCTCCTCGCTTAAAGGCCTGCAACGCATTTCTCTGGTGCTGCAGATGTCCATGGTCAGGTGTACATACCGTCTGCACGTTTTCTTTTCCATAAAAAATCATATCTAAATATGCTTTAAGTATCCCAGAGATGCCTCTTCGTCAAACTTTGTTTGCCATTGAATAAATTAAAAATTTTATATGACCTCCTATACATTTAGTTAAACTTAGAGCTTTTTATGGGACAGACACCAGAAATATCACATCCGCGTTGCACAAATAGAAGGCATAAGATGTCGCCATTTCTTTCCTTCCTTTCACACCCACAGGAATTCTGTATAAGGATTTATTGCCTAAAGTGACTTGAGGTCTATACAACTCAAGTTTGTCGCATTGGAAAAATATTTTTTAAAAGAGTAATACGTGTTTCAGAGAATATTTTATACGATGAGAGTATGATCTATCATGTCCTAATAAAAGCAAAATAGCTAAAATATTAAGGACAAAAAAAGTAAAAATAGGGTATATTATGATCGAACAGACTGTACTGTGATAAGGACCAACCTACGATTTTGTTAGGTTCCATGGTTATATATTTTCATGGCCTAGCTTAGAGGTGCATGTTGTACTTTACTAAAATACTATTATTACTTCTTTTTCTTATCGAGAGGTGTCAGAGATTTTCAATTCGCCATTGTAGCCATCAGACATCATAACTGATTTAAGAGTATAATCTTTCGACAGTAGTTGGGACTTAACATGCCTTTCTTTTTGTCTTTAGTTTATTGACTTTTGCTTTCGTTACAAAGAATGCATAAGCGCGGTGCCATTAACCTCTTCACTAAAATACTTTATCTCTTAAAATTCAACTTTCGCAGAATGGATCTTGCCACTTTAGTCATGAAATGAACCTACCGATAATACTGTCAAAGTAAATACAATTGCGTCTTAAGGAAGCTAAAGCTTTTCACACTGTTTAGAGATCTACATTCCAAAATTAATACACTATTAACAATCTTGTAATACAACGCATAATAGTTGTATTAATGTTTTCAAATTATCACGAATACGCAATAACAATGCAACATTACGTTATAATGAGTTAATAAAACGTCTCTCGGGTAGCTTTATTTGTGAACGATATATACGAGGTCGATGATAAGCGTACCTTGCCGATTTGATTAAGATTAGTTCCGACGGAAGTCGGACCGGACGTAATGACCTTGTGATGTCGTCTTTGTCTTATTTATTTAGTTATTACACTCACCGCTTTTATATGTTACGCGGATGACATTAACTTGTTGAGTGACGTTAGCAAGGTCGATAAACCGGCTAAATATTTCAAAAGCATGTCTTGGACTAATATATGTAAACATATTGATAATTAGAAATATATTATTACTTCCTATATTTAATTTATTTGTGAAAGTGCTATAAGTAAAAGCAATTGACCTATTAATTACTATAAGAATTGAAAGAAATAACTTTCCGTAATGGACAAATAATACAATTAAATTCCTTTTACTAATGTCGCAACTGTATTGTTGTTTCGTAAAACAATTTATATTGAAATTAACGCCGTCTATAGCAAATACGAAATCAAATTTGTATGTGTAATATTCTCCTGCTATTATTTATGTCGGTAAGTTTCCAAACAACTTATGATATAGCATAAGTTGTTTGGAAACTTACCGACATAAACATATTAATTGATTGTAATCAGTAAAAAATAATAACTTATTAAAACACACATCAGTTACTTATTATTGGGTCTAGATTAAGATAGAGACGGTATTAAATTGTTATAGAGAAGAAAAACATCGATAGCAAAAGTACTTTTCTGAAAACGCATGCTATCTTTGTCGTTTTAATATTTGCTTAAATTTTCTAATTCATTCATAAGTAATGTTGTTAGAGTAGTACTTGTCGAGATTATTCCATGTAGCCATGTGTCTTCTTTACGACAACTGCATTCTTGTCATACGGATGATCTGTTTATGCAGTTGTGATAAGAATCAAGATTGTATAAGTATTTTGTGTGGCGACGCGTCAACGTCACTTCGAAAGGCCGCCTGTTGCAAGGGCGCGCGAATAGAATATTATAGTGTGGCCTACTTGGGCTATGTCAACATCAAGCGTGCTAAAACAAATCTTTTTGTTACAGGTAATTAGCTGTTCTATATTTATGGAGAGCGCGAACGTGGATAGCATTTCTGATTGACCACCAGATAGATTTAAGCGAGTGAGTATGGATGTAACTATCTATTCCGTGGATGTAACGATATCCGTGAAAATTGTCGATGATGATTTTAGGTTAAACTGTTTTATTTAGACTACTATTTAATTGAAGCGACATTTGAACTACGTAGGATAGGTATAGATGCTAACACTAGGTAATTCTAAGGTGTCACTCGCTCACACACTGGGCTCTGTCATCCTAGGTAATGGAGCACACGACGTTGCGAATATCTTCCGTTATGATGGGGGGCTTCACATAACCAACGAGATTTTCGCTTCAATGTGTGTAGCAAAAGGTCGGTTTCTGAGTGAACGGAGATCGATCCCCGGCCGTCGTTGGACTGTCGACGTGAACCCACTCCTAGTACAAGCGCATTATATTAGTTGGAGTAACAGGATTAATATGAATTGGTTACCAGCACATTAATATTATTCTTTATAAAAAAAAACCCGACAAGAGGGTTCCGTAGAATTTGTAATAGTCGTTTTTCACTTTAACAAATTTAAGCCAGATTTGTAAGTCGTGACTGAAAAAAGAATGAATAGTATCGCACTGTACATCAAAGTGCCATGTAGAATTGTCGGGTTCGGTTCAACGCCATCTATTAACGACGTTGCGAACCTAACACCTTGAGAGTGTCGAAATATAAGTTTTTGCGGCATAAAGGGCCGTATCTTTTTTTCCGTTAACTTAGAACTTCAAAGAACTGTAGACCTGAGTATATGGTTTTAATTTCAACTCGATACCTCCACTCGTTCCCGAGATAAGCGCATACCTCGATGAGTGATTACGTACTTTAAATAAAGACTATGTTTTATATGATTTAATTACCAATGTATAGTTTTATAGTTTTTCCTGTATTTGTAGTATAAGACAATATTACTTGCCAAATTTCATAGTTCTAGGTCAACGGGAAGTACCCTATGAATTTTGATTCTCTTTAGAGTGTCGAAATATACGTTTTTTTGCGGCATAAACGGCCCTATCTTTTTTTGCGTCAACTAAGAAATATGATTTTTCACAGTTTTAAGGGACCGTAGATTTGAGTATATGTTTTTAATTTCAACTCGATACCTCCACTCGTTTCCGTGATAAAGGGTCTTGACAGACAGACGGACAACAAAGTGATCCTATAAGGGTTCCGTTTTTTCCTTTTGAGGTACGGAACCCTAAAAAGGATAGAAAGAGGTCAAAGAAAAAGGGTGACATTCGTCTTCATTTCCCTTAGCGTGTTTACACACGATGCCGCTGTGGCAGCAGAACCGTTTTGGTTGTATCAAAGAGTAGATTGTTAATTTGTATTGACACATGGCGCCGCGGCGGAGGCGGCGATTCTTCATAGAACAACAATGAAAAACGCTGCCGCTGCGGCGTCGTGTGTAAACACCGTTACTCCCTGAATACGGCGGCAGTAAAACATTTCTAAGGATACGTATTGTTGTCTGGGATCTTCTTTAAGATGGAACTGCGTTCTCATATTAGGGAATTTTGAGTCAACTGGGTCTATTCTTTTTGAGTAGCTAAACTTAAAAGTTATACCTACATTTGTGCCATAAGCCACTCAAGGACACTGTGATTATGTTGTAGTGATATTTCAAATATTTTCTATCACATTTAAAACCATAAAATGATGTCAATTCAAATTGGTTAATTAATCAAGCGTCCGTCACAGTGAAGAAAGTGTATATCGCCGATTATGTTGAAATATTGCACTTGTTAGAAAGTCTTATCGCTAACCTGTTATGGTTACTATGGTTTATTACTCCTCGTTTTATGATACTAGTTGTAAATTTTATGGTTCGGTTTTAGTAGGAAGTGTCGAGTTGATTGCGGCTCCTGTCCTATCGATGACCTTGGAGCGAAGGTCAGGTGCACCCCTTTCACTGAGACGAGACGTGCGATCAATGCCGATAAATATGGTAATTATGTCGATCTGGATAGAGACTTTTTAATTTTTTAGATACGTTGCACTTTGCAATAAGTGGTATTGTCATATATTGCCCAACATTAAGTATAATGATTGTCTCATTATGGCAGTTGTTTTAAGTAAACTAAATATTAAAAAATGTTTTTGAAGTTTTCTGATAAGAAAGTTGGTAGAGCCGTGTTCGTAAAATTTAAGCAACTTAGCGTTGACACTGATTGAAATGTGTTTATTTCGGTTTCGGTTTTGCTGTCGAAACTTAGCAACTGTAAAATACAAGTCACGTCAATGGCCAAAATAGACCATTCTCAAAATTCATACAACATACTTTATCTACTCCAAATTTTTAATATTAGGTACTCGAATAAAGAGGAAATATTTGTATGTTTGTAATTAATAAACTCAAAAACTACTGGACCTGCATTTTGATGAAATTTGGCACAAATATAGGCTACCTTTTATCAAAAAAAAAAACTTGAAGTGGTTGAAATAAGGGATGAAAGTTTGTATGGAAGTTCGTCATTTGTGAAGATCACGAAACTTTGATTTTAGGCACTTGATAAGAAATTAATGAATATTAGTTCTAGCGTTTTTGAAATTTTGACCTTTGTGGGGTTGAAAGGCCGTATGGAAATGCAAAAAAAGTCGGAAAGATGCTGCCTAAAGTAAGTATTCCACGCGGACGAAGTCGCGGGCAAAAGCCAGTATTATATAGTATATAATAATAATAATAATAATAATATGAAACAATAACAATAATAGTATTTGTTTTAGCAAAATAATCTCTAGTTGCACCTTCAGGTGAGGCTCTAGAGATCCTTTTAATGAAACTAAGATGACAACTACAGGCCATCTGCGCTCAATATTTAAAAAAAAACAAAGTTGCAATAGTTCAGTAAATACCGAGCTTAATCTATTGGCTATTAGTAGATAGCCTTAAGCTCATAACTTTAATCAGTACATAGTGTATTAAGTAACAGACCGACCTATAAATGATACTAAGTTAAAACTTATTAAAGTAGTTATTATGAATAAATCTTAACGTACCGTGAGAAGT
This sequence comes from Elophila nymphaeata, assembly GCA_955850985.1. Lineage (NCBI taxonomy): Eukaryota > Metazoa > Arthropoda > Insecta > Lepidoptera > Crambidae > Elophila > Elophila nymphaeata. Next base: position 24,108,419 of record OY039067.1, read on the forward strand.
ATATTATTATCATTGACACAGTTGGCCGACGTTTAGCAGACTAATGCCTTATAAAGCGACAACTATAATGCACAACGTATTATAGTTGTAATTCCTTTTAAGTATGAAATAATTGAATTCTCATGTTTTAGATGGAGTCATAATTTTGTTCATAAAATTTTATATCCAAGAAATAATAATCACTTGACTTTAAATAGAGACAAAACAAAAACTTTAATAATTATTTAAAACCCTTATAATAGGGGTTAAAGAATGAAATTGCAATTTTTTCCTCATTATTCATTAGTGTATAATTCCTTTAATACAATAGCTATGTCCATTATTGTTTTTTTATTTTAAACTTCATTACAATGACTTATATTTATGTATAAAATTTTAGTCTTATTCTTATTTTTTTCACTAGAAATACATCTTCAAAAACAGCCCGTCCTAAGAGGTGCCCGTCTCCGTTATAAAAATATGAATATTTTTTTACAGATATGAATTCTAAATTTTTTTCTCTATGTATCCTATAGCTTAATGTTGTCTAAATATATCCACAAAATTACACAAAATTTAGATTTGTGGTTTCTTAAAAAATCGCAAATATATTTGTATGGAAAAATGAATTTTCGATAAATTCTCCATACAAAACGGCAATTTCATACTTAAACCCCTAATATTTACTATTATTTACCAACGCTATTATTTAGTATCGAGTTTTCGTAAAACTAATACCAATGAAACATAATGTAATGAATACATACATACTATCACGCTTTTAGTATCAAAAGGATTGAGCAGTGCTTTAGTTTCCCATAAAGTTAAATTTAGTTACCTACCCATAAAGCCATATTTGGCAGTATGGGCCATGCAGCGTGCCTCAGTACCGACAGGTTGCCGGCTTGACCAATAAATATGAATATAAAAGATCCAAACAAAATTATCTAATTCTGCTGACAACTAAAACCAAGGAGGCGGTAAATTGATTGATTGTATTGTTTCATGTTTGATTTAAAAATAAACACCATTGTTATATTTAATTTAATTAAGCTATTTGACATGAATAAGGAGCTCACACGATTTAGGTAATGGAGCAAAATGATTGATGATGCCAATTTTAATATTCAATCCATATATAAAGATCGTCCTACCAGAGTTTTGTTGCAAAGTAACTGTTGTTATATGTAGTAACTAGCTTATGCCCGCGACTTCGCCCGCGTAGAATAGTTACTTCGGGCAGCATTTAAATTTTCTTATTGTTTATTCTAACCCAAGCGCCATATACCTACAAATGTTCATGGATTTTACTTAAAAATTACGGATTTCCATACAAACTTCCATCCCCTATTGTACCCCTTTAGGGATTGAATTGCCAGAAATCTTAAAATACAAATAAACCAATTTTTATGGATTTTACTTTAAAAATGACGGATTTCCATTCTAACTTTTCACCCCATTTTCACCCCCTTAGAGGGTGAATTTCCAAAAACCCTTTCTTAGTGTTCCCCTGGACTTCAAAAGGAACCTACGTACCAAATTCGGAATCTCTAGACCCAGCGGTTTGGGCTGTGCGTTGATATGTCAGTCATTCAGTCAGTCAGTATTAATTTTTATATATACTATATAGATTTCGAATTTAATTAGTTTAAGTGACAAGAAAAAAAAGCTCAGTGAAGCTCCGTTTATTTCTTATAATTAATATAAGTAACGAACAACGATTAAGCTCTTTGTCATACGTAACTTCGTTCTAATAGTACAATCAAGCTTCATCTGGCGTTTTATGCTGAGATTGATCTTGAACACCTGTTCGAGTGAAGTATGCGTGCCTGGGGACTTTCCACGCAATTTACTGGCATTGGCAGCCTTCTTGCAGCTAGAATAATTATTTAGATGAAGGCTGTGGATATGCGTTGGCTAGTTTTCGATTGAACTAGGTTTCTAAGATTAAATTAGTTGAAATGTCTCATGTAGCTTTTAGATTTAGGATAATGCTTTTACAATTGCAATAGTTGCAATCCAATCCTACTAATATTGTAATCGTGAATGTTTTTGTTTGTGCGTCAATCACGCGACATTTTAGGATGGTTTCCACCCAACTTCTTGTTGTAATAACACGTGTCTTACAGACTACATTTTTAGGTTAATGTAGAATGCGTAATATTTATCTATCGCGAGGACATTAATTAGGAATAGAATAGAGTTTTATAGTTCCATAAGGATATATATACTGTATGGTCCTTACTGCCAGATGTGGCTTTATTTATAACCAAATATGTGTGTTGCATAAGCCTCGGTTCAACTGCTTGTGCGGTGATTATAATTATATTATATAAAGGACACATTTGATTAAACTGCTATTATTTTAATTCTTAATTGATAAACAAATGAGCATCCGATTTTTGCGTCGGCATCTGTAATATTTATTTAAATTTAGCTTTCATGGTCAAATCACGGATCTGTTTCTACTGCGTTGCCGATCGACAACTTTGTAGGTAGTGAAACTTAAATGGTTGCCTAATTATCTCTCTATTTGGAGTAGATTACAGTTATGCCAAGTGTTACGTTGATATTATAGAACATGAACGTTCTTAATAGCGGTGGACTAATTTATATCACATTGTTATCTAATCATTTCTATTGGCAATATAATAAGACAATCATATTGACAACACATTGTACGAATTGAAATCGAAATAAATAATTGTGTAATTCGTGCTCTAAATAGGTAGTTTGCAAATTTAATTAGTGTTACAACCACAGAGCAACCTTAGAAAAAAATAATAGGTGTACTACGTTTTTGCATTAGGCAATGGCCTAATAGTTTTAAGAATAAAAATTATAAATTAAAATTACAATTTTCCTAAGACTGTTCTGGTGGCCACACCAGTAACAAAAGTCTGAGATTCGACTCACATAGGGTAAATTTTCCGTTTATTTGGTTGTAGAGCTAGTTTTAGTTCTGCTATGTTGTCTTATCTGTTCCCATAAAAATAATGATAACAGCATTGCTTTGCTGCGATAGCCAGCAGTATCCGGGAAAGCTTGCTTCCTCCTTCAGCCTCAATATCACTTACCATCGATAAGATGAAGGCCAAGAGTTCCTCGTCAGTTTACAAAAAAAGCAACATTGTTGAACTTAATTGTGGTCGTTCAATTTTTATTTTAGGAAATTCTTGAATGACGCCAACATCGCAATTTGTCGTCTCCAGAAACAAAAAAGAAGCGAAACTCGAGCTGGTTTTCTTTATTTATTTTTTCTTCTCTGCCCCGTATCGAGCGCAGTTTCCGCGTGGTAGGCTTACAAGGTGCGGCCCGAGGTCGCCCGCCGCTCACTCGCTTAGCCCAGATACTGCCCACAAAATGGACTAGCGGTTGAAAATGAGACAAAGTACCCGTTGTGTAGTTCTGTTGAGTTACGATTTATCATAGAGATTGTGGTAAATGTCAAGAAGGTTTATGACTCAGCTCCGAAATATCCAGTGTTGGTGTCCGCTGAAAATGTAGAGTTATTGCTTTATTCATTTAGCTGTTTATTTTAATCGAAATTCTTATTCCATAATGAGCAATTTAAGACTAATGCAATATTCCAAACAATCTTTTATTTTGCAATACGAATTTTAATTCAATCACGCGTTGTTGTGGAACTTGCTAATAATTAAATGCCTGTCCTATAATAAACATTTAATTTGCAATTTAACAGTAGTGTAAGTTGGACCAAGTAAAATTCTTACAAAATTTCATTAAAATCGGTTTAGTGGTTTCGGAGATTAGCGTGTTAGAACATCGTGACAGGAGGGTTTTTATACATAAAGACTTATTAACACTAACGATTGCTTATCGGCAGATAAAAATTACATGATATTAGACTAACGGTCTGTTTCGTAGTCAAGTTAAAAAATCATAAATTGAGCATTTCACAGCAATTATACTTAATAAAAATGAACCATTTCGGTTCATTTTGCAGTCGTGATTTCAATTACTTTTCCTCTTAACATTCTCATGCATTAAAACAAAAAATCTCACGTAAAATACAGTACTTACGACAAGGAAACGAAGCGTGGCTATAACAGGTAATTAGTAGAATTAACATAATCACTTGCTAAAATAAAAGTCGTACCCGGACTTATAGACGCAACTGGATTTTTTCATTTGTGTTATGGCATTTTTCATAATAACCGCAGGTACAATATGTCAGCCGGATCACGTAGTAATTACTTTACCCTTTGCATGTCTTTTACTTGAAACTGGAATATAACAAGGAAACATTAAAAAGATAATCAGTTTTCTTACGGCCGTAATTTCTTTTTGACGGTACTTTGAGTGAATATGGTAAAATTGTTATTTCCTTGACTCTCCATTTATTTATCTTTATAAATATACGTAGATACAGTCATACCTTTCTCCTAAGTAAGCAGAGGGTTCCTTCTTTCGAGTTGTATTTTTTTCGTTTCATCTTCTCTCTCAAAGTCATCATAGGTACTCATACATGTTCGGCGATTGAAAGTACTTTTGAACTGGGTTTTATTTTTCCACCAACCAACTGTCGAAACCACTTAAGAACACGTGAGAGTTTCAGATAATGTGAGAATCTTACGCTATGATTTGTTGATTTGAATTCACAGAAATGGCTAATTAACTATTTGCATAACGCATACATATAATAAGCCGTGAACAAGTTCGCTAACGACTTAACAATAATATGATCTTCCATAGCTAATTATGTGGTTTACTGTTGTTGTTCATTTTAGTGTATGACTTACCTTGAATTATGTTATTAGCTTCAATTAGTTTAAATGTATCATCTCGGCCTTCTAAGCGTTGTTAACGTCTATTCGTGTAAGAACAAACCGCTTTTGCAACATTTGAGTAACGACAATTGCCCTTAATGATCAACATTGAGCATCACAAGTAACATCTCGCTGATCCGAGGATAGTAAATCAATGTTTGATCTACAGAAAAGGTCAAATAGCTTGCGAATTATGTTACAATATTCGATCCATGTTCATTTTTATTGCTGTTTTTTACACAATTTTGGTTTCCCAATAGTTTTAAGTATAAGATTTATTTATTTTCAATTTGTTTAAAATCGTAGCCTCGTTAGAAACTTTCGACTTCAAAGTTCAGTACGTAAATGATTTGACAATAGTAACACATAGTAATAATAATCAATTGTAACTACAAAGCACGTCAAAACAAGAAAGGATTATGCTACTGAAGTGGTGCTAAAATAAGTAAAGAATAGGTTTGTTTTAGCATAATATTCCCTATGTTTGCATGTAAAATAAAAAAATAATTTCGTACTTTCATGCAATAGTAAAAGTTAACACTTTCAAAGGTAAAAAATTAATCCAGTGATTTATTTAATGCATATTTTAGTTAAGCTGGTGGTTGAAAAGGGACTAGGCTGGGATTAAGATTGCCTTTAGTCATTATTATGACTGTGAATAGAATCTGCAATGTTTTCTTGAATCTTAATTATCCAGTAGGTTCATGTTTCATATTTATATTAAGGTACCTTGATACTTAGTTTTATAACTATGGTTTTAAAATAGTAAGCTTGTATTTGTAAAGTATTAAATTGTTTTACTATAAGGTATCTTTGGAGTGAATGTATTTTTTATGAGGCAGGTGGCTCTGTTTTAATCATTCTGTATGTTGTCTTAAAAAATAACTATTCTAAATCAATTTTGAATACAAAAAATATAACAGAAACACGAAACTGTAAACTATAAAAAACCGAATTATTAAAATTTCGAATTAAGCAGCCACAAAGTTAATAATTCGAATAACGCAACTAATATAATAACGCCGTCTTGGTGGAGTAAGACATCAAGCGGTCCGGGTTCGAATCCGGGTAGCGGCAAATATTTGCGTGACGAACACGAATATTCGTTTGCGAGTCATGTTCGTTTATATATTTATTTAAGTTTATTTACA